>CM056200.1:104731182-106111505 GCA_029692085.1 Gymnothorax javanicus
TTACAGTTACCTGAAGGCCATGAAACCCATGCTGTTTACACAAAGGACATAAAGGTCATTGTCAACACAGGTGTGTCATTTTTGAAAATTGGAGTCTGTTCCTGTTTGCTGATTCCAGTTATAACAAACATTGTTAGGTGATACACTCAACTAATTTTTCCTGTGTTGACATAGTAGTATTTATAGTAGTCCTAGGTTATGTTTGTTATTTTATGTTGCTTTTATTTATTTTATATTTATTTGGCAGGACGACTCTGCACTGTCACTGTCAGCATGTGTGAGTGTGAACCAGAACCCTGCACTCTACTAAAGTGTGGACTCTGGCCAGCAACAGCAGACAAGCCCCAGACAGCGTTTTCCATCCATCTACTGGAGCTATTTGTTTGTCTTTCACTGGAGTGCCAGGTTTCTGTTGAGGGATTTGGCAACACCCTTCGCTGGAGGAACAACCTCATACTTGCAGAGGTAAGTCAGTTTGTGGGGGTCAGTTTTAAGTCCTGTCCGTGAGTCGAACATATCAGACACTTTAGTGGAAGCCTGACTTGAGTCCATATTGATGTGAACATTAACTAATGCATACAGCGCCCTCCATAATTATTGGCACCCCTGGTTAAGATGTGTTCTTTAACTTCTAATAAATTCAGTTTTTTTCTAAATAATATCGGACCACAATGAAAAAAAGAGGAAAATTCAACCTTTAATTCAAGTGCATTTATTCAGTGGGAAAAAAACCCCACATTAAGAAATAATTCTTTTACATCAAATCATGTGTGCCACAATTATTAGCACCCCTGATGTTAATACTTTGTACAACCCCCTTTTGCCAACAAAACAGCACCTAGTCTTCTCCTATAATGTTTCACAAGATGGGAGAATACAGAAAGAGGGATCTTCGACCATTCCTCTTTGTACTATCTCTCTAAATCATCCAGCGACCTGGGTCCTCTCCTCTGCACTCTCCTCTTCAGCTCACTCCACAGGTTTTCAATGGGGTTGAGGTCTGGGGACTGAGATGGCCATGGGAGGAGCTTGATTCTTTGTCTGGTGAACCATTTCTGTGTAGATTTGGCCACATGTTTAGGGTCATTATCTTGCTGAAAGACCCAGTGACGACCCATCTTCAGCTTTCGGGCAGAGGCCACCAGATTTTGATTTAAAATGTCCTGGTATTTCTAAGCGTTCATGATGCCATGCACCCTAACAAGGTTCCCAGGGCCTCTGGAAGAGAAACAGGCCCACAGCATCACGGATCCTCCCCCATACTTCACAGTGGGCATGAGGTGCTTTTCTGCATACTCATCTTTTGTGTTCCGCCAGACCCTCTAAAGCCTGATTCATGCTTCTTGCGGTCGGCGCGGTCAGCACAGCCTACACGGTGAAATGATGCAATTGCGGCCAAGGCGACAGAGCGCGGAGGGTCCACGGAGGCTCTGAACACCGAGCCGCGCACCTGGAGGATTTTGTAACAACGCGGCCGGGGTCGCACAGACCGCATTGCAATGATTGGCTAGCTTCAGGACCCGGAAGAACGTATACCTATTAAAATTAAAAATGAAAAGCTTCAAAGAAAAGCCAGCTGTACGTACAAACAGCTGAAAATACAAACATCTTTACTACAGTTCCTGTCGGATCTACAAGGATGCTCATTGCCAGACATCGGTGCAGGAACTGCCGAAATGCAAAGCATGTCAACTTAGTTTTCGAAAGTTTCAAGTGACCCAATTATCGTAATAGTGGAGAAAGAGCGGCCAGTAATATTTGTTTTGACAGCGATGCACTGTCTAATCTAATTCAAAATAATTGAGCCGTGTGTTTGGTAGTAGTAATAATAATAATAATAATAATAATAGTTAAAATATGATAGTGAAAATGAACGTATTTATCACAGAAATAAGATTCAGTAGCGCAACTGCAGAGCAGGTCCGTTCTTGAGCCGCTTTGACCGCATCAAGCATGAAACGGCATTTTGGGGACCGTTCCGCACCCGTTGAAACCGCGCCCTGAATCAGGCATTAGAGTGTTTGTTGCCAAAAAGCTCTATCTTGGTCTCATCTGACCAAAGCACACGGTCCCAGTTGAAGTCCCAGTACCACTTAGCGAACTCCAGACGTTTCGTTTATGATTGTGAGTGAGAAAAGGTTTTTTCCGTGCATGCCTCCCAAACAGCTTATTGGCATGTAGATAGTGCCTGATGGTTGTTTTGGAGACTTTGTGACCCCAAGATGCTACCATTTGTTGCAATTCTTTAACAGTGAGCTTTGGAGAACTTTTTATTTCTCTTACCATCCTCACTGTGCGTGGTGGCAAAATAACCTTGCGTCCAGGCTTGTTTACCACTGTTTCAGTTGTTTTAAACTTCTTAATGATTCCTCTGACAGTAGATATGGGCAGGTGCGGGCGAGTGGCTATTTTCTTGTAGCCATTGCCTGACTTGTGAAGGTCGACACACATCTGCCTTACTTGAATAGTGTGTTCCTTTGTCTTTCCCATGTTGAAGAGTGGATAAGAGGAATGGCCTCTGTGTCACGTCATATTTATACCCCAGGGAAACAGGAAGTGATGAATTACTAATTAAATGTTCCTAGATACTCTGATCAACTTTGTAAACTACTGTAGAAATGACAGAAATACTTAAATTACATTTATTTCCTAGGAATTGTTAGGGGTGCCAATAATTGTGGAACAGGTGATTTTGTGAAAAATAACTATTTCTTAGTCAGGGATTTTTTTTTCCCCTTAAAATTCGCTTGAGTTGAAGGTTACATTTTTCTACAATTTTCAGTGTGAGAGTATGCTTCTGCAATAAAAATTGAATTTATTTTAAGGCTTTTAACACATCTTGACCAGGAGTGCCAATAATTATGGAGGGCGCTGTATGATTACGCGTCTTCCTTGATTCCACTGCATCATTATTATCACAACTAAATCTATGATTATACAGTTGCAAGCAAAATGATGATGATGATGATGATGATGATGATGATGATCATTATTCTTTTAAAAAAGAAAAAACCTTTAATGAAACATGTAAAGTATCACCTTGGTCTTTATGTGGGATGTGAGTTATACTGAACAGCGATGTTTTTACTGACTGATGCTTATACCGTTGGTTAACACACTCTACAAAGCCCTGGTGGGAGAATCCATCTCCCAGTTCACACATCACCATTTCTGTCAGAGAAGTCTGGTCGATATTTGTCCACAGTTAGATGACGGGACCACATGCCTGGCATGTCCAAAGCTTGGTATTTCCCTCTTGTTCTTAGGTAAGATCAAAATCTAAGAGTGCCCTTGCCTGGACCACATGTACGCACATACCCAACTTGTGTTTTGTGTCATAAAATGGAAGTAATTAACATAAAAAAGTTCTTTAATTCCTAAAAACACAAAACCAAAAGTTCTACATTTATTTTTTCAATTACTAATTTTTGTTTACATGCTTGCATATGGACAAACACACACACACACACACCATCACCACCACAGCTGTAAGCTATTGTTTTTCGAGAGTGAAATGGCACATTACAGTTTACTATGTTCTTGCACCTTCCCAAAGATTTTCAGGGTATCATCCAGTTAACACCACAATGCATTCAGTTTCCATGTACTGCTTCTCAGTTGGCCCGGATAAAAATGGGATTTTTATGCGACTACTAGACTGCCCAATAGTACTGGATCAATCTACTGTACTCATGTTTGCATCAAGGCACCATCTCCAAATCTGCTGCCCATCCTCAACAGCATGAAATTAATTGAATTAGCATCCAAATAAAATATTATGCTCAGAATGGAATACAACCCCAATTCCGAAATAGTTGGGACGAAGTGTAAATTGTGAATAAAATCAAAATGCAATGACTTTCAGATCACATGAGCCAATATGTTATTTACAATAGAACATAGATAACATTTCAAATGTTGAAACTGAGACATTTAACATTTTTATCCACAAAATGAGCTCATTTCAAATTTTCTGGCAGCAACAGGTCTCAAAAAAGTTGGGACACAGGCAAAAAAGGGCTGAAAAAGCAATTATTATATAAGAGAATCAGCTGAAAGAACATTTAGCAAGTAATTAAGTTAACGGACATCAGGTATGTAACATGATTGGCTATAAAAGGGATGTCTTAGAGAGGCTGAGTCTCTCAGAAGTAAAGGTGGCCAAAGGCTCACCAACCTGTGAAGGCTTGCATAAAGAAATTGTGGAATACGAAGTTCCTCTACGTGAAATTGCAAAGGCTTTGAAGGTCTCATCATCGACAGTGCATAACATCATCAACAGATTCAGAGAAACTGGAAAAATCTCTGTGCCTAAGGGACAAGGCCGAAGACCTTTACTGGATGCCCGTGATCTTCGGGCCCTCAGACACCACTGCATCACTCATCAGCATGATTCTGTCATTGACATTACTAAATGGGCCCAGGAATACTTCAAGAAACCACTGTCTGTGAACACAGTCCGCCGTGCCATCCACAGATGCCACCTAAAACTCTATCATGAAAAAGGAAGCCATTGTTGAGCATGATCCAGAAGCGCCGCCGTGTTCTGTGGGCCAAGGCTCATTTAAAATGGATTGTAGCAAAGTGGCAAAGTGTCCTGTGGTCAGACGAGTCCAAATTTGACATTCTTGGTAGAAATCATGGGCGTCGTGTCCTCCGGGCTAAAGAGGAGAAAGACCACCCCTCCTGTTATCAGCATTCAGTTCAAAAGCCAGCATCTCTAATGGTATGGGGATGCATTAGTGCATATGGTATGGGACAGTTGCATGTTTTAAAAAGCACCATGAATGCTGAAAGGTATAGAAAGGTTTTGGAGCAACCAGGGTTCCCACACTTTTTTACCAGTGATTTTTCAAAACTTTTCCAAAACTTTTCCATAATATTTTACCTAATTTCCATGACTTAGTTTAAAATAGATAAGGCCTATAACAGCGAACACAGAGCGCCATAATGAGCTTCTACAGTGTGCTAAGCCCAAAGCAGTGTAGCAAAAATGTAGCATGGAGAATGGAAGGGAAGTTGTGTCTACCTACCACCTATCCTAGGGCATCACACAATGGCGTAAGGGCCTGTGGCACCATTCTTGTATTTTCTCAATTATATTTAACAAACAAACAAACAGCAATAAATAACCAAGGCTACATTTAAATGCTCAAGAAGGCAAAAAACATTGAAGAGGTAACAAACAGATGGCATTTAATATATTCTGAGACAGATGTTGAACAATTACAAATTATTATTTAGAGTGTATTATCCTTGCTTGCGTGCATTGTTCGCAGAATCTGGGGGACGTCGTCGAGTTAGCGAAGTTTAAATGACACTGACATGACATGTAACCATTAAAGACTGTAACCGAGGAAAGGTTTCATAGAAAAGCTAACCGAGGAAAAGTTTCATAGAATAGCTGTCTTTTGAGAGATTTTCTTTTCGTATGAGCGATATGCAAAATTGTCAGTGCATTTGTCTGTAAGAGGCCTAGTGCTTATCGCAGTACAGAAAAAAATATGTTTCTTACAAAGCTGCAAACTAATTGTTCTCATTAGCGTGCATATACTTTTTTGAGAATATTTTCATTTTATAATATCTGCACATCATACTTGTTCTGATGGAAAAATACTTGAACTGCCCTCAGAAAGTTTCTCTGAAGTGTCAATAAAGGATCCAGGTTTTGGCCCACGGCATAACGTACTTTTCTGGTGAGCACGGTGATATGGAAGCTTTCAGTGTACATATAAAGAGAAAGTTAAGGTCGACGTCCACCTTTTGACACCACAGTAGCCGCTAAATTTGATATTATTATCGAAGTGGCTACTCGCTGTTGGTAAATTGATCGAAATTTGCGTTAGACGACTTATAAATAGATGCACATTGCTCCATTGCCCACAATTATTTAAAGTGTGTCCAAAGCTACATTTTTTTTTTTTGTGGCCAAACTTATTTAAAAGCGGTACTTTTTCTAAAAACTGGAATGGTCATCAACTGGCGCTTATAAGTGTGGCCAAGAAAAAAATTCAGCATTGGCCACACGTAGAAGTCTTGAATAACATCGGCCTATTATTCAGTTGTGTGGGCGAGTCCTATCAAATTAAGCAATCTGTCAATGACGTATGTTGTATTGCTACATTATATGAAAAGGAAATTTGAAAAAACGCAAATTGGTGGGGTTAATGAGGTTTCTCCCCACCCCCAAGATCATCAAAATCATTTTGTGCAAGTTTTTCATAACGTAACAAATGCCACAGTCATGAACCAAAGCGTATATTGTTCAAGATGTTGCGATGTTCGTATTGAATTACCATTTTGAAATTTTGCGTGATTAGTGAAAAAAAAATATGTTTTTAAGCCAGAATTGGGGTCCTTTCCTTCACTTTTGGTCCCATTTTCTCAGAAAATCAAAAAATCCGGCGTTTACACGAGCATGCATCACAATAATGTCCTTTAAAAATACAGAAAATATGTTATTTGGAATGAGAAAACTTGCAGGAGAATTTCAAAGCAAATAGTGAAAGTATTTTTCGTACACTCCGTTCTGCCACAATCGGGAATCGGGTTTCTTTGCGGTCTAATCAATTTACTTGCATGACGTGTTCATCGACCTGAGAAAATCATTGAGTTTCACAAGCGAACCTGGGTATTCAAACAAAAAAAAATGCCAGGATGGAAATGAAATATTTTTGAACAGTGTATAATGCAGGAAAATGACTTGGAGAGAAACCAATTGGGCCATAGGTGGACGTCGACCATAAATTTAAATAAAGTTGTGTGTTTATATTGAAATCTTATTATATTCACGTTATTTCATTCATTATTCTGATTGACGTTGATGCTATTATTACACTAATTTGAAGCGAGGCAGTGGGAAAATTCAACTGGGGTTATTAGAAAAACGGTGCCCTTTAAATTCCGGCGAACAGCGTACCAAGTTACCACGTGCATGGAGGGTACAAGCCCATGTGCGTCAAAAGGTAAACAAAAGCATGTGCTCGATTCTTATTGGCTGTAATCTAATGAGATAAAGTTGGTATTAAGAAGTCCGGTAGGAAAAAAAATTCCTGCCCGCCAACTGGCTGCATAATATAACCTACGGTATCACGAAAACGTCATGTTAGTTTCAACGGTGTCGCGTTCGATTTTAAATAATAGCTTGTAGTTTTGCGGGAACTCGACATCTTTTGGGGATTTAGTGAACATATTATAAGCATTAGGCAAAACAGTGTATTTTTCCAAACCTTTCCAAAACCGTTAGTTAATTCCATAACTTTTCCAGACTGGAAAACAGGTTTTTCAAATTCCATAACTTTTCCAGGAATTTCATGACCGCGGGAACCCTGAGCAACATATGCTCCCCTTAAGATGACATCTATTCCAGGGAAACCCTTGTTTATTTCAGCAGGACAATGCAAAACCACATACTGCAGCTATTACAACAGCATGGCTTCGTAGTGGAAGAGTCCGTGTGCTGAACTGGCCTGCCTGCAGTCCTCATCTTTCACAAACTGAGAACATTTGGTGCATAATTAAAAGAAAAGTCCATCAAAGGAGACCCAAAACTCTCCAGCAGCTGGAAGCCTGTATTAAACAAGAGTTGGATCAAATTCCAATAGCTAAACTCAAGAAACTTGTTTCCTCAATGCCCAGACACCTCCACTCTGTGTTAAAAAGAAGAGGGGATGCAACACCATGGTAAGCATGCCCCTGTCCCAACTTTTTTGAGACCTGTAGCGGCCATAAAATTTGAAATGAGCTCATTTTGTGGATAAAATTGTAAAATTTCTCAGTTTCAACATTTGCTATGTTATCTCTGTTCTATTGTGAATAAAATACTGCCCGCTGTGATTTGAAAGTCATTGCATTTTGATTTTCTTCACAATTTACACTTTGTCCCAACTATTTCGGAATTGGGGTTGTATTTAACAAGGTGGCCCAGGGGCAGTGCTAGGCTCTTGGGTACTGCTCAGTGGTGCAGGGCGTATGCAGTTAGATGGAGGTCCTGCTGGAGATGGGTGGCTTATTGTTGAGTGTTATAATATGATATTATTTCCATTCGGGATCCACTGTCCACAGGCTTTCACTTCTGAAATTATTGCTGGTATTTCACGAGTGCAAAAGTTTTTTTTTTTTTTTCCCACATTTTTTACGTTCACGGCCCTCTTATCAGTGAGTATCTATTGTTTCCTCTGCTGCCCTGTCCAAAAAGAGCTTTCTCTATACAGAGCATGTGGTTATGGTAGGATGCTGATTACCTGTATTGGGAAAACAATATACTGTGACCCAAACAGCTGATCGCTACTGCGCGCAATGAACTATGATGTGCTCGTGGAGGAATACGCCAGTTGGTTAGTTCAAGATCAACTGTGTATTTTTCCGAGCAGCTAAAGTGCTGTAATTTTTTTAAATATAGCGTACAATTGAAATGTTGCATTATTTTCAGGTAGGACCTCTTTTAGGCCGCGAAAATACACTGTTTCTGTGTTTCCGTTCACAACAGTGTATCACCTAAATTTCCACCCAGCACTATGCCCTGGTGCGGCTACCTGGAGGAGATCAGAGAGCTTTCTACTGCATCTAATGTAAATAGTGGCAATTTGTAGCTCATACAACCCCACTTCAAAAAAAGTGAACTATCCCTTTAAGTCAGGATAAGATTGTGTTGTTGGCAACAAACACGTTCGACTCTGAGGGGATTGAGGCTTCCAAGGAGCTACACAGTGGTGCATTGGTTACAAAAGGGCAGCACAGAGACGCCAACAATATAAACCTATGCCTGAAAGTGCTGAATGAATGTGGGGAGAATATTCCTAGGTTTGTATCTCATTACCTGGATGAGCTGCCGCCAGTGACGTATTCAAGCATGGGCGTCTCCTGTTTACTATGGAGAATGGAGCACCTGTGTGCTGTGGTTAGTGCTTTGAAACACGTAACCCAGCTCCAGACGGATGTGAGTGAGCACGCGTTCATGCCGACGCAGTGGAAATCCACTGCCGAGTGACTGCACTGGAGAACCGTTCTGATGCGATGGCTGCTGCTTTGAACGCTCCGGGGCGGGGCTGTTCCACACCTTTTCCATCCTGAGGTGCCGGGGGCGTTAGATGAGGGTTACAGCCTGGCTGTGATGCACGGGGCTGCTGGCTTGGCTGGTTCGCGTACACTGGGAGCTACGCCGCACATGAGTGCTGGGGTAGGCGACATGCCAGCGAGGTGTCCCGCACCATCGCCCTGCAGTCGTGATAGGGCAGCAGTGTCAGCCTGTGGTCTCGACGTGGGAAGGGCTGCAACGATGAAAGATCCAGATGGGTCAGTGCCTTCCACTTACTTTCCGCAATGGAGTAAAGTTGTGAAAAAGGGCCGGCCCCAGCAGAAGTCGGGGAATGTTTCTCCATGTTCGGGTTTGTGTGCTGCTGTTGCTACCACTGGACAAAACAAGAGGACTGGTTCTGTATCTGTTATCGGCACTGGAGCTGTGAGTACTATAAAAACTGTGAAGACTAAATTAGTGAGTGTGTTTGCCACTAAATTTTACCCAGATCTGGATGCAGAGACGCCGTCTGTGTATCTTTTTTTTAAAATAAATTTGGCATCTGCAATCCCACCGAATCTGGAATGTCCAATTGGGGAACTATGTACAAGGCTTTTTCATATGCAACCCCTGTTGCCAACTCACGAGAGTGAAGAGAGCTCGCGGCTCTCCTCCGAAGCACGTGCCTGTCAGCCACCGCTTCTTATACACTCATTGGTTGAATCGTCGCAAGTTCAGAACGAGGGTGGAGGAAACCCGACCATGAACAAGCTTAAAATCCTCCTGACGAGCGCCCGTTTGACCAACAGGAGGCGCCTAAGGAACGAACAAAGCAACTTATATTACCCTTCCGGGCAGACCCTTCCCAATTTGCATCCCTGTAGCGCATTGGCCAATTGCCCGCTACTTCTGAAAAAGCTGCAGACCACTGCCGGATGGTACGACGGGGGCTCGAACCCGTGCCGCGATAGTCACCTCTGCTCTGTACATCTTAAAGGCAAACTTAACAGAGGGGTCACCTGCCGGAAAACTGACAGTGTACGCAGCAGGTTCGGATCTTTTAAAGTCACTGCAGAAAGTAACAAGAGCACTCAGAGAGTGCAGCACCTCCGCCATGCCAAGGCAACTCTGTGCATTAGTTATTTTGTTAGCTGATGTAGGGCATTGTTGCATTCCACCGCCAGGTGGCAGCAAAACCCAAAAGCAAGCCGATTGGAAATCCGGCCCATTGGAAAGACTTCAAATCTCTGCCAGCATAGCTGGATTTGAACTTTGGCCTATATCTCAGCTGTACTTTGGCCTAGATATGCCAAAATTTAATCCCTTGTTCCTTTTGTGCTACTGTAACATCTTGCAAAGTTTGGTTGAAATCTTTGCAGCCATTTTTGAGATATCCTGCTAACAAACAGACAGACAGACAGACAGACGATTAACGGAACAAAGTGACATGGTTGTCGATTGTGACAACCAACAAATCAACCAACGCCGCCAAATACATACACCTCCTTGGCGAAGGTGAATAACATTGATGAAATGGACATTCCTGAGTTCTGGCCTGAAGGGGCATTGGTCTGGCACTATTATGAACCACCCAAGGCTGGTGTTGTCAGGTCGAATTCGGTGCCTGCAGCTGGAGTGATAAATCTGCCCACCAGTGCCAACTCAACAGTCCGATAATGTCCATTCAGGTTCTGTCTTACAACTGTGATGGCCTGCGTATGGGACAGACCGCAGGGGATAAAGCTAGGCAAATAGCTGTTGACAGCTTGTTCGAGGAATGTGACATTTTGTGCTTGCAAGAGACATTTTTAGCTAAACAGAACTTGGAAAACCTGAACTCTTTTAATCCAAAATTCCTTGGCATGGGAGAATCAATGACTGATCTCAGTTCAGCTGTAGTCAGGGGGAGAATACCGGGCAGGTTGGCTATTCTATGGGACAAGAAGCTTGATGCTGTGCTAAAGACGATTTGACTTGATGTGGATTGGTGTATCGGAATACAATATTCACATAAAGATAATAATTTTGTTATCATATGAAAATGAGGATGAATATCTTAATTGGCTCGCTTTTATTAACGCATTTATCCAAGATAATAGCATCAACAGTGTATATGTTGTTGGGAATCTGAATACAGATATTGCAGACAGTAACTCCTTGTTTGTAAATCATTCAACCCTTTTTTGCAAAGATAATTTTTATTTTATCAAGCAAAGTGCTACTGCCCACAGACAACTATTCATATGTAAGTGAAGCTTGGCACCCCACTTCATGGCTTGACCACTGTATTAGTACACCTGATGGACATGCGGCTATAGAGAATATGAGCATTAAGTATGGGTTAGCAGTGACTGACCATATACCCTTTGCCTTTACAATAAATGTTGAAGATCTGCCGTCAGCAGCTAGTAATGACAGTAATGCTACCACAAAATTGGACTGGTCTACTCTCACCAAAGTGGACTTATTGGCATATTATACCAACACAGATAAAAATTTAAGTAATATTCATTTGCCTAAAGAAGCAATTATGTGTAACAATGGCAACTGTAAGATTGCTGAGCATAGGAGGGACCTTTGTTCCATGTATGATGATGTAGTGGCTGTGCTGTATGAAGATGGTGAGCCTTATTACAATCACTACAAGCGTAACAATAAGTCTAAAATCAGATCTGGCTGGAATGAGCATGTAGCCATGTATAGGTATCATGCTGAAGCTCATGTAGCCTATAAACCTTGGGCTATGGCTGGTAGACCTAGGCAAGGCCCAGAGCTTTAGCATAAAAAACTTGCCAATGCCAGATATAAGTATGCTGTCCACTTCATATGCAAACATGAGCTAGTCACGAGGGCTGATTCCATGGCCAACAGAATGGTAGGTAACAGTGTCACCGATTTCTGGAAAGCTCTTAACAATTGTAAACTGTCTCTCCCATGCACTGTTGAAGGCATTTCTGGAACAGATGATATTGCAGCATTATAATTCCCTGTTCAGCTGCATAAAAAGTGATCCGTATGTGGATGTCTCTTGTATGAGTGATGAATCAATAGGCATTATGACACATGAGGTGTATGAAGCCATGCACAAACTGCCTAACAACAACGCATGTGGCATGGACCTAATTACTGCTGAGCACCTGAAACATGCTAGTTTGAGGTTATCTCCTCTCCTAGCTCTCAGTTTCACTGGTTTTATGATCGATGGCATACTATCGGATTCTATGCTATCTGTCTTGTGTAAGAAAAAAAGGAAGGGACAATTCCAATCTTCGTATGAAAAAAGTTGTTTATTTCCTGTAAAAACAGCAGTGGCCAGAAATACGGATAACGTACCCTGGGTTCAGCGGAGTCAAAGTGAACCCCAAACAATCGAAAGGCTTTACCATTTACACCATACAACATGCATACGTATATCAAGTAAAGGGGATTTTTCTTGACTTTAGTTTAGTTTATAATAAAGAGGTGCATCATGATTAATAAATGGTCAGAAGACCATAGTCTACTCAGCAGTGTAGGCGTCTGGGTGCTAATTAAATTTAAATGGTCTCAGTTTGGCTAGCATGGCTCTCAGGATGTCTCCTCCAATAGTTGATGGCCACCGTTGGCGTTTCCTGTCTCCAGATGTTACCACGAGGCCAGGGTGCGGGCCTTCTCTTTGTTAAATTGACAAGATTACCATTTCAGAGCATGTGGCGGGTCCATGTTTGTTTATTACTGGGGCTAACTAGATTATGAGTCTCCCACTCTCCAGCAAAATGATTCACAATTCCTTACACTTACTTGTCCCAGTTATTAAAGACAAAGTTGGAAAAGCTAGTAGTCTGGATAATTATAGGCCTATAGCACTTGCCAGCATCTTATCAAAAGTCTTAGAAAGAATCTTGCAGGATAGAGTAAGTGAGTGTATTACATCCCTTGATAATCAGTTTGGTTTTTAACCAAAACATGGCACTGACATGTATATGTGCACTTAAGGAAATAGTGAACATGTATATGGCCAAAAAATCATCTGTCCATATGTGCTTTATCAATGCTTCCAAAGCCTTTGATCATAGCCTGGAATCCATCCATATCAAGCTTTTGTCGCTCCCAACGGTCACTTGCTGATATGTCTGGCCTCAGTCGGTAGGCTAGCGTTTGACTTTCAAATATTCAAACAAAATCCATGCGAGATCTGTGATTGGCTCACAGTTGCAAGGGTGCCCCGCCCATTAAGATAGACTTGCAGCGGGTCCTGTCCTGAATGAATTGATTCCAATGGGGAGAAGTGAACATGAGCACAGATTATCACCGATTATTTTGCCCCATTTTCACAGAATTAAATATTGGACTTATTTTTCACGGGCCACATATTTTCCAAACATTCTGGTGCTGCAATGGCATTTTTAAGACCAACAGATCAGGAGAAAATGAACTTTGTTCGAGACCTGTGTCTCTCTCAGCAGTGGTCACATAACATCTAGCAATACAGAAATACAATATGGAATGCGGCAAACTATGAATTAAACTTTCAAACTGAAATAATGCTTGTGTTTAAATGTTCAGTGATAGTGTTATTGCCATCGATGTTTAATCGTTTTTAAAGGGATGAGGAATATATTTGATCGCCATGATCTTGTACTGGATTGATATCATTTATTAAACAGGCGGGGAAAAGTGGCAAAATAAACGTTGGCCATCCACGTTAAAAATGCAGAAACGTTGTGCAGCAATAGGTTGCAATAATAGGAACAAGCTATCCATCTTCTCTTTTCCAAAGAAAGTAGACAGGCAAGGAATAAATTAGCAACTGTCGTATAACATGCCAGCTTCATAGGCTTAACCTACCTGATGCCCTTCAAGCTGTAGCTAATGCCAATTTCAGTGAAATACGTTACATAATTTGAGTATTATTTAATTTAGCCTTTATTATATCGGGGAATCCCACTGAAATAAACAAAATGCAGATATGGCCAAACATTATCCTGTTCAAAACCTAACAACCACTCCAAGAATTAACGCAAACAAGCCACAATCTAATTTTTAAGTTCATGTCAAATAACATTCACGAATGCCGTAGCAGGCCAGCTAAGTCATATTCGTAATGCTGAGTACAGCCATTAGTTGTGTTGAAAAATGCTGATGTAGCAAAGTAAAAGGAAATATACATGCAACATGCAGATATAAAATAGATACTTGTATATCCCGATGTTTAACTGCTCGCCTACTTAGCTACCACCTCTGACAACAAGACAAGATGGATAACCCGGTCAGCATTCATTCTGCAAATGGTGCCACGCGATTGGGTGACCTTTTTGGCGAGAACCACCAATCAGCCAAGAGCAGAAAACATGAATATTTATATATCCAGTTCATTAGTGACGTAAAGGCTAAATGCTGGCCTACCAACTAAGGCCAGACTGTATCAGCAAGTGACCGTTGGGAGCGATCAAAGCTTGATACGAATGGATTCCAGGCTACTTTGATCAAGTAAACCACAGAAAACTCCTTATTAAATTTCAGCAGAGAGGAGTGCCCGGGTGTATTTTGTGAGGCTTCTGGCCTACTGGTACACTCACCAGACCATGCAGGTCAAATGGGGAGGTATCTGCCCATTTGGAGTCAGCAATGGTGTCAGGTAGGGGGGAATTTTGTCCCCAGTTTTATTTAATTTATACGTTGATGATCTGTCCATGCAGCTGAGAGCCCGTAACACTGGGTGTATGATTGGTTAAACTCTGGTGAACCACCTTATGTATGCAGATGACCTTGTGACAGTTAGTCCGAGTATTCCTGGTCTACAACTGCTCTTTAAAGTATTTAGTGACTATGGTGTGCAATATGATATGAAATACAATGCCAGCAAAAGTGCTGTTTTAATATGTAGAACTGAACAGGATGAACGGCTAAACTTTCATGTGTTCAAATTGACTAACAGGTCTGCAATGAGTTTAAATACCTGGGCCATTTCATTCCTGATCAAATGAGAGATGATGATGATGATGATGATATATATGGACATTGTTGTAAGGTGTATGCACAGGCAAACACCATTGCACGAAAGTTCAGCTTCTGTTCTGTCAAAGTGAAAGTGGCTCTGTTTAAAGCATATTGCACACTGTTCTACACTGCCCACCTCTGGTCATGTTATAAAAAGTCAAGCACGCAGAAGTTGCAAGTAGCATACAAAGACGCCATAAGAATCCTCCTTAAAATACCCGAGGGGGGAGTGCTAGTCAGATGTTTGTCACGGCAGGAGTGAGCACGTTTAAAGGCTTTTAAGAAACCTAATGTTTAAGTTTATGCAACGTCTGGATGATTCTGTTAACTGCATCATTGTGGCACTCCCTTGATCAGCTGTTCCTGCTACTCATCCAGACTAAAGGCTGCATTGGTTGAAATGCCTGTTTGTAAATAGATTTTCTTCATAATTATGTTTTTATTCTGTCATTTCCCCATCCTGCTTTATGTTGTGTATTCTTGTATGTATTTTTTTCTATGGACTTTGAGTCTGTTAAAAGAATCAAATCAAATCAATCGAATCAATCTGGTCTGACTTTGAGAGGAATTCAGTGCAAAAATGTATGGCAATGTCTGTGGCCGAAAGGAGAGTCCCAGGAAAGACAAACTTTCTGAGCAGTACTGTATATTGAACAAGGCTCCAATCCTTAATACCAGAAGTCTATTACTCCTAGAAGTGTGCAAGAGTGAGTGCCGTAGAAGGCATTTTTCCAATAATATCATGTCAGGTGAGTTTGGGCGCCTCTAGCGGTGAATCCGGAAACTGTCAGGGGAGGCGATCATGTTCAAACCAAATCGCCACAGCTCTCCGCGAATGCAGTGCAGGCTGTCCACAAACCTGTCCAGCTATAAGGAGCATGGAATCATGGGATTTTTTTCCTAAAGTAAAATGGCCGTCCTATTTCAGATCGACAAAGTTATGAAAAAGGTGAAAACGCTTGCTGTCTGAACTACATACTGTTGACAGTGAGGATAGAAAAGCAGTGTAGGATGAAATAGAAAAAATGGGGAAAAATCAGCATGACAGGGGAGCTGTTGATCAACTATTGCCAGTCTCTTCACAAGAAATATGCTTAAAAAGCCAAAGAACAATAGCGTCCTACTTGAAACCTCGAGTAAAGAATCTTGTATTTTTGATTCTGGTTTTAATTTTGATTTGCAGATAAACTCATGTTGTCAAAGCCAGCTTTCAACTGATTAACTTTTATTGCTTGTCTGTACTGCCTCAATGGACTAGCCCCAACTAATCTGACAGATCTTTTGAACTCATACCTCCCATATTGCTTACTGTGGCCATGGGACCTGCAGCTTGTAGTAGTTCCCAGAACTGGATGGAGAAGTGGGGCTGACAGCTTCTACAGTGGCAGCTGGGACATTTTGGAATAGCCTCCCCTTCCAGATAAGATCAAAGACTTCTCCAACAGCATTCAAATCAGTAATGCAAACATAGCTGCTCACGCTGTCTACATTATTTATTACTACCTCCGTAAATTACCATTTTAAATTGTTTTAAATAACCTAATTTTTATTTAATCCATTTTTTTCCCAATAGGATGATGCAATTTTTGTGTATCTGCTCACTTTTCGCAGTGAAAAGTCGTGTGGATTTTTAATCATTTTTTAAAATCATTCCTCCTTAATGACCTACTTTGTGATATCTGCCCATCAAAAATCTGCATTCAGCTGACAGTCCAGACTGAAGTAACTGGAAAGTCAACCTTCAAAATATAAACTTTTACTGGCCCCAGGCCATTGCTTATTTTGGACCCTGCTCTCCTTTACATGTTCTTGTAATTATCTTGAGAATTATGTGTTGCATAAATACAGGCCCCGGCTGTACTGGAAAATGATATATCTCCAAATCTTCACATTTCTTGAGAATGCTGATGAAGCAAATAAAAAGTGGAGCCAAATCAATGACCTTGTTTCTATGCCTCCTTTACCACAAAGTATTTCACATTTCAAGTTGGCAACACGCACTCACACCTTTTGCCTAGGGCTTTTACTTGTGGCTAATTTCACAAGAGCACTAACTGCAGTGACAATCCATGCAATAAAAGCTAGGTTTCTCTATCAGGCCTACCAAAGATAATGGCCAAGCTGCAACAAAAATTTGTCAGATTTCTATCTTTTTCAAATAACCAGCAACACATAATCGAAAACATGCCACATTCCCGCTAAACTTTGCACCACAACACTTTAAAGTCGATACATTTTCACCAGAACCAAACTCAAAAAAATTGCACATCCTGTAACAAACCCAGAGATAAGATGAGCCAAATGAGTTTTCAATTGTGTGTTGCTGGTTCTTTGAAAAAGGTAGACACCTGACAAACTTTTGTTACAGTTTGGCCGTTTTCATTGGTAGGCCTGTGTATGCTCATGGCTGAAGTACAGGTGGCCCCTGACCGCAATCGTCAACTGATTTTGTGTTTTCATCGGACTGCGAATGGTCATCCACACCCCTGGCACCGGCTTACCGTAGGGAATGGTAGAATTCGCCGGGCTTGCCGTAGGGAATGAGTTAAGACTGAGCTTATGAGTCCACCAGGCAGGGGTGCTACATGCTATCTCACCGATTTTCATGAAACTTGGCGTGGTAATAGGTCCTGCCCTAAAACTCTGTCAGCCAAAAGGATTTAGAATTTTGATGTATTCTGGGGGAGTTAGACCACCCCCCTGGTTTTTGAGGCCAAATCCTCAAAGGTGGAGCCCCAGAATGGGTGGCCCCGCCTAAAAACTAAAAAATGTTAAAAATATTATTTTTTTGTCATAAAGAAAATTGATATAGCAGGTTTCTCTGGTGGATTCATGAACCCCATCGGGTGGTTTATCAATGCTGAAAATTATTTTGAAATTGGGGGTTTGGGCCAGAAAACGCCCTCAAGGGGACTCCACCTTTCCACTAGTACAAAGGACAAAAGTGGAAAGCTCCCCTGCTCACAAAATTCAACCGATTTTTTTTCTCTATTGGCCCAAGCATTTGTCCATCTTTAAGGAGTTCACAGCTCAGAGAGTTATATGATTGACGTCTTGGCAATCAAGCGAAATTAATATTTAACCATGTAAACAGCTCATTGCAAAAACGCAAAATTCAAGATTTTTGAAGCTCAATATCTCCAGTGGGCATCCTCCATTTGAAAAGCTAATACTCTCATGGTAAAGAGCGATGCTTGGGCTACCTACAGTGCTGTGAAAAACTATTTGCCCCCTTCCTGATTTCTTATTTTTTTGCATATTTGTCACACTTAAATGTTTCAGATCAAACAAATTTTAATATTAGACAAAGATGACCCGAGTAGAGACAAAATGCAGTTTTTAAATGATGATTTCATTCATTAACGGAAAAAGCTATCCAAACCTACCTGGCCCCATGTGAAAAAGTAATTGCCCCCTAAACCTAATAACTGGTTGTGCCACCCTCGGCGACAACAGCTGCAATCAAGCATTTGCAATAACTGGCAATGAGTCTTTTACATCGCTGTGGAGGAATTTCAGCCCACTCCTCTTTGCAGAATTGTTTTACTCCAGCCACATTGGAGGGTTTTTGAGCATGAACAGCCTGTTTAAGGTCATACCACAGCATCTCAATCAAATTTAAATCCGGATTTTGACTAGGCCACTTCAAACCTTCATTTTGTTTTTTTTTTAAGCCATTCAGAGGTGGACTTGCTGGTGTGTTTCAGATCATTGTCCTGCTGCATAACCCAAGTGCGCATGAGCTTGAGGTCACAAAATGATGGTCGGGCATTCTCCGTCAGGATTTTCTGGTAGAGAGCAGAATTCATGGTTCTATCACTTAAGGCAAGTCGTCCAGGTCCTGAAGCAGCAAAGCAGCCCAAGACCATCACACTACCACCACCATGTTTGACTGTTGATGTGATTTCTTTTTAATGAAAAGCTGTGTTAGTTTTACGCCAGATATAAGGGGACGCACACCTTCCAAAAACTTCAACTTTTGTCTGCTCAGTCCAGAACAGGAAAACTTTTCTGTGGTCAGATGAATCAAAATGTGATTTTTTTTTTTGGAAACTAAGGATGCCATGTCTTGCAGTCTAAAGGGGAGAGGGACCATCCAGCTTGTCATCAGCACACAGTTCAGAAGCCTACAACTCTGATGGTATTGGGTTGCATTAGTGCCTATGGCGTGGGGAGCTTACACATCTGGAAAAGCATTATCAATTCTGAAAAGTATCTAGAGGTCCTACAACAACATATGCTCCCATCCAGACAACGTCACTTTCAAGGAAGGCCTTGCATATTTCAGCAAAACAAAAGCCAAACCAGGTATTGCATCCATCACAACAGCATAGCTTCACAGTAGAAGAGTCTGGGTGCTGAAAAGGCCTGCCTGCAGTCCAGACCATTCACTAATAGAAAACATTCTGCGCATCATAAAAACGAAAAATCTGGCAAAGAAGACCCAGGACTGTTGAGCAGCTAAAATCCTCCATCTGACAAGAGTAGGACGACATTCCCCTCCCACAACTTCAGCAACTGGTCTCCTCACTTCTCAGACATTTACAGACTGTTCTTAAAAGAAGAGGGGATACTAAACAATGGTAAACATGGCCTGATCCCATTTTTTTTTAGATGTGTTGCTGCCATCAAATTCAAAATAAGCCAATATTTTTCATGAAATGGTAAAATGTCTCACTTTCAACATCGGACATATTGTTTATGTTCTATTGTGAATAAAATGTCAGTTTATGAGATTTGCAAATAATTGCATTCTGTTTTCATTTACATTTTACACGGCATCCCAACTTTTTTGGAATTGGGGTTGTACATAATACACATACTCTTCACAGTTTGTACGCCACATATTCGTTTGTTTAGTATCTTCTGTCTTTCACATAAGTTAATTGTTCTCTAGTGAATTTCAGTAAATGCAACTAACCCAATTTCCCATCTGGGATCAATAAAGTATTTCTGATTCTGATTAAATACAGGAATCACAGAAACTCGCAAGTGCTTACCAATATTTATCATCCTCGACTGCCTAAAGGACGTATGATGGCCACCCTCTGCGGTTGCAGAAGTCCTTGTATCCGTCTGATGGAGGCAGAACAGAAATGTGTGTCCCATCAGCGCATCCAATTATCTGTGGCATGTGGTGCTTCGCTTCAAACCGGTATGCAATAGCGCACACCTCCTCCGGCGTAGGCACCCTAATGAGGTTATGTGCGAACACTGAAATGATGCTTTTGCAGGAGAAGTAAACAAACTTCTTCACCGTACTCTTATGCACCCCAAATTGGTTAGCGATAATGCGATACTCAGCACAGCTACCCAGCTTTTACAGTGCTATCGCCACTCACATTGCCAAAGGTATAGGTGCCCGCACAGTGACATCCTGGGGACGCACGGTTCTCTCCATCATGTAACACAACTTCATGAAAGATCCGCAGGACATGCGGATCTCTGTCACTAAACTCTAAGAGGACCACTCCCTCCGACCAATCCTTGCTGCGCACTCTCATCCACAGTCTCCGGGTGGTCTATGGTGGTATTAAAGGGGTAGTGAGCTGATCATCATAACGGAGTAGACCCCCTGCTGCATAAACTGTATGTGATGGAGCCTGTTTTCATGGAGCGTCCTAAAAAGAATAGCTTGCAGAACAGTTCTGCAAAACTTGCAGAAGGGTGACCACAAGGGTATACCATGGGAGCAACATGATTGCAGTCTGGAAAAGGATAGAAAGAGTGTAGCTCAAGGACATTTGTTGGTTGTTGGCCACACCCGTAGACTGAATAAAAAGATGGGCGCAGCACCCGGGTCTGAAAAGTGAGGCCAATGCGGAAATCTCTTAAAATTGCATTCTATTTAATGGCCAGCAGTTGGCGACGTCGGTGGTTGCAGAAAGAAGTTCAATGCTATAGAAGTCCATGAGAAAATGACCCTACTTTCCCACCTGATTTATTATTTCAATAATAATTTTCCACATTATTTTATGGTATCTATCACAAGTTTCAAGTCCCCTTCGATATATCCTGATGTTTATTTTTGTAAATTATGGTCCCAAATACACTAGAATAAAGGATAAAGCCAGATATGCTTTAGGGGTGTGGCTATCCTCTGGTCGTAGTCAGATCCTCCCATAGATCCATCCCTCGCTTCTCCCTGGATCTTAAATTCACGCTCTTGTCCAATAGGAATCACATCCGGTTTCAAAAAGATAAAATGGCGCTGTTCAAATTGCCAAAATCGAGGCTTCCTAAATGGTATGCTGAAACCAATAGGTGATGTCACGTTTGCTTCGTCCATGTTTTTATACAGTTTATTGCCACACCTCATAGGTTAATTGGAATATGCACAGCCATGTAAACGGGACCATTAGTTTTATATTCATTTTCATTAACTATGTACTGCTTAGTTGGAATATTGTCTTTTTCGGAATATCGGCAAAAACCAGAATATTCTGTGCATGTAAACGTAGTCACTGTTACGCCTGAAATACACCAGGCGCATTCGCGGCGCGACACATCAGTTGCAGCAGAACGGACCCATTATTTTCAATTGAAGCTGCTACACCGGCAACGTAAGCTGCTCGCAGTCGTGCCAGCCCGCACGACAAAGCTCTTCATTTTCCGCGGCTGTTCTATTTTTTCCCTCCTATGCGCGACAACGCGGCCCCACCAACAGGGAAAAACTAAATGAAATTGTATCAAAAACGAGTCCAACAAATTTTAAAGTGATTAAAATTTTAAATTTGATTGTACCAGAGTCATAGGAGTCTAGCTTTGTTTTTGTTTGATCTATATTGTGGGTCTAAAAAAAAAAAAAACGAACAATCTCATCAAAGTGTATTCTGAAGTTAAAATGATCTATTTAAAATTCAACACTTTTTATTGTAGGCTATACTTCCCTACTGTACCCCGAGGAAACAAACAAATCAGTCAGCAATACTCAGTGTGGGCAGTGAAGGTGATCATCTGTGGAGAAAAACAGCAGGAAGGTTCACAGCAAAAGAAATGCAAATGAGTTGGGGGTCGGAGGTGTCCCACTCCAATATCCAGGTGGGGGTCGGATCACGGACATTTTGCGAAACAGTTTGGCACGAACATGGATGAGGAAAAGTCGATCGAAGAAGTTGAAAAACACCCAGAGTTGTACGACCCAGCGAACTCTTTTTCTAAGGACAACCTTTAAAATGAGTCTATATGGAAAGAAATAGCGACTGCCGTCTAAGCATCAGGTGATCTGTAGTGTTTGTCACTGTCTAAAGCCAGCTCTGCAAACAGGTTATAGAAGGCTATCTGCTGTCTTCTTCGAAGACTCAGCAGATGTACCCAAAATCTTCTCCTCCTCCTTCATAGCCTCCGAATTAATAATAAGAGGGCAATCGCCTTCCTTCTATTAATAGCAGGAGCTACCCATGAGTGAAAATAAAATAATCTGTTCAGTATTAATTATTTCGCAACTCCATGCATAAAAACGCTAATCAGTCAACTCGTTTACATAACGTCAATCGGTAATATGGATAGGATCGCCAAAATGTGAAAGTGCGAATGCAAATAAATTTACAGTACACGTGTACCCAGGTCGTATTTTGTAATAGTTAAATAGAAAAATGCTTTAATGCACTCACTTTCCAATGCCGAATGCTCGAAATCTCCTCTGGAAAACACATCCGGCACGCGACCGAACGCAACAGAAACAGAACTGGTGTAGCAGGTGAAATGCTGCGCTCCGCCCCACTCACGTTATACGTCGCGCCCGTTCCCAGTGTACATTAGGCCGTAGTGAGCAGCATAAAAGCATGGGAGTGATGCTACAGAGATTCAATGATGCGGCTGAACTCCATCTGCACCAAGAAAATACGAGAGTCCCAGAAGAAAGAAACCGATGAGTGCAAAATGAAGATCGACTTTATGTACATTTTACAAATGGGCTGCTGATTAGGAGGTGACTTACGAATTTCCTGTAGGGGAAAGGGAAAGAATTCTGTATTCAACCTCCACCAATATCAAATAAAATCAGCACTTTTTTGTTTGAGTACCCAGAGAAACATCCGAGTGTGCAAAAACATCAAGCATGCATCTAGTCAAGATGTTCACTTAAACAAAAGGAGGATGAAACAGATGTGTACGAAGGCCAAAATTTCAAAGACAGAAGAAACTGCTGTTTGGCAGAAAACACTGAAATTGTATCCATTCTGTGGACATACGTTTGATAAAAACAAGTTTACATGAATGGATTTAATGAATGATGTGAACAGTTTGTGCACCCTGCGATGGATTGGCGAGCTGTCCAGGGTGGGTCCCTGCCTTTCGCCCAGAGTCGGCTGAGATAAGCTCCAGCTTCCCCGCGACCCTAGCAGAGAAGAAGCGGGATAGAGCAGTGGTTCCCAACCCAGTCCTCAAGGACCCCCTGCCCTGCAGGTTTTTTCTCTCTTTCTACTCTTTCTCGCATGATCCATTTAAGGGCTTCATGCTGATTGGTTGAAAAAGATCTTCCTGAACAGGTTGTGCATGAAGGTGCGTTGGGCCTTAAATGGATAAGGTGTGCTAAAGTAGAGCTGCAACAAAAACCTGCCGGGCAGGGGGTCCTTGAGGACTGGGCTGGGAACCACTGGTATAGAGGATGGATGGATGGATTAAATGATCTCTGAGCATGCACGCTAAAAGTAATTTTGCTTGTCAGAAATAACCAAATACTTTAATTAACATCATCTACTTTAAAGCTTATCAGTTCATAAAGCAGGGGCAGTGCTCTCTGCGGTTGGGTTATCTCTTGAATCCGCCAAGAATAGAGGAGGTTGCAAGTCAACAAGCACAAAACGTCTCACTTTCTACAAATACCTTTAGTTGTGAACTGCGCGGAAAATGAAATTGAACTACGAACCCCAATTCCAATGAAGTTGGGACGTTGTACAAAATGTGAATAAAAACAGAATATTGTGGGGAGCGCCAGCTGTAGCTCGTCATCTCTGCCTCCCTGCTTAGTTTCCCACCACTCTAACCAATTATTCAATCATTAGTTCAGTCTTTCCATTGGCTTGGTTTTCACTCGCTCCAATGTTTAGTTCTTGCTTTGTTCAGTTGGCTTTGTCGTTCAGACCATCACTTCCCCATCTCGAAGCTAGTTCGGTTTTCTCCCTTTCAGAAGAATAAATTCTCTCTATTTAGAGAGCTTACGCTTTCCCGCTTCTAAATTGCCCTTCTAAATTTAACTCTTATTCAGAGCTTGCGTATTCGCGTCTCTGCAAGTTTTACTTCCTATTTGGGCTTTCCTAATTTCTCCCTTCTAGAGTTTTGTAAGCCTATTTCTCTTTTGTATTTTTGCCTTTCCATTGCCATTGTTTCTCTGTGCTTGTGTTCCAGTTAAAACTTTGTGCCATGAATACCAATAATAAACCAGTCGCTTTTGCCTGCCACTCTGCGCTTGGGGTCTCTTTCTGCATGTAACAAATATAATATTTGCAAATCCTTTTTGACCTATATTCAATTGAGTAGACTGCAAAGGAAAGATATTTAATGTTCAAACTGATAAACTTTGTTTATTTTTTTGGAAATATTCAATAATTTTGAATTTGATGCCTGCAACACGTTCCAAAAAAATCTGAGACAGGGGCATGTTTACCACTGTGTTATAACACTTTTCCTTTTAACATCACTCAATAAAGGGCGCCCCGGTGGCTCATCGGTCTAAGCCCGCATACCATAAAGGCTGTGCCCTTCCCGCAGCGACCTGGGTTCGATTCCAGCATAGGTCATTTGCTGCATGTCTTCCCCCATTCTTCTCCCCAACTTTCCTGTCTCTCTACTCTGTATAACTGTCAAATAAAGGAAAAATTCCCAAAAAAAAAACATCACTCAATAAGCATTTGGGAACTGACAACAATAATTGTAGAAGCTTAGCAGGTGGAATTCTTTCCCATTCTTGCTTGATGTACGACTTCAGTTGTTCAACAGTCCGGGGTTTCCATTGTCGTATTTTGCGCTTCATAATGCGCCACATTTTCAATGGGAGACAGATCTGGACTGCAGGCAGGCCAGTCTATTACCTGCACTATTTTACTACGAAGCCATGCTGTTGTAACACGTGCAGAATATAGGTTGGCATTGTCTTGGTAAAATAAGCAGGGACGGCCCTGAAAAAGACGTCACTTGGATGGCAGCATATGTTGCTCAAAAATGGGCACTAACACATCCCCATACCATCACAGATGCTGGCTTTTGAACTTTGCGCTGATAGCAATCTGGATGGTCCTTTTCCTCTTTAGCCCCGGAGGACACGACGTCCATGATTTCCAAAAACAATTCGAAATGTGGACTTGTCAGACCACAGCACACTTTTTGACTTTGCGTCAGTCCATCTCAGATGAGCTTGGGCCCAAAAAAGCCAGCGGCGTTTCTGGTTGTTGTTGATAGATGGCTTTCGCTTTGCATGGAAGAGTTTTAACTTGCACTTGTAGATGTAGCGATGAACTGTGTTAACTGACAGTGGTTTTCCGAACTGTTCCAGTCCATGGTAATATCCTTTACAGAATGATGTCGGTTTTTAATGCAGTATTGCCTGAAGGACCGACAGTCACGGGCATTCAATGATGGTTTTCGGCCTTACCACTTAACGTGTAGAGATTTCTCCGGATTCTCTGAATCTTTTGAAGACATTATGGACTGTAGATGATGAAATCCCTAAATTCCTTGCAATTGCACATTGAGAAACGTTGTTCTTAAACTGTTGGACTATTTGCTCATGCAATTGTTGAAAGTGGTGAACCTCGCCGCATCCTTGCTTGTGAACGACTGAGTCTTTCGGGGATGCTCCTTTTATACCTAATCATGACACTCACCTGTTTGTAATTAACCTGTTTACCTGTGGAATGTTCCAAACAGGTGATTTTTGAGCATTCCTCAACTTTCCCAGTCTTTTGTTGCCCCTGTCGTAGCTTTTTTGGAACATGTTACAGGCATCAAATTCAAAATGAGTGAATATTTCCAAATAAACAATAAAGTTTCTTCGTTTGAACATTAAATATCTTGTCTTTGTTGTGAACTCAATTCAATATAGGTCAAAAAGGATTTGCAAATCAATGGGCCTCATGTAAGAAGCGATATAAGAACAAATTTTCTCTTATTTTTGTTCGTATCCCCAATTTTTTCTTATTTTGTTCTTACCCATTGATTTCTTATTTTTCTTATTTTTGCTCTTCTCTTAAACCCTAGTCACACTAGAGGCGGAATGAGCCGGAATGCTGTCGGAATGAAAATTCTTTGTATATTCCTGAATATTCGAAGTGCATTCTAAAAATTCTGACTGCCTTCTGAGTGCATTCCAAATATTCGGGCCCATTCTTGTGGCCGGCTTGAATGTTTTGCTCATGCTCAAAACTTTCCAGGTGCATTCGAAGTGGAGAAATATCGAACGGCATTCGAAGTGTGTTCTAACTGCGCTCTTACTGCATTATAAATATTCTTACAGCATTCCAACAGCATTCAAAACATTCTGATTGCATTCCAGGGAGAATCGAAACGGCAAGCCACGTCAAATCCTGCCAGAATGCGTCTCGAATGAGCCAGAATGCACCTCGAATGCATCTCGATTGCTGCCGGAATCTATTTCGATATTAAAACAATTCACCTTAAAAATAATCCCTGAAAAATAATGATTGGTCATGACCTGTTTTCAATCATTCATTTAAATTACCATTACAGAAACTCTGAAAAATCTCAACTTTATCAGGTGTGGCCAGTTTTCATTAATAACGCATATCTGTTAACTCTCACTCATTCGGTGTCAGTTTTAGTGGCATATTTACATTCCCCAGCTGTAATCAGCAATTGCTTAATCAAGGCATATGGGACACTCTTGTTACATTCTAAGTACATTTTGAGTATTCAAGCTGCATTCTGTTTGAATTCTTGGACGTTCCAACTATATTCGGCGGCCAATCCAGGGGCGTTCTGACTGCATTCGAGGTGAATTCGTACAGCATTCGAGGCACCTTCCAACCAGACTTCGGGTGGTGTTCAGGCAGCAATTGAACCGCACTCGTACGGCATTCGAAGTGTATTCTGACTGCATTCTAACAGCATTCTAAATATTCCTACTGTGTTCCAACTACATTCAAGCTGCATTCGAGAGCTAATACACCCAGAATGTGCAAGAATCATTTGAGGCGGGTTCGAAGCGCATTCTAAGTATTCGAACGGCATTCTTTCAAAGCTGTAAGAATTTTGGTCAATTTGAAATTCCTGCCTGAATGTTGCGCGAATTCTTCATTCCGGCTGGTTCTGCTTGATTCCTGCTGATTTAGAATAAGTGTGACGGGGGCATTAGGTAAGAGAAAATTTTACGAGTCGTTGAGAGCACTCTTAGCGAGATAAGAGAAAACAGAAAACTGTCATCTCTGTTTTACGTTTTTGAGAAATTAGCATGATTTTATTATTTAATTCTTGGGCTAAAGAGTTTGGCCTGTTGATTCTAATTCGGACTAAGCAATAAAAACCCTTGGATACTTGCGTGCGTTCTGCTTCCGAATGGCTTACCTATTGCTGTTGGATGCTTTGGCCATCCAGGCCTTGCACGGAGAGCGTGTTTATAGAGTTCGCGTGGATCTGTTTGCTGAGATAGATGAATGGCTACTCGTACCAAATGTGAAAGCAACCGTACTTGAGCATGGAAGATTACGGTAATGTGCTACGGCTCCTTTGTTCTAACAAATGCAGCGGCAAAAAGATATCTCCATTCAAACGAAGAAATTCAATGCTTGCTTGAAATGTAGGCGGATGAAAACATACAATCACAACTGGATACTGCATACAAAACTCGAAGATTAATTCAATAATTCGTGAGTAGTTACATTCGCGTGGTTATCAAAGAATACTAAATCAGTGCCGTGACAAACTAAAGAAAATGCGGCTGCGATATTTCAAAGTGCGGGACGTGGTGCGAAAGTCTGGCAGCTCAAGTGATGAGATAGATACATTTTCGTGGTATGAGGCAATAGACAGCATAATCGGCCAAAAACGCAAGGGCGAAAGAATTCCGTATGCAACATCCACCTATCGAATGTAATCAGTGCATTTCTGCTAACCTTGATGTTTGGGTACCCAGAGAAAGATTTGGATGTGTAAAAACATCAAGCATTCAGTCAAGAAAATTTCAAATTAAATTTTTCGTGCTGCCATACGTGGTAATCCATGTTACAGATGACACACCGGTTTGCTAGGGCACACGCAGCATATGCATTCGCCATATTAATATTCTAAACCCCTTTCTCAACAATTAAACCCCCCGAAATATATTGGCGCCTCCTTTTAAAATTGTTGCCCATTTGAAACCACCTAGGTGCATACTGCAATGCATTGTATCGGAATTTGACATGTATGCAAGTTTACTTGGATACTGTAGGATATTATTAGTGTGAAAGCTGACCAGCGGGGAGTGGGGACAATCGTAATGTGGCACGGTACAGAACAATGGTACCTAATGTGAAAGCGCCCTAAATTGCCACGAGCAGTCGGCTCTTTGCACACGGCACGTCACCCGCCCTTATATGGTGTTTAGTGGGTGTCATATATGCTAATTCAAAACAACAGGCCACGTGCTTCCAATTTACGATCAAGTGAGATTCAACATTCAGCACACATGGGTAAGAGCAGATTTGGATGGTAAGAGTGTTTGGTGCATCCGGAGTTTTCTCTTATTTTTTCTCTTAGCAAAAAAATGAGAAAATATAAGACAAATTTAAGAAAATGTTGCTGCATGAGGCCCATTGTATTCTCTTTTTATTCAAGTTTTACACAACGTCCCAACTTCATTGGAATTGGGGTTTGTATGTCATGTTACAGAGCAGCAAGTCAACTGCTTTGCTGACATTTTTGCAACGTTGTGAATAATGTTATTTCCCTGTTAAATAAAAATAGTTTATAAACATTTAATATCACTATTAGGTTTATAAACTGTCTTTCCAAACTACATTTAAGCATTCACCGAGTGCTATCTTTGCCCGTTCGGTGCAGAGCTGAAGCATGGGTTTCGCTATTGTTTTGGCGGTGGATATAATTGCATTTCCAGAGAACATTGGTTGTGAACACGCTCCCTGTGTGGGAATGCCTTGGATGCTGACCCTTGTCATAGATACCTCAGACGTTAGCGCATTCATGAGCCCCACAATTCGCATGAATGAGCGAAAAATCACAAAACACATGTCCTTGTGACTCTGGAAATAAGGCCTCTTGTCAGCGTGCTGTGCCACTGAGCAATTTCTGTTGAAATGAATAAATGGCCATTTTTCATTCAGTATCCAGTTCTTATAATACATCCATGGTCAGGTCACAGGCCAGCTTCAAACTTCACACATGCGCACACGTGCTTCATCCTGCAGTTTGTCTGCATAATGAATCGAGGGAGACAATATTTGCCATGGAATTCCCCCCAGCTAAATATGTTTTAGTGACTAAAAAGGGCTGTAATTTTGTAGCTCGTTACAAAAATAAAGCCTGTATTTCAAGGAGAACTAAATCAGTTTTGTGAAATGTGAAAGGCCATACAACTTTAAAACAACAAAATGCTATTTAAATAAATATTAGGAGGAATATAATATTAATGTGGCATGCAGCTTGATATTTGGTTTTTGCAGTGAGGAATATGAAATTCCAAGTCCACTACCTGTGATCTCTGCTGAGAACAGCCTCACGGAAATAGTATGTTACAATTCTTCATTGACAGATGAAGATTGACAGATTCTATTGACCTGTGTTTTGTTCATGTCCACAGGCTGCCGTAAGGAGCTATATTAGCCAGGCAATGTTAAATAAAGTAATAAAGTCTGTGTCAACCAAACAAAAAGTCAATCAAAGAAATTATTGGGAAGTTGACTGGACAATTTATGTTTAGTTTTTACCTCTTGCAGTTATATTTGTTTTCTTTTCTTCCACAAATTACAAAAGGTGTCTTCATTGTCCCAATGCTGGACCCAAGCTTAAAAAAAATACTACCACTTGTGAGCTTACATACCACAAAAGCCTGAGATAAACCAAGTGAGCTACAGTGCCCATGGCACTATTTTTTATGTACAGCTCAACCCTGGACTGAGCTGTAACAATGCTTCCTAACTCATCTCATTTAGCATAGGATACGATACACTGAACCATACTATTCGAAAAGAAAAGAGATAAAGCGGTCATGCAATTCCATGCGGCAGCAGTATATAAATTGACAATCATTCATCAATCCAAACACGAAAATAAACATGACGGTTTAGAGATGCATAACCACATAGCCAAAGTAAGAGCATTCGGCTTCCATTAGCAGTGCGGTTGTCTTTTCCTGAACCCACTATGCATTCCCCCTTTCACCTTCACTTAACCTCATGAAATTTTCCATGGAGGTTAAAGTGGCTTTAGGAATTAGACGATAAAACATAATTTTTTGCCTATTCAAATGCAGCACTTGAGTTTGGTGCACAAATCAGAAAATGCTGTCACACTTCTTGCATTTCAAAAAGAGAAACAATATGTATGGAATGGATATCATGCCATATTTCGAAACAGCAAAAAAGAAAAAAAATTGAGACAGAAGATAAAGCTTTGAAAGGCTGAAATCTGTTTCAATGCTTAAAATCTAATGGAAAGGGTCTTGCAAGATCAAAACTAACTTTTTGAAAGCTTGCATATTGTTTTGATTGGTTGAAAAAAATTACAATCACTGCGAACATTAGTTTGTGCTTGAGTTTTCTTTTCTCACAACCACAGGACTCTTTATACTGTGTTTTGCTGTCAGTTTTTCAGCATTTCAAATTCAAGATTGTTCTGTGGGTGCATTTGGTTTGTGTTCCAGTTTTGAAACCTTCTGAACAACGATCATAAAATTGGTGCACATATGTCGGCAGTAGGGATGTAACGATATTCCGCAAAACGGTATACCGCGAATTAAAACGGTCACGGATTTCAACCGTAAGTTTTCTTGTTTTTTTTGGTAATGCCGGGTCATGGTATTGCAGGGACCCTGCATATCCTCAGAGCCTGTCGCTGAATAGTATACTGGACAAAGAAAGTTAGGGATCACTCTGATTTTTAATATTGAAATATGATATGGAACATAATTTGAACTATCAAATATTTCAAATTCGAAAATTGGGGTGATCCCTAATTTTCTTTGTCCAGTATATTTTAACCTCAGATCAATATATGTGTAATGCTTCATTAAAAGCTGTGGAGGGCAGTGTCTTAGTTTTGGCGAGAATTTTTATAGTGTAATGCTTCATAAACAGCAGTAGAGGGCAGTGTCATTATTTTGGTGAGAATTTTTTGTCAACCTCTTTATTTCTTATGCATACTATCTGGAGTGTTCTACATAATACTGCAAGTAAAGTTTAATTAAAGATATATTTTCTAAGGAGCAAATACTTGTTTGTGTGCTTTATTTAAGCCATAATACATTTAGATAAAGGGGGAGAAATGAATTTTGTTATATTGTACCGTGGTATTGTGATATTAATCATGATATCGTATTGTATCGCGCTGAAAATTTCATATTGTTACATATTAGTCAGTAGTAGGTGCTGAAATGTTGAAACTTGAGTTTGGAAAGGTCAGATATTTTTTTGAAACTTAAGTGGATGTACATTGCAGACTGTTTTTTCAACACCTGCTTTTCAGAGATGGATCCACACAGTTGAGAGCTCGCGATTCTGGCAGCATTCTCTTGCAGATGTGAAAAGCAACCTTTTATCAAGTTTATTGGCGGTTGACTACCATTTTGGTGTATTACCACCACCTACTGCACATATAATGTAAAAATTTTTGCCTATTGCCTACTTTCATGGATCTTTGGACGAATTGAAGAAAAATGCAAGGAAGGTAGGCGGCAACACTTTTGAAAATGGAGGAGAAAGAATGATTATAATAATAATTTTGCTCATTTTTACATGTAAATATTTACAAACCCCAATTCCAATGAAGTTGGGACGTTGTGTAAAACCTTAATAAAAACAGTATACAATGACTTACAAATCCTTTTCGACCTATATGAGTACACTACAAAGACAAGATATTTAATACTCAAACTGATAAACTTTATTGTTTTTTGGAAATATTCACTCATTTTGAATTTGATGCCTGCAACACATTCCAAAAAAGCTGGGAGAGGGGCAACAAAAGACTGGGAAAGTTGAGGAATGCTCAAAAAACACCTGTTTGGAACATAACACAGGTAAACAGGTTAATTGGAAACAGGTGTCATGATTAGGAATAAAAGGAGCATCCCCGAAAGGCTCAGTAGTTCAGAAGAAGGATGGGGCGAGGTCCACCACTTTGTGAACAACTGCATGAGAAAATAATCCCAACAGTTTAAGAACAACGTTTTTCAACGTGCAATTGCAAGGAATTTAGGAATTTCATCATCTACAGTCCATAATATAATCAAAAGATTCAGAGAATCCGGAGAAATCTCTACATGTAAGCGGCAAGGCCGAAAAACGAACATTGACTGCCTGTGACCGTCGGTCCCTCAGGCGGCAATTCATTAAAAACCGACATCATTCTGTAAAGGATATGACCATGTGGGCTCAGGAACAGCTCGGAAAACCATTGTCAGTTAACAGTTCGTCGCTGCATCTACAAGTGCAAGTTAAAACACAACCATGCAAAGCGAAAGCCATATATCAACAACACCCAGAAATGCTGCCAGCTTCTCTGGGCCCAAGCTCATCTGAGATGGACTGACGTAAAGTGGCAAAGTGTGCTGTGGTCTGACGAGTCCACATTTCATATTGTTTTTGGAAAACGTGTCCTCTGGGCTAAAGAGGAAAAGGACCATCCAGATTGTTATCAGTGCAAAGTTTGAAAGCCAGCATCTGTGATGGTATGGGGATGTGTTAGTGCCCATGGCATGGGTAACATGCACATCTGTGAAGGTACCATTAATGCTGAAAGGTACATACAGGTTTTGGATCAACATATGCTGCCATCAAAACAACATCTTTTACAGGAACGTCTCTGCTTATTTCAGTAAGAAAATGCCAAGCCACATTCTGCACGTGTTACAACAGCGTGGCTTCGTTGTACAACAGTGCAGGTAATAGACTGGCCTGCCTGCAATCCAGACCTGTCTCCTATTGAAAATGTGTGGCGCATTATGAAGCGCAAAATACAATAACGGAGTCCCCGGTCTGTTGAGCAACTGAAGTCGTGCATCAAGCAAGAATGGGGAAAGAATTCCACCAACAAAGCTTCTACAATTAGTGTCCTCCATTCCCAAACGCTTATTGAGTGTTGTTAAAAGGAAAGGTGATGTAACACAGTGGTAGACATGGCCCTGCCCCTGTTGTTTGGGAACATATTGCAGGTATCAAATTCAAAATGAGTGAACATTTCCAAAAAAACAATAAAGTTTATCAGTTTTAACATTAAATATCGTGTCTTTGTTGTGTACTCAATTGAATATACGTCAAAAAGGATTTGCGAATCATTGTATTGTGTTTTTATTCACGTTTACACAACGTCCCAACTTCATTGGAATTAGGGTTTGGAGACAATTTTGAGTCAAAAATAAGCCAAAATTAAAACTGTGAGCGATCGGGGGCTACACCCATTGATCGCAGGCGACTGACCTCTCTCGTTTATTTTAACATTACGTAGACTCCAGAAACACTCCACATTATTACAATCGAGGAGTTTTCCTCAGTAATTTAACACAGAAAATGTGTCATTTAGACATGAAATTCTGTTTCAGTCACTATTCATTTGCGGATTTTGGTTGCTAATTTTCCCTTTCTATGTTGTAATTAAAAAATCACGATGGTAAGATTTGATAGAGCATGGGGGGTATTCCATCAAGCTAATGCTTAGCACATCCAGACTAAGGCGTAATCTTGAGGCTTGAATTAGCTCCAACTCCCAATCTAGCCCAGACCCGTTCTATCAGGTGAAACAAACTGGCTCTAACTGACGCTAATTTGAGCCTCACCTGTTAAGCCGCACTTTGTGCTCGTGCCAAGGGAAAATAAAAAGCCAACACTAGTCGAGTGCCGAACATGTTTCAAAATGGCTCAAAGCAAGGGAAAGGAATGAGCGAAGGCGTTCCCTATCTTCTTTTTGGTGTTTTATGGTGGGTGGAACCAACGTTAAGGTGTATTACCGCCACCTACTATGGTGAAGTGAGGTCTAGAGTGACTATCTTCAATATAGGCTACAAAAAAAAAAAAAAAACTAGTCCCTAATCCACAGTTCTATTTTTCAGCTAAATTTTCTTCTATTTCCCTAGCGGTTAACTTCCTCGAAACATTACTGTACACTACTAATTAATTTGCATTTGGCTCTCGCCAAAACCTTCTTCTAAAATTTCTTCGATTTCTCCCATTACTTCCATAATTCCAGGAAATTCCCTCCCTTCATGGACCACCGTCCTAATTTTTTCCGTCTTCGACTCGGTTTCTTTTGCACTATTAATGACCATAGGAATGAAAGCCAAAAATCTTTTATCCACACTAATACATTCAGCGTAAGGTCTCGATTCTTTTATCGCCGTCTTTTCAGTGCTCAGATCTTAGCTCACAATACCTGTTCTGCCTCCACTTTCTTTGTAGCCTCCGCATATGATATTGTGTTTTGCGTCCGCTCCGTTCCACCTCACTTTCTCATTTTCTCCGGTCACGCTGCTTAGCTCCAGCTTCGTGATTCCCTGCGCAATGAAAACAAACCACTTGCTTTTTCAGTAGCTTGCATTCAGTTTCTGTGGACCCAAATTTGCCACTTCGTGTGCACCTAAATGTCTTTGCCCTACAAACTGCGGCAACATGCCGCATTCTTGGCACCGGAAGCAACGTAGTGGCACCCTCACCTTATAGCTCACGTAGTCCAAAAATATTCTGTCTGGTAACTCTTTTCCGAACTGAAGCAGTACCACCATGCTGTCTTGCTCCTTGCCGTCTTGATGTGCGCCGAGCTGAACAAACTCCCTCTACTTCCAAAAAAGAATCAACTTTAACAGAATAAGGGACACCTCCAATAGCACCCTTCTTAGTTGGCTGCTGATACGTTTTAAAACATGTAACCAGAGAAAGATTAAATTATGTTGTTTTAATAGCTTTTTCCTTGTTTCTTCATCCTACATCCAATTATCACAATTTCACTTCTACATACCCTAAAATCCTTTACATTCCCAATGACATTTTTGACAAACTTCCCGACAAAATGATTATCATTGAATAAAAGATTGTTTTTCCATCTATCTCCTACCACCTTCATCTCTACAACAAATGGCCCTTCATCAGTTTCATTTCCACTTCCAGTTTTTCCTTTTCTTTTTACTCCTTCCTCCTCATCATTCCCCATTTGCTCGAAATTCACAATTTCAAGCAAAAGACAACTGTCTAATTAGAAAAGGCAAAATTTTCTGAAGAAAATTTGTGTGCTTGCTTCAGCATGAAAAGTTGAAGAGGTTGGCTTATAAAATGAAGGTGCTTGGAAACTGAGAGGCAAAGGAAATTGCTGAAGAAACGTTGAAAAACTGCTGAAATGAAAACACAAGACTTTAAAGCTGAAAGTAATTGTTTAAGGAATTCTGACTTTTCAGCTGCATCACGACTATGTCTATTCCACTTCAACCCAGCTGTAAAAAAAAAAAAAAAAGGTCAATTGGAGTCAATGAGGTTGACACATCTCTCTCTATGGCTCTGTGCGTATCTAGGTCAACACAGTGCATGCTGAAAAATTAGCTTTATGGCGGAGCAAACATGGCAGGCCACATTGGCAGACTGCCGCAGCTGTTGTTGCTTATGGCTCATTGTCATTGCCTCCCCCAGTCCCGAACTGTACAACGGTGACCTGGCCAAGTATTGAAATGCTATTATTCGCGGCTCTCTGTTCATTTCTGTGCACTTTGTGTTCGCTAGCTAAATAGCTAATAATAGCAAGCTGCAAAATATCGTTAACACATGTTGTGATATTATTCACAGCTCCATTTTTATTTCTGTGCTATTATAAGTTAGTTAGCTCGCGAACACAGGCTGTGTCCGAAATCACTCACTCATTCACTGGGGACTCACTGTGTTGGAGACTATATAGTGAGCTCAGTGGCAGAGAGAGGAAACGCTTTTGGACACTACCTGGCTCGTTTTTTGGCTGTCGCAAAATTAAATCGTACCTGTTCAACTTCAGCTGAAGGATTTGGATGTATTTTTGTAATAAACAAATATATTGCCCGCCGTGTTTGTGTTTGCCACTATCGATTAAATATTAAAACTTGCCTTAAATTTTTTATATCATCTTCTATTGTCCTCCAACTCATCATTATTCCTTTTGATTGCACCTAAATGTCTGCTTGAAAACTCTCATCTTTACGTTACGTTGCACTGGCTTTAATGAAATATCCCGTGTAAACAAACGGGTCTCCTGTGCTGGTCAGTTTCCAATGAAAAAAAAAAAAAAACAATTTCGAGCCTGAAGTTGAATTAATGTTTCGTGCCTGTATTCACAAAATAAACCAAACTCCGTTGAGTTAACGCAGCTCTTTCGGAGCTTTTCGATTTGCGTGCAGTTCATGATGGGACGTATAGCTGGGTTAGTGACCATCGGAGGTTCACTACATTTCGCGGTGGATTGTGGGATGTAATGCGTTCACTTTATAGGGTATAAAAATTCTTACAATTTGGACAGCGCTACAAAATGGCGAAACCACTATATAGTGTACTATAGAGTGAGTAGTGAGTGATTTCAGACACAGCCACAGTGTACAGAACGTGTTAGAAACGGGTCGAACTTGAGCATTGAAATTGCCATCACTGCAGCTGACATAATCAATAGCTAGCTAACTTTCACCATTAAACAAATCAATGAGTATGGAAAAGTTACGTCTGTTGGCTTAGCAAGGGTGGCAGTTATGGTCATTTTGATACCAATATTTCACCTGTTTAGATACGATCGTATATATCTAGCTAGTGCAAACGGTTGCTTGTATATACTGGAATAGGAGCTTGAGCAATTCTTTTCTGCTTTGAAATTTTTTACTGTAATGTGTTCTCATGGACCCGCCCTGCAAAAAGACCGGTCTTTGCTGCCCTAAATGTGGTCTCTTGGAGCTGGGTTGAGCAACTGTACAAACGACGATGCCGAAAATTCTTTCCCTGAGTTTGACGCAAAAGAATGAGATTTATCTAGCAGTCGTATCAATCTTAATCCGAACAATGATGATGCTGAGGCCAGGAAAAAGTCCAGCAGAGGGCAGAATTGAACCGCAATACCGCTATGCCACAATTTCACTGAGTCACTCTGAGCCATTTGAGTTAATGGTTAAAGCATTTGGTTCAATGGAGATTTTAGCTAAGGCGTCTCTTACACACTACTGCCTCTACCTCAAAGATAGTAAGTCCAATCTACAAAATGGAGGAACCATACTGAAGAGGAGAGTCTACTGAGCAAAATATGTCAAAATTGTGTTTGTAGTGCCAAAAATGTGGGAACAGAAGCAAATTATAAAACTGTGTTTTTCAGCTTCCCAACCAGAATTTGCTTGTCTCATTTAATACAGGAGTTAATGGAGTTTCGGTTAGTGCTCCCATCACTTTTCGGCTCATACTGCCAAAACCGTCTGTCCGATTGCTTGCTTAGTTACATTTTCATGACCGGCACAACTTTCGCTACAATTTAGATATAAGAATATCTATGTGGAGTGAAAACTGTGTTAGAGCAAGTTTAAGAGAAGACTTCTTGACAATTTTACAGCTGTTCGTCACTCTAAGTTCCCAGAATTTATTGTAACAGAAATTATTTGAGAAAATTATAATTAAAAAATTATAGAAGTTATGAAAAATTTGAACAGTGAAGAAATTATCCAAGCTTAACTTAACATTTTGCAGTTTAAATGAAATTTCTAGCTAAAAGTATGACAGAGTAAAAAAATAGCAGAAAATAGCTGAATCTACTGAATCAGCACAAAAATGGCTTGATTTAATAGGACCCCAAAAAATGACATTTAAAAGTAAATATCTCAAAAACTAAAAAGAAAATCAAAAATCTGTATGGATGCAACGTAATTCAGAACAAGCTGAATTTTTTAAAGTTTGAACGGAATCAATAGCTTAAATGGTGTAGGAGGAGTTAGTCGGCCAAATTTAGGCGGAAGAAGTAAGAGAATAGAGTGTGCTGCTTCGCTGCTGCTTTGCTGAAGCAAGCATACAATAATCAAACAAAATGCTAAACTTTCTAAATATGTGCCTTCCACTCGACCCCTGCAGCCCGTCTCTGTGCTCTTCTCAGTGGAGCAAACCCTCCTTATGGGGGTTTATGAGGATTATCGGGAAATTATCACAAGGAAAGGGAACGCTGCTGCCATCAACAGGGCGAGGGAGGTGGCCTGGCAGAATATCGCCGACCAACTAAATGCATAAGTGACACAAAGATCATTCAGTAGGCTGTATTATATTATTTAAAAAATCCTGCATCAAAGGGACAAAATGAATGTAGACAGGCCAACTGAAATTCACCAAATGTATTAATTTATTTCAAGAGGTGATACCACATTTATCAACTGATTGCTGCAGTAATTTTAGATAATATGCTGCCAATTGGAAGCAGAGGAGGTGGGGATGGGAGAGCAATCACATTTTTATGTGGTTGCAGACTATGTGGGACAGAAGATGCACAAATCCTATTTAAAAGGTGGAGAATTATAAGTTCATTCGCTTTCCCCATGGTAAAAGGCAGTTTACAGCGTGGATTCGGACTATAAACAGGAATATTTTTCGTTCGGGAACATTTTAGGGTGTGCAGCATACATTTTGTGTCTGGATGGCAAGATTAAGAATTCTGTATTCAACCTACTCCAAATATTGATTGATGTTTAGGTACTGTAATGTGGTAAAAAGCCACTAGATGGCAGTATTGACTTTTTTTTTTGTGAAGCCCAGTCTGAAGCTAGGTTGGGCATGTCCAGGGCATGCCCAGAGAGGAAAGTCCCAGAATGGGAGGGGGCTGGACAAGAGTATATAAGGAGAAAAATTGAGAGAGTAGTAGTAGTAGGAGAAATTGCAAGAATGATACATTTGACCAGACCTGTCACTCTTTTCAAGACCTGTTAAGCTTTTTGTGGATTTTTGCCTGTGTTGGAGCATTTTCCTGTCCCAGGACATCACAACATAGCAGCCCATCTCCATTACCGGGAATTGTAAATATCTCATTTTTTATTTTCTTTTCAATCTTGGTCAGTAGTGTAGGGTGTAGATTAGTTCTATATGTTTGTTTAATTAAATCTGTTGAACTTAAAGGATTTTGTCTGTCATCCCTTGCTGTCCGTGACGCCATAACAAATTGGGGCCATAACAGTACCCAGAGAAACATTAGGATATGAAAACACGCAAGCGTACGTCCAGTTAAGGAAATTTAGAGTTTAGTTTCAAGTGCTGCTATTTGTGTCAGTTGCATGTCATTAACGGCGGCGGTCGTGTCACTGATGACACGCTGGGTTGCTAGGGCAGGCGCGGCATATGCATTTGCAATATTAAATAATAATGTTAAATTCTAAACCCCCTTTCTCACTGATAAAACTCCACTAAAACATATTGGCGCCCCCCTTTTGAAATCGTTCTGGCAAATAAAAAGCCGGGAAAAAGAGGAGGCTGGAAATTCTTTTCCCCCTTACGATATAGCTAGACTATAAGCTCTATTAGTTCTCACCTACAAACTGAAAGCATTGACTTCTTCAGGGCAACAGAGACTTGAGAGACTGTATCGGCGAGATACTGTCAAGGCAAGTCCTTGACATTGTTATTTTCAGCACAGATGAAAATCCAAAATCAAACGTGTAGCGTTCAGTCAAACAGTAATGATATGGCCTTGTATTTTACATGTGTACCTGCGCACTTATCCATGTTAAGAGGCGATTAGGATCATTTGTGCTTGCCGGTTGTTTTGAACAATGTGAATTCGTCGCAAGAACACTGTAGCCATTAGCTGACTTAAGGCGTGGGACCCAATCATAGTGGTGTTAATGAAATTATTTCACGTCCGCAAAACTAATTGGCAAGCAAATGCCACTTTGTTAGCTATATATAGCAAGTAATTATGAAATCGAAATCACAAGGAAACCAAATTATTATTGCAAGCAGCGAAATGAAAACTACTCCTACACTTAGCTCTGAGGGGCTAAGTTCTGTAATGTGAGCCCCTCAGAGCTTACCTAGACTGTAGCTAAACGTCGTATGGCACTAACATTCTCCCTTTGGCTTGATATTTTTTTTTGCATAGAGTTTAACATGTACTTAAAGTCGTATATAGCCTATAGGATCGAACAAATCCAGTCCCTTTTCAAAATGTGGATACAAAAACTGGACACTGCAAAACAATAACACCTTGAACAACAAAAGATTAAACAATTATTTGACGATTAGTGGGCCAACTTAAATAACTTATCAACCAGTACCTTAACTATATTTCTCCGATCAGATCGCTCTTTCCTTTTAGCTTGCATCAGTGTGAGATCCTTTTGTTTGTTTCCCTAGCGAAGCCAACATTATTTGGGTCAACGAAGTCAGGCCAGCTATGATAAAATCAGTACTGCAGACTCTAGCGTGATCATTCGGGACAAAGTTCTTCCGATTTATAGCTTGAATCCACGCCTGTCGTTATCTCTTGCCACGGGGAACACGAAAAAACCTTAAATCCCCGTCTTTATGATACCAGTTTATGCACCCCTCTATGCAACAAATAGCCACTATATTTCCTTTTGCCCCACATCAGCTATATGGGGCATGTGCCCGCGGACTTCCGGCCTCAAACCGAACTGGTCTATATTCACAAGCAAGCAGAGCTGGAACACAGTCTAGATTATTGACAAGTTCACTCCTATCCGTGTTTTTCAGGAGTTGCATGAATTAAACTCCTCAGCTAAACCTGATGTGCAAACTGCTCAATATCCTTGCCCATAGTGTCTATCCAGCAGTTTTAAAAAATGATCTCTTGTGACAGAAAAATTTGTTGTCCTCTGTAGCAACCACTTCAGTTACAGTGACCCAATGGTATTCCAAGTAGTAAAAAAAAAAAAAAAAATCAGTTTCCTGAGGCAAAAATTCACAATGGTATTGACACTATGTCATTCTACTATCAATATCAGTCATCACATATTAAAAATGCACAATTTCCTATCGTGGATTAACGCGGAGATATGCCGGTTGAAGAATTTAGCTGTCTTTTAGAGCCTCTTACAAGCTCTCACAGAAATCCAATCACTTTAATGGTGATTCAATGATATCTGCGTGAAAGCCCAGCTGTAGTTCACGCCCACGTGAAATTCTCCTGGTAATTACCAGTTGGTTGACACGATTTTTATCCAATTGCAGACAGTATAAGCTTTCCCCAGTAAGGGAAAGAAATTGATTGGACCTTAAAAAACATATTAAAATACTTGTGTAATAAGGTTACATTGTATTCAATAAACTTTACGCAGCTCAGACTGACATGGTTGCATGGGAACAAAAAACTTCCAGAACTGAGCCAGGAGAGCTGAGCTTATTTGCGGAATGGAATTGTGATTCTGAGATGGAAAATAGTAGTTATTCTGAATGGAACAGACAGGAGGGCTGACAGCATTGATACTTTTGAGGAGCAGCTCAATAATTCTTCTGAAAAGTGAGTAAAGCTGTCTTTGTATGGTATAGCTCTATCTTACTTTTAGCCTGTTAGCTAACTAGCCAGCTATTTCTTATTTTTGGTTCACCACCGTGATCACGGACCTAGTTTGTCACATTAGGTAACAAAAGAGTAGTTGATACTGCAGTGTGCTGGCATTTTTCTTAACTAGGCGATCAGTTTTAGAATTTATACCACATTCAATGAAACGGAATGCCTTGCATTTTCTCTCTTTTAAAGTGCGAACCGCTATTACTGTGACCTGCGTTATACTTGTTCCATAGAGGATGTGAAAAGCGTAGTTACAAGCTTGCGTTTCGCTGGGATGATCGGAATTGTAAACAGCAAGCTTTCAGTCTGAGTGAACAATCTGACCGTAAAATAAGCAGTTCCTCTAATGAGTACGTGAGCTTGCTGACGCGGCTTTGTAGATAAATGGACGAGACTCTGAACTTTATCGTGGAGAAAAGGCATGTTTTTGGTTTGGAGAGGTCACTGGTGACCATTGATGTCCAGCTGCGCCTATATTGATAAACTCATACTAAATTCAACCAGAAAATCATCCATTCATATTGAACTTCATAAGTACAAAGTTGATTTGCATTAAAAATATGATTATTTTATGAATTGAAAGTGCGCCATTTTCAAGGCTCTGGGAGTTTGGGGAGCCACCTGGATAGCTATCTTATTTGGCTTATAAAAAGTGGATAATTTAAAATTTCATGTTCAGATGAGGAGGACTTGTGGTCTAGGAGTTCTTATCCCAGAAATGTATTGTTTTAATCCCCAGCCATTTTTCAATCCTCAGAATTTTTTGTTTTACAGTTTCAATGATGAATTCTCATGAAGATTTTTTATGTTTGCAGCCCATTTTGTCTACCAAAATCATGAAAATAAACTGAAATATGATGTAATTCTAAATGCTGTAAGTGTCTTTTCTGAGTTGAGCCACATTCGTCCTCTTTATGAAGCTTAAATCCTGAATTATAAAGCATCAAATTGGGTAACCCATAAATAGCCAAATTTGGCTTCTGCGCATAGGGGCCTGGATATTAAAGCCTGGATTTTCCTTTAGCGTGCTTGATGTAATACCCCCCAGGATGTGCTTAAAGCAAACACAAAAGTTATCATTGTAGTTTACCTTTTTTTTAAGTGAATAAAACATTTTCTTTTTAATCATTGCAACATTGCATCAGGAAGGAAGCCATGCATTTGACTCATCTAACTGCGAATGGCTTACTTTTATCATTGGAAAACGTGTTCATCAAGGAAAATGATTTAAAATAGTGGAGTAGCTTATGGACCCAGATGACCTGCTTTGTGACACACTGGTCCAAAGCATAAAAGTAAACATGGTAATACTTTATGATATAATAAGTCATTGTAGAAGGGGGGCTGGCCCGGAAATGATCTCTGAAGAGAATTAACTGGAATCAAATTGTCAAAATTATACATCGTTGACCGAATTCACTCCAAACCTCGACCCAAAGCATGATTCACTGTCTGTTCCGGTATTTGGGACTCAGCGCTGGCCTTTTCCAAGGTTTGTGTGTATTATCCACTGGTCTTGGGAACGCGTCGGTGAAAATCACGACGATGACGGGTCCGTGACCCAGTTACCACGGGGAGACCCGGCTGGTATTTCACCATGTGTATGACAGCAGGATAAATAAATAATCACGCGATCAATCATATTTAGCTTACAGGAGTGTGAAGAGGTAAGTACCATTGCTTTCCAATTTCATTCATAACTGTTGATTTATTTCATAATTTCAATAACCAGTAGTTGGGGTTTGGGATTGAATGTACAACCACTTCCAGACAATGCACAGCATGTTATAGCAAGTGGTTTCTGTGGTTGTCTTCTTAATTGTTGGTACAATATCAAGTCCATGCAAATTAAAGTGAAAAATATTGAATTTCTAAGCTGTTAGGCAAATAGGGTATCTTTAAAATGGTCTATTGCTTATGTTTATTTTAGTGGAAATGAAAATGGATTGGTCCAAGTGTGTAATATGCAGCAAGAGTAAGGGCAACATCAGATGTCCAGCAGACAGTAATTAAGGAAATGGTAAAGATACCTACACAAAATTTCTAGCAAATTACCAAGGATTCAGAGAACTGAATGAATTTCCATGTGCAGTATATTTAGGGGATGATTATTCAACAGAAGATTTAATGGTCAATAAAGCAAAATGGCATAAACCTTGCCATCTGAAATTTGCTGAATCGAAGTTGAAACACCTAAAAGCAAAACGAGAACAGAAACAGAACAGCAGTGATGAGGACAATGATGATAGGAGGTCCAAAAGACAAAGGTTAGGTGCCCCTGACCAAGAACTGAGTACATATTCTGTGCCACTGGTCCACATGGAAAAAACAAACTACACCAATGTATGACCATGTCCTTGAACCAAACCCTACATCATATGGCCACACAGATGAAAGATACAAAGCAGATTGGTGGTGGTGATCTGGTGGCTATAGAGGCAAAGTATCACAACAATTGCCTGTCCAAATACAAAAGCCAGTTTATGAGCTTTGAGAGAAAATCTTTTGGGGAAAAAAGTTCAGATGGGAGCCCTGATATTTCCAGTAAAACAGTTTTGGAAGCACAGGCGTTTGCCGAGTTAATACAATACATAGAGTCAAAAGTGGAAACATTTATTTTCTTTCTTGAACTGAAAGAGCTTCACTCGTTATATGAAGAACGCCTCTCTGACCTTGGAGTATGCCATCAAATAAACAAAACAAGATTCAAAGATCAAATTTTAGATCATTTCATGGGTCAATGTAAGAGCAGTCAGATGGAAAAAAGATTCATCTTGTATTTGAAGAGGGAATGAGGAAGCTGTTGAAGGAAGCAATGGCAAACAAAGACTGTCAGGCTGAAGCGCTGGATATGGCAAAGGTAGCTAAGACTGTAAGAAGAGACATCTTTCAACAAGAGCCGTTTCAGTTCAGTGGTGCATTTCCAGCAAAATGTCAGGAAAATGCCCTTCCTTCAACTTTGTTAGCACTCGTGCCAATGATTTTAAATGGCCCAAATGTAAAGGACCAAGATGTCAGTACTTCACAAGTCAGTCTCACAATAGCCCTGCTATTATATTTTAATGCCAAATCCAAGGCATCTACAAAAGTAAAATCCAGGCACAGTAAGAAATGGGAACCTCCCCTGCCTGTGTACGTAGGCCTAAATGTGCATACAAATACCAGGAGTAAAAAACTTGTGACAACTCTTTATCACCTTGGAATATCAGTCAGCTATGATAGAGTCATTCAGTTGGAAAACCTTCTGTCAAATGCCATATACAAATGCTTTAAAGGACCAGTGTGTAAGATTTAGATGGACAATCTGGCTGAATAACTGGCAGGAATGGAATATAATATTCAAAAGTACATTTTCATCAGTGAATTATTTCCTGAAAGTAAGAATCATAGTGTTTTCCTTTATTCAGAATGAGCCCTTTATATCAACAGAGAGAGCGGGTCCTCTTGCACGGAGCTCGCCATTTTGCACCGCCATGTTTCTACAGTAGCCCAGAACGGGAAAAAAAGTAATTAAATAAAGCACTGACACGAGAGCGCGCCTTTCGCAAGTTTTGCGGCCACCGTAGGTTCTCTGAGAAGGGGAATGATCATTTTGTTGTAATCTATAATCTCACCACTTGATGGCTCTAGATCTCACATACTGGTCCTTTAAGGAGGAAGGTCTTGTCTGTCCTGCGCATCTCAGGAAAGGCCTCTTTACAGGTTAGCAAAATGTTTCCTTAGATGAATTTTGAAATAGTCTAGACTAAACAACAATTATTTCTGTTACAGTTGGTGCTCTTGACAGCATAGACTACAATCCAACATCAATGACTGCCCAGGGTTCATTCCATGGGACCGGAATCAGTGTTTTCCAGTATCCAACACCTTCCAATCCTGGACTTTCTTTGGACCCTGTAGTCATTACACCTGATGATGGCCAACATGGATCGCCAGAAGTGTATACAGTTATTCCTGCTGTATGTTGTCAAACCTCCTCACTTGGTGTTCCAGAGAGAGATGCACAGCCAGTCGAAGGGGGCCAGATTGAAAAGGCAATGGAAGAAGAAGTTCAGTGGCTTGATAATGGCATGAAATTCCTTGATAAAGAAAATCTTAAAAATGGAAACCTTGTGTCTTGGTCGGCCTTTCATGCTGAACATCATCCAATCCATCTGCAATAATTTCCTGATTGCCGTTATTTCCTGAGAAGGCTGCAACAATTGCAATGGTGAAGCATGGCATGGATGTACAGATGCAAATCACTCAACATCTCAATCCAGGACAAGTGCCCATGACAGCATATGATCAGCCCTTATTTGTACTAGCCAAATATGTGCAGTGGCACTGGCCTGAAAAGTATGGGGAAGATAAGTACGTTGTCATGTTTGGTGGTCCACAGAGATGCCTCTGTGGACTGCAATAGGTGAATTCCTGGAGGGGTCTGGTTGGACTGTGGCCATTGAAAAATCCGGAATTGCAGATTCCTTTCTGAAATGTACTCACCTCACCTCATTAAATGAGGCTGCAAGGCAGAACGTTGCAAATCTGCTGGATTGCATTTGTGGTGCATCTTGAATTTGATGAGACATATTTGCTTTATTTTCTTTATTTATAAAAAGACAAAAAGAAAATTAATGCTTGAATGACTAAACCACTGCTCCTAAAGGTTGCAGAGAAACCAGTTTCATGACCACTGCTATTATTCATATACCGTGTGATCTGAATACCATTTTCTGCTACATTATGGTGAAAACCCATTCAAAATGGTTCCAAAACCAATTGGAAATGGCTGAAAGTAAGTTCTTACATGACTACATCAGTGGAGAAAAAGTTTTAAATATGAAATAGACCTTAAAGGTAAGAATTTGTATTGATTTGTGTAGGTAAACATGGTAGGTGGCGCTGCAGCTTATCAGAATCAGCCAATACGACAGCACCCCTTCTAGAATTATTAAGCACCATCAAGTTAATCAGTATACCAAATTTGGTGCTTTGGACCAACACGTCTTGATTTTTTCCCTCAGCTACTCCGCTGAAACCGATCACAGCTTATGAGTCCTTGGTCTCTAATTTCTTGGCGCAGCGCAGGGTGGCGCAGCGTGGCGTAGCGTGGCGCAGCCCACGCAGTGGTAATTTCGTCTGGTGCAGCCCGCGCAGTGGTAATTTCGTGCGGTGCAACACCGTGCGCAGCCACTTTGGCAATTTGGTAGACGGACGTGCGCCGAGATGGGTGTGGCGGCGTAGTAGGGGGAGGTGTCACATATTCATCAAGACGCAGTGACAATTTCGTAGAATTAGTCTCCGCTGAAGTTGCGCAGAAAACTCGCCAGCTCCAACCTGGTTTACTTTCTGTGCAGTGGTAATTTGGCTGACCGGCGGACAGTGCGCACACGTCACCGAAATCTCACAGGCAGGTTTCCAGAATGTCAGGCACATTTCAATGCAATAAATAATTACAGCAACCACTATTTAATGTAACTATCTGAATCAGGACATAAATTATACTATCTATTTCGATTGTCCTGATGTCAGATTAAAGGCGGTTGGCACGCGTAATGGAAACTCGACCTGGCTTAATCAACGCAGCTGAATCTGTGATGCAAACTAACGACTTCACATCTTTCTCAGCCAACCACAAACTGATAATGCTTGCGTTCTATGCTCAGTAAAGCCACTTGCATACTGGACGCGAAACGAATTTTTCGCACGACTGATTACAGTCAAAGTCAATGCAAAGACGCGAATACACGGGTGTATTCGCGTCTTTGTATTGAGTTTGGATGTACGCAGTGTCTACGTGTCCGAAAGTCGGACAGGGTTTTAATATATCTAAGTGTCCAACAGTCGGATGGTTTCAATATAACTCCGTGTCCGACAGTCGATTATTGTTTTTAATTTCTTCAAATCTACTGAATCTTTTAGATATTAAACATGAATGTTTTGATAAGAGGGCTCAGTTCTTCAAGATGAGTACCGAGAATTTCAATCAATGTTTCTTTTCATTCGTCTGTTTTCTTCCATTGAAGATAGACAACAGTCTTTATTCGGTCTCTCTTTTGAAAATTAGTCAGATGGATCGAACAGATTCACGTTTTATTTCCACACCAGAGATAAAATAGTGCTTGTAGTCAGTGAGCAAATCAATTCCATGACCATTGACATTGTGAATTCAATATCGCATGCACGATGAAGACTGTCCGACGCGAAATGCAAAATACTCCATGTCCGGCAGCCAGCAAAAAGTAAAAGTATTGATATGAGAACAGATTTATAACGAAATAAAGAATAAAAATATATCACCAACAAACAGAACATCCAAAAAAGATGGCCCGCAAATAAATAAATCGCAGTGTTCATTGGGTGTTCTGTTTGTTGTTAAAATGTTTCTTGTTATTCTTTATTTCGTTATCAATCTGTTCTAATCGTCCATTTATTTATTTATTTATTTATTTATTGGCTGTCAGACACGGAGTAGGGGAGCGCCGGTGCGAAAGTAACTCTGGACGAAAGTAACACGGCGATTTACTCACAGCCATTCGCACTTCGATGCGTCATACTAGGTCAGCATGTGCAGCTCGCGCCCCTCTCCAGAACCGCGAACATTCTTGAGGCGTCCAGTCTTCCTCGCGGCACAAGACCGAGAAGACTGTTTTCCACAGCGGTGAGTAAATTCAGACGAATGCTAAACTTTTTCGATTTAAAGATTGTCTTTATCGCTCCCTGTGTCATATTTATGATGAAATGATCGGTGATTCAGTTCCGCAACATATGGTGCAGTTTGAAATGTCAGAATTTTTCCACTTTGGAAGTAATCCTCGTTCAAATGTCAGGAGTCACCGTTGGGACTGAAGTAGCAACAGTTACGTTCATCCCTCTCTGCTAATCTTGGCCGCATTTTGTGTTTAAAAAGCTCCATAAAAATGTGTGTTATGTTTTACCGACAGAAAATGCCCAGAGTTAGGGTCAGAACTACCCAGAGAGGAATGGTTGACCCGGAGGTTTACGCAAAGGGCCTTTTTTTGATGTCCCAAGAGGCGATAGTATAAGGAGGGCAGCAGCGGTGCATGGCGTTTGTCATGTCACCCTGTTCAGGTACTGCAAGAGGAGGGCAGAGGCAAGAGGGCAGCAGACCAGGGCCCCGGGGTACAGGGCTCACAACAAAGTCTTCACAGAAGAACAGGAGAAGAGACTGCAGGCATATATAAAGAGAGCAGCCGATATATATTTTGGCCTGAGTCCTAAAGAGGTGCGAGTAACACCGCAGACAGAGCTACACCACTACCGCCATATAGCAAGCATCTCCGCTCCGGATCTGCCACGGCTCTGAGCCAGATCAGCTGGAGCCGGGGCAGATCCGGAGCGGAGGTGCTTGCTATCTAACCTCTTTTTTATGCTTTTTTAGGTGTGAAAGTTTGCATATGAGCTGGCCGAAAATATTGGCCTCAAAATTCCATGTTCATGGAAGAAAAACCAGATGGCAGGGAAGGATTGGCTCACCTCCTTCCTCGAGCGCAACAGAACCCTGTCCATCCGTCGACCTCAAGCCACCAGTATGTCCTGCTCCACCAGCTTCAACAAGACCAACGTGACCGCGTTTTTTAACAACCTAAAGACTGTCCTCACCCGCTATAATTTTGAGGCAAATGACATCTGCAACATGGATGAAACAGGTAAAAATTTATATTTGGATGATAAATTTAAAAGCACCAGTGATTTGCACCAGCAATAATTCATTTCACTGATTATTTCAGGTACCACTACGGTTCAAGTGCCAGACAAAGTCATTGCCACCAAGGGCCAGCGCCAGGTCGGTGCTGTGACCTCCGGGGAAAGAGGACATTGGTGACCGTTGCCTTTGCTGCCAACGCACAAGGCAACTTTGTTCCCCCCTTACTTTATCTTCCCAAGGAAGAAGTTCCATGACCACTTCATCCGGGATGGTCCCCTGGCTCCACTGGTTCTGCCAATGGATCGGGGTGGATGGAGGAGACAGATTTTTTGGCCTTTTACAGCATTTTGCAAGACACACCAGCGTGACCCCGAGTCAAAGTTGCTGCTTCTCTTAGACAATCATGCATCACACCTCTCCGTGGTAGCTATTGACTTTTGCAAGTCACAGGGCATTGTACTCCTGTCATTTCCACCCCACTGCTCCCACCGCGTCTTCAGCCGCTAGACCGAAGTGTTTTGGCCCTCTGAAGCACTACATTAACAGTGCAGCAGACAATTGGATGCGAATGAACCCTGGAAGAACTTTGACCATCTACAACATCCCGAGTCTTGTGGCTAAAGCTCTGCCTCAAGCTGCGACACCAAGCAGCATTTCGTCTGGGTTCGAGTGTACCAGTATCTGGCCCTTGAATCCAGATATTTTCAGTGAGGAAGACTTTGCTCCAGCTTACGTGACCGACCGTCCAGGACCAGCACCAGCTCTATCCCCAGTGCCAGGGCCAGCTCCATCACCAGCGCCAGCTCCATCGCCAGCGCATACCATCTATCCTGGTATGCTAGTGGTTCCAGGAACATCTAGTAGCACGCCAGTACAGAGGTTCAGCCCAGAAAAGCTTCGCCCATATCCAAAGGCTGGCTTGAGAAAAGAAAGTAAAAGGAGAGGTCGAAAGAGGTGGGCATAGTGTCATTTTTAACTCGTCTTGGTTCTCTTTGCTTGTATAAAAACAAGCTGATTCTGACTATTATCTCATTGAATGTTGCAGGTCAACAGCAATCCTGACCGACACCCCCGGTGAAAGCTGCTTTGGAGGAGGAGAGTCGGCAGAGGGGCCAGAGAAAACAGTCCTCTTCAAAACTCCCAAAGAAAAAGAGGCTTAGTGGACACACTGCAACCACAGTTTCTCGGGGCAAGGATGAGGAATGTCTTGTTTGTGGGGAGACATTTGCCTCATCTTTGCCTGGAGAAGTGAGGGTGCGGTGCATCTTTTGTCTGCTGTGGTCGCATGAGGCATGCACTGAGGGTGCCACTCATTATATCTGTCACAACTGTGATGAGTAATTTCATCCCAGATAGCAAGCTCCTCCGCTCCGGATCTGCCCCGGCTCTGAGCCGGATCAGCTGGAGTTGGCACAGAGCCGGGCAGATCCGGAGCGGAGGTGCTTGCTCACTGGGATAATTTTTATAAATAGACCTTGCACATTAAACATGTTCACGGTCACTTTTGGAACATTTGAAGCCAGTTAAAATGTTTAAAATAAATGCCTGGCTGTTTTTGCTTCTGTTTTAACGAAAAAGATTCCAGTAAATTTGATCACGTTACTTTTGCCCTGCCCATGCATTACTTTCATCCCGGCTGGATGGGTCGAAAGAAGCAAGCCGCAACTTCCGTTTGACGTCAAACTATGCCGAAGTCAATATATATGGTGATGATTTAGCACCTGATATTGACAGAGCACACACGAAAGTAGTAAATCGCTCCGAAATTTTGTTTCGGTCTGTAACGTTATCTTTTAAAATGACGTCCATGTGAAAAATGTAACTTTCGTACCAGCTCTCCCCTATTTTGCAGTTCATGTTCGACAGGCACTGTATCCTACATTGTCCCGCGCCAATGTAGACTCACTTTATTGAGCAGAGCTTAAACAGAAACATTGATTGAAATTCTCGGTATTCATCTTGAAGAACTGAGCCCTCTTCTCAATACATTCACGTTTAATATCTAAAAGATTCAGTAGATTTGAAGAAATTAAAAACAATAATCGACTGTCGGACACGGAGTTATATTAAAACCATCCGACTGTCGGACACGGAGATATGTTAAAACCCTGTCCGACTTTCGGACACGTAGACACTGTGTTCAACGCAATCTGTCGTGGAAAAATTCGTTTCGCGTCCAGTGTGCAAGCGGCTTAATACTAGGCTACTATTATTGTCACTTAGGTTTTATCGTTTTTAGTGGGGGAAAGGAATACAGCCTGATTGCTATGATCTCGTACTGAGTTATGATCACATATTGAATATAAATGTGTAACGTATCTTGCATTGTTGTCCATGCATGTTAATCCCAAAATTTTAAGCAGCAACAGGGTGTAATAATAGGAACACGCTATCCATCATTTCTCTTCCCAATGATGCAGGCAGAAGAAATAAATGAGCAACCGTCGTATTTCATTCCAACTTCATAAGTTTGAATGATCTGACGTAGTTTTGTTTTGAAATTCCATTCAAGTTCGCTAATGGTAATAATTCGCAAATGCCCTAGCTAGCCAGCTAACTCATATTCGTAATGCTTAATATAGACGTAAGCGGCGCAGAAAACATGCCTGAAGCAGCAAAGTAAAATGCAACATTAACGCATATTTCAACACATTAAAGGTGAGGAGAGGACCTCATTTGATTGGTGAAGATTTTACTCGGCTGTGTGATACCCAAACACGCCTTCTCTCCTCCCTCTTTGCCACTTGCGCCGGCAGAAGAGACTGAGGCGGGACAGAGGAGTACTTGCGCCAGGCTACGCCGGGCACGAAATTGCAACATACGCCTGGACACACCCCGTTGGCGCGGCGCACCCCCCATTCGCCGCGCCTGCGTCTGGTCTACGAATTTAGAGCCCCTTGTCTTATCTTCACGAGCAGAACTGGCTACATCTGATGGTCCTGACTGTTTTTAGAGTTTGTGTAAAGTCAATCAAATTGACAACAAGCTTAACATTAGCTGGGTTTCCATCCAAATGCATCGCAAATTTTAACCAAATTTTCGGAAATTCGGCAAAACAAAATGCAAATTTATGCACGTTTCCATCCACTACTGTTATATGGATATTTGGAGTTGGTTCATCGAGATAAGCAATAGGTGGCGCTAATTCTTCAGCCGTGTGACAGTATACCACTGCAGAAGAAGAAGGCGCAATGTGATGACGTAGTTACAGGCGTGTCTTTCAAACCTCAAAACAAACAACAACAACAGAAGAAAGCTATGGACCAAATGGAAGTATGTGCTCTTACATGAGTATTGATAACAGCGCTGTGCGCGTTCATAATCGTGTTGAAAGCTATAGATATATATACTTAGAACACTAGATTGTTGATGATGTCATATTTTCATTATCCAAAGTGAGGCACCCAACAGCCATATTGATACACACTACTTCTTCATAAAAATGAATGGTCTCCTATGAGGCCAATTTGAAATAAGTCAATATAAGCATTAAAATGCCGAGATGTGCGGCTGCTTTTTGCAGCAATATTCATTTGAAGGGTTGTAATAAAATGTTTCATGCGTAAGTTAACGTAGAAACGCAAATGTGTCACTTTAATATAAAAAATTGCGTTTGCGTGCTCGCTAGGTAATTAGCCGTCCCATTGAGTTGAATAGACTGCTAACTAAAGCAAACGCTCGCGATTGATAATGGTCCCCAGCGAGCTACCTTGGTTCTCATACCGTCGCGGGGACTGCATTGACTTAGCAATTAATAAAATTAACAAGGTGGCTGACAAGCTAGCTACTCGTAATTGACATTTGACGACAATACTTCTTACATGCATAATATTTAAAACAGTGGACAAGTCGCTTTGTCTGTTTATACAGAGTTCCAAAAGACAAGGAGGGGAGAAAGGCTTGGCTGTTGGAAATCAGGAGAAAAAACTTTTCTCTGTCCCCTCGCTCTGTGCTGTGTAGTGATCATTTTTGAGAGCAGTGGACAGGGGCAAAGATGACGCTTTAGTAAAGGAGTAGCCAAAGTTAACTAGCGCTTGCTTTCAACAACGTTGGCTTGGCCACATGATTCAATATAAACAATTCGGTTGACGGCAAATATGCTCAACCAGGGTATAATGAAGTGAGGAAACCAGAGAGTAATTTGATAATGTATACGGGCATTCATCGATGTTTCTTATAACAGCGAAAACTTCCAAGCAGTTATCAGAGGGTCATTAAAAGCCTCGGTCACGTTAACTTTACTTTTCTGCTCGCACTTTAACGTTGACACCGAGTCACATTTCGAGCTTCGCTTTAGTAAGCGTGCCGCTTTCCATCCTCCAAAAAGCACATATTGAGAGAGACAAAATCTTGCTCTGCACAGCGATACCAAAATAACACTGACTCGCATACAAGTGTTTTTGAAAATGTAATTTTAAAGTAGGCGAAAATGAATGGGAGTCTATGAGAGAATTTTACTTCCGGTGGACTGTATACGCTCCTGGAACAGATGCTTCACTTGACCGAACCCTATCAGCAATCTAGTGTTATATATCGAGGGCTTAGAACCAGATGTGGCTATGTCCAAATTCCTAGCTATGTCCAAATTCCTACCATAGCCACCTCTGGTTCTAAGCCCTCGATATATGGTTGAAAAAAAGTTTGCAGTGGCCTATATGTCACAGGATTATGAGCGTCACCATTTATTCGCTACATCTGTTTCCAGAGCACTTATTCACATTTTCCTTTTATGGATTCACCAACTTTTCCACCTCCCCCAAGCGTAAAAACTTTTTTTGCGATATTTGGAAATTTTTTCCAATTTTCAGTGTTTCCATTCGGATTTTTAATGCGCAAATTGAAAATGCGAATTAAAACAGGTGGATGAAAACCCAACTATTGTCTGTTTTTGTTGCTCCCTTTTCCCCTCTATCCCTTCAGTTTTATTTAACTGGGCAAGACACAGTGGTCACGTACATAATTTGTATATTTTATTTCAAGTTGAGACTGCCTGTTGGGGGAGATAAACAAAAGGTATGTGCCATTGTCTTGATTATTTGATTAACTTTTTCCCCAACATTGAGTGATTCCATGATTTTTTCTTTAACTTGATCATGAAAAAATATGCTAATTAAAATAATTTAATCTAATTTGTTTGATGTATGTTTCATTAAGAGTGAATGTCAAGCTAATAAACAAAAATTTTTTTATGTCATATCTGAGATATTTTACTTGCTACTAAGCAAAATGCAGGATAAACATCCTCAAAGTGTGGTGATTCCATAATTTTTGCCAAGGGTTGCATGGCTCTAAAACCATTGAATCCCACTAACAACAACAGCATGAGCACCAGCAGAATAGCCATTCCACGAAATCTTGCCATCTGCTGGTGGAATGACTGCTGCCTTTCATTTATTGAAGGAAAAAGAATTTAACATTGACTGAATAAATAGTGGTTTTATCACTCGGCGTAAAATTATTAGGATATACTGTAAGTTTAAATAGCTTATTTTAATGTGCGGTCCAAGTCCCTTGCAGCTTATACCCCTGTTCTGGAGTTTTTTTTTTTTTTAATTTACACATCATAAGTGCTCATTGGAATCGAAGAGCCAGTATCGAACAGTGATGGAAAGACTTCCGCCAATCCCCCATCCCTCTTTTTTTCAGTCTACAAGGTCCAGTATACGTCCTAAAAAGAGCATTTCTATCCCTCATCCGATTCCTAACCCTACCCCTAATTCGAACTCTGACCCTAACCTGGTGCTCCCCAAATCATAGTCTTCATTAGCCATGACCTGCTGCTTTTCCACCCACTCCTCACCTAGGAGTCAAGTATAAAGAAAGTCAGGCTAATCAGGGACAAAACTGTTCGTTATTTGTCAGTAAGGAAAGGAAACCAGGGCTGGATTTGAATTTGAGGGTCAAATTTGAAAACCCTGCCATCCTAGCCCGGATAACTTTTCAGGGGAGGGGGGCGGGCGGAAGTCTTTCCAAAAGGGATTTATGGAACACGAAAAAATGTGTGTGATTCTTAATCCATAAAGTTAAATAAAGTTGTTGGTACTATTTCGGAGTTCAATGCAGTGTTTATGATCACAATGCAGCATTGTTGATTAAAAAAAGTTCATTTAAGAGACTGTACTTGTCATCGTGTATAATATGGTTATAATGTTTTTGTATGATGCAGAGAACACTGGAGAACTGGAGGTTGGCTAGATTTGAATACCACCTCACAGGCCACTATTAAACCAAAACCTACACATAACTCTTCCGGTAGTCTGGCGACGGTACGGGTGTAACTTAGATAAAGAATTTGGCAGTTAAAGGGTTACATTGTACAGTGAGTAACATGAACCCATGGGTTTGACGAAGACAGGCTCAGTTGATTCCTACAGAGTGCACCCGACCTAGCCCTCAGTTTTACCAGCTTTGGAATAGTTATATGCCTGACGCTTTTATCTCGGGCGGGGCGTTCAGCTGAAAGTCTTCCCAATTTCCCACGGTTTTATCGGGTCAGTCGGTCTCAGCTAACCGAAAGCGTTTTGATTATGTTTCGCTGTGGAATAGATTATCCAAGATGCAGGTGGATTTTGCCCCTGATGCTACTTTTTGCTATCATATTCCTAATTATTGCTATCGCTGCAACTTCTGGATGGGCAGAAGATGAGGACGGTGAAACCCATTACTCCAACATGTGGCAACAATGCCGAGGCCGAAATGACGTCTGGGACTGCAAATCTCTTATGGAGTTCCGTAAGTAATTCCTTCTTTTAATTAGAACGACCGCTGCCACACACCTTTGGCGTTATTTAGGCCAAAAAGTTCATCGAAATCGTAAGCATACTTGATTAAAGTAAATGTTCAAATGCTTATTCTCACCCTTGTTTCTAGAATGTAAATATTTCACTCGGGATTACCTTTAGCAAATGATCGCACTTGGTAGGTCTTTAGTTCTGGCGAATAATTTGTTGACGCGTACAAGGAACGAGGAAATATCATTTTCAGCGAGATACTTTTAAGGCTCTTGCAGTTTGTGGGGTTACGACAGTGACGTGTCCAAGTCCATCTACTATCTGCAATTTTCAAATCTTCATTCTAAATAAAAAAATCTCTTATAATGTGTGCATTTTTGTACTTTTTCCTGTCAAATTTTAATTACTTTATAAGACTACCAGGCAACACCAACATTACAGAGGCATGTTGTGTTATTGTTTCTGTAGTAGGTATTCTCTCTGGGTATGGCAATATTTAATGTCTCCCTCTCCAGCTGTATTACACCGTGGGAATCGTGAACAAAGTCAACTAAACTACATTTTAAAAAAACACACCCCACCCTCCACCGAAACTAACACCAGGGATAAACTGAGTGTCTGTAAGACATGTTGAGGGCTTGTCTACACACAAATCTTTTAGATTGAGAAAGTTGTCTGTTCATGATGATGTGAATGAGCATTTTCATACAACATCAAAACCTGCCGGTATCGTAATTTTTTTTGTTAAATAAAATGCAAATAATATTTCTCATCTTGCTTCCAGTCTGAAACTCTTGTCACTTGATCAAATCTGAGAGTTATGGAGGGGTTTGAAATAAAGTGTTGGTTGGTGAGGAAACTGAAGCAAAGAAGTGTTAACTCTTTGCCAAGAGGCCTTTTGGAGACTATTTCTTATTCTATAACACAATTAGCTCACCTGTATAATGACACCTGTTTGAGTACCTTATTATTGCAAATTTTCACGTTTTTATTCGTCTTAAAGTGCCTCTGCGCCAACTTTTTTGGAGTCTGTCTCAGTCATCAGATTTGAACTAAGAATTTATGTTCACCAAACAAATTAATTCAGTAGTCAAACCATGAAATAATGTGGCAATTTAATGTACTTCATGTACCATCATAGATTAACATGTAACTTTTTTATTATGTTCTTGCATTTTGTAGCAATTTCAGTTCAGTGTAAATGTGTAAATTAGTCTTTTACATAGAGCATTTTAGTTGTCTGTAGGCAGTGTTCTTTCTCTTGCTAAGTGGAAAGGCCAGAGGACTGCAAAAAATAAGCTTTAGTGACGATCAGTGACCAGAGAATGGTGTAAAAACAAAACTTATATTCTTCAGGTGGGTGCCTAAGTGACGAGGTAAAATGCCGTGGTGTTTGCAAACTGGAGTAATGGCTGAAGATTGTTTAGAATGCTGGAATTCAAAACCATGAGAATGGTTTTTAAACAGAGTATGATAGTCTGGCAGTGTAACCTTTGCGTAGTTATTTGGCCACACCGGTTCCGTAATTCACACTACACACAATCAGCCTGTGGGGACTTGTCTGTCAGTATCAGGTTTCTGCTTGACAGCATGCCTGAGGCTAGGGTGTGGATCCCATCTGCAATGGTTTATTAGGTGTGCCAGTGCAGTGAGAGAGGTTTTTGTTTTGAGCTGAAGGATTGGTTGCAGTGTGCCAATTTTCACTGTTAATGTTGTTGCAGATCAGGTTTGTCTTGCAGTGGCCTGCATAAATTTGGTTTAGGTTAATTGTAACTTTGACTGTTGAATGCAGGTAGGGGTCAGTTAGTGATTTTAGCTGAACTCAATTTCTGTTTATAGAGAGGGAAAACAAGGCAGAGTTTAAATTATATACATTCATCTCTAAGTCAAATCCATGCTTCCAGATTGCAGCAAAAATGGATTCTACCTTGCATTACATTCTAATTTACTATGTTTTCTCTGCTTTTTAGTTTTGCATTGTGGACAGTTATAGAAGTCCTTTGATTAAAGTGTTAGCTGGGTACCTTGTTTAACCATGACACACCGCTACGTCTGTGGGAGGATGTCAATCTTGCTGCTGGTTTCACTACAATAAACATTAATGTACACAGTATGTTTGCCATCTTGTATGTTGTTCTAGAGTTTTAGTGCGTGATATTTGGTCCTATACCAGTTAGGGCTGGCCAAGATAGCAATATTTTATCGGTATTGTGATGCAAAGTAAAATATCGTCACAAATTTTGGTTATTGTAATTTCATGATATGAGATAATTGTAGGCTTTTCTAGTTTTAAAAGCTGCATAACAGTAAAGGGTTGCATTTTTCTGCTCTTACTAGACTGTTGTAGCTGTTGCCTGCACCTGCTTGGCAGACATATCAACATTACTAATAAATGGTCATCAAAAATATCTTAGTGTTAATATTTTGTGAAAGCACCAACTTTTGTCTCGATAATATCGGCAAAATATTGATATTGAGGTATTCGGCCAAAAAAATCGAAATCTTTGATTTTGTCCATATTGCCCAGCCCTAGTACCAGTAATATTCTCTAAATAGAAGACTGAGAAGCATAGAATCATTGCATTTCTTTGCAACTCTTCATAAGGGTGTTGGACCAGAGCAGGGACATGGAAAAGATCTCCTCTACTCTGTGATGAGTCTCAGTAAGGAGGTAGAAGGCCGAAAAACATTTCTATCAGGAAACCATTTCATTTTATGTACTGTATTCCACATGGGTTGAGGAAAGTAAAAAGGCAACAAGCAATGGAATTGGTGCCAAAATGCATCAATTGTTATGGTAATAAGTGTCATCAAAAAAAAAAAAAAAACAAACTCCCGCACACTGTCCCACTTGCAAAAATTATTTAATAGCGAATATCAATGTATATTTCTAATAAGTGTCATCATGAAAAACATGCTTTTTGTTCTTGTGGTCTCAATTTTTAAGCAAATTCATTAAAATTTTGGTAGAATATGACTGAAATAGACTGTAGTAAAGGGATATTTTCAAGTTACAAGGAATTTCCAGAATTTTTTCTTTATTTGTACAATGTCAAGTTATACTGCGCTGAAAATGATTTTAAAAAAAAAGATTGTAATTACTGCATAGTTTTGTGTGTCATTTTACTCACCATCTTGCGTGCACTTATAGATGTTTGATTCCACTGTATTCTGAAACGTAAAAGAGTCCAAAGTGAAGGAGTCTCTTACTTAGCCTGTTAATTTGTGTGTGTGTGTGTGTTTTCAGCCTGGGCACAAGCAGTGGCAGCCCTCATGATCCTGGGCCTCATCATCCTCTGCGTCGCCTTCATCGTCTCCTGCTTGGCTCTCTGCTGTTCCCTAAACTTCGCCCTCCTGCCAATCATTGGGATCCTCGTCATAATTGCTGGTAATAATCACAATTACTCATCAGTTCATTGATAGATTGTTAGGCAGCCGAGTATCAAAGGGTTCAGTAATTGTGCAAGTTTGTTTGGATTTTCAGGTCTGATTCCAAAATGCTTCTCTCAAAACTAATTTACATAGCTAGCATGCATGAATTACCCTTCTAATATCATTGTGTGGTTTATTAGCTAGCTTGCCAGCTAAAATTAAATTGACTGTGAATTTAGAAATTGTTGCTAGTTCAGCCAGAAGCAATGTAAAAGACGCATCAATAGGAACGTGTAGAATGGACGACCGATTTTAACTGAACTCAGTCCATTTTTAATGGAGTAGCTTGCGCTGTAAATGCAATCTTAGCTGTTACTACCATACAGACGCTAGCTATGGATCATAGCTCATTCCAGAGGGGGCGCCGTGCTAAAAAGTTTATAAACTTCCCTCTGGACATCCAAGAATATGTAAACTTGGGGAAAAACAGCATAATAGGTCCCCTTTAACTAACCAATAAAATATACTTCATGTGATTTATTGCATAATTATTATAACAATTATTAGTTAAAATATTGCTGCTGGTGGCGATTCCAGGGTCCAAGCAGCTGGACCCAGCGTCACAGAATGGCCTCCAACATTGAAAACTTCATGGGGTTCAGTAGTGGTGAGCCTAGAGTGCTAAGCAATGAGTCAGCATGTCACGCAGTGAAGATGTTGGAGTAGTATTGGTTTATAAGGGCCAATGGTCACAAAGGGTGAATATTTGCATGGGTTTCCTTCGGATGTTCCAGTTTCTCCCTCTCAGAAAAACATGCTCTGTAGGAACTCTCCTATCAGTGCCCCTGACCAAAGGCTGTGGCTTTAGTGCTGGAGTTGGTCCGTGGGTGCTGCACTGTGGCTGCCCACTGCTCCCAAGTAACTGGGCTGGGTCAAATGCTGAGGGCAAATTACTCCATGAGGTTCAATAAAGTATATCTTATCTACAAAATGGGTGGCTGTTGTTCCTTCGCAGTTCAGACATATGGCACTGTTGAATACAATTTTACTGAAGAGTCTGAGGAATTTATGTTGGCATTGAGTAAGGGCCATCAGTTTGGGGGAGAGATGTTTTACGGGTGGTTGTGTGTGCAAACTAGTTTATTTGGAGAGCAATGAAGATGTTTAGGAGGAATGCCAACAGAGAACAGATGCATTTTCACTGGGGAGTGATAGCAGGGGTCGAGCCATTGGGTCAAACAGATGGGGAAAGTGAGTGTGCTGGTGAAATCACAGTATTTTGTGTTTATTTTGTAATGTCAGTGTGGCTAATCATTGTTTTAATGGGGGAAGAGAGAGCCCGGAGACCAGCGTGAAAAGAATAGGGAGTGCATCAGAAAAACACCTACACATACATGTGAGACCTAATGTTCTCGCTTAGCTTACATAGAGTACAATTACACTAGAATGTATGAACATGCATGCAGCGGACAGTATCAACTCTCCGACTGTAAGCTAACCATCTGGCTATGGGGCATATTTAGATCTGTTACATAGAGGAGGATCTGTTACAAAGTCTGTTTTTATGAATATTCAGTTGGTACAGATATTCCGAAATGATTTGTTTTGGGAAAAAAAAAAAAACTGGTCAAATAGGGCCTATCTGGTGTTCCTCATAACTGTGAGCGCGGTGGGGCTCCACTCGCCTGTGTGTTGGTAGTGGTGATTGAAGTAGATCTACCTTTTTTGTGAATTTTTTTTTTTTTTTTTTTTTTTTTCATCTACTCTTGACCCAGCTTAACCCACAGGCTACTCTCCTTTTATTGTTGGCTCCGTTGTGAATGTTAACCCGCAAGTTATGTTTCCTCCTTACTGGTCAACAGTCCATTGTTGACTAATTTGCTGTCCCCTAACCTCTTCTCTTCTTTCCAACGCGGATTTTGAAAATAAAATTCAGAATGTGCATACTGCTGAGCCTACTTGTCTAGCAGTATTTCTCAGTCTCTGCAGATCCAACCAAGGTTATCTGGAAAATGTGCAAATGTAAATGCAGCCGAGGCAGAGACGTTAAACATCTGTCAACATCTGTGATGCACGATCACTTGCATTTCAAGCATCCTTCCTTAGTATGTACCCAACCCTGCGTAAGTACCATATCAACAACATAGCCATGTCCTATTCCTACAAGTCACTCTTGCACATGACCTGTCTCAGCTACTTTTAGTGCAGAACAGGTTTACCCACCCAACCACCCCACAGCAAAGTAAATCACTGACACAGTGGGGGAAACGATTTGCCTTGACCTGATGATGCTCTATTCAGTCGTGGAAGATAAAGGTTTTCGCAAGCGTCTCAATGTAGTTGCACCTGACTACCAACTACCATTTCGTTAGCACTTCTTCTTGTAAGGTTGTACCACAATTAATCAAGACATAAGAACAAAGATGAAAGAATCCCAATTACAAATGGAGGGGAAAGTTGTGTACTGCTCATCAGTACAAGCAAATTTTTTACAAATGCTTATCTTTCTCTCGCTGGCCACTGGATAGAATGCAAACAGAGTGCACAAGGGATAGCTGGGCGTAAATGTGTGACAGCACTTATTTGCATGGAGGTTACTAATGTAGATCATGAAGCAGCCAACATTTCACATCACCTCCAGGACCTTGTGAAACAACGGCAAGATGATAGTGGAGGGAAATTTTCTGTGGAATATTTTGCAACAGACAAGGTCTCCAACATGGTCAGGGCAATGGCTGATGGGGCCTATGTGCATATCAGGTGCTTTGCTCACACCCTGCGCCTTGTGGTGACAGCTGTTCTATGAGAGCGGCACGGAGTGACCAATGTGACGGTGATTGCTCACAAGATTGCTGGGTTTGTACAAAGATCAAACAAAGCTGTGAACAACCTTCACCAGATACAAAAAGAGCTCAGCCTTTCCCTGACTAATTGCTGAGTTTGTGGCTGTACTGTTAAGTACAAAACTGGCCAAACTAGAGCGCTTTTGTGTTAGTATGATGTTCGTAAGATTAACACTCATCTCCTGAGAAATATCATGTCTTTTATTACATGGCTTGTTATATATTTGATTCTGATTGGTCAATTACAGCACCCTATGGTCTTTTATTTCTGAGCAGGCCATTGCTATGAAGAACAGACCGTTGCTATGGGCACAGTGCACTTACTAGGATAGAATCTAGGACTATTTTATAGCAGAAGTAATAAAAGCAATATTAGATAAATAAAATTATTTTAAATCAATATTTTATGTCAAGTTATGGATTTCTTTTGTGAGTTACAAAAGTCTTAGTCAAATTTAAGGCAATTTCGCTGGGCAAATCTGCTTGCAAAAGTAATGAATTTAAAAGCTTCTAATAGCTGAGAAATACACTAGGATATACAGAGCTGTAAAATGTCAAAACTGTATCAAACCAAAATTTGGTGAGACTATTCTTTGCCTAAAAATTTGGGATGCTGTCCTGTTGTGCTATAGTTTTATAAGATGATTGGCTTTTTGCTTGTTCCAAGCAGAGTGGAAAACTTGCCACCATTTTTCTGTGGACTGACTGTCTCACTTAAGTCTATCCCTCCAAATATTTGCATACAGCCATGATGATGTTGACATCATATTTTTTCAAATGAGCATTTTTAATTTCAAATATACTTGTTATCTTCAGCAACACCAATGTGGAAAAAAAAAGAAAAACATCTAAAGCCAGATTTTAAACTAAATTAAAAAAAAGTAGGGTGCTGGAGACTTTTGCTGAGTGCTGTTTGTCGGGGTCGTTGATTCCTGTATGAGATATTTTTTGTGATAACTGGCTCACTGTACATTATCCCTGACATAATTGGCTACTTAATTATAACGATACAGGTACACTACAAAAACTGGACATTCTGCACAACTGTGAATTATTGGTGGAACCCAACAGAAGTATTAATATTATATTACTACTTGTAAATGCAGGCACTGGTTCTCTGAGAATTGGTTTACACCTAATCTGACTCTGTGTCACAGATTTAAAAAGTACACTCAACACCAAATTCATTCAGACCATTACTTTTGATGCAGAACTCAGGATGCAGTACTATAATGAGAGGCAAGATGCACTCGTGCAGTCTTGGGTCCAGAGTTAGCTGGTTACTGCTTTGATTTTAAGACGGAAGACAAAGTGCAGAAAAGCAGATGAACAAACGCCCCTTCCCGAAGATCAGCTGTACAAGAGAATTTTGGTTTCCCTATTGAGTCACAGGCATCATTACAAAAAGCATTTTTGTTTACAGTTCAAAATCATCAGTGTAAAAGCAGTGCAGCAGTCCATATTTAAAGGAATGAATTTGAGCTCAAATTGAATCATCTCAAAATTTAGTCAGTATTTTGAATGAGTGTTATTACTTCGCTTGTAATCACCTTTTATTGATCAATTAGGTGCTGCATAACAACTGAGTCAACATACTATTACCACCTGGGGTACGGAATTAGTAACACTAAATGATTGCATGAAGTTAGTTTCGGCTGGTCTAAGTGAGTAGTTATGCTGTCATGATTCTAATAAGCAGAGCCCACTGTGAATTCTTATTTGCATAGGAATTGGAAGAAGACATTGCCTCTACCTACACCCTGTCTGAATAAATAATAACAGTTCTCATGGTTTTCAGACTCGTCACAGTACTCTCACAACCACACCCTTACCGTCAGGTATGACACTAGGGTGTAACCTAGGATTTTGAAAGCCTGTATGAGAAAGAAACATGAAGCTCCCACGCCCAGCCACTAGTCATCAGCACACCACCCTTTCAATTCTGTCTACAGGTTCTGCAGTGGTAGGCGTAATTATTAAGTGTATTTCACAATACTAAAAAATCCTGTTGAAGCGAACTGAAGCTCTTCTACTATGATCTCAAAGTTTGTCTCTAAATGATCACCTATAACATTTTCTAGCTCCAAAAAGTGCAAACATTCATGGAAGTGATCTTGGAACAATTTAACTTTGAAATAGATTTTTTTCTGGATAATGTGTCATTGTTTATGCCAAGTTGGATTGTTTATGGCCCATTGCATTGCACTGGAGACACCTTGCTTGTCACACTTTCTGTATCAAGGAACAGCTATAGAAAGCTTGTGACAGGCCTAGCTGGGCGTGAGGCAGTTTATTGCCTATTGTCATAGCATGTATTGGCCATGGGGACTGAGAAGGCCAAGCCACGGCTGTGTTCTTGCTGGCTTAGGGTGCTCGAGCAACCCACGTGCTCCAACAAAAAAAGCCTGTCCTGAGTGGAAGGGCTCTTTACCGACAGCGAAACAACCGAATGACTTGAGGGATAAAAGATCTCCTTGGCCCTTGAGGGAACACCAGCGAGACTCGATCGTGCCCCTAATAATCCCTTGCAGTTGACGTTAAGGTCGCCGCTGTTCGGGAAAGCATATAGTGTCCCCGTCAGCCGCTCTTGATAAAGTGTATCCAGGCCCAGAGCATTGTATGTATGTCCCTCATAACCACTTTAGATGTAATCTCTATTCCCCCTGGGCGAGGTTACGTCCTAGTAAGGGGGACCTCCACAGTGGCATAGCCCTTGGTAATGCAGGGCTTTGGAGGATGTCGTCTGGTCTGTTGACTCCATCTTTGGCCAGATTGTTACATCAGGGGTGTAAGGGTGGAAGGAGTCAGAAGCCTCACTATGGATTGAGAAACCCATAGCTCTATTAGATCAGGCAACAGCCCAGGGTCCAGACACAACAGCCGGGACATTGTAGGTAACACAGCTCATGGTGAAGGGAAAATCCAGAGTGCAAAAACAATACAAGAAAGCAGGCAATAAGCACGAGGCAGGACCAAGACTGGAACAGGATAGACAAGCATTAAACCACACAGAGACAACAAGAAACAATGGGATGCGTGTGTGGCAAGGCCCTGAGGAATGCACTGAAGGGTTGGGGTGGTAACAAAACAATAATACAATGAAGCAAGAGCAATCCGAGATTTCTGATCTCCGCCAAGGGATGATGTTGATACAAATGCAAGATCTTTCTCTTTGGAAGATTTCAGGACCACCCATGTGACAAGTTTAAATGGGATTTTTGTATGTTTGAAGCATCCATTCTCCAAAGCCGTCATCAAAGTACAGAGCAATCACATGATCTACCTCTGGTGAAAATTTCATGAAGATCCGTCAAGTAGTTTTCGAGAAATGCCACTAAGATTGTAAATACAGATCCGTATCCAGAATCCAGATCCGGATTCGGATCAACAAAAAATTTTAATGGAGTCGTCCCTGGACCAAGATCTACCTCTGGTGAAAGTTTCATGAAGATCCGTCAAGTAGTTTTCGAGAAATGCCACTAAGATTGTAAATACAGATCCGTATCCAGAATCCAGATCCGGATTCGGATCATCACAAAATCTTAATGGAGTCGTCCCTGGCCCAAGATCTGCCTCTGGTGAAAATTTCATGCAGATCCGTCCAGTAGTTTCCGAGAAATCCTGTCCACAGACAGACAGAAGGACGGACAAATAAATAAATAAATAAACCGACTCGATCGCATTATCTCCTTGGCGGAGATAATAAATCAAAACCAAACCAAAAACCGCATGGCCAACCAGTAACACAAGGAGATTAGCTATCAGGAACTGGGGACGCGACGATGAGTATCTGCTGTGAGTCAGTAATGGAATGTAATGACACTTCCAGGTACGCTTAGCTCAGAGGGGGGCAACGAGGGCCATATGTGTCGTCCCTGGTTTTTACATCAACCTCCGGCCTTTCATAAGTTAATTGTCTGAATTTGCCAAACCGTTTGTGAAATCAGACATTTCTGCTGCATTTCTTTAAATTATCATGAATGACCACCAAAGACCGTTCTTGTCTCCCCTAAATGTATAATTTTATGATGGTCTAATCTATGCGCAAATCAATGATTGTATTTCCAACCAATGAGCTCAATTAATCAGGATAATTGACAGAAATAAAAACCAGCATATGCACCCGCTCTCCAGGACCGGAATTGCCCACCCCTGGCTTAGCCGCACACAATTTATGGACATGCGTGATAGCACCTGCAATACTCACTACTTTCAACTGCCGCGTATATTGGTTCTTGAAGTCGTATAAAAGCCCATCCCTAGAAGCAAGCTGATTCATCACATTATCCATTATGACCATAATCATTACAGTACCAGCATAGTCCAGTAGATGTCCCCATTGGACTGTGCAGGTGCTGGAATTATAATAGTCATAAATGTGATACATCTGGATATTTAGATCTGCTGACTGGAAAAAATACTAACCATTGGAATTTTCCACACGAAGGATCTATTGAACCATCCAAGAGCTTTAAGATTTGTTAACTTTTATGAAATACTCGCAAGAAGACAGCTGGTGAGTTGCAAACATCTTGCAATAAGTTATGCTCCGTATTTCTGATCCACGACATAAAATAGGCCTTACCAAAGAATCAAAAAATTCTGGAAAGACCTGTAGAACGAATATTACCTCCTGCTCTTGAAAAATGATCGATAGCTAAAAGTGCTTCATTTCCATGAGATGCTATTGCAGTTTGGGCTTTACTCCAAAGAAGTGTAGGAGCGTCTGTAAATCTCAGAAACGTTTAACTAGAGGCAGTTTTAATAGGTTCACCTTTGTTGTACCACTTTTAGTATGAGTGAAGCGGACCACCTTGTCTGAAGATAGCACCTTTGTTTTTTTGCTGACCAAAACATTTATTCCCGTTTTATTGCAAAACGACTCGATCATTTTTTTTTTAACTGGTTACAACTATGTGCCAGAGCAGAAACATCATCTGCAAATATCCGCACATATAAATTATTTACATCAGTTGGGATAAAACTCCCTGCCATCCAGCTTTTTTCATGAGTGTACACAAGTGATCAATAAATATGAACACTGGACAGCTTAATATGCAGCCTTGACAAGTACTGATTACATGAGAAGGATTGAGATGAACCATTTGCAGTTTTAACACATGCTGATAGTTTGCTGTAAACTGAAGACATTATAAAATCTGCCAGAAACACAAAGTTGTTGTAAGGAATCCTGGAGAACATTGAGTTTTAAAGTGTTGAAAGCTTTTAAGAAATCAATGATTATGCCAAATCTTTATTTTTGCTAGTGCACTTTGATGCAATTGCTTGAATTGTAAACATATTGTCTATGGTTGAATAACCAGCCCTGAATAAACCTTGGGTTTCAATAAGTATGCTGTAATTTTCACATCAGTTTTTCAGTCTGTGATTTAGGATAGATGTAAACACCTTGCATAGATTTCCTTAACATTACAACAAATCAGAGGGGAACCCTCAGGGCCTTCTACGCCTTCAGAGAAGGCCTAAAAAAATCTGGACCAAAAAATAGGAGTATAAATAAAAAAAATTATTAATTTTGACATTTCTATCTCATTTAATTTAGTACAATACATTTAAAACATTTTCTCATCTAGGTTCTAAAGTTAACACTGTCAAGTTCACATCAGCAGTGAAAGGGTTGCTGTCCTGAAAACATGTTATCCAATCAGAATCACCCGTCTCTATCAAGACCCGGTCGGCTGGCTCATTAATTGGTTAGGACTTCATGAATCCGGGGGAAGGCCAAGCTATACATAAAGCTATGGGTGCGTTTGCTCAGCATGTAAGCCGGCTCGCGAGATTCCCAAAAATTACGAGAATCTTGCGAAGTTGCGCGATAAGCCTCCAAACCCCACGATAGCTGCAGCCATCGCGGGTTTTGGAGGGCTTATCGCATAACCGCAAGATTCTCGCATAATTTTTCGGGAATCTCGCGCAGCCGCTTACTTGCAGACGCACTCGAACGCACCCTATGTGTCTTGGTTTGGAGAGTGAGGGGAGAATTGACCAATCACGGTTTGATTTTAAGTGGGCGGGACAAAAACAAAAGATCTTAGGCCTTCGTGAAGTCTGAACATTGTAATATCGGTAGAGTGGTGAGGGCGGGTGAGAGACAGAGTTAAATGGCGGAAGACGAGCGACGTTGTGGCTAGAGTCCAGCTAGCTTGATACCATCGCCTTTTTCAAGGCGGCCTTTCACAGAAAAAACTTCAAATAATAAAAAGCGGAAGACCAACTCCAGAACTGGAATTATAAGAAAAGGTTAAGAAAGTGGAAAGGCATTTCAAGACGCAAAATTATCAGCGCTATCCGTGGACGACGGGCTGAAAGAATACACCAGAGGTGTATAAAATACTCAAAAAAAAACAACTAAGTAAAAGTAGAAGTACCATAACTGAAAGTAAAGTAAAAGTTGAAGTCACCCATAAGAAAATTACTTGAGTAAAAGTCTTAAAGTAGCTCACATTAAATGTACTTAAGTACCAAAAGCTTCTGGTGAAAAAGTATACTTAAGTATCAAAAGTAAAAGTGCAAAGTATTTTTCATAGTTTGCATGGAAAGAAGCAAAACAACCACACATTGTCCTCTCCTTGTTCTCTTTAATCTACTTTCAGGTGAATGAAAGTGTTCAAAAAACAAATGGGCAGTCTCTGCGTTTTATACTACTTCCTCTTCCTCCTCTTTTAGTTTACTGGCAGTTCAAAAAAACCACTATAATTAATAGTAGAATGACATCGGATTAATACCTTGTTGAATTTTTGCTTCAGAAAACTGATTTTTCTTTATTACTAATTCGGACACCATTGACTCTCTGTAGCTGAAGTGGTTGCTACAGAGGACAACAATTGTTTCTCTAGCAAGAGATTTTTTTAAAAACTGCTAGATAGATAATATGGGCAAGTATATTGAGCAGTTTGCACATCAGGCATAGCTGAGGAGTTAAATTCAGGCAATTCCTGAAGTAGCCTACAGGGATTGGAGTGAATTCGTCCATATTCTAAACCTTGTACAATAACTGATCCGGGAGTGCCATCTAGTGATAGAATATTGTAACTGCGTGCATAAATTTGCAGCTCCATGTCCGCTGGCGGACACATCTGCAGAAAGATACCCTGCCGAGCACCGTTGTTCTTCTCGAACACGCCAAATCCAGATAATCCTTAACCCTTTAAGGCCTAATGCAAAAATCCCAGCAGAGAATCATGCTGAATTTGGGCTGAAGCACAGCTTCTCAGCTTTCAGGAACAGTTGGAATTTTTTTTCTATTGCGCAAAACTTACAGTAATTACGGTACTTTCAAAATTACGCGCATATCTGTGTCGGCAACGACACGTTCTTAAAATGCGCACATGCTGTCCCGGTTTAAATGGGTTAAATGATGAATTAAATTCATGTTTTAATTTGTAACGAAGTGGCCAGTGCCAAAGTAACGGTATACTTTTTATGTTTTAAACGTAGTAGCGTAAAAGTAAAAGTCCTGGTTAAAAAACTCAAGTAAAGTACAAATCCTCAAAATAACTAAACCCTTTCAATTCATCGTAATGTTGCTTTTTTCCGTGATGACGTCTTTTCTCGGCGGTGATGGCTGAGGTGAAGGCACAGCTGTAGCGCTCACGGTTCGCCACTGCATCAAATCCATATTGCCCCAAAAATAGTCCAAAAATAGTATCACCACTTAAGGATTTTGTTGGAGAATTGCATTTGTGTGGGTATCAGCTGTGATAGGAATGGCCAGAGTGTTCACTGCATGGGATTGCTCAAATTTGTCTGTGTCACTGACCGAATTTCTTCTGTATTTTCAGCCATCTTCACCTTCATCGCTCTCATCATCTACCCGGTCAAGTTCAATGAGTTGATCTTTGAGGGGCAGTACTACTATACCTGGGCCTATGGCTTTGGCTGGGGAGCCACAATCCTGATGATTGGCTGCGCAATCCTCTTCTGTTGCCTGCCCCGATATGAAGATGAGGTCTCGGGGTTGGCTAAGACCAAGTACATCTATACCTCTGCCTAGAGGCCAAAACAGCCCATCCATTCATTATTGCCTGAGGGATGGAACCCAGAGATGAGTGGAGCTCTCAAGCACTGGAAAACTGACTCGTGTGAACCAATTAAAAACCTTGACATTGATGTTGTTTAGTTTGTCGCTCCCATCACATCATCCAAGCAGTGAACATGGAATATAAAAATTTGTGCACACTTTAACACTTTATGCCAAAGATCCAGTGTATTTTCTGTTTTTTTTTTTTTTTTGTTGTTGTTTGTTTTTTTGAAGAGGGGGCAAGAATTTTTGGGAACAGGGTAAATGGTTGCCTTTAAAAATAAGCATGTTGATAATAAGTTGGTATGATAAGCATTTGTTTTTGTTAGTTTTTTTTTTCTCTTGCCAGTATGAATTATGTGTTCACTATAAAATAATGTTTTCTCATAAAAATACACAGTTTAAAAAAAAATATATGATGTCAGGAATCGGCACAGCCACAGTTTTATTGCACGGTTTATTTTATTTGCACAGGTTGAAAAGAGTGTTAGTTTGGACCTGACAATTATTACAAGATGCACTGAACAACTAAAAATTCTCGGCCATAATAATTTAAACATCTTTGATATTTTTGACTCATTATTCATTGAAAGAAAATAGTTATTTTTGGATAATCTTGTACTACCGCTAATCAGAAAAAAAGTCGGGATGATTTTTTTAAAGTAAAGTTTAAACTGAAAGCAGTGATTTGCAATTTATTTTTGAGCTGTATGACATTGAAAACAATACAGCTGTGCATTATTTAATGTTTCATAACATGAATTTTATTGATTTTTCAAAATTAATGCTTATTGCAATTTTGATTCTTGAAACGTATTCCAAAAAGTTGGGACAGGAAGGTATTTACCACTTTCTGTTGCCATTCCTTTTCACTACACTTAATAAATATTTAGGGACTGATGACATCAAGTGATATCAGGTCTACGTTTGTCCCATTCTTTTTGCTGAAGTGTCTTCAGGTCTGCAACAGACCAGTCTTTGTTGTCATATTTTGTGTCTCAAAATGCGCCGCGCATTTTCTTTCAGGAAAAATTGGGAATGCTGGCAGGCCAGCCCAGCATCTTCACCCTCTTCTTATCTGGCCGTACCTTTCTAATGCGTGCAGAATTCAGTGCTGCATTTTCTTCAGAAATATGCATGGGTGTCTCTGAAAAAGACTCCATCTTGAAGGCACCATATTTTGCTCTAAAATAACAGAGTTTGTTTCAGCATTAATACTGTCTTCACTGAAGTGCAGTTTACCCTTGCCGAAGGGCCTGACACAACCCCATACCATGACAGGCCACGGACTTGTTGCTGATAGCAGTGTAGATAGTCTTTTTCTTCTCTGGTCCAGAGCACACAGCATCCATTTCTTCCAAAAAAAAAAAAAAAAAACCTGACATATTGATCCCTTGGCTACAAGATTGACCACAGTAACATACTTCTACTGTGTCCTGCTTCATTGCAGATGCCTCCATGCCCATAAAAGTAGTCGCTGCTTCTGGACACTTTACTCTGGAAAGAGGATGATGCAAGTGAAGTTTTAACTGGCATTTGTGGATGTAACTACACTTTGGAATTAGGTTTGCCAAAGTAATCCTGAGCCCGTGAGGTTCTATCACTCACAGATAAATGGCGGGTCTCGATGCAGTGCTGGCTGGGTGACCGGAGATCACATAGAAGCTATATTTTTCATTGTGCCATTTATCTTGAAGTAACCATGTTTTTAGCAACCCTACACTCTATCAGGAAGACTATAAAATTCTCAACATGTATTAAGAATGCTTGTGTTATGTAGCTGGAATTTTCTTTTTGTCTGCACTTGGAAATGCTGTCATTGCTCTGAATAAATTAATTGCTTTTACTGCTCACTGTGTGACAGTGCAATTTCAAATGAAGGCAGTTGTCAAACTTTGCATCTGTTGAGGCAAAATATTCACATTCAGTCAAGAACAAATTCCTTACCGCAAAAATCAACAGTCTACATCATTACACATGGTCCTGCAATAAATTAATTTATTAGCGCAGAGTAGTCATTTTTATCTTATTTTATTACATTTCCATTTAGAAAGAAGAAATTAAAAACAACTGTTTTGAATGTCCTACTTTTCTGATGATTCCTGTCTGTTTGCCTTTATAGGTCAAACATCTGTGCATGGTTAAATAGATGCTAGGTTATGTTAATAACATTGGCAAGTCACTTAAATAATGTTAGCTAACATAATGTAGCTAGATAGGCATAATACCAACAGTTAAAGTTGGCATGTCACTCAAATAATTTGTCCTCCCTTTGACATGTTGTAGCTATATTAGTTAGCAGGCCTGCAACCAGCTCTGTAACTGGCATCACTGCAAAATGCATTGAAATATACATCAACTCATGTGACTTCTGAATTTTCTCAGTTGAAAATGCTGGAGTGACTGGGACTTAATTGTTATAAAGCAAGCCATATAATAGTAGTTACTGTATGTGCTGAAAGCTCAAAGCTGTCTGACCACACACACTAAAGCTACGTTCAGACAGCAGGTTTTGATGCACAATTCCGATTTTTTGGAGAAATTCGATTTTTTTGTGTGCTCGTTCATATTACACATTATATGCGACTTCTATCAGTTTTGAGTATGAACTGAATGAGACCCTGAAGTGACCTGCATGCACAAAAGAGGTCCTGAGGTAATACGTGACCACGCAGGCACGCACTGTTTGTTGACAGAAGTAAATATGGAGGCATCTCGTCTCGGCATTGCAATGACGTAAATGTCGGATTAATGCGACCTGGCCGTTCAGACAGCAGTCGCATTGCAAAGTATCAGATACGTATTGGATTTAGGACCACATATGAAAGTGGCCTGGGTTGGATTTAAAAAAATCGGATTTGTGCTGTTCAAACTGTCTTTAACAAATCGGATACAGGTCACATATGGGCAAAATAATTGGATTTGGGCCACATTTGCCTGTTGTCTGAACGTAGCCTAAGTCTCAGCAAATTTTATTTGCGAGTGACCATGCAGGGATGTCAAAGTAGTCCGTAAAAGGTCCAAGGGACTGCAGGTTTTCATCCCAACGAAGCAGAGGCACACCTGATTCAACTAATCAGCTGTGGAGGCTGAGGTCAGTTAATGAATTTAGTTGTATCAGGTGTGCTTCTGCTTGGTTGGATTAAAAATCTGCAGCCCCTCTGCCCTTTTACGGACCAGTTTGACACCCCTGCTGAAGAGGGAGCCCTCTATATGGACACCAGTTGGAGCATGGAAGCAGAACACCCGGGACACAGGAGGAGGGCAACTCTGGAGAGAAACTGAATTTACACCACACGTGTCACTACCTTGCAGCAGTTCTGTTCCAATGTGACATGAATGTAAACGGGATAACTGGTGATTATATGGGGCCTGTTCCACTGAGGATTAGCCAAATCACTGTTTGGTTTCGCTTATTCTTTCAGATGGATAAATGCCACCTGAGCAACTTCATATTTTATTAGTGGTGTAGCCCACCTGTAATTGTTCATTGTTTACATTGTTAGTGTTATGCTTCAGTAGGCTTCATTGTTCGAGGGAACAATAGTCTTTGGTAACGACATATGTGTGGACGCAGCCATTTCTACCGCTAACCTGTTCGTTTCCTCAGCTGTTATTTTTTTCCAGTTTTGGCAATCTGACTTGTTATGATATATAGTTAAGGTGGTAAGGAATATGACTGTTAATAGTCAGCCATGTTGGTTAATTCGTGGTAACATCAGTTTTGACTTCCTCTATTAAAATAAATCCATCCTCCCTTAAAATATATGTTCATCCTGAGTCCTGTATGATTTGTGTGTGCTATGCAGACATTTATAATTTAATTGTGCTGCCAGAGGACAAATGCGCAATTAGGCAATACCCAACTTCAGCCAAATCTAGTGCCATTCTGCGGTATAGGGGTTAGCCTACTCTTAAAAACTATTAGTAAGAATACACTGTCAATGCACCTGTATTCAACTTATTGCAAGTACTGCTATGGCTTAACTTTACTCACTGGTTGGCAACATCCGCTGGTTTTTCAATAGGCTAGTAGCTTAGCAGTCTCGCGTTATCAACATGTTAATGTTAGTATACATCCAACTATATCAAAACTATGCAACAAAGTGGTTATACAATTTATTCAGAATTGTATAGGCCTACAATGTAGCTTTGCAAACATGGCACCATTTTCTGCAGTTTAGAGATGATATCATTAACTTCCCTGAGCACTCTAGGATATAAGCCATCAGGACCCGCCGCCTTATCTGCCTTTCGTTTATGCAACTTGTCTAATACTTCATTATCCCTAAAATCAATTTCCGCTAAATATTCTTGAGCATGGGACATGCCCTCTGGCCGAATAAAAACCCGCTCCAAGTAAAAATTCTCAACAAAGTAACTGTTTAAGGTATCTGCAATATCCTTGTTCTCATATAGCAGCGATCCATCTTTATTCTTTATGCACTCAACCTCCTCTTTGACTTTTCCTTTTTCTGCTACAGTACTGAAAGAAGCACTTAGGATTAGTATTTGCCCCTTCCGCAATTTGTCTTTCATACTGTCTTCTGGCATTCCTCAGCTCTTTATCTCATTGTTATCCTTTATATTATTGCCTATTGAAAATCTCCTTTTTTTCAAATGTACGATTAAAGTTCAACTTCGGCCATGCTAAATTTAATTTGAAAAAAAAAAAAAATGTATTTACATATTATATATTTATATATTATATTTATATATATATACACACACACACACACACACCTGGTATATCAGGATCTGGCCGCCTGCCCAGATGGTGCTACCAATGAATTCCCTCATCAGTCAGGAGGATAATAATGTGAATGGTAAGAAGAAATTTTAAAAATGGTGCACGGTAAGTGATACACTGTTTTAAATGAGTGAGGCAGGCCTTTAAACTTCTATTTAAAATGACATGATTTTTCTTTCTTTCAGGCATGGCCATGCCTCCAGTGAGGCATGACCATGCGGAACGCAGTTTGTCGTGGGAGACATCATGTCCCCTTTGAGGACAGGTGCTTCTTGGGTCCCCAGGAGGCAGTGAGGATGCTAGGGAAGACAGAGAGACAGGAGAGTCTCCAAAACCATGTCTTCTGTTGCAGAAGAGAACATTATACACAAATTGAAGGCTGCTCAAGACCTTATTGTAAAGGTTAACAATACTTATGTTTCAATTTTATTTTATGCATCCGATCTAGCTGTCAGGTCACTATAGCAGATAATTGTATAAAATATATTTTATTCCAGTATGTGACATTTTTGTGAAAATGTTTCAATGTGAATTTGAATACCATATAGTTTAAAATATTTAGATCTAGGGAGACAGTTAAAAATCGATACAAATGTGTGAGGATTGAAATCGGTACAGATGAAAAATGAATCGCGATGCCCTTTTTAAACAGCAGAGGGTACAATCTACTTCTGAATTCACTTCTTTGACGCCATACCTCACTACTCCAAACTAGGAACACATGCAAGCCAGAGCCACAGAGGCTCTGATGCAAGCCAAAGATCAGGGATATTGAATTAGCGGCCCCCAGGCCAGACATAAATTCTGGCAAAAAAACTGTGGGATTATCTGATATTTTTGACACAATTAAACCAAATATTTTGAACTTCCAATCAGAGAACCAAAGGCTGTTGCAGCACTGTCAATAACGATGAATTACAAGAATACAGTCATACTAGACTGCCGCTTTCGGGGCGATTCATTCTGAAAAAAACGCCCCAAAAGCGGTAGTCTACCGCCAAAAGCAGTAGAGTTGGCATGTCTGTACATGTCTGACTGATAGGACAGTCGCGATCAAATTTGAAACAGGAATTCCTCGAAGCTGGGCGGTATCAAATTAAACTGCCATTTACAACTCAGAGGAAGCACGTTTTTTAGCCATTTAAAGTGTGTTCAATGTGGGATCTGTTTATCTAGGAACATCACCTTACTACAGTATCGTGTTGTGTAGCATCAGCTGAAAGTAAACGCGGAAAGCCTGTGTCCCAACCCACCAGAATATACATTGATCCAACTTCCACAGGATTTGCAAAGGAATACGAACTGCACTTGCGTCATCACTGCGTCTCTCGCAACGTCTGGCTTGCTTGTCACATGAGCTGAGCTGCCTCATATTCTTTATTACAGGTGTGAATGTATGCCATCTAGATCAAAACATGCCAATAAAACATTGATGATGAAAATTGCCAATTCAACAGTGCGCTAATAGAGATCGCAAGGAGGAAACAAATGTGTCTGCTTTACCAAAGAAATGCATTTGTTGCAAAGGAGTACACTCTCTCTCACTCGTAAAAGTGCAGGTCTATGTGGCCAGAGCTGTATATTTGTACATCTTGAAATTCAACTGGAGTTGCTGTGGGATGAACTTGACCAGGCAGTCAGAGAAGTGCGCCTATCAAGTTCAAAAGAGCTCATGGGGGAACTCTTGAAAGCCCAGGAAGTTCTCTCCTTAAACTGTAGGAAAGAATGCCTAGGACATGTCAGGCTGCAATCAAGGCTAAAGGAGAGTACTTTGTAGAAAGTCAGATTTGAACATGTATATATCTCTCAGGCAATAATTTTGCACATTTCTCGTGAAGATGTGTTTCTGCGTTATTCTGTTTTTTGTTGTGGCTGAAAATATACTTTTTAAGTAAAAAAAAACTGCCAAATTCTGAAATATGCTGGGTGTTTGAAATATTTTTGACAGTTGTGTTGTTAAGGGCAATGATATCGTATCAGATTAAGAAAATTTAACAAATGATTAGACTGATAATTGATGGAGACCACCTAAACAATCAGCAAAATGGCAGTCAAAGCTGGGCCTTAAACACACTGCTTACAGTACATTAACAGGGACACAAGTAAAAGCAGGGAAAATACTGCTGGGACCCAAGAGGTTAGTAATGTGCGGCTATATCGCCTCATCAAGAAAAAAAATTAAGGTGATTATTGATGTTCCATACATGTCTCAACCTGTTGTGTTTGTCTCCTCAGACTTGACAAAAGGACTGGGTAACAAACATGATCTCTGAGAATGAATGTGCTAAATTAAAAAGCCCTAACATTGCTAATTTAAAAGAGGGTTGTAGGTGGAGCCTTAGCATCATCCAAGTGTTGTTCCAGTGACATGTTTATATGCTGCTGAGCCAAAAAAAAAAAAAAGTTGCACGCTCTTATATTTTGCGTTACCACCTTTAGCTTTGATTTAGGCAGGCATTCGCTATGGCATAATTTCGATAAGCTTATGCAATGTCATAACATTTATTTCTGTCCAGAGTTGCGTCAATTTTTCACCAAGATCTTGTATTGATGATGGGAGAGTCGAACTGCTACGTAACCTCTCCTCCAGCACATCCCAAAGATTCACAATGAGGATAAGGTCTAGTCTCTGTGGTGGCAAGTCCATGTGTAAAAATGATGTCTCATGCTCCCTGAACCACTCTGTCACAATTTGAGTCTCATGAATCCGGACATTGTCATCTTGGAATATGTTTGCCACCAGGGAAGAAATAATCCATTGACGGAAAAGCCTGGTCATTCAGTTCATTCAGGTAGTCGGCTGACCTCATTTTTTGGGTATATATCATTGCTGAACCTGGACCTGACCAACTAAGGCAACCCCAGATCTTATCACTGTCCCCAAAGGCTTGAGCGGTAGGCACTAGGCATGATGGGTGTATCACTTCATCCGCCTCACTTCTTAACCTGATGTTACTCGAACAGAGTAAATCTGGACTCATCAGACCACATGATCTTTTTCCATTGCTCCAGATTCTAATCTTCATGCTTAATAGCAAACTGAAGCCTTTTTAGCTCACTTGGTCCAACAGACCAAGGGGAGCTCATGGGATCGCAAGGTGGCGGCTGCATCTGCATCTGCATTAAGTTTGATCTTCTGCCTAACCTCTGAAGGGATCGATGTGAAATTTGGTGGAGAGGTACATATGGATTTTTCAGATTAAAAATTGTTTGAGATGTCAAAACTCAACATTGAACGTGGCCGCCAGTTGGCCATATTTAAAATTGCACTATATCATGCTGGAGAGCTCTTGAAAGCAGCTAGAATGCTGAAATTTTGTACGCTCATACTTTTGAGGACATAAAAATAAAAAGCTTAGCTCTTAATTTGTTATAATACTACTCCCTTGAGCAACACGCTTATTGTAAGCCCAATAGCCAGCTGGTTAACTGATGAAACATCAAACCCTGATGCTGAATTTTGCTTGAAATTTTTTTTTTTCCTACCCAAATTAAAAAAGGTGTCTTCATTTTCCCAATGTTGGACCCAAGCATATAAAATACCACCACTTGTGAGCTTACATAACACTACAGCCTGAAATAAACCACGTGAGCTACAGTACCCATGGCACTGTTTTTCTCCCCGATTAGCCTGACTGATAAGTGGTTTTCTTAAGGCCGCACAGCTGTTTAGTCCCAATCCCTTGAGTTCTCTTCATGTTGTCTGTGTGGAAATGCTCTTACTTTCATTATTAAACATAGCTGTAAGATCTACTGATGGTTTTTTATGATTTGATTACACCAAATGTTTGAGTGATCTCCAATCACGATCATTCAAGATTTTTTTTTGACCACACTTCTTCCATCAAAGATGATGGCTGACTACTATCATTCCAGGTTTTAACAATGCGTCGGTCCACTCTTAACCCAATTCTTGTAGTTTCAGCAATCTCCTTACTTATTTTCGTGGCTTTATGCAAGCCAATAATTTGACCCTTCTGAAACTTCTCTTCCAGGACCACAGGATATGTCTTCCGACATAGTTGCTCAAGAAATGAGAAGTTTTTCCCTGCATCAGTTAGGGTTAAATAGCTTGTTGCCGGCTGAAACATATGAATCACTGCAATAATTATCCAATGGAGGGCTCTTACCTATTTGCTAACTGAAATCCAGGTTGTGAATTTTTTGGCTAGGCAGTTTTTTGGAGGCTGTAATCGTGAATAAAGGCTTTGCCATCAATTACTGAGAAAAGGGTATGAATAATTCTGGACATGGCATTTTTTGTAAATCTGTCAAATAAAATGCCAAAAAGTATTGTATTTCTTGAAAAATTGTTTACTGTACTTCTTACAGCCTTATGTCAACTTACTGTGTCATTTGTGCAAGAATAAATTTGATTTGTCAAAAAATACCTCAAAAAAAAAACAAAATTTGGTAGGGGTATGAATAATTTTGGGCACGACTATATATATATATATATATATTTTTTTAATTTCTCTCTTATGTTCTTTTTTTAAAGCTGTTGGTTTCTCATTAATGCTTTCAGCAACAGTATGTTTGGCACAGGAAATTGTTCATGTTAATTTTCATAATTTCATAATTTGAATAACCATGGCTGAAAATGGATTAAGCATTATTCAGATGATGGTTGCCTTACTGTTGTTAAATTACTGGACCAAATTGTGCTCGCCATGAATGTTTAAATCAATTGCTCTTATGCTGCTTGAATTCTACTTGTTTCCAGTAGTCATGCTGCAACTACTCCATTTTTAGTTATTTGTCTATCCCTAGCAGGTGCTGCCATTGGTAGCAGAGTCCAGTTAAGGTAACAGTTTGCAAATTGCATCGCATACACCTTGTGACAAACCCACAATAAATGCTAGCAGCTGGAGTGCTCAGCAATTGTTAAAAAAAAAAAAGTGGATGTGGTTCCAACCAAGAATTCTACCAAATGCTGTGGAATGATTAGGACTCAGAGTAGCCATTCCAGTTGGCACTAGAATTTCTGTTATCAAGTAGGTCATACTCAACCTTGTTTGTAAATGAATTGCTATCATATTTGCATTACCTTTCCAATTGCAAGCTGCGTATTTTCCCCATAATTTGGCAGTAATGTCTTTGCATCATTGTACACGCACTAGTACCCTAGTTTGGGTAGAATTATGATTGCTGTGCAAGTTCTCACTTGCTTGGCAAGTAAACCGTGGGTTGCTTGACAACATCAAACTCACGTCCTCAAGATGTGGCTGATCTTGCGCACACTCAGCAATGCCATGGTGCGGCGACATGTTGCTGATACTTCACCAATATTTACCCCACGTCAGCCAGCTAGCTTGTGCTTTGGTCATTTGCCTATGATTTAATTCAAAATAGTTTGTTTCTGCCTGCTCAGAATGTCCTATAGCCTTTAACTGTGCTAGTTGGCTGACCCTAAAGCCATAAAGACCACATGGTCTCTGGCTTTAAAGGCACGCTGTCATTAGCCTCTGGTCTTCTGGGTTATGCCTGCATCATTGGTTTTGGGGGATTCTAGCAGCTTTCAGATTCACGAATGATCTTCATATTTTGCCATCATGGTATTTTTATTTTTATATCAACTTTATTGAGTACACAACATTATCTCATGGTATATCCCCAGCACTGCTTTCACCTGCTGCTCTCCACTAATTGCTAGTTTTGTGTTCCCTCCTTGCCTGCGGTTAGGCCCTGCCCTGAGCATGCTGCTGCTGGTCTTCGCCATCATCGCCATCTGACCCTCTGCCCAAGTGCTGCTCAGTCTCCACCATCGGAACCGCCTGGTCCATGGCGTCTATCCAGCAAACTACAAATCCTGGACTGCTAGTCAAATGGGCTGTTTTGCATTATGGCAACCATGAACTCATACCCTGGGCCAGTCAGAGGAGGACAGACTACCCCTCTTAAGTCTGGTGCCTTCCAAGGTTTCTTCCTATTTTGATTCACATAGGGAGTTTTTCCTTGCCACTGTTGCCATTGGCTTGCTTTTGGGGAGATTCAGGCCAGGGCTTACCGAAGTGCATTGTGGCAATATTTTATATTTTTTTAATTGTGCAATTCTTTATTTTTTAATATTTATTTATTTTGTTAAATAAAAAATTGGCATCTCCAATCCCACCCGAATCTGGAGTGTCCAATTGGGGAACTATGTACAAGGCTTTCGCATATGCGACCCCCTGTTGCCAACTCAGGAGAGTGAAGACAGCTCGCGGCTCTCCTGCGAAGCACGTGCCTGTCAGCTACCGCTTCTTATACACTCATTGGTTGAATCATAGCAAGTTCAGAATGAGGGCGGAGGATACCCGAACAAGCTTAGAATCTTCCTGATGAGTGCCCATCTGGCCAACAGGAGGCGCCTAAGCAACAAACAAAGCAACTTATATTACCCTTCCCGGCAGACCTTTCCCAATTTGCATCCCTGTAGCGCAATGGCCAGTTGCGCGCTACTTCTGAAAAAGCTGCCGACCACTGCCAGATGGTACGACCGGGGCTCGAATTAAATGTGCAATTCTGATGAAACAAAAGGTTTTTCTTGTATTAAGTTAAAGGTACACTAGGCTCCCGCAGATTTGTTACAATTTTTTAAAATTCTTATTCTACCTCTACAGTGATAGATAGAGCTATGAAACACAAGATGTTTGACACTGGAATGAAAAAAATACGTCTATCCTGTAAGGGGCAAGAGCTAAAAAACAACAGCCAATCAAACGTACGCCCAACTCAAATGATTGGAATGATTCAGCTGTCAATCAAACCCCGCCTATAGATGCCCACGCCTCTATCTGCGTACACAAAGGTGCACAGGTTTTCAGGCGTGGCTTTGGAGGCATCATGGTGCGCTGTGATTGGTGGTGGGCATAGTCGCATTGAACTGCAGGATTTGAAAGTTCCGCCCTCAAACCCACGGGGGCCTAGTGTTACTTTAAATCATGAGAACATGGCGGTTATCTCGCACGTAGTCGCTCTACATTCATCTTTGCACTCACTACCGCCTCACGCATCGCATTGAATATCTTCCTTTCACATGGACAGGTCGTCCAGTGACACTGCATAGCTCATGCCAACTATCTACCACTACACAACTCATGATAAAGGTTCCAATTTCTCTTTCAAACAATTGTTCCAGCCATCAGGCTGTCTCTACTCAATACATAGCATATTTCTCTTGAATCAGCTTCAACTTAAATTCTGACAGCCACTGGGATGTCACTACACATAGAACATATCATAACATGACATGACATTCAGCTCAGCTAAGCTCACCATCTTCCTATCTCTAAAGTTTATCTAACACTTCAGATACTACTTCACTAAATCGTTCATATAGATTATTTCCCTTGTATTGGCATCAAGAGAAATCATGCTAGCCGCAAGGTTGTCACTTCACATGGCACACTTCATATAGTATATTTCTCTATACTATCATCAGGAGAAATCTTGCCAGCTGCCGGGTTGCCACGACACATGGGACACTTCATATAGTATATTTCTCTTGTATTGGCTTCAAGAGAAATTGTGCCAGCCATAGGGCTGCCACTACACACAGTACATTCGTAGTATATTTCTCTTGAATTTGTTTCAAGAGAAATTGTGCCAGCCATTGGGCTGTTACTACATGGAACGCTTCACATAGTATATTTCTCTTGTATCGGCATCAAGAGAGATCGTGCCAGCCGGCGGGCTGTCACTACATGTAGTACACTTTGCTTTGGATATTTCTCTTGTATTGGCATCAAGAGAAATTGTGCCGGCTGCCGGGCTGCCACCACACATTGAACACTTCATAACTTATTCCGCATTCAAATTAGCCTATGCCCGGCATGGTTCTGTTTGGGGGGTTAGTAGCAGCTCCCTGCCTTCGGTTCCACGCTTGGACAGGCAGGAATCTCTCAGAACAGACCCATGCCGCCAAACCCAATGTATGCTTGTATGCTAATATGCCTGTATGCTTTCAATAAATGTTCTCTTTTTGACAAAGTGGTCCTATCAGAAATACATTTTGTAAACCAGTAAATCATCTCTTTGTATGATCTACAGATTAATCTTCTGAACTGAGCTTTCTCAAACTTTTGAACTGGGTGCAAAACCTTGCCACCCCTTGGACCGTGACCTCATCTAACCCTCTGCTTTCCCTGTGATCCTGAAGATAATAGAAAGTTCCCCCACTTTCCAAATGCCAATGCATGCAGCAATAACCTATGCCTTCCAACAGTGCATAGCAGTTATGCTGATTTTAAGAGTGATGTGCTTTATGGCATTCTTAATAGTCAGGGCTTTGGGATTATGTGTAAAATCATTACCTCTGGAAGTATTGTTAGTGTTCCGAGCCTGAGGGGGTACTGGGAACCCTATTGAAATTGCTCAGATTTGTTTTTTTTTTATTGTTCCGTGGGTAAAACTGGTAGTGCAGCCCGAACCATAAAAGTTATGCAAATTTCCATGTTTTTTCAGGAGAGGTACAGAATGGTGCACACTCCTTACACACCAAAAATTACACTTTTTCACTATGGCTCTATAATAAGCACTTGTACGCTTTTGCTCATCTCACGAACTGTATGGGTTAGCCAAATACTTTTTTTTTTCTCTGATTCAACTCAAGATTTAACTTCACTTTAAATTATTGAACTGATATAGTTGCATAATTATTGTTTTTTGATAACTGCTGCGCATCTTCGTTGCATCAAGTCTGTCAACTTCTGGCACCCAGAAGCGAGGATTGGGATGAAAATAATCACTGGCAGAAACGCAAAATAATGCTTATATAGTGCTCTGATTGTTTGTGTTGGGCCTGCCCTGTAATGGGACGAGGTGCGTTAATATTTTGCATAAATTAAAGACACTGTGATTGGTTAATGGACGACGTGCGTGCCCATTGTTACTGTCCAATGAATGAGTCGATTTGAGTGAATTTGGACTATACAAATACAGCTGTTACCTTGCTCCTGGAGTGGAAATTTAAGACAAAAGACACTAAAACGTAGAGAGAAATATGACAGCGGGGCTCAAAAAATGCACAAATCAACTTGGGAAATTGCTGCGGGAGTCCTAGCTTTTAAGAAAAGAAAAATAACCAAGCTGACTGGATTTTTCAAAACTACGAGCGTCAACGAGACAGAAAACCCTCCAGCATTAGCGGCTATCCGGGTGATGCTAACGATCCACCACCGGAAAGGTTGTTGAGTGCACTGGCTGCAGAAGATGGTCACGAACCGCATGCAGCTGGTGCTGACACAGGATAGATGGCAAGCTAGGCGTTTGGTAGGTAGGTAGGTAGCTTAGTACAACCACAACATTAGAAAATCTAGGCTCTAGTAGCCGTTAAGCCTGTTCCAGTCCACTGTAACTGAAGAGTTTCACCGCAAACCGCAAAGTTTGTGATATAGTGATTTTCATCTGCTTTTAGCGTTCAGTATTATCATTCAAATTTTGGTTGTATAAACGGTGCAAACAATTATTGTTCATATGAATAATCATTTCTGAAATTGGAAATATGTTTGTTATTTTTACACGGCCCTTCCTCGGCGAGTTGCATCGTGATGGAATTTACCGTCAGAGTAATCCGATGTGATACTAAATTTGATCCGCCACAGTTTAACGGTAGCATGACAGAAAACTATTTTCCGTGTATGTACGAAAGACTGCTTACTAGTTTTGTGGTATCACTGCACAGACGTTTGTCATTTAGTTCTGAACAGAATTATAAGATGGGCAGCTAAAGCCCCTAGAACAGCCAACCCCAAATGGCGGCCCGCGGGCCAGATCCGGCCCCCGAGAGCCGTATGTCTGGCCCGCAATGATCCAGTGAAACTGTTTCCATCATTTGTCATTACGTGAAATAAGATGGGTGATTGATGCTCCACTGATTTTTTGAAACATAAAACAATACAAAATTAAAAGCAAATTATATTGTTTTCTACAAGAAAAGCAAATAATACTATTTGGTGTTTACAGCCTGATAGTTGGTATACACATATTTAAAGGCGCAAAACTTGTGTTATTGTTGTATCATATTTTGAAAGACGAACTGAAAATATGTCTGTCTTTCTGTTTCCCTCAGTGAGAGTGAGTGAGAGAGAGAGAGAGAGTGTATGTGTGAGCGTGAATGGGTTTGCTGGTTCTGATGTCGTCCACCCTGACTGATGTCCTCCACCCTGACTGTTGGCGCACAGTATCACTTGCTGCTTGAGGTGGACATGGCTGTAGAAATGCTGCTGACAGCTGTCTCTGTGTAAAGCTGTTTGGACATTTTGCAGATGAGTTCACTGCTTAACAGGCAGTATTAGTGATATTGGTATACAAAAATATTTCAGTCCTGTGTTGAAAAGGTGACCATTATCTTTGCATCAGGATAACCTTTTTTTGTTTTGCACTATGTTGCTATTTGGTCACTGGTTCCTATATTGAACAGAATATTGTCCAGAGGTATTTAAATAATTAAATTGTTGATGTTGGACTTTGCTTTAAGACTGTCTTTTTTTTAATCTTGTGTGACCCACAGCACAGGCTACGAATAATAAGAGTGGTACGACTACAATACAAGTAATATCACTGATAATATTAGAAGCGACATTATCTGCACGTAACAAACAATGGTTGCTGGTCCAATTGGGGGGGTGACCCTGGAAAATTTGGCCCTTGACTTGGCATCCTTGTCATAATTTGGCCCCCAGGGAAAACTAATTGGGGAACCCTGCCCTAGAATGTTCTGATGCTTCGTTATTTTTCTGCAAAAAGATTGAAAGCTGAGGACCTTCAGAGAGCATCTTGAGAGCTTGTACCGTGAAATTGATACTTATTATGCATACTCATTTCTCGCATCTTTTCACGATCATGTTTTTCTATTAAAGTGCGCGATAAATGCTTTACAATGCGTACTCTGTTCGTTTCTTCATCTTTTCATGATCACGAGTGCACAACAAATCAACCAACTCTAAGCGTTCGATTTCATGCGCTGATCATGCTTTCTTAGTGAAGTCCTGCAATATTCATGTCAATGTAGGTGTCAATTTAATAATTTTGATATTATTTATTTGGCTGGGGGTTGGGCGGATGAGATATTCATGTCCGGTTCAGTTAAGGTACGATGAAAAATCTTTACGTAACAAGGGAATTTGGTGCTTCTGCAACTCTGAGAAGGAAGATGACAATAAGTTTTTTGGAATTATTTTGTATGATGTAATTTTAGAAAGTGAATCCTTGAATTTTTTTACTAATATTTAAGGAGTAATATGGTTGTTTGCAAATTTTATTTGCCATTAGTAAATAAAAAAATTATACTTAATGATCAGAGTGAAAACACATGTTATAGAGTCTAATTTGCGCTGATATAAATACAGGTGTGCCTTGAGATTTTGGCTTGCCCTTTGGTGTGCCTTGGCACAAAAAGTTTGACAACCACTGCGCTAAACAGTCGGAGCCTGTTGGCAGTGCGGGCATCTATCTCCATCGCTGATCGGCGACGAGGATATATCGCTGTTAGCAGAAAAACTAGCTTGGCGAAAAGCCGATTAATGCTGATTGGGAAATTGCGTGTTGTTAAGGGCTGAATTCGGAACGTCAGCCGGCTTGTCAAAAATGATCTTCTCACAATGGTGGTTCAAAAATGTCCAAAGTGGCGTTTTTTGCATTTTTTTGCGATAGTTGTGAGTAGATAAAATGATGCAGGCAAGCTGTATGTGTTGTGTATGAGTTGTCGGAAATTTATGCTCCCTTTTATTGTGACCGTTCAGAATTATTTGACAGGGCGCTTATTCTCAGCTGTTGTAGAGTGTGTGTTTGCTTGCGTGTATGAGCGCACAAATGTGTGAGTTATGTGTCAGAGAGATGTATATGGTCCTACTGATAGTCGGTCTTTATTCTTTTTGGTGACGCAATTTCTGTATAATTTTATTGAAAATATGTATCTCTATGATAAAAGTATTTTGTGCTATAATAGTCATGAATTGAAACTGCAGTTACAAGTGATTGTTGATGCATTATTCCATAGAAAGTAAGCAGGGCTGATGTTGCGCAGATGGGACAGGTCAGTAGTTTAATTGTGATGGTACTTCGCGAGGCGATGATGCGGGGTGGGGGGGGGGCCTTGAAAAAGTGGTATCCCCGAAGCCCATGGTTCTTTAATGTGGCCCTGCCCAGGATGAACAAACTACATTCCACAGTGCCTGTGAATTTTTGGGTTTTGCTTCAGGAAATGCATTTTAATGTCACCCCACAAGTTTTCAATGGGGTTAAGGTCATGGGATTGAGCTGGCCACTCCATGTCCTCAATCCTGTTTGTCTGGAACCAAGATGTTGCTCGCTTACTTGTACATTTGGGGTCGTTGTCTTGTTGAAACATCCATTTCTGGGGCAATTCCTCCTCGGCATATGGCAACATAATCTCTTCAAGAATTTTGCTGTATTCAAACTGATCCATAATCCCTGGTATACGATAAATTGGCTCAACACCATAGTATGAAAAACATCTCCATACCATGATTTCTGCACCACCATGCTTCCCTGTCTTCACAATGTGCTGTGGCTTGAATTCAGTACCCAGGGGTCAGTAGACCACTAGACCCAAAAAGAACAATTTTACTCTCATCAGTCCGCAGAATATTACAGCATTTCTCTTTTGGCCAATCGATGTGTCTTAACTGATTGTGCACATGCCATTTTCTCAAAAATGGTGCTTTACGGCAGTGTCTTGCTGATAGCTTAGCTTCGATCAAACATCTTCTGACTGTAATAGCACTTAATTTTTTATCATCTTTAATACTTATTATTATTATTATTATTATTATTATTATTATTATACGCCTGTTCGACTTAAGTGGAGAAGGGCGCATTATGTTATGGCACACGCCATCAGTTTGTCTGTCCATCCGTCCGTCCGTCTGCTAACAATTTTCGTTTCCGCCAATTTCGAGGAGAACGACTTGTCCGACGGAATTGATTTTCGCATTGTGGATTGGGGTTGACTAGGGGAAGGTTGCTGTCGAAAATGGGCGCGCTCTGATATTCAATATGGCCGCCACGGCAGCCATCCTGAATTTCATTTCCGTCAATTTCGAGAACGACTTGTCCGATGGAATCGATTTTCGCACTGTGGATTGGGGTTGACTAGAGGAAGGTTGCTTTTGAAAATGCATGGGCGCGCTCCGATACTCAATATGGCCGCCGTTTCCCTCAATTTCTAGGAGAACGACTTGTCTGACGGAATTGATTTTCGCACTGTGGATTGAGGTTGACAAGAGGAAGGAGAACGACTTGTCTGACGGAATTGATTTTCCCACTGTGCATTGGGGTTGGCTAGAGGACCGTGCGGGCGTATATGCTCCGCCTCAGCGAGCTCGTGTTCTGGAGGTGCTGATTGGCTGAATCTTTGCCATTCTGACTATTCTGCGATCCGTTTAACAGTAGTTGCTCACTTCCTTCCGTATGTTTCAGGTTTTTATTGCCATTTTAAAGCATTTGAGATTATTTTAGCTGAGCATCCCATAATTTGCTGCCCTTCTTTATACGTTTTCCCCTCTCCAATCAACTTTGTAATCAAATTACGTAGTTCCTCTGAACAATGCTTCGAACTGCCCATTTTACCTTGCAATTCAGAAGGAAATATATTTTCTAACAATGTATGAAATATTTGCTTCCCCTCTTCCTTGATAAAGGACAAGTAATGATACCTGTTCCTTCAAAGAATGAATGAATTATTGAATTAAACTCCACCCTGCTATTATTTTGAACACGCCCCTTTCAATGAATGAGTCAGTTGTTCAGAACAAGCTGCATGCATGTCATGGCAGTTGGGTCTGTTGTTTTTCTATTACACCACTACACCTACATGCAGAAATATCACTACTACTGATAACAGTAGATCATCAGGTCACTGATGCTGCACTGCTGTTTTTTTGAACACATCTGTATGCGTGTGCAATTTTTCCCGCCATTTTTCACAAAATTGAAAATAAAAGTCCGTGGCTATTTGTCCAATTCTCACAAAACTTGGTGGACACCATCTGTAAATGGCCACTGAACTGTCCGTCTTCAGCTACTGCCTTTGTTATTCACGTTATGGGGTTGACAGAGTTTGCCCCGAAAACTGTATAGATAATGTAAGTGACACTTAAACAGAGAAACTAGCAGGAGACATCCACATGCTAGTCTGTGTTATTTACCTGTTAGGAGCGTGTATGGTGTCTGGGCATGAGTTAGCATGTGCATCAGTGTGTAGTTTGACACAGAAAAGAACTGTACATTGAATAGTAATGCTGATATCGGAAAGGTAACTTCTTCAGACTTGGTCCACTGCATTTTGCACCCTTGGTAACGCAGAGCGAGATATGTTTTCCTCACAGTATGGACTGTGAAAGAGACGCTAACAAGTGTGGATTGCAAATGAAATGTTGACACTGAAAAATGGGATTCAAGTCACTGTTTATGGTGTTATTCTTTTATAAACCTGTAAAAAAGGTAATTTGTGTGAATTTGAGCCACTCTAAAATATTTCTGGTCTATGTTTACATGTGTTTTGGTTGTTTGAGTTTATTAAGAAAACTAACACGCTTTACTGTATGTGTGCAAGTGGAAATACAACATTATAGAAAAATTACACTTTTTTTACCCCTCAGTCGACGAAAGTCGTGGAGGGGTATTATCGTGCTGAGCGGTGTCTGTCTGTCCGTTAACTTCTCGTTTCTGGACGATAGCTGAAAAACGCCTTGGCCAAATGCTCTCATTTTCTGGTGGTATGTTTGGGGTGGTTAGTGGAAGCTCCCTATCGATTTCTGTCCTGCTGCGATAATCAATATGGCCTCCACAGCAGTGCAAGCGCAAGGCTGAGGGGTCCCACTCGCGACAGCGCGCTATTTTTAAAATTGAGGACAAGTTTACAAAGATTTTGTCAAATACTTAAATTTTGCATTAATATTTTTTAATTTTAAAGAATATGGCTGAGAGATTTTTGATTAAAAGATTGCACCCTTTTTTGGAGACTCTCTGTTAATGTTAATGCCAAGAGAGGCTACACCATCTACAGACCAAGCTGAAAAAAGGTATCAAAGGAATTTCGATCCTTTGTTCTGTTTTAGAGTTGGGTTAAAACACAGTAATGGTGCCCTGGGTGTCAGAATTTTTTTTTTGTTTCATTGAAACTTAAAATTCTTATATCATTGTAGAAAACAACCTGAATTTTCAGATAACATAAGTTTCATTGATATACACCCTGTACTTTTTCTGTGAGACACTGGGAAACATAAAGGGAAAAAAATTGCCTCTCTGACAGGACACATTGTAACATTGGCCTAGGCCAGAAATTAGGTTATTTTTTCATATTTTTATTATTCAAATATGTTAAACTAATGAAAAATAATACAAAACCCAAAACCAGTGAAGTTGGCACGTTGTGTAAATCGTAAATAAAAACAGAATACAATGATTTGCAAATCCTTTTCAACCTATATTCAATTGAATACACTGCAAAGACAAGTTACTTAATGTTCGAACAGGTAAACTTTGTAATTTTTTGCAAATATTAGCTCATTTGGAATTTGATGCCTGCAACATGTTTCAAAAAAGCTGGCACAAGTGGCAAAAAGACTGAGAGAGTTGAGGAATGCTCATCAAACACTTATTTGGAACATCCCACAGGTGAACGGGCTAATTAGGAACAGGTGGGTGCCATGATTGGGTATAAAAAGCAGCTTCCCTGAAATGCTCAGTCATTCACAAACAAGGATGGGGCGAGGGTCACCACTTAGTGAACAAATGCGTGAGCTGATTGTCGAACAGTTTAAAAACAACATTCCTCAACGAGCTATTGCAAGAAATTTAGGGATTTCATCATCTACGGTCCGTAATATCGTCAAAAGGTTCAGAGAATCTGGAGAAATCACTGCACGTAGTTTACAAGGCCGAAACCAACATTGAATGCCCGTGACCTTCGATCCCTCAGGCGGTACTGCATCAAAACCGACATCAGTGTGTAAAGGACGTCACCACATGGGCTCAGGAACACTTCAGAAAACCACTGTCAGTAACTACAGTTCGTTACATCTGCAAGTGCAAGTTAAAACTCTACAATGCAAAAAAGCCATTTATCAACAGCACCGGAAACACCGCCGGCTTCTGGGCCCAAGCTCATCTAAGATGGACTGATGCAAAGTGGAAAAAGTGTTCTGTGGTCTGACGAGTCCACATTTCAAATTGTTTTTGGAAACTGTGGACGTCGTGTCCTCCGGACCAAAGAGGAAAAGAACCATCCGGACTGTTATAGGCGCAAAGTTCAAAAGCCAGCATCTGTGATGGTATGGGGGTGTATTAGTACCCAAGGCATGGGCAACTTACACATATGTGAAGGCACCATTAATGCTGAAAGGTACATACAGGTTTTGGAGCAACATATGTTGCCATCCAAGCAACGTCTTTTTCATGGATGCTTATTTCAGCAAGACAATGCCAAGCCACATTCTGCACGTGTTACAACAGCATGGCTCCGTAGTAAAAGAGTGCGGGTACTAGACTGGCCTGCCTGTAGTCCAGACCTGTCTCCCATTGAAAATGTGTGGCGCATTATGAAGCGTAAAATACGACAACGGAGACCCCGGACTGTTGAACAACTTAAGCTGTACATCAAGCAAGAATGGGAAAGAGTTCCACCTGAAAAGCTTCAAAAATTGGTCTCCTCAGTTCCCAAACGTTTACTGAGTGTCGTTAAAAGGAAAGGTGATGTAACACAGTGGTAAAAAGGCCCCTGTGCCAACTTTTTTGCAATGTGTTGCTGCCTTTAAATTCTAAGTTAATGATTATTTGCAAAAAAAAAAAATAAAGTTTCTCAGTTTGAACATTAAACATCTTGTCTTTGCAGTGTATTCAATTGAATAGAAGTTGAAAAGGATTTGCAAATCATTGTATTCTGTTTTTATCTACGATTTACATAACGTGCCAACTTCACTGGTTTTGGGTTTTGTAGTTTAACATAGAAAACTGCCACCCAATACTTATATTGTGGAAAAAATATTTAGTACTGTGGGTGGTGTGTCCTGTCAGAGATATTTGACTTTGGAAAGTTTTCATATTTTCCACAACTGTTAAGTTATATCAATAAAACTTGTACTCTTCTTTTTACTAATGATATGTAATAATTATAACTACAAGTTATAGAATTAAAATCATTTACAGGGAAAATATTGCCACAATTCTATTATTATCTCTGACAGGACATTTTCTGACAAATCTGATTGACTAGGTTTTGTTCTTCAATTAATTTACTTTTGACTGTTCTGTTGTGTTATATTTCTTTTTTAGTGTATCCATATTAGTATTGGGCACTTTTTATGATGATTAGCTATGTTGTCTTTCAGTGTTCAGGTGTTGGCATGTGTTGTCAGGCCTCAATGAGTTGTGTTTCACACCTCACTGCATTACCTGCCAAGCAGGGGCTGTTTGTCATGTGGATGTGCATGATTTGCTCACAAGATGTCTTGTGACTTGCAGTCCATTGTCTTTTTGTTTTTACAGTGTCTGTTGCAACATGTCATATGCAGTGGCGGGTGGTGGACAGAGAACAGGGAGGGCGATAAACATGTCTTTAAACTGCTTATTAGTCTTGATCAGTTTTCAGTCAATTTCCCTGGTAAAAGACACTTGAACTCTCCCCTCTCAGGTGTAGCTAATTGTCTTCGTTAAGACGAGAAATCAAACGCACCAGTTGAACGGAAAAAAGAGTGCATTTCAATCTTTTTCAATACAAGATGTAAAAGAAGTTCTCTCCATGCCCAACATAGACACTTGTGGACATTACCTGTTCTCCTCAGCTGTTGATGTTAACAGCTTGAAATTCCGAATGTAGAGAGGCTATGGCTTCTAGGAGTAAGGAAAAAACTAAATTTCTTATATGAACAATAGAATGTGTATCATTGACAATGTTTATTATTACTGACTACAGGTAGCAGTAAAGGATTATGAATTGCTTAAAAAATTATATTGTGCCTTATTGATGTGTCACTATAATTATTGTTAAGATTCTCAACACAATGCATCTGGTGATGTTTGTAAAGTGCAGAATGTTATTTTAAAGTTATCTTGTAAATAAATTTCTTCAGATACAAAAGGGTGTCTTTTTTACCTCTGTTGTTAGATTTTTATATAGTGGTCAAAAGTGTCCCGTCAGAGATGTCCCGTCAGAGATAATGACTTTTTACACTCAACAGCCCATGCTGCTAAAGAAAGTACAGAAAAATGGTCTACTTATGCCTTAATTACTTCTTAAGACTTATACCTTGCAATATAAATTGCAAAGGTATAGATTAAATGAAATTCCAAAGAGAAATTTTAATTGGAGTTTTAGCCTAAAATATTAGGGGCCAAAAAAGTCCCGTCAGAGATTGAACAAAAACTGATTGTCATTCCAACATTTATTTAAATATAAAGTAGCTCCTTGTTTTGAATAAGCCCTTATGGTCCAATTAAAGCAAAAATGAATTTAAAAGTAACATTGTGGATCATTTAGCACCACTGATCTGTCATATGGTCTCTAAAATGTCCCGTCAGAGAGATTTCGAATACCGTGTTTTGACCCAGTTATGTGTCAATCCAATTTGATGGCGTGGCCCATAATGGCTTCAATGGCCAATATACAGCTAAATAACACCATATTAGATTGATAGTTCAATTTGACTTATAGCTTTACAAGAGTAGCTACTGTCACAAAACATATGAAAGTGAAAATAGTAGTGAAATTCGTGTTTGAATAAAAAACCCTTGAGCCCATCATAAAAGATGCAAAATGAAAAATGTCTGGAATCTGTTCCCAAAAAAGTACTGTCAATAACATTCAGCACAGGAAGTGATGCTGGTGCTTAGGAGGAGGGATGGGGGTGGTGTCCTCGTGCAGGCAGGTGAGTGCAGGAATGTTGACTACAGGCAGGCAGGTGAGCACCGTGGGAGGCTGGAGACGAATCTAAGGGGGCTGAGGGACCAACTGACAGAGGAGTCAGAGCTGGAGGTGAGAAGGACCCCTGGGATAAACCTGTTCATCGGCTGGGGAGAGAGCCAGCAGACGCGGTACGGGAAGTGGTTGTCAAGCTATCCTTTGCATCCTGTCGCTGTCTTCCTTTGTCCCGCCCATAGACTGTATAAAAAGATGGACGTAGCTACCGTGACGTCACCCATTGTTTTCAGCATACCATAAAGGAAGCCTCGATTTTGGCAATTTGAATTGCACCATGTTGTCAGTTTGAACCCAGATGTGATTTCTATTGGACGAGAGTGTGAATTGAAGATCCGGGGAGGATCGTGGCTCTGGATCTGATTGTATCGGACGAGGACCAGAGGATAGCCACGCCCCCCAAAGCATATTCTGGCTTTATCCATTCTAGTCTATATGGGACCATAATTTACAAAAATGAACATCATGATATCGAAGGAGACTTGAAACTTGCTATAGCTACTATAAAATATTGTGAAAAATCATTATATAAATGAAAAATCAGGTGGGAAAATAGGGTCATTTTCTCATAGACTTCTATAGCATTGAACTTCTTTCTGCAACCACCAACGTCGCCATCTGCTGGCCATTAAATAGAATCCCATTCTACGGTACTTCCGCATGGGCTTAATTTTTCAGACCAGGGCGCTGCGTCCATCTTTTTATACAGTCTATGGTCCCGCCTGGCCAGAGCTCCAGCCTCCACTCAGGTGGCACGATCTTTCACCTCCTTGATGGCGTCTGGCATCTCCTGTGCTGTCAGCAGACAGGTTTTTGTGGTGTTTTTCCTGATCCTACCAGTTTGCAGGTGAAGTTAATTTCGGTCAAAAGGTGGCCGAGGTCTGCTGATATCCTCTATGCTGCTATAAGGGGGTAGATGAGAAAGGGATTAGGGGCATGAGATAGATCGTGGTGGGGCAGGTCATCCTGGGGTGGGCCTTTGGGTCGGTTTAGGGATTGGGATAGGTCGAGGGGCGGGTCTCAGGGCAGGTCCTGAATAGGAAAGGTGGTAGTAGCAGCTGGGGCACGAGGATACACAGGAGGGAGTGGCTAATTGCTAACAGATCTCCCGCAGGCCCTGAGAAATCTGTCGTCAAGGATCCAAAGGAACTCAAATCCAGCAGCTGCAGGATGTGAAAAGTGTGTGGCAGCAGACAATGGAGGATGTCCTTCTCCCTCTGTGCCATTCAGACGAGCTCCAGATCCAGGTGGGATCACTTGCCTTCCATTGCCAAAAGCAGGGGACGTTTGTGGGAGGCATACTTTAGAAAGTGCTCAAGAAACCTCTTCCTGCACGGTTCAGTGTCCAGGTACTCTGTTAGCAAGTTCACATAGAGGGCATTCGGATAGCCCCCGTTATGGAATATAAATGGGGGGACACCCTACCCAGTCGCGTTGAAGCAGACCAGCGCAGTGATATGGTCTCATATTCCCTCAGCCTAATTATATGCATGTTTTATCCCCAGGGCACGATGACTCTGCGGTGGTTGCTGACCAGCTTAAACCCAATCACAGTTGTGGATTTGACAGGGTTTCTCCATCAGCCCATGCTCTTCCAAAGTAGTAGCGAGAAAGCAGAAATATTCCTCAACGAGACATCTTTGCACAGGCTGAGCTCCCAGGATCAATGGCGTCCAGGATCCTCATTCTAAGGCAGTGATGGCGAAAATTATCCCACCGAGTGTAGCTGCCCACAGCTCTGGCAGCTTCAGTATGGCGGTAGTTGTAAACTGCCAGAGCATGGGCTTGTATCTGTGACTTTGTCTGGGGAAACCCATGACTGGAGGAGTACAAACAATATTCCACACTAGGGAATTCTCATCTTCAGGGGTGAAGATAGTGCTCCGACCAATGTGACAGCCAGAGACCACCTTTCCTCTAACTTGGTCAGACAGGCTGGATTTAGAAACTCGGAGAACCTCAGCTGCCTGCTTAACCCTCCTATTATGTCCGAGTCAATTTGACCCGACTCGATGTTCAATGTCTTGAAAAACACGGTCAACATACTTTTTTCAGTTAGATTTTTCTCTTAACTTTATGGGAAAAACATGAACTTAACTTACAAAAAAAAATTATTTTATCCTCTGTACACATGTTGCAAGTATCGGTGTTGTTTGAGTCATTTTGACCTCAGGATCAATTATTACATAAAACCATCATTTTGATCTTGTTTTTTTTTTTAGTGTTGCCTAAGACTGGGGGCATATTCAAATTAATTCTCATTCATTTCCCATGTGGTCTCATTCATTTTGCAATAATCATGTAAAATCGATGCTTGATGTATAAGGGGAGGATGGGGGAGTCGTGTTTTATTTACTTGGTAACTAAAAAGGTGAGTAGAAAGGCATAAATGAAGGCATAAGGCACAAAGGCAGTTTTTTTTAAAAATCAAACCCTTTATTTGTATAAGTAGGAAGTTTGAGGCGCATGCATAAACACGCAAGCACTTTACCATTGCAGGGCACGGAGCACTGCTTTAATGGCCACCTCTGCTTTTTCCTACACAGTATGCATTCTGTCTTCCTGAAGAGAAAAACAAACAAAACACACATGCACACACCCATATACCATTCATACCTTTATTGTTGTTTTCTGCACTTGACTTCTCTCTCTCTCTCTCTCTCCCTCGCTCTCTCTCTCTCTCTCTCTCTCTCTCTGTGGCTGTGCATAAAGTGTCGCCACCATTTCTGTCTAAGTGAATATAAATTCGCTAAAATTGAGGGGATTCGGCTAAAATACCATTCTAAGCTTGTTTGGCTAAAAAAAGTAAAAATCGATGTGAGAGACTAGTAAGCTTGACTCTGACTGGCCACTTTTTTGCCAGCCAACAGCATTTCACTGAACTTGCAGACTTGCACTGTTGGTCAGTAAAACCGGTTTGACTGGAATATAGATACGTACCATGACATGTCGTATCATATTGTGGAGCAAATATTGGTATACAGTATGTGCCATATTGTGAATAGAAATGTATCATCCCAGCCCAACTAGCCTGCTACTTTTAGCACTTATGATATTGCAATAAATATTTTCTTGGGACTGTATTTAAAACATAATACCCACAGCCATCAGTTAGCTAGCTAACAGCTTAGTAACTGCTAAGGTTCGCTGCCTTTTTCTCATGACGCGGAAAAAACTCACAATGATTTAGATAACCCTGCAAATGTTGGTTGTTTATCTCACCCCACAATACTGACATGCTTTCACACGACAAGACAATAACCAGTGCTCCTGCGGGTAAGGCTAGTTCAGGATGATCTGCGCCTCGCCTCGAAAGTGGACAAGATCAGGCGGCTGCAGGGGGCAGAGACAAAATGCTGCGGTCAAGTTTGAGTTTCAAGCAGCCTTCAAAGAACATAACGGAAGTCACAGAAATATATTACATTGTGTTAGCTCCATTTGATGGCTACCTGAAGCTTGCGGACCACATTCTTGTAGAACTGTATGACTTTCTTATAGAACTGTAAGTAATGAATGCATGCACAGTATGTTATCAACCACACAAGATTTGTTTGTTAACCGGATAAAGATTCATTTCACAACATGACACTACTACAATCTCTCGTTAAATGTTACAATTATTAAATATTATGCGGAGGAGCAGCGGTTCTACTCTGAGCCACTCCTGGATGTCTGAGCTCCTCTCCCTATCCCTAAGGGTCAGCTCAGCCACCCTACGGAGAAAGCTAATTTTGGCTGCTTGTATTCGCTTATACAAGCGACATCAGATGCTCCGCTGCATAATGTCCCATAGCTGCTCAACTGGATTCAGGTCAAGGGAACGAGAGGAGCAGTCAATGGCATCAATGCCTTCGTCATTCAGGAACTGCCAACACACTCTGGCTATATAAGGTCAAGCATTGTCCTGCACCAATCTCTCTAAGGATTTCATCCCAGTACCTAACAGCAGTCAGGGTACTGTTTGCTATGACATGGAGGTCTGTGCGACCCTCCAAGGATAGCCTCCCAAGACCATGACTTACTTACCACCAAATCAGTCATGCTGGATGATGTTACAGGCAGCATAACGCTCACCGTAGCGTCTCAAGACTCTTTCACACCTGTCGTATGTGCTCAGTGTAAACCTGCGCTCATCTGTGAAGAGAATGGACCAATGGTGGACTTGCCAATTCTGGTGTTCTCTGGCGAATGTCAGTTGAGCTGCATGGTGCTGGGCAGTGAGTACAGGTCCCACTAGAGGATGTTGGGCCCCCATGCTACCCTCATGGATTTGGGTTCTGACAGTTTGGTCAGAAACATGCACACTAGTAGCCTGCTGGAGGTCATTTTGTAGGGCTCCTCCTATTCCTTCTCATGCAAAGGAGCAGATACTGGTCCTGCTGCTGGGTTGATGCCCTTCTATGGCCGTGTCCTCATATAAGGGCCGGTCTCCTGGTATCTCCTCCATGCTCTTGAGACTGTGCTGGGAGACACAGCAAATGTAGCGACTGCACGTATGGATGTGCCATCCTGGAGGAGCTGGACTACCTGTGCAACCTGATTGGGCTGCAGGTGGCCTCATGCTTCCAGTTTTGACAAGGACACTAGCAGAACACAAAACTTGAGAATAATCTGTCAGGAAGGACAAGGAGAGAGCAATTGTCTGTGGCCACCACATGCACAACCATTACCTTTTTAGGGGGTTGTCCTGCTCTTGCCTCTCCATTGCACCTGTTGCAAATTTCATGTCCACCAAAGCAGGTTAAATTGATTCACAATCACTTTTGCTCCCTAAATGGGCAGATTGATATCCCTGGAGTTTAACTGACTTGGTGTTATACTACCATGATTAAGTGTTCCCATTTTATCTTTGACATATTTCTGCTTGTACACTCTTTAATGTGACGTACCATCTGTGTCTCTCGGTGTGTGTGTCTGTGTTTTTGTGTGTGTGTGCGCGTACAATTATTACATCTAAAATTCAAATTTATGAGGCTGGGGTTGAACCCAACTGTGGACCATTCTGTGTGGAGTTTGCATGTTCTTCTTGTGTTCATGTGAGTTTCCACTGCTTGCCCATGTCACGCATGTTCATGTGGATAGAAGGACACAGTACAAAATAATTCTAAGTGAGCCTACCCAGGATAAATAGAAGTTAATTAACAAATAGCATGATGGTGCCCATACCAGATATATGAACAAGACAAATTATTAAAACCTGTCATCAATTTATTTTTCGACAAAATCATCTTTTTCTCTGAGTAGTTTGAATGTCGTGCTTCCAGAGCCAAGTGTGTGTCTCACCCAAGTCCCATTTCTCCCTATATTCTTTCTATATTTCTCGAGAATCGGTGAAACTCCTCATGAAATACAGAAGTGCATCGTTTATGAGGAGTGTCTGCTGCAGCTCCACAGAAGATGCACATTTTGTGGTCAAAGATGTGACCTTGTGCAGTTTTACATTGGCACCATGTACATATATAGAGTATATAGTTTATAGTATAGAGGCTATATCTACAGATTGCAAGCTGGAGATGTGGAGACGCCACCCATACGTAGTAAGCTTTCTGGCAGGCAACAGAAATCTCAGTGCCGAAATTGCATTCATTGGATTGTTATTTGCAGGAACGGAAAAGGTGACATACAGTAGCTTATTAAAAAAAAGGTGGAGGTGCGGTAGATTGCACTTTCCACCACTGGATCAACGTTCCACGAGGTAGTTGCACAAGGTAGTCGTCCTGCGCCAACAAAGCTAAGTTGCACCTCTGCATTCCAGTGACGCCTAGTTGTCCTTGCCAGAAATATGCATGGCTTTTTAGTTTTGGGCAACCACATTCCACTTGCACATATTTGCTGTCAACAGAGCTTTGCACATTGGGATATTTGAGCTTGATGTGGCCAAATAAGTGTATTCAGAGGGCTCAGAAACAAAAGCATCAGGGGAGGCAGAAAGCCAGGGGGTGGTTGGGTGAATGACAAGACCACCGAGTGAATATTTGATATTCATTACCTTACTGTAATCCGCTGCACTGAGGGCTCCATCTGAGCACCTCCCCTCACGTCTGCCATCTTCCTTGTACCTTTGATTATGCGCTCTACTAGGGATTCTGCCAAGCTCTGGCTACTGACACGACACACCTCTCAAAACCTAGAGGCGGTCACACTGGGTTTAAGGAGTAGATACCACTCGGAGCAAGAGCTTTGCTCACGTCTAGCCTCCTCGATTTTTTTTTTTAGCCATTTCCAAAGTGAGAGACAAGCTGTTAAGACGTTGTAGCTCCTCTTCCATGCGTACAAATGCACAATCAGATGGAAAGATATCATAACTCTCTTGTGGTAGGTTTGGTGTTGCTGTTGGCAGTGCATTATGGTATTGTATGATGCACTGGGATTTTAAAGAAGGCAGCTGATGAGACAATACTGCCCTTCAGCACGAAGCCCAAGGTGCTTTTCACAAGGGGGTTGTCAGGTCCCATGTTCATTGTCGTTACAAGTGATCTGTCCTTGATAGTACATTTTGAGGACACCTCTGTTATTCTTAACATGCAAGGACCAGGTAATGGGCCCCCCATGCCCCTGCAGGATTCACTTCTACAAAAAATTGAAAACCATTTTGAGCAGATGCCAAATCAAGCCAATCCTTACGTAAACAGTGCTGTGAAAACGTATTTTCCCCCTTCCTGATTTTTTTTTTTTTTGCATATTTGTCATACTTAAATGTGTTTGATGATCTGAAACATTTCAATATTAGACAAAGATAACCCGAATAAAGACAAAATGCAGTTTTTAAATGATGATTTCATTTATTGAGGGAAAAAGTTATCTAAACCTACCTCGCCCAATGTGAAAAAGTAATTGCCCCCTAAGCTTAATAACTGGCTGTGCCATCCTTGGTGACAACAACTGCAATCATGCGTTTGCGATAACTGGCAATGGGTCTTTCGCATCGCTGTGAAGGAATTTTGGCCCACTCGTCTTTGCAGAATTGTTTTAATTCAGCCACATTGGAGGGTTTTCAAGCATGAATGGCCTGTTTAAGGTCATGCCACAGCATCTCAATCCGGATTTAAGTACGGACTTTGACTTAGCCACTCCAACACCTTTGCCATTCACAGGTGGACTTGCTGATGTGTTTCGGATCATTGTCCTGCTACATATCCCAAGTGCGCTTGAGGTCACAAACTGATGGTCGGACATTCTCCTTCAGGATTTTCTGGTAGAGAGCAGAATTCATGGTTCCATCAATTACGGCAAGTTGTCCAGGTCCTGAAGCAGCAAAGCAGCCCCAGACCATCACACTACCACCACCATGTTTGACTGTTGGTATGATGTTCTTTCTATGAAATGCTAAGTTAGTTTTATGCCAGATGTAACGGGATGCAGACTTTCCAAAATGTTCAACTTTTGTCTCATCGGTCTGCAGAATATTTTCCCAGATGTCTTGGGGATCATCAAGATGTTTTTTGGCAAATGTGAGACAAGCCTTTGTGTTCTTTTTTGTCAGCAGTGGTGTTCGCCTTGGAACTCTCCCATGGATGCCATTTCTTCTCTTTCTTTTCTTTTTTTCATCTCTTTCTTATCGTTGAATCATGAACACTGACTTCAACTGAGGCAAATAAGGCCTGCTGTTCTTTAAATGTTGTTCTGGGTTCTTTTGTGACCTCCAAGATGAGTCATCGATGCGCTCTTGGAGTAATTTTGGTAGGCCGGCCACTCTTGGGAAGGTTCACCACTGTTCAGTGTTTGCTCCATTTGTGAATAATGACTTTCACCGCAGTTTGCTGGAGTCCCAAAGCCTTAGAAATTACTTTGTAACTTTATTTCCACTCGTGCCTCACTGGAAAAGCAATAAAAATCAATTGATTCTTCAATTTGCCACAAATACAGTACGTACCTCACCAATGCGTTTTTTAATGGCGCTAAGTATATAAAGCTTAAAAGGATAAGTTCAGATTAAAGCTCTTCAGATATTAAGGTACACCATAAATGGCCTACTGTATGCATTGCTGCCCATTGCAGGACACTGCATATTTTCTGTGTCTTTGGTAGGTTATTTCACAAGCTGCTTCAATTTGGATAAGGTAAGGACACCTAATATTGGACAGATAATCCATCTTTTAACATTGCTGTTGTGTGCTTGGCTAATACACAGGCGAATAAAACCCGATGTTGGCCTTCAGACGGTCTGGGGAACACTCATGTGGGAAACAAGTATTTCACTTCCGGCATAAAATTTCTTTCAAAAATCAATCGCCAAGTGTATTTCAGGCAAAGATAATTGGAACATTGAGGTTTTTTGTTTGCTATTTAAAATTGAGAATGGCATTTCCACCAAGGAACAACTGAAATTATTTTTGTTAATCCCAAAATATTTTTTGATTCTAGTTTTCTTTTTTTGTTGCTTGAACTGTGTTAAATCCCTATGTCAGGCTCTAGCCAATGGCTGTGTTATTGTGGGCTAATGATACAGCAGCAAAGTTTGTTACATTGTTACCTATCTAACATGATTTAGCAATTTAACCAACCAGCTAGGTGGTGCGCTACTCTTGTACACTTACCAAGACGCAGTAGATGTCATCATCCCTCATCCATGCCCTGACCAAATTCATGATTTGCCCTCAAAACAACTAAACTTGCCACATGCCCAGATCAGAAATAATTCTCACCCCTCTGAAAACTCCAGAGCTCTTAAAAACAAAGAATATTACTCAGGGATACCATGACGACTAACCACAGTATAACTTTCCTAACTAACCTTTACCAACTTAGCTGGTTCATATCTAAAGACATTTCAGTGATAGGCTGAAGATTGGCAACCATGAGGATCGTGGGGCATGTAGTTTTTCCAACTTAAATGGGTTAGCATTTCGGCTAAAAATTAAAACTTTGCAAATTGTAGCTGACTGCAAACAAGAGGCATTACGTGTGGGGAGTGCCATGTGACTCGCTGGGAAGATGGCAGCCCAGCTTCCTCACTCCATCTTCACTTCCTCCCAAATTCTATATTTTTCCTATTTTCAGTTAAAGTTTTATCCATTAATTTGCTTGCTAAAAACTATTGATACAAGCAACAACTAAATAATGTCAAAAAAGGCTCTCTCTTTGCGTGGGCTCCCCTGTAAATGACGCTGAAGAACATAATCGTGCTGTGTACACAGCCATTATGAAGGCTGTTTTAGAAAAGGTCGGACTGTACTTTGAAACTCAGTTCTCTGGCATTGAGCAGAATACTCATGGCCTTGAGAAAAAGCTTTGTTAAGTTCCCAAGCAACTGGCTCAGTGCTCATAAACGGGACATGAAAGGAATTGAGAGCTGACATTTCCAATCTCCAGGTAAGACCTCACTAAAAAATCACCAGCATTATTTAATGCAGCCCTAAACCAGCGCTAAGATGGTGGACCTGAAGGATCAACCTCAGCCTAATTAACTGACCTGAGAACTCCGAAGGCTCAGATGCAATAGCTTACATGTAAAATTCCCTCCCAAAGTAGTTTCTCTCTGTAGCAAAAAAAAAAATTGAGGTATGAGAGCTGCTCGCCGCATTCACCACTGCCGATCAGGAATGGTGGATGGACCCAGAACTCCCATTATCTATCAACTCCATTAGCCAGATTTTCAGTTGATTATTTAAGCCACCAGGAAAACTCCCCTGAAAATTACAAGTAGAGATATCAAATTCTTCCCAGATATTACATATTACATAGTTCATGGCTCGTCAGCGCTAGTCTTTTTCTCCTTTTGTTGCAATGAAAAAGGCGTGTGCTTTACTACCTTTCTTGTTGTATTCTGCTTTGTAAAAAAATTGTTCACAATTCAGAACAGCTTCTCTTCAAAGCCCCTGCAGAGGCTAAGGCCTTCCTGGACACCCGGGATTCAAGCTCCACGACAACATTGTTCTTTACCCTCCATGGACGCTAACGTTTTTCAACCTGCTTCAGCTGAGTTGGTGGATTTATGAAATACAACAGGATGCATGAGCAACCACAATTATATCGTCACCTCATTGAGCCATGTTTTAGCTGGAATAACAGGTGTCATGCAGTGAGCGATGACGTGGTTTGTGCACAGTTAGTGCGAAGACAGCTTTGCCGGCATTTGTACATGGGAGCTGACCAAGCGCTACTGACGCAGGCATTTTTCAAAAAAAATTGTCACCGTTTCCTACGTTTTATATTTCGGGTTCATTGGTCATTGTTTCCATGATTCGCCTTCTGCAATAAATCGGTCAGCAAATTACATTGTTAAATTTGCAGGGAAAGGCCTACCTGCATTCTCACAATGTGTATTTGTTACTCCTTACACAGAAATGTTCCGTATCCATTGTCACGTTCCCCCATCATCTGTATCATCTTTGGTATCCGCAAATGCTATTGTTCACACTGGCTGTTTACTTTATATTCATTTATTGGTTAAATATTTCGTAATTACCGTGCCGCAATAACTCGCCATTCAATCTTCTGTGTTCTTCCGGAAAAACCGAGTGGGCTGTACCACACTTTGTAAATAGGGGGATTTCGTGGGCTGCAGTGGGCACAAACCATTTTAGAAGGGGTGTTTCACGGTTTGTTATACATATGGGGATTTTATCTGCACATATGTTTTTGGGGTGTCTCAAAATTATTTTGTATCTTTGTTTATTTTGTGTTGGGTTAATTGATTCATTATTTTTTGCAATTGTGTTGGTATAAATTAATTTGATTATTATTAGAAATGGTGTTTGCCTGGGGGAGGGGCTACAGCTAGGATTAGGCTGTATTAGGCCCCATGGCCTGTAAAGGGGACTGCTGAGAGTAAAGGTACTGCTGGTATGGAAGTTTGCGCATGGTCTTTGATATAGCCTGGCAACTTCCTTGCCCGTTTATTTTGTGTTTTGTTTAGTCTTTTTTTGCCATTGTTTTGACATTTTTCCACTTGCACACTGTAAATATTTGCACCTTTTTTAAGAAAAATAAATTATAGGAAAAAAAAAACTTTTGCTGGAGAGTTTTTCCTGTCCGCCTGCTCCGCCATCGGTCGTCCTGCCACAACTGGACTATCAGGTTTAGACCTGTTTCTTTGTTTGGACCATACAGGCAAACTGTGTAATCAGGCAAAATGCCTGGGTTTTCACTGTGTTTTAGAATCAGGCAAAATGCCTTTTCCTGTTACATATTTCAGTATTCAGTTTTCTTTCACATTTCAAGAAATTTTTGGCAAAGTATCTTAAGCCCACATTCATATTTTAGACATTGTCAGGTCAGGGGTCAACTAATCCTAATCAAAATATTATTACTATGATTATTTTATTGCCACAATTTTATTTATTCAATTTTAATAATAATAATAATAAATTATTTATTTATTCAATTTTATTTATTTTATTTATCCCCCCTTTTTTCTGTGTGTGTCGGTTGTGGGGAATTTTCTTGTTCCTTCCAAAGAATGAATGAACATTTCAAGTGGACTGTCATTCAGATTAATGGTTTTTGTGAAATTTTAATGATATTTTCGGCAATTTGCTGTCATTCAGGGTGGTGATTTTATGTTAGGATTTCTTCGCGACGCAAGGGAGGAAAGGGAAGGATCGTAGCAGCATTTCATGTTCTCTCTTGCGGTTTATTTGCTAGTCTTTTATTTCCTGTATGTGCTACTTTTGTAAATGATGCTGCTTGTATCTGGAGAAACTTCAAAATTTTGCCCAATTTCATGTTTTTTATCTAGCATGATTGATATTTATTTGATGCCATTTAACACGCGGGGTCTCAATTCTTTGAACAAATGCACTTGTTGTCTTGACCTATTGCAGTGAAAGCAAGTAGATGTCACTTTCATACAAGAGTCAGATCTTAAAGGAGACATATTATGCCATTTTCACTGTGCTAATGTTCCTATTGTGTCAGTTCTGAACACCTATTGAGTAGTTTAGCACGACTTTCAGTTCGAAAAACTCCCTCCCTTTCTCGGAGCTGCACCCAGAAAAATCCCCATTTTAACAGCCTTGCAGCCACTTCTTGAAAACGGTCGCTTTTGGACTACACTCTGCCATGATTGGGCGGAACCAGAGGCAGAAGGGGCAGACCTTGGTTTACAAGGCCCGCCCCCACCCGGCTCCACTTGCTCTTTTACTCTATACCATATCAGGGCTCTCAAGTCTGATGCAATGAGCGTGATTGTCACTCATTTCAGTCGGATGTCACGCACTTACGCCACACATAGTATTTCTCATGCAAAAAAAAATGATTAAAACTAAAAAGTTTCCAACAGTAGGCCAATATGCGCAGCAGCACCGCTATAACTGTGGAAACCGACAGGAATCAAACATGTCTCCCCTGGAGTTCTTGGTGGCAGCTTGCCATCTGCCAGCCAATCAAAAAAAACGAAAGGGGCTACACAATAGCCAATCAGATAATAGCACTATCGTATCTGGGTAAGATTTAGGGCAACAACCAATGAAAAAAAAAACACAGTTATCCTGGAATTATTTACGTGATCCTGCTACAATAACATTCTGAAAGCTGCATTATTCATTCACCCACGGTGGAAAATGGAAGAATCATGCACCCCCCACCCCCCCAGAGAAAATCTCACTCTAGCCTGCGTTCAGAACTTGAGAGCTCTGCTATATCAAGTGTAGTAGCCAACAACGATTTTGGATTTAGCAAATAGACACCTGTAAGTGAGTTACAAGTTTCCAGACATACCTTTACTTTGCACATGTTGTTTCAACGTTCCATAAGCCAACTGGGTCGCTATGGATCTGCTGGGGCATCCTAATGGTGTAAACTGCGTGCCTATAGAGGTCTTGATCACAGCTGTCTGGGTAGAGACGCTGACTCGGTCTGCTTCTAGTGTGCTTCTCGGCGGTTTGGGGGTGGGTGTCTTAGGCGTGTTTAGAGCGGATTCTTGCTGATTCATCTCAGGTTTTATACATTCCTCGTGATTGGCTTGAAATTGTGACGAAAGAATTTCGACAGATCTCGTGAAGTTCTCGGTACGAGGCATTCAGAGAGGCAGGAAATCACGTGAATTCTCATTTGAGAATTACGGCAGAACCCCATGTGTCATTTTTGACAACTTTTTCGACGTTCGGCATGGAGGTGGAAGCTTATAGCATTCTCTGAATGTCAAAAAGCATGGATCAGCATAATATGTCTCCTTTAAAGAAACAGATGCATGTAAATTTGCAAACAAATATTATGTTGCCACAGTTGTGTCCTCGGATTCCATATCCAGAGATCTGCTGGTTGCGTTAAGATGAAACCTTTACGTTACCATGCTAAAGAAATATGGGGGAGTGGACAAACGTGTGGTTTATATAAAAACTATAATTTCTGGTGAGTTGTGTATTATTGGTTAATGCACTCACAATTTTTGTATAAAAACATACAACCTGTGTATGACTCATCAATGATGGAACAGTACCATTTTTGTCCTTTTTTTTGACAAGTGTCCCATTATGTTTTCTATTTCTTGTTTTCCTAAATGCTGTTAGTGGACTTTGTAGTGATATGAGGCTGCAACCTTCCCAAGCAGATGACGGTGGTTTCCTTCAACTGAAGTGTCAATATGATCATGCAACTCAGGGAAGAGACTACAGTCCGCAAAATCACTGCGGACATCTCGGACAACTAAGTGAGTAACTCGTCTCTTCGGGGAAGTTTGCCTTGTGATATCTTCAGTAGGTGCTGAAAACAGCTTTCTGTAGCCTGCACACAGCCACAATCCTTGCAAATGGTTTTTCAAGGCCTCCTCTGTCTTCCATTGCCACGTAAGGTGAACTGGAGCTCCTGATGTCGCTGCCTTAGTGGAGGGCATACAGATATTATTACCTCACCAGCCCATAGGCCGTGATCTATTGTGATCAGGCAGTGTCCAGGGTCGTAGTTGTGATCTTGATTGTGATCGCGATCGTCATCCATTTGGGATGAATTTGTCAACTTCCTTGGGATAAAAAGATATATATATATATTTTTTTTTTTTTAAATGAATTTTTTTGCTTTTTTTTAATTATCTGAAAACTTGAAAAATCTTTTTCTCTGAAACTACTGGCCAGATTTACTCCAAATTTGTTATGAAGCTTCGTTGGGACAACATCTACCTTCTCAAAAATACTGACTGCTGAGCTACAGGGCCATTGGCCCTATTTTTTCTTTTATCTTCCGAGTGACAAATCGGGCAATGCAATTAATTAATTACCACCTCCTTGAATTCATAAATCTCCTCAACATTTGGGTAGTCAGCATAGTTGTTGACAGTCTTCTCTGGCTCTTTTGGCAGCAGCCTGTCTCTGCAAGGAATTTTTGTGGCAGTTAATGTTGCCTCAAGGATGGTGGTGTTGTCTTGGATCATGCAATTGCCAGAGCCATTTTTTATCTCACACCTGATCAGGAGGTGCTTATTGACTCAACTGTTTGGCTGTCTGCTTGTTGTTGAAGCCATCACATGATCGAATAGCAGAGAGGAAAAGCTCAAGGTGATCTTGGCTCAATTTGCATGTCAGCAGGTATTGGCATGGAGCATTTGGGGCAAGAACTAACACCTCAAAAATTTCCAGAATGCCTCTAGAACTTGAAACAAAACAAATTATTGCGGTTCTCCTTGGCCCGCAGTGCACTGGTGTACCATCTCCGTCCTTGAGACCAAGCAGGCATTCTTTTGCAGCTTGCAACATGTACTTTGTGCGCTCTTAGTTTGTTGTTTTCATTGGGGTTTTGAGCTCCATTCCATGAGGATTCCTGCTGTTTAGGATGTGAAAGTCTCCATTGATCTTATGCAGGAAATCAAGTTTCCTCACTGCCTTTAAATTATCGCAAATTGAGCTCTTTATTACAATACTCCAGAGTATCTGACGCACGCCTGCTGAAAACCTGTACTGCAAGGTTCACCCTCATCTTGTGTTTTCTCCATTTAATGTGTGCCATTTTCAATTTGTTGTTAAGGCGTAATCTTCCTTGTTTTTAAGTACCTCAATATTCTGCCACCTGATTTTTTTTTGCTATCTCCAGTCTGAAGAACATCATCATCAGCAAAAGCATTCCACAGCAATTTCACCAAATGGCATGTATCCAAAACAAAGTTGACTTTTTGAGTTGCCTATACAGGGTGGAACCTACACAAACATGGTTGCTCCAAGGGGCTGCATAATGGAATGATTGCAAAAAGGAGCTATCACAAGTGAGAGATGGTATGTACTCCACTTTCATGGATTCTGTGGATACGATTGCTGATGATGTTAGCTCATTTATCTCCACTCAGGCCATCGATCAGCAAATATCCCACTGTAATTTCCATGACTCGTTAATAGCTACGACTGTATGCACCATGGTATCTTTAGCAATTTGCAGTAAATCGTTGACAATGCCAGTGCTAGTGTCCACATATCCTTGGAATTTTCTTCCGGCGTATTCAACATGCCTTAAAAAAGCCATCTCATCAACCATTCAGGCACACATTGTTTTCGCTCCTTTTTCTTTCTTGCCTTGTGCCCATGCCCAAAGGGAATCAAAAGCAGCCTTCGTAAATCCCGGTTCAGCATCAATTCTGCTGTACCAAGATCTAATTGTTCTGGGGTTTAGCAGCGCAAAATGGAAGTTCTCTCTCACACACTGGGAAGCGTTTTCTGAACAAAGACGACGTTAGCTTTGAACTAACGTGGTACGATGCATCGTTTAACTAGCTAACATCTGAAGTACGACGATTTCCCAAATTTGGCATACCTTGTTCGTACCACAGTATTTTGATCTATGTTGGTTTGAACTACCGTCATTTGAGTTACCAACATTTTTAGATATGCGCCAGTCTTAGAAGAGTGACCTGGTCAAAATTGTTAAGCTGCAGGACAGCAGAGCTGATTTTATGGGACAATGCAGGGCACGTCATGGGAGGGGGAAATGATAATCATATTTTATTTTATATTAATTTATTATTTAATTTATTATTAAAATTGCTCATTTTCATAATCAATGGGACATATAGTATTGTTTTTAATCTGCTCTTTATTTATGTTTGTCTTATGTTATTTTAACGACCGGCTCAGGGAAAAAAAAATTATGCAGTAAGAGAAAATTATGCAAACAGACTACTATCACAATATTTTAGGATACATCGCTTTTAAAACAAGCCTGTAAAGTCATGTTCTTTCCTAATTTAGCGCTTGAACTTGTATTTTTTGTTGGAACAGGCAGCATCTAACAGGGCGCCCTCTTTTAGCACATGGGTGTAGAACTCTTGTCATGTGCAACTGTAGTTCACCTTCACTTGTATTCACCTTCACTTTTGATGAACTCAACACTGCAGCAGGTTCTTTTAACAGTCCACGCCCCCCGCCATCAGTTAAAACCATCTTTTTACAAATGTGTTGGTGACTGGGATGCTCAATGCACACTATACCAAAGTAGTCATGTTTGGCCTACTTGCGTGTTTGAGTTGTGCTGTCCACTTCATTGTGACAGGATCTCTCGTCTGAGCGACTTCTCTCACTCGTGGCAACAGAACACAGAACTCATGGTCCATGTCCAGTTTGCTGCTCATGTTAAGAGCTTCAGCTGCTTGGCAAAGTTCTTGGAAGTCGAATTCTTTCTTGAAGGCCAGTCATGAGATCTGCTTCATGTAATTCAGGTCAGAGAAATCAAACCATTTGATTAAGTAAGCACGCTCTCTCTGATAGAATGCTAGAAAGTCCTGTTCAATCGAAGCAGCCCATGATAGGAAACCTCTGCAGGAGAGCACAGATGTCAAATCCAAAGAAAAGATCCTTAGACCTTTGTTTCAGTCTTAGATTGGTCATGAGCTCGAAAAGCTCACAGACAGTCTCATTCCCCTCAACTTCAAGCACCGCATCATAAAATAGCTTTAGACTATTCTGCAGAAACATCAGGGGTGCCTGCAGCTCACAGAGCGCTCCCTCACCATCCTCATCATTTGCGATGTTTCCAAAATGTTGATGGGCAGTTGTCTTCTCCAAGTGACAAAAAATAACTTTTCATCGTAGGCCAGCAGCTCTGAAGCAGTTTTGGTGATTCAAGTAATTGAAAATTCAGTATGTCAATTGTGAACTTTAAAGGTCACAGACGGTCAAGTTGAGGTCAGCTACTGGACTTCATATATGACTTTCTAAATGTCTCTATACAAACCTTGGCTCAATCTGTGACCATTTTGGTGATACAAGTCATTGTAATTTCACTGTTGAGTTCGGCCTTCAAAGGTCACTGACAGTCAAGTTGAATGTCACCAAATGAAAGCTCATATGTGACTTCCTAGATGTCTGTAACACAAACCTAGGCTCCATCTGCGACCATTTTAGTGATACAAATCATTGAATATTCCCGAGGTCACATTTAACCTTCGAAGTTTGATACGAAGGTCACCAAATGAAAGTTCATATATGGCTTCCTGTATGTCTCTAATACAAACCTAGGCTCTATCTGTGACCGTTGTGGCAATACAAGTCATTCTAATTGTATTATGTCAAGTTTGACCTTCAAAGGTCACCAACAGTCAAGTTGAATGTCATGAAATGAAAGTTCATGTGTGAAAGCATGAGTCTCTTAATCTATTTCCACTCTAATGCATCTTGCTCTGAAACATCTGGACAATCCTGCTGCATATACCAGGTTGCTTTTCATTGACTTTAGCTCAGCTTTTAATTCAATCCAGAAACCTATCCTTTTGAAAAAACTAGTGGAGCAGGAGGTAAATCCATTTTTTATTAAATGGTATCACTCCTTCCTCTCAACCAGGTTACAGCAGGTGAAATTCAACCTCTGTCCTCTCCAGTACAGCCGTAAGCAGCACAGGGGCTCCCCAGGGGTGTGTTAGTTCACCTTTTCTTTTTACATTGTATATGAATGACTGTGTCACCTCTCAGCCTAATCAATATGTAGTAAAGTTCTCAGATGACACTGTTATCCACAGTTTGCTTACAAACAACTCAGATATCCACACAGCAGCTGTGGACAAGTTTGTAGACTGGTGTCATACTCATAAACTGCATATCAATAAATGTAAAACGGTTGAGCTGCTGTTGGACCCCAGATCAGCAGGTGACAGGTGTCCTGTGACCATACACGGCAACAAAATTAAACAGATAACCTCTGTCAAGTATCTTGGTGTGCACATAGTTAGCGACCTTAGCTGGCACACGCAGGTGGCTAGTGTTTGTGCCAGAATCCATCAGCGCCTCCACTTTCTCAGACAACTCCGTTTGTTTGTGTCTGTGGAAAGATAATGTTGATCTTTTATTGTGCAACCATTGAGTCCATTCTTAGATACGGTATCACCTGCTGGTTTGGTAACCTCACAGTCAAATCCAAATCTCGAATACATAACCTGGTGAAGATAGCAAGTAAGATAATGGGTACCCCTGCTCCACTCTCTCCACAAGACCTGTTTGAGCCATCAGACAGGCAAAAAACACCGTATCTGACCATTCGCATGTACTGTTTTCAGAGTTTGTACTATTGAACTCAGTGAGGAGGTACAGGGTTCCTCTGTGTAAGCAAACCGCCTCAAACGTGCTTGAAATAAGGAATGGTTTTTAGCCAGAAAGTCAGGTACAACTAACACTGGACCCTTTTTCGTTCCCTTAGGAATAAATGTACGTTCCTTATCAGAAAATCTAAAGCCAATTACTATCTCACCTTAACCTCTGACACTGGCAATGACCATTCTAAATTTTGGAAAATAGTCAAAACCTTACAAAATAAGAAAGTTGCTGGTCCTCTTCAAAAGCTGAAGGTTAGTGATTCTTGTATTTGGGATAATAAGGAGATGTCTAATGCTTTCAATACTCATTTAAAAAAGGCTGGGCATTTATTTGATGCACAGGGTCTTAGTCATGATCCAAGGCATAATATCAAGCTTCCAGGGCAATCAGGCACTTTGTCGACTCTTAATTTTTCTCCCTTTTTAGCCTCTGAAGTTTTGCATGCGCTCTCAACTTTAGATCATAAAAAGGCCGCTGGGCCTGATGGCATTGATCTCTACGTTTTAAAAATTGCAGCACCAATTGTGCCTCTGCTAGTTACAGATATTTTTATTCTTTCCATTTCCACTCAAACTTTACCTGTAGTTTGGAAACAAGCCTTTGTCTCTCCTGTTTTGAAGGGTGGTGATCCTTCTGATTAAAACAATTATAGACTAATTTCAAATCTTTCTGCCTTAGCTAAGATCTTGGAGTCTTTAATTTCTGACCAGATTAAATTATTTTTAGATTTGCATGTCTTAATCCCATGCATCTGGCCTTAGATCCAAGCACAGTACGGTTACGGCTAGCTTGAAAGTCCTAGATGATATTAAAGCAGCTGTTGATAATAAATTATTTTGTGTTGCATTATTCGTTGATTTAACCAAGGCATTTGATACAGTAGATCACCACATATTAATTAACGTTCTTTCAAAGGTCGGTTTTGGCCATAGTACGATTGGCTGGTTTCAGAGTTATTTATCCAACCGCTCTCAACGTGTTAAGCTTGGTGATACTGTTTCTGACCCTGTGATGATAGATAAGGGTGTTCCACAAGGCTCCATTTTGGGACCATTGCTTTTTTTTTTTTACCATACATAAATAACATTTATGACCATTTTAAATATTCATTGCATCATAAGTATGCCGACGACACAATTTTGTGCTATAGTGCTCCCTCTCTCGAGGCTGCTGTCTAACATCTTCAGTCTGATTTTATCTCTCTGCAGCATGCGCTCATTGATTCTAAACTTTTGTTGAATGGTGGCAAAACTAAAGCTATGCTGTTTGCACCACATTGGTCTGTAGTTTCTTCCTCTTCTCTTATTACCCTAGTTTGTAGATAAATAAAAATATCTAGGATTATGGCTGGACAAGAATTTAACTCTTAATTACCATATTGACATGTTGACAAAGAAACTCAAGTTTACACTGGGTTTCTTATATAGATTAAAATCTTGCTTTTCCTCTTTTTCTAGCAAATGGCTAGTAAATAATATATTTTTTCTCAACTTGATTATGGTGATACTGTTTACCGATTTGCGTGTCCCACTTTCCTGGCTAAACTCGAGCCGCTCTATCATTCTGCACTGAGATACATTTCTAAGTCACTTTATAGGACGCATCACTGTACACTGTACACGTCAGTCGGCTGGCCTTCACTAGCTATGCGCAGGCTGCACCACTGGTATGTTTTAATACAACCCCAATTCTGAAATAGTTGGGACAAAGTGTTAATTGTGAATAAAATTAAAACGCAATGACTTTAAAATCACACCAGCCAGTATTTTATTCACAATAGAACAGAGATAACATAGCAAATGTTGAAACTGAGAAATTTTACAATTTTATCCACAAAATGAGCTCATTTCAAATTTGATGGCTGCTACAGGTCTCAAAAAAGTTGGGACAGGGGCCTGTTTACCATGGTGTAGCATCCCCTCTTCTTTTGAACACAAAGTGGAGGCGTCTGGGCACTGAGGAGACAAGTTTCTTGAGTTTAGCCATTGGAATTTGATGCCACTCTTGTTTAATACAGGCTTCCAGCTGCTGGAGAGTTTTGGGTCTCCTTTGACAGACTTTTCGTTTAATTATGCACCAAATGTTCTCTATTGGTGAAAGATCAGGACTGCAGGCAGGCCATTTCAGCACATAGACTCTTCTAGTATGAAGCCATGCTGTTGTAATAGCTGCAGTATGTGGTTTTGCATTGTCCTGCTGAAATACACAAGGCCTTCCCTGGAATAGATGTCATCTGGAGGGGAGCATATGTTGCTCTAAAACCTTTATATACCTTTCCGCATTCATGGTGCTTTTTAAAACATGCAAGTGTCCCACACCATATGCACTAATGCATCCCCATACCATCAGAGATGCTGGCTTTTGAACTGAACGCTGATAACAGGAGGGGTGGTCTTTCTCCTCTTTAGCCCGGAAGGTACAATGCCCATGATTTCCAACAAGAATGTCAAATTTGGACTCGTCTGACCACAGGACACTCTGCCACTTTGCTACAGTTCATTTTAAATGAGCCTTGGCCCACAGAACACGGCAGCGCTTCTGGATCATGCTCAACAATGGCTTCCTTTTTGCATGATAGAGTTTTAGGTGGCATCTGTGGATGGATAGGCAGACTGTGTTTACAGACAGTGGTTCCTTGAAGTATTCCTGGGCCCATTTAGTAATGTCAATGACAGAATCATGCCGGTGAGTGATGCAGTGGCGAGGGTCTGAGGCATCCAGTAAAGGTCTTCGGCCTTGTCCCTTACAGAGATTTTTTCCAGTTTCTCTGAATCTTTTGATGATGTTATGCACTGTTGATGATGAGACCTTCAAAGCCTTTGCAATTTGACGTGAGGAACATTGTTTTTAAAGTATTCCGCAATTTTCTTTTACGCAAGCCTACACAGGTTGGAGAGCCTCTGGCCATCTTTACTTCTTAGAGACTCAGCCTCTCTAAGACATCCCTTTTATAGCCAATCATGTTACACTTCTGATGCCAGTTAACTTAATTACTTGCTAAATGTTCTTTCAGCTGATTCTCTTATATATTAATAGCTTTTTCAGCCTTTTTTTGCCTGTGTTCCAACTTTTTTGAGACCTTTTGCAGCCAGAAAATTTTAAATAAGCTCATTTTGTGGATAAAAATGTAAAATGTCTCAGTTTCAACATTTGAAATGTTATCTGTGTTCTATTGTAAATAACATACTGACTCATGTGATCTGAAAGTCATTGCATTTTGATTTTATTCACAATTTACACTTCGTCCGAACTATTTTGGAATTGGGGTTGTATACAAGGCTATTTTAGGCAAACTATTCCAGTACATTTGCTCTAAATTTGTTTTAATTCAGAAGTCTTACAACCTCAGATCCAACGCCTGGTTGCGATTCAAGGTGCCTCCTGTGCGATCTGACGCTGGTAAGAGGAATCTGTTTTACTTTGGCCCTTGGTCATGGAAAGACCTTCAAACTCATTTTAAAATTGCTGCTCCCATCTCCATACCAAGTTTCAGACAAAAGATTTCTGAGGCCATCCCATTAGCTGCTCTTGTCGTACTGTTTAGATTATTTTTCCACTGTTTTTATATTGAGCCATTTTTAGAACTTATGATTTTTTTTAATGTAGTTTTGTCCTGTCAGATGGTAGTCTCTATTCTGTCCCTTGTTCTTATATTATACTGTGCTGTTTTGTCGATATTGTCTTGAACTGTGTTGTGTTTATGTAATACTTTTGTGTGACTTGCTGCATACTGCCAGATCACCATTGAAAAAGAGACTTTGGTCTCAACTGGTTTTATCTGGTTAAATAAAGGATTTGATTGAAACACTCGTTCATCCCCCTCTCTATTAAGTTTATTAGCGAGCAGTTAGTGAGGAGAGAGAGTGAACAAAGTAGGCCCCTTAGGCCAAGTAACTGACTTTTGTTACTGTCTGATTAGGCATATTGCACTTTCGGTACATTGCCGTGACCTTTTATATATGTTTATATATTTATTTAATTATTTTTTTTCCCCTGTGACCTATTTATTACTATATGTTTTTTTATACGGTTTTATGTTTCTGTGGTTTTCTGTTTATTGTACGCGTGCAGCATGACGCTTTGTCCAAGACAAATTTCTCCCATGGGAGAATAATAAATTAAACCTTGACCTTGACTTCTATAAGTCAGTGATACAAACTTGGGCTCAATCTGTGACCTTTTTAGTGATACAAGTCATTGAATTTTCACTAGGTCACGTTTGACCTTCGAAGGTCAATATGAAGGTCACAAAATGAAAGTTCATATATGACTTCCTATACGTCTCCAATACAAATGTACGCTCTATCTGTAACAATTTTGCTGATATAAGTCATTGAAATTTCACTGTAAAGGTTGGCTGTTGAAGGTCACTGAAGGTCAAGTTCAAGGTCACCAAATGAAACTTCATACATGACTTCTTATATGCCCACAATACAAACCTAGGCTCTAGTTGTAATACTACTGGTGAAAGAAGTCAATGAAATTTCACTTTGTGAAGTTTGACCTTTCACGTTACCGAAGGTCAAGTTCAAGGCCACCAAAAGTTCATATATGACTTCCTGTAAGTGTTCAATACAAATATGTTCCCAATCTTCAATATTTTCAAGCCGAGAATCCTTTGAAAACTGTAACATTTTGCTTGATCCCAAGTTTCACCTTTCAAGGTCATCAGAGGTCAACTTTAACATGTCCAAAATATAGGTCATATATGATTTCCTATGTGTAGATAATACAAACTTAATCTCTATCTGCAATCACTTAGCTTCCACAGGCGATTTTGTCCACTTCCGACCGAAGGCACTTAAACCCACCTCCGTCGATTCAATTAAAATGGCACTCACACTGTACATAAAGTGTATCAAGGTAAGTTGATTGCCAAATTTAGAAAAAAAAAAGTTATACAGTTTTTGAGAAATAATTTTTTGAAATTTCAAGTCCTATCTTTAAACATTTCTATAATTTTCCTTGACCTCAAGTTTGACCTTTCAAAGTCATCTGGGGTCAACTATAACATAGCCAAAATATAGGTCTTATAAGACTTCCTATACAGTGCCATGAAAAAGTACTTGCCCCCTTCCTGATTTCTTACTTTTTTGCATATTTTTCACAATTAAATGTTTCAGATCATCAAACAAATTTTAATATAAGAAAAAGATAACCCGAGTAAATACAAAATGCTGTTTTTAAATGATGATTTCATTTATTAAGGGGAAAAAGCTATCAGGAAGGTATCAGGAGCTATCAGGAAATCAGGAAGGGGGCAAATACTTTTTCACGGCACTGTATGTCGCTAATACAAACTTAATGTCTATCTGCAACCATTTGGCCTGCACGGGCCATCTTGCATATTCATAAAGTACAGCGCCCCCACTAGACCCACGTCAGTTAAAAATTAAAATGGTGCTCACACTGTACATTGACGGTACCAAGGTAAATTGATTGCCAGATTTAGAAAAAAATTTATCACGCAGTTTTTCAGAAATGATTTTTTAAAATTTCTCAGTCCTATCTTTAACATTGGGGCCAAAATTTCAAGGGCCCATAAAACGGACAAAAATGATTCAATCAAAAATCCGAAAAAAATGGCTGGAGATATGGTCTAGTAGTATGTCATGGCAAATTTACATGAAAATTCATTTGCCCAAAAAAAAGATGAAAAATGTTCCGTACTTTCATTGTGGCGCCCCGGTGGCGCATCGCGTGCGCTCCATAAAGGTTGTGTCCTTGCGGTGACCTGGGTTCGATTCCGGCTCGGGTCATTTGCCGCATGTCATCCCCATTCTTCTCCCCAACTTTCCCGTCCCTCTCTACTCTGTAACTGTAAAATAAAGGTAAAAAAATCCCAAAAAAATAATCTTTAAAAAAAAAAATGTTCTGGGCAAAGGACCCCACACCACGACTTACCTGCCCATATGAAAACCTACTGAAAACTTAAAAGCCACACACTTCTATTACGGCACTAGCACAAACACGAGCTGTTACTCTCCCGATTCACTCATAGAATGCAAGCAGATCGCCGTTAACTCACACCCTCTTTATCCACTCCTGCTTACCCCAGGGTCCTAATGCTATGCCGGCTACACATAAACCCAGGGTCACTACTAAAAAGAGTCACTATTAAAAAGGGCCACCCTGACCTTGACCTTTGATGTACATGCATCAGAAGTTAATCAGTTTGTCCTTGACCCATACTTCATCCTTCCACCAAGTTTCATCCAAATCCACCCCCAAGTTTTTGAGTTATTCTGTTCACATACAGACCAACAAACCAACAAGCAAATGGAGATGAAAACATAACCACTGCACTGCAGAGGATGTGAGGGGGAAATGGAAGGACCCCCCCACGAAGGGCCCCTCAACACCAGCCATCCCCTCACTGGGTCGCTCCACATTGGGCCCCCTCTGGCATGGCCTTCAGTGTGTCAGGGCTGCTCCTTCCCCCGAGTCCTCAGAATCCCCGCAGACTGGCTCTTCGTCAAAAACTCCTCCCATCCTGCTGTCTGCACAGCATGGCCGTCACAGCAAATGTCCAGCTCCCAGAAGATGAAGAGATTTTTGCAAAGCATGCTGAAGATAACCATGCAGTCTGCAGGCCTAGGAGAATGACAAACTTAATGAATAATTGGACCTCCATCTCTCCCACCCCCTTTCTTTTTACCAATAATTTCCTCTCCACTATTATATAAGAATTGATATAATGATTTCTACCAGGGTTTGGTTCAATTACTTTTTTCAATTACAATTACAATTACTTCTGTCAGCCAAAGGTCAATTACAATTACAATTACTTTTGTCAGCCAAAGGTTAATTACAATTACAATTACTTTCTGGACTGAGTGTTCAATTACAATTGCAATTACTTTTCGATAAAAAAATCAATTAAAATGAAAATACAATTACGTCAAATGTAATTGTAATCAACCCATCTCTGTTGGCAACAGTGGACATGCCCGATATTAATTTGTTCAATTTTGAAAAGAAACCCCATCCTCTTTAACATTAACGCAGCTGTGAGATTCTTGTTTGTCTGCTTCAATTAGTGCTTGAAATGTATTGCAATATGACCATACAATCTATCAACACTCACTGAAAGTACAGAGATTTTAAACATGGTCATATTTGTCAAAATAAGAAGTGTTGCGCAGAGATGGGTCGATTACAATTACATTTGACGTAATTGTAATTAATTACAATTACTTTTGTAATTGCAATTTAATTTTAATTGAATTTTTTTATTGAAAAGTAATAGCAATTGTAATTGTAACTGAACATTCTGTCCAGAAAGTATTTGTAATTATAATTGACCTTTGGCTGACAAAAGTAATGTTGAGGATTATATTTCAATATTTCTCATCATATTCACCAGTAGATTAATAACCATAATCAATAATCATAATCAATAAAGAGATTATGTATTCAGCAGTAACACACACACACACACATACATACAAGCAGTTCACACACACATGAGCAGTGCACACAGGCACAAGCAGCACACGTACACATGCACACACACACCCACACACACACACACACATACAAGCAGTTCACACACAGACACACACACATACAAGCAATTCAATTCACACACGCATAAGCAGCTCACACACATGAGCAGCGGGCTTCTGTTGCTTTGATTAGTAAGCAGCTTCTGTTTAGTTGATTCAAAAACATAATCAGGTGATGTATTTGATTTCTGTAGCTTTGATCAATATTTGTTCAGTAAAATCATTAGTTGTTACTGAAAAAACAATCAATTGAATCATTTATGTATCTACTTGTATCCTATTCCTTTGGCTGTATTTTTCCTCTCTTGACTGTAATTTTCCTCTCCTTTTTAGTGATGTGCATGCTTATCTTTTGGTTATAGTTCTCAAGGGCAATTGACAGTGTTTTGGTTTGCCCGTCCTGTTGTAGCGTGAGAATGAGAAGGTGGAAAGACCATATTTGGAAGATATTTCCTGTGATGAAGGTATAAAAACTGGGTGTGAAAAGAAAAATGTCAGTTCTTCTTGCGCAAAAAGAACTCGGCTTTATATTTATCAATATGCATCAATAAAGCCTAATTGTCTGAAGAATCTGTCTCTCTCCAATTGCTTGGGGATAGGGGAACCTCATGATATGAAAATGTGTCTGAATGAAAACCACGACAAATTTGGCCAGCCAGCCAGGAGCCGGCAAAGGTCGGTTACACTCGGAAGGGTGGGCGGTCTTCCGGTGCTCAGAGATGGTGCAAGGAACACACACACACACCCTAAAGCTGCCAGCAAACTTAGGATAAGGTGAGCAATTTAATTAATTTGCTTTAATTATCTTGCTCAGATAGATAAGTGGGGGTGTTGTTTTGTGTTGTCCCGGCCCTGATCTGGAGCACTGGAGACAAGTGACCTTTCGGCTCAAAGAATCTAGACACAAAATTGGGGGAAATTAAAAGGAGAGAGACAGAATCAGCAGAATTATTATGCAACTACTAACCACTAACAGTGCAAACACAACAACTTACTGTGAGTAATTGTGTGGAACTCAGAGCGCGTTCTGTAATTGGTCTGGTGTATGACTCTTTGTTATGTGTGAGGCCTGTGCTGGGACCCTATGGCAGGGAATTAACCTCAAAGAAAGAGAGCCTGCAGGTTGAGTTGGGCCTGGATAGTGACTTAAGAGAGGTACCAGGATCCGTTTTATCTTTATGGTGTTGTTTGTCTTGTTGTTTATTATTTTTTTAAAAAGGGTGCGCAGCAAATTTGGCGTATGGAGCTGGCCGATTAGTGGGTCTAGCGAGGACATTGACTGGAAGTGAGGTTTGTTGGGTCCTAAGGGTGGACTGACTGGTAGTGAGGATTGTGGGGTCCCGAACAGATGTTGATGGGAAGTTTGTACTGTGGGGTGCGGCACCCTTTTGAATGAGTGTGGAGTGGATGGTGTGAACAGTGGTTCTGTTGTGTATTGCATTAGTTAGGAGTGTTGGGAGTGCACTAAAATAGAAAATATAACCCCTAGTCTGCATCAGTAAGCGTTAAAATTATTATTAATGGTCATTACTATTTGGTGGAGTAAAAGTAGTAGTAAATTGCATGCATTAAATATTGATTATTTAAGCGTTATTATTATCATCATATCTGTCTAAAAGGAAGAGGAGAAATCAACATAAGCGTGTTTATAATATAGACAGTTAACTAAGCAGTGTAACTGTTAAAATAGACATGTTGCAATTTAATACGTGGGGAAAGATAATTCAGCTAAGTAATAAAATTTTAATCAAGAAATAAATAACAATGGCAACGCCTGAGGAGGAATTAAGAGAGCAATTTCCTACCTTTGAGAATGATATAAAAAAATTGTCAAATAAGTGGGAAAAAGGACTAAAAAAACTGAGTAACAAAGTGGCCAGAAGAGGGGAAATTTGATCTTGCAATATGTGAAAAAATGATGGGTATAATAACAAATTATGCATCGGCAGCAAAAAGGGTTGAAAAAAAGAAGAAAATGAGCTGGCAATTCTGGAACTGTTTAGAGAAAGGGGAATCCTAAAAATTTAAGATCAGAATCAATATTTTGCAAAGCAAAGTGAAGCTGCGTCTCAGTCCAAGCCATCTGAAAAGGTTACTGACAATGAATTGTTTAACCCAGCGCCATATGCCCCCCCATTTTCAGGAAGAGAGGGAGAGACAGCAGCTGAAAAAACCTGTAGCCAATAATATACAGTCACATCAGATTTGGAAAACCCAATTGTATGGCTATAAGGGTAGGGAGTAAGGAAACAAAATTGCTGTTGGCAGTGTGTAAAAGAAGACCTATAAGTTTATTGGGGAAGTTTTGGCTTTAGGTTTAAATTTGAATTGTGCAGAAGAAGGAATTGATTTAACGGGGATGTATAGTATACAAATTTAAAAAAGTGAATTAGCAAATGTTTATTGGTTGGGGGATATAGTAAACCAAATTAAAGAGCAAGTTTGGAGTACCTGGGGAAAATACTGTATGTAGAGGCCCAAATACCCCAGGCTACATGGCCAGAAACTGAATTGCATTGTACAATGATATTTGACCCCACTCAGGACCCAAAATTAGAGAGAGAAAAAAAATGGGCCCTTAATGTTGATTTGGAACAGGACATGAAACAATGATTAAGATTATTATTAACTGTCAATTGATAGGGAAAATAAAGCAATTGAAAATTCCTATTGAGGAATCAGAACGTGAACTTAGAGAACAAATTAAGACAGAATTAAACAAATTACCAGAACAACTGTGGTCTCAACATGATACATATGTGACAGAATGCTATCAGCAAATCTGGTAATATCCTTTAAAACAAGAAGCTATAGCGTCCCTTGAGAATCAGCTGGCTCTATGTCCACTTTTCGCAGAAATGGAGTTAAGCATACCAGGACATTCTAAAATCAGTTAGGTTTATGTCACTTCGTGCTGAGCTCCAACCTAAAGTCTACACCATATTAACACGTAGAAACATTTAGTTCTATATCCTGAGTGGGGCTCGTTTCAAATCAGGTGGTTCTCTGTCCAAGGAACCAATCAGGGTCCGTACCTGGATCATGTGACATTCGCTCAAAATGGCCAAGGAGCACATGTAAAGCACAAAATGAGAACTCCTCAGAAAAAAACGTTCGATTTTGATCCCGTCTGAAAGACTAATGGATTATTTTGATGGGTAAGTTGTTCACCAACAATGTATACACACTGTAAATCTTAATTTTGTCGTGTTAGGACTGGTGTGGAAAAGTCACATTCGTCAACATGCATGGACATTGAAGTACTTAATTCTCAAACGATCAACTGTAGGCCTAGTGTGCTAATGTACAGTGCACTTAATATACAATTTGTCAGCGACATTGGGGAAACCCAGGGATATCGGGGGAGACCCCCCTACCCCCTCACCCGCCCGCTCGCCTGCCCCACCCGAACCCCCACCCCACCCACCATTTAGGCCCTAGCTAGGCCTACCCCAATATTGTAGTTGATTTTACAGAACAGTTATTTTATATGTGAGTTTATGAAGCATTTTGATGCCAAATTTTGCATTTCGTATATATACTTAATTTTTCTAATTTTTATTTTTCATGCTATTGATTCTGGTCAGTGGGCAATGCTGTCCGGTGTCACAGGTTCAAATGAGAAGGTGGCTCATTCATCAATCTGTTAAGTTGATGCAATACTTTTATCTATGAGTGTATGAAGCATTTTCAATACTCATTAATCCTCAGCCTTATAAATGTCGTTCATGGTGTCCCAGTACATTTTTTGTGTAAATAAGTATAAAATACAGGTAACCATTCATTGACTAAAACGTTCTTAGTTTGTTCATAACTTTTTTTAAAACAACTCTGATGGACGTAGAACTTCCTGATTTCGATCATACGTAAAACCAGTAAAGGCACCAGGTCCTATGTTGGACATAGAACTTGTTGACCAAGGGCAACTTACGTTCCTCGGAATCAGAAGGTTCTATGTCCATTTTTGACTGCTTATATCTCTAAGCCTTGGAGATTTTGAACATGTTTGCAATATGTTTAGGGTACCTTCCACAATCAACAATATTCCACACAAAATAATTTTGATAACTCTCTAAACATCAGAGATAAGACAGTTGAAATTTTCAAACTCCATTTTCTCAAAATGAAGAAAAGTGGACATAGAACCAGCTGATTCTCAAGGGACGATAGAGGGAAGAAAGAGTTTAGCCATTTTAATGGATGTGGAGTTGTAAAAGGACAAAGTTGGAGAAGTGAACAGAATAGTTATTCCTTATGAAAAACCGAATAAAAGTCCCTTTTATTGACTAAATAAACGTATGCCCTTCTTGAATGATTAATAACTATAAACAGAGAGAAGTTTAGAGGAAGTAACAATTGAACGTCAATTACACAAACATGGATAAGTGTTTCTAATGTTGTGGCTAATTGAATTGCTTTGAGTAAAAAGTGAGGATCGGGGAAAATAATTAAGATGAGAAAGAAATACATTGCTGGGTCCTATAAAATAAAGTGATTACATGTATTGAGAGCTAATATCCTCTATGAGTGTGAAGTAATTACACCATTTGAATTAGTTAAATATTTGTAAAATTCTAAAGAACTAGAAAATGTAAGCAGTTTTCTGTAAATAATTAGACTGTGTGAGATTGGTGTGCTAGAAGCATATCTCCGAAAAGAAAATGAAGGAAAAGTAATACTGAGAAACAAGAGGAATAACACAAAGTGTTCAAAATTTGTGAAAGTACTGTTAAACACTATACAGTAAGTATTAGGTCCAATAAACAGTAAATTTAATTGATACAGAGGTTTCTCTATCAAGAAAGAGAAAATTTCAATTGCTATTTGAAGGTAAAAAATTAGGGTAACATGATCAGAAAGCTAGCAGTAAATGTAAAATTTAGTGTAAAATTTAATAGTACATATTAGATTTATAAAAGAATAAAAAATCAAATTAACTATTGTGGGATTGGAGACTGGAGACTGGATGGATTTTTTTTTAGTGCGGAGTGAAAATAATACAGCAACTGGAGGAATCAGGGACCAAAAAAGATAAGGGAAAAAAGATCGACATACAGAAGTCAGGGAACAGAAGGGGGGAAAGGGGGGTCTAAGCAATGCAACTGCATGTGGAATTTTCTTCATTTGTTTAACAAGAATACGTTCTGCCCAGCAAAGGAATCATGTTAAGGATCAATTTTATGACAAATGATGCATTGTGATTAAAAAAAAAAAAAAAAAAAAAAGACTAAAAGCTTTCCTGACCAAATAAATTTTTCTCTGTTTTGAACAGGAACTAAGTGTCAACCAATGGTTCTGCATGGCAAAGAGACAGAGTGGCTAATAACATTTCCCCTGTTTATTTAACTTTTACAGGAAAAGATCCAAGCCCAAGCGAGAGGAAAAAGCAGCAAAATTATGATGATTGAGTTTTTTTTCACTGTTGTATGCATCTAACTCATTCTCTTGGAACTTTTCACAGAGTGCGCACTCCAGAACGGAGGAGATTAAAATAACCTTGAGTGAAAATGATAAGCTGGCCAGCTAAGGATTCAACTGCGGGGTTGCAATTTAAAAGTTTACCTTCTAAAATAAATTTGGGGAAATCCAATTCGGAGTATTAACACAACACTAAGACTAAATTCAAAAGGTGGACCACCATATAATTGAAAAAGTTGACTAATAACGTGATCACATTCTGAATTTATTTTTGATTAGGCTGACAAAATATTTTCCTCAGACTAGTAGTGAGAAAGACGGGAACTGTGACAGTGACGGGGACAGCAACTTGCGTGACAGTGACAGCAGCTTGAGTATTACGTGTTCAAATAACAGAAACGGACTGAGCTGACCAAATTTGGGATGATTGTTTGCCTTTACGTGCTGGGATCCCAATGAAAAAACTGTATCACAGTTGAATATTTACCCATGTTTTTGAATTTAAAAAATAAAAAATTGCATATTGTAACACAGTCCAAAGCAACTCCACCCAGTTCTGCTGAGGACATAAGGAATTGTCACAATGGCTGGGGCTAATAGGCCCTGACTGTGCATCTCCTCCATGCTTCTAGCGGAACCCTAGACTGAGGTGGGTTCCTCAAACAAAATTCATTGAAAAAATACTGTGAAAAGATATTATTGTTCCTGCCCAATGTTTTGACCCAGAATACACTGAAACACAAAATTATGAGTACACTGCCCAAATATATTTATGTAAAATTGACAGGAGCTCAGTAGTGAGTAAGAGCAATTTGGTAATTATGAATAATATTAATTTATCAAGGTGGCACATGCACTGTGGTCGACAACTCATTGTATTCCAAATAATTAAGGTGACATTAATGAATTTGTAAAGCACATTCAGACCGAGGGGACAAAATACACAAGACAAATTTCTTGAATTGGGACTTATTTGGCTGGTTAAAGAAAGAATCTAAGTGTCAGAACTGTAATTCCATCAACTCTGCTTAGCTCTTTCAAATTGTTATTGATAAGTTGTAACTCTAACTGTTTAATCTATTATTCACACAAAGCTGCGGCAATAGCCCCAGTTCAACTGGAATAATCTCATAACTATCCCATTATGAGGGGTGAGGAAGCCTACCCCCTCATGAGTACAGAGCTCAATGCAGAACACCTGAGTGTGTGTTGTGACTCACTCCAGAGACGGGTAAGATCTCCTATCAAGGAGACAACCTAAGGCAGGGGTGAGTCGACCCCCAGGTCATTGTTGAAATCAAAGTCTTTTGGGAGATTATTATTATGGACTATTGCATTGAGACGCTATTGTAAGTCCTTGGGAAGGCCTGGATGAAACTTTAAAAAATGTTCTGACTCCAAAGTGCCCGCACATTCTTTGCAGCAAAAGTAAATATTATGAAATCTGGTACATCTAAGACTTAAAGTGAAATTATGCAGGTGCAGATGACCCTCGTTCTGTATGTGCCGAGTGCATAGTGGATCTGCATGTGCCTGTGTCTGTGGTGTCTGTGCCTGTGTTTGTATTTTATTTTCTCACTCCAGTGACGGGCGAGTGGCAGTTTAGCGTACCAGCTGGTCAAGGCCCGCTTCTTCCTGGAGCCTCCCTGAAGTTTTGAACGAATATGCTGAGACAGTGATTCCAGTCATGAAGGCTAGTTCACCAAAACAATCAGATGGAAAAATCGCACATCAATGTTGAATATGGACTTGGACATTGGACTAACTTTGGACTGATTACCTGCAATAAGCAACATTATTAGATTCAAGTGGGACATTAGACCGGGACTTTATTTACCAGAGCAATGAAAGGCCTTGAGAAACCTGGACACGAAAACAATCGGGAGTTCACATGCTGGCGTACAAGACAGACTGTTTTTACTCGAAGTGTTACAGTCGGAAAGGGCCCACCAGCCATATTTTATGTTCAGGCTCATAAGAAATTCACTTGTGTGTAGTATGGGGTCATAGACCAGGGGTAGACAATGCTGTGCCATTTTTCGACCATGGTTAATGTGAGGCCATGATTGGGATGGCCTCAACGGGAGGAATGTTGAGGATTATATTTCAATATTTCTCATCATATTCATCAGTAGATTAATAACCATAATCAATAAAGAGATTATGTATTCAGCAGTAACACACACACACACACACACACACACACATACAAGCAGTTCACACACACATGAGCAGTGCACACAGACACATGCACAGGCACAAGCAGCACTCGTACACATGTACACACACACACACATACAAGCAGTTCACACACAGACACACACACATACAAGCAATTCAATTCACACATGCATAAGCAGCTCACACACATGAGCAGCGGGCTTCTGTTGCTTTGATTAGTAAGCAGGCTTCTGTTTAGTTGATTCAAAAACATAATCAGGTGATGTATTTGATTTCTGTAGCTTTGATCAATATTTGTTCAGTAAAATCATTAGTTGTTACTGAAAAAACATAATCAGTTGAATCATTTATGTATCTACTTGTATCCTTTTCCTTTGGCTGTATTTTTCCTCTCTTGACTGTAATTTTCCTCTCCTTTTTAGTGATGTGCATCCTTATCTTTGCTTGAAGTTCTCAAGGTTAGTTGGCAATGTTTCGGTTTGCCTGTCCTCTTGTAGCGTGAGAATGAGAAGGCGGAAAGACCATATTTGGAAGATATTTCCTGTGATGAAGGTATAAAAACTGGGTGTGAAAAGAAAAAATGTCAGTTCTTCTTGCGCAAAAAGAACTTGGCTTTATATTTATCAATATGCATCAATAAAGCCTAATTGTCTGAAGAATCTGTCTCTCTCTTATTGCTTGGGGATGGGGGAACCTCATGATATGAAAATATGCCTGAATGAAAACCACCGCAGTAACTGTAATTGTAATTGAAAAAAGTAATTGAACCCAACCCTGATTTCTACCATATTCACAGTCACAAGAGGGCAAAAAACATCCTCTCCTATAAATACATTAAAACTACACAAAGTTGCCAACGTGACCGATGTACTCTGCAATCATTCCGCCATCTTGAACTGTGAACTCTCCATATGTAATGTACTTTAAGCACCTCCCGCTGTACCGATTGCAGAGCAAAACACTTTGGAGAGAAATAGTGTTGAACTACTAAGAGAGCACTGTTTAACATTACCAAACATTAATGCTACTTAGCTTACGTGCACAAAGGCTCCAAGCCATACAATTCCATAGATGCAACTATAGGCCTACACATGAAAAGAGAAATACAATAAAAAGTGCTTTTCCAACTAGCTACGTTTTCAAAGCACTGCTTTGATATTATAGATGTTTGAATAGCAAGATTATTGAACATTTTTAGCAACTCACTTTATGTTTACCCTTTGATGACTGCATCTTCCGCCACTGATGACACAGTCCCCAGGCACTAAGGGAACTACACAACTTAACAACAGTGGTTGCGAACGTTCATTCAAACTATGCATTTGGGTAACACCTGCGTCACTTCATGATGGTTCATACTGCGGAAGTTACCACAAAAGTTCTCATGATGGTTTTGGGAAACACTTGCATTGCAACTGCGTAGTTTGAACTGTGTACGTTGCTACTATGGTTGGCAACTATGCTATAGGGAAACGCACCCCTGGTAAACTCTGGCTGCCTCAAGGGCATTTAGCTGTTTGGAGTTCTTGCCTGATATTTTTGGTTTGGGCACCCTATTCCCTTCCTATGGTGCACTAATTAAGGTTGCCTCTAGCATGTTAACATATCTGCCATCTGGCAACATGGTTAAAAAGATGACCAAAATCATTAAACATAAAACGGCTTTTGAAGAAATGACAACATTTATTTAAAGGTCTCCTGTCATGTCACCAGGTGCACAGCCACATAGTTATTACAAGCCATTTCAAAATCTGTCGCTTTGTGACATCATAAGATGAAGCGGCAAGGAGTGATCAACTTTAGCCAACCAGTTTATCAATTCATTCATTATTCTGTGTGATCCCTCCTCCTTGTAATGTCATAAAGGACAGGTTTTGAAACGGCTTGTAATACCTACTTGGCTGTGCAACTGGTGACGTGATTGGGGATCTTAAAACGTGCACATTTGAAATTTTTCCCAATGGCAACATCAAGGTAAACAGTGTAGTTGTATCAGCTTGCATCTTTTAAGAAGCATGAGAAAGCAAATGAACTACCCAGTTGATTAGATTTCATGCCAAAACTCATGAAAAAAGAGAGTGAAGCGGGCAAAAGAAATAAATGGAAAAAATAGCAAATTGTACACCATTAAATTATTTTCTCCCTCTTTGCAGACAATGTTGTCTTAATAGCTAAGAGCAGTACAACAAAGCGGGCAACTTGCAATCAGAGAACAACATTAAACTTCACATGATCTGGCAAACATTTGGCACAACATTTCTCCATAGGCATACATTTTGGCCAGATGTGATGAAGTATTCCTCTTCAAAATGGCAGGTGGACAAAACCAAGCGGGTCAAGGGTTGCCACTTTTTATTATCCCCCTGACATATAATGCAGGGGAGTAGAGTCATCAGTATGTCTGTGCATCTGCCTGTGCGTCCGGCCGTCGGTAATCATTTAGTTTCCCAAGCAGAACTCGAATAATCTTCAATATTTTTTAACGAAACTGCTGTGCGTATTAATCAGGTCCTAGACTGGTGCCTTTTGATATTTTGGGATTTCTGAGATTAGATTTTGGGGGCCAGGGGGATATATCATCCTCTGATGACTCTTGTTCCTTCTGACATTCTGCATCCACTGAGCCAACAGTTAGTTAGGAATGGTCATATTCATTTATTTACTTATCATAGTCCACAGTGTACCAAGTCACTATCAAGAAAAAAATTGTTTCCACATAGCACACTGCACATATAGTACACTCTGCGTTTTATTATGCATGACACTTAGTCTGTAAATAAATAAATACACCTAAATTAGCAAGGAAATTCTTCTCGGCATTGTCTTAAATTGCAGATCACGGTGCCAAGAACATCATTACTGGTAAACACTCCAAACTGCTCACAATGAAAGCTTGAGAACATAGTCAGAAGAGAAATATCTTTATTTTTGATTGACTGTTCTAACTTGCCATCAGCACTAACCATATCCAAAAGCTTGAGGATGTAGTTAGAAGGTAAGCACTTATACTCATTACGCATTTCCTTAGCCCACATCCATTTAATGAGCAAAAATAGTCCAATAATTATGGCCAGAGATTCAAAATCTTCCGAGATTATTGGTTTCCTTCAGCACTAACTACATCCAAAAGCTGGAGAATGTAGACAGAAGGCAACTGTTTTAAATAGGCTACTTATTACATGCTTTGTCTGCACATATGCAAAATGCTTAATGAACTAGGATCGACTTAAATTGACTGCTAGACTCGAAATGCTCAACAAACTTGGTGTGTGTGTGTGTGTGTATATATATATATATATATATATATACACACACACACAGTATATATCAAGGATGGGAAGAGGGTAGAACTTGTTTTGGGTAGAGGGTAGAACTTGGCATGTTCTACTGTTTGTGGTCCAACGGCACAAGATGAAATCAATGAAATTCTGAATTTCATCAAGTACTGGGAATTTCATTCAGGCAAAATAATCTGATGTCCATGTTGGGACAATAGTGTAGTAGAAAACGAACACCCAGTCCCTGGGCATTAAAAACTTGCAATTTGAACAAGAGAGAGCAGTCTATAATGCAACCCAAAGAATATTAAGAATCCTGAAAATCTCTTCATGGAATAATAGTCAGAAATCCATCCAAATGTGGCCTGTAACCTGCAGACAAATTATAGGAAAGGAGCTTTCATCTTTCCCAGGGGTGTTTTGACAAACCAGTAAGCCAAGGGTGCAAATAATTTTAACACCAACAATTTTCATGAAAAGTATGATTACTTAATGAAAACATTCATGTGTGAGAATAATTTATTGGAATTACAAAGTTTTCCCCACATGTTTGAACTTTAAAAAGTATAATTAATTCTGCAGTTCACATGCAGCCCTTTTCTCTCATTTTAATTATAAACCTGACTGAACATTGCATTTTCATTCACTTAATTTTTCAGTATAAACATCATCATTAATCACAGGAATACATTATTACATGCTTACTTCATATGTCAGTTCCTACCTATAAGTAATGTCTGGATTACAATGCCAGATCATCATTTATGTCAAATAACAAGTGTACATCCAAATATGAAAGTGCCAGCTGATCAATTTAACCTTGTGCATTGATAATAGCATCTTTACAGAAATAAACGTATTGAAAAGATAAGGCGACTGTGACTCGATATTCTGAGGAAGGGGCAGTGTTATTGCAGAAATATACTCTAAGGTGCCAGTTAGGATTTCAACAACAGAGTTTGTTCTACATGGCTGTCTCCATTGCCTTCCGGAGGAGTTTCCCCCTCTGCTGAGTTCACTTGAGATGTGATTATTCTGAAACATGCCAGCACAGAAACCTTGTTAGCATTGTTAAAACATCCTGTATTAAGAAGCCATGACTACAAAGAACTACAAAGAAGTGCCCAAGGGTTGTTACTAAGGAACAACAAATACTGGCTTAATTTTCTCTGAAAGGGCCAAACATTTGCTTTCATGTGAAGTAGGGCAACAGGTGGACTTCGTGCAGATTAAAGTGCTCAGGACTAAAAGGCACAATTGTTAATCATTCAGATGTTAATCTAAATGAAATACCTAAATTGTAATCTGGTTCTTAAACTCCGGCTTGGGAAACCACAGAGTATGTTGGTTATCTATTGCAACTAGAATTCTAATGTCAAAATTCTTACAAGCTGTGAAATTTTCTAATAAAGTTGCTTTTCAGCAACAATTTTGCCCCCGTCATGCAATAGTCATTTCGAATACAGTACAATATGAAAATGGAACTTATATTCTTCCTGGCATGCTTAGCTACCCCGGTGTTACCAGACCTTACATATCAAATGTGAAACATGAACTTGTAATAGTGCAGATTGCATAGCTATTTCTGACAATGTAGCTTGAAAGGGTAAATAAACAAAACTAGTGCAACTCGGGATAATTAATCATTCTGGAGTTACTATTGTTGTTGGAACAAAAAGCAGCATACGCGCAGACCCCCCTCCCCCCTTCCCGGACCGAGTTTGAGAAGCACTGCTCAACCCACAGAGAATAGCATCTACAGAAAAGTTTATGTGCCTGTGATGGAAAACAGGGTGATAGTGCAATTTTAAAGAAATGAAAGCCATAAATATCAACTCCAGGGAAATAAATGCGCCAAGCCCGAGATGGCAAAAAATTAAGCTTTTAATAGTCTAAACAATGAACGATTGGTCAGAAAATTAGCAAGGATAGAACAAACGCACTCCTGAGACCTTCTGTCCCGGCATTTGCTCACAAACTTCTGCAGCAGTGCACCAGATGGAAACAAAGCTGGAAACAGCTTCACGGTGAGGCCAAGCTGCTTCACTGCAAAAAGTCAGTTAATGCTATGGAATGCAGAAAAATATTCCAGAAATGCTTGTTTCCCGCAATTAGAAAGTTGTTTTTCTAAAGAGGAAAGAGCAGGTGCCATTTTTCAGTGCTTCTTTCCGTAAAAAGCTGCCTGCACGTTCCCACAAGGCTTAAAACATTTTAAGGGAAAATCATTTCCATACTACTTAGTTTATCTATTTGTTTAATTCTTGCTAATTTCCTGACAGCTGATTTGTTGTTAAAACCATTAAAAGCTTCATACATTACCAATTTGTGCCTGGCTCTTTTCCGCCAAGGAGTACATAAGTGTTGTGTCAAACAGGGATTGGGATACAAAAGTTAATTAATGTTATGCATTGGTTGGATAGGACCTTGTATGATGCATTTTTAAACATATCAACACAGTATATCTCCAGACATGCCCAGAAAGGACAACGTGAAACTAACATCATTTGTAAGGCCAAGGTTAATTCACTTACAGCACACTGATAATGGACAGGCAAGCTCCTGCAGCTTCACACACCACATGAGAAGCAACATAGAATGGAAAACTACATTCATCCCATAATAAAAAAAAAACAAAACAAAACAGAGGAGTATCTGTGTTCCAAAAAGTTTAATAGTGCCAGCAATAGCAACATCCGGTAAAACCTTAAAGTGCTGGTGAACTAAAATCAGTATTTCATTTATAAATTAGATATGTAGGGTTATGGAGGCATGTATTGAGCACCGCAGGAGGTAAAATTCAATTTAAAATACAATTTTAATATTCCTTTATCTAATTCAACTTTCCTGCCAAAAAATAGGTGGTGCAAAAAAGTGTGCCACCATGACTTGAAAACATTTATAGATGGAAATAATTCTAGCAAGTTTGAGCTTTATAATTGCATTCAAGTTGAATAAAAAGTGGACATTGCTCTGTAGAAGATAAATATTAATTTATGAAAGTTTGTAAGCACTAAATAAATAAATAATCTGAAAAAAAATAAAATTTTGTGTAGAATGTGCATTTTGTTGCTTGAACTGCTTCTTCGTCTGGTTCAGACAGGTCTTCATCAGGTTCAAACACGAATAGATACATAACTGCAATTCCAGTGGAAACAACGTCCATCTGCCGTTATTAAATGGCTATCTACGCAAGGTTTCTTAACAGTGGCCGATATAATTTTTTACTGTTTGAGAGGGGGAGGGTAAAAGGCAGGAATTCAGGCTACACCTGTACTGTTCCGAGCGTAATGTAGACACAAAGTAGGTTAACTGACTTACTTTAAGATATACACATTTAATATGCATTTTTGTAAGATATTTGGTGAATATGTACTTGGATCAAAACAAATTTTTTGTGGTTATTTTCTGTTTTTAGAACCCCCTTAACATGATTTTAAGGGATTCACTATTTTGGTCGACTGTCCACCTAAAATATTTTAAGAGACGCACTTCAATACCAAATTATACTGTGTGGTAATTTTCAGATGGCCAATTGAAAGGGACTCTCAACCGATTTTCATATTTAGTTCCATCTGTCAGAGTTACGGATATAATGTGAAAAATGCACACAGTTTTTGCCAATTTTTTCAATACCTCCAGAAATTAGCAGCAAAATTTGTCTACTTCTCCCTCGAATGCCATCATTTGGTGAGGACAGTGACATAGAGGTACGGAGGACGACAAGCCATTTCAACTTGGATTTCTAGTCTCTGCCTCTGGAAAGCCAGGGTGCATACTTCAATTGCCACTCTGAAATGCCTTTTTTTCTTCGCTTGAACTGCAAACTAGCTACATTTTGAATAGCAGAGAAGGCACCCCAAAATATGAGTACAGAAGATGTTATGGGCGAGGATATATTTTACAAAAAGCCAGCTTAGATAACATGCCTTCTATAACATTACCTTTCGATCAGTGAAGGAAGGTCTTTGTTAGCCTGCAGACTGGAGCAGGTATAGTCTGAATTCCTGCCTTTATACCCTCACTGCAAAGCGACCTGCTCCCATTAACTTTGCAAGAGGGTGCCATGGCATGTGATTCCTGCGTCTTACGTGACAACTAACCCTCACCTTATACTATGCAGTCACACCACCAATTACACACAGTGTATGCTGTCAGATGATCACGTAGTCAGCGTACAGTTTGGTCTTGTTGAACAGAAGTGGTCGCTACAGAGAGATGGACTAACAAATTTTAACCAGCTTAACCCCTATTATCCCCGTCAAGGCTGTGCCAATTGTTGCCTCGCCCACGCAGATCTCCGGCCATAGCTGGCAATGCCGTGGCCGGGATTCGAACATCTGACCGCAGGGCTCACAATTGAACGTCTTTGCTGTGAGCCACCTGGAGGCTCACAGTAACTGGTCCTTTTTTGGTAAGATTTGATGGCCCTAGTGTAGTCCAACCCTCTTTCCCTACCCTCCTCCTTCAATTTACCCCACCATACATCTGCTTGAAGTGGTCACATTCATTACAGTAGCCTTGCTTTTCCATGTTTGCATGGTTATCACATCCTGGGGCTCTACAGCTTAGTTTAGGTGTCCCCTCCGGGGTCCGTCTCCAGCCACCCTCCCTCTGGCTCTGAGTGTGGCACTCTGGACAAAACCCTGTCCAGTCAGTGGGGGCATTGGCGCAGGTGTGCGGACTGCATTGTGCCTGCTTCAGCTTCTGTCCCTGTCGAGCAGCTGTCTAAAAAAGGGAGAGAAGAATGTTTTGTGACACATCGATTGGAAGATTGCTCACTCTGTGCAAGAATGTATGGAACCATTTCAGGCAAACAGAACTGCGGGTGTCTAACCATGCCATGCGAGGAGTCGTGGAACCCCGCTTCCAAGCACAGGCCGCCCGCTGGAGGAGAATCTCTCTGAGCGACCACCTGCCGGCCCTTCCCTGCAACAGCCGAGAGAAAAGTACAACTGCTTGTGTCACCAGGTAGCAACAAGATAGAAGAATGACGATTCTATTACTGCTGGTCTTTTTGATGCTATTCCATACACTCTGGGCCAGTTTCACAGACATGGCTTAAGCGTAGTCCTGGACTAAACAGAGTTTTGTACGGAGATTTTCTATTGAAAATTGAATTTAGTCTAGGATTAAGCTTAATCTGTGTCTGTGAAACCGGCCCTTTACCACTTTGCTTTCCAAAAAACACTCCTTGAGAAGTGATAAATCACAAATAGAGGAGAAACATTGGCATTCACCATTCTTTTGCATTCAAAAGAAAGGAAAGTCAATTTATCATCCCTATCACTAGAGTGACCATCAGCTGTCTACCAACTAGTAGCCTATGGTATAATAATGTAGTTACTACCATTGAATATTTGTCAAAAAACTCGCTAAAGCACAGACCATCACTAAGTATGAATAAGGGCCTGAGATCATCGACTCATGGTCTTGAAGGTCTGAAAAATGGTTTTCCACCCACTCTTTCCCCAGGTAAAGACAGTCTGGCCCATCAAAAGCGCTAATTGATGTAATGGTCATCCCTCCCCCCACCCCCCCACTGTTCACATTCACAACACTGATCACACTCCAACTTCAAATAACACAAATTCAGATGCCCGTCTGATTTACAAGTTAGCATTTTGATAAGCATTTCGCTTTACAATGTTAACTCTGCGCGAAATTTATTGTTAAAATTTCACATTTCAGGATATATTTTAAGTATAATAAAGTGCACAGCCAAAAAAGTATATATACACATTTCTAAATGAAAATGAAATTTTTTAGGGGAGCTCACAACATATAAAGGCATAACCTAGTAACACCAAAACTTGCATTTGACGATTCTAGTCTACCCAAATTGGCTTTGAGATTGGCTCAGAAACAGGGAGCCATTAAATAAAAAAAAAACGTAGGTTTATATGGGGAAGCAGACCAACAGGTATGCGCACCAAGCGCAGCCACTCTCATTGTAATAGCAAATTTAACTACAGAAATGCAGCTTAATATCACACGAGATTCTCAGTTTGTCTTTGGCTCCGCCCCCTTAGAGAAGACAGCCCCACAATAATCAAGAGATATCACTTACGACGATTGGATTCATAGTCCACAAAGCACACGGAGCAATAGCCTGCTTTTTCCACTGTTCCGAAGAATGTGCAGCCAGGCCCCTTGCAAAGCCTGCCTGACTCATATTGTTTGTCGGGTCCTGGCTCAGGAATGGCCTCGAGTCTGCTAGGATTTAATTGCGTCCAATTGAAAAGGCCACCCCAGGAGGGCGTCTGCTGTCCTTCCCCACCCGTGTTGGCAGTCCTCTGGATGCACTGGGGGCACAGCCCATTGAATGTCCTGAGAGCCTCCTGTCGGCAGAGGACACACCTGTCTGGATCCCGCGAGGAGCTACCCCCTGTCCTGGTTTTACTCCCTTCCCTGGGCGGGTAAGTTTGCCAAGCGCGTACACAGCGCTCACAGAGTCCACTGTGCTCCACTTTCAGGGTGAAGGGGCAATTCGGCGTCTTGCACTTCATGGCGTTACCTTCACTGTACATGGCCAGGCTGGGGGCTGTGGGTGGGGCCGAGCGGGGGGACACCAAGGGTGCCCCGGTCCCTGCACCACAACCTCTCATCAGCTCTGTCCCAGGCCTCGCCTGGTCTCCCGAGGGCTCCGCCTGAGATGTTCTGTTTCTCTGATGCATCTCATAGCACTCGTGGCAGTAGGGCTGTGTGTCCACAGATGCATAGAAGGAGCACTTTCTGGTGACACAGCGAACTCCCATAAGTGAGAGCTGGGAGATAGAGAAGCGAGAGGGATCCTGAGGCGGGACCTCCGAGGCTGGCTCATTCTTTCTTTGCCAGAGCTTGAATTCATGGTTCACCAGCTGCAGGTAGTCCTCCATTAAGTCCATGTCCTCTGGGAGATTCCCTTCATCAAGTCTGTAGGGAAGAAGCCAATGTCAATTGAAGACCATCCTGGACAGCAGCATTAGGAATTATGAGCAATTTGGTTTTTTCAATCAAAGTGATACTTCATAACTGGTATAGAAAGAAAACAATCTCTTGAAAATTCCAGTCAGAGGCCTTCATTTGTTTTTATTCACCTAAGAGGTAAAATTCATCCGCACATCCATCAATCAGTACATTCAACCATCCATTATCTGAGCCACTTACTCCAGCTCATGGATGACTGGAGCCTATCCACGCATACAATTAGTGAGAGAGTTAGGAATTAAACCAGGCAGTAGCTGGGCATGCACCTTCACAAACCATTCATTCACACAATCAAACATATAGAAAATTTCGCCAAACATCGTCAGGTCCATAAATATTTCTGGCTGGAGGAAGAAACGTGCCTACTTTAAAGTACTATGAAAAGGATCTCAACAGGTTTTCAGATATGTGTACACATCGTAATGTCATCCTTTTCAAGAAGGTGGTAGAAAAATTAAAGAGGAAGGCTGCGTTCGCATGGTTGAACAAGTTCACCACTGGTGGAAAACTTGTAAAAAAAAAAAAAAAAAAAAAAATCTTGTTTTAATTGGAATGCGCACAGCTGCATATATACAAAAATATTAGTGGAATATTTATTTTCATTAGCCATGTAAATGCCTGGATGGGAACACAGTCTTTTGCAGAGTAACAGTATAAACTGGGATATTTTGTGGATATAAATGTAGCCATTGACTGCGCCACATGATAAGTTGGTATTAACCTGGCAAGCACGCTTTATCAATTGCTCATTGTGTAGCTTTTACCTTGAGGCTAACTGATTTCAGCAATGCTATATCTTATGGATGATAAGACTGGCCATCAGTTAATTAGAGACAATATTATAAATAAGATGTTTGCCATATTTCATTATTGACACGATAGCTTCCATCACAACTCTCATTTCACTAAATTCAAGTGCTAACGTTTCAGCATAATCGAATAGACCTTTTATATTGTCAGCAAACATGAATGTCCTGAATGGGTCTGGAAATAGATTGAAACAACAAAATCTTCATCCTAAACTAAAGTCATTTATAAACCGATGATAGGAGTAGGATGAGTAATGTACATAAAACGTAGCTACCGTAGAACTTGAATTGGATTGAATGGTCCTTCCCTTGAAGTCCTGTGGTAGCTACAAATTTAATGTTCGAAAATATAAACATGTTGACATTATCCTGGAACATACTCTATGTATACATTATTTTATGCATCATAGTGATTTACCTTTCTGAATCATTACAGCTTACAACTGCTTATTTCACTGCTACTGTCACCGGTCATTTATTGGTGTTAGCAGACTCAATTTCAAAGCTAATGTACTGTAGTTATCTAGCATTGTACACTAACTACTGTAGGGGAGTGAGGCAGGTAATGCACTCGACAGCGTGCATAACCAGGGTTTCCCCACACATAGACCATTGTGTGGTGGGCTGTCACAGAATAAACTCGGACCGCCACAACTAGATTGCGCCCCAACGTGATTTTCTCTATCGCATTCTCATCTGCGTGCGTGCAAAGAAAAAAAAAAACAGTAAAATTAAAAGTACTGGAAGATCAACAAAAGGCATCCCCCACGCGCAAGAAAATAAGAAAATAAGAAGCAGCAACCCCCCCTCGCTCAACAAAACAAGAAGCATGTACCCTCCCCCCGGTCTGCCACCACACATTGCTTCCTGCTCTGTGGGAAACACTGATAACTGTCACTTGCTTCGGATTTTCACAGCAAATTCCACCGGTAACCTCCATATAAAAATAGGTACTCAATGAGTACACGTGTCTACTGCTGACTGGTAGTTCACTGCAGGCTACGAAGTTTTGCTTATGGACTTTCAGTTTTACAACTCGACAGCATAGTGTCTACTTGCAAACATGCAGTAGACACAAAAAACAGTCCATAGGCTGTTATAGGCAACTGACAAAGTCTGGAAAGGTCTCACTTTTCATAGTTCAGGTTTTTTGAGGTACGGTTGCACGAGGTACTTATTGCCAATCGAAGTGCAGCAAGTAGCATTCAGCAAACTCCCAGTCAGAAGAAGGAGAGAACTGTTTGCACACGGAAGCAAAGTGATACACTGCTGTGGAAGGGGTCAGCAGCAAATAGTATGTCAGCCTCATAAAAGAAGGCCCACTGCAAATAAATCAATACTGGTTTAAGGGCAAGCTATATTTTCAATATTTTCAGTGCTTTACCTTGTTGGCAGACAGCACTTTTTCTTGGAAGTACCATTAAATTTTCCCAACCGTAGAACTTCCATATTCCTGCACAGTTGAGGAAATGTTGTGCCAAAGGAAAGGGCTCTCTGACGGCAAGGTGAAGCAGTGAATATATTCTGAATACAGCATACACTTAAACGGAAACTGATTTTTTAAGGTGGGCCTTACTTCAGGAGGCTAACATAAGTTTTGCTTCTGTACCCATCCACAGCAGTGTACTGCTCTGCTTACATGCGGGAACTATGCCTGCTTCTACAGGCTGGAAGCTTGCTGACCGCTATCTACCGCAGGTAATACACTGACTACAGATAACTGCCTCATAAACCCAACTTCAAAAAACCAAAACTACAGGTAAAAAAGTTACACGCAGCACCTTTAAAAGTGACAGTTTGATTTGATTATTAGACTGCCCAATTACATTACTCTTGCACCCCAAAAACTGGGGAACTATGTATAAAAATTGCTGCTATTCCCAGAGGCTTCAGATAATATGTTTGACGAAACCCTTAAATGAATGCTGAAAGTCCACACTTCAACTTGATTGTTACACTTCAAATTTCAAGGAGGCAAAACAATGAAAATTGTGTCTCTTTCCAAATGCCACACTTTCTTATTGACAGACTGTAATGTGGGAAGCACCCACGTGAACGCACAGAGATCATGCAAGCTCAACTCATAAGGTCAGACGCCAGATTCAACCAAATGGCCTCCTTGCTGTGAAGCAAAGGATCTACCCACTGAATCACAATAAATTAAAGTTATAACAGTTAAGGTTATGAGTTAAAACAAATGTATATAATTAGCATTAAAGACACTTGGAAAATCTAACAATTTCCTGCACTCGATTCAGTGTCTGATTCTTTTCCCACAAACCTTGCTGCTTTTATGATATGTGTGGTGTCATAGTGAGGACCATTCACAGGGATTTCAATCACTGCCAGGTAATCCTTGATCAGCTTGTTTTTCTGTTGCTGTTCCTTCTCCATCAGGAAGTGGACTCTGAGCTCCTCAAAGATTCCTTTTCTTGGGTAGGCCAGTGGTACAGCTCGGATTTCTAAAGCAAACAGTGGATGGCCAATCAGTCATATTCGCCCACATTTGAAGGATCTCGATCAAATTTGGCCGGAAACAGGCCGAGTTATTTTCATGAAGAGCTTTTGAAAAAGCTTACTCACCAGGACCACTGTCTTTCATGGTGATGAGGGGTGCAAAGTGCTGGGAGTCATAGCCGAGCACTATGGGATACTTGTAGCAGTCTCCAGAAGGCCAGAGCAGGGGCAGATACACGCCTCCCACATTCAGAGGGGCAAAGGAAGAGCCCGACCTCATGCTCCTCAGCACTTGATCTGTGGATCCAAAAGACAAATACTTTGGGCTTTTTGATTTCGTCTAAATACTTTCCGTATCTTTTGTTTCCTGCACATACCTACGCATTTACAGTTCTCATCGAGTTATCTACCATCTGTGATGGTTCTGCCCTGCAGTCCCTCCCCCTCCTGCTGTCTTCACCTCCACTTCAACGAGCCACACCTGTATTTAAGAGCTGCACTGCCAATTGCTGCATTCTGGCGTTTTTAGCTCCGTGTGTGTTGCTGCTGCTCCCCTGTCTGTTTGTCTATTTTAAAAGTATATTTTTTAAACACCTTTTTGGTTTTACCAGCCTGTGCGAGTGGGTCCCTTCACCCAACCATGACACCATCACACTGGGCAGATGAAACTACAGCAAACCCCTTCTTGGCACTCCTCAAGGGCAAGAAGGCTCATGTACCTGCAATGACAAGTATTGGCCTGCGGAGGATGTTGGACAGAACGAAGATGTGAATATCCTCCAAAAATTCAAACTGGAGGCCACCACGGTTGGAATCAGGAGAGGCCATCTTTATAATTTTCTCCCACTCCTCCTGCCAGTTCTGAGGGGACAGATAGAACATTCTCATTTCATGCAAGAAATATTAATATACTCAACTCTCTTAAAATGTACCCACAATACCTTCCGCAACACAGTGGATGGGAAATACACAAATTAGGGAAGTCAGAAGTTCCTGCCAGGGTTAGTTCTTCCTCGCATTCTCGTATTAGGATCACCAAGGTTTTTAAATACAACATGTTGAAAGTAGTATCCTGCATGTATAGACTCTGAATTGCACTGGAGATGTAGATTTAGTAGAGTGGGCACTCACTAGTGTGTTGTAGTGTAGCCCGGTTTGCGTAAACTCCTGTGACTGCAGCAGCTCTGCCTGAAATCGCATGCGGATGTTGTGGGTCTCCGTCCCTCGCAGCACACTGTACACAGCCTTGCGTAGGACCAGATCAGTGTCGTGGACTCCCAACATGTACTGGCAGGCAGCATGAAGCAAGCAGTTCCCATCACCTACAAAAAAGAGACAGGGACCCAAACAAAAACTAAAACACGCCGTTCATTTTTTGAATTACTTGTTTTTCCTGTCAAGAGGGATCATTTTCCCACACAAGCCACATTATGACAAAAATAGCAATGCACTCCATGAACAATAAAAGCCTAATTTCATATCGTTAGTCTCATAACATAATTGCCAAAGTCATATTTTTGCCAAATTGAGATATCGGCTGCCTGTTTCTTGTGTTGGCGTTTTTCTTTTTTTTTTTTCTCAAAACCTCTAAAAAAAACCATTCTCATTAATTATAATTTAAAAAAAAAAAACTTTAAAAATGAGATAGGAAATTATGCTATGACTATCTATATTGTGCTTTTCTGTACCATGTTTTTTTTTTCCCAAGAAACAACAATGAATGATCATTTTTAACTGACCAAGGTAGTGGTGATTCACAAGTAGTTGGGTTATTGAGCACAGATGTGTGTAACGTTTTGTACTTCGTTCAGAGTGCAGATGCATGGAGGACAGGTAGCTGAGGACTGGACTCAAGTGCAAGGATGGATTTGCTTGTATTTAATAACCAACAGCACAGCAGAAGGCACAAACGTAGAAATACAAAACAACAAGGAACTGAGGTTCCTAAATACGAGCACTATGAGGAATACAAAGTCTGGGCTACGCTACAGTAACATTGTATTACAAATAGGAAACAAAACTGGAAACGAGGTTCCTTAAAAATAAATGTGCAGGTAAAACAATAAACAGCATGGTTTCCGGTTTTAGAAGGCTTACAAGAATAAGCCTTACAACACTACTATGTCAAACGGACATGAGGATACACAGGCCTCACAAAGAGACCGAGGAAGGCTCAGTCTTAAATACACACTGCTACCGCTCAGTGGAAATGAGAAACAGGTGTTGATGATAATTGGATAATGACTGAACGGCGGTCTGGGGTTTAGTAGACCGGTGAGCTGGACGTCTGGAGGCGTGGCCTTACAATTTGTTCTTAAAGTCTTTGAAAATGTTTTTCCAACAACTTCACAAAAAAAATCCAAAATTGTTTAGACTCATTAAAAACTGCTACGTCTTTAAACTCATAATTATCAGATAAATGGTTAATTTCAGTGATCATGGGTCCAAAATTTCACCAACTGCAAACCACATGATTCTTAAATTTCATCATTTCTGATTTTCCCTCATTTTATGCAATAAAATGCCATTATAATGCAACATAATATCATATATATATATGCAATATAATTATCAAAACTGGATTTTTTCAGGGCATGCATAGCCATTTCTGACATGATGTGGCAAAAAGGTTAAAAAGTGCGGAAGATTGAACAGTAAATAAGGAAAAATAACAAATCATTAAAATTATTGAATTGTAATAAAGGTTAGAACAAAATTCAGTATACAAATGGTCTCTGCGACACTGCTATACTTACCCACTCTAAATTACATCAATGAATCAGGCTATGTGCTTGTGATTAAATAAAAGCCAATAGTGTGAAAAATACAAATCTTTTACAAGCCAAAAAGCAATACGAAAAGTATCAAGCCAAAAAAAAAAAAAAAAAAAAAATCACACCATCACAGGAAACGCAGAAAATAGCAGCGGGGATTTCCACTCCGCTCTTACATCTGTTCAGTCTTACCTCTCGCATCTACGATTTTTAAAACAGGAACTGCAGGGAACGTCAATTTAATAATCATTCTTCTGCGAGTGAAACTGTCTCTTACATCAGCCAGCCAACGATGCAGTAAAATCCTGCGAAGAACAGCTGGGACTGTGCTCCTAAAACTACCAGCTGCACGTAGTTGTTCTGTGGCTTATTGAAAGTAGTTAATTTGGTAAACTAAACTCGTGGCTGAACAGGCAGCTTGTCTGACTACAGAATGGTCAAATAATGAACAGTCAGTCAGTCAGCTTGACCCGTTACTTCTGTCAGTGCAGTCTGTCGACAGATGCGAGCATTCACGTGTTGTTTTCCATGCTTCCCAATCCTTAGCCAATCTAAAAATATCCTCTTCCCTTATTGGTAAAAGAACCTCGATTTCATCCAGAAACATAAGCCTTGGTGCTCACTTTCCCCTGAACATGACGAATTGCTCCACTTTTTCCTTTCTCAGGACGTGTCCAAAAGAATTCAGTTGTCGTGACTGAATCGTTTTGAGAAACGTCCTTTCCTAATTAGCCGTTTTCAGGGCCACTGCATTGGTCTTTCAGGCTGTATATTAAATTCTCAGCATTTAATGCAGAAACTACATTTGAGTGGCACTGATATTCTCTCTGAGCCCTGTATTAAGAGCCCAAAAGTCACAGACACGCATTAGAACTGGCCATCCAGGGCACTTGAGGCCTCAAAGTTTTGTTTCAATTTGAAAGCTCTTGTTTCAAGGGAAATTGCCTAGATCACGGAAGGCTTGCTTTGCTTTTCCAATCATACAGCATATTTCTCTATTGCATTGTCCATCTGAAGTAATTCAGTGAACCAAGAGATTGATGACTAGGATTAGCTGATTAATTGAATCATGTCATTGCTGAGTAGTAATACAAATGTGTTGTGCTGTGGACCCCCAGGATTGGAGTTGAGGAATACTGCTGTAGGCCATCTAATATTGAAAATTAGTAGGCTAATACGGGCAGCTCACCCTCCCAGTACGCAAGACCCCAGCACAGGAGGCAGTTCGATCCTCAATTAATGTCGTTTTTCCCTTGACACGTTTAGCCGAGTGAAAATGTGCTGCCATTACCGCTCTAAGTATGCAGAGTTGAGCAGAGTCGCACACGAGATGGACTTCCTTTGGAGTAGGGCTAAGTTCGTTGACCTGAAACCTGCTGGCCTTTATCATGCGCACTACAGATTTAGTTAATGTGATAACTACGGACGCTTTTAGGCCTATAGAAAAATTATGGAAGACTGAAACTGCCAAAATCCAAATAAAGAAATAAATAAATTACTCAATAAATAAATACGCTATTAAACGCGCCAAAAGTGAAATAAATGGTCTTTTTACATTTATTTACGCATTTTTTCCCACTTCTTGTATCTGTTTGTTTTTCAGCATAATATTTTCGCAATTTGTAATGTATTATTTTGTCGCAGCCTTTTTCCACCTACTCTTTCCACCAATGTATTTATTTCAAAGTACTATTTTTCCATTATCTTATAGGCAAATTAGAGGGCTGTCTCTTAAAGTGCATCATTGCGTCAACTTTCGCCTTTTAGTCGATCGACATCTGAGTCCATAGATTGCCTATACTTGCCTTGCTCCCACACCACACTCGCTACAGAAATGGTTACCATCATGCATGAGACTGCCAGACAATGTTGTTTTCTCATTAAAATGAACATCTTCGTAAAGACTGAGGTATCAGTTTTAAAAGCAACCTACTGATGGAAGTTGCCAGCTCTTAGCAATAACTGTGGTGATAATGTGATGGTCTGGGGCTGCTTTGCTGCTTTGTGACCAGTGCGACTTCCCATCATTGATAGAACCATAAATTCTACTCACAACCAAAAAATCCTGAAGGAAAATATCCAGCCTGTTTGTCACCTAAAGCTCAAGCGCACTTGGGTTATGCAGCAGCAAAATGATCTGAAGCCCTCAAGCAAGTCCTCCTCTGAATGGCTAAAAAGAAACAAAATTAAGGTTTTGGAGTGGCCTAGTCGAGCTCCTGACATGAATCCATTTGAGATGTTGTGGCAAGAATGCAAACAGGTATTGGATGCCTAAAAATTTTCTGAAGTAAACAATTCTGCAAAGACAAGTGGGCCAAAATTCCTGCACAAACATGGAAAAGATTCATTGCCAGTTACCGCAAGCATTTAATTGCAATTGTTGCTGCCAAGGGTTACACAACCAATTATAAGGTTTTGGGGGGGCAATTATTTTTTCACATGGGAGATATAGGTTTTGAATAATTACCTTCAATAAATGAAGTCATTATTTAAAAGCTGGATTTTGTGTTTATTCAAATTGTCTTTGCCTTCAACGTTGTATTTAAATTAGTTGGATGATCTGAAATATGTAAATATTGCAAATAAACCAAAACAGAAGAAATTGGGAAGGGTGTACATACTTTTTCACAGCACAGTATGACAGAATCATGTTCAAGGCTACTAATTATATCCCCGAAATACGAGTTTTGGGGATATCATGGTTTCGCCCCACCTGCTGCCGCCGCCACCACCTCGGCCACCGCCGCAGATTTTAGCCGTTAGCGCGATCACTCACAAAATACTTTACATTGGCTTCTCATTTTTAGCAAATGGGTAGATATGGTAGAGAGGATGAACTGATTAGATTTTGGGCAAGTATGCTCTCCTAGGTTTGCCACCAGGTGGCGCTATATATTGAAAAAATCAGTTTTTTAACCATATCTCTGGAACAATTACTTACACAGACCTCAAATTTGCCTCATATTGTAGGTCTAGTAAAGGGGAATCTAATAAAGGGGGCTTCGAGGATTGGGGAATTTCGGGGATATACCCCTTGCTGTCGGCCGCCGACAGCGTAGGCCTAGTTTTGAAAGAGGAACAATCATTGAGAAAACTCCAACACTCAGCCAACCAACTTTATATCCTTATGACTCAGCCACCCAGTCATAGAATTTCATGTTCATAGGGCTGCGGTCCGGCCAAAAACACGGTCGCTCCAACTAAAAACATGAACGCTTCAAACACCATTTATTTATCCAACGAGCGCTAATCGCTATTTTTGGTTTATATAAGGTTTTGGATCCAAGTTATTGTTAAGACACTAAGCTAGTCTAGTGAGATCACAATATTTAACAAGCTGTTTTGTACATTTAGATACACACACAGGTCCAAACCAAAAATTGTTGATTCTCTAACTTAGACAGCTCTGTAACATATTGTTAATTTGTAAATCTTAACGTAATTCCACTTATTTAGCTAGACAGAAAACTGTTGTCACCACAGCAATAGTGAATGCGTTAGCCAGCGAATACAAACTAGCTTACTCTTACCACTTCTGTTCATTGAATTGGATAAACAGCTTGAGTAAAGTAATGACAATATCAGCAGCTAGCTAACATTATCACTTTAATATTATAGCAATACAGCATGAGAACTGGCTGACTCGTTCGATAACCAAAATGACAGTAGCCCAGATTAACATGTAAGTCAGTGATTCATCCTTGAAGCTTCATAGCAATTTTCTTGCATCCTATGACAGGCTAAGTAAGCTATCAATCACAAGCTCACCACCCTTCACCAAGCTGAAGTAGAAACCTAAATGCATTCAGTGGAACTGGTGAACAAATGGCAAACACTAGGTCTGCGAGCCCTTTCCTGCCATTGGATGAAGGACACTTTCATCAACAGACCCCAAAACGTCAGGATGGGCCACCACTCCTCCTCCACCATCCATCTCAGCATCGGTGTCCCCCAAGGCTGTGTTCTCAGTCCAGCCCTCTACTCTCTCTTCACACATGACTGCACTCCCTCCCACAACTACAACACCCACATCAAATTTGTAGACAACGCAACCATAGTGGGACTCATAAACAACAATAATGAAACTGCCTATATGGGGGGGGGGGGGAACCACTGACCACCTGGTGCAAGGACAACAATCTGATCCACAACACAAAGAAAACAAATAAAAAATCATAATTGACTTCAGGAAAAACAAAAAAAAACACACCACAATGGTCTGCGCATCAACAGAAAGGAGGTGGAGAGGGTCTCGAGTTTTTAGTTCTTGGGAGTGCGCATCGCTGAGGACCTCACCTGGAGCCCGAACGCGTCCTGCATCATCAAGAGAGCCCAGCAGAGACTGTTTTTCCTGAGGACCCAGAGAGGCGACAGGCTTCCCCAAAGACACCACCCTCCCCTCAGGCAGACTGAGAACCCCCAGCACACGCACATACAGGCTGCGGTATAGCTTTTTTCCCAGGGCTGTGGACAGGCTGCAGAAGTCACTGCACCAGCACCAGCCCCCTCGCCACACACACAGATAGAACCGTCACCCCCGGACTCAGTGCAATAACTTACTCTGTGCAATAACTGTTGTGTTTCATTGCCCCCTATATTTTCATGTTTAGAGTATTTATTTCATATTTTTAAATTCTAAAGCTTCAAGGGTATGAATGTGTGTGTGGTCATGGGCATGGGTGAGATGTGCATGGGCTTATGTGTGTGTATGTACTGGCGTATATTGTACAGTGCTTAACAAAATTATTAGACCACCACCCAATTTAAGGTTTATGCCACAGCTACCCTAAATTATCAGTATTGCTAATCACCAAAATATTTTTTATGTTTCTGTAATGGTTAATCCACCAGTATGCGCAAGCTCTTTAATTGAAATTATATTTTTAATGCTAAAATATAATTATTGTTGTTATCCATGAATTTTCGAATTTGCCGTTATACCAAAAAAAGCAGGAAATAAAATAGTTCAGCACATTATTAATTTTTGATTAAGATGCCAAATAACAGTTATTTTCTTGCATTCCTGAACATAAAAATTAGTTTTAGTGGTTGAATGCAAGAATGCAAGCTGTTCTCAAGGCCAAAAGAGGCCATACAAAATAGTTTTTTTGGTTTTTATGTATGAATAAGGACTATTTAGTTGTTTCAGTTCGTTATTTGCCGAAGAAATAACAATATAATATTTAGTTTTAAACAAGTTTTTGAAAATTTCTAAAATATTTGTGTTTTCTCGTTTTTCTGACAGGTGGTCTAATAAATTTGTAAACCACTGTACATATTTTTTTGTCCTATTTTCCATGCTGCAACTGGATTGCTCCAACAGAGTTTCCCTGTATAATATTCAATGACAATAAAGATCTATCTATCAATTTATTTGCGAAACAGTCTGATTACATATGTTCGCTATCCCAGCTAGATCGCACTATCTGTTAGCAAGCTACCCTTTGTACAGCGATGTTTCCTGTTGCTACAGATCCAAGTAATTGATTTAAGAGTGGAAAATTTGCAAAAGCACAAGCTATTGTCCAAGTTAGTTGGAGATGAATCTAAGATTTGTCCTCAGTGATGCGTCTGAGCTAGCGCGTGAACTAGCACATTAGGTGCATGAACTGACGCGCTAATTTGACTTTTACTGAGGGTTGTAGTATGCTTAACTTGCTTCGTAGTATACCCCCGGTAAGGTTTTTTCCACTGTTTATCACACACAGAGGCAAAATCAATGATGAAGTTACAAACAAAAAATTTATGACAGCAGCAATCAACAAGCTGACGTTCTCAGTAAACACTTTTTACCAACTTGAGCATCATTAACGTGAAAGCTAACATGTGGCTTAACAAACCAAATTGTTCATAGACGGTTTAGCTAACATTACTCAGTATTTATACCAGCGTTTAATTAACGTTAACGAATGAACCATAATATTATAACTCTCTTGTGTCGGCAAACTCTTAAAATAATCGGAAAAGACGTCCGTATCATCCATGTTTGTTTTTGGCGCTCCTGACACCGGTCCGGAGAGCTGTCACTTTCTGCCACCAGTTCAGCTCCGCCCACAAAAAAAACGTCAACACTGTTTACAAACATGGAAGGGGTCTATAAGGCAGCTGCAACCTGCTTTTAGTCCAAGCAATCTAGGAATAACCCAGATTCACCAGTGAGAATTCAAAGGATGAAGTAATTCCTACTTCAATACTCAACATTTACTAGCAAATGAGTAAAAACAATAAATGCACAGAAATCGGTCTGTTCATTGGATGTCATTTTTTAACCCTAATTTTGCTTTTATGTTCAACTTGTATCAATTAAATTTAATGTTCATAAACTTGTTGTAGGCGCTTCAGTATATTAGCAAACAGGCACTTAAACCAGTTCAGCATACATCTAACTCAGACCTACCAAACACTTTGTTCCTCAAGAATACTGAAGTTAACAATACAAAGTGAAATAAGGGTTTTCAACTAAATGCATGCTAAAATATTTGTTCGATGGACAGGAAGATTTCTGATTTTGCACACTGAGTCTTTAACTTTGTCAAGATAGAAACTAAAACAGTTACAGATGCAACTTTGAAATGAGAAATGAACTCACAATCATACATAGGGAAGAAGACATTTTTCTAAATTGGGGGTTCCCACATCCTGTTTAACCAAAGACGGCAGGGTTGCAAACCTAGAATTTATTCCAATGGAGTGCTGGAAATGGTTGAGCTCTTGAATCACAGCAAGCATCATAACCAGTAGTTAAACATGCTGAAGACCATGGATCCTCATGATTGGTACTGGTAACCATAGGGCTAAGTAATTCCATGCAAAAATCATCTAACCACTCACATGAGCCTCAAAAATCTTAAAGGGGACCTATTATGCTGATCCTTCTTTTAATACATATTAGTAATGTTATAATGTTGGTTGTCCATGCTCAACCTCTGAAAAGTTTCTAAACATAAGATATAGGGGTTTTGCCGTAATCCAAGAACGTGATTTTGTCAGCGTGATTTCCTCTCTGAACAGCTTCTCCCGAGATCTTCACGAGATCTGGGGAAAACCTGACGTCAGGTTATGCTGTCCAATTAGTACTGATCTAGCCAGAGCCAACCACTGAGCTGGACCTGCCCACACCGGAAACTATTCTAGCAGGCACTAACAACGGCAGATCATACTATGCCTTAGTAGCGTCTACACTTTTGGAAATACAAAAGAAGAACCGCAGATCATTTGAGGTGCAATTTTGTCAGTATCTCTCCCAAAGCTGCTTGTCCGTTTACCTTTGGACGCGAAGAAAAACAACCATTTTTCTTCCAAAAGACGATGCCACCAGAAATCAGTGAGTAGTTTTTTTTTGTTTGCTGGCAGCAAACAGCCACGGCCAAAGGGAACGTTAGCTGATTGTGCACAGCATTTCACCAAAGAGAGCTTTGTTAATAAAGGATAATTCGACACAGGATAAGGGTTTCAGCTGCTTCTCAAACCTGAAGCAGTTCCATCAATCAAGTGCTCGGAGCCACAAGCTGTAAGTAACGATATAACAGCAAATAATGTAAGTGAAGCTAACGTGTTACGGGTGGCTAGCAGGACCGCTAGCGATAGTTAGCACTAACAACTGGCCTCAAACGCAGGCTTTGTAAAATATCTGAAGAAAAAGCCTGTATCGGTCGTGACTGTCCATGACTCACAGACACAGAAGCTGTAAGTTGCTTTTACTGCATAATCCAACCTGACGTGATAGCCAGTTGATTGTGACTGTAGCACAACGGCTAACGTAGCCAAGTTACTGTTGCTAATGTTTGTGTCCTAAATTTGCAAGAGTGATATCAGGGGAAATTCTACAGAAGGTGTGTGAACATAAACCTCATTTGAAGCTAACTTTTAATACTTGTTTGTAATTTGGATGCTTAGTACAACTGTTCACAGTAACAGAACTTGCTGTCTGTAAAACCTGTATTGCAAGGGTTCCTCTCTGTGGTTATGACTGCTCGGTTACCAGCTACTGCATGTTAGTTTGCGTGCCGTGCTAATTAAAAATGCTCCTGGTTGACTTATATGCAGTAATTCTGATCGGTATGCTTGTGTTACTTCGGTAAGCATCAATGTGGCAGTTTCATCATAATGTTGCCCGATTGTAGCCACTACAGTTAGTGATCGCTTCACTTATCCATGACTGGGATCAGCCGGATACTTCACAAATGTCTTAGCAAGCTCTCTAGTGCTACCGTGAAAGCAATGTGAAACGCAGAAGCTCTACCAGTTTACAAATGATTTCTCTGCACTACCTTGACATAATTTCATCCCCCTTTAGAAATTGTTGTGGCTAATAAAAAGCCAAAAAAGGCAGAGATTAAATAGGTAATTCTTGCCTGATTGTAGCCACTACAGTTGAAGCTAACCGGAGAGGTGCTGTATGTTTCTGCTGAGTTGGGCTGCAGTTAGACCAGACGTAGGTTTTGCAGAGCTTGGGGCGCGTTTTTGGGTGCTTGTGAAACGATCGCTTTACTTATCCATGACCGGGGTCAGCCTGATACATCTCCAATGTCTGGGCAAGCTCTCTGATGCTACCGGTGAAAGCAACAGGGAAGCGCACAGGCTATTATGTGCCCGGTATAACAAACGATTTCTCTGCATTGCCATCGATTGAATATTAAATTCTTTCCCGTAAAAGTGATCGATTCGCTAGCTCCACATAAGCAACGGTTCACACAGACGGAACTTACGGTCTGTAAAACCTGTATTATGTTCATGACATAACCGGAGCTCTAGCTAGCTCTCGCACACTATCCATAATGCGCCCATTTTCCGCGAGGAAAAGCTGGTCATTCCGAAGTAATAAGTAAACCATTACCACGGGCAATTTCCGAAAAGGCCGTTTAGCCTGGAGCTTTCGCCCTCCGTCATATACCAGCGCCCGAAGCTGTTCGTTTCTCCACACTAACAACACACCACAGCTATGCACACGAACCAGCAGGTCCTAATACACACCGAAGCAGTCCATAAGCTGTTGGTCCACTTTTAGCTGCCCCTCACTGTCCATGTTTCCCTCTAAACTCAGACCCACCGGATCTCTACGGTCTCCGGTCTACACTTGGGCATGTCGACCCGTTCTACAAATGTGTCTATATGGGGTGGATTCTAGCTTTCCCTGCATCCTACCAACAGAGTAGAAAAACTGCTGTACTCACCACTGTTGCCGATAGCAAATTTGTGCTTGAGCTGCCAGACTTTCGCACTGCTTCCTCCACTTTCGCCGTTGCGTTTATTAGAACAAGTTAATTTCATTAGATGTATACACATGTACTGCGTTAGATTGCAGAATATGTCCGTCGAATCCTTCGGGAGACGCGTCAGTTTCACTCTGGAGCCGGACCAGGAAAACTGCGTTCTGCGGCCTCGTCCCGCCTAGATCCGCCCTCCACAGAGCTGGCCAGTCAGAAGAAAGTGGGCACACGGGAGTGGGGGGCCATAGCGGAAGAGCCACCCCAATGAGGCGTTTCAGGCAGAGACTACTATGGACTACAAATGGGGTTTTTTGAGGATGGCAGTATGAGCGAAATAAGTACCCTTTTTTTACTTTGCACGATCAGGAGTACACTAGGGGAGTCCAAGATCAAAATATAAACTTGGAAAAATGGCATATTAGGTCCTCTTTAACCGCTATTCATCACTCATGACAAAAAATGGCACATGATAAACATGGTATTCCGCCTGGAAATTCCCATGGACCCAAAGGCCACAGTCCAAGAAAAATCAACATTCTTAAAATTACAATTAAATACTTTGATAAGATAGCCCTGTTTTCAAAAATTATATGAGTAAATCAACATTCATGAGGTAGACACTAGGACACATAATCCTAATCTTCTTGAGTTTATCATGGAGATATGTGATGGTGAAAATTCTACTAAATTAGAGAATTTCCTACATTTTCAAGTGCACACTAGTAAAAGCTGAACTTGAGTGCTCTACTGGCAATGTCACGTATAAGGCAAATGGGTATGACTTAAAAAAAAAACCAATACTTTCAGTACTTCAAGTTGGAATTTTTCAGGCAGCATTTAGGAAAGCTCAGTATTTCAATGATGGGAAGGCTGTGACTCATTTATTTCACATTCATGTTCTAAGAGCAAGGGGAAGTTCAGCAATGAATGGACAAAACCACGTGTTCCTTTCCTGACCACATTATGGTGACAGCAGATACCAAATTTTAGATTATGCTGACACACACCGCAGTTGAATCTGATGCAATAATTTAATCTCACCTGCTAGTACAGATGGTGTTGAGAGATTAGCCATATAAATTGAGCCCATAATTAAAAGCAGATCTGTCTGTTTCTATGGACATCTGTATGCACTCTCACACTCAAAAATGAACAAATAATCAATTTACAAGTGATTTGTAAATTACTAAGAGATTATCAATTACAGATGAAAACCAATACCCTAAGTGTAATGCTCTCCCTTGAAACATAAAGAGACACAAGGTAATGAAAACAGAAAGTAATTTCCAACCCTCGGACAATGGATAGTGCTTCAGCTTAAGTGTCACATTTCTATTCAATTTAGCATGGGACTGACGCGCTGCAAGTGGGCTTTCCATAAATTAAGTCAAAATATTCAGATGTCGGAAAAAGCCTGCAAAAAAATTTTTCTGCTGCAGTTATGTGACCTAAGGATGATCTAAGACAGATTCAACTCCCCAACGACCAAGCAAAACAATGCCTTTAAATGGACTATATCCAAGGCAACACTGTCTAGCAATATACACACAACCAGAAGCCACGCTAAGCACAAAGGAGGGAGTCTGCGATGATCCAAATTGTAAAGGCTCTAAAAATGGATCCAAACTTATACCTGTGATATGAATTAAAAGCAATGAGAAATAAACCCCGCTCACATCACCTATCCTGGCTGTAGCCCACAGAAAGCAAGCTTCATTCAGAACAAAATCCTCACCATTACACGAGCTCTGTCAGACCTGACGATACCAAGAATTTTTCAGTGCCCAATGTTAATGTCTCTCATACTAAAACTTTGTGGGCCATGATAGACATTAATGTATGAAAGGCAGCCCTCAGGATTATAAATTCTTAGAAAATAACCCCAATTAACGCTGATCACATACAGCACCCCATTGCTCAGCATCCTCCACACCAGTGTCTGTACCATTGCTTTCACGAAGTGTGTGATGTGTACCTTCCGTACGTAGTGGCACCAGCTTCTTGACCTCCCGACACCAGTTGAGCCTTTTCTCTTGCTCAAGGGAGACCAGCATGGCACGGTCTAGAATGGCTGCCTGGACGACCTCACGGAATCCCTGAGGGTAGTGGTTGATGCGGACCATCTCCAGCGTGTGCCTGTGCACGCTACGAAGGTGGAGGACAGAGCCACTCGCCGACGGCTTGACCACATCATTGGACATACGCTCCCTTATCGTCATCGCTTTCCGTAGGTTGCCAGAATATAGGAACTCGGGCAGAGAGCTCTGGCCCTGGGACATGGTTGAGTCTGGGTTAACGAGAGCACACTATGTGGCCCCTGAAAAAGATGGAGAGAGCAGACTGATGAAGTACTGCTGGCGGGAAGTGACAGGTCGTTTCACGGCCACCATTGTGCTGGATGATTGATATCATTCAGGGGAACGTGTACTTTTTAGCTCTTATTCAGCCAGAATTTCCCGACACCTTGAAGTGTGGGGTCACATGACATACTGTACACAAAGCTGGTGAATTCCAAAGGAGTCATAGAATCCCCTAGTCCATTCATACCAATTAATTTCCAAAGACACACTCACCAGGCCACGTTCACATCCTACGCTGCATCATTCGCGCATTTTATCCTGAAAATGTTTTAAAACGAGTAATGCACTTCACTTTTTCAATTCAGGCAAAGCAATCTATTTTTATCAATAAAGATTTTTTGAATCAGCTCACCCAAACATTAACCGGAACTTCGGTAAATGCATTTAGCAGTAATGCAAAAATGAAAGAAACGTAACCAAGGCCTAGGTCAAAAGGGAGGCCAGTCATTGGACACATTTCTTCCCCACAAACCCACATCCCATTTTATTTTCAATTTACGCGAACTGAGCTTGATGATAACTGAAATTCAGAAGATCTAATTTTGATCCGTGCATTAATTAGGATATGGTTGTCTATTCATCTATTATCGAAACCGCTTCAAATTCACCAGGGTAAGATGAGGGTGTGCGATTTAAATTCTAATGTCAAATGGTTATCTATGGTATTCTATTAAGAAAAGTACAAAACGTTTAAAAAGAAGTTTAAAATATGAAGCAGACACACTTCATGCAAACTTCTCCCCTTCTGTTATGCAGCATGATTGATTTGCACTCCACAGGACAATATTCAGTGAGTTTTTTTTTTTTTGTTTAACCATATACACGCGAAAGAAAGATATTTGATTGACTACCTCCAACTGAGCATCGCGAAACAAATAAACTAAGTTTACTTATTAAAAACAAATGTGTAAAGCTACCTGTTACAAAGCATACGCGTAAAATTGCTAAAGCAGTGTCTACAGAAGGCTTAGCCTACTGCGCTATCTGACTGACAGCAGATATCAAAACGATATGCGAGCACCTCTCGAGCTTGGACGTAACGTAATCATTCCTATGATTAAAACAAAGAGTTCGGTAAAATGCATTTCTCGAACACACCATAGGAATATACCACAAAGTATCAGTCTCTTTCGGATAAAACTGATGAATACCCTTTGGTCTCGTCCCATTTTGGAGTAAAGCCAGAAAGCCAGTTTGTTAAAGAAGAATTCTGTTGTCATATTTGGCATAATAGGTAAATTTAAAGGGGAATAAAACGAATACATCTAATTCAGCTAACTTCACTAAATAAGCATACAGACTAAAAGCCAATCTCTCACAAACAAGTCTTACCTTACAGCACCAATAATTCTGCAGTAATCTCACTCATTAATTTTAGAAGCGGAATACACATCGCAATTAAGTATTATTCGCCTTCACACACCGATCAACAAATCACACGCTTACAAGAGTGTTCACTTATAGTGCATTTCAACTCATAATATCAGTGCTCGATGAGCTTTGGCAAGGGTAAAGCAGCTATGGGTGCTTTACTCACGTAAAAACCCGTCAGGGGATTTCCAATTCACGGGACTTTCCGCATAAATTCCATCCTTACATTTGACATACACTAGGGGGAGAGCGATGCGTTTGGCATTGCCGAAGAGGTTGAGGGTTTGGCGGGGTTCGAAGATCACCACTCCTGGTGGCTGACGAAGGTACAGATGGGTTTCTTTGCAGCGTCATCACAGACATGCGCGCCACCGGGGACCAGAAAGAAACTCATAGCACTGTATATCCATACTGTGGATTAGCATTTAAAGATCCTATGAAATAGGTTGTGCGTCGAAGGGATCCGAGCTCTGCCTAGTGCAGTGGTTGCCCCCCTGAGGAAGCGCAGAGCCACTGCAGGGAGGAAGTGTAAATGTTGAGCACTAATGAAATTGAATGAATATGATTCATGTGGTGACATAAGTGATATGACGTCAGAACGGCTGTGTTGTTAACCTGAACCTTTTTTTAACTTCAATCGCCTGAATTGTTAATGATTGATAAAAAAATAAAGTCCACTTATGCAGACATGGGGAGCATGAACTTTTTTTGGCTTCAGAAGGGGGGCGTGACAGAAAAATTTGAGAACCACTGGTCTCGTGGGATACTTCTCTATACTCTCGCAGTATCTGTGCAGGAAGATTTTAAAGGAAAAGTAAACATATGGTAAACCGACATTGCCAAATAAAGTTCATAATCTCTGCTATCCAAAACGATAGATCTTTTTTTTTTTTTTTTTTTTTTTTGCATGGCGTAATATACTTTCAAACATCGCATAACCCTAGAAATGTCAGAATGTGCCACGGCCGCCATGGAAAATAATCGACCAATCAAACAAAAGGAAATATCTGCCCAGACCAGTGCGTGACTTCACCTGGGCTGATCATGTCTTTCGAGTGTATGGAGTCAAAGCATAAGTATTGGAAGTTGAGTCATGATTAAGAGCAGGGGACGTGCCGTCGGAGGTCAGGTAGGTGAGGCAGTATCCTCACCTTTAAACAAACGATAACTTCCCATTACTTTGCTTGATTAGCAATCAGAGGATTGATTAAAGAGCATCTGAAGTCGATTCCCAATGTTTTTGTTTATCGGCCAATCAGGGAGCCGCACCCGCGCAAACGAACCGAAATAGAAGGATTATCTATGCGTGTACACAAAACATTGGTTGATGAATGAAATTGGTCATGTGACAATGCAAGATGTCAGCAAAAGCAAGTGATTTGTTTGTAAATATTGGACGTTCAACGTCCCGTCTAAGAATCGACTTTAGATGCCCTCTAACTAATTTACAAGACTAAACGGCAGAATGGCGCGCCAATTTCATCCACGACATTATTATTCAGTGCATCTAACTTAAAAAGCCCACGAGACAGCAAATTTGTTCATATTTGCTTAGAGGAAGCCGACGCAATGCCATTAACAAATATTCAAACCTTTCTTATGCTGCGTTCAATGTGTGGACAATATGTACGAGACGGTTTTCCCCTTAAATACGTACTTTTCAATGTCATTCAAAAAATAAATGAATAAAAAATAAATAAATAGAGATTGGAGCCCTCTGGTGGGTCACACTGAAGTTGTCCAGAGGTTTCCCATAAATAGCTGTCTCAGTGAGGGGGGGGGGGGTCGAGCTGGTGAACCGTGGAACCGAGTCGTCGCACCAGCTTGTGGGAGATGAAATTCCCAGCTGCGCTGGAGAGAATCAAAGCCTCTGTAGGGAGGGTCACAGCATTACAGGAAATCTTCACTGGTATCAGGAAACGTTGACCAGTAAGAGTGGTGGGTGACACCTTTACCTTAGGGGGCTCTGTTCCCCCCTCTTGACTCACGGTGCAGGGGCCAGTCTTCTTCCAGGGGCAACGCTCTGCTGGTTTGGAGCGCCCCAGTTCCATGGGCTCCGGTCCCTCAGTGGGCAGCTGGGTGGGGTCTCTGTGCTGAGCCAGCCGTCTCTCCTGCAGGAGCTGGTCCAGGAGCTGGTGGCCACACTGATGTAGGAGGGCAGGGACATATCCAGGTCCCTGCAGGCCATCCCTGTCGAAGCTCTGGACACAGCCCCCTCCGGAAGATGGATATCAGCACAGGCTTGTTCCAACTGCTGGCTGCAGCCAAGGTGCGAAGTTGGAGAGCATAGTGGTCCTGCTTCCCTGGCTCAGGTCCAGCTGTTAGTCCCCAGTAGAGGCTGACACGGGAGTGTTTTTTCAATCCTGTCCCGTCCCGCTCCCGCAAAAAAAATTCCCGTCCCGTCCTGGTCCCGTAACAAAGTCAAAAAAATAATCCCGTCCCGTCCCAGTCCCCAATAAATCACTCCCGATCCTGTCCCGTTACCGTTTTTTCTATTTTAGAAAAAACAGTCGTCGTCGCAGTCATGTAAACGATTGTGATGACAGACGGATCCTGTCTGCCCCGCGCGCATTGCAGGCTGAATGACAGCTCGACAGAGTCAAACTTCATAATATCACAACGTGTACTCAGGTCTACTTTGCAAAGCGAATCAGAATTTGGAACAATTGACATAACGTAGGCTACTGTAATAGGCTAGGACAACCTTCAGCCCCCTTGTGATTACTCATGAAAGAAATACAAAACCACTAGGCTAAATAATTAAGGCTGAAGTACAAGTATAAATAAAATAGTACACAAATGTGTCAACATTTTAAGTGTGTCACAAGAAGAATTAATTAATTAATCAGGCCTTGGGTCATCTTGATTATTGCAGTCTGCATTCAATGCAGTTTACAGTGTCATGGCCAACTAATTGGAAAATGAGAGCACTGAAGGTGCTGATGCCTCGGTGCTTACAGCAGTGACAAGTCTGTCCCTTAATGAAGCTATAAAATTCTGTGTGGACATGTCAGAGTGCCCTAGCTGTGCATCTATGCTTGACATAAGCTATGTTTCCATCCACTTGTCAATCGAATTATCTGAAGTTCGCTAAAAGTATTCATGCGAATAAAGGCGGTGAAAATGCATTTCCACCCAACAGCATTAAAGCGAATAAAAACTTGTGCGTAACGACGTTACTTGCTGCTATGCGATCAGCTCGGTGTATCGAATAGATTTCTGACATTTTAAGCTGTTTCCATTCATTTTCGCACTGAATCGCAGAACCTTCGAATTAACAGAAGTAGTGTGGTAGGCAACAAAATTAACTAGTTCGCAATAATGGATCAAGTCTCCCAACAAATGATGATAATTGCACAAGTTGTAATAGTGCTTATGTGCCAGCTATTAGCAACATGCAAACCATTATCAGAAGGCAACGACGGCATCGAAACACCGTCACGATGTAGTCGCAGATTTATTCGGCAAATAACGTTTCCATCAGCAGTTATGATACGAGATCAGGAAGGCACCAGACGCATAAACCGGGGTTTATTGAAACACAAAGAAAACGAGGCACGAAGAAAAAAAAAACTTGGCCCAAAGGGTTGCAAAAATCAACTAAGAAAAAAGCTACACAGAGCTAAGTAACAAAAGACCCCAAACGACAAAAACAAAAAACCACTGGACACTAAACACTTGGTGATAAACTTGGCTTGGAAACTCGACAATGAAAACTTGGTGGTAACTTGGCATAGAAACTCGAGACTCTGTCTGCCAGCCAACTTCCACAGCCCCCCAGATAAAGGGCAGAAAATCAGAGCACATGAGGGGCAACACCTGGAGAAGAACAAGAAATCAGGAGACAAAAGACAATAGGTGGACATGACTTGCTCATTAAGAAAATGAGCGTTAAAGTTCCAATGAAGTATGCAGGTTGGAAAAGCATAAATGTTAACAGAAAAGCACAAAGATTTCAGGAATCATGACATAAGGCCCTATTTTTTATTTGATATGACTGTTAGTAAATGTTAGTAGAATCAAGCTTAGGAGCCCTGAATCAGCACAGGAAGGAAGGGGACAAAAGCCAACCAGAGCTCTGAAGTGTAAACACGAAGATACGGGCGGAACGCAGACAAGCGGTGGAGTGGCTGGGCAGACCTGGCAAAACAGAAAACCTGGAAAATAAAAACATGAATGAACATGAACTATGAAATGGGAAATCCCATAAATATGTCTGGCCAAAGGCCCAGGACCCTGAACACATCGCATAAACCTTTTACCGATCAAGAAGAAAATCCGATGAGATCAACCCTATAAACTTAATTTCGATATCTTGAAAATCAAGTCAAATTTCACCGTTCCATAAGGCATTTTTTATTTGATATGACTTAATTCGCATAAGAACGTGTGTGGATGGAAACATGGCGGTTGACATAACGAGCTGATAATAAGCAACCGTAGGACCGCTTAAGCGAGACTGCGGTTGTTAAGCCCCAGCAATAATTGAAAGCATTGTTCATTTGCACACGGTTACTGTGTGGGGAGAAATCATTTGTGATGTTTCATAAAGTTCATACATTGGGTGGTAGTTGACTGCATCAAAGAACGTACATTTTTCGATTAGTAAATGTTTATCATTAAAAACACGCATTTTTGTTTGATTAAAGATAGAAAAAAGAAAGAAAAGAAGGCCTGTTAATTTTGACTCCCGCTCCCGTTCACTCCCGTTTACATTTTTCCTGTCACGTCCCAATCACGTGTCTAATAGGTAAATTGACTCCCGAATCACGGGAATCCCGCGGGAATCCCGTGTCCCGTGGGAATCCCGAGAAAATGTCAGCCTCTAGGCCCCAGCCTTCTGGGGTGAAGACCGAGCGAAACTGCTAGAGGAAATCGGCTTAAGTGTTAAAGCCGGATTCCCCCCAGACAGCTGTCGCCCAGTCAAGTGCTTTGCCAGTGAGGCGGGTCATCACTGCTGCGATCTTCTCTGCGTAATTCAGGGCTGGATGGTACGTGAAATACAGAGCGCACTGAAGAATGAAGCCTTAGCACGCAGCAGGATTCCTGTCATAGTGCTCAGGCAAGCGGGCTGATGAATCACCCCAGGAAACGGCTGAGGGAGCCTGCAGTCCGGCAGGACAGACGGAGGGCGGCGCTGGTGGTGGTGCATGGGAGATTGAGAGTTTGCAAATCCCGCCAACCACTTTGTCCAGGGCGGCCCCCAGACGGGCGATCTTCCTCTGCTGATCAGCCACCAGCTGGTAGAGTTTGGGAGGCTGGGCAGCGAACTCCCCTACCACTTGTGGCAATACAATCCTTGCTGAGTCCATTATTAAGGTGAAGTCTTCTGTAACATTTTGCACTTCGTGCAAAGTGCAGATGCACAGAGGACGGGAAGTTGAGGACTGGACTCAGGTGCAAGGATGGACATGCTTGTATTTAATAAGCCAACTGCACAGCAGAAGGCACAAATGTAAAAATACAAAACAACAAGGAAGAGAGGTTCCTAAAAATGAGCATTATGAGTAATACAAAGTCTGGGCTACACTACAGAAAAATTGTATTACATCAGGAAAAGAAAACGGAAACAAGGTTCCTTAAATCCAGGATTTGGTAGACCTGTGAGCTGGACGGCTGGAGGCGTGGCCTTACATATCCCGTGATTTGTTCCCAGCCAATAATGTACGTCTATTCCAGCACAAGTTGACAACTGTAACTTGCTGGAGGCCAAACAGAGACATTAACTAAATTATAGCTGCTGCGCAGCAATTGTCGGGGCCGGGCAATTTTAGGCAAAATTAGGCAATTCTGAGCAACAAGCAGAGTGTAGGAAGATGAAAAAAAGGTGGCATTCTAATGTGCATTTTACATCAGTTGAGGCTTGAATTCTCAATTTCTGGCACAAGAGACTATGCTCTATCTCACTGAACTAATTAGCAAGAGACAACTCTGCGGTATATATGTTCAGAACTTCTTTTAGCTCATTCAGGGTTGCCAACTTTCATGCATTCAGCCTGAGTTTAAGTGGCATATTCATGTTCCAGTGCTGTATGTCAGCAATTATTCAATCAGCGCGTTTGTAAGAGATTCTCTGGCAGAATTGAAGACCTTGTGCATGGAGGTTTATCAGTTTCACATGCGCGGTGGATTTCACCTCTAGTAACAGGGGAATCAATTATGACCCCCGACTTCTCACGCTTTTCTTTACTCAGGGGTTGAAAGCAATGGAATTGCATAAAAACACACGCATTGCATTGATTGAATAATTGCTGACTACGGCACGGGAACATGAATGAAGAACTAAATCTCACGCTGAATGCATGAGAGCTGGCAGCCCTGCTCATTGTAGGAATTCTACAGCTGCAATGACAGCGTGTAAAGGCAGATTTCAAACAGCTGTCAAAAATTCAGTTTTTAAGACAAAAATCCGAAAAGACACAAATTGCATCTAGACAGCATGGAGATGTTGGTAATTTGTTTTTTAACAATGATTTATTGGCTCCATAAGTGAAAAACTGATGTTTAAAAATGCGATTTTTGCATTGACTTCAATTGCTCGCATGAGAGCGAAATTCAAAATGCTGTAAAAAATTCAGTTTTTGAGATAAAATTCTGATATTTTCCAAACATCATCTACCATGACTCCAAAATTTTGACATATTTTTAATGAACATTGAAAATATATTTAGCAAGAATTTGCAAGTATATGTTTACAATACCATTTACAGTCAAACATTTTGATGCACTGTAGGCTCAATTTTCGATAAATCAAAAATCTGTGTGGATCATTTGTGTAGGACAGTCTAAAGATGCTCTGTGGCAAGTTTGGTGTCAATTGAGCAAAAATTGTGGGAGGAGGTAGGTTAAATAAGTTTTATAGTTTTTGAAAAAAAAAACAGAGTGATGGACTTCATAATTTGCAATAGATTTAAATGTACAAAGGTTACTTCAGTATTGGAGCTACATTTTGGTGAAAGTTGCAAATCTGTAGCACATATGGTTGACTTGTTGCGAATTTTCAAAATTTTGACATTTAGAGGCTTGATGTAAGCGCCACCATTAGGACTATTGGCCTGTTTTTGCAGCTGAGGCAATCTGGTATGGGACTGGACCTTTTTGCAAAGTTTGGTGATTTTTTGCGCATGGGAAGTAGGATTTCCTCAGAAGAAGAAGAAAGAAGAAAGAAGAACATGCAAGATAACAATAGGGTCCTGCCAAGCCCCTAATAAAACAAGGCTGATGCGGCCTTTGCTTGCCATTGGCTATCTCCAGAAAACTGCAGAATCTGCTGCTAAGCAAACTTATGTCAGAGCTGGCTACTAATCGCTATCTTACATATGATGAATAAAAATCACTGCAGAGCAGTGAATTGTGATCATTTTGCTAATGAGCTAGTCCTGTCTGCCGAGCAACATTATAGCCTGAAGGGTTTCGTTCTGACACATTTGAGTGGTCATTCTAAAAGGCTTGGTTCAGCAAGTGGACTTGGCTGCATTATAGGCAATGGACTAACTCAGAGCTTTTATTTTCTTTTTTAACTGAGTAGATAGTCTTTTCCTCTTGCAAGACTGCTGGTTATCTGTAGCTCACTAGCTAGCTTAGCTGGATCGTAAGGTTAGATGGCAATTATGATGCGAGGCTCGCAGCATGTCATTTAGTCTAATGCTTGGTCATCCTACTGAAGATTTGATGCCATTGAATCTAGATAAGGTGCATGCGAGTGTTCAACCTGTTCTCTTCTCTGAAAATTGTATAGCAGCCAAAGGACAAAATTGCATCGGTATTTGTTTCAATGAGCCAGCTAGCTGGGCAACATCAACTATGTTTCCTTCACTGTTGCTGGCTACCGCAAGCTATCTTGTATTGCCACAGTTGATGTTACATTGCAACATTACATTTCATCGCAATAAACACCATCATTCTCATCTTTCCGACATCAGTCTCCACTGACCTCCCTACTCTTACGTTCACTGAAGAGGAGGCAGGACCGACATTCTCATTGAACAATGCGCAGAAGGTAGTGGGATCGGATGATGCCCCCTCTCATGCTGTCAGGAGGCTCTCCTGAGCAGCTTACTCCTACCATGACAAAATTATTTGATATATTTCTACCTCAATTCTTGGGCCCCTGCTGTTTTATCAGTCCTACAATAGCTCCATTCCCTCAGAAATTCCCAATGAATTGTCATGACAATTATTGCTCTGTAGAACTTATGCAATCATTATGAAATGCATGGAACATTTGGTTTTAAACTCAGTTTAAGTCACAAATCCCTGCCCCCTAGATCCATGGCAGTTTGCCTACAGGAAAACGGATCTGAGAAGTATACCTTCTCCACATTCCTCTGCTTAGTTTACTCTCATTTGGACAGTAAGAAGGCCTACAAATGGTTTTTTAATTAACTATAGCTGTGCTTTTAATGCAATTTTTCCAGAACATCTGATAAAGAAACTCCTGTGTCTCCGCATGTGTTAGTCAACTTGCAAGTGCATTTTTAACTTTTTCATGCACAAGACTGCAACGAGTGAGGATTGGTGAGAAACTGTCAGATGAGTTAGTTTTAAGTATGGACTAACCATAAGGTTGCATTTTAAGCCCCTTGTTGCACTTTTTTGACTATGACTGCACTGCATTTTATGAAGTGTGGTGCTAGTGAAAGATCACTAATATATTTGCCATGGGAATGTGAAAAAATGAAAGAGTCATTGCTCGGCATAACCAAAAAGATCCTGAATGTCAATGAAATAAATATGACTATAAATCCTCAGACACGTAAGCGTCTGTCACTTAGAAGTGTGTTGGCAAAGCTTGGCGATAAAAATTCTCCAAGTTCTTCACTATGTTCATCATGATTTTCGTCTTATGTGGTGTTACTGCATTTGATGCGGGGTTGGACTTTTTTGATGATTCGCAGTAGTTCGCCAAAGTTTGCACTAGTTCAAAACTGTTGCTGTTTTCGTCAATTTAATGCCATTCCTTGTATTGTTGGCCTTGTGATGAAGTTGTGCGGTCATTGTGTGGCCATTTAATGGTGCTTTGTTGTAGTAACTCGCAGAGTTGTTTTCATGCTCTGCATTGGCAACTATTGAAATCTCATGGTATCACGTAGCGGCAGGTAGTACTTTGACCCACGTCAAAACATGACTTCGCCATACTTCTTTCCATTGTTGCCAAACACTCGCCAAACACTCAACAATGAGTGGTGCCACAATCCTCCTAAGCAACCAACATTTGAGCAAATTTTGCTGGCAAACCATGACAATGATGTTGTCACCAACATTGCAAGCATTTGTCTTCCTACTGTCTTCTTCTATGTGATAGCTGCTTTTGGGACCTGCATAACTGCAATAAACTTTCATGGGAACTAGAAATATTTTTCTTATTTATGGTCACAAAAAAAGATAATTATGTATCGCTAAATGGACTGACTTGCACATATCAATAGAAGAATGGATTAATGATGCAATTCATATGACTAATATGGACAAATAGCTTCAGCCTTACAAAGTAAACAAAAAGAATTTACGGAAATTTGGGGTCCAATAGTATAATAAATAATTTCTCTGTGATTTTTTTCTGGAGCATCGCAAGACAAGACAAAAATATAAACAGGACAACACGATGGACACATGAACTGAGAATACAGTTCATTCAACAACATTTCATCAGGGAATAGCAACATATGGTTAAAATGGTTGTTGTGTCTTGTGTTGGATTGATGTTGGTCTCTGCGGGTGGGAGGGTGTATATGTGTCTGTGTTCTAAATTGGTGCCACCAACACTATTCCTACTCATAATAGCAGTAATAATAGAATGAAAATCATTAAACTAAGGGGAGTGCCGCTCCTTTTGCTTGTTGCGACGTGTAATTGAGGCACCACAAGGGAGCTCCAGAAAGGGTGGGAAGGTCAGTCCAGAGGGATTAACCAGGTTATTCTTTCATTTTGTAGTCATGAATATGAATTTTGGACTTCTGTGCTGCTACGACCATATAATTATGTTTTCTATGTTGTTTTGTGAATAAATTCTTTATATATTTATAAAGGTATTTGTTATTACCCCTCCTGCCTTTCGGTTCATTTTCTCCTTTTCCCCCTTCTCCTTTCTCCTCCCTTTTCTCATTCCTCCTGTTCTCTTACTTTGACCGAATGGCCCAGGCTCGGCGCTGTTGCGTATGTGGAGTGGTGTCACTGGCTGAAGGCCATAGGCTGGAACCCGGCTGGGGGCTCATCAGCGTGGAGCCTGGATAGTCCCCTTGTGCTCACACGGGTCCCCTCTGGGCACCCTGGCACCCTTGGACCATACATCAGGCCAACCAGAAATTCTAAACCACTAACAAGCACAAGTCTGAATGAATAGTGCACAAGCCCTGTCCCCTAACCGACATAGGAGGTCTGTTCAGCAGGGACTGAAAGTAAATTGATTGAAATGTGGTGTCGGTTGAAAGGAGGAATCAGTTAACTTGGCCTTCCTTCTCCATGCGGTCCCTTCCAGCGATTGTTGAGTGTTTACTTGCGCAGTGGATTGAGGAAAACTGCCTGTTGAGGAGTTTGAGTGTTTACTTGCGCAGTGGATTGAGGAAAACTGCCTGTTGAGGAGTATCTTCCGAGAGGGGTGATGGGCCTGTCTAGTATGAGGTGCCATTGTGGACTAAAGTCAGTCAAAACATGTGAGGGGGCACGAAAACTACTCATGCGAGAGAGATCCACCGACTTCGCGAGAAGTCAGCCGATAAGGCCAGTTGAAAAAAAAGGAGCAACATACCACTAGTAATGCTAATGCCTGAGCTAATGTAAACATCTGCTGAATATAATGAATATGAAGGACAATTCAGTTTTCACTGAGGTCATGAATTAGGTCAATAAATGGATTCTGACAGCATACTGTGCCTTAAAGGTAGTGTTGTGCCGATACCGATACCAGTATCGGGTATCTGCCCGATACCTCGTTGATATGGGCAAGGCTCATGAAAATGACTCCACCCCAGACCTCATTTGAAAAAATATTGCTTTGCTAGTATCAAATAATTAGTGTCTATGTGTAAATTAGAGATGTTTACAGTTTATGTGCAAAAAAAATTATCATCAAATCACCAATACTTATCCTGCAATGGATCATGAAAGTACGGCATGTCTGAAGCCATTTTCGGCGCGGTTGTGTACGTTATCCACTGACACACCTCTCTTCAGAGTAGTCTGGTATATACTAAATCTCTTTTTAATCAATTCTAGCTCCTTTTTTATACTTTATGATGTTTTGAGCAAGGAATTCATACCCCAAAAAAGATGTCCACCTATTTTTTGACCTTTGGCAGGCTTGTGAAAAAAGTCTTGAAAATGAGCATCAGGATTTTAAGTGAAACATGGATTAAATGTATACTTTCATTTCATGTGGCAGTTCCCCACTCAGTTTAAATGAATTTTCTAATACTTTACCACAATCGTCATGATTTTCTGCACATTTTGGTGTATAATGATCCATGTAATAATGAAAAATGGTGGGAGCAGGAGTCCAATTTGCAAAGGCTGTCAGCACATAACGTACACAACACAAAATGCTGTCTTAATGAATCTGCATAAACAAAGCTTTTTCTGATAATTCCAAGTGTCCAGAGGCCCAAGCCAGTGGCGTCGCCAAGGGGGGGCCACGGACATCTCGTGCCCCCCCATATGCCCCCCCATTTAGGATACGTAAATAAATAAATAACGCAGTGTCTACATGTCCGAAAGTCGGACGGGGTTTTAATATAACTCCGTGTCCGACAGTCGGATGGTTTCAATTTAACTCCGCGTCCGACAGTCTATTATTGTTTTTAATTTCTTCGAATCTACTGAATCTTTTAGATATTAAACATGAATGTTTTGATAAGAGGGCTCAGTTCTTCAAGATGAGTACCGAGAATTTCAATCAATGTTTCTGTTTAAGCTCTGCTCAATAAAGTGAAGCGACATTGGCACGGGACTTTGCGCATTTATGAAGAATTAGCGACTGTCGGACAGAGATCCTAAAATACTCCGCGTCCGAAAGTCATAAAAGTTCTAATTTTTCGAGTATTCCAGCAATTATTGGACGTACAAACTTGGCCATGTTTTTGTTCGACCTTCACAAAATGCAAATTGATAGCTATCGACTTTTCTTGGTCTTTTATTTGTCTATTTTCTTCCATTGAAGATAGACAACAGTCTTTATTCGGTCTCTCTTGAAAATTAGTCAGATGGATCGAACAGATTCACGTTTTATTTCCACACCAGAGATAAAATAGTGCTTGTAGTCAGTGAGCAAATCAATTCCATGACCATTGACATTGTGAATTAAACATCGCATGGACGATCAAGACTGTCGAACGCGAAATGCAAAATAGGGGAGCGCCGGTGCGAAAGTAACTCTGGACGAAAGTAACACGGCGATTTACTCACAGCCATTCGCACTTCGATGCGTCATACTAGGTCAGCATGTGCAGCTCGCGCCCCTCTCCAGAACCGCAAACATTCTTGAGGCGTCCAGTCTTCCTTGCGGCACAAGACCGAGAAGACTGTTTTCCACAGCGGTGAGTAAAGTCAGACGAATGCTAAACTTTTTCGATTTAAAGATTGTCTTTATCGCTCCATGTGTCATATTTATGATGAAATGATCGGTGATTTAGTTCCGCAACATATGGTGCAGTTTGAAATGTCAGAATTTTTCCACTTTGGAAGTAATCCTCATTCAAATGTCAGGAGTCACCGTCGGGACTGAAGTAGCAACAGTTGCGTTCGTCCCTCTCTGCTAATCTTGGCCGCATTTTGTGTTTAAAAGCTCCATAAAAATGTGTGTTATGTTTTACGACAGAAAATGCCCAGAGTTAGGGTCAGAACTACCCAGAAAGGAACGGTTGACCCGGAGGTTTACGCAAGGGCCTTTTTTGATGTCTGAAGAGGCGATAGTATAAGGAGGGCAGCAGCGGTGCATGGCGTTTGTCATGTCACCCTGTTCAGGTACTGCAAGAGGAGGGCAGAGGCAAGAGGGCAGCAGACCAGGGCCCCGGGGTACAGGGCTCACAACAAAGTCTTCACAGAAGAACAGGAGAAGAGACTGCAGGCATATATAAAGAGAGCAGCCGATATATATTTTTGCTTGAGTCCTAAAGAGGTGCGAGTAACACCGCAGACAGAGCTGCACCACTACCGCCATATAGCAAGCACCTCCGCTCCGGATCTGCCACGGCTCTGAGCCGGATCAGCTGGAGCCGGGGCAGATCCGGGGCAGATCCGGAGCGGAGGTGCTTGCTATCTGGGAATTAACCTCTTTTTATGCTTTTTTAGGTGCGAAAAGTTTGCATATGAGCTGGCCGAAAATATTGGCCTCAAAACTCCATGTTCATGGAAGAAAAACCAGATGGCAGGGAAGGATTGGCTCACCTCCTTCCTCGAGCACAACAGAACCCTGTCCATCCGTCGACCTCAAGCCACCAGCATGTCCCGCTCCACCAGCTTCAACAAGACCAACGTGACCGCGTTTTTTAACAACCTAAAGACTGTCCTCACCCGCTATAATTTTGAGGCAAATGACATCTGGAACATGGATGAAACAGGTAAAAATTTATATTTGGATGATAAATTTAAAAGCACCAGTGATTTGCACCAGCAATAATTAATTTCACTGATTATTTCAGGTACCACAACGGTTCAAGTGCCAGACAAAGTCATTGCCACCAAGGGCCAGCGCCAGGTTGGTGCTGTGACCTCCGGGGAAAGAGGGACATTGGTGACCGTTGCCTTTTGCTGCCAACGCACAAGGCAACTTTTTCCCCCTTACTTTATCTTCCCAAGGAAGAAGTTCCATGATCACTTCATCCGGGATGGTCCCCTGGCTCCACTGGTTCTGCCAATGGATAGGGGTGGATGGAGGAGACAGATTTTTGGCCTTTTACAGCATTTTGCAAGACACACCAGCGTGACCCGAGTCAAAGTTGCTGCTACTCTTAGGCAATCATGCATCACACCTCTCCGTGGTAGCTATTGACTTTTGCAAGTCACAGGGCATTGTACTCCTGTCATTTCCACCCCACTGCTCCCACCGTCTTCAGCCGCTAGACCGAAGCGTTTTTGGCCCTCTGAAGCACTACATTAACAGTGCAGCAGACAATTGGATGTGAATGAACCCTGGAAGAACTTTGACCATCTACAACATCCCGAGTCTTGTGGCTAAAGCTCTGCCTCAAGCTGCAACACCAAGCAGCATTTCGTCTGGGTTCGAGTGTACCGGTATCTGGCCCTTGAATCCAGATATTTTCAGTGAGGAAGACTTTGCTCCAGCTTACGTGACCGACCATCCTGCACCAGCACCAGCTCCATCCCCAGTGCCAGGGCCAGCTCCATCACCAGCGCCAGCTCCATCGCCAGCGCATACCATCTATCCAGGTATGCTAGTGGTTCCAGGAACATCTAGTGGCACGCCAGTACAGAGGTTCAGCCCAGAAAAGCTTCGCCCATATCCAAAGGCTGGCTCGAGGAAAGAAAGTAAAAGGAGAGGTCGAAAGAGGTGGGCATAGTGTCATTTTTAACTCGTCTTGGTTCTCTTGCTTGTATAAAAACAAGCTGATTCTGACTATTATCTCATTGAATGTTGCAGGTCAACAGCAATCCTGACCGACACCCCGGTGAAAGCTGCTTTGGAGGAGGAGAGTCGGCAGAGGGGCCAGAGAAAACAGTCCTCTTCAAAACTCCCAAAGAAAAAGAGGCTTAGTGGACACACTGCAACCACAGTTTCTCGGGGCAAGGATGAGGAATGTCTTGTTTGTGGGGAGACATTTGCCTCATCTTTGCCTGGAGAAGTGTGGGTGCGGTGCGTCTTTTGTCTGCTGTGGTCGCATGAGGCATGCACTGAGGGTGCCAATCATTATATCTGTCACAACTGTGATGAGTAATTTCATTGCAGATAGCAAGCTCCTCCGCTCCGGATCTGCCCCGGCTCTGAGCCGGATCAGCTGGAGTCGGCACAGAGCCGGGGCAGATCCGGAGCGGAGGTGCTTGCTCACTGGGATAATTTTTATAAATAGACCTTGCACATTAAACATGTTCACGGTCACTTTTGGAACATTTGAAGCCAATTAAAATGTTTAAAACAAATGCCTGGCTGTTTTTGCTTCTGTTTTAATGAGAAATTTTAAAAAGATTCCAGTAAATTTGATCACGTTACTTTTGCCCTGCCTGTGCATTACTTTCATCCCGGCTGGATGGGTGGAAAGAAGCAAACCGCAACTTCCGTTCGACGTCAAACTATGCCGAAGTCAATATATATGGTGATGATTTAGCACCTGATATTGACAGAGCACACACGAAAGTAGTTAATCGCTCCGAAATTTTGTTTCGGTCTGTAACGTTATCTTTTAAAATGACGTCCATGTGAAAAATGTAACTTTCGTACCAGCTCTCCCCTACTCCATGCCCGGCAGCCAGCAGAAAGTAAAAGTATTGATATGAGAGCAGATTTATAACGAAATAAAGAACAAAATATATCACCAACAATCAGAACATCCTGCAATCAATTTATTTGGGCCATTTTTATAAATACAACGAAGTCCGTACAATGCCGGTCGGACATTAAATGCTCCGTGTCCGACAGCCAAAAAAAAAGAGGACGATTAGAACAGATTTATAACGAAATAAAGACTTAAAAAAAAAAACATTTTAACAACAAACAGAACATCCAATGAACACAGTGATTTATTTATTTGCAGGCCATCTTTTTTGGATGTTCTGTTTGTGCCCCCCCTGTGCACCCCCAGAATAAAAAGTCTGGTGACGCCACTGGCCCAAGCTATAAGTTTTTCTCCTCCACACAAATTACTTCATTGACAGGTACCCCTACCTTTATCTTCCCAGCCTCCATATATTATTTTCCAACCTTAAATCTAAGAAATCAAAGAAAAAACAGCTTGGATTTCATGATAAGCAACACCTAATTTTTTAATCAGCAGTAAATCCCCCCAGAATTATCACAAATACCTGAAAAGAAGAGATATCAGTGAATATAAATCTTTAGTTTAAGTTAAATAATGGAAAAAACAGAGCGGATAACGTACACAACATCGATAACATACACAACGCATGCCGCATAAAACAACACAAAATGGAGATTTCACTTAATAATTTCAAAAAGGGTTCATATAATTATGTCTTTCACACTTTTTTCAAATAGTTTGGATGTATTTTTAAGGATTTTACAAACTAGAAGTGCGTGATTCATTGAGTCTCACCATGACACCGATAACGGACACAACAAGCTTAAACCATACGCCAAGGAAGTTGATGTTTGTGTGAGTGTGAAGGTCAGGGAGCCAACAATACATGAAAAATGGTTTCATTTTGTCAAAATATGAATATTTTCCGGTGGTGTGGACCCTTAATAGTTCCCTAGATGCTAATTAATTATTTATTTATGACTGGTCGTAATCGGATCACGTACACAACGGTTTTTTTGGGACAAGTTGTTGATGCCTGTATGACATGGATCAAGTGAGATGCACACAATGACTTGGCTCCCAAATAATAGTTCAATGTGTGTTTTATACATTTAAAAGTAGCTTAGACTTTTAGATTTTAATTTATTCTATGAAACATAATTCAAAATTCATATATCTGTTTTGGACATACCAAAATGTGGGAAATTTTAAGGTTTGCAAGATTTTAGGTGCCCATAATGTGGTCAAAAAATGGTAAGAGACCCATAAAAGTATGCATACCTGTGTAGCCCTCATGCTCTTTATGATGAGACTGTAATAATAAAAAAACTCCCAATATTAAAAATATTATAGGCATTGGACAAACAAAAAGGGGGTGGAGTCATTTTCGTGAGCCTTGCCCATATACTCGTACTCGTACTAGTCCACATTTGCCGATACCACGCACCGATTCCATTTAATGTAAGACGCAAGTTAACTGCCTGCTCACGGTCGCATAGGCTACAGTATTTTGTACTATCTGACTTCTATGTCTAGGGGGAGACAGCGAGTTCGAAAAAATACGAGAAAGAGAGCTTTATAGTCATCACATCACATGCAGGCATACGCGCATACACACAAGAGGTGTATAGTAAAGAAGTACATGTAGGCAACTTCGTTACAGTACTTAAGTAGTTTTTTTGAGGATTTGTACTTTACTTGAGTTTTTTTTTTTTTTCAACCGGGACTTCTACTCTGCTACATTTAAAAGATAAAAAGTATACTTTTTCTTCGTTACTTTGACACTGGCCACTTCACTACTCGTAACAAATTAAAATATGTATATAATTCATCAAGGATTATCTGGATGCGGCGTGCTCAAGAAGAACAACGGTGTTCGGCAGGGTATCTTAAGCGTTTTGTGCAGATGTTTCTGCCAGCGGACATGGAGCTGCAAATTTATGCACGCAATTACAATATTCTATCACTAGATGGCACACCCGGATCAGTTATTGAATATTTACAAGCAAGCCGAGCTCGCAAAAGCACACACCCACAATCACACACACAGAGACTTAGAATTGTGAATCTTCTTATTTTACTACAAATATACTCAAAATTTGATAGGGATCATAGGAATTTTTTTGTGAAATGACATGCAAATTTGGTAATTGCCACTGATGAAAAATATATTGGATTAATGACATGCAGTCAGACACAAAACACATTTGCACGTGCATTTCATGACATTAAATGAGTGTGCAGCCTCACATTTTGGCTTTGACTAACATTTCACCATTTCAAATCAGACATGTGTGTTGCTTGTTGGTGAAAATTTGGAAGTTCCCAAATGTTTTGCATTACATTTAGCAATAACAATGTCTCCTCAACGTCTTAGACGTCGATTGACTTCAGAGCAATTGGGAAGATGCATCGGAATGCTTGACTCTGGCTTCTCACAACGCCACATTGCTAATGCACTTAACGTCAGCCAAAGCGTTGTGAACAGAGCGTGGAACCGCATCAAACGTTTGGTACAGCAGCACACCGTCATGGGGGTGGTCGTCAGAGATCGACTACACAACGACAAGACCACTTTCTCACACTTCAGGCACGACGTCATCCTTTCTGGACAGCCACCACCCTACGAAATGACCTTCATAACGCCTCGGGGGTCAGGGTATCCACTCAGACAATACGGAATCGTCTTCATACTGCCGGCCTCAACTCAAGAAGGCCATGTGTTCGAATCCCACTGACCATGCGTCATAGGCGTGACCATTTGGATTGGGCTCACGATCATGTCACATGGACACACAACGATTGGGCTCCAGTTCTCTTTACTGATGAATCCCGATATTGCTTGGACTTTACTGACAGGAGGCAACGGGTGTGGCGAAGACAACGTGAGCGATTTAATGATGCCTACATCAACGAACACGACCGTTATGGTGGCAGATCAATTATGGTCTGGGGAGGAATAAGCAGGAACGGCAGAACGGACCTGCATGTCATGGGGAGAGGGACGATGACAGGGGTACGGTACAGGGATGAGATCCTCAATGTGTACGTAAGACCATACACTGGTGCTGTTGGCCCTGATTTCATCTTGATGGATGATAACACCCGTCCCCATCGTGCTAGGGTGGTGAATCAATTCCTAGAGCAGGAGACAATTGTCCGCATGGACTGGCCCGCGCGTTCGCCAGACCTAAACCCTATCGAGCATGTGTGGAACATGCTGCAGGTCGCCATTTCCGGTCATAGGGCACAACCCACAACTCTAGAAGAGCTCGGAAATGCCCTTGTTGAAGAATGGAACAACATTCCAATTGCAAGCATCCGGGTTCTGATTGACAGTATGACCCGACGTTGTCAAGCCGTCATTCAAGCTAGGGGAGGCCATACCCGTTATTGACATTAACTGTGGTAATGAAACATCAAACGAACACTGTCTGTTTTCACTTTACATGTCAGAGGTGAAACCATGAAGTGTTTGTGAAAGCCAAAAGTGTGAGGCTGCACGCTCATTTAATGTCATTAAATGCACTTGCAAATGTGTTTTGCGTCTGACTGCATGTCATTTATCCAATATATTGTTCATCAGTGGCAGTTACCAAATGTGCATGTCATTTCACAAAAAAAATTCCTATGATCCCTATCAAATTTTGAGTAGTATATATTAGTAACATATGGTTACCTGAAACATTTTAGTTGTGGTTAAGTTAAATCTTTTTCATTTGTCATTTGTGTAATTGAAATATGGCGATATCACACACTTTGAGTGATGCCTTGTTTGCTTGGAAAGCTATTATTGACTTTAGTTGGACTGAGAATGCCTATGAATGTGTGTAGAAACTGTCTGTGCCAATTAATAGTTCTACTGACTTTTTATGAAGTTGGGTGTGTTACCTTGCCTATGCAGCGAGTTTACTTTTCATTTGTCAAGCTTCAGTCATGTTTTGCCTCATTTGATGGCAGTGGTGGTTCAAAGGCTTTTGTCGGGCCTAAATACAGAAAGATTTTTGGCAGTTAGGCCTACTCTTCTTTTTTTTTGGAAATAGCCATGTGTGAATCGTTTGATATTGGCCTCTTTTAGGCTTGTTATAAAAAGAAAATAAAACCTGTACTCCGAAATTGTCATTGTATTTTCCTGGAAAACATTTCAGAAATATCGGTATCGGTACTCGGTATCGGCAAGTACACAAAATAAAATACTCGTACTCGTATCGGTTTTTTAAAAAGTGGTATTGGTGCATCCCAACTTAAAAGGTTTATTATCGACGACCACGCTAGATGTCTTCAGCATCTCTTGTATAGCCTATACTGTAGCTTGGTATAACTGATCACCTCTTACTCAGGCCTACCAAAGAAAACGGCCAAGCTGCAACAAAGGTTTGTCAGATGTCTACCTATTTCAAATAACCAGCAACACTATATCTATTTATATGAGTTTGGTTCTGGTAAAAATATATCGGCTTTAAAGTGTTGTGGTGCAAAGTTCTGTGGGAATGTGATGTTTTTGATATTGTGTTGCTGGTTATTTGAAAAAGGTAGACAGACATCTGACAAACTTTTGTTACAGCTTGGCAGTTTTCTTTGGTAGGCCTGTCACTGTACCACCCAGCCATCATTTATGTCAGAGTGCCCTCCAGTGTGCTTTACTGGAAACAGTTGTAACTGTTAAAACACCACAAATACTTCGTAGAAAAGACCCTTAAGGCTCATTTATGCTCCCTTCACGAACGAAAATAGATACGTCCGTTCGAAACGTTGTAAACGTCTCTGCCCACATACTTCCATGCATCTTCTGCGTTGACATAATGGATGTATTATAAGAACTGGATTCTGAACCAGGGATAAAACGCATGCCAACAAGGGCTTAGCGGTCAAGCTGATATTGCAAGTCACGTGATGCCATGGAGGGCAAAAAGAAATTTTTCCATAGGGAACAATTGAAAAAGACACTCTAATAAATCTGTGAATAAATTTTTTTGACTACTGCAAATGATCAATATATAATCTGTTGATTTTTCTCTTTAAAATCATTGGTGCCTTTTTCCATGGCAGCGACAATTTTTTTTATTTTTATTCAGGCTACGTGAACACCAAGGGGACCTTGTCTCTAAGTGCGTTCTCATAAGCAGTGCTGTAGCCCCGGTTCTTTGCTTGTTGCACTGGGCAGGAGATTCCGAGCTGTCGGCTTACGTTATTACCAAGTCAGTAAAGTGAGCAGGTGCAACAACACCAATATTTTCATTTATTGTATTTGATGAATGGCTATGTTATGTTGCAACTCGACTGCTTCACCTATCTTTTTTGTAACGTTACAGAATAAACATCAATGTTGCAAAGGCTGTTGTTGGTTAACTTAGGTTGGATAACGGGCTTGTATTCGGTAATTATTGAAGGTGACATCCTATGATTGTGCATGCCCACACGGAAAGTACCTATATAAACATATAGGTTTTAATATAAGGCCACATATAGGTTTCGCATATATGCGATATACATAAAATTGGCCGTTTTCATATATTATAGGTACCTATATGTACCAATAATATACTATTCAAAAAAAGTAGGGGATATTGGATTTACAAGTACCATGAAATGCAGATCATGAGGTCAGGAAGGAAACAAATGACATAAAAACATTAAGGAAACATTTGTCAATTTATTCGAAACCCTGTGTACAGTCAGTAAAGGACAGATTCTCCAGAATAAGGGTCGACACAAACACAGGGTCACACAGCAAATTTACCACCATTGTGAAACAGAGTCAGTAGCGGGTAAAACCCCCTCGGTTGGCTAGACAAGCTCGAATTCGGCGTGGCATACTCCTAATGAGATGTCCCAGGTCATTTTGGGGAACGTTATTCCATTCCTGTTGCAATGCTGCAGCAAGTTCTTGGACATTGGCAGGAGGTTGTTGACGTTGGCGTAGCCGCTGTCCAAGCATGTCCCAGACATGCTCGATGGGGAAAAGGACCGGACTGAGTGCTGGCCATGGTAATGTGGTGATATTCTGCTGCTGGAGGTAATCTGTAACGATCCTGGCCCTATGACATCTGGCATTGTCATCTTGGAAAATGAAACGGCGGCCATAACGACGTGCAAACGGCACAACATGGGGTGCCAAGATGTTGTCCCGGTAGTACTGCCCTGTGACACGTCCAGCAACAACATGCAAGTCTGTTCTGCCGGCAGCAGTGATGCCTCCCCACACCATTACAGATCCACCCCCATACGGATCATGTCTGATGACGTTAACGTCATGGAAACGTTCGTTACGTCGGCGCCAAACCCTCCTGCGTCTGTCAAGGAAGTCCACAGTGAACCTCAACTCATCTGAGAACATTACGTTGTTCCATCGGCGATTATCCCAGCGTTGATGATGGCGACACCATTGAGTCTGGCCCCAATGTGACGATCCCTCAAACAGGGAATGACACGAGGACGTCCGGGTGTGTAAGTGAAATCTGTGCAGACGATTCCTGATGGTCTGGCCACTCACTACCAAGCCAGTATCCCTTTGAAGTTGAGACCTTATCTGATTTGCTGTTACCATACGATTTCTCAAGACAATAGTGCGGATGAATCTGTCCTGAGCCTGAGTTGTTGCCCTTGGTCGACCGGATCATGGTCTATCCTGAACAGACCCTGTAGCACGATGTCTGAACCATAATCTGCTGATGACAGACTGGGAAACATTCATTGCCCTTGCCACAACGACCTGTCTTGTGCCAACCTGTAGCATGCCAAGGGCACGTAACCTCCTCCTCCTGTGTTAGGCGGCGCATGGTCTCTATTTAATTAACGACTTCAACCACTGATAATCTGATGCTTTCTCTTCGAAATCTTCCTTTACAGTGGCTCTAACCTTCAATTCAGAGTCATGCAAATTTGTGGCACAACCCCCTTGATCATCAATAGCATCCCGTGCAGATCGTGAGAGTGTCATTGATGTGTTTGGGTGATGAATTTCTTTGAAATGCTTCCTCAGTAAGGAACTATACAACATGGTTTCGTATCCCTTTGTATATGTGAAAATTTTGATCTCAAAATAAAATATCCCCTACTTTTTTTGAATAATATATATGAAAACGGCCAATTAAAACTTCTATGTTTTTTTTTTTATTTCCCATCCCATCCGAATCTAGGATATACAAGTAGGGAACTACGTACAAGTTCTTAGACTTATTTGCATATGCGGCCCCCCCTTGACAAATCAGGAGAGTGTACACAGCCCGCGGCCGTTGGCAATTGTTTTTTATACTGAGCGAAATTTTGCAAGCTCAAAATGAGTGCGGAGAATAGCCAATTATGAGGTAGTCAGAATCTTATTTATGAGCACCCGACTACCCAACAGGACGCGCCTAGGGGAACTCTAATCTGCATAACCCTTCCAAGCAGGCCCTTCGCAATTTGCATCCCTGTAGCGCATTGGCCAATTGTGCGCTACTTCTGAAAAGAGCTGCCGACCACTGCTGGTTGATACAAGGCGGGGATTAAAACCTATATGTTTATATAGGTTCTTTCCGTGTGGGAATTTAAGAATCCTTTTTATTTCATCCCTGTAGGAAAAAGTCTGGGACCTTTAGTTGCTATACAAGCATCTCAGATAAAAGACAAGTGTCTGTTCATTAAAACTGTGAACAGAAATGTAGACTTTGTCTTCAAATTCATTAACCACAGTGTAATGCTCAAATAGATGTGGGGATGAAAATGACTTTTGAAAGGTATGTTTACTTGAATGTATGTTCTTCTGTGTACTTTTATTTTGTTATTTTTGTTTTATTTTGCTACATTTAGACTAAGGACCTCTGAGCCATATTCATCTAGAAAATGCATTACAGAAAAGATAGAAAACATTGCATTTGGTGGATGTAACAGTGTAGTGTATAACCTTTCAGTGGATGTGTATGAGCTGTAATGATGTGAATCCAATTTTATCTAATGTGGTGAATCTGGCAGTGACTTAAACTTGAAAAAATGCTTAATTGATGAAATAAACATAAACCATTTTGTTTTTATACATTTCCTTCTCTTCCACAATACAAAACTCAATCTTCATAGAATGGAAATAAGTATGGTCAAGAAAGAATTGATGACCTTGTTATTACTAATGTTTCAGGAAAAAAATGTAACAAATAGTATGAGATATTTGTGTTGATATCATAGCTTTTTGTCTCCTCTCACTTGCCATAGTTAATAATGACTGGTTTACACATAACATGCCGTTGTCACATGTCAACATGTACAAAACCCAAAACCAGTGAAGTTGGCACGTTATGTAAATCGTAGATAAAAACAGAATACAATGATTTGCAAATCCTTTTCAACTTATATTCAATTGAATACACTGCAAAGACAAGATGTTTAATGTTCAAACTGAGAAACTTTATTTTTTTTTTGCAAATAATCATTAACTTAGAATTTAAAGGCAGCAACACATTGCAAAAAGTTGGCGCAGGGGCCTTTTTACCACTGTGTTACATCACCTTTCCTTTTAACGACACTCAGTAAACGTTTGGGAACTGAGGAGACCAATTTTTGAAGCTTTTCAGGTGGAACTCTTTCCCATTCTTGCTTGATGTACAGCTTAAGTTGTTCAACAGTCCGGGGTCCTTGTCCGTTTTTCGCTTTATAATCGCCACACATTTTCAATGCCTTTTTTTCCAGACAGGTTTTTTAATTTTACAGGCAGGACAGTCAGGCAGGCCAGTCTCACCCGCTTTTACTTACGGAGCCATGCTGCTGTAACACGGGCAGAATGTGGCTTGGCATTGTCTTGCTGAAATAAGCAGGGGCGTCCATGAAAAAATGACATTGCTTGGATGGCAACATATGTTGCTCCAAAACCTGTATGTACCTTTCAGCATTAATGGTGCCTTCACATATGTGTAAGTTGCCCATGCCTAGGGCACTAACCTATATACCCCCATACCATCACAGATGCTGGCTTTTGAACTTTGCGCCTATAACAGTCCGGATGGTTCTTTTCCTATATTTGGTCCTATATGTACCAATAATGTTTCCAAAAACAATTTGAAATTTTTTTAACTCGTCAGACCACCCAGAACCAGGATTCCACTTTGCATCAAGTTCTGAGATCTTAGATGAGCTTGACAAATCAGGATGAGCCGTACACAGCCCGGCGTTCTGGGTGCTTGTTGATAACTGGCTTTCGCTTTGCATTGTAGAGTTTTAACTTGCACTTGCAGATGTAGTCGAACTGTAGTTACTGACAGTGGTTTTCTGAAGTGTTCCTGAGCCCATGTGGTGATGTCCTTTACACACTGATGTCGGTTTTGATGGTTGTACCGCCTGAAACCTATCGAAGGTCACCGGGCATTCAATGTTGGTTTTCATCCTTGTAGGAAAAAGTCTGGGACCTTTAGTGATTTCTCCAGATTCTCTGAACCTTTTGACGATAAAACGAACAGAAATGTAGATTTGATTCAAATCCCTAAATTTTTAAACTGCAAATAGCTTGTTGATTTGAAAATGACTTTTGAAACTGTTTTACAATCAGTATGTTCTTTTGTTCACTTATTTTTGTTATTTTTGTTTTATTTTGCTACTTGTTTGTGAATGACTGAGCATTTCATCTAGAAAATGCTTTATACCCAATCATGGCACCCACCTGTTCCCAATTAGCCCGTTCACCTGTGGGATGTTCCAAATAAGTGTTTGATGAGCATTCCTCAACTCTCTCAGTCTTTTGCCACTTGTAAACCATTTTTTTTTTAAACATGTTGCAGGCATCAAATTCAAATGAGCTAATATTTGCAAAAAATTACAAAAGTTTACCTGTCAAGAACATTAAGTAACTTGTCTTTTGCAGTGTATTCAATTGAATATAGGTTGAAAAGGATTTGCAAATCATTGTATTCTGTTTTTTTTTACGATTTAATAATGACGGTTTACCAACTTCACTGCGTTTTTTGGGTTTTTGTATTTAGGATCAAATGTGATGCCAATTTCACGTGTTCACATGCGATTAATAAGTTATTGCGTGAAATTCTTGTTATTTCTGTAAGGGACTTTGGACTAATATGCAGATATTACCTTGAGAATAAAAATATGAGCTAGGCATCATGTATGACAGTTGCAAAAGTGAGTTATGAGCTATACAATAGGTATGACAAACAGAACCTGCCACTAGGTATATGAGCTATATAGGAGACATATACCTTGTATGTACATATAGGGCCTATATGTGGAAATAAAGAAGCAATATAGGAGACCTATATGCCCTCTATAAGCACATATATGTACCTGAATTTGGCCTATATGCGGCATATAGGCACATATATGCTGCATATATGCGGCATATAGGTTGCATATATGTGCATCATATAGATTCTTTCCATGTGGGTGTAGCTAACACTTGCTTTGCTTTTTCATATTAAAATGTTCAAGATGCACCTAAGCTGAGTTGTTTATTTCCATTACTTTGAATATCCTACACCGATTCACGGTACTGTGTTTTGCTGATCCATGTATTATATGCTGGCTAAGTAGCATTGACTACGTGCATATATGCACTTTCAACATGGTATAAATTCAGCCCAAAAACTGCACAGCTAATCATTTATTTTCCATTGCATGGTCATTCTTAATTATTAAAACAATAGCAGATGTGCATACTTGATGTCATGACTTTTCAGCAACTTTTAAGATAAGATACAAAACATGAAGTTTCTGTTATTTTATGCATGCACCAGACTTGCATGACAGCACTGGACAAACACAGTATTTGTTGTTCAGCCTGTGATGTGAACGACAAATTGTTCGGGTGGGGCATCAGTGTATGGGAGTGATGCTGCTGAGATTCGCTGATGCGGCTGAACTCCATCTGCGCAGAGAAAATACGAGGGTCCCAGAAGGAAGAAACAGATGAGAACGAAACGAAGATCGACTTTATGTATATTTCATAACTGGGCTGCTGATCATGTGAGGACTTAGGAATTTGCTAATCCTGTATAAGGGGAAGGAAAATAATTCCGTATTGAAACTCCATTAATATCGAATAAAATCAGCACTTTTTTTTGGCTTACCTTGATGTTTGAGTACCCAGAGAAACATTCGGATTGTAAAAACGCAAGCGTGAATTTAGTTAAGAAAATTTAGAGTTGAATTTCTAGTGCTGATAAATGTGGTAATAGCATATAACGGCAGAAGCTATGTTATGGATGACGCACCGGGTTGCGAGAGTATGCGGAGCATATGCATTCGCGATATATTAAAATTAAATTCTAGTGAATGGTGTGTGCACCCTGCGAGTCAGCTGGGATGGGCTCCAGTTCCAGGTATAGAGAATGGATGGATTTAATGAGCTTTGAGCATTTGTACACTAAAAGTAATTTCGCTTGTCAGAATTGGCTAAATACTTTGATCAACTTCATCTACTATAAAACTTTTCCGTTCATGAAGCACGGGCAGTGCTCTGTGCGGTTGGATTATCGTCTTGAATCCAGTAAGAATAGAGCAGGCTGCAAGCTAACAAGCTCGAAACGTTTCACTGCGAATACATTTTGCTTTGAGCTGTGGTGGAAAATGAGATTGAACTGTCATCTTAGACAGTAGCAAGTCAACTGTTTTGCTGACATTGTTTGCGATAGTGAATAATTTTATTTCCCTGTTAAATAAAAATAGTTCATCGACATTTTATATCCCTATTAGGTATATAAATTGTTTTTCCAAACTATATTTAAGCCGAGTGCTATGTTTGCCCGTTCGGTACAGAGCTGCTGCATGGGTTTCGCAGTGGATATAGTTAGCTACATTTCCGGAGAACATTGGTCGTGAACACGCATCCTGTATGGGCAGTGCTTCGGGCGCGGACTGTTGTCATAGATACCTCAGGCGTCAGCACGTTCATGAGCCCCACACTTCGCATGTGTGAATGAAAAGTCACACAGCGCATGTCCGCGCGACTCCGGAAATAAGGCCCCATGTCGGCGTGCTGCGCCACTGGGCAACTTCCATTGAAATGAATGGGCGGCCATTTTCGGTTCAGTATCCAGTTGTTATAATACCATAGACTGTATGAAAAGATGGACGAAGCAACTGTGACGTCACCTATTGGTTTCAGCATACAATTAGGAAGCCTCGATTTTGGCAATTTGAACAGCACTCTTTTGTCACTTTGAAACCGGATGTGATTCCTATTGGACGAGAGCGTGAATTGAAGATCCGGGGAGGAACGTGGCTCTGGATCTGACCGTATCGGATGAGGACCAGAGGATAGCCACGCCCCTAAAGCATATTCTGGCTTTATCCTTTATTCTAGTCTACTTGGGACCATAATTTACAAAAATGAACATCACGATATATTGAAGGAGACTTGAAACTTCCGATAGATATCATAAAATGATGTGGAATATCATTATCGAAATAATAAATCAGGTGGCAAAGTAGGGTCATTTTCTCATAGACTTCAATAGCATTGAACTTTTTTCGGCAACCACCCACGTCGTCATCTGCCGGTTATTACATATAGTGCAGAGTTTTGAGAATTTCGCATTGGCCTCAGTTTTCAGACCCAGGCCCTACGCTCAGCTTTTTATACAATTTGTGACGGCATTTCGATCCGGAATGAAGTATTCCCTTCATTTCTTCTCTCCACTTAAATAAGCCCTTCGATGGACATACTAGGTGATTACTCCCTAACCGAGCGGAAAGAACAATGGAGGGCTTTTGAAAGAAAAGGTGTGGGTAATGGTCTAAAACTATGTTAGCCGCGTTTCTTCCACACTTCGACATTTGTCAACAAGCCAACGGGAAGTCAGTGTTGCCATGGAGCCGACTGAGTTAGTTGCCTGTACGTTTCACCTTTTACGGTAGGAACACACTGCAGCGGCGCGGCGCGAAATTTCGGACCGCTCCCATTCACTTTCAATTAACCGCCTTCGCAATGCATTATGGGACCGGTAGAAGAGCAATGCGGCGAGAAGTGGACGCAGCCAGCGGCCAAAAACTGAATCTCATTCAAATGAGGAGCGGCGGCCGCCCTGCTCTGGCCAATCACGTTCTTTGGTTGTGGAGCAGAAAGCAGTCGGTAAATTAACATCTCTCGAAATGGAGGAGAGCCTAATCACGGTGGTCTCGGGTTACCCAATACTTTAATACTTTATGATTGCTCACTCTTTGAATATCGGGACATAAACAAAAAAAAAAAAAAAAAAAAAAAGATGCATGGAGGAAGAGTCGCTGAGATTTGGGAGTGACTTGTGGGTTGCAATATTCAATTTAATAATAAAACACGTTTATCCAGAAGTTACTATAAACGCGAAGTGTGCCTGCATACTGCCTGCCATTTAAGCTAGCTAGCCAGTAGACTAGTTGTCTGAAGAGGTCATTCAAAATAATAAAAATTAATTGCCTACACGACGTTCCGATGTAAAAGAAAAGGTTATAGTGTATGTTTGCGTTTGTCTTGTACTTTGCCTAGGTGGTAGTCAAATCACTGTTCCTGTAATCGGCTCGCCGTCAGAAGTATTCGCTGCCCTGGGGCACATCACAGTAGCCTACTTGTCCCCCGCTCCCATTTGCGAACGCATTTAATCTGGAAAACTGAAATGGAGAAGCTCCTTGACTGCAAAAATGTGAATCGCCAACAGAGCTTTTTATATTTGTTTGAGAAGAATGAATATCTTTCATGTTATCTATTGAACAGGCATAGGCCTACCCGTGATGTGAAATCATGCATAATAAACTGCGTAACTGAAAAAGTCAGTTTCACAGGTGTACAGATATGTTAAATGATATCGTATCAGCTGTTGCCCATATTTTTTAGTGAAATGCACGGAGCTCCTGAAGCGCGATGTCCAATCAATTAAAATTAACGAAATGATTAAGCTTTAGTAACGGCAGCTTTTTTCCTAAACAAAGAGAAGGTACCGAATGTTTTATTAACAAAAGCATGTTGTGACATTGGAAATAGATGCGCATTCAGTGCGATTTTTAGAAATACAAACCATTTTCCTTGGCACAATGTCAATGTTGAAATTATGTTCAACACGACTCTTCAACATCATTATGTGAATATAAATCAAGTCTCAGTAGCCCGCATAATGATCGTCGTCAAGGTCTTTGACTTGTTTATTTATACTGTATACCCGACATGTAGGCCTATAGTATTTCATATTCAAATATTATATTAGGCCTATATTTAAACCACCGCACTCCCCTGCCGTAGGTACTGTGGTGCATCGACAATTTTATTATTGTCACTAAAACTGAATCCGAAGACAAATAGCCAGACGCTCAGCTGCACCGATGGCCTCTTGCAATGCAGTAGAGCGCTTCGCAATCTGCGATCCCACCGGCTCAATAGATGATCGAATTCCCCCGTCTGCAGTCTGAAATACTGCTGGAAGGCAGAGTCATCCAGACGAACCTCTGACGAGACAGTGGTACTCTCCGGGCACTTTCCGAGTGCAGCGCGTGAAATGCTCTCAGTATCTTCCCCTCTCTCTCCTCCAGGATTGCATCACGGCAATCTTCACAATTGCTTGCAGGGCTTCGAGCTGATCCATGGTCTCTATAGGCTACTGGGCTGGTTAGCGAGGACTTCGATTTTTATATAGGCTACTCAAAACGAACGGGAGTTTTACTTTAAATCAGATAGGTCGAAAAAGTTAATTTATGCCATTTCTGAAAACGAGCGGGATATAGCAATAGACTGAAGAGGCATGATTTGCGACCATTTAAACACTTTGTGTCCGATTTATTCAGCCTGACTTGACAGTGATATTTATAGGCTATGCCTACATACAACGCATAGCCAAGCTACCAACAGATAAGCCCATTATTTTTGCAGTCAGAGGTTTTAATTTTACTGTATGACGACTGGTATGTGCAAGATTTTCTAATGTCACCTTTGCCATGCATTGCACTTCAATGTGAGCTCACCATAATTAAGAGTCCAACGCTTCCGGCATTCCAGAGTGGGGTGTACGCCTAGTGGAAACGCCCATAAGCGGCCGGCGGCTAGAAGCGTCAGCGAATTCGCATTGCGCCGCCGCTGCAGTGTGTTCCTACCGTTACAGTTCACGCGGACTCAGTAGGTATCGCATGTTTATGGACAGAAGAAGACGGCATGCTCGTTTGATTGCTGCGGCACTTACAACTGTTTTATAGGAAAATAAAGCTGCTTTCACACCGGACGCGAAACGAATTTTTCGCAGGATAGATTACATTCAAAGGCGAAATGCGTGTATTCGCGTCTTAGCATTGACTTTGAATGTAATCTGTCTTGCGAAAAATTCGTTTACGTCCTGTGTGAAAGCGGCTTTAAGATCCGCAACAGTCCTCGCGGATGCTATTGGCTAGCTACAGCAAAAATGAACGTTAGCCTAAGTTACATGCTTAAAAATAATGCGAAACCGATGCCCCTAACCCCCAAACTGCGCTATTTGCATATAACTGTCATAAATTACACACTACTCGAACACAATTTTTATATTTGTATGGTAATTTCCCTGCCATAATTCCTCCTTTTGCCAGCAGAAAAAAAAATGGCGGACGTGAAATCTTTACCGAGGGAGAATGAGTAAAGCATTCTGGGCAATATCAAAGCTTGGAGGGATGTTCGTTGTTGGCTTCTTTTGAGGGAGGATAATCGAGGGCTTGAGAAAATGAAAATGCGCCCTTCCCTCCGCAAAACTGGATTGGAACGACCCTCCAAGTGGCAGCCATCTTGCATCCTGGATTTTTTGGGGATTCCCCCCTCTATTGGAGGGCGAGTGAACAAGACGAAGCAAGCATTTTTTCGGATTGGAACGCAGCCTATGTATAATGCATCCATGGTTGGCATAGATGGACAAAAGCATCTTCGTTGAGTTTTCTTCTTCGTGTCTCGCTCATAGTTATATATCTTTAACATCAGCTACACTGCCCCCACGGTTGATGGTGGTACTGCTCCGTTTGGCCCGTATCCGTAAGCTTTATGGAAACGTGCAGAAATAGGGACGAAATGAACCATTAGCGAGAGCCAAATACACCGTTATGCTTAAAATTTACTCTTGACTCAACTTTAAACTATACTAAATAGTTTATTCTTATGTGTGAACTGAACATATTGATTATTAACAGTGTTATTTATTATAACCAGCCTTTTTTCTTCATTTTTATGGAGTGTGCCGATTCTTCACTGGACAGGGGATATTTTTTTTTTTCCAGCGCCAAACATAAATCAGACCATTTCAAATAAGTTACTGTGGAATACTACTCTACCGGTAGCACCTTTTTGTAAGATTTAAATTTATCTGGATAACATACAATGATAAACATGGCAAATTGCTATATTGTTTTTTAAACATTGACCAAATGTCTGAGGATACGCGAATGTTTTACAGAAGAAACGGATATCGCAATGACGAATAAAATAAATGAAGAAATACATCAGCTTGAATGGCTGTCACAAATGGTCTTTGAAGCAGCTGCATTAATCTTGAGCTAGTTCGCAACTGCAGGCCAGGCAACTGCGCCGCAATTTTTTTTTTTTAATAATGGCGTTGTCCCAAGTATTCCATGTATTTTACTGCGCACCTTTGCCAAGGTAAAGCCTCATTGTCGCTGAAAAACGCCTCCCCCGCACCTTATCACCACACAAGGTTACTTAACAACAAACCATTAAACATATCCCGCGCATGACGCAACTATCCAAGAACCAGTTTAGATTAAAGGTTATTATCACCCAGGGAATAAGGAAGTAAGCGCTTGTCGAAGGCTGTTCTTAATGGCGTGCTTACTTTTGCTTTACACCTAGGCATTTATTTGTTTCGTGGCGCCAATGTCTTTTTTAACCTTTTCAACGGCATTATGATTTTAAATTCAGCCTATGCTTTCATCATTTTTATTCTTATGTTTCCAGACGGACGGACATCAGGTAAGTGCTGGAAGCCAGTTTTTGCAATGTGTGGTGTCAGGTGACAGTTTCCGCAGGTGAATGTATTTTGTCTCTCGTTTCGAACATGGAGAAAATTTAACTATTACAGTTGAATGGCCATGCTCTGTCTGCAAGTAAGATATAATTTCGGAAACAAGGCTCTGCCTTGTTTTTTTTTATTCGCTTGCTAGAGAATTCGCAATTCTCTTGTGCTCCTGGAATTACAGCTGCGTTTTTTCCCCCAGTCCCAGTGTCTACGGCTCTACAACCCCAATTCCGAAATGGTTGGGACAAAGTGTAAATTGTGAATAAAATCAAAATGCAATGACTTTCAAATCACACCAGCCAGTGTTTTATTTACAATAGAACAGAGATAACATAGTAAATGTTGAAACTGAGAAATTTTGCAATTTTATCCACAAAATGAGCTCATTTCAAATTTGATGGCTGCTACAGGTCTCAAAAAAAAAGTTGGGACAGGGCCTGTTTACCATGGTGTAGCATCCCTCTTCTTTTTAACACAGAGTGGAGGCGTCTGGGCATTGAGGAGACAAGTTTCTTGAGTTTAGCCATTGGAATTTGATCCAACTCTTGTTTAATACAGGCTTCCAGCTGCTGGAGAGTTTTGGGTCTCCTTTGACAGACTTTTTGTTTAATTATGTGTCAAATGTTCTCAATCAGTGAAAGATCAGGACTGCAGGCAGGCCAGTTCAGCACACAGACTTTTATATTACGAAGCCATGCTGTTGTAATAGCTGCAGTATGCGGTTTTGCATTGTCCTGCTGAAAAACACAAGGCCTTCCCTGGAATATATGTCGTCTGGAGGGGAGCATATGTTGCTCTAAAACCTTTATATACCTTTCAGCATTCATGGTGATTTTTAAAACATGCAAGTGTCCCACACCATATGCACTAGTGCATCCCCATACCATCAGAGATGCTGGCTTTTGAACTGAACGCTGATAACAGGAGGGGTGGTCTTTCTCCTCTTTAGCCCGGAGGACACGACGCCCATGATTTCCAACAAGAATGTCAAATTTGGACTCGTCTGACCACAGGACACTTTGCCACTTTGCTACAGTCCATTTTAAATGAGCCTTGGCCCACAGAACACGGCGGCACTTCTGGATCATGCTCAACAATGACTTCCTTTTTGTATGATAGAGTTTTAGGTGGCATCTGTGGATGGCACGGTGGACTGTGTTATAGGCAGTGGTTTTTTGAAGTATTCCTGGGCCCATTTAGTAATGTCAATGACAGAATCATGCCGGTGAGTGATGCAGTGGCGTCTGAGGGCCCGAAGATCACGGGCATCCAGTAAAGGTCTTCGGCCTTGTCCCTTATGCACAGAGATTTTTCCAGTTTCTCTGAATCTTTTGATGATGTTATGCACTGTCGATGATGAGACCTTCAAAGCCTTTGCAATTTTACGTTGAGAAACATTGTTTTTAAAGTATTCCACAATTTTTTTACGCAAGCCCTCACAGGTTGGAGAGCCTCTGGCCATCTTTACTTCTGAGAGACTCAGCCTCTAAGACATCCCTTTTATAGCCAATTATGTTACACACCTGATGCCAGTTAACTTAATTACTTGCTAAATGTGCTTTCAGCTGATTCTCTTATATATGAATTGCTTTTTCAGCCCTTTTTTGCCTGTGTCCCAACAGTCTTGAGACCTGTTGCAGCCAGAAAATTTGAAATAAGCTCATTTTGTGGATAAAAATGTAAAATGTCTCAGTTTCAACATTTGAAATGTTATCTATGTTTTATTGTAAATTACATATTGGCTCATGATCTGAAAGTCATTGCATTTTGATTTTATTCACAATTTACACTTTGTCCCAACTATTTCGGAATGGGGGTATTTCGTGATCATGAAGAATTCCCCAAAATCTGACACTGTGATGTCAGAGGCAATAAAATAATATCACACTTCTTTTATATTAGTGCTGTGAAGTGCCAGCACTTTATTTCTGTACGGAACCTTGTGTCCATTTTTCTTTAACTATTATTGTAATACAAGTACTGTTGTGTTAGAACGTATTATTTGTATTACTAATAGTTTGTTTTTGGAACCGCGATTCCTGTTTTTTTCGTATATTTTGTGTATACCTCCCGCTTGCGTGGTCGGCAGAATAAATCATACTCCCAAATCCACCTTTGCTATTTAGTCCAGTGCACGTTCTCCTGGCATCTGTGCCGACCCTTACAAATAATTAGAGAACATTACAGTAAAATGTCTAATTTTTCAGGATATTGCAACTGTGTTATATTGCCTTTGATATCACAATGTCACATTTTGAAGACTTTTTGAGAATAATAAGACAGAGCCATAGATAAAGGCTATAAGCTTCATATCAGGCAAACTCAGTTCAGCTAACTTGCCTATATATAGCAGTGATCTTGCGTGCTCGGGCTGTAATATTTTATTGTTTTACAACCTGATCTTTGGTCTTTCTAGAGAGGACATTGTGTCTACATTGTTTGTGCTTTCTCATGGCATATTTAGTTCACTCATCTAATAAAATAAAGCTCTGGATCACGTATACCATGGCTACTATGCTGCACTGCGGCTGGATGGTCAAACCAGTCAGTATTTTATGTTCAGAAATCATTTAAGATGCTTTATTTGCAGCAGACATAAGCACAATCCGTGGGTAAGGAAAAACTAGCATATTAAGTGTAATCCTAAGGTCAAAAACTTTTATGTTTTACCTCTCAGGCATAGGATTTTAGTAATTTGTTATATTGTCCCTGATATTACAGTGTCTGACTCTTGAGACTTTTTGGGAAAAGGAGATAGGGCCACACAAAATACACGAAGTGCAATCAGGTGTGAACCCCAATGTCATACCATTTTCAGAAAGTATAATTAAAAACGCCACTGTAAATTTTTTTCTAGCCCAGGAATTTGTTACTCTGTTAAACTGTCCCTGATACTACAGTGTTATAATTCTGAGACTTCTTGAGAATCAGGGTATAGAGCCATAGAAATTGGAAAGAAAGCCAAAATAATGCAGCTGTCATTTAAGGTGGACAAAAAAAAAAAAAATAGAATAAAAATCCAAATTCAGCGTTGTCGCTTAAAGGGGAAGCCAAAGGTATTTTTGTAAATCAAATACGCCATTCAAGTTAAAGATGTTCTATTATATCACCCATAATATTTGAAAATGCTATTTTTGCTTATAAAGGAAATTAATAAGGACGAAAGGGTGAGCACCTAGAGGAGAACTGGCACAACTGTTGGGCAATGCCATGTAAAGAGGGACATGATGAGCAAAAATTAAATCTGTTTAACATCCAGCGAAGGGCCACCATCTATCCACAAAACCCCTGACTTTAAGAAACATATATATTCATGGCTGAACCACTATTTTTCAGCAAGAGTTTTGCATCCAAACAGATGGTGCGAATTTTACCCTGAAATCGGCCCAAAATCAGGTAATTAGGACCTTTGAAATTACCAGTAACTAAATGGGTATTACAATTCATATCTTTCAATTTGTTATGTCAAGAGCATCAATTTAAAGTAGAGGGGAGCTTGAACCCTCATGTGGAAGTTTGCTGGCCAGAAGGTAGGGGTGACTTAATCTTCCCATTCAATGTAAACGTCCATCACGGAAATTCAGAATTATTTTTATTGGAAGAAACTGAGATGGAATATTGACTTAACCTTTTCAATTCTCTTAGCTGTAGCCAAGGCAAAGTCAATAATGGACAAAGTCTGCCTGAAAGTTTGGCAAGCAAGATTTGGCAGGGGATCAAAATCCGTAACATCCGTCACAGGAAAAAGGGTCCTGTAACATCCGTCACGCCCCCAGAGAATGGAGCAATGCTCAACTTATCTAGATAATAAAAGGGAAAGAGGGAATTTTAACCATGTCTGTTTTTGAATTGGGGCACAAATGTGTAATTGTGCTCATTTCTAAAGGATGAGGTTTTACTCAGATTGTCATTTGATTTTCTAAGGTTGTCAAAGATTGTCACAAGATTTTCAACATTAACAGGGTTTTACTACACTCTTTCAGCTTTCTAGAGTAACTGATAGTTCCACTAATTATTCAAAGTTGGCAGCTGCAGCAGGGCAAAATTTACCCATGATGCAATTGTACTTCTATCATTTCCAAGGCCATGAAGGCAGGCTTTTTTGAAGTGCTCAATTTCAAATTTCATAAAGCGACATCATAACTAATGGTCTGTATCCAGTTATTCTGTACTTTAAACAATAGGAATGGACAAGGACAAGGATTTTTTAAATCATTTAGAAGGCGTAAATACAGGTTTCCTGTGAAAATGAGGCACGTACATGGATTGGGAAGGCAGGGCGCCATGCACGTATGGCGCTAAAGTAAAGAAAATGGCGTATTAAAAAAAACTACTTACAAGAGCAACATAATGACATTTATCCCATAAATGATTACAAATGGGTGAGATAAAACCCATTAGATACAGCTTTGGTATCACACACGTGTAATACAGCTTTCTCATGTCACAATTGTTCAGATTCCGTTCACTGGCAAATGTCAACTAATATTTTCACTAGGCCAATTCTTTTGGAAACGTTCACCATCGCTGGTATTTGCATCTAGTTGACGGTCTATTGAATTAAATGGGATGAATAATTAGTTAGCTAGCATGCTAACCCTTTTGGCCAGTAATGAGTTACACGTGTAACTGTAATCGTAAACACTTGAATTTAATAATTTAATGGCAAAAAGCATTAGCATGCTAGCTAGCAAATTATTCATCCCATTGACTTTAATAAACTGTAAACTAGAAGCCCAGCGCTATTTTTCCATTTTCCAAATAATACAATGCTGATATTTATGGGATAAATATAATATCAAATTCATGAGAATGAGCCATAAAATTTATGAAACGCAAGTAGGAATTTTCATTTAAATGAAAATTACTACTCTTGTCGCATGAATTTGATATCTCGGGTTCACTCATTTGAGATCCTCCGTGTATTTTGCAGTAAGCATTTCTATTTGTGTAATTTCTACTGTTATGATAAAAAAGATGAAATCTCGATCACAGCATCGACTTTTTCTTTAAGATGGACGATCTGTCTTGTTAGTTTATTTTTGTCCCCAGACCTCTGCTAGTCAAAGTAAGAATACAGAATTTAACCTGTGTGATTTGTCATTCGCAATAAGTTTTAATGCTAGTCTGTGACTTCTAATCTTACAGTCCAGAATTGACTTAGTGATTCAATCAGAATTGTTTCTACAGTTTTCGTTTTGAGTAAGCAATGTATTAAGCAAGTGGATTTGAGTCTGCAGTCTTCAGTTGACAGCAAAAGAGACAGGATTGTTTCAACAGAGTAAGGACATACTAAACACCTTCATAGGTATAGTGCATTGATTGCTCCACACCTGAAGTGGCCATCTGTTGAGTTTGACTGATTAAAGAGAAACCTTAACAACACTATTTCATAATAATGTTAACGGCAAGATACTGTGTAATTGATGCACACTACCAAAACAAAGTCACAATGCTCTTTTAGCCTACTACAGTCATGCATAGATGTGGTTATTTCATCATTCCACTGGACAATATTGACTTTTTTCAGCAGGAGGTTTTGTTTTACTTCAGTGGACAAAATGTAACATTTGTCACGTAACGTCCATCACAGAGGATTTTGCGCAATTCTATAACTGCCTGCTAAGAGACTCATTTGGAGCTGTATTATGATTTGTGTATTAGGTGGCCTAGTTCTTGTACAATTCTGGGATAAACATTCATGTGTACCCTTGTTCAGACACCGAGAATTTTGAAATAAACATGGCTGAATTTTTTCCATGTCTTTTTCATGTAACATCCGTCACGTTCATAACTGTCGTTCATGCGAAACACACAGACATCACTGGATGGCTTTTCTTCCCCCATCAAACAGCCTCAGACCTAGGCCAGTAATACACATAAGGTTGAATTCCTAGGAGTAAAACTTTAGCTGTGAGGGTAGTTGGAATGGCTAAAAATTCCTTCTGATGTAACATCCATAACTGTGGAACTGCCCTCTTATATTTTTCCCTTCTAACTTTACTATTCAAATATAATGAACTAAAACGCTGAGAAAATTCAGCTTCTATAGTATGTAAATGTCTGCTACAGTATTATGTTTGAGTTGATCACAAACGGGTGTGTATGATTTAAAGTGAAGTAAATGTGTCACAAATGTTACATATGCGCATGACATTAGCAACAGAGGTGTGGCACAATTTTAACAATAAAAAATAACGACATAAAACCTAATATTTCCATTATTTTTCAGGCCAAAGCACACTTGGTTCAAAAGGGCATGCTCTTTATTAAGTTTTAACCCTTATATTGTGTTGGGGTCAAATTTGACCCGTTTTCAAGTAAAGGTATGTAAAAAGTACCATTCAGTTTTTTATATTGGGACAAGGCTTCATGGTATCCTCAGACACAGCTATTTTAACACAACAAAAGAAATTTTCACCATTTTAGTCAGTTCTGAATGTCTTTAAAAAAAAAAAAAAGTGGCATCTGTGGTATTTCGGGTCAAAAATGACCCAGCAGAGAACATTGGCTGTTGCACATATTATTTAAAAATTGTGGGTTGCTGTATGGGTCAAATTTGGCTCAGTTTGGCACAGACCCATGCACATGTGCAAACACATATGCGCGCATACACACACGCACACAAACGCAAGCACACACACACACCAAGCACGAGTGCACACACACACAAACGCACACATGCACACATATGCATGCACACACACATGCTCGCACACACACACGAGTTTGTGCAGCTATCCTTACAAGGACACTGCATTGACTTCTATTCATTATGGACAGCCTAGCCCTACACCTACCCCTAACCCTAACCATAACCAAATCATGCCGAACCCTAACCTTAACCAAATGTCAATTCACACCTGTCCCCTAACCTCAACCAAGACCTCAGAAATTATGTTTTACCATATTAGGACCAGGCTTTGGTCCCCATATGAACTACTGGTCCTAACAAGGTCAGTGCTTGTACCAGAAAAGGTCCACGACAGGTAACAAAAATGCCAACGCACACACACATGCGGACACACACACATACACACACGCACACACACACACACACACACACACACACACCCACCCCTCCCCTTCCTCCCTGGGGACCAGGGTTGGGTTCAATTACTTTTTTCAATTACAATTGCTTTCTGGATAGAATGTTCAATTACAATTAATTTTCGATAAAAAATTAAATCAAAATTAAATTACAATTACAAAAGTAATTGATTACAATTACTGTAATTGTAAATGAAAAAAGTAATTGAACCCAAACCTGCTGGGGACAATTATTTTCTTGCACTCTCAACCCCTCTGGCACCCCCCCCCGCGGGAACACAACCTTTCTTGCAAAATATTGAGGCATTTTGACTAAAAACGAAATGGAATGTTAACATGTACACACACACACACACACACACACACACACAAGACATTTTTTTTATCTTGCAGGTAAGTATCATCCTTGGGGCCGTGGCATGAACAACATACTCAGAATTCTTGCAACACTGGTATCTGGAAATGAGGTTTATTTGAGTTGTGATCAGTTTCATTCTGCAGCAGCATCAGTCTATTTCAACATGAGCAAAAGATTCACTGTCTATTAGGCTAGTGATCAGATCTTTGGTCATGAGAGTCATACGAAGGACAGAAAGCAATCTGAAATTGAGATGGGTGTGTCTGAGGATGATATTGATCACATACACACACACATGCACACACACACACACACACACACACACACACACACTCCATCATGTCTATATTCAATTTGAATGTCTTATTTTGAACATACACGCACACAGGCAGACACAAACCATCTTGTCAATGTTCAATGTTCAATTTGAATGTGTCATTTTGAACACACACGCACAAAGCCAGGGAGCAAGAGAAAAACTTGCTCTTGTTCATGTTAATGTTCAATTTAAATCTGCTATTTTGAGCAAAATGAAGTTTGGTTTTATGAAAAAAGATCGTAAAAGACTTTTTTCCTTTTTCCCAACATAAATCTATACGGGTCAATTTTGACCCGAAACACCACCGATGTCACAATAGGTAATAATATGATGTTCCAAAAAACAATAAGCAATGTATTTTAGAAAGCGTGTTCAAAAATTAGTTTATTATAGTCAGATAACATAATTACACATTGTCTTCACTATAGGAAACATAATACGTGAATTTAAAACATTTTTTAAAATTGAAAACAAGTGGTATATTATAAGATGAAAGGTTCACAAGGTCATAAAAATACAATTTAAAACAGTGATTGCATCGATATGAATGCATAATAAGTTAGTTATGAGGCGAAAAACAATATTGGATGATAATGATTGTTTTTTAAGTATTTTGAGTTAAATCATGGGTCAAATTTTACCCGCTAACACAAAAGATGTGGGCAACTGTCCAACACATTACCAGGTTTAAATAATTGAACAGTTATAAGAATATCATTTTTATACTGCGGGATTGATGGAGTCATGATCTCACATTTTTATGCCATATTGCCTCATTCTTACATTTTTATCTTTTGTTTGTCTTCAGTGAACAAGAGACTAAAATTGGTTTGAATCTCATTTGTGTGAAAATGTAGTGTTACAGTTATCATTAGCTCATTGAGCTGTGGTTTAATTTAATGTAAAACTATTCAAAAAGCAAGCAAATCTGATTTACAACAGTTTTTACGATATATAAAATGGCAAACTACATAAGTCAGAATTGTAACAGATGTTACAGTTGTGCTGCTAAGCGGAAGAATTACTGTTTGGTAGCACAATCATTTTTGGTGCAGGCAACACAATTCAAACAGATGTTGATTTGGAAGCTAGAGATAAATGATCAATATCTTTGGTTTCATCAGTGAGCAAATAGAAAACCTCTACTGATTTGCATATTGAATTTATTGGGTAAAAAACAGGAAAAAACATGAATACTCCGATCCCCCACCACAGGATGGAAATAAAACACGGTGGAGGGACAGACAGACCGACGGACAAGAGGATGGATGATAGTATTCAAAAAAAAGGCACATCCACACAATAAGATGCATCAATGTTTTAAATATCCTTGAGAAATATTGAATTGTTTGGAGGTCTGGCACGGAAAAGAACAGCATGGCTGATATCCAGTCTGGAAACGATTCGTGGTGGAGGGATGGACAGGAAGACAGGTGGAAATATGAAGAGGCACATCACCACAACTAGAGAGTCGGTTGCCCGCAGTTTGACTTGTATCCCCAGAAGCCCTAAAGCAATCAAGATAGGCTGGTGACCTGACTGCACACAAGTTTCATGCCAAATATGAAATTAATTCATAAAGAACTGTGACCTGTAGAGTGCTCACAAAAATTTCTTCGGACGTGGCGACGGACACGGCGCAACGATCGCTAATCCATAGCATCCCAGACTCATCATCAAATGTACAATAAGATGTAGCCATATATGAAATTTCATTGAGAAATATTGTAAGGTTTAGGAGTTCTGGCCTGGAAAAGAACAGAATGGCTCATTTCTGGGCTGGAAACAAAAACATGGTGGAGGGACAGACAGACTGGAGGACGAATGGAAGCATGAAAAGGCACATCTACATAATAAGATATGACCATTTATTAAATTTTGTAGAAGTATTGAACGGTTTGGGAGTTCTGGCCTGGAAAATAAGTGTGATGGATGGATGGACGGACATGTGGAAGGATGACACTCATTCCTATATCCCCCTTCCACTATGTGGCGGGGATAATAACTTGCAGATTTTAAGGCCCTGAGCTCATGCCTTCTGACCAGATATAGGGCAACACAAGGCGCATATGAATGCATTTCCACATTTGTGCTTACAGCGGTGGGTGAGAAAATATTCTTGCTGATATCGTCCAGTGTTGCAGTTGTGACAGTACTCCTACATTCATTTTGTCCCATCTCCTGCTTTCAACAATCGTCAGAACTAACATTTTACCTCATGAGGTCCTCCACAACCGTGAGGGCTGCATTTCTCAGATGCTTTGTCATCAGAGCTATACCAAATAGGAGGAGCTTTCATATACAGCCTAGAAATGCCGCCAGATTTTGAAGGTTGCACCGGTGTATCCTTTGTGACCTTTGCCAATTCACTATCCTAAATGTACATTGGAATTTGTCACCATTTTTAAATGTCCCAGCTGCTTCATCAAAGTTTTGCTCAAATTTTCTGAGATATACTCACAAGGAGGGTCCTGTCCAATGACATAGCCACATGGACTACGTAGACTATCTCATTTTGAAGCTGTTATTACGAATGTACCGAACGAATGGTCCTCAAAGGACCACCCCACCTTGGCTGCAGCCATTACGTTTGAACTTATGTTCTGTGAGACTGGCAGAAGAGCATAAGCATTTTTAGGAATTATTATGCAATAAATATAAGACAGTTATTGCACTAATTGTAAATAGTAACACTAATTGTAAACAAGGCCTACTATGTCGCCTCCGACAGCAATGGGTACATGGGCAAAAGCCTCAAGCGAAAGCTTCCCAAGGTGTTGGACCACTACATGCTGCCAGAACAGCTTAATGTTTTATTAAAGATAAGTCTGGTACACCATTTTATAATTAGTGGCCACAATATTGATCTAAATATTGCACAAATGACTTTTAAACCTGGCCAACGGCCAATTTAGCATCAACCGCTCTCTGTTAGATCTGTGAGATACGTGTCTGATGGCATGTATGTTGTAAGTGAATTGTCTGCCAATGGTAAACAAATGTGAAAGTGCATATCTGATGACACATCACGAGACTTGGGGCCAATCCCATTTCTAGTTTTCACCCCTTGCCCTTGCCCTTGCCCTTGCCCTTGCCCCCCTTGCCCTTGAACCTGAGTTACAAGGGGTCCTGGTTGAAATAATCCCCTATAAAGTGGGACAACAGCCCAATAACCTGATGTGACACCAGTACACGTCCATGGTGTCACAGACCCAACCAGTTTGTTTCTGGCTGTTGTGTCTGATTCTGCTTCCCCAGCAAATCACTTTCTTTCATGAGAAGGTTAAGTGTTGTTGCCGCTGATTTAAGAAAATCACATTAGAAATAACATAACGAGCGTCAAGGAATCCGCTGCCCCTTAAAAAAAATGATGCCTCAAACAGCAATGAATTCTGGTGCTTTGCCATCCCCTCTGCTTTTTCCATTTGCAATACAGAACTCCTTTGCTCATCAGTGGTTGCACTAGAGCCTCATGTTTTCATAAATTGTTTGTTTTTGTCATCAAATTTGGGGTAAAATGTACATACACTAAGCTCTGGATATTATTAGGGAGACCACAATTTGACGATGGAACTGGATTGGGCACAACAGGAGTAAGCCAACGTTAGCTAATAGCTATGCAACATACTAGCAAGCTAATATAATGGTAACTAACTAAATGTAAATATTTAGTGGTAACTAAATATTTACCCATTTGTGATGCAGATGCAATATCAAATAGATGACTTTATTGATTTTGTGTTGATTGTGTGATGACCTTAGGTCAGGTCTGTTGGGACAGAATATCATGCACAGGCATTATACTGTATGTAGCTATTAGTACGTTTATGCCAAGTCAGCCTGAAAACAATTATAACGTGAGCTAGGTGTTTGGCTAGAGAAATGTGGACACACACAACTAGCATATTTTGTGATGTTAGTTATAAATTTGCTGCCATCTTGCCAATGATTCACAAGGCATTCTGGGAGATGTCTTCCCTCCATTTGGAATGTGCCTCTGAAAGACCTCACTTTGGAGGGCCATATAGCCCTAGCATTTCGACCCTCCCCTCTATCTCAGCAAGAATTGGGACACCCTACCCCCACACGTGAGCACACAAAACAGAGGATTAGGGTTAACCTGTTAACTGTCACTGGGCCCTAATTAGGGCCCTATGGAATTTTCAAACAAATTTTGAATCCTTCATTTGCAAACTATGACTTAAATCCTCAACCAATCCAGGCAAATGAGATACCATTTGAAAGCTTAGATGCACTCAGGATTTCATTTCTACCCACCTTTTTGCCCTATGTCAGTCATAACAAATGCAATAAATTAATTTCTCAACATAGACATCACATACTTGAGTGCAATGAAACTTGTCAGTCCTCATCATCAAAGTTGGGTTGTGACGGTCAAACCATGTATTATCCGTTCCATTTGGTCTTGTTCGAAAGCTAAGAACCTGTGCAGACTTTATTCTAGTCTCAATTACTCTCTGACAGTATGTCACAACATTTTATGATGCATTTCATTGAAAACCTCTATGTCTTATCTTTCCAATGAGACCATGCATGTGTAATTGAACCATTGTATGCGAGAGCAGTGAGCAGTGACCCGGTTTACCAATCCGGGCCAAATGTGAGAAAATGCAGGTGACAGTTAAGAGGTTAAATGGTGGGGCTAAGGGGTAATTGGGATTGGACCCTTCCATAGTATGCGATAGTGAATGTCATGCTACAAACTAAATTCCAAAAAAGTTGGCAGCGCATGGAGGATGCAATTAAATAAAAAATGACTGATTTGCATGCATCATCTGTTCTAGGGATGTCCCCACTTTTTTGAGCAAGACCACATTCTGCAGGTCTTACAAGTACATGGCTGTGTAAGCAGAGAGTGCAGGTGCTAGATTGGCTTGCCTACAGTCCTGATCTTTCTCCAACTGACAATGTATGGTGTATTATCAAGTGAATTAGATGATGACAATGGCCCTGTTCAATTGTGTGGCTGAAATATGCACAATGAGGGAATGGGGAAAATTCTGCTTGCTAGAGTTAATCAAATGGATTCCTCAGAGCCCGAACACTTTATGAGTGTGACTAAAAGACACTGGCCCTCATTTATCAAACGTGCAAACACAAAAAAAAAATGGGAGTATGCCAAATCTCCCGCAAGGATCGGCATTTATCAATCTGAATGCAGGCAAAAAAATCTCACACCAGGTCTGACCAGGCGTACGCACATTTGAAACCAGCGTCCAACATGCAGGAATGAGTGCAGCTGTCAAAATGATTAATAAAACATTTGCAGTGATGCGGAAGTCATGCTGTTGTTGTTCTTATTAGTAAAATGAAAAAATAGGCTAAATAAAAAAAAAATAAATAATATAATAAGACACCTGTGTTGAGAAATTGATTAAACTTTATTTTGAGACAACCTGCTTGTCAGGCCAGATGGCTGCAGACTGTATTTTAACATAATTACCCTCATGTAGCTCCGATCGAAGCAGTGGGGACTCATCCGTGTCCCCACCGCCTCTTATTCCCACAAAGGAGGGGGAGCCTATCAGTGCTGCCGCGCGCTCCTCGAACGGTGACAATCAGGTTTGAGCCTGGTTAGCCTCCACCGGTCCGTGCGCTGCTGCGCCTGAGTACAGCAACCCGTTTTTTGGTGGTGATCTTAAAATCGGACCACTTTTTTTAACCTACACCTAATGCATTTGGATTGTCAGTTATGTAGGCTATATAGCATGAAATATCATGGTTTTCCACCCCAACGGTGTTTACCGCTGCAGCAATAGTTTTCCAAACTGCTGCCTTCTTGGCTTCCTTGATGCCACTCTTAAGGCTTCCAAATAAAATTATTTTGTTTTTCTCCACCTCGGACGTGATAATTTATACTTCCTCCTCAGTGAAGTTCTTTCTTCTTTGCCATCTTTTGAGAGTCCATGTGGTAAAGTGGGCAGGACTATGCCCCCCAGACCATGAATTTATAGGGGCGTGCCATGTAAATTACGGTTGGTTTCAGCTGCCAGATTTATCAACGCCATGCCAGTTCTACACCGAAATCAGCAACGTACACACTTTTCTAAATCAGACGTGACATCTGGCGTACGCTGATATTTACACCAGAATCTACACCAGATCCTACGCAAGTTTGATTAATGAGGGCAATTGTGATGTTGCAAGTGGTAAACTATCAAATGTGCTTTTTTTTTTTTTTTTAAATCTTTTTGTTGTGATCACATTACCTATGTTAGAACATCAAATAATGTGTGGCTGCAATAAAAATGGTCTTCTCAAATCAGTCCTTATTGATTTTATTTGCATTTCCCATAATGCACCTATTTTTTCAAAATTAGAAATCTGCAATTATAGGCTAGGTCTCAAGAATATCGTGTCAAGTGACTGGTATAAGCACAATAAAATGAAGACAAACTTGGCATCATTTGATCTCTACTGCAGTGGTGGCACCAGAACTGGAAATTGGGGAGGGCACAGAACATCCCTTTAAAACAGTTATTTGTCCTGACTTGCTCTCAATCATTTCTAAATTAACAATGCATTCACTCTGAAAATACTCCACACTGTCAGGCTTTGCTAGTTCTCCTTCTTTAAGTGAGATGACAATCATTCATTTGGACGTGCAGCAGGGGTGTCGTTAGCCCCGGGCATTCCCGGCTGAAGCCCCCAATGATTGGCCAATAGCCCCCGATCTCCCGGCCCCCCAATTAACAACAGTAGCCTCACCTACTAGTGTCAAATCACTTTGGATGGCTGACACACTGATGCGGTAGCAGCAGCTGCAGGAATAAATGCGAGGCATGATCACAAAGGCCAGCCATAGGGGGCATGCCCATATATGGGCAGAGGTGCAGAATCATGAGGATTAATTGTTACATTTTCCAAGTTCAACATTGGGCGGTCTTTACCGCTCAATGTTACATTTGTAGGCAGTTCAGTAGTTGCATGCTGGAAGCAAGGGTTGTATTACTTGCTAGTGATTTCAATCAAATTAATACTTATCACTGACATGGACATCGGGAGGTTCTTTGGGAGAAAGGGCAAGGCAAGGGAGCCAGAAGTGGTAGAGGAGTTATCGTCCCCGACTCCCCCAACTTTAGATAATGGAGTGCGTTCGAAGGTCTGGCAAGTCTGCAGATTCGAAAAATTCGTCTGCTTGCGAAAGCCCTCCAAACCATGCGATGCACAGCTATTGCAGGGTTTGGAGGGCTTATCGCCAACCCTCGCAAGATTCTCGCACAGCTTTTGCAGGGGTTTGAGGGTTGCTTATTGCAGATGCGCTTTGAACGCACCTAATGTTTTAGCTCAGGTTTGTGAAAATCACATAGAAAGCTAGGTAGCTTGTGACATGTTGGACTGGCCTCTAGTTAGCCTCTGTCATACATTGTGATTATGTGCGATTAATGATGTAATCCCCAGCTTCTAACGTTAGTAATTCTGCCATGGTCCAATTAATGATGTGGAAGTGATCAATACACCCAATGCTTCAACTAGCTCAGGTTTGTGAAAATCACATGGCAAGCTAGGTAGCTTGTGACATGTTGGACTGGCTTCTAGTTAGCCTCTGTCATACATTGTGATTATGTGCGCTTAATGATGTAATCCCCAGCTTCTAACGTTAGTAATTATGCCATGGTCCAATTAATGATGTGGAAGTGATCAATACAAACCATTGCTTGTTCAAACGCGAAAATAATGGCTTGACGGTTGTGCAAGTTAGCAGAGTGATGGCGTCAGGTCTGTGGTAGCATATATTGGGAATTACTTAGCGGGCGCTTACAGAAATTACATTTGTTTTATAATAAATTGCGCAATTCAGTTATGTGATAAACAGAATCTTATACTCTCAGTTGTGACCTGATCAAGCCACTGCTAATACCTTTATAAATAAAACCATTGGAAACATGTATCACGATCAGAAAACCTCTCCTTACCTGATTCAACAATTTCGCTCGACGAAGATAATCTTTTGGAAAATGATGAACAATAAGATCAGCGTGGAAAATCTAATATCCCCATTACACTGCGGGACACAACAGAAACGCTGCGTTTTGGCATTTGAATGCATGGTATGCATAGAATTTAAGAGTGGTCCATAATCACCGCGTCTCTGGGTGGTATGCATAAACTCAGTTCTATATTTTCAATATTTTGAAATACTGAAAAAGTGTCACTTAAAAGTTAAACGTTAGTCGCAAATTAACGCTGGTCGCTATTATACTTAGGTCAATTCAGCTGTGGCAAGTACAGTCCTTAACCAAAAGCGACCGCAACTTTTAGGCAATATAAAGAAACTTTCCCAGTAAGCCATATTCCCATATTTACATGCTTGGTGTCTACGGATTTCCCTAAATTTAAACTTTTAAATTATCTTGTTGTAGTCTTTCATTTTTGATTAAAGACTAAAATCACAATCAGTTTCTCCCAAGATACTGTGGTTGAACAAACTGAAATTTTTGGAGTTTGAGAATGTTGAGAATGCAGTGATCAGATGAACGACATTGAGATTTTAAGATGTAGTACGGTGTATGACGTTACCATTACATTTATTTCTCTCCCTTCCAAATTGCTTGGGCTGGCATAGGGAATCTGACGACAATGGACTGGGATATTGACACTACTGCACTTATAGACACACTCACACTGTAATGTGAAACACCTGTTTAATTTTGTTATAAAATATGCATCATGGATATTTGTGTGTAATAAAATTTCAAAAATTCTGATCCCATGGAATTGTTTTCTGATCCCATGGAATTGTTTTGTTTTGTTTTTGCAAGGAAATGTTTTTGAAACAAGTGGCAGACTTAGCCTATAGAAAATGTGGATTGTATTTGGATACAATTTATTGAAACTAAAACAAGTAAAATTAAGAATGAAAATAATGTGTTTAATTTAGTATAATTACATTGTGTTCTATCCTATCATGTATTTCCTATATTTCTGAGCAGATTTTCAATGGTGTATTCTGATAAAAATGACCCCCCCGGCCTCCCCAGACTGATTATTAATCCCCCCTGACCCCACTTTAAAAATACTGGAACCGCCCCTGCTTGTAAGAGGGTTGTCCACTTGAAATTGCCTAAATTAGTGATCTGAACATTATGCCTCATTATAATGAACCAAGAAAGTCAATTAAAGCACAGCGAAGGTCATGAAGTAACAAAGAAGGGTTTGTCGACTCATCGTCCAATGTAAAAAATAACTTTTCAATTAAACAAAGTCATGGCTTAGCTGCTCAACATTTTCAGTGAAGTGCAGGCTGAGAAGAGCACTCATTCACTCTAATCCCATTGGCGGATATAAAAGTTCACTTATCTTACAGCATCATTGCAAAGTTCATGGTTTTGAGTCTTGGAAAATTGAGCCCACCCATGAATTACCGTTATTTATCATTCACTTGTGTTCACTGTTCAACATTGGGCCGTTTATGAGCGAAATTACAAGCAGAGATTGAGTTAATGCACAGCGCTTTCCTGAAGAGTTCACGTCTGATGCAAAAGTACTGAATGGCCTAATCAGTATCGAAGCTAGTTTAGCTAAGCTAGTGATGTACAGGAGTGCTCTCTATCCTTGTCCAGCTACGTTAAAATTGCATCTTTAACAGCGAGATTTTCAAATTCTTCCCAGGGGATAAACCTCCGAACCCCCAAAAAATGGTTGGGTCAAGGGGGCTGAAGCCCCCAATGTTTTCAAGTCCTAACAATGCCCCTGACGTGCGCTTTGGTGCATTTAAATCAGCGTTATTCAAAATTGCATGAAGGCGTTTAAAATGGTCTTTTACTTCACTTCAACAATTCAAACGATCATGAAGTGCAGATAAGATCGCCTGATGTGCCAAAAAGCTAGCGTGGAAGTTCCAGAGCAGCTTTTCTCTTGTGAGGCATAGGCCTGTTTATAAGAAAATTATTTTTCTGTACTGAATTTAGCCTATTGTGTCATCGCTGTCAGATCGCATGGGAGAGAAGTCTTCAATTGCCAATGGATTATTACTATCATTGGAAAACGTGTCAATCAAGGGAAATGATTGAGAACTAGCCAGGACTAATTGTTGTTTTACAGGGATATTCTGTATCGATGTGCACATACAAATATCCAAGAAAAAGAACGCGAGGGGCTGGCCCTTGAGGAGCCCTCTGCATGCAGAGTATCTGGACTAAGAGGGTTTTTCCTTTGTTCTGCTTTTACTTCGGTATGTCTTCCTTCTGATACTTTTGCAGAAGACAATCAACTGAATATAGCTTACTATATCATTTGAGGGTTTGAAGCCTATGTTATTTGTCTGTATCTATACACATGGTTTTTGCCTTATCAATTATTATAGTAAACATGTTTTTTGGCTTCTTGCATTATTATAGTAAATTGGTTAAATTACTGAAAGTCTCTGAGTCCTTAGTTTAAAGGTCAATGTTAACCAGTACGAATTCCTTGACAGAAACTAGCATGTTGACCAAGAACAATGATTGAAATCGGGTCACTAATCTCATCCATTTCAAGGGATGTTTACCGCCCCCTCGGTTTTCCGTCCACCGCCCGCCACTGCTTAACCCGAACCCTAACCCTAACCCTCAAATAATGACGCCATAAGATACCGACGCTTTATATGACGAGTCCGGATGAGAATGTGTGGCACTGCCACTGCTGAACTGAGAGTCAGTTAAAATGCTTGAAGGCCAGACCCATCCTAAGGACTTGTTAGGAATGCAGTTTGGCTTGATTCGTGTTGTGGATTCGTCATAAACAGGCTCGTCCTCAAGTTCTTCTGTTGCAGCCTTATCAGAATTTATTGTAGGCCTATGCTTCGCAGTAAATCGAAAGTTTCGATTTACTGCGAAGCATACAATAAATTCTGATGAGGCTGCAACCGAATTCGAAAGCATTGTAGGCCAATTCGGCCACACCAAGTTGGGGTTATAAGGCTGCTTTCACACCAGACGCGAAACGATTTTTTCGTACGACAGATTACATTCAAAGTCAATGCAAAAACGCGAATATATTCGCGTCTTTTCATTGACTTTGAATGTTTTCGTGTTGTTGATTTTTTTTGTCGTTCATTTTTCTTTTTAATATAGGCTAATTTGTTTTGTTTATATTTTTTGTTTGCTTTATATTTTCACTAGTTTTTGCTCTCTGTTTCATAAAATGTTTTTTATGTTGAATGCTTTGGCTTTTTCCTTTGTTGTGGGCAGTAGAGGTTGACACTATTGGAGCTTCTTTGATTGTATTTGTGAAGACTCAAATTAATCAGAATTTTAATTAATATCCCTTAACTTTTCACCTTTACAAATGGATTCGACGTGTCATTTGTAAACATTTATGAAATCAGAAAACTGTGTCAATGATGTTAATAATTAATAACCAGCAGCTTATAAAGTCAAGCACAACATTGGTTGCAGTCCATTCAAAACTATTTATCGATGACCAAAGCTCAAAGCCTCCTATCTGCAGAATATTTCTGATTGGCGGATTTCACTTTGGATGAGCAGCCTTCCTTGTTCTCATCATCCAAAGTGAAATCCGCCAATCAGAAAAAAATCTGCAGATTGGAAGTTTTGCGCTTAAACTATAATCCAGTTCATCTTCACTTTTACTTCATTGGTCAAACGCTTCTCCTGGATCATAATGGCAACTATGCAACTGGAGTCCGGCTTTAAATTTGTAGAAACGTCTTGTGATGGCGAATAACCAGGTGTGGCAGCTACATGTATACAAGTTAATAATTTTCATGAAACAAATTACTGGACCATGAGCTTCCTGAAGAGTTTATCAGGATTGTTACCTGAATCATGATGAGTCATGAACTGAATGGCTGCATTTGAGTCATACTTTCAATAACTATGCTTTCAACTAAGCTTCTGTCTCATGTACGTGGTTAATTAGCATGCCATGTTTTCTGAATGCAACCAAAGCACATGTGAGGCAGAATCGCTTTAGCAGAAAAAGAACTGCGGTAACAACTGCTGTAGAATGTAACAACGAATTGAATATTACTCAATGAAACATTAGCGCCTCCATGTGTCTGCGTTTTGCAAAGGCTGAGTGGAATAATAACTGAAAATAATTTCCTTGTTTTATCTGCCACTTCATACATGTTTTGAGCTGGTGTCTCTACAAACAAAACACCTCAATTTAACTGCTTAAAAAATGTCATACTTAGACCTTTAAGCAGAAATGTAAGCAGTTTTTAAAGTAGAAATGTGCATGATTCACGGCTGATTAAGGAGTAAAAATACCAAATTTTCTACTTAATTTTTCATATTTACCCCTTAAATTTGCAAAAAAAAAAAAAAAAAAGAAATTCTTGAATTTACATCTTAAATGTAGATAAGGGAAGTTTCACACACGCCTTAAATAACATTTAAAGGTAAAATTAAGGAGTCACACAAATAAAGGCCCATTAATTCCAATGAAGTAGTTTGGTATATTTGTTATATCAAGGGCAAATTAAGATAAGTTCAAGTATATTTGTTTGGTCATGCGTTATGTGAAAGAATGCAGGCTGAACAAATTATTGTTTACTTTGTTATCTTTTTTCCAAACAGTTCCTGCTCCATTTGATGTGAAAGTTAGCTGCCACAACTTTGATACCACTGTGTTCTGGAACTACACGAAAGGCCCCTCACGACCGCTCTTCAGAGTTCAAATCTTAAAGGATCTCAAGTGGGTTTCTGTCGACTTTGCATAGCTATTTTTGCAGCAATATATATGGTTAGAGCTTCAAGAATGGTCTGTTTTTACAATAGTCTGGCATTTGCAGGGATGTACAAAAAGTGTCTACATATTCAGAATGAAAATTGGAATTTCCACATGACTTTAAGCAGTTATTCTGTGCTTGGCTGTAAAATTCTTTTATTTTTTTTTAACCTTCTGAAGGTTTTCACTCTCTGTGTATTGTTAACACTAGAGACAAAGTGAATAAATTAAAGATAATGATTTATTATACAGATGAAAAAATCTTGGCACTTAGACTCCATGTTGAGAATTTTACTGACGCGGCACCAGCCCCGTCAGCACATGGAGTTCAGATACTGGTGGTGGTCGCTGATGAGTTCAGATGACACTGATGAAGCTTATGAAGTGGTGATAATGATGAACCTGCAAGGAAAAGGTGGTGCTGGGGAGGACGAGGGGTGCACATAATGACAGCATGATGCACTAAAGCAAGAAGAGAGACCTTGAACAGGACAGCAGTGAGATGATAGGCTGGCAGTAAAGGTGTCTCTGTGCTGTTGGATAGAGATGAACAAGTGATCTAGCTCAACAGATGGCTCCAGACAATGACAGCAAGGGAAATTACAAGTGAGCATGCCTGAGACCTGTGAATGGCAGGATGCTAATTGGAAATGTATTATAAGCCAAAGCATGAAAAGGATAGTCTTCCTGACTGAACTTTCTCTTAGCTTCATTTCTCATTATGCTGCATTGCAAGTAAATATCTGAAATAAGCAAACCAGAACTGTGGAGACAGAGGATGGGGCAGCCGGGCAGATTCACAGACACTGAAGGCATGCTGGTGGTTAGCTGTTGTTTTGTAAGCAGTCTAAATATATTTGGATACCATGAATCCATTTATTAACCAGAAGGCACTCCAAGTGCACATGATGTCCGCCATTATAAAATTTGTTGGCAGAGGAATTCGAATTAAGATTTCCCCATGCAGAAAGTATTTGTACAAAGAAATAATCTGATGGCTGAAGTGAGTGTTCATGTCACATGACACTGGTGCTGGACAGTGCTGTCTTGACACGGACAGAATTTCTTTTGAATCCTGAACAAAGAATATGAGTTGGATTTTTACCAAAATTGAATCACTTCCTCCTGCACAGTATCTGTTGACACAAGACATTCCATTGACATTCATTCGTAACTTTTTGAGAGATGTGCAAAACTAAAAAAATCAGGAAGTGTTAAATTCTTTTTCAGAGGACTGTATGTTAAGACTTCAAACGAAAATGTATACTATAGTTATAATTTCATCATTATGGATTAAATACACTATGCAAATGTCTTGAATCCTATAATCAGTTTATATTAATGTTATTATATGCTGCTTTGTTGTTTAAACCAGTCAGAGCACTACTGTTAATAGTCAAGGAGCACAACTGTTACTGTTGATGTTTCGTTAACTTTGGATTTTTTTTTTTTACATCTTCCTTTATGCAGTATTGCAGATTCTGTCGCAACTAACACACGGCTTCATCATCTGAACATTTCATCATCTGTCACAGACTTCCACAATAGTTACTATGTGAATGTGTCTGCCATCAATGGATCGCAGATCTCAACGTCTGCAGAGTCACAACAATTCTCCTACCATAAGTACTTGCCTGCAGAACTTCGCTGTGAGTTGCCTTTTCTGCCACAGAATGCATTTCTAAATAACATACAAATTCAGCCTAAACAAATAAAATAACTTGTAAAAGGCCTGTTTTCTCTATGTGGTAAAGCATGATTAAAATTGATTTGTGAAAACTAGTTCAAAGCAAGTAAAGAACAAACTCCACATTTGGGGCTGTATCTTACACCTGGCACAAAGGGGCAGCAAGCATAATGCAACTGTACATGCTAATTTCAGACCAACACAGTTATCAGTTTCTTGTCCAGCGCCCCTGATGTTTAAATTGCAAATGTATTTGCGCCCATTGAGCACACATGGGTATGTTGTTCTCAAAATTATGTGTGATCAGGGGCATTGTGCATTGCTTTAATTTGGCAGCAAAGACCGATGACACAATTGAATGGCAAAAACCTGGTCTTAAGTCAATGATCAGTAGTTTGGTTATTTACAGGGCTGATTATTAAGATAGTAATATGTGCCTACAAAGGCGGGTGCAAAACGCAGCTACAAAATTCTTTAACATTTTTAGAGATCACTGTGATCAGGTTTCTGTACTTCCAGTAATTAAAGCCCTGTTGATTTAACTTGTTAGTTATGTCCTGTGTGTTTTTCTTATTGTTTTTCCCAGCAATCAAACTGTCTGTGTCAGTTTCTGTTTCATATTTGTTAATTGATTCTCATTATTTTATTTTGTCTTGTTCCACTCCCCTTCCTACTTGTTTCATTCTCCTTACTTGCAGACCTGTTCTCTATCACTGTTGATTGTCTTCTTGTCAACCTTTCCTCCAACCATATGCTCAAATAGGTCGCTTATTCTCATTTACTCTGATTTACGACCCATAGGAGCGTTTCCTAAAATCACGCCCCTACTGGCAGCAGGAAGGTACTGTTACAGTTACAGTTTGAGTTCCAGATACAGTTTCAGTCATATTTACACTTAAAATAACGGTGGGGTAAGGATTAGGATTGGGGTTAGGGTCAGGGTAAGGGTTAGAATTAGGATTAGGGTTAGGATTAGGTTTAGGTTAGGGATTTACTGAAGGCGACGCTGACGATTGAAACCAGATTGTAGTTATTTAAATAACCACTAGAGGTCACTTAACTCCTAAATGTGGCTTTAGGTCGTAATAAGCTGCTTGACAAACGACCTTTGCGGGCGTATTTTGTTGGAGGACGGGCTCCTTCTTGTGTATTTAATTCCTGGTCTCCGTCTTCCCTCTGCTGGATTGTTCTCTTGTGTTTGTCTTCGGAGTATAATCTCTCGCAAATCCTTGTTGCTATTTATCTGGGAAAATCCAAAAGTCTGCGGTTTGGGTGAACTGGCTCTTTCCTGTTTCTTCTTCACTCCTGTTTGAAAGTGTGCACCTGCCAGTGTGCCCCGATCCATCTGGTCTGCCATCTCAATACTGACCTCAGACCAGCCCCTTTGACTCAGTCAAGCTTTGATTCCTCCAGTTTCTTACTGTTGCTGTCCGACCACAGATTATCCAGCTCTGAAAGCTCTGTTTGTTCTAGTTCTGTTTTGTTAATAAAGGCCAACTTCGGCGTGATCTGAGGACATGGCTCTGCTCAGAAACCTGAGACACCTATTATTTTACCTGATTTTACCTTTCAGTTGTTTTGAATGATCAAAACAATTTTTGAAGAAGACCAAAGGTGCGATTAAGAAAAACAAACATAAACATTCACATTGCTTTCCCTTCAGATCTGTGTATTCTCCATCTAAAGCGGTGTTCAACTTGTTTGATAACAGGATAAACAAACCTACAATATATAATTTTTCCTTTTTTGTGTGATTTAAAAAGAAAAGGAAAACCTCCTGCTTTTCCCTTTTTAATGTTCAAATCAGCAATTAACCTCTAAAGCCCGAATGCCCCCGGTACCAGGAGCAATCTTTGCACATAATAGGTACAGCATGCTTCCTAAGAGTATCATCATCATGTGGCATATCCTCTTAAAGGGAGGAAATTCGGCAAAAAATTCATGATAACCATTTTTACCTAAACAGAACACAATTAAAGCACTAAGCAAGTAAATAAGCATGTAGCAAAACATAGGATAAAATAATATCAGTGTTCAATCTCTAGCATTTCTACTAAATTTGTGCTATGCATACAAATGATATGTCAAAAGAAAGAGGAAACTCCATAGAATCCAATGATATAAGCCGTGTCAACACAACACTCAAAAAACAGCAGGAATACACTTTACATTCTACAGCGATGAGCAAAAAATTTTCCTTACCTTTGCTATTTTGTAATAAAAAACTGCATTGGAGGGTAAATCTGTGCTGTCTATTGTTAGTCCAAGGCGTGTATGTTATATTGAAACTACATCTCCCAGTCTCCATGTGTGTTTTTAGCTCCGCTGACAGTGGAAATCAGTGTTTGTGCTCATTTTTTCAGTCTTTCATTAATATCGCAAAAACTGTCTGATAACTTTTTCTCTAATTTGTTGTGAGCCTTCCTTATGATGTCCTGATAATCCCCTGCGAAAATTAGAAAATTCAATGTCCCCATTTTTGAGAAATTCAGCATTTTGGACTTAGAAGATTAGTGTTTGTGCTCATTTTTTTCAATCTTTCATTAATATCTCAAAAACTGATAACTTTTTGTCTAATTTATTGTGAGCCTTTCTTATGATGTTCTGAATATCCCTTGCGAAAATGAGAAAATTCTATGTCCCGGTTTTTGAGAAATTCAGCATTTTGGACTTAGAAAATCAGTGTTTATGCTAATTTTTTCAGTTTTTCATTAATGTGTCATATGTGTTAATATTGCAATAGTTTTCTAGGATTTCTGAAATTAAGTTATGACATGGACATTTTAGTCATCCTCAGCGGAGCTCTCTAGGCCGACAGGCCTCTTGTTTTTCCGGGGCACTTCTTCTAAAGGGTACAAGCCCTGAGCATTTCCATTGCACCAATGCATTTTCTCCTCTGTGATTGGCTTGTGATGAGGTCAATTTGATTTTGGGGGTGGCCATTTCATTCTATGGGGTTTGACGTTTCCAACGAGCCCTCAACGACTGTAATCGCACAAACCTAGCCTGAGATGGAGCCTTGAGTTCCCGGTGCGTGAATCTCAGAGTCCATGCGCCATTACGCACGTCCTTATAGAGCGCTTCAATTTCAACGTTAAACTGATTTGTTTTTGGTATTTCCACTGTAATTATCCATAAAACATTCAACAGACATCATCAAAGTAGTTTCTATGGTGGCTGACTCTTCTTGTGGCAATGAAGCAAAACCAGATGACTCATTGGAAATAGCTTAGAGGGTAAGTCATTGAGCTATTGAGAAGATGAAGGCTGTATTTATACATACTTTTTGAGCACACACAGTTGAGCATGCATGATTGCCAACACAGTTTTTGTGTATTTAGTTGCTGGGGTGTTTTTTTGTGATTGCAGTTTTTTTCTTTTTCTGCATTCCAGCTGCCAGGCGGTATTACGCACAAAGACTCAATGGCCCTCATTTATCAAACGTGCGTACACCAAAAAAATGGGTGTACGCCAAAACTCCCGCAAGGATCGGCATTTATCAATCTGAACGTGAGCGAACAGTCCGCAAAAATCTCCCGCCAGGTCTGACCAGGTGTACGCAGATTTGAAACCAGCGAACAACATGCAGGAACGAGTGCAGCTGTCAAAATGAGTAATAGACCATATGCAGCGATGCAGACGTCATGCGAATGTTACTCTTATTAGTAAAATTATAAATAGGCTAAATAGATAAATAGGCTAAATAAATGAATCAATGAATGAATGAATAGGCTACATTGAATAAATAAATAAATAAATAAGACACCTGTGTTGAGAAATTAAACTTATATTTTGAGACAACCTGCTTGTCAGGCCAGACGGCTGACAATTACAATCCATTTGATTAAGCAAAATGCAGACTCTATTTTAACAATTATCCTCATGCAGCTCCGATCGAGGCGGTGGGGACTCATCCGTGCCCCGGCCGCCTCGTATTCCCACGATGGAGGGGGCTCCTCGAACGGAGACAGCTGGACGTTCGAGTCTGGTTGGCCTCCACTGGTCTGTGCGCTGCTGCGCCAGAGCGCAGCAACCCGTTTTTTGGTGGCGATCTTAAAATCGGACCACTTTTTTAACCTACATGTAAAGCATTTGGATTGTCAATTATGTAGGCTATATAACATGAAGTTTATAAGTGCTCCAATTGATGACCATTCCAATGCCGCTTAGAAAGTACCACTTAAAATAAGTTCAGCCAAAAAAAAAAAAAAAAATTACCGTTGGACACATTTAAAATAAGTGTGGGCAGTAGAGAAATGTGCATCTTGGCCACAATAATAAGTGCGTCTAACAAGAATTTCGGTCAATTTTTGTGCTTGGACGCACTTTTAAGTGCGAATAGTCACTTCGATTTATTAATGAATTAAATCAAACCTCTGCTGCACTCCGGTTTTCCACCCCAACGGTGTCTACCGCAGCAGCAATAGTTTTCCAAACTGCAGCCTTCTGGGCTCCCTTCATGCCACAGTAAGGCTTCCAAATAAAATTATTTTGTTTTTCTCCATCTCGGACGTGATAATTTATATCGTCGGCCTGCTGATAAAACCTCGTATCTTCAAAATGATACTTTACAGGAGAGCAAAAAAAAAAAAAAAAGTTTCATTTTGCATGTAAGAATGCAGGTGAGCTGTGTTCGGGTAGGATGACTATTTTTCTTCCAAGCATGTATCCAATCAATAAAATTTTGTATTTTGCCATGTTTATGTTATTATCGTGGACATACGATTTTTTGTTTCTTACCAAATTGTAGATAAGAGGTTTTATCAGCAGGCCGGCGATATTTCCTCCTCAGTGAAGTTCTTTCTTCTTTGCCGTCTTTCGAGAGTCCATGTCGTAAAGTGGGCAGGACTATGCCTCCCGGAGCATGAATTTATAGGGGCGTGTCATGTAAATTACGATACTTTCAGCCGCCAGATTTATCAACGCCACGCCAGTTCTACACCGAAATCTGCGACGTACACACTTTTAGTAAATCAGACGTGACACCTAGCGAACGCTGATATTTACACCAGAATCTACACCAGATCCTACGCAAGTTTGATAAATGAGGGCCATTGAGTGCTGATATACAGCCGAGCTGTGATTGGCTGATGTATGTAATAGTACCAACCGACCTGCAGAAAAAATTTCACTGGCAGGGGTTCCGTTAGGGAGGGAGGGGACGGGCCACCCATCCAAAAAAATGGTGGGGGAAAACAGTCAGGCATTATTTTATCGGTTTTCATTTTCGGCAAAAAAACCAATAACAATATTTTCAGATATTACATTTTAATGCTTATATCGGCCGATAATATCGGTCCACTGATATTATCAGACATCCCCACTTTGTATGTATTTTTTTTGAATGGGAAAATGTATACAGGACTGGTTGCAATAAATAAATAAATAAATAAAATTATTGTAATTAGATAGAATGTATGCCTGTAGTGACATAAGTGAAATGAAATGAGTTTTACAGTTTGGTCCCTGAGAAATCTGAAATGGCACACAGTGCCAGTTTGGAGACACCATCAAGACATTTCTGAACTAAAATGTCTCTAATTTTGCTCTGATTTACTTGATTAGAATATACTTTGGCACAGATAATGGTGAGATTCTGTGTTGTCATTTTTTTGAGGTTTCAGACTGCAACTACATAATTGCACAAGGGATAAAAGTAGAACTTTGTTAGGCGCGAACGAGATCTTTAATTTATGCTGTGTTCTAGCTTCATTTACTCTGACTCAGTGACATATATGCTGATTTTTACACCTTGACAAAAACCTCAAGGTCTTACCTTTATTATGATACCAAGATTCTTCAAATGGACCAAGTAGTTGCAGAGATATACTCATTTCATTTTGGGCATGTCATTTTCGAGCCAGAGGCTCAGGGTTTAAACCAAATAGTTGTAGAAATGAAATCAAAACCAGAAAACAACTTGTTTTTTATCGTTATATCCATATCTTATCTGCCCCTACTCTGTTTCTATAAAAACAAAGAACAGTATCTGTCCATCTATCTACCTATCTATACTATAGGTTGTTTTTGTTTTGTAATTATGGCTTCATTTCAATTCCAATTGATGAGTGAAAGTTGAAAACAGGAAACGGACGTGGAATTTTATTTTTTTCATTACACACAAAAACTGGAAAAACAAAATGATGCATTATGTATTCCTTTATCCTGTTGCCAAATAAGATTGAACACAGCTTTCCGTGGATAGTACACGCACCACTTCACACATGAGCAGATCCGTTTCCCTTTCACAGAAGCATTTCCACCATTATAATACTAGCCTGCCAAGGTGCTAGCACACCTGGCTTTAATGGGAATGAGAGATGACGCATTGATTATGTTCTTGCCTATGTACCTATGTTCTTGCGATATGGGCTTCAGACTGCGTGCATATATTGTTAAAATATAGCTCTTGGTTTGCTGCACCTGCTGTGAATGATGAGGCACTGTGACTCAGAAGTCATAAAAAAAATAGTGGGCCAGCAAAGGAATGTTTCTTTGTTGTTACTGATTTCATTGGCTTTGGAACTGACTGGGTATGCAGAGGTTTATCCAACACCTTACATGGTCATTTTCTCTTCTCAGGTACATTGGACTTCCCTAAAGTAACCTTAACAGTGAAACATGGACAGATCAAATACACCTTCTCTCATCCATATCAAGTCTACAAAGAGACCCCAACAGTGAAAAACCTGATGAGTCTATGTGCTATTGGATGCAAGGAGTGCTGGGTGTTTCAGTACAGGGTTGTATATAATGGGACGGTAAGAAGAGAAATTCTCATTTATAGCTAAATAGATTTTCAAAAATGTGGTTGCTGTTAATCCTCCTAATTTTTCTGCAGAATATAAACAATAATCTAAACCTGATAAAAGGAAGTGATTGAAGGAAAACTGTTATTGTCTTTATTTATTTATTTACCCAGGGAAGTCCTGTTGAGATTGAAATCTCTTATTCAAGGGAGCCCTGGGGGTTGAGGTGGGGAGGGAGAGGGCAACTTGCACAACTAATTAGATCAGGGGATGATTAGGTAACAGGTCGAAAGAGCCAGGTTGGGACTTTAGCCATGACACCGGGAACCCCTCTCTTATCGATAAATGTCATCGGATCTTTAATGACCACAGCGAGTCAGGACCTCGGTTTAACATCTCATCCGAAAGACAGCATCTCCTTCAGTACAGTGTCCCCATCACTGCACTGGGGCATTGAGGATTACTCCACCAGAGGGAAGATTGCGCCATACAGGAGAAACACCTCTTCCAGCAGCAACTTGGTTTTCCCAAGTGGTCTCCCATCCAAGTACTAACCAAGCCCACACCTGCTTAGCTTCAACCACGCAGCTGGAGCAGATCTAATTGCGGTGTGACTGCTGGCTGTCTTAAAATATTGCGGAAGTGTTCCACAGTCATTGGCACCCGCACATTTATTTTACTTATTCAAGTTCTGCATATTTGAATGGTCACGCTTGACCTCTTGTTTCCCTGGGGTATAAATAGGAGGTGGCACATGGGCTAATTTTCCTTGAGCTGCATTCAAATAGACAAAATATTACATCCTATCATCTAATTCCTATCAGCTTTTATGTAACCTCAATGGAAAACATCATGAGGTAAAGATAAGGTGTAATTTTATTTATTTTATTTAACCTTTATTTTACCAGGAAGGTCCCATTGAGACACAATATCTCTTCTTTCAGGGAGTCCTGGTCAAAATGGCAGCATAAAAAGTTTCAAGCACAGGGCACCAAATTAGATACACAGAGAGGTACCATTACACTAAGACAAAGGCTGACAATACAAAGGGGAATGAAAAGGGGAATTCATAAGGGCATAGGAAGACAACCGCGCTAATAAGTAAATCCGAATGCCCTTGCTGTGGGCAACGTGATCATGTATCTCTTGCCCGTCAAGTTCATTTGTTTTCGTTATGGACCAGATGGAGGGTAGTTGCTTTAAATATTGCTACTGCTCGGAATTGTGGGAAAGCGTGATGTCATTTCTTTTCCAGAAGGATAGTTCGGTGTACCCTATGCTAAAGGTGATGAGTTAGGAGGATTGAAGCACCTTTCCTTTACATTTAGAGAATTCAAACACGGTTATCATGGCTGCCGCGTAAATAATTCCGGGTCATTTTCTAGGAGATAGCCACCGAAATGGCACACCTTGCCCCGACGCATTGTGCGGCATTGCGGGGACAAAAATTGTGCAAGTGTCAGGGTGGCATAAGCAAAAAAGACGATTTGAAAGCAGCCTTAGTCATCCATCACCATGGACGAAACAAAAGTAAACAGCTAAGATGTTCTAGAGAAAGTTGCTGAGCTTTTTAAATGGCCTAAATAAAAGTGTGTTTGCCATATGACCAAATTATTGCAGTGTGTATGACTATGTGACTGAATGCCTTTAACTTGTAGAGCTTTCACTGCTTCTGAAAACCTTGTTTTCTGAGAAGGAATAAATTCATTCAGTAAGAAAACATTCTTTTGACCAAATTTTCTCCCAGTTTTTGTGACAGAAACATCCAAGTGAAAAAAGTACAAAAACAAAAATGGCCCAAACCCTAAATTGCTGAGGTTTCAAATGCAGAAAACTTGTGCACATAAACTTAAAATTTCAAGGATTATAAAGCAGTGCTCAAAAACATCAAAATTTTAATTGCAGATTTTATGATTTGGTTATATTTTTAAACCCTGTTATCTCAAAATTGACAGTACTTTTATCACTGGGGTTGTCAAATATTGTATTTCAATTAAATATTAACAGCATAAGCAATACAGGTGGTATTTTAAAACCACTTTTGTTTAGATTTACCAAGGGTGCCAATATTTATGGGAGAGCACTCTAGATCTCATGTAGGCCAGTCAACATGGAAAAGCGAAATTCAACCTTGTTAAACTAGATGGCCATTTTACAAAGGTCATCAGCTTTTGTATTTAATTAAAACATAATTACTTGACATATCAGATGATGGAATGCAGTCATCGCTAATTGTTGCTGGAAGGTGATTTATGATCAATCTTGTGAACAATTTTATCAGCGTCAATTTTATCAGCATCTCCCCAATAGAGGGCAAAATTTTTGCTTGGAATTTAGCCCTCTTGAAGAAAGAAAAATCTTTTGGTTCATGATATGTGTTATCCGTCTTTTCATTAGAATTTAATACACCATGATGAAGAATGCATGGAGGAGATATGCCGTGGAACTTTCCACGTACCAGGAAACAGTGACTTGTACTGCATCACCTTATCTGGAAAAGAGCTGAACACAAACTCTGGAATAATATGTCAACGCGAGGAGAGCGAAAACGGTAAGGATAAAATTTGGTCTCACTGACGTGAAAAAGGATCATTGGTTTCTTTGATATCTACTATCTCACTACTTGTTTATGGAGTGTATTTACATATTAAAATATAATGAATACTGTGAATGCTTATACAAACCCCAATTCCAATGAAGTTGGGACGTTGTGTAAAACGTGAATAAAAACAGAATACAATGATTTGTAAATCCTTTTTGACCTATATTCAATTGAGTGCACTACAAAGACAAGATATTAATGTTCAAACTGATAAACTTTATTGTTTTTTTGGAAATATTCACTCATTTTGAATTTGATGCCTGCAACACGTTCCATAAAAGCTGGGACGGGGCAACAAAAGTTGAGGAATGCTCTAAAAACACCTGTTTGGAACATTCCACAGGTGAACAGGTTAATTGGAAACAGGTGAGGGTCTGTTTAGGTCCCGCATTGCCATAATCAGTAGCTTATGCTGCAGTTTAGTGCTGAGGTTATATCGGCTTTTAACTTGCAGCTTGGGATTTCATTTTCATGGTTGAGATAGGGTGTACTATTAACCATCCATCTGCAGCGTGCGGAACTATTTAAACACAGCAGATGGGTGGTTGCTGGAAGGATTTGAAGGGCATGTAATCAAGCGGATAACATTTATATGCACAATTTATCTAAAGCAAGTGCCTCACCTGTACTTTATATTTTACTAAATTTAATCTCGGGAAAATTCTGTAGGCCTTTATCTTCAACATGTAGGCCTATCCACCTGGACAACGAAAGTGAGGTCCAGATACAACTAATTAAATTCCGCATGCGACAGAGCACGGTCCTTCAATGGAAACGTATATAGAAGTGGGGAACATTTTTCGTTAGGCGATTGTATATTATTGATTGTATATTATTTGCGTATTCACGTACGCAAAAGCATTAAAGCAAAATAATGTACATTTACAGTAACAGTTCAGGGGTACAGTTCCCAAAAGCTTAGTTTGAACTATACTGTGGAAGTAGTTAAAAGAGTTAGCAATTAGCTACGCCTTTGGGAAACATACCCCAGCTCAGTGAATTGCAGGACGGTAGCCTACATTCTGTTACAATCTTCCTGAGTTGCTTGGCTACAACAGCAGCTAAAGACGATGTGTTATTCACTATCAGATTTTTTTAGAGTAGGCCACGGCAACGAATCAAGGACACACATTGATTTCCTTCATCTGCCATTGTAATATTTCTGTCATCGCTGGTGTGATTTTACTTGTGAGTGGAGTCCGAAGTGAGACTCGTGGCTACATTATATGGTTGGATTCATTACTCCAGGCTCTGAGCCCCAAAATTCCATTAGCCAATGAGGTCAGACCACACAAAAAATCCCGCCCACCGAGAGGTTTGCGACAGAATTGCAAACAAAAATCAAGAAGAGCTGGGAGCGTAACCGCAAATCTGATACTTGCGAAAGCAGCAGAGGGTACTGTGAACGAAAGAATAATTTATCAAACAACAAAAAGACCATTGGTCTACTCCATCATAAAAATAATTTGTTTTCAAGTTATAAGTTTTACCTCTGAGGTCACTTTTTTGCTTCAGTGAATTATACTCTCTCAATTTTGAAATTTTTGTTTGATATCCTAAAAGTTTGTTTGATAATTTTGACACAAATCTGATTCCATACTCAGGCGGCACTGCATTAAAAACCAACATCATTCTGTAGAGGATATTACTATGTGGGCTCAGGAACACTTCAGAAAACCATTGTCAGTTAACACAGTTCGTCGCTACATCTACAAGTGCAAGTTAAAACTCTACCATGCAAAGTGAAAGCCATTTATCAACAACACCCAGAAACGCTGCCAGCTTCTCTGGGCCCCGAGCTCATCTGAGATGGACTGACGCAAAGTGGAAAAGTCTGCTGTGGTCTGACGAGTCCACATTTCTAATTGTTTGTGGAAATCATGGATGTTGTGTCCTCTGGGCCAAAGAGGAAAAGGACCATCCAGATTGTTATCAGCGCAAAGTTCAAAAGCCAGCATCTGTGATGGTACGGGGATGTGTTTGTGCCCATGACATGGGTAACTTGCACACCTGTGAAGGCACCATTAATGCTGAAAGGTACATACAGGTTTTGGAGCAACATATACTGCCATCCAAGTGACGTCTTTTTCAGGGACGTCCCTGATTATTTCAGCAAGACAATACCAAGCCATATTCTGCACATTGTGCAAAAGCATGGCTTCCAAAAATATGGAGATACTTGATTTCGTCCATTTCGCGCAGCCCTACTCGATTGTACGTGCGTCTCTGCCTCATGGTAATCATGCGTCCTTTACTTTGTCAAGTAACACACGTACACATTCTGCATACTGAAAATTAATGTTTCAAATTGCATGGGCAGAATCAGATGAAGTCCAGCATGCAAATAACTCTGGCGTCTCATCTGACTGACGTTTTGAATCTTAATGTGCCCCAATGGCAGTGTGTATGGCCATGGCAAATACCACACAGGCTCTCCAGACAAGTTAAATTATTATCAATGCCAAACGTATCCCTGCTAGTACTAACAATCGCGAATATACATTATTTATAGTAAAACCTGTAAGTACGGGAGTCATTATTCCATTACCCGGAATCGGAATATGCATTGCTGCTGAGCGTTTAGAGCACAACCAAGTAGTAAGATCTGAAATAGACTGAGCTTCAGTTTTGATGTGCTTCTCGCAAGTTGTATGTGGGGGGGCCTCATGTTTCAAGGAAAATACTGAATATCGCCTTGCATGACCACATTTACAGTTGCAATCAAAATTATTCAACCCCCATTGTAAATTGGGTTTAATAGCAAAATTTACAAGCTTTCAGCTGTTTGTGATAAACGGATTAAACAAGAACATTTTAAATCGCTCAACACGACTAATATTACAAGTGTTTTTTCCAAATTTAACACAAAATGCCATTTTTAATGACTGCTGCAGTCTCAAAATAATTCAACCCCCCGAATAGAATCCCTCATAAGAGCATATTTGCAAATCAGGTGTTGTCTCAAGCACACCTAATGCAGCTAATCAAGAGCTTAATTAGTTGCATCAGGTTTGCTTGAGATAGAACACATCAAATACTTGTACTCTTTAGGGGTTTGTTGACAGTGACATTTGACTGCATATTAGAAATATGGCTGTCAAAAGAATTGTCCAAAAAGCTAATAGAGGAGAACATTGCCTGGCACAAACAAGGAAAAGGATACAAAAAGGTAGCACAGGCACTGAATTTTCATAGAGATACAGCTGGAAGCATAGTTCGCAAGTTCAGAGTTAAAGGAAGAGTGGCTACAGTACAAGGATGTGGCAGAAAGAGGAAGCTATCAATGGCTGTCACCAGCTTCCTGTGGAGACGGGTGGTCAAAAACACCTCGAGTGACTGCAGGAGACCTGCAGCAAGACTTGGAGGCAGGAGGCACTGAGGTTTCGGTTTGCACAGTAAGGCGCATACTAAACGTTGAAGATCTCCAAGGCATACACCATAACTGATCCAAAAGCACAAGCTCCAATATGCTCAAAACCATATAAATAAGCCACAGAAGTTTGCGGATATTGCTCTGTGGGGTGATGAAACAAAACTGGAATATTTTGGGTTTATGAATCAGTGGAATGTCTGCAGGAGGAATAAATCAAGCATATGCTGAAAAGTACACCCTCCCTTTTTGATGCTCTGCGGCTGCCTTGCTTCCTCTGGCACTGGAAATCTGCAAAGTGTGGAGGGCAAGATGGATTCAGTCAGGTACCAGGATATCCAAGGAGTAAATGTCATGCGGTCTGTAGGGAAGCTGACGCTTGGGCATCATTGGACCTTCCAAAAGGACAATGATCCTAAGCATACCTCAACATCCACCAAGGCTTAATTTCAGAAGAAGTCTGGGAAGATTTTAGAGTACCCATCACAGTCGCTGCACTTGAACCCCATAAAAAATCTCTGGAAGGATTTGAAGAACACAGTTGCAGCATGCAAACCCTAGAATATTAGTGAACTGGGGGCCATTGTCCATGAGGACTGGGCTAAGATTCCATGGGAATGCTGCCAAAAGCTGATATCTGCCTATGCATCACGTTTCCAGCAAGTCATAGTGGCTAAAGGGTTTTCTACTTAGTATTAAAGATGCTTGTCTTGAAGGGGTTGAATAATTTTGAGCCTGTAGTAGTCATTAAAAGTGGCATTTTGTGTTGAATTTGGAGAAGCCACTTGTAATATTTGTTGCGTTGAGCCATTTAAATTTTTCTTGTTTGATTTGTTCATTGCAAACAGCTGAAAGTTAGTACATTTTGCCAGTAAACCTAATTTGCAATGAGGGTTGAATAATTTTGATTGCAACTGTAAATGACACCTCCCATTGGTGCAATTTAATTTAAATGGAATTCCCCCCAGAAATGGGACTTCGCCCTCGAGATTCAGATCTCCACTCAGTTCTATGTAGCGATGGCAGGAAATTGCCAATTACCTCTTGCAGCTGGTGGAAAATCAGAGTAGACGTGGAGATATCTCAGTGCTTATACCATCAGAGCTAGTGTGTGTGGGAAAATTGGGCCATTAGAGTGCAGTGCTATGAAAAAGTATTTGCCCCCTTCTTGATTTCTTCTATTTTTGCCCATATTTTAAATTTAGCTGTTTTAGATCATCCAACTAATTTTAATATAAGACAAAAACAACTTGAATTTATCTTTGAGGTTACTTGAGATTATTTTTGTCTAATTTTAAAATTAGATTGATGATCTTAAACATTTAAGCGTCAGAAATATGCAAAAAATAGGGAAAAATAGGGAAGGGGCAAGTACTATTTCACAGCACTGTAACTTCTAAATGACAAGACCATGTGTAGTTATAGTTCTCATTCAATGAGTTTCTAAAATGATAACAATGAAGGATAATTTTCATTGGATGAATTCTGTCTTTCAAATATTAGCAGAGATTCCAGCCAAATTCATTTTCAAGTACTTGAAAGCAACAGACTATCATTGCAATGTGTAACACTGCTTTGTATCATTGGTTTACATTTACTGGCTTTTGAGATGGTTATTTTAATATCTCTTTTTCTTAAAGGAACAGTTCACGCAGTTGTCATCTCTGCATGTGTTCTGGTGATCGGCTGTTTTGTGCTAATTGGTGTTGTAGCAACATTGCGTACAATAAGGATGCAGAGCATGCCATCACTCCCCAAGCCTTTGGTAAGTTTGGTTCCCCATTCCCCATTTTCTGCTCTTTTGTGCTTGTGACAGGATGGCAGACGCAAGGCACGGATGGATTTCTCCGAACATAAGAAATGTGTCCATGAAGTTCTTTCTGCACGTCCTCACTGGTTTATTTTATAATGAAAAACATTGTGCTCACAAAGAAAGGACAGAGGACTGCAGTGCAGTGGCTTGCAATTGTAGCCGAATCATAGAGACTGTAATATGAGAAAAGTATAGGTTTTCAGATTTCCATTGCATATAGTCAAATCCATGAATGTTTGAACATTGAGTTATTGTTTTTTTTTAGCTGTTTTCCACAGTATATTGGAGTTGAACTTGAGTATTAAAACTTTCAATGTGAATAATAGGATATTTGCATCCAAATTGGGTTGACGAAATTGAAATTACAGTACTTTTTATATGCAGTTCCCCCCCTTTTAAAAGGCCCAAAAGTCAATTGACTGGTAGCAGCCTAGGAGTTCCATTGCCCAATTTATGTTATTCCCTCATTATTTCATTTACTACTTTGTAAATAAAAGGTCTACCAGTAAGGTGGAGCAAATTTATGTTTCCAATCTTTTGTTGCTAACTCTCAAAATGAAGTCCGAAGACCTGGCACTGCCTGTGAAGCAAGGCATCATTCAGCAAAAAAATTTTAACAAACCCATGAAAAAGGAATAGCAGAAATATTATGCCAGGCCAAATCTACAATTTGGTTCATTCTTAAAGATTCAATACAATGTTTTTTTTTTTTTTTTACTTTGCCATAAATTATTGGTTGTGGAATATTAATAGCATGAGTATTAATATTTCACCTGCAGATATATCATTTGATTTGTTGTTGCTTTCTTGGTACAACCCCTCTGAGCGCAACCAACTTTTAATATGCTGACAGGGCGGGACTGTTTGTTCACAAGACACATGTTTACAAACACTTCTCTTGCCTTAGGTGTCAATATATTGCATAATAGTTACACAACTGCTATTGTACCATACATGTATGAGCCATGAAGACACTCTAGCCTAAACACAGTTTTTGCCTCAACTGACGAGGTGTTAGCCTTCATAATTTGTCAGTAACTTACTGAAAGAAGCCTTTATGGCTGGCAACATGAGCAACAAAAGTTTTCAAACTCACTCTCCTCTGAGCTTTGGTCACACTGATCCAGAAAAACAGATCGTGTCACCTCCTTCTTTAGTTTCAATTTAAAAGCTAAGCCGCATTGTTCCTCAGGCTGTTTTTGATTCCAATTAATGAAGTCATCTCCTTTGAAGTGGAAATAAACAAAACTAGATTGAGGGAGACTGTCTCTAATTCTTCTCTCTGGCATCCATTTCTTACAGATAGTTTTGTCTTTAGACAACAGATATGCAGTGGAGTTAGAGCACCCACTCAAAATGCAAACTGGAGACATTAAGCTGGTATGATACGTCAGCTTTGACTCCAACAACTCTGACAGACGTCTTCTTCTGATTAGCTTAGGAAAGGAACCTAGAAATTTAATTTAATATCATGATCGATTTCTGTATTATGGACAGATTGACATCAAATGACAGATGACACACTGTAGCGGGATTAACTCCTCTCTGCAAAGGGATAACAACTACTGATGCTGGCCTCTAAATGATGCTGTAATTATAATTGTTCCTGGAGCACATACTGTAACTGTACATTGAATGATCATGAGGAGTTGGTGCCCTTGATGTATAAAAAAGATGTGAATTCTAAAGTCTGAAATGGTAGAAAAGACACAGACATTTGAATCACATCTCCTCATAAAACCTCATCCGCTACCAGCCTGGCATATATGGCTACAAAATTTACCAGGGAATATTTCATAAAATAGATTGATTATGAAAAACTTGTTTAACCTCCTACCAAGAACATAAGGCTATTCCCCTCAAATGAACGTGAATGCAGTAGTGAAATGCTGCTCAGGGAATAACAAAATATACACAATAACTTCCTGTTTAGTCAGTCAACCATTGAAATCTCCTATTTATTTATTTATTTATTTATTTATTTACAATCGCATTTCCAAAAAAATTGGGATGTTGTGTAAAATATGATTAAAAACAAAATGCAATGATTTTAAAATCATTTAAACTTTTATATGTATTTGAAAATAGTACAAAGACAATATATCAGATGTTGAAAATGAGATATTTTATTGTTTCTTGGAAAATATGGGCTGATTTTCAAAAAAGTTGGGAGAGGACAATAAAAGACTGGAAAAGTTTTGTGATGCTAAAAAAAAAGACAATTGGCAGAACATCTCACAGCTAATTAGATTATTTGGCAACAGGTCAGTAACATCACTGGGTATAAAGTCTTTCATAAGTAAATATGGTGAGGGCTTAACCACTTTGCATGGGGAAATAGTTCAACAATTTAAGATCAATGTTTCCAACTTAAACCTGCGAAGAATTTGGGGATTCTATCCTCCATGGTACATAATATCATTAAAAGATTCTGAGAATCCAGAAGAATCTCTGTATGCACGGGGCAAGGCCAAAATCCAATTTGGAATGGCTGTGATTTTTAGGTCCTCAGGTGGCACTCCACTAAAAACAGACAAGTTCTGTTGTGGAAATCACTGTATGGACTCAGGAACACTTCTGTAAACCACTGTCAGTAAACACAGTTTGTCACTGCATTCACAAATGAAAGTTAAAACTCTGCTATGTTGAGATTAAATCATATATAAACAAGATCCAGAAATACTGCCGTCTTCTCTGGGCCCGGGCTCATTTAAAATGTACTGAGTTGAAGTGGAAAACTGCCCTGTCGTGTGACTAATCAAAATGTGAAATTCTTTTCGGAAATCATGGACACCACATCCTCTGGGCTATAGAGGTGAGAGGTCATCCAGCTTGTTATCAGCACACAATTCAAAATCCAGCATTCATGATAGTATGGGGGTGTCTTAGTGCACGGGTAACTTGCGCATCCATGAAGACACCATCAATGGTGAACAATACAGTATATTTACTGCCATCCAGATGCCTTTTCTCAGGGAAGGCCTTGCTCATCTCAGCAACACCATGTCAAACACCATACTCTGCACGTATTACATCTTGGCTCAGTAGTAATGGTGTTCCTGAGATGAGCAAGGCTTTCATACAACTTTTCCAATCTTTCATTGTCCTCTCTCAACTTATTTTAAAATATGTTGCTGGCATCAAATTCAAAATCAGCACATATTTTCAAAAAAACAATAAAATATCTAATTTTCAACATCTGATATCTTGTCTTTGTACTATTTTCAAATAAACATAAAGTTTAAATGATCAGAAAATCATTGAATTTTGTTTTTATTTACAAGTTTACACATTGTCCCAACTTTTTCAGAAATGAGGTTGTACATATACAAAATGTTAAAATTACAAATGTGTGGAGAGGAGGTCCCTTTCAAAGTTCAGCATTATTTTTCCCTCATCCATGAACCCTCCAAAAAGCCATATTCGTTTGGTGTATCACTTTAAAGGGAGTTCCCGATAACATAGGTCAATGAACAGGACCACTCCCAATGCGCCTTCCTATTTGTCCTTACGCCTATATATACCACCTACATTCCCACAATCCCTGCTCATCTCGTTTCTACGTGGTTTATTCGTAACCAGGCAGCCCAAACGCTCAGCAAGACTTTGCTTACCCGAAGCATGGAATCCGAGATCCTACTGAGCCCCTCGGACACAGAATTTTTCCAAGACTCCGATGCTCCCCCCGCGGTGACCACCGAGGCCATTCTCCCGTTCGAGCTCCGAGTTGCAGGAGGTCTAGCCGACAGTTTCCATCAGTGTTTTGGAGTAACAATGCCCCTTGTCAACTGCAGCACTCAGAAGCAGGAGCCTGCAGGCTCCCCAGCAAGATTCACTACAGATCACACCTCAGGCTCAGTTGAGGCTCTACACTGGACCGAGTCCAGATTCCTCTGAGCTCTCAAGCAGAAGGAAAGCCCCTTCCACCACTCCTACAACAAGGTTAGGCTGCAAAAAAATTATATACTGACTCCCTTGGCCACGCAGTTGATCCTCCCCGGCTGCCTGCAGCAGACCACACAGCTCTTCCGGGTTCCGCCATCAGCGCCCTAGCGTGAATGTCACCACGCTCGGCGACGTCCTCTCTGCTTCCAGATTTGGTGGAAGCCATTCCTTCCGCAAACCAGCCAGTTTCCCCCTGTGCCTGCTCCCGCCGTTCACGACCCCTTCGGTCTCTTGTTGTCCCCTTTTTTTCGTCCCTGTGTTCACAGGCTGCACTTTTGCCCCGTGCACACGCGTCCCCCCCCCGTCCTTTCCGCCGGATGGAACCCGGCTTCTGCAGCTCCTTCAGCCCACAGCCGAATTCTCCAAGGCACCAGCACTTCCGTTGTTAACCCACCTATACCCGGAGAAGCACCTGCCGTTGCTTCATCTGCTCCTCTCTTTCCCACTGCACTATCTCTCCCCGCCCCCCCCTCCCCTTCCCCGTTTCCCAATGTTACTAATTCTGTGCTTCTTTCAACAGATCCGCCCCTCCCACCAGCTACTTCGGCCGTCCTCACGCAGTTTCCCTTACCACACTCTCAGTACACTCTAGCCACCGCCCTACCTCCTATACGCCCTTCGCAGCCTATTCCAAACCCTTCGCCATTATCCCCCGTTCTCAGACAACAGATTTTATCCGGTATGTACATCGATCTGGCTCAGCTCATTCAACCATCCTATTCGCATTCATATTCAGTCGCAAAATCCAAAACATCCTCGGCCCCGCCCAGCTCAAACACCCAACCCCCGTTCGTTCCAAAGAGCTCACTACAACTAAGTTCGCATTCGCCCTTTCACTCTACCGGGACACAATCCGCCAGTTCTTTCCTCATCGGAGGCAAGAACTGGATGATCACCTTACACTCATTCTCGATCTCGCTTTATGCTTCGACGGTATGGTAAGTGATTGCCTGCTGGCTATATTGATGTAATTGATGTGACTCCGCAGGATGACAATCTGCAAAAAATCCGAAACTTTTGCTGACTTTGCAGCAATTATTTTCGCCATCACTCAGCTGTGCATGGTACCTAACAACGCCATTTAGCTGTCACTTCATTAAGAACGTAGAACGGCTTATTGCTCTATGAGCCTCACAACTAATTTACGCAAATCTGTGTTGTTTCACGAGCCACAGACACAATCCGCCAGTCTCTTCCTCATCGGAGGCAAGAACTGGACGTTTACCTTACACTCGTTCTCGATTTCACTTTACACAAAAGTACTTCGGCAGTATGGTAAGCGATTGCCTGTTGGCTATGTCGATGTAATTGATGTGACTCCGTAAGGATGACAGTCTGCAAACAATTCAAAACCTTCGCTGACTTTGCAGCAATTATTTACGCCATCACTCAGCTGTGTATTGTACCTAACAATGCCATTTAGCTGTCACTTCATTCAGACTGTAGAACGGATTCTCATGGCTTATTGCTCTATGAGCCTCGCAAACTAATTTGCGCAAATCTGTGTTGTTTCACGAGCTACATGAGCACAGAAATTATAAAGACATATCGATATTTTTCGTAGTCATCGATGTGCAGAGGAAATCGGTTCTACCAATTAGTCTGAGTAATTCTTGCTTTATATGCACGTTGTGTTCTTCGCAAATTAAATGTCATACAATTATGGTGCTGTTGAATGATTGCAATGTTTATTCCAAAATTGTCAAATCATTACAAATGCTACTGCACTTTGCCTCACCGGCAAACATTCACGGATACTACGCATATCCACTTCACGGCCACGCTTCGGTTATTGGTGCACTTTGCCTCGCCAGCAAACGTTCACGGATGCAACGTAATTCCACCTCACGGCCGCTCGCACTGGCAAGGTTCACGCTCTCGGCTGACTTTCAGTCTCGCAATCCACCATTCTGCCTCGCCTGCACACCATCCATCTGTCGTCCCCACACTCAAGCACGTCGCTCCTTGCAATCCGATTGGCTGCTTGCCTAACTGTGGTTAACCCTTTACTGACTGACCTTCGTCTCACCACTCATCCGCCTCGCTGGTCGCAGCGCCTGGTTGGCTAAAGCCGATATCACAAACGCTTAAGATCGTCCCACTCGACTCACGTTTTTTGGGGGTTCCTTTGGTGTTTCCTGAAAGGGGCGCAATTACTTCGCTGTTCGCCTCACCGTACCCCATCATTGTTTCCTCCCTCATTTGGGGTCACGAAACGGGCCGCCAAATGTATAACCGTACATTACGACAACTCGACCACAGTAGACATCGTGAACAAAGGCCGTTCCCGCTCCCTCTCATTCATGCCATTCCTCAGGAAACTAACCCTAATTTCTGCAAAACACCAGTTCATGCTCAAAGCTGCACATATTCCTGACCAGAGAATGCCATCGCCGACGCCCTTTCTCGTTTCTCCTGGCAGAGATTAAGACGCTCAGCACTGCACTCGGACATGCACCCCACTCCAGTTCCTCCCTTTTTTGTGACCGTCTAACCCTGACTCCACAACTCGAGCCATCCGCCGCTTTATCCAGAGAGGCCATTCTAAACAGCCTTGCTCCACACCCACTTTCCTCATCCCTTGCAGGCGGAAGCAATTCAAGAAATTCCACTCAGCTCTCCTACTGCCATTCCCCGCCCTCGACGTTGTTTCCACCACGTGCTTTATTTCGTACATCCAGTCCATACACCAAGTTCGACCAGCCTCGATACAAGTCTACCTCAGTGGCATCAACCTCTTCGTCAAACTGGACACTAGATATCCGTGCTCGTCAATTTCCCATTCTTATGTGCAAACACTACTGAAAGGTTTACGTAAACAAGAACCTCCCGCTCTGACCAAACGTTTACCTCTGACTGCAGACCTCCTCTCTCGCTGCGTCCCGACGCTGCGCTTAGGGTACCATTCTCCATCCATGGATTCCACTCGAGAAGCCGTGTTCCTATTGGCCTTCTTAGGTTTTTCGAGATGTTCCGAGTTCACTCCGCTCTCCGTTAATTACAATTCTTCTCGTCACGCCAGCCTAAATGACATCTCATTCTACTTATGTTCAAGATAAAGAGAGGTAAAACTGATCAGTTTGGCATTTCTCAGCCTATTTCATATTTCGCCTAGACTCCGCTCTCAGTCCGTTTGAGCCCATATGAAACTACGTCACCTCAAGGTACAATAACCACGTTTCTCCCCAAGACTCATTATTTACGACCAACACGGGGCCGTCGCCACTTGCTACAGGTTCCTCTACCATTTCTGTCATGTTCTAATTAGATCCAATATTCCGCCCAAATACTCCTCCGGGCATGCCTTTCGCATCGGCGCTGCCACTGCAGCATCCAAGCAAGGAGTTCAGGACCACCTAATTAAAATCCTCAGCCGCTGGACATCAAACTCTTACGCGAACTATATTCGCAATAATATTGATGACCTACGTAGAGCCCATCTCTCGCTGATTCATTAACACTTTTTGGGGGCTTAGGAGCCACATGGACTCCGACGAGAGACGCGAGCCCCACCCTGAGTCTCGCCACCTGGGGCTCCCAATGTTCGCACAATCACAGACTAAGTCCATATAACATTGCCTTCGCTTCAATCCCCTATCCATTGTTCCACGGAATACTCTCCTCCACTTTGGGAGTGGTCCAAAGTTCATTAAAGGGAGTTCCCGATAACATAGGTTAATGAACAGGACCGCTCCCAATGCGCCTTCCTATCCGTCCTTACACCTATATATACCACCTACATTCCCACAATGCCCGCTCGTCTTGTTTCTACGCCCTTCCCACCCTTACCCTCTCCAAGAAGGAAGCAAGAAACAGCCACCACCTGGAACCCCGGGGGGCTTAGGAGCCACGTGGACTCCGACAAGAGATGTGAACCCGACCCTGAGTCTCACCACCTGGGGCTCCCAATGTTCGCACAATCACAGACCGTCCATACAACATCACCTTCGCCCCGATCTCCTCTCCATCGTTCCACCGAATACTCTCCTCCACTTTGGGAGTAGTCCAAAGTTCATTAATTATACTGTAATCTTGTCCTTATTTCCAAAAAAAAAGTGATCTGTGTATGTTTTGAATAATCTTGCCTCAGTGTTGAATGTATTAAATGTATTGTGTTTGATAATCTTATTGTTTATATTATTGTATATTGTTCACATTTTTATGCTATTGTAATGTGTTAACAGGGCACCATTGCAAATGAGACTGAGGTCTCAGTTGGTTTCGCTGTATGAATAAAGGTTAAATAAAATAAAATAAAATAAAATTAAAAATTAAAAAATGGACAAGGCCAATTACATAATTGTTGGTGGGGCTATTTAGTATTTCAGATTGGCTGGACTCTCTTTTCTCCTAACTTCCAGTGAAAGGGAGGGTGGAAAACCTTGAGAACTAAGCTAATGATCCCTGATATCAGCAAGCCTCCAAAACAGAATCAGCGTAGAGTTGGCAAAAAAAAAAAACTTTAAAAGCCTGGAACCATTCTAGGACAATATCCTATGAACAGACGAGATCAACTTGTACCAGAATAATGGGAAGAGAAGCGGATGGACAGGGGAAAGAAATGTTCATGATCTGAAGCAATGCCACCTAATCAGTGAAGCATTGCCATGAGTGGTGATATATTGCTGCCCGTGGAACTGGTTGCCTTGCGTTATTGATGATGTGGCAGCTAACTAAAGCAGGAGGATGCATTTTGAATTTGATTGTGCTAGATTATCTGCTCAGCCAAATGTTTCAAAACTCATCTGGCATGGCTTCACTGAGCAGATGGAAAATGACCCAAGGCGACTCTAGAAGTGTTATATTTAGCCAACTTAATCACCTGATCTTAATCCAGCTGAGAATAGAATTCATTTGCGGTTTGCAAAACTGAAGGCACAACGCCTCATGAAGAATCAGGAACTGAAGACAGTGGCAGTAAAGGCCTGGCAGAGAATAACCAGGGAAGACACTGAACGTCTACAGTAGTGATGTCTGTGGGTTTTAGATTTCAGCCAGTCATTGACTGCAGATGATTTGCAGCCAAGAATTAAATATTGATGATTCAATTTATGATTATATCAGTCTGATCAATTACTTTTGAGCCCCTGAAATTGGATGGCAATGGTAGTCATTCCAACATGGTTCAGACACTATGTTTTGAAAAAGCCTGTTGTATGAATTTACAGCCAAAATTTTGATAACTGTATCACAAATTCTAATGGACCTGATAATATTAAATTTGTTTTTGTGTTTATTTGATTTTTATAGGTTCATCACGGCTTCAAGACACACATCGAGAACACCATGAAGCCTAAGGACTTTAATGGGCAGATAGCAGGGCCCTTGGTCTCGTCCACGCCCCTATTGTTAAGCTCCAAGGATGAGGAGTCTGTAGACAGTCCAAGCTTAGCCACTCCCCAGGAGGGCTCTCGGTTCCCTATTGGCTGGGTGTGCCAGCAGCAGTGGAGCAGCAGCGAGGAGGCCATGCATCTCATAGATCACCGAGAAGCCTGCGATATAGTCTGCGGTGGCCAGTCCAGACAATGGGAACCAACAAGGAAAGAGCCAGTAGTCGACCGCAGTGGTTCCTCAGTCCACAGCATCTTTTCTGGGTATGACCGGCCACAGGTGCTGGAGGTGGAGATCAGCCCGGGAGATATTGTTGAAGGATATGGCTCTTAGGGCCTCACCAGTCATATTGCTCTCTAATATGACCAAAAACTGCTCTGGTGACATAATGTTCACCACATCCGTAAGTTTATGACACTCACATGGACACAATGTACTGTATGTATTATTGCAGTCATATACCACTCAAAACTGAACCCGTAAAAATCACTTATAAGGTGTTTTTTTGAAGTTATTTGAGGGTCTGCACTGCTGGGTTCAATCAAGTTTACAGTGAGTGACATCAGTGTGCTGCTATATTTTGTATTTCTGGCCAAAAGAGTCGAGATAATTGTGAAGTTAAAAAGTAAATATGCGGGCTACTAGGGCATTGCTTGTTGTAATTGTGTTGTATTTTAAAATTCAAACACAGAACAAAACCTCCCATTGGGTGAGAACAAGTACAGGATAAAGAATGAGGAAGAAGTTTTAAAATTGGTTTGAGCTTATATTGCTAAACTGCAACTGATTCAAAACACATTCCTGGTGGGAATTCTATCCTTGCACTTTTACGCAGTAGGTTTGGTAAAATGCTGAGCTCTGTACAAGACAAATAATTAAGCTGTTTTCTTTATTTGTTTACATTAACACAATTATCCAAGGGACCTCCAATAATATAAGTGAACATTGTATGTGCTCATTAGTTCCTGGGCTGGCTGACAACATTTAGCAAATGTACAGTTATGTCCATAAGTATTTGGATGGTGACCTAATTTTCATCATTTGGCTCTGTCTGCCATCACAATGGATTTTAAATGAAATAATGAAGATGTGCGTGAAGTGATGACTCTCAGGCTTAATTTTTAGGTTGTTTGGGAAATACTGAATGAACTTTGTTGGAATTATAACCATTCATATGAATAACTCTAAAATTATTGCGGAATAAAATCATATGTTAATTTGTGATGTTGAATACTTGTCAGCAACTGCCTTAAGTCTAGAACTTACAGAAATCACCAATTGATTGACATAGCCATTGGTAGACAACAATTCTTTGCCTTTAAGAAGCCTGGCATTGCTTTTGCAATATGCTTCCAGTCATTGTTGATCTGCTCTGGTAAGTGATGTCCAATGAGTTTTAAGCATTAGACTAGGTGGAATATCCCTTTCCAATTCATAAATATTCCTGCAGCTTCTTTCAGCAGTCACATTATTAATTAATACGTGGGAACCAATACTACTAGCAGCTATTCGCTGTTCATGCCCTGCCTCACCATTACACAAACTCCACCAAACATCACATATAAGTTGGTAAGTGCTTCAGATCATGATGTGTCTCATCTCTTTATGGGATGTCATCCCAAAACTGTGGAGCATTCCTTGATGAAAAGCACTGATACATTGTACGACCCGATAACAAGGATGTTCTGTCAATGAATACTTTAATAATGTTATCAAAAATGCATATTCTCACCCCGCCTGCTTCCTGTTCCAAAACCATACCCACTTTCAGAGATTAACCATGCCCATTCCAAATACAGATACAGTCAACTTTGTTGACTTAACAAATACAGATATATCTGTATTTGCTCAATCCAAGTTAATATGCTCAAATTAAAACTGAAAGTTTGCACTTCGAGTGCATTTTTATCATTTCAACTTTGATACGCACTGGTGGACACCTAAAACAACAATATATTTGTCAATGTACAAATACAGTGCTATGAAAAAGCATTTGCCCCCTATTTGTCATACATAAATGTTTCAGAGCATCAAAATAATTTTAGTTTAAGACAAAAACAGTGTGCCCGAACAATCATTTCATTTGTTGAAGATGAAAAGTAATTGAAAACCTTTATCACTCGTGTGAAAAATAATTGTACTACTAAATTTAATAACTGGTTGTTGGCAGCAACAACTCCAAACATTTGCAGAAACTGGCAATGAGCATTTACATTGTTGAGGAATTTTGGCATACTTTTCTTTGAAAAGTTGTTTTAATTCAGCCACATTGAAGGGTTTTCGAGCATTAACTGCCTGTTTTAGGTCACGTCACAGCATCTCAATCAGAGTAAAATCAGGACTGAAACAAGGCCACTCCAAAACCTTCATCTTGTTTCTTTTGAGCCATTCAGAGGTGAACTTGCTTGTGTGCTTTAGATTATTGTCCAGCAGCATAACCAAACTGTGCTGGAGCTTTAGGTCACTAACTGATGGCAGGACAGTCTCCTGCAGGATTTTCTGGTACAGAGAAGAATTCATGGTTCTATCAATTATGCAAGTTGCCCAAGTCCTGAAGCTGCAAAGCAGCCCCAGACCATCACACTACCACCACTGTCTTTGACTATTGGTGTGATGTTCTTGCTGTGGAATACTGTGTCAGCTTTACACCAGATGTGGCAGGACCCATGTCCTCCAAAATGTTGTGGGTCATCAAGATGTTTTTTGGCAAATTTGAAATGAGTCTTTGTGTTCTTTTTAGTCAGCAGTGGATTTCGCCTTGCAGCATGATTGCGATTTTTGCCCAGCCTCACTCTATTGAAGAATTGAGAACACTGACCTTAACTGAGGCAAGTGAGGCCTGCAGTTCTTTAGATCTTAGTCTTAGTTCTATTGTGACCTCCTGGATCTAGTGTTGACGCACTCTTGGAGGACTTTGGTGGGTTGGCCACTCATGGGAGGTTCATCACTGTTCCAGGTTTTCTCCATTGGTAGATAATGGCTTTCATTGTGGTTGTCATGCAAAATGCAAATAATATCAAAAAGGTCACATTTCATTTACTATCTATTGAAAACAGTAAAACAGCACACATTCTTATGTTCTAATGTGTATTTAATTGCTTTTTGAAAATATACAATGTCATTACTGCAACAGAGTCTGAAAAAGGTGCAGAGTCGAGCATTTCATCACTGTGGCTGCGTCCAAATAGTCAAAAAATTGCATCCTATCCCCTAATTGAAGACCTGGGTGCAAGAAGTACTTAAGTCACATTTTCCAAAAAATGAGCTGACACTACTACCATAAAGTAGAGTGTCATGTGCATCATTTAAAGCCAAAAAATTCCAAATATAAGTACTCAAGTCCTCAATACTGATATACGGCCTTCCCTGAATCTACAGAATTTTTGTGCAAGAAATACTCAAGTCCTTGACGTCATCAGGAACAAGTGCCTAAGTCCATGACTGTCCAATCAGCTGCTGGTATGTGTCATGTGACAAGCGTGGCAAAAATGACTGTTTGGCAATCAGAAAATGATTGAAACGGCATTTGTGTGGTACAAGTACCGAAGTCCATGCATTTTATGGCAATAAGTATCGAAGTCCAGGCATTTTATGGTAAGAAGTACCAAAGTTCGAAACTGATTTTCTTGTTTTCTTCGTAATAAAGCATTATTTTTCCACAAAAACGTGTCTGTCTACTTTGTGTAACCCCTTGGACTAGCAGCAGGCGCCACTGAATGTAATCTTTTAAAAAAAGTATCTGCAGCATGTTTTCAAAACTTTGACCCTTAATATCTCAAAAATGTTATTTTGTGACTAAAGTACTTCTTGCACCCAGGTCTTCAATTCCTAACCACTTTTCCTTCACCTTTGTGGAAAACGTCATAAGGTAAAGGACAGGTGTAAAGGGGAATTCTGAACAGCTTAGAAAGACAATCGTGCTGCAAAGAGAATCTGAATGCTCTTACACTAGGCAACGTGATCATGTGTCCCCTGCCCGTCATATGTGTTTCTTTTCGCCATTGGCCAGATGAATTGTCATCGCTTTCAATAGTGTTGCCATGTAGAATTGTGGGGTAGCGTTATATCCTTTCTTTTCAAGAAGGATGGTTCTGTGTACCCTATGCTAGGAGGTAAAGGAGGAGGTAAATTAGGAAGCACTGAGACACCTTTCCTTAACATTTAAAGAATTTGAATGCTTGTATCATGGCTGCCATGTAATTTTTTCTGGATCATTTTTACAAGTTAGGAACTTTCTTAGGCAAAAAAGACTGTTTGGATGCAGCCCATGTCTTTGAAATTACACTCATAAAGTGCTTGGGCACTGAAGGCATCAGATTAAGCTGGCAGAATTTTCCTCTATTCTTCCATTATGTAGGCAATAAAATCTGGCTGATGTTAGTTAATTGTAAACTGTGGAGGGCCGTAATGTGCCTTGTATACTGACAAAGTGCAAAAGAAGAAGACGAAGAAGAAGAAGAAGAGGAAGGAAAGAAGAAGCAGTCATTACAGGGCTGAGGGGTAGGATACACTGCTTTGAATGAAACACTTCATTGAATAGGTAAACATCCTGATGGAAAATGGGATCATTGTGGGCTGTCTGAATCTGTCCAGCAAGTGCTGTTGGAGTATAGGAGGCATGAGGAGGAAAGGAGGAGGGTATTGATGGCAGCAGTAGAAAAAGCTAAAATGAGTTTCAATCATAGACTGTATAAAAAGATGGACGAAGGAACTGTGACGTCACCCATTGGTTTCAGCATACCATTTCGGAAGCCTCAATTTTGGCAATTTGAGTAGCGCCATTTTGTCATTTTGAAACCAGATGTGACTCCTATTGGATGAGAGCGTGAATTGAATATCCAGGGAGGAGTGAGGGGTAGATCTATGGGTGGATCTGACCGTATCAGACGCGGACCAGAGGATAGCCACGCCCCTAAAGCATATTCTGGCTTTATCCTTTATTCTAGTCTATTTGGGACCATAATTTACAAAAATGAACATCATGATATATCGAAGGAGACTTGAACTTGCGATAGATACCATAAAGTAATGTGGAAAATCATTATTGAAATAATAAATCAGGTGGGAAAGTAGGGTCATTTTCTCATAGACTTTTATAGGATTGAACTTCTTTCTGCGACCACCGACGTCGCCATCTGCTGGTTAATAAATAGACTGCAAATTTTAGAGATTTCTGCATTGGCCTCAAGGAGCATAAAAAGAAAGAGAAGACACGGCAAACGGCTCCAATGAAACTATGGGGTATCGCACATACGCAGTAAAATATGGTCTGCTCTTGCAGAAAAATTCCGTCGATGGCGCGCTATCTAGCAGCACGGGGGTGATTGTTTCGTTTCACTGACGCGTCCGCAATCAACCTTGGGTGGGAATATATTTCAAGCAATAACCGAAGATGTGAGGATCGCGGATCGTTTCATTAAATTACTCTAGACTTTCTTATTGTGAGAGAGGGGATATTGCTTTTGATAAGCACTTGAACGAACCCCATGTCTTTTTTTTTTTTTTTTTTTTTTTTTACTAGTGCCGTCTGCTGGAACCCTCCAACATCGCAGCCCCATTTACACTGCGCATGTGCCATACCCCGGAGTTTCACTGGAGCCATTTGTCGTGTCTTCTCCTTATTTTTGTACTCCTTGATTGGCCTCAGTTTTCAGACCCGGGCGCTGCAGCCATCTTTTTATACAGTCTATGGTTTCAATCTATGGAATCTACTGAGAGTGGAGTCAAAGGGAATATTCGCACATCTAGTTACATATTTTAAGAATACATGGTTGTAGGAGAGGATTTAGGTTTTCGTTTAGTTGTGTTTCATTTTGTTTCGATTTAAATTTCCTACGAACCATAGACTGTAACTGTGAATCTACTGTTCCACACTCCAGTCCAGTAGGTGGCGGTAATGCACCTATAAGTAGACAAATATAAACGCCAAAAACTCAATATAAAAAGAGGAGGAAGCAGAAGCAGCGCATTTGAAGTAATACAGTTGCTACGAGCTGTAGCCGGATCTGACTGGGGGGCGGATAAACAGTCATTAATGGACATATACAGGGCATTAATGAGGCCAACATTAGACTATGGAAGTTGTGTGTATGGAGCAGCAGCTAAGACTGTCCTACAAAAACTGGATAGGTTACAGTATAGAGCCCTTCGTGTGTGCACAGGTGCTATTAAAACAACCCCCATTAATGCTTTACTCATAGAAGCAAAAGAGACTCCGCTGGAAATAAGGAGACAAAAGCTGGCATTGGTTTATTGGGCTAAGTTGAAAGGAAGTGGGGAAGAAAATCCTGCAGCAAGGACCATACAAAACTGCTGGGAATACTCTAGGTTCCAGAGGAAAGGGTTTGGATGGAGTATGAATGAATGTGCCAAAGCATTTGGAATTGACAATATTGAGTTTGCCCAGCCCACTCCAGTCAGTAACATTCCCCCTTGGCTATATCCTGAGGCTAAAGTAGACATGAGTATACTAGAAATGAAGAGAGAATGGAGTATGAATGAGGTTGGAGTTAAAACAAGTGTGTACCTGAGGAGCAATTATTTTAGTTACCTGAAAATCTATACAGATGGGTCTAAAAACACAAGTAGGCATGTGGGAACCGGTGTATATATACCAGAATTTGGAATCAATACGTCCAAAAGGTTGTCTGATCAATTATCAGTGTACACAGCAGAAATGGTGGCCGTAATTATCAGCCTTCAGTGGGTGGAGGAGGTCAGGCCAGACAGAGTGGTGGTGTGCACTGATTCGGTGGCTGTTCTAGAAAGCATTCAAACATCAAACACTACAAGGAAAGATCTTTTCATTGATATACAGCACAGTTTGCTTCGATTACACAGGGGTGGTGTGGAAGTGCAGTTTTGTTGGGTACCAGCACACCAGGGGGTGAAAGGAAACGAGGCGGCTGATAAACTAGCAAAAGGGGCACTGGAGAAGAAAATAACAGTACAAATACCTCTTGGGATAGGGGAAGGGAAAGCAGTAATTAAAAAAAGGAACTGAAATATGGCAGAAAAGGTGGAAAGAAGACCAGAAAGGAAAGAGCTTGTACAAAATATAAAAAACAGTAATAACAAAGACCTATGAGGAAAAGAAGAGAAGGGAGGAAGTTGTTATAATGAGACTCAGGGTGGGACATACAGGGTTAAATAACACTTTGTATATATTAGGAAAAAGGAACAATGATTGGTGTGAGAGGTGTGGAGTGAGTGAGAATGTTGAGCATGTGATGTTGAATTGTAGCAGGTATGCAGCTGAGCGAGAGCAGCTCCAGGAGAGAGTCAGAGCAGCAGGGCATGAGTGGAGTCTGGCAGGACTGCTGGGAACAGAGGGAGAGGCAGAAGGTATAAGAGCAGTCAGGAGGGCACTCTTTACTTTCCTATCAGACACTGATAGGAAGAATTGAGGAAGTTAAGGGCATGTACAGTAGGTGGCGGTATGCACCTAAAAGCTGTTTTTTTATCTGCCATTAAACCCAAAGAAGAAGAAGAAGAAGCAGCGCATTTGCAGTGTGGTTAGCTCTGCTATGGGTGGAAGTTAATGGGCCAAGGAAGGCAGTAATTGCCTCAGACTCCAGCTCAGCTTTGTTCAGCATCAAAACCTTCCAGTCAAAATCAAGGCAGGACATTTTGTTTGAAATAATTCAAGTCGCAAACAATCTGTTAAATTCAGGAATAAAGACAACTCTTGTATGGGTACCAGCTCATATAGGAGTTGTAGGAAATGAGTTGGCAGATAAATGTGCCAAGCAAGCAGCTGGAAATCCCAGAGTAGATATTGAGGTCAAGTACAGCAAAGCAGAAATTAAAAGTATGGTTAAAAACATAGTTAAGGAAAAATGGCAAAAATTATGGGACAATGGGCAGACTGGAAGACAGTTCTATGATATCCAAAATAAAGTGGGAAAGAGCAGGAATACGAACAGAAGCAAGGAGGAGGATGTATTTTCAAGAATGAGGTATGGACATACAAGACTAAATAATACTTTGCTAATAATGAAGAAGCATGATGATGGCAATTGTGAATTCTGTGGTAGTCCAGAGTCTATAGAGCATGTCATTTTACATTGTCCTTAATATCTAAAAGAAAGACAAAGACTAATCCTGCAATTGCAAGGAGAGCAGTTAAGTTTAATCCTAGAGGACATTCTACAAAGAAGCTCAGGTGAAATCTGCTTTAATTACATATTCAGCTTCCTGAGGAATACAGGACTAATTGAGAGAATTTAGTTGTTTTTTTTTTTTTTGGTTTGTTTATTCGTTTTGTTTTCTGTTTGGTTGCTACATACTTGGAAGGTTAGACTCTAGTACCACACCCCAGTCCAGCTGGTGGCGGTAATGCACCATTGAAGTTATGGTTCATCCGCCATAAACCGAAAGAAGAAGAAGAAGAAGAAGAAGAAGCGCATTTATCTGCCCCTCTGAAGTTCCTCGCTGAAGCTAAATTGTGGTACGTTCCTGATATATTCTGATCTGTTGTGCTTCACTGGGTAAATAAATTATTTGCTTCTTTATGAGAGGAAGAAAACAGCTAATATATGAACTAACTAATTGCATATATATTGTTCGGGAGCGGTATGACGCCATTGATTTCAAACATGTCCGCACGCTATTGAGTGGGCTTGGACATAGCTAGCAACTAATTCAGGCTAATTACTTACTGCTTGTAAACTACGCAGCCTTCGGTAAGATAGCGAACAAGTTTCAGCGTTATGGTGAGCTAAACCATATGGTCAAATAATTTTGCGTTTTCCTAGTAATGTTTCCACGACACCCTGGAACTTTCAATACCTCGAACAGCTCGGTAACAAGCTTGCTACCTAATTGGATGGCCGTGTCACCATCGCTAAGCTTGCTTGGCCATATTAGCACCGTTGGTTCGCTGATATTCGCTACATTTCTTGAAGAACTCTGTCTTGATTTTCAATCTGGGCAGTTTTGGCTGAAAGGTGAAGGGTATGATTTGTTTTCCCTTGACGCAGTTTCGATGAAAGAGTTGCTGGAGGCGCTGTGTTTTAATTTCTTTTCATGAAGAGTGCCAGACCTGCTAACGTAGAAGTAGCTCCATGACGTCAGCTGTCCCGAGAAATGAACTGACTGCTGCGTTAATATACAGTCTGTCATGCATCCAAAAGAAATAAATTATGAAACTCTATTAATCTTATCTAGATGACAGAATAACGCGGGGACTTGGAAACAATGTTAAACGGGGTTTCTCATGGTTTGGGGGTGTGACCGTAACCTCTAAACCCACCCCTAAACACTACCGCGCATGCCGACTGGTGTAAAAATTGCCACTTCGAAATTCAAAAAGCTGTTATTGAGAATTCCTCTAAACCAGGGGTGTCAAACTGGTCCATAAAAGGGCCGAGGGGCAGCAGATTTACATTCCAACTGAACAGAATCACACCTGATACAACTAATCAACTGGGCAGGCTGAGATCAGTTGATTAAAATCTGTTTCAGGTGTGCTTCTGCTTGGTTCGATCGAAAACCTACAGCCCCTTTGCCCTTTTACGGACCAGTTTGACACCTGTGCGCTAAACCTATTATTTCTTGATATTTTTTTTTTTTTTGAACAGTCATATCAATGTAATTATTCAGGGCATCCTAAAATTAAGGGACACATCCTATATAGGTATCTAATGTGTAATGGAGGGGCCTGACAGAAAATGCTAACTTAGACGTGGGGGTGAGCTCAAAGTTTGGGCTTTTGGAATCCCAATCAGTGGATTTTTCGAATGTTTATTTTAACTGTTAAAACTCCTGAGATTCCCATTGACTCTAGTAATTCTGATTCCGACAACTTATAAGTCTCTGTACTGGCACCCACTTCCTCTCCAGTTTTCTTTCACTGGGAAATTCTTATAGGTTCCTGGACTTCCCTCAACCACCATGCGATAAACCACTTAAAACTGAACACCCCCCTCCCCAGCAGTGGCGCTGGCTCTATGGAATTTGCATAAATCAGTCAAATACTAATATATAAATAGCAAGACAATATTATCATTCAGTATCCTTTAGAGACAACTATTCTTCACAACCAAGTCAATGTTGCGGTCAAAATATCAAGTTATTGTATTAATCAAAACATTTTAACAGTGGTGTTCACTCACATGTTTATTACAAACCCTGGTAAATCGTGCAGGATCATGATAATCCACGAGACAAGGTTTCAAAAAAGCTTAAAGCAACTGAGCTTCAAAATTAAACTTTACATATTTTATTTATTCATTGTTTATAAGATTTTCTGAAGGCAACCGAGGAACGCAAGGTAAATTGCACTGTTTGCGCATATACTTTCTGTGCTGAAAAATCCACTTAACCACAACGCAAGATTCATTGATTTGCGCTTTCAGGTTTGGAAAAGAGAAAAAAAAAAGAGAGGTGGACACCTCACCTGTCTGCAGCTCCTGCAAGGCCTGGCGCTGCTGTCGCTCTGACTCTCACTCGTTCTCCCTCCTCTCCTCCCTTGTTTCTCTTCACTGAAGGCATCTCCCCAGGCTGTCGCCACTCTCTGCCCGCCTCTCGTTTTTGGAAGCGCGGCTACCTGAAGGGGCTGAGCTGTCCTCCATCTCGGTCTCGATCCCTACACTGTCGTTCTCTCTCTGTCTGTGTGCTGCCCCGATCCTCTGTCATCTTCAACGTCGTCATCATCATCATCCATCTGAATAGTACTATCTAACCAGTGGAAAGTAAGCTTATGAGTTATGAAATGAAAGGCCACTGTGTGGCTGTTCAATAGCACTCTGCTGTAGGCATAATCATTGCTGTTATGCATTTCTGGATTGGCTAACTTCATCTTCTCTGTGTCGTGGCAGATTTCAGGAAGGACATTGCCATATACTTCCACTTTTTTTTCTTGCTGGCTGCTTGCCCACTTCTGCTCTGTCCCTCTCGCCCATTACGGACGTATGTGTCTCTTAGGTTGCGCCACATCTTGACGGCTTCAACTAAGGTTATAACATTACAAAACAAGGCAATTTAGTAACTGGTTAATGTTACATGCTAGAAGACATTAAGGTGGCCAGGATTTCATTCATTAAAAGTCAAAGCCTGCTAGCAACTTAATTAAATAATCCCTCTCAATCATCACTTATGACTCACTAAAAGTGTGTGGCACAGTCTGTATCTGCAGAGACCCCCCCCCCCCTTTGCCTAGATTTCCCTTTTTTTTTTTTGTTTTGGTCAGTTTGGGACTCTTCTGGTCGTCAGGCTTTGTGCAGTGCTCAGCTGCCAATCACAGCACAGGTTCGGGACTATGATCTATTATACTATATTATAATCTACCTGCTGGTGAGCACTGAAGGAGGGTATGGGAATGAGAAGCGATGCAGACTTGGTCTGTTTTCTTTTGGACAGGTAATGTTATGTGCTGGCAGTTAGCTCTGTTAGCATTTAGAGTTTTTGTTAGCTGCTAAAGTAACATTACGTTAGGTCTAATGTGCTAAGTTTGAGGAGCTTAGAATGATTTTGTTCAAGGCACAACGCACACCTGTTACTGCGGCAGTCCCAACCAATAGACAGTCCCGACAGACCAGACCTGAACGCTGTGATCACAAACAGAAATGGTCAACCTTTAAGGTAACGTTAGCTGGTTACGATAGAGCAGAATCACTACTATCTAATCTTACGATCTGTGGCCTACCTACCATCACTGATTCCAAGTTGCTCGGCTATAACTCACCACAGTCTGGCTTTAAATTCGGCATCTCTCTATTCATTGCACTCTTTGTCATAACGTGCTTTGTGCTGAGAGACAAAATGAATCTGCTTCTCCGATGCAGTGGACATTTTGGACGATGACGTTTCTTTCTCTACTACTTCTTCTATGGTGTTTAACGGCGGTTGGCAAGACGGTTCTTCTTCTTCCTCTTTTTCCGGTGGCGGTTTCCACGGACGGTGGCCCTGAATAGTCAAACAACTCTCGTTTTGCGTTTTACAGATGCAAAAAAACGCAGAAAATCAAACCCATTCCGAAATTTTTTATGACGGACGAAAGTTTTGGATTCACTGTGTAAACGTGATTGACAGAACGTGGGGTCGTATTTATTTTCAAACGTGCGGCAATTTCAGACGGAAAAAATTGACTTGGTGTGCAAAGGCCTTTACTTTTGCCTGTAACATCCATTTCAGAGCACCAGTGGCCAAATATTCCAGTTGACAGCTCAGGTATTTAGCTACGTTTAAGGGCGTTGAAATGAGGTGCCAAAGTCTGAGTTGCAATTCTTTCTGGTAGACTAGGCTAGTTTTGCTAGTGTTGCTAGCCTTGGGGAGGCACACCGTACGTTAGCTGTAGATTATAGCTTGTGCTGCACATATCCCATTCACGTAACTTGCGACTCATCTAGGCATTTAGAGTTGGGGTCAAAATTATTTCCCCCCTTTATATAATCAAACAAAACCCAACTTTCCCAAGGAAATGACCGCAACCAAAAGAGTTCATAGTTCAATTGCTTCCGAAAGAATTCTCCTCAGTTTGCCCGCAGCGTAACCCGCAGCCGTTTGCCCGCAGCGTAATAAACGCATTACCAACGGCGTGCCATACCACACCAAAGTAATGTGGTTAAGCCAAGGAGCCATGGCGATTCATTCCTCTGATTTATGCGAGGAAACTAGACAATTTATGCCGCAAAAGGAAAGACTACTGACAGAATTACAGGATGCAGAATAGCTGCAAGACCTTGCATTTGTGGTGCATATTACAGACCACCTGAAAAATCTCAGCAGCGCTATGCAAGGCTGCAGCAAAGTTGTCATGCTTATGCAGTATAATGTCAGCATACGCGCTTTTCAGTGGAATCTGAGCTTGTGGGAGATGCATCTGTCAAAGGGTGACCCTGTGCATGTTCCCTGGCTAAGAAATTTACGTTCCCCTGGAATTGATGCTGACATGAATTGGTACCAAGACCAGATTACTGGAGTTTCAGCAACGGTTCCTAGTCTTTGGTGAATTTGAGAGTGAATTTGCAGGTTTTTTGTTCGCTATTCACAGTCAAGGCCTCTGATCTGCCCACAGACATCCAACTTGAGAGAGCTGACTTTCAATGCGATTCAGATTTGTGGAACAAATTTGCGTTGGTGGGCTTGGACACACGTTATCGGTGTCTCTTACCAGGGTACCCCAAATTGACGGCCGTGGCCTCAGAAATTTTGTGCATATTTGGGACAACCTAACCTTAGTGAACAGGGTTTTTCTGTAATGACCATCAGTAGAACAAAACTGTGCTCCAGGCTCACACACGAGCACTTAAATGACATTCTGAAATTGGCTCAGGATTTGACTCCTAATATTGATGCACTTGTGAAGGCTAAGAGGTTCCAGGTTTCATGGGCAAGTTAGATGGTGTGTAGCTTACTTCATGTAAAATGCTGCTTCAGAGGCTTTTCCACTCTCACCATAATACAAATTCTCTGAAAAAACGATGCATTCTTATTGTGGTAATATGTAAAGATATTGAACATTGACAATATTTTATGCAATCAGCAGCATTAGTACATAGAGCATCTTGCTCGAGTGGGCATGTAATATGAAAGTTACAAAACGAATTGAGTTAATTTTGCGTTGTGAGCTTTAGCGAGCAACAAACGCAAAATTTACTCAACTGGTTCATAACTTTCATGAAACGACCGAGAGTATAAGATTCTATAATTTAAAAGAAAAACTTAATTTCCGTTAGCGCCGTTATGTTAGCTTTGAGCCAACGCCATCAGTCTGATACTGCGTAATTCCCTGAGTCACAGAAATTTGTGGTTGAACTAGTCATGGTTTTTAAATTCAGTTAACTGAGTAGCTCGCTAGCTAATGAACTAATGTTACACAATGGTTATGGAAAGGTACTCCGTGCTGGTAAAGTAATGGGCTATGTTGTTGTTCATTTCCAAAAGTACATGTGACTAAATGTTTCTTGCCTTTGTAGATTCACTATGATCTGTTAATTGCTATGCACATGTAACGAATGACTGCAGACTGAATCTTGAAAAACTTCATTCTTTTTTTAAATTGCACCTATTCTCGTCAAGGCATATCAGATGAGTTTGACATCCCTGATTTAAAGCATCAGTGTTCAGGGGTCTTCAGGGTAAAAATTTCTATTTTTGTTTTTGACAATTTCAATATTGTTGATTTTCACATAAAATAAATAAAATAAAGGAATGCAGTGAGATGCCAGTAAACACCAAGAATCTATGTTTTTCCTCCGCCTCAATTGTTACTTGTGACTTTAAATGCAAATTACCGAAAATCACAACTTTGACTGATTTTCAACCTTGTGGTATTCATAAAATCATTAATATTCATCTGATTGACTTGAAATTTGACTGAAGTTGTATCTGTTGGAGATCTATGACATAGCGTAGGATTTTCTAGATAGGTGCAACCCAAGGGGGTTAATTTTGAAAATGAATCAAGTTGATGATAGCGATTTTTGTTATGGTTACATAACAGAGCTCATTAAATATTCATAAATGTTCCAAACAAAAAAAAATCCTGTCATTTCATAGAACTATCTTAAACCTTTCATATGAGACTAATTTGAGTAAAATCTGACCATGTGTTATTGAAATATCAGTGCCACAAAATGTTTTCAGATTTTGTCATTAAAGTGCCGTTTCCATGGCAACCATGTAAATTTTTATCAAAATACTACATTTTGTGAGGTTAAAATCATGTTGAGTATGTTTATTTCTTAGTTTTTACATTATTATGGTTATTTCTACACTTTACCCTGAAGACCTCTTAATTGGTGAAGTATTCATATACATAAGGAAGGCACACTTTACAGTAAGAAATTCTAGCGTGGCGCATCTCAGCATTGCAAGTCTCACATCTCTAACTTACGAAGGGTAGTTTTACTGTGCTGGCAGATCTGTCCAGTGTGTAAACGTAACCATCCATGTGTGCTAAATCAGTCAGCATTAGTCTGGTGAGTGTACCAGTTCTGATAATTAGTGTTATAAGAGGGATGCTAGTGCCATGCTTGGTTTGCTTGTGTCATATTTGAAATCCTCATCATAAAGCAGAATTATCTGGTGTTTACTCAGCAGTGCATGCAGAATGACTGACCGCTACAACATTCACAGCCAGCTGGAGCATCTGCAGTCGAAGTACATTGGAACTGGCCATGCTGATACCAGTAAGTGGGAATGGCTGGTGAACCAACACCGGGACTCTTACTGTTCGTACATGGGCCATTTCGATTTGCTCAATTACTTCTCCATCGCTGAAAACGAAAGCAAGGCCCGCGTGCGCTTTAACCTCATGGAGAAGATGCTACAGCCCTGCGGCCCACCAGCAGACAAGCCGGAAGACGCATAAGTGATCTGAACTATTCTCGACTGTTTTCAGTGGTGGCCTTCCATGGATGGACACGGAGCATCCAAGGCTGCTTGATTTTTTTTTTTTTTTTACTTAATGTCTTGACCTTTAATAAATAGAATAAACTAAAGTACCTCTTACTATTAGTATTGCCAAGACGGGGGTGTTTGTAACCAACTGAGTTTGTACTGGTACTGAAATTCATTTTATTTTCTGTAAGCAGATGGTATTGACAGGAATGTTGCACAGACAAAATATTTATGATTGGACTTTATAAACAAGTTAATGTGTCCAGATGAGTTTGGGCATGCCTCGTATTCGGCAGATACATGGATATGAATCTGCAGGCTTGGAGCCATTGAAGGGTCAACTGCATTGGATCTGGAAATGACCTGTTGAGACTGTGAGTGACATTAACAAACGTGCATTCAGGTGAACTTGAGAATTTGTAGGCAAAATCTTATTCAGCACATTCTCGTGCATACTTTTACCTCACTTGGATATAGCTCCCAACTTGTTTGTATCTTGTTTTAATTCATGAATTACCATGCAGCACCCCCCCCAAAGGACTTTCTGTTGAATATTTGTATTTCAGTCCAGTTTGTGCAGACGTTACTACCAGCGGCGTGCGATCACATGTTCAGAGGGGCTTCAGTAATCTTACCCTTTACCGCTCGACTGTCCTCTCGCTGTTCTCACTCAAGTTCGCCTGATCAACAACCAAACAATTTATCGACTGAACGACCAAGACCAATCCATTTTCCATAATAAGAAATGATAATGAAAAAATAAATGCCCATTGCCAACATTTATATAATTGATACAACATTGTTAGGATGGAAACATAAATGCAAAAAATCCGACACTTTCGCTGACTTCGCAGCAATTATTTTAGCCATCACTCAGCTATGCATCGTACCTAACAAGGCCCTTTAGGTGTCGCTACATTCAGACTATAGAGCGGATTTTTGTGTCTTATCGCTCAATGAGCCTCGCAAACTAATTTACGCAAATCTGTGCTGTTTCATGAGCTACATGAGCGTAGAAATTATAAAGGCATATTGATATTTTTAGTAGTCATTGATGTACGGAAGAAAACGCTGTATAATTTCATAGTGCAATGCATTACAAGGCTTTCAAAAATAAATTGGACTCGTCGCTTCTACCAATTAGTCTGAGCAACATTGCTAATCGGGAGAGGTAAACTGCGAGAGGTTTTGGTCATTAAGCAGTGAAAGGTGAGGTTATTGCTGACCCTGTGTTTCTGCCGACAGACTGCCACTGGTTAATACAGTAGATGTCTCATGAACTCTTGGGTCTGATGGACTTGCATAATGTTCCTCTCCTCCAAATTCATCACTTAACCAACTTCTTCATTAAGGTGTAAATGCAGTTGCTGACTCAGAATTGCTGTTGCATTTGAAAAAGTAATTTCATCACCACTAGTGTGGCCTTCAGATTGTGATATAACTTCAACTCTACTGTTAAGATTTTGAGTTGGAATTGACATGAAACAAGATGTGTAACAAAAATAAAAGTGGGCAATTCACAAAAAAAAAAGCTTATTCCAGTTTCAGTTGAATTTTGTTTAGAATGCTGCCTTTGCTCTCATGGTTTATGGAACAGATTCTATAAGAATTGGGCTCCTGTGTATTTTAGGAAAAGGAAAATCAAGTGCAGTTTTAAATGTGTGTCATAATATCTTTATTCTGAAGTTAAACTGGCAATGGTTTGAGTTTTTCGCACTTGCTTTTTTTTTTGGAAAGGAAATGGAATGACCACAATCTCGGACCAAAAAAGTTTGACGTTGTTTCAGTACAAGTTTATTGGAACCCAGTTTGAGTAGTTACTTCCTTGAGATAATGAACAGTAAAGTGTTTCCCAGGGGAAAAAAAAAAAAAAGAACTGAAATACTAGTTTGGACTTGAGTTATTTTATCTGTTTTTTTTTTGGCAAAATTGAATGAATATTCTTGTTTTTTGAGGCTTGCCAATGATTAATAACCTATGGTAAACACTCTGTATTTACTCTGGTGAAGTCGTCTTTTAATTGTTGATTTTCACACAGAGACGCCTACCTTCTGAATGGTGTTCTTGAACTGGGAGACTATTGTGAGGGAGCTTTTTTTTGCCAGAAAAATCATTTTTATGTTATCTGATTTGATTGCTTTTTTCTGTCTTCTGGGGCTTTTGGTTTCCTGAGACCACAAGTGAGTTCATTCTTTCAAGGAATGCACCAAATAATTAATTTGGCCACACCTAACGTTTTTGCCAGCTCTCTAATGTGTTTGTTTAGATATTTCAGTCAAATGATGGCTTGCATCACTGAAAGTGACATCTCTTTGGACATCATATTGAGAATTAACAGCAACAGATTCCAAAAAGCAAATGCAACATTTGAAATAAACACTAGACCTTTTATCAGCTTATTCTGAAATGAAATAATTAGGGAATAACATTTAGCTTTGGATCTGCTGAACAGCAAACTGTCTAATTAATCCAGGTCCTTACAAAGGGGAACCACATACAGTGGGGTGCAAAAATTTGGGCACCTCTGGTTTAAATGTCTGTTACAATTAATCTCCAAGTGATTGAAAGCAAACCTGAACACTAAATGCTACAAAGTTAAACATGACACATTTCTGCAAATTTAAAAGTAAGGTTTCTTTTCATTTAAATTTTTGAGTTTTTAAATTATAAGAAAGGAAAAAGGACCCTGTGCAAAAGTTTGGGAACCCTTTTGGATTATTCTTTGTTACCTTTTAAGAAGATGATTACTAAGGCCCAGACCCAGGTGATTTACTTGTTAGGGCTTCAATGAGTCAGGTCAATATAATTCCAGGGTTGAGCTATATATTCTGAAGTAACTCCATGCCTTCTAAAGTATCCGACTGGTGTCTGGTGTTAAAAACCATGTCTTCCTCTGAACACTTGTCCTAGGATGTCAAAATCAAGATTCACTTCCACCAGCAAGGAGGAAAGTTTCAAACCACCTATTTCTACTGTTAGAAACATCATAAGAAAATGGAAAATAAATGGAACATTTGAAGTCAAGGCAAAATCTGGAAGACCAAGAAAAATTTCAGATAGAATGGCCCAAGATCTGGTGAGAAATTCTCAGAAGAACCCACACATCACTGCAAAAGAGCTGCAAAAAAGAGTAGCAGACACAGGTCTAGTTGTTCACAGGACAACAATACAGCGTACCTTAAACAACAAAGACCCACATGGCAGAGATGCAAGAAAGAAGCCTTATCACCTCAACACAAAATTAACCATCTGAAGTATGCAAAAGAAAACCTTGAGAAACCTCAAGCCTATTGGAACAATGTGCTTTGGACTGACAAAATCAAAATTGAACTTTTTGGCCACAACCAAAGAAGCTATGTTTGGAGAAAAAAGGGTGAAGCATTTGTAGAGAAGAACATGTTGCCAACTATTAATCATGGAGGCGGATCCATTATGCTTTGGGGTTGTGTAGCAGCTGGGGGCACCAGCAATATTGTGCAGGTGGAAGGAAGAATGGATTCCACCAAATATCAAGACATTCTACAGCAGAGGTGGGCAATGAGGGCTGTATCTGTCCCTGGTTTTCGCACCAACTTCTGGCCTTTAGTTCATTATCTAAATTAGCCAAACTATTTATGAAATCTGACATTTCAGGCGCATTTCTTTAAATTACCATGAATGACCAAAGACTGTTGTCTCCCTACATAAAACATTTTTCTTTGATCAAATCTTTGCACAAATCTATATTTGTGTTTGCAACCAATTGGCTCAATTAGTCAGGGTAATTGATAGAAATAAAAACCCGCATACACACCGGCCCTTCAGGACCAGGATCGCCCACCCCTGTTCTAATCTTCAGGGTGTATCAGAAAAAAGTGTACACTTTGAAAAATTGTCTCCAAAATTGATATATCATTTTCCAAAAAACTGTTCCGATGTATTGATGGACCATGCCCTCATGCTCCTATTGCCACCTTGTTAATCACCTGCTGTTCTGCATGTGTGAACACGGATTGTTTATTTTCACCCCATTTAAACTGGCTTGCGCACAGAAATGACAAGGTTAAAAACGAAACAAACCCCATGGTTAGCAAGTTTAGACATTTAATTTTTTCCTCACAAATTTTCTTGAAAATTGGATGAACCCTTTGTTCGCTACCAGCCCGCTAACATCGGACTCACATTTTGCTATTCTCAGCACACTTACGACAGCATGACTGTACTTAAGTCCATGGTTCAAGGAACATTGAATTCAAATTTCAGTCTTCGACATGCGCTCCATTCCTTTGTACACAGACCTCTGCTCTCCTCAGCATGTCATAAACAGACCGTCGGCCCATTGCAGGATCCTGTCTCAAAATGGCAACCTCGGCAATCCGAGTCTGAAGTTGGCGGGCTGGTAGCAGAGAAAGGGTTAATCTAATTTTCATGAAAATTGGCGAGAAAGAAATTAAATATCTGAACTTGCCAACCATCATGTTTGTTTCATTTTTAACCCTCTCAATTCTGTGCACAAGCCAGTTTAAATTAGGTGAAAATAAACAACCAATGTTCACTCATGCGGAACAGCAGGCGATTGACAAGGTGTCAATAGGAGCATGAGGGCATGGTCCATCAATACATCCAAACAAATTTTTGGAAAATTATATCAATTTTGGAGACATTCTTCAAAGTGTAAACTTTTTTTGATACACAATGTAGAGGCTTATGTTCAAAGCTTAGTCCAGAAACTGAAATTGAAGAGACGTTGGGTATTCCACCAAGACAATGACCCGAAGCATACTTCAAAATCCACCATGAAGTACCTCCAGGAAAGATGGATGAAGGTTTTAAAATGGCCATCATAGTCCCCAGACTTGAAAATCTGTGGAGAGACCTCAAACATGCCGTACATGCAAGAAGGCCGAAGAATATTTCTGAGCTAGTGGTGTTCTGTCAGGAAAAATTCCAAAGAAAAGAATTGAAAGACTCTTAGCTGGCTACAGGAAGCGTTTGCAAGCTGTTATAGCTGCCCGAGGAGGAGTTACAAAGTACTAGCTGACAGGGTTTCCAAACTTTTGCACAAGGCCTTTTTCCTTGCTTTATTATTTTGAAACTGTAAGAACTTAAAAATGAAAATTATTCTTGCTTTAAAATGTGATGAAATGTGCCATGTTTAACTTGTAGCATTTAGTGTTCAGGTTTGCTTTCAATCACTTGGAGATTAATTGTAACAGACATTTAAACCAGGGGTGCCCAAATTTTTGCACCCCACTGTATAAATGAAAATGAACCTTATTTTTTATTAGTAATCTTCCTTTCGTAATTGGCAAAGGCTTAAAGGGGACCAAATAAGCTACCCCCTCCCCAGATTAAAATACTCTCAGATATCCAAAAAAGATGTAGACATTTTTTTTTTTGCAAAATAAGGCAACATGGAAGCAGAGACAGCAAAGACTACAAACTCAGGTCCCAAATCCACACTCTAAGTTTACCTGCAACTTGTGCGGTGAAGATTGCCATGCAAGGACTGGACTGCTGAGTCACTCCTGACGCAGCTCTCAACAGGACTGACCTCTACCATGGTGCTACCATTACCTTGTGAGATATAAGGATGCCTACTACTAATAGTTGTCAAAAATATTTTAGCGAAGTTCCTTCAGTGAGGTGGGAGTGACTACATTACTGCATGGTTATCATGCTTTGCCTTGCATGGTGTTTGTGGTGAGATGTGCCGTTGCTCCATGTACTGGGGGCGTGCAATTTGAAGAGGTTTAAAGATACCCCAAATCCAAATGAGAAAGTGTGGATGGGATGTAATAGAACAGCCGTATGAGTAAAATATTTGGTTATTAGATCAAGGAAACCATGCCCAATCGGTGATCCCATCCTTCTGGATAGGGGCTGCATGCTTACGTGTGGAATTATACCAGGCACTGTCAATGATTTGATGTCAGGTCTGGTGTTGCCATCACAGATATCCATGATTATAAAATACAGTTATTCATAGTTAAATATCTGTTATGTAGGTAAATTTTTCTGTGAAAAAAGGCAATATAAGCAGTAAACCTGCATTTCTCTTTTTGAAAATTGATTTTTGACCACTAATATTCCCCTTTGTAATCGTGCATATGTAACTTTGTTATTCACTTTAACATATTTAATGATCTGATTGAGGTCTTTAAATATCTTAAAGGAATTAACAAAGTCAATAATGCAGGATTACTTAAGTTCTGTTTGCTGAACTCGAGGTCATGAATGGAAATTATCCAAGGGTAAATTTTACAATTTATACTTGAGTATATTTTCTTCCCCATACTACCCACGATACCATCCAATAGCAATTTGCGATTCATGTGCTTCGGCAGTGTTTACTGCAAATTCACGAACTTCATGCAGGTTTCTTGCTGGTGAGTAATCACATTTCTGTACTTCCATACCAGGCAAATCATTCAGAACACTTACAAAAAACAGTTGGTGAAAGCACCAGTCGAATGCGGCCATTAACTATCATCAAAGAGAAATATAGTATCAAAATGCTAATACTAGCATGCTAAAATGCTAACGTTAGCAAGCCAACATGCGAATGCTAATGATAGCACTGTAATGCTAATGCAAACATGCTAATGCTAATGTTAGCATTTTAATGCTAATGCAAGCTTGCTACCATAGATATATATTTAGAACACTAGATTGCTGATGACATCATATTTACATTACACAAAGTGGAGCACCTGGCGCCATATTGATACACCCAACCTCTTCATTAAAATGAATGGTTTCCTATGAGGCCAATTTCAAATAAGATAGTATAATCATTAAAATGCTGAGATGTGTGGCCGCATTTTGTAAAAATATTCATGCGAAGGGCAGTAGTAAAACGTTTCACGTGAAAGTTATTTTAGAAACGCAAATTTATTACTTTAATGGAGAAAGTTGCATTTGTATACTAATTAGCCATTCCGTTGACTTGAATACACCGCCGATTAAAAGCAATGCTAACGATTGTTAACGGTCACCAGCTAACTAGCTACGTTGACTTGGCAGTTAATAAAATTAACAAGGTGGCTAACAAGCTAGATGCTTGTCATTGACATTCAATGGCAATACTTTTACCAGCAAAATATTTAAAACGGAGGATATTTTGCTTTGTTGTTCTATGAAGGGGTGCGTTTATCGAAATCACAGATGCTAACTTACATATTGGTCCCATTGACTGAGAATGAGTGAACTATGTAAGTTGCTAACTTGATTAGCAACTACGCTTTTGGTAAATGCGCCCCAGATTTCCCAAAGACAAGGAGAGAAAGGGTTGGCTGTCAAAAGTCAGGAGAAAAAAAAAACACGCCATCCCCGTGAATGGTGAGGCGAAACTTGTCAATGGAGTAGCTCCAGTTAACTAGCGCTTTTGCTTAACAACGTTGGCATTTGTCATATGAATCAATTGTCGCCGAGTCACAATAGGTCTTCCCTTCCGTGAGTGTACCTCTTCCCCCGCCAAAAAAAGTGCATATTTAGGGAGACAAAATGTTGCTCTACACAGCAATACCAAAATAATGCCGACTCACTCGCCAGTGTTTTTGAAAATGTAATTTTAAAGTAGGCGAAAATGAATGGGAGTCTATGAGCGAATTTTACGCCACTGGTATGTACACCGCTGGAACAGATGCTTCACTTGAGCATGCCCTATCAGCAATCTAGTGTTCTATATATATATATATATATATATATTTTATATATATATACACACTGTATATCTATGCTTGTCACAATGGATTTGCTAATTTTAGCATGATAACGTGCAAATATCAATGTTTGCAGGTTTACTTGCTACCATGCTAGTATACCAAAAGACAGCAACATTATCATCGCACTCATCAAAAATAATCATGAAAAATGCTAATACTAACGTGACATGCTAAAAAGTTAATGCTAATGCAAGCGGGCTAATATGGTAATGCTAATGTTAGCATGCTAACGCTAGTTTTACCATGCTAACTTGTTCATGCGTATATGGCAATGTTTGCATTGGAGTGCTAATGCAAGTATGCTCATGTGCTAATGCTAATGTTAGCATTTAATGCCAATTGCAAGTTTGCTAGAATGGTAATGCTAATGTTAGCATGCTAACATGCTAATGCTAATATTGGCATACTGACCTGCCAATGTGATAACATTTAAAAAACTCAGGCTAACACATTTTTCATCATCAAACTCATCAAAACAATGACAATTATAAAATGCTGATGCTAATTCTAGCATTGTAATATGTTCATGCTCATGCATGCAAATGTTAATCTTAGTGTGTTAACATTTATAAAATGCAAATGCTAATATTAAAAGTCACTGCAAACATGCTACCACACCAAAAACGTGAGGCTAACACATGTTATCATCAAACGCATCTAGAACAATGACAATAGAAAATGATAATGCTTATGAGAGCATGTTAAAATTTTGATGTTCATGCTTACATGCGAATTTTACATGCAAATGCTAATGTTGGCATGCTAAAATGTTTATAAAATGCTACTATGTCTACAGTAGTCATTGCTAACATACCTAACATGATAACATATAAATACTAAGGCTAAAACATAAGTTATCATCAAACTCATCAATAACAATGATAATAAAAAATGCTAATACTAAAGTAAGCATGCTAACATGTTAATGCTAATGCTAAAGTATTAACACAATGCCAGTGCTAATGTTAGCCAGCAAGTATGCTAAAAGTCTGTAAAACACTGTAATATGTTTAAAACCATTTTTAAAAAGAATAAGATGCCTACATGCTAACATGCTAGCATGCAATGTGCTGTAATGAAAAACTAAATGCTAAAGTTATCATGACAATCATCTTTAAAATCATCACAAAATAAAATTATAATGCTAATATGTTAACCCAAACTCAAACCTAAACTCTGACCCTAGCCCCTCTCCCTACCCCTTAAATGGGGCTAACCCTCTAGTAAGGGGCAGGGCCACCTTCTTCCCTTGGTAATTGCTGCATGCCTCTCATGCCCTTTCTCCCATGCCCCCAAGACTGCTCGTCAGGAGCTCTGGACACAACCACACACTGCCTGGTGCGTGGCTAATGCCACAGCCAAATCGGCTGCAGGACCATGGATAGCAACTGGGAGATTGAGCGGAGCTGCGGCCATGACTCGTCCGTGTGTATTATATTACCCAAATTAATAATAATAATAATAATAATAATAAATAATTAAGATGGAGAGCTTGTGACTTATCAAGATGCTACACATACACAGAATGTTGCACTTCAAAAACAAAAAAAAGCAAACATTTAAATCCAGATGTAAATCCATGTTTCATGACATGCTGCACTTTTGCCATATATTGCAGTGGGTACCTAGTTTTTGAATTTTGGTTGTTTTATTAAGACAAACAAAATAATTTAATTTGCCCAAACTGATAATTTGGCTATGTGTGATTCATTCGAATGTCCCCCTCCATAACCTGAGGAATGCTGTCTGATCTGCCTCTATTTCTGCCCTCATCTCCACAGACATCAAAAAAGAGCTTCTTAAGGTCATTGACCACAGAACAGATCATAAACTTGTTCTTTGGACTATTACTCCCACAGTCGTTACACAAACTCCATGAGAAGCCATAGGGCGCACAGTCCTAGTGTGCTAACCAATCATGAACCATTGCAACAAAGGGGCGTGGGGGCTGCAAAACATCCCCTTAAACTAGTGATTAGACTAGTCTCAGCCATTTTTCTTGATTTTCTTGAACAAGTTTTCCACTGGTATACATGATCCATCAGCAGTTATGTGCACGATATTCTTTTTTAAGGATTTGTTATGGCAATTAAATAAAAAATGTTTTATTCAATGGCCTAAGTAGACTACACTGATGGAAAAAACTACCCTGCAACTTCTGTCATAAACTCTTAACCTGCACTTGGAGGCATTGTATCAAACCTGCTCTTCAGCACAAGTTGCACTTTTGAAACTGAAAAATAAATTGGCTGATAATTTTTGAAAATGTGGACATGTGGTCACTAAAACTAAGCATTTATTAAGTAATTTCAAATTCAAAGACAAAGCAAATTCCATTATAATGAATCCAACCAGTTTGGTGTCATTTTTGCATTTGGTTGTGGGGAAAAACATTTGGAAGGAATTTAAGCACCTGAGGGGTGTACTACAAACCAAGTTCAACATTAGCCAGGCTTTCCTAATATAAGCTGGCACTACAAACCCTAAACTTACAATCATAGATGCCATTAGTTACCATATAGCAGCTTAAAACAGAGCCACCTATGTGACACTGAAAACCCTGGCTTTAGCCTCAATATACCTCGCTAATCCTCTAATCCCACTTTGCAGTACACCCCTCTGCTTTCACCAAAGTCTTGAATTTGATCAGTTTGACCACCTTGCCTTGGGTTACTTCCTTGGAATATTGCTGAATGACCACAATACAAACATTCGGCTTTAAACATCATGGAATGAATTGCCATTTCTGTCAACATGATTTAAAGGTGGGGCACCCCAGTGGCTCATCGGTCTAAACGTGCGTACCATAAAGGCTGTGTCCTTCCTGCAGCGACCTGGGTTTGATTCCAGCTCAGGTCATTTGCTGCATGTCTTCCCCCATTCTTCTCCCCAACTTTCCTGTCTCTCTACACCGTATAACTGTCAAATAAAAAAAAAAAAAAAGGAAAAATTCCTTAAAAAATAATCTTAAAAAAAAAAACCATGATTTAAAGGTGTTAATCTCACGGTGAAACATCTATCAAGGCTAAAAAGCAGCTTATTAAAAAATGACAGCTTGTAAATTCTGGGATTGTAATTGTGGTTCGAAAAAAACCAGCACACACAGTAGCTTCCCCACACTGAGTTTGGTAACCACTGGGCTAATCAGTCATAATCCCTACTCAACTTTGATACCGAGGCTGCACAGATTCAAGTTGACTGGTGTCGATTTGTGAATATTCAGTGAGCAATACTTTCTGGAGACATAAGTTATCCCGTCCGTTATCATTTATCATCACAGATATTTCAGATAAAATAGATACTGAGCGCTAAGTCCAACTCTGTCCCTCACCGTGAGAACCGCCACCTACACTGCCTGCCCAAAAAAAAAAAAAGTCACACTCTCAAATATTTAGTTGGAACCATAGGCTATAAAAAGACGGACTCAGCACCCGGTCTGAAAAGTGAGGCTAATGCAGAAATCTTAAATTGCATTCTATTTAATTGCTAGCAGATGGTGACATCGGTGGTTGCAGAAAAAGTTCAATGCTATCGAAGGCTATGAGAAAATGACCCCACTTTCCCACCTGATTTATTAATTCAATAATGATTTTCCACATTATTTTATGGTAGCAATCGCAAGTTTCAAATCTCCATCGAAATATCATGATGTTCATTTTTGTAAATTATGGTCCCAAATAGACGAGAATAAAGGATAAAGCCAGATATGCTTTGGGGGCGTGGCTATCCTGGTCCTCATCAGATACAGATCCACCCATAGATCCACCCCTCACTCCTCACTGGATCCTCAATTCACGCTCTTGTCTAATAGGAATCACATCCAGTTTCAAAATGACACAATGGCGCTATTGAAATTGTCAAAATCGAGGCTTTTTTATACAGTCTATGGTTGGAACCCATGTAGCTGTACTGTGTGATTTTCTCGTGTCATATTGACAACCATATGCAATACCTGCACATTTATTTTAAACCTGAGTTGCCTTAATTTTTGGCTTGAGATCTTGTCTTAGGACGAGATGGTTGAACCATTCTGTAGTCTTTTCGAGCACGTTCTAATAACTTTCAATGTGGTTTAGGTTAAGACTTTGAGGTGGCTAATCGTATGTGAAAATGATTCCTCGTGCTTGTTTTCATCTTTTTTTTTTTTTTTTTTTGCTTGATGCAGGCCAATGACTTGCCCCTTCTGAAATACTGTAACATCTTTTCCGCCATCAAGGGTTACGTCTTCCGATATGATTTTTTAAAGAAATGAGAAGCTAAACACTTGTCAGGGTTAAAATTATTACTTTCGGCTGAAACATGTTGATGGCTGCAATAATGCCCCAATAATAGTGTTAGCTTATTTTATCCTAACGGCGACTTTTAGAATCTTATTTTATTTATTTATTTAGTTTTATTTAATTAATAAATTAATTATTTATTTATTTATTGACAGGCAGTGCATTTAGTTAGAGCCCGTGTAACTTTGATTACAGTGCAAATTCATTGTCATTGTTTGGACAACTGTATGCAATATGCAGCGTCAGAACATTAATTTTCAATCAGAGTTGCATTACTTTTGGCTGTGATCTTGTATTGACGATGGGATAGTTGAACCACCCACCCTTTGGTTACCTGCAACACGTCCCACAGACTCAGATCAGAAAGGATGGTACAGCTCTTGCAGTCTTGGTAAATCCAGTCGTAACGAATGCTCTTGGATCAGGGGATCAATTCATGATAAAAAAGGTATACATCCAGGCACTCCAATAAAGGTGATGAGGAGGGGTATGGTGAAAAAGCCTTTATTCCATCATGGCCATTGCAGTTTAAAACGCCAACATGTTTCGACCACTAAGGTCTTCATCAGGGCTGAGGGTTCACCTTTATACCTATTGGTCACATGATCAACTCAAGGTGAGCAGAGGGGCTGAACACCAAAAAATGCATCAGATTTCATATATAATGACCATAAACTGGTGAAATAAAAACCATTATACAAAATCATAAAAGAGAAAGCAAAACAGGACAAGTACAACATTTCCAAGAGAGATCATAAGTAACAGATAAAATCAATGTCCTCATTAAGACCTGGGTGCTGCATTGCATCTAGACGGTCTATCCAGAATGTTTCTGTTTGATAAAGTTTCCGTAGCCTATTGCCACCCGCACCAAAGGCTTAATATGTTCAAGGCCCTGCCTGAATGCGTAAAAGGGGATGGTTTTTATTGTGGTGCCCGCTGAAATGTTTTGCCATAGGGTAGTCCGGGTTTGCCACTCTGATGGCATATGGTGCTCTGTGAGATAGGGTAGTTGAACCACTCACCCTTAGGTTACTTGCAACACATCCCACAGACTTTCAATGCGGTTAAGGTCAGGACATAATGGTGGGCAATTCACGTGTGAAAATGATTTATGCTTGTTTTTCTCATTACTTTTTTCTTTGCTTGACGCAGGCCAATAATTTGCCCCTTCGAAACACTAGCCATGTTTCCATCCACACGTTCTTATGCATTAAGTCATATCGAATTAAAAATGCTCTATGGAAACGGTGAAATTCGACTTGATTTCAAGAATATCGATACAAAGTTTATACGTTGATCTGATCGGATTTTCTCTTGATCGGTAAAAGGCTTATGCGATAAATGCTGATGGAAACTTTACTTGCCGAATAAATCTGCTACTGCATCTGACGGTGTTTTGATGCCGTCGTTGCCTTCCGATAATGGCTTGCTATGTTGCTAATAGCTGGCACATAAGCAAGTACAACTTGTGCAATTATCATCATTCGCTGGTAGACGCCATCCATTTTGGCAAACTAGCTAAATTAGTCGGCTAACACACTACTTTTGTTCACTTGAAGGTTCCGCGATTCAGTGCGAAAATGAATGGAAACAGCTTAAAATGTCGGAAATCAATTCGACAAACCAATTTGATCGCAAAACAGCATGTGACGTCATTACGCACAACTTTTTATTCGCTTTAATGCCTTCGATGGAAACGCATTTTCACCTGCTTTTTTCGCATGAATATTTTTGGCGAACTTCAGATAGTTCGATTGACAAGTGGATGGAAACATAGCTACCGTTACATCTATTCCGCCACCGAGGGATACGTCTTCCGACAGAATTTTTAGGAAATGAGAAGCTAGGCGCTTCATGAGGTAGGGTCAAAATAGTCATTGCCAGCTGAAACAAATTCTTCGCTGCAGTAATGATCCAGTCATAGAATTTGCTGATTGAAATGCAAACGCCGACCTTTTTTTACTGAACAGGCAGTTTTCCGCTTCCAACACTGTATGACTATGATTCATAATTTATTGCTTGGATTCGTACAAGCCAGCAGTCATTGTATATTTGTATAATCATGTTTTATAAAAATCATAGAAAAGTGTCAAAATTCTTCAGCACAACGCAATGCACCGTTTTGTACACGACCGTGCTACATCGGAACAAAACAGGTCGGATTGACATGATGCCAGCGGTTTTCGCCTTCAAAGCATCGGATAACGTATAAAATGTTCGGGAAGAAGTTAGTAATTTAGACATAATGTGGCTGCACATGCTTGAAACTAGAGTCTGCGGAGGACGTCCATTGCCCGAACATGGATTTTCCATTTATGTAAATTAGGGCTGACGGTCGACGTAGGCTCAGTGATGAACTCTGAACGAAGTCCTGCTGGGACAAAAAGGAGTGTGCTGCCCTGTGGCCACTACGGAATTTCAACTGCGGTCAAGCCAGCCTCCACTCCGGAAAACACGGTCAAGCCAGCCCTCACACATTTAAGTGGTGTGCGAATAAACGCGGCATTACGGTAACAGCGCGTCTAGACTGATTTCAAATTTTCAAAATAAAAGCTGGCAAACAAAATGCGTTATGCCAATCAGGAATTAGTTAATTTAGAAAGAAATAGAAACTGCTTTAATGACTGCAATGAAAAGAATAAATACGAAACTGAATAATTAATTCAAAATTAATACTAATTTAAAAAACAAGATTAAGATGATGAGGTAATATTCTGAGGAAGTATTTCAGAAGTAAAATGCCCTTTGAAATATCATGTATTTTTTCCCGTATTTGCTCGAATTTCACACTAGAATTAAAAAATTTTGTGTTGCCATAGAATACTTTCTCTGCAGCATCAGAGTAAACCACTTCACAGAGTCACGCAGAGAATATCATGACATTCTGATGTGACATTTCAAAATTATATTCCTCTAAAATATCATACATTTTTGTTGTAGTTCCTCTAATTTCAGATTAGAATTAAAGGGAAACTCCCCACTGCCACGGACTGATTTCACTAATGCATGATGACACCACAGAAGTCAGTACATTCTGATGTGATATTTCAAAATTAAAGCCCGCAAAACATCATAAATATCTTGTTTTCCCTCCAAATTTGGATTAGAGTTAAAAGAAAATTCCATGTTGCCACAGAAGGATTTCACTACAGCGTGATAGAACAGTATCATAGAGTGTTACTCAGAGGATATCAAGGTATTCTGATGTGGCATTTTGAAATAAAAGGCCTCTGAAAGATCATGTAGTTTTTGCTGTGTTCAGTGGAAATTCAGATGAGAATTAAGAGAAAACTCCCTGTTGTCACAGACTGATTTCATTACAGCATGAAAGGACAGTACTTCACAATGTATCTCAGCGGATATCAGGAGATTCTAATATGGCATTTCAAAATAAAAGCCCTTGGAAATATCATGTATTTTTTGCTGTGTTCAGTGGAAATTTAGGTTAAAATTATGTGAAAACTCCCTGTTGTCACTGGCTGTTTTCGCTAAGATATGATCGTACAGTACCTCACAGTGCCACTCAGAGGATATCAGGACATTCTGATGTGGCATTTCAAAATTAAAGCCCTTTAAAATAGATTGTAATTTTACCTATGTTGAGTGGAAATTCAGATTAGAATTAAGTGAAAACTCCCTGTTGTCACAGACTGATTTCACTACAGCATGATAGGACAGTACTTCACAGTGTCAGTCAGCGGATATCAGGACATTCTGACAAGACATTTCAAAATTAAAGCCCTTTGAAATAGAAAGAAATTTTTGCTGTGTTCAGTGGAAATTCAGATTAGAATTAAGTGAAAACTCCCTGTTGTCACAGAATGATTTCACTACAGCATGATACAACAGTACTTCACAGTGTCACTCAGCGGATATCAGGACATTCTGATGTGGCATTTCAAAATTAAAGCCCTTTGAAATATCATGTAATTTTACCTATGTTGAGTGGAAATTCAAATTAGAATTAAGTGAAAACTCCCTGTTGTCACACACTGATTTTACTACAGCATGATAGTACCGTACCTCATAGTGTCACTCAGCGGATATCAGGACATTCTGATGTGGCATTTCAAAATTAAAGCCCTTTGAAATAGAATGTAATTTTACCTATGTTGAGTGGAAATTCAGATTGGAATTAAGCGAAAACTCCCTGTTGTCACAGACTAATTTCACTACAGCATGACAGTACAGTACCTCACAGTGTCACTCAGCGGATATCAGGACATTCTGATGTGGCATTTCAAAATTAAAGCCCTTTGAAATAGAATGTAAATTTACCTATGTTGAGTGGACATTCAGATTAAAATTAAGCAAAAACTCCCTGTTGTCACAGACTAATTTCACTACAACATGACAGTACAGTACCTCCCAGTGTCACTCAGCAGATATCAGGACATTCTGATGTGGCATTTCAAAATTAAAGCCCTCTGAAATATGTATTTTTTGCTGTGTTCAGTGGAAATTCAGATTAGAATTAAGTGAATACTCCCAGTTGTCACACACTGATTTTACTACAGCATGATAGTACCGTACCTCATAATGTCACTCAGCAGATATCAGGACATTCTGATGTGGCATTTCAAAATAAAAGCCCTTGGAAATATCATGTATTTTTTTTGCTGTGTTCAGTTGAAATTCCGATTACAATTAAGAGAAGACTCCAGTTGCCACAGAATAATTTCAATGCAGCATGATAGAACAGTACCTCAAAATCACTTTCGGAAGACATCAGGACATTCTGATGTGGCACTTCAAAATTAAAGGCCTTTGAAATATTGTGCATTTTTGTTATGTTCCCTCTATTTTCATTTTAGAATTGAAGGATTATTCTTTTCTCCGCAGTTTATTTTCCCATCACCGTGACTATAAACCATTGCAAAGCGTTACTCAGACTGTATCACAACATTCAATTTTTATATTCTGCTGCTTGAAAATGGCATGTGTTCTCTACTGTGATCCCTCTTATTTCAGATAAATTTCCTTTTTCCACAGGATAGTTTCACTTCACAATAGCATTGAGCTGGAGCATCTGGTTGAGGTATGCACTGTTAACAACTTGGAGCTGTATAAAGTGATGAGAGTGGGAGGGGAGTGGACTCTGGGAAGATCACACCCTCCCCATATTCAACATCACTGCTTCTACCATTGATTCCGTCATGTTTCTGGGATGTACTCTCTCTAATGCCATGAAGTGGAGGACTTACATTGGCTCTGTTGTCAAGAAGGCCCTGCAGGCGTGTTATTCACACAATCCTCTCCCTATGTCCCACTATTAAAGCCAATTGTGGGGACAGATGTTTCTGATTTGTGATGTATACTATCTATTCTGAAATATCTTTGTGCACTTTTTTGTTTGTTTTACTCACATATGCAGTACTTCTGAATAAATTTACTACTTTCCTATTACTCATGATGAAATCTGCTGGTACATTCAACCATATCTATTTCTCTGAAATGGCTGACATTGTCACCAATTTCCTAAGCGTGTGGCAGGTTGATATAACTGCAGTTGAAATGTTTCTTCCCTATCAACCATCTGTTGCACTTCCAATCATTGCAATTGAAGACCTGTATGCAAGAAGTACTTCAGTCACATTTTGCAAAAAATGAGCTGACACCAGTATTAAAAGCTACAATGGCCAAAGCATCATCTGATACCAAAGATTTCTGCAAAGAAGCACTCAAGTCTCGTTTACTGGTGCGTTTCCATTGTCCATTGTCATGACCTGCAACATGTTTTGAAAACTTTGACCCCCAAAATCTCAAAAGTATTATTTTGTGACTTAGGTACTTCTTGCACACAGGTCTTCAATTAGTCTGCTTACTTTTGACCGATCCCCAAGGTTTGGAGCGATGAAGTTTGCAATATTTTTTTTATTTATTAATATTTTTTTAAATAATGTGCATGGAAGGAAAATACAGATTTTGTTTTTAAATTCTCTTATACATAGCCATAGTCTCACAAATGGGCCCATACATTTCAGAAATGTGATAAACATACTATTTTAAAAAGTAAACATATTTTACTTCAAAAATCTGTGGTCCCATCCACCAAAAACTTGTTTTATGTCTTTATCTGCTATTGACCATAATTCCTCTGCATGTGTGGTGACAATGTGCTTCTTTCTTTTGTTCAACTTGTGAAGCATCTTGAGCTTGTCCAACCTCTTTGTGCAGATGTCTAACTGACCCAATCCTTGTCTGTGTGTATGACCCCCTATTCAAGGCTTTATAATGCAGGGTTTGGCTGTCACAGAGACATGAAAAATATTTCACTGAAAGAAGACAATTGGTCCATTTAGAATTCCAAATTATTTCAGTGAATTGTCATAATTTTTGGGTCAAAAGTGTCACAAATACAAAAGACACTTCATGTTAATGTGCATGTGTTATATATGAGATTTTTATAATGGTGCTAATTACACACAATCTTACACACTGAGCAACCAAGGAAACAAAAATGAATAGGCTGCAACGTTGACCAGAAACTAAGATTGTGTGTAATTAGGCTCATGTTGCAGATCATGACAATGGACAATGGAAACGCACCAGTAAACAAGACTTGAGTGCTTCTTTGCAGAAATCTTTGGTATCAGATGATGCTTTGGCCATTGTAGCTTTTAATACTGGTGTCAGCTCATTTTTTGCAAAATGTGACTGAAGTACTTCTTGCATACAGGTCTTCAATTGCAATGATTGGAAGTGCAACAGATGGTTGATAGGGAAGAAACATTTCAACTGCAGTTATATCAACCTGCCACACGCTTAGGAAATTGGTGACAATGTCGGCCATTTCAGAGAAATAGGTATGGTTGAATGTACCAGCAGATTTCATCATGAGTAATAGGAAAGTAGTAAATTTATTCAGAAGTACTGCATATGTGAGTAAAAAAAAAAAAAAAAAAGTGCACAAAGATATTTCAGAATAGATAGTATACATCACAAATCAGAAACATCTGTCCCCACAATTGGCTTTAATAGTGGGACATAAGGGAGAGGATTGTGTGAATAACACGCTCTGCAGGGCCTTCTTGACAACAGAGCCAATGTAAGTCCTCCACTTCATGGCATTAGAGAGAGTACATCCCAGAAACATGACGGAATCAATGGCAGAAGCAGTGATGTTGAATATGGGGAGGGTGCGATCTTCCCAGAGTCCACCCTTCCCACTCTCATCACTTTATACAGCTCCAAGTTGTTAACAGTGCATACCTCAACCAGATGCTCCAGCTCAATGCTATTGTGAAGTGAAACTATCCTGTGGAAAAGGAAATTTATCTGAAATAAGAGGGATCACAGTAGAGAACACATGCCATTTTCAAGCAGCAGAATATAAAAATTGAATGTTGTGATACAGTCTGAGTAACGCTTTTGCAATGGTTTATAGTCACGGTGATGGGAAAATATACTGCGGAGAAAAGAATAATCCTTCAATTCTAAAATGAAAATAGAGGAACATAACAAAAAATGCACAATATTTCAAAGGCCTTTAATTTTGAAGTGCCACATCAGAATGTCCTGATGTCTTCCGAGTGACACCGTGAGGTACTGTTCTATCATGCTGCATTGAAATTAGTCTGTGGCAACTGGAGTCTTCTCTTAATTGTAATCGGAATTTCCACTGAACACAGCAAAAAATACATGATATTTCCAAGGGCTTTTATTTTGAAATGCCTCATCAGAATGTCCTGATATCTGCTGAGCGACATTATGAGGTACGGTACTATCATGCTGTAGTAAAATCAGTGTGTGACAGCTGGGAGTTTTCACTTAATTCTAATCTGAATTTCCACTGAACACAGCAAAAAATACATGATATTTCAGAGGGCTTTAATTTTGAAATGCCACATCAGAATGTCCTGATATCTGCTGAGTGACATTATGAAGTACGGTACTATCATGCTGTAGTAAAATCAGTGTGTGACAACTGGGAGTTTTCACTTAATTCTAATCTGAATTTCCACTGAACACAGCAAAAAATACATATTTCAGAGGGCTTTAATTTTGAAATGCCACATCAGAATGTCCTGATATCTGCTGAGTGACACTGGGAGGTACTGTACTGTCATGCTGTAGTGAAATTAGTCTGTGACAACAGGGAGTTTTTGCTTAATTTTAATCTGAATGTCCACTCAACATAGGTAAATTTACATTCTATTTCAAAGGGCTTTAATTTTGAAATGCCACATCAGAATGTCCTGATATCCGCTGAGTGACACTGTGAGGTACTGTACTGTCATTCTGTAGTGAAATTAGTCTGTGACAACCGGGAGTTTTTGCTTAATTTTAATCTGAATGTCCGCTCAACATAGGTAAATTTACATTCTATTTCAAAGGGCTTTAATTTTGAAATGCCACATCAGAATGTCCTGATATCCGCTGAGTGACACTATGAAGTACTGTACTATCATGCTGTAGTGAAATTAGTCTGTGACAACAGGGAGTTTTTGCTTAATTTTAATCTGAATGTCCACTCAACATAGGTACAATTACATTCTATTTCAAAGGACTTTAATTTTGAAATGCCACATCAGAATGTGCTGATATCTGCTGAGTGACACTGTGAGGTACTGTACTGTCATGCTGTAGTGAAATTAGTCTGTGACAACAGGGAGTTTTTGCTTAATTTTAATTTGAATTTCCACTCAACATAGGTAAAACTACGTTCTATTTCAAAGGACTTTAATTTTGAAATGCAACATCAGAATGTCCTGATATCCGCTGAGTGACACTGTGAAGTACTGTGCAATCATGCTGTAGTGAAATGAGTCTGTGACAACAGGGAGTTTTTGCTTAATTTTAATTTGAATTTCCATTCAACATAGGTAAAACTACATTCTATTTCAAAGGGCTTTAATTTTGAAATGCAACATCAGAATGTCCTGATATCCGCTGAGTGACACTGTGAAGTACTGTATTATCATGCTGTAGTGAAATTAGTCTGTGACAACAGGGAGTTTTCACTTAATTTTAATTTGAATTTCCACTCAACATAGGTAAAAATACATTCTATTTCAAATGGCGTTTTAGTTCTGAAGTTCTTCCTCAGAATATTACCTGATCATCTTAATCTTGTTTTTTAAATTAGTATTAATTTTGAATTAATTATTCAGTTTCGTATTTATTGTTTTTATTGCAGTCATTAATGCAGTTTCTATTTCTTTCTAAATGAGCTAATTTCTGATTGACATAACGCATTTTGTTAGCCAGCTTTTATTTTGAAAATTTGAAATCAGTCGAGACACGTCGTTACCGTAATGCCGCGTTTATTCGCAAACCACTTAAATGAGTGAGGGCTGGCTTTACCGTGTTTTCCGGAGTGGAGGCTGGCTTGACCGCAGTGAATTAACGGATTTCAAAACCGGATTTCGTGGACAGTGAAGGCAACGAACTGGGTAAGGGCAAGAAAAATCCGTGAATTTTCGCCTAATTCTGTGTAGTTGGCTCGTCACTGTTAGTTATTATTTTAGCCTACTGTTGCGTTCAAGTTAGGTGTTGATTGGTTAAGTTAGCTGCCTTAAAAGTAGCCTATTAGCTACAGCTGAATGGAGTGCCCGAGATAAACTCACAGGACCAGTTAAAACGTTTTTATTCATCATTTGATCTATAGTGAGTCGTTCCCTCCTTTGCTGTGTCTTCCCACCATTGTGGAAAATAATAGAAATTAAACTTTATATTCTAATTGTTTGAAAGTTTTTTCTCCAGAATGCGCCATCTTTGGACTTCACTTAAAGTGCAACTTGCAAGTTGGAGACCACAATGAATCAATGGGTGCATCTCTATTCTGTTATTTTATGTTTCCCCGCTCTATGATGTTTGCTTGATGAACCGGACGCAGGCATAAAGACATTAAGTGGGGTGACGTCGGGACGCGCTTGACAAAAAGAAAATGTGTTCGGTTGAGGCAGCAGTTCGAGGAGTTAATAAGCCGTACTCTGAATACATTTGTTAATAAAGGCCCGATTTGTAACCGAAACAGTAAAATAACAAACATTGAAACATCGTCCAAAATCATAAATAAATACAGAAATAAATTAGTTAATAAAGGCGTCAATAAATAAACAACTAATTGGATCACAGTTGCTTTGTTTATATTTAGCTTATTTCCCACTAACAGAAGTTTCAGAGATCTGATATAACTTTATTTACATTAGAATATTTATCTCGCCCAATATCTTACTAACCCTCCTTTCTTTCTGCTTACAAAATCCTGATGTATGGCGGAATATGCTTTGCCCTTAATACAGCTTCGAGGTTTGCTGGGGCATCTTTTGAAAATTAAATCTTAAACGTCCTTTTCTTTTTCATTTTAATTAAGTCACAGAATGAGCAGTCTTGAAGAAGAAAATGAAAATGCAGTTTGGATTATTTATTATTCATTTTATTTACGAGTCCAAAAATGCAGCTATATCCTGAAAATGAAAAAGCATTTCTGTTAATCCATTTTAATTTGGATTATGAGACAGATTTGCTTCCACATCGAAGCAGCATCAGGATTAGGGTTCATAAAGTGTGGAGTGAGTGCACCTGAACTTGGGCATTTTCAGGAATGGGACAGTCTTCTACACTTACTGACTGGGGAGCATGTGAATGCGGACTAAAGGCTGCAAGGGACCTTTCCGACTTGCTCTGACCAGCTCCGCCCCCCTTAGTTACTACACTGTTATAAACTTGCACCTTTTTGCCAGTTATTTTAACTGTAATTGTGTAATAAGTTTACAACAGAGTGTTGTGTATATTAAGTGTAAACCGCAGTTAGATGCGCACAGGACTCCACTTACAGTTAAAATAACCAGGAAACAATGTGTTAATTTAGCTTAAATTCAGTCAGTTTATAACAGTGTGTTGCTATGGGCCCCATGCAACACAGCTAAATTCCACATTATGGGCACAGCAGAAGTTTGAGCATCACTCTCTCATTCGTATTCCTGGAAATATTGTGGTTTGCTTCATACTAAATGCGTCCGACTTGTCCGGCAAAGTTGTCCGGAGAGGCCTTAACTATTTTACGCAAAGGTATAACCATGAAATCAAAATTTTTAATGGAACGGATGGAGATACAAGAGTCGCAGCAAAGTGCTGGCGATCAATGCAGAAAAGCCAAACACCCCATAAACGGCACATTGCGATCAAACCGGACAAAATGGTGGAATTGTACTGCGCGTGTAAAGCAGGGTAAGTAGTTTTCATATGTTTGTTGCCATCACTGAGCTAAAAATAGCACTGGATCCAGTATGCTGTTTAACGTCAGTTGGCCATGAGTCCGAAAATACGGTCGCTGGACTTTGTAATAAATCATATTAGGCAATGCAGCAAACCCTTAAACTAGCTACATTAGGGAGTGCCCTGGTGGCACATTGGTCCCAGTGCGCGCACCATAAAGGCTGCAGCCTTCCCGCGGCGACCGGTTTCAATTCCAGCTTGGGTCATTTGCCGCATGTTTTCCCCATTCTTCTCCCCAAACTTTCCTGTCTCTCTCTACTGTGTGACTGTTAAATAAAGGAGAAAATCCCAAAAATAATCTTTAAAAAAGAAAAACTAGCTACATTAGACATAATCGAGTTATTAATCTAACGTTCGTTATATTGGCGTTTTCCTCCTAACCAATTTCAATGACAAGCTAACTTTACTCATTTCGGCTAAGTGACTGACATTCTGAATCTGATTGTAGCTAGTTTGCAGGCTAGCTACCTAGCCAACTAAAGTTTCTAAGCAGATTACATCCTGCCATTACAAAATCCTTCATCATCTAGTGTTGCGAATGCCTGTGCTGGGTGGCACGAAGGAATCAGCAGAATAGCTAGCTACAGGTATGTAGCTGGATCTGGTGTTGCGTGCAGAGGTCCACTGGGGATAAACAGTACTATGTTAACTTATCCATCAATGATGCCGTTGGTATAATTCCGTCTTCTCAGCAAAACATATGCACAGATTGTTGGTAACTAACTAGTGAGGGCGAATGGGCAAAAATTTTCATTTGCTTACCTTCGAGCAAACAGTCTTGTGTTGTTGAACTTATTCACACTGAGTTGAGTGGGAGGCCTTCCACATGCCTTAATCCATTGCAAACACTTTTCCAACTCCTATTTTGGCCCTGTAAAAAGGATTAATTGAGCTTCCTGTTGCCGGGCAGGGTATCTTTTGTCAGTATTGCATGTTCCCCTACTGCATCTAAGAACCATTTTCGATGAAGTCATACACATTGTCTGTTACACACAGCTAATGACTGCATTGAATGTGGGACAGTATGGCGGTACTGTCAGGGTAGGCAGGACTGTAGGAAGATAAGGCAATGTGATTGGTAGTTATTCTACTCTTGATTGACAGGTCGGAGAGGTCCAGTGTAGGTATTGGGACAATGACACTAAAGGTAGAAGACACTTCACTGAAGAGTAATTTCCTGTGTCTGTCATTTGAGTGCCCCACCCCTTTAGGAGACAAGCGGCAGGTCCCGAGTCTGTTCACACTTATGGGAGAAGTGAAGGAAAGCACAGATCATAACCGATTCTTTTGCTTCTTAGTCACCAAAGCAAATATTCGACTTTCTCATATCACACATCTTCTGAACATTTTGACGGTGAAATTACATTTTTAAGCTTGACGAATCGGGAAAAAATTAACTTTTTGAGGCCTGTGTCTCTTAGCAATGTACTCGCTAGACCTGACCACTCTCTTCTCTAGTAAGTTGTACGGGGTTGATATCAGATACTCAGCTTGCACATATAAACAAGCGGCAAAAAAGCATTTAATTTGTTCTGTGTCTAGTGCTCTATTCTGTTGACACAGACAAGCAGTAGGCCAGTGATGTGGTAGTGTAATACAGTTGCAATCAAAATTATTCAACCCCCATTGCAAATTGGGTTTACTGGCAAAGTTTACAAACTTTCAGCTGTTTGTGATGAACAGATTAAACAAGAACATTTTAAATAGCTCAACACAACTAATATTACAAGTGGTTTCTCCAAACTTAACTCAAAATGCCAATTTTAATGACTACTGCAGTCTGAAAATTATTCAACCCCCTGAATAGAATCCGTCATAAGAGCATATTTGCAAGTCAGGTATTGTCTCAAGCACACCTAATGCAGCTAATCAAGAGCTTAATTAGTTGCATCAGGTTTGCTTGAGATAGAACACATCAAATACTTGCACTCGCTAGGGGTTTGTTGACAGTGACATTTGATTGCGTATCAGAAATATGGCTGTCAAGAGAATTGTCCAAAAAGCTAACAGAGGAGATCATTGCCTGGCAGAAACAAGGAGAAGGATACAAAAAGGTAGCACAGTCACTGAATGTTCGTAGAGATAAAGTTGGAAGCATAGTTTGCAAGTTCAGAGTTAAAGGAAGAGTGGCTGCAGTACCAGGATGTGGCAGAAAGAGGAAGCTATGAATGGCTGCCATCAGATTCCTAACGAGACAGGTGGTCAGAAACCCTCGGGTGACTGCAGGAGACCCGCAGCAAGGCTTGGAGGCAGGAGGCACTGAGGTTTCAGTTTGCACAGTAGGGCGCATACTAAACGTTGAAGGTCTCCAAGACACACGCCACAACTGATCCAAAAGCACAAGCTCCAATATGCTCAAAACCATACAAATAAGCCACAGAAGTTTTAGGATACTGTTCTGTGAAGTGATGAAACAAAACTGGAACTTTTCGGGCTTATGAATCAGTGGAATGTCTGCTGGAGGAATAAAGAAGCATATGCTGAAAAGTACACCCTGTCTACAGTGAAGAATTGTGGGGGCTGTTTGATGCTCTGCACCTGGTTTGCTTCCTCCGCCACTGGAAACCTGCAAAGTGTGGAGAGCAAGATGGATTCAGTCAAGCACCAGGATATCCAAGGAGAAAATGTCATGCCGTCTGTGGTGAAGCTGACGCTTGGGCATCATTGGACCTTCCAACAGGACAATGATCCTAAGCATATCTCAACATCCATTAAGGCTTGGTTTCAGAAGAAGTCTGGGAAGATTCTAGAGTGCCCATCACAGTCGCCTCACTTGAACCCCATAGAAAATCTCTGCTGGGATTTGAAGAACACAGTTGCAGCATGCAAACCCTAGAATATTAGTGAACTGGAGGCCATTGTCCATGAGGACTGGGCTAAGATTCCTTGGGAATGCTGCCAGAAGCTGTTGTCTGCCTATGCATCACATTTCCAGCATGTCATAGTGGCAAAAGGGTGCTCCATTAAGTATTAAAGATGCTTGTCATGAAGGGGTTGAATAATTTTGAGCCTGCAGTAGTCATTAAAAGTGGCATTTTGTGTTGAATTTGGAGAAGACACTTGTAATATTTGTTGTGTTGAGCTATTTAAATTGTTCTTGTTTGATTTGTTCATTGCAAACAGCTGATAGTTTGTAAATTTTGCCAGTAAACCTAATTTGCAGCGGGGGTTGAATAATTTTGATTGCAACTGTACATGCCCAAGGTTTTTGCAGCAATAGGCTGTAATAACGGGACAAATTAATATGCCCCTCATTTCCAAAGATGCAGACAGGTAATAAATTAGCTAATAGTATTAACTACTGTCATATTTCATACCAGCTGCACAGGCTTGAATGAGCAAGAGGTTATTGTTTTACAGTGCCCCTCTAGCTAGGTAATGCCAGTTGTTGCAAAATGCATGATGTTACTGTGAGTATTATTTTATTTCACCATTTATACCTGGAAGTCCCTCATAGATTGAAAATATAATTTCCAGACCTGGCTAAAATGAGAGCAGAGGTTACATCATGAACATGTAAAACACACAATTCACTAGAAAAACAGTGGTACAATTTACAGTATATAGCTTACAATTAAAACAGCCCAAAGTCATGATCTGGATCAGAAACAGGAGCACACGTCTTGCATAAGCCTGAGTAATTACTGAACTGATTTTCAAGAACAAAGCGGTAGAGCTGGAGCTTTAACTGATGGGGCGTATTTTGGCAGAGAACAGGCCCCCAAAGGTTGTTTGTACAAGCAGCTTATTACAACCTAAAGTTAACGTTAAAGAGTTAAGCAACCTCTAGTGGTCGTCTATAATCTGGTGTCCATCGTCAGCGTCGCTACCACTGAATCCCTAACCTGACCCTAATCCTAACCTTAACTTTAACTTTAACCCTAACTCTAGCTGTAACTCTAACTGTAACTCTAAGTGCTGCCAGCAGGGGCGCTAATTTAGGCAATGCTCCTCTGGGTCATATTACAGGGTAGGAACAAACAAACAATCTATTTGGATATTTGGTTGGAGGACAAGTAGGACTGATGACAGTTCCAGGATGCTGAGGCAGAGCTAAGGAGACCGAAACACTTATAGAATGTGACGCGATGTTGAAAAAAGGCGTTTTTGGGAACTTTGCCTAAAACGGGAACTTTGACTCTGAATTTTTGCCCCTATGTTTTGTAAAACACATTAAATCCCCCAACACATTTTCAAATGGTGATTTTCAGACAAGGTTAAAGATAAACCTAAAAAAAATTTACCTGCAAACAGTAAATGAGTAGAAAATTTCAATGCACGTGTCAAGCGAACATTATTATGGTCGGCCTCTATTGGTATTCGATCAAAATTACTTTTTTACTTGGATCTAGCCTACGTTATTTATTAGGGCTGGGACGATTCTGAATCGATTTTTTTTTTTAAGGCGTAGTACTACCACCTGCTACCATGGGGCGAACATCCGAGCTTTCCCTTTTCCTTGATTAAACCCGCGAGGTTGAGCGAAAGTGCCAAACATCAAAGGGCATGTGAATTCTTCCGAAAAAAACTTGACTGACATTAGCATTTTTTTCGCGACATGCTGCACGGAGCCAAGTAAAGGACTACAGAATCGCCTCCTATTAACCAATTAGGTTACTCTAAGAAAAGTAACCTGTTCCAGTTTACTTGTTGATTAGCAATCAAATGGTGGATGCGTTTACTCTCCAAGTTGAATGAGTAGAGCTGTTTATTAAGACAGCATGTTTGATTGCTGAATTTTCAAATTTAAATGGCCATAGAACAGCACAGCATGAACACGATTGCCATTGGCACGGCATTTATAAACTGCGACTGTGATAATTTATATCTCACATTCACGTTTCATCCGCTTTTCAGAATGTTTTCCTGCTTGTGTATTTTTTAGACGCATAAAGGGCGATCTTATTACAAGTCTGTTTTAAATTAATCTTTAATAATGTCCTAAAATGCTACAATGAGAGATGTAATTCAGAGGAAGATCTTTTTAATTATTCAAATTATAGGCATTTTTTTTCACTTTAACACCGTAGAGTGTAGTTAGGTTTGTCTGCTTTTCACCATCCCATCTTAATCGTATAGGCTACTGAAATTGCTTGATTGTTATTTAGGACAAGTACACGGGAGCAGATTTAGGGAAGGGCGGAGCGCCTGCAAGTAGCGAAATCTAAACTCGGGCTTCTTCCCGACAGCATTTTAAATCGTTTTAAGCCGCTTCAGGTGTGTATGTTTCAAGAAATTACACGCGACTGCCTACACACCCCATGACGGCAAGTGGTCTTATCACACTTTAAAAAAAAAAAAAAAATCCTCGTTCAACATCACCATCCTAACTCAGCATTTAATCTCTCATTGTAGTATTTTAGGAGATCTATAATGATAAAATAATAATAAAGAGATTTGTTTTTAGATCGCCCTGATTTCAAGAGTCTAAAAAAAAAACAAGATGGAAAACATTCTGAAAAGCGGATGATGAAACGTGAATGTGAGATATCAATTATCACAGTGGCACGAAATGCCGAAGCAATGACAATCGAACCATGCTGTGCTGTTCTGTGGCCATTTAAATTTTAAAATGCAGCAATCAAACATGCCGCCTTAATAAACAGCTCTACTCATTCAACTTAGAGAGTAAACGATCCACCATTTGATTGCTAATCATGCAAGAAAAACAGGTTACTTTTTTAGAGTAACCTAATTGGTGAATAGGAGACGATTCTGTAGTCTTTACTTGGCTCCGTGCAGCACGTCAAAAAATACTAATGTCACTCAAGTTTTTTTTCCGGAAGGTTCACATGCCCTTTGATGTTTGGCACTTTCGCTCAACCTGCGCCGGGTTTAATCAAGGAAAAGGGAAAGCTCGGATGTTCGCCCCATGGTAGCAGGTGGTGGTACTACGCCTTAAAAAAAAATCGATTCAGAATCGTCCAGCCCTATTATTTATATGGATACAGTGGAAAAGACAGATTTGTTTAGACATATTGAAAAGGTATATATTTTTTTTAATCCACTGAGCAGTAATGCATGATTTCATTGGGCTGATCCCAAACAATTTGGTCTGAGCTAGGAGAGACATGTCATGAACTTTTCTATAACTGACCCCATTCTTTCTAGTTAATGTTTATTTTTCTAGTTCCTGTTTTTTGAGTGTGCTATATTATTACTATATCAGCTATCTATCTATCTATATATATATATATATATATATATATATATATATATATATATATATGTGTGTATGTATGTATGTATGTATGTATGTATAATATATATATATATATATATATATGTATGTGTATATATATAAATAACCATCAAATTGAACAAAAATATTCTACAGACCTCAGTTTTTGGATCCAAACATGATCTAACTTTGACCAAAATCTGAGACGGTGCTGCAACTGCTTTCCTGGAATCTGTCAGATCTAACGACTTTGTTGACTTTTTAAAACTGCGTAAAACATTACCCTGCCATTAAGGGAAATTTGGCTGGACATAATTTTTCTGTTCAATTTTCATATTTTCTCAGGACCAAAGTTCAACCATTTTTTTCCCCTTTGTGGCCTGTGCTGAATTATGACGTCTCCATCAGTTGAGCTGTCACACATCATCCCGCCTCATACACTGACGAGACTTGCAAGGGAGTGGCTGGCAGAGGATGTCCCCAACTTTGACCCTGCTGGAGTGTGTGTGGGGTCAAGAGAGGTCAGCGCAACACTTCTTTGTAAATCACCGGGGAGTGTGCTTGCAGGATGCCCATTCTTCACAGCAGTCTTCACTGAGCTTGGCTGCACTGTGGACTGGATTTACAGTGAAGGTCAAACACTGGGTAAGAAAGTGGATTTATTGCTTTAGCAATTACTTTGGTACAACCAAGTTTCAGTTGCAATTTTGGTCTGGGAAATTTCACTCATTTCATTTGATCTTATAGGACTGACCTGTAATAGTGTAAAACTTATTTTGCTTGTACAAACGTACTATCATGAGATTGTGTAAAAAAATTAGGTTCAAGCTGTTTTCTAATGACAAAGAACATATTGTTGACTGGGGATGGGAATCATCACATCTCAAGAATGCATAATTATCACGATACTTGAGCCATGATTTGATTCTATAGTGCTTTTTAATGGTATGTGATAAGCAGTTTTTTGGGATAAAAACTATTGTGCAGTGAAACAATTTACTTCCTTTTTTGACTCGAAATGACAGACTTAACAACATGGATTTTATATCCTAGCTGGGTCTGAAACAAAATTTTTGTGGAACAAGCCATTATGTATGGTGACACAAAATGGTTACATTTACATTTTACCATACATGTTTTCTTTCACATGCTGATATTGAAAATTGTAGACCTGCAGAAGCATGCTATGGTAAAAAAAAAAAAAAAACATTTTTTCCTTTTCAGGCTCATTTACGCTCAAGGTTAAATATGTATATGGACGGAGCTTTTTGTTCTTATTTTACCTTCATTTTGTTCATACAGTATTTCTGCATGTTTTCAGAGAGCTTACAGATTTTGACAAAATGGAGCAGTACCGCTGGAAATCATGGGGGCAGTGTAGCCAACAGATTATTACTACAATACATTATTGCTACACGCTCATCCATGTTTGTTGTTGTCAGGACCATAGACATATATTCGTAGACGCCGCGTGAGTAGGGGAGAGGCGTGCCTACAGGGCGGCCATGTTAGTACAGGGTTAGTGGAAGCCTCAGTGCATGTACGTCTATTGGGGTAAGAAGTATAAAATAATTTCTAGACATCATTATTCGCTTAATTTTCGATCGATTTCCAAGCGGTTTGATTTGTTTAAAACGTCACACATGTAGCTATGATCCAGGATGCCGTGATACATTAAAATGCCGGTTTTACTACCGAAATACAACTTTGTATTCACAGCAGTCCAGCGCTTAAACTTAAATCTACACCAAAGATGCCAAATTTTTGTGCAGCATATGGATGCTGAACGAGATATCCATACCAGATCCCATGGAATCACCTTTCACAGGTAAGTATTTAATGATAGATTTTGGATGTATTTGTCTATTACAACATTATGTTGAGAGCTACTGTAACCATTTGTCCACCAGCGAAATGCTAACGTGGCTAGGCTAGGATAACCCTAGTCATGAAAGCTGAGACTTTATAACGAATAAGTCATAATTATAATGTATAGTTATCCGAATATTTCTCCGCACCGCCCAATTTTATTACAATCCTATCTTTTCTCCTAAACGGCTAACGTAGAGGATGTGATTGTATTTCAAAGCTGGTTGCTAAGGCTGCCAGGTCAGATCCTATCGTTGGTATTAAGTTTGTTTAAGAAACAATTAAGATTGTTGTTGACCCAGGTATTTTATACCGGTTGGATACAAAGAAATGCTCTTTCTATTCACAATGCCTCTATCTTTTTTGTAATATTAAAAAGGCCTGGATCTACTATCATTTTTAAATAATATTAAAAAGATTTGGAAAAAATATGTTGCAGTTCATAGATCTTTCTCATATGTATATTATACATATTTGAATATGTTGCAATTCATAGATAATACTCATGTTGCAATTTTATGGCAGTAAGACAACAGTATACCAATATATAATATACTGTTGTCTTATTGTGTAAAGCTTGTCAAAAAAGTTGAAGAAATTTTACATTATTTTGGTCAAGAACAAATATTTACAATTGGCAATTGAGTGTGTTTTTGAACTTAAACTTTATTTGAAGGGGAAAAATTCTTGTCTGTTTTTTTGTTATAGTGTAGAGAATTCTTTACATTTCTTGCCTCTTTTTTGTCACATTTTCAAGGTGATAGTGAATTCAGGAGACAGTGGGAACTTGCTGTGAGACAGGATGGTTGTGTTACCACTGAGAGGTCATTGATCTGCAGTGACCGCCTCAAGCTAGAAGACTTTGAATGAATTAAATGAATAATGCTCAGACTGTTTTAAAACTAGTCTCAAGACCAAACGTTTTCAGATGCATTGTCTCAACTGACCCAATGCTGCATTTTGTTTCTCTCTTAGCTTTTTCTTCTTTTTAATCAGGGATTTTATTTGCCTATTTATGTTTTTATTTCTATTTCATTGTTTTCTATTCCATTACAATTTTACCCTCTTATTATTTTATTCATATCATTTAATTTATGTCTGATCATATAATTTATTTCTAGTGTGCATTCTTGCAAACTCTTTTTTACTATGTAAAAAGCACTTTGAATTGTCTATATTCATGAAATGAGCTATATAAATAATGTTGCCTTACCTTCAAGGTTTATTTTTAAAATATATAATATTATGTTACCTATTAATATTATTTTATGATTTAGTAATATTGCTTTTTTTATAGCAGTGACTGTGCTATAGGCATGAAATTGGGGAGAAATGTGTATTGTTTTGATGCAATTTTTGAAATTAAAATACAGTATTACTACATCGTATTTCATTTTTTCGGGGTTGAGCGAAATACTAATACCTACATTGTCTTTTTTCTTTTAACATGTCTCGGCAATGTCACCAGGGTCGGCGCCAGAACTGGAAATGGGGGGGCACAGACATCCCTTTTTCGCAAGAATTCGTCCTGGCTTGTAGTCAAGCATTTTCCTTATTGACACGTTTTCCAATTATAATAATAATCCATTGGTAATTGAAGACGAGGCTTCTTTCTCCGTGCGATCTAACAACAATGAAATGGGCTGAATTCAGTACAGAAAAATAATTTATAAACAGGCCTTTGCTTTATGAGAGACAAACTGTTCTGGAACTTCTGCACTACTTTATCGGCACATCAGGCGTTCTAACCTGCGCTTCATGATTGTTAAAATTGTCAAAATTAAATAAAAACATTTGAAACGCCTGTGCAATTTTTAATAATGCTGATTCTAATGCACCGAAGTGCGCGTCCAAATGAATGACAGTCGCCTTGCTTTAACGGAGGGAGCTAGCGACGCCTGATAGTGTGGAGTGTTTTCGGAGTGAATATACATTGTTAATTTAGAAAATGATTGAGCCTAAGTCAGGAATAATAATGGTTTTGAAGGGAGGTGTCTGTGCCCCAGAATTCGAGTTCTGGTGCTGAAACTGGATGTCACGACATCGCCAAATAATGATCATAATGACTTTCCTTCTCACTGGAAAATAATTTCCCCTCAGGGACAATTAAGTATCTATCTATATATTTTAAAAGACAGTGGCTATTTTTACGGCGCTGTAAACGGTGATTCGGGGGTTCAGGGGCTATATTTAGGCAAGTCGGAGTGCGTGTGTGCAGAGGTGTCTCCGGGCAAATCCAAGATGATGGACTCGCATTTGACAGGCGTCTCCAGGCAAATCCAAGATGACGGACTCGCGTTTGACAGGCGTCTCCGGGCAAATCCAAGATGACGGACTCGTGTTTGACAGGCGTCTCCAGGCAAATCCAAGATGACGGACTTGCGTTTGACAGTTGTAGGGAGCAATATTGGCAATTTTGATGATTTAGCCACTGAAATTCAGTCAAGAAAATTTCTAGTTTAATTTCTTGTGCTGGTATACGTGGTAATCCATGTTACTGATGACACACCGGGTTGCTAGGGCACGCGCAGCATGCATTCGCGATATTAATATTCTAAAGCCCCTTCTCAAGAACAAAATCCCCCAAAACATATTGGCGCCTCCTTTTAAAATCGTACTGGCAATTAAAAAGCCAGAAAAAAGCGGAGATTGGATAAGGAATTTTTTCTACGCAAGAGTTAACTACCTTTTCCCAATTTAAATCTAGGCTACCTAGGTGCATACTGCAACGCGCTGTATTGGAATTTTTGCATGTGTACTCGGGTTTGGTACGATATTACTTGTGAGAAAGCTGACCAGCAGGGAGAGGGGACAATCGCACTGTGGCACCGTACCAAACGATCGTACCTTGTGCGAAAGCGGTCTGAGAGTTTGTATTAAGAACAAACACTTCGCCGTAGACCGCGGTTCACCGTGCTGATCTTTGAAGCCGCCAACACCACAAGTGAAGAAACGTCAATGTGCATTTTCGTCAAGACAGAGCATGCGCACGCAGAACGCAGCCAGGGAACTTTCCGTTTCACTGTTTTCATGACAAAATGTTACTTTTAATCGGTTTGGGAAAACGAAAATTCTACCCCTGAAACTGAATAAAATTCCATTCGATTTAGGCCTGTTTATCCTGATTGAGGTGTTTACATGGAGCATTTTTATTCGGTTTGGGCCTCTAAACCGTTTCTAATTAGGATATAGGCTCGATGTAAACCCAGCTACTGACTCTGCGGCGCCGTAGGTGTCCCCGTAAGCCAGTGCCGTAAATACAGCTCTAAAGCTATGTTTCCATTAATGCGGCTGAAGTCCGACTGCGACAGACTGCGGTGCAGATGCGGGACATCGCATGCGTCCCATGGTGCGTCCTCAGTGTTTCCATAGAAACGGCTGAACTACGCTGCTCATCCGTTTTCGTTCTCATGGCAGGACCCAACACAGCACTACTTAAACAGCAGCTCATGGTGGACGAAGAGCTCATCATAATAATTACAAGCAACATTTTAATACAGAAGAAGAAACAAACTAAAAGAAAGCACTGTTGGTGGGTGCACGATATCCCAAAAAACTGACTAAACAAGGGGTATTTCACCAGATGGAAGGGTACTATCATACATGGTTTAAGGAAGACAGCAGGATTTGATACCTGCTGACTAATAGCAAAAATGTCAGATAAAGTAGAATATTATTTTGGTAAAGCATTGTAGTTCTAAGAATCGGAAAGCACCCATTTGGGAGGAGTTATCAGGATTTTGTGTATAAAGATGAATGGAATTATGTTCTGTTGAAAAATAAAGTTTGATATTCTGAAGATTTTGCCTCATCCTCTAAATTGCAAGAATTAGATGAAATTCTCCATAAAACTGTTGCATGAAAACCACTAATCTGTTATCATCTTGTAACAAACTTAAGATTGTGATACACAAGAACACTTCTGATACGCAGAAATCACAAAGGGAACATGCCATCACAAAGCTCAGATCATAAATTAAAGTGGTATTAAATGCTTTTTATTCACTGAGAATGGTGAATGCATGCATGTTGCTGCAGAAACCTCGGCTCTGCTCTGAACAGGGCAATGAATATACATTGCTCCAAAGGTACTCATTTGTTAACAAAATAAAGTGGGGAATCCCCTTTGAACTACAAGGAATTCCTCGTACGATTCGTGTGCGCCGGAGCTGAAATCGCTCCCACGACCAATTGGAAAAACACGCATGCGGCTCGGCTCCAGGAGCCGGGTGAAAATCGCATGGATGGAAATACTTCATATAAAGACAATGATTTGCGATTTTTGACGTACCCGTGTCTGCACCGGCGCCTGACTTCAGCTGTGGAAACACAGCTTAACAGCGAAGCCCCACGACACACGGGAAATCTCCGCACTCGTCCGCATCCCACTCATTTTCAATGGCATGCGTGTGTTTTGGTGCGCTAGGCATTCTGGGATACCATCTGATGCGAGCTGGGCTCCAGTGCGGGAAAGTGGGAGGGGACAAAGATGAAATTTTCAAACCATATTGAAATGAATATGGTGCCCATAATGCAGAAACCAGTCTCTCGCCTGAAAATAAGCAGGGGAACTTTTTATCAGAGACCAACAGCAAGCAGAAATTGTTAGTGACTAGCCAGTTGGCTATCTTATATCAGTTTCAAACGGTATAAAAAATCATTCCTGTGCAAAAAGTTTAGCCGTAGTGAAGTAGATACAAATCGCTATTTCACTTATGTCCTAATTGTACAGTAATGTAACGTTATAATTTAACATGGTGAGTGACGTTAGCTTTGTGGCTCGCTATCATAAACGAGGATTTACAACTACATGAACTTATCTTTTCAGGGTATCTGACATAATTAATCTAACCATATCAGGCCGTCACAGTTTACATTATACTGTTAAACCCATCAACTCTGTATTTATAACAACAGCATGATAATCAAAATCCAGCGGGAATGGATTCTATTTGATGACATATTGTCTGATACGCCCGCAAGCCAGCAGGCCAGACACCCATAAACGAGCAACTCCGCAGGGCGGTGTGGATGACATCCGGATTTTCCGTGTGTAGTGGGGCTTCACCATAAGTCAGCGTCTACGGCGCAGTAAAAATAGCCCCTGCGTTATATTTACGTCACATGTCAGTGCGCATGTGCGCCGTAAATGTAGCCCTTATATATATCTCTATGCCCCCGAATCACCGTTTAAGGCGCGGTAAAAATAGGCACTGTCATTTTAAAAATAGGATGACAATAGCGATTTATGATTACTTTAATCAAGGCTGCCAACTCTCACGCATTCGGCGTGGGATTTAGTGCTTCATTCACGTTCCCGTGCTGTAGTCAGCAATTATTCAATCAACGCAATGCGTGTGTTTCACAATCGTTCAAATTGTTTAAATGAAATAAGACTATTTGAAACATTTTTGTGCAATTCCACTGCTTCCAACCCCTGAGAGAAGAAAAGCGTGAGAAGTCCGGAATCATAATTGATTTCCATATTACTAGTGGCGAAATCCACCGTAATGCATGTGAAACTGATAAACTTCAATGCAGACGGACTTCAACTCCACCTGAGAATCTCTTACAAACGCGCTGATTGAATAATTTCTGACTACAGCACGGGAATGTGAATATGTCATTTAAACTCAAGCCGAATGCGTGAAAGTTGAGAGCCCTGCTTTAATTTTGCTGGCATGTCATTCCTCCACAGACATAATGCATTGAAAGAGCGAGCGGCACTGTTCCAAGATGGCCGCCCTGTAGGCACATCGCTCCAATGAGCAGAAGCAACCAATGCGGCATCTATGTATATATGTCTATGGTCAGGACCTTTTGACGCGGAGCTGCCCGCTGGTGGATATATTGCTCAACGTCCATGCCAATGTAAAGGACACGAGCAAGTATTGGGGCAGAGATGGCCATATCATTTGAAAAGCTTATATTTATTTTTGTACGCGAAGGGAGCATTAGTTAGCCTTTATGAATATGATTAAGTACGTTTAACATGCTTTAGCCAGACCTTTATGTTATCAAGGAGTGAATGTAGATGACATGAAATCAGACTAGCAATCTGTAGAAAATGAGGAATGCCTACAGTTATTAATTGGTTTCTTGTATAATGATGAGCACGCTGGCAATTTAACATTAGCAAAAGCAAACTCCAACTAGAGATGTAGATTTCTAAATCAAAGTGTAGAGTATGATTGCATTGAGTTTGCGCATTTGCAATACAACTGCTCCTTCTGTTGTGATTAGTAACTGCTTTTTATGAGCTGGATCAGAAGCTGTACTAATGGTTTCTGGGTGATTGCTGTGTGGCTGTCAAGGCATTACACTATTATATAGTATTATGTAGGGGCTTGCTAGGGTCTTACCAGGTGGTTGGTTGGGATTACTCGAGGGTGGCTGCAGTATTGCCAGGTCTTTGCTAAGGTAATTGTTTTTTTGTTGCTGGGGTGTATCAGATGGTTGCTTGGGTGGTACTGGTGCCCAGTGTGGTCAAACTTGGTGGGTGCAAATATGTTACCCAGTGTTGCGAATGCGAGGATCATGTCATGTAGTTTCCTTGTCGGAGCAATTATCAGCCCTTAAGTGAAAAAATATAATTTCCCAGCCTTCTTAGAATCAATAATGCACCCATTTCAGCTTCATCTACCAGCCAAAAAACTTCACCTTGTTGATTTTTGAAAGAACAGTATGAGCCCTAACCTCACATTTAAATGTTTTAAGAGAATTTAAGCAGTGAAGCAGCCTTCCTCAGTCCACATCTGATATATCATCCCATTCCTAAGGGTCTGTTGATGAGGACTCAGTTCTCATCCTCTGACTTACTGGATTTGACAAAGCGCTTTTGCAGGAATAGTTTAGTAGATAGACAACAAGCTGTTCTTACGTGCCTCGAGTCTGCCTCCATCATACCCGTACCCTAGAAGTCTCCTGCAACATGCTTGAAGGACTATCGTCCCATTGCACTGACTCCCATCATTATGAAGTGCTTTGAGAGACTGGTCATGCAACATATCAGAGACTGCCTCCTACCATCTGTGGACCCCCACCAATACGCGCACAGAGCCAACAGGTCCACAGATGATGCAGTATCCACTGCCCTGCATCTCACACTCACTCACCTGGCAAACAAAAACACTCACGTCCAAATGCTGTTTATGGACTTTAGCTCCGCCTTCAACACCATCATACCACAGCGTTTAACGAGAAAGCTAACCACACTGGGCCTCAGTACACTACTCTGCAGATGGATCCTGGATTTTCTCACTGGCTGGCCACTGTCAGTCAAGATAGGAAACAAAACATGCAGCACTACCACACTGAGCACTGGCTCCGCGTGCACAGCCTGCCCCTATTCACCCTCCTGACCCATGACTGCACTGCCAGATCCAGCACCAACCACGTCTTAAAGTTTGCAGATGACGCGGCAGTGGTGGGTCTCATCAGGAACGATGAGGACACACAGTACAGAGCAGAAGTGCAGCTGCTGATGGAGTGGTGTGAGAGCGACAGCCTCGTCCTAAATGTGGAAAAAACCGAGGAGAGGATTGTGGACTTCAAGAAAGGCAGCAGTGCACATGCCCAGCTTCACCCCCTTGGAAGTAAAAAACATCCAGCACTACCACCCCTGACCCCTCACTCAGCCTGACCATCTACGGCACCAGCGCGGAAAGAGTCAGCATCACCAAGTTTCTGAGGGTGCACATTATCGGTACCCTGAACTGGTCCACCGACACTGCAGCCATCGGCAAGAAAGCCCATTAATGTCTCCATTTCCTGGGAGGCTGAAGGCAGTGAGCAATAGTCATAATAAACTTGATTCTGATTCTGTGTTGATTGCGATCCATCTCGTGCTACCATCGATCCATTATCTAACTTGCTTATTCTTGAGCAAGGTCACAGGGGACTGGAGCCTAATCCAGAGTATAATGAGCGAGAGGCAGGGACATACACTGGAGAGAGATCATGTACCTCTCACTCATACACTTATACCTGTGGGCAATTTAGAGACTCCCTTTAGCCTGATATGCGTGCCTGAACTGTGGGAAGAAATCAGTTTATTCCCACTAGGCTGAAAACCCATAGCCTGGTGTAACTAGACCTTGTTAATATCTCCTTTCAAATTAGATGAGGGCTATGTCTGTCTGAATGAAGACTGTCTTGCTTTATTGAAGACATTTTTCCACTCCCTATGACACTCAAATCCTGACTAATAAAACCTTACATGGGGGTTATGCCTGCATAGGCAAGGATTGGGTTGATTTGGCATCTGCATAAAGGGGATTTATGCAGGGACATACAGGGATTTATGTCATCAGGTACACAGCCAATTTGCCATTACAAGCCATTTCAAAATCTGTGCCTCATGACTTCACAGGGGGGAGTGACCACCCAGAATAATTAGTGAACTGATTAAATTGTTGGCTTTGAGTCCTTCTTGCCTCTGAGTGGTCATTTCTTCACATGATGTCAAAAAGAGAAAGATTTTTAAATGGCTAATAGGCTGTGCACCAGGTGACACGAGATGGGACCTTTAAATATGCTTCCATGCTTTTGTCTTGATATTTGCTGCCCCAATAATGTTCTTAAGAAATGTTTTGCCACCATACATTGATAAAATTACAGAAATAACACATGAATTTTTGTATGTGTCATTATTCTTTCATTGTCTCCCTCAGGAATGGAATTAGTGACCCCGACAGCAGTTGTGAGAGGCCCAGCGCGGTGTGTCCTGCAGGGAGAGAGGCCAGCCCTGAACTGCCTGGCTCGCACCTCTGGGATTGCCACTCGCTGTCGGCAGCTGCTTTCCATCGCTCGGACTGAGAGCTGGGAAGGTCAGCTCGCTGGCACCCGCAAAACCACACCAGGCTTTCGGCTTGCGGAGAAGTATGCCATGCTGGTGGGAGGTATATCAATGCACAGATACGATCTCAGTGGTTTGGTGATGCTGAAAGATAACCATGTTTGGGCCTCAGGGAGAATCACACAGGTTGGTTTTTGCGCACCCGTAGTGGGTAGTGTGTAGTGTATGCTTCATATAGCCTAATTAACTGATGTACTATTGTCTAGTAAATGAGGAATGACCAGCATTCATAGAAAAAGCCAATGAATGTCTTATTTCTTAGTACAGTAAGCTCCTGAAGACAAATCAGGTAAATTGTTTCATCACAGTTCAAACAGTTGTACAGGTAGTGCAAATGGCTTTAAAATGACGACATATGAGGAAATTCTTTAATTTGAAGCTGAATTTCAAGTTTGGTGTCAATTTAACTGTGGTCCAAACATATATTAATAGTACACCAATCTTTGCCTCTCTCTCCACTCTTTCAGGCAGTGAGAGATGCTCGCTCAGTGTGTGGGTTCAGCAGTAAAATTGAGGTTGAGTGTAGGAATGATGAAGAGGCCATGGAGGCAGCCAGAGCTGGAGCTGAAATCATCATGCTGGACAACTACACCCCAGAGGTGATGCGGACTATCTCTCAAATAACAGTTCGGTGTGAAAAAGGAAGGGTATAACTCTTCAATGTGGAAAACAAATTTAGTCACAGAAAGCATACATTAAAAAAAAAAAATGAATATACCAGTACAAGACATGGAAGCGGACCTTGGTCAAATACACTGAAAAAAAAAAAAAAATATTGATGCCACATGGAGTTAACAACTCTAAGTGAGCATATGCTGACCTTGTACAAATATTTCTTTCAAATTTTAATCCATTTCTGTCAGTGAGCATTTGGGATGCAGTGATTTCACTCAGTACATGGGTGTGGCAAATGATCAGACAGAAAACACTCCTTAACTGGGGACCATAAAAGCCAAAAATGTCATTTTGTCAAAAGTCAATGCCTCGGAAGTCTCATTGCAGAACCCATGCTGGATGCAGGGATGTCCACCAGAGCAGTTGAAAAAGCAGAGCACATTCCAGTTCTGGACTGGCCTGCGTATTCGCCGGATATCGCCCATAGAGCATCTTTGGGATGTTCTGGATTGAAATTCGGATACTGTTTCCGTGTGGCCCTCCGGGAAGAATGGAATAACATTCCACAAGCAAAAAAGACGATACACAAAAGATCAACTCCATGTGAAGGAGATGTGTTGCTCTGAGAGACGCAAATGGTGGAACAAAGATACTGAACATTCAAAAACCTGACCCCCAACGTGTTCAAAGGATTGTCACTTTTGCAGATGCCAATATCAAGATTAGGGACATCTGGATTAGTCATTAACAAAAGAATTTTGGAATAGTTGAATGATGGGGCAATAAAAAAAATACCATCCCATTTCCAGAAAAGTTGGGACAGTGTGTAAAATGTAAATAAAAACAAAGTGCAATGATTTGCAAATCATTTGAACCCTATATTTAATTGGAAATAGTGCAAAGACAATATATCAAATGTTGAAACTGAGGAATTTTATTTTTTGAAAAACATCTGCTCGTTTTGAACTTGATGCCAGCAACATGTTTCAAAAAAGTTGGGACAGGGCCTACAAAAGACTGGAAAAGTTGAATGATGCAAAAAAAAAATTCACCTGGTGGAACATCCCATTGCAAATAAGGTTTTATTTGCATATTTGGCAGCAGGTCAGTAACATGATTGCGTATAAAAAGTCCTTCAGACATAAAAATGGCAATGGCTTCACCACTCAGGGAAAGACTGCATGGGCAAAAAGTGAAACAATTTAAAACAACATTTCTCAATGTAAAATTGCAAAGAATTTGGAGATTTCATCCTGAATATAATATCAAAAGATTCAGAGCATCCAGAGAAATCTCTGTCCACAAGGGACAAGACTGAAAACCAATATGATCTTCAGGCCCTCCGGCAGCACTGCCTTAAAAACAGCTGCAATTCTGAAGTGGAAATCACTGCATTGGCTCAGGAACTCTTCTTTAAACCATTGTTAGAGAAGACCATTTTTTGCTGCATCCACAAATGCAAGTTAAAACTTTGCCATGCAAATATTAAACCAAGATCCGAAATGCTACAGCCTTCGCTGGGCCCAAGCTCATTTAAGATGGACTGAGGCAAAGTAGGAAACTGTCCTGTGGTCTGACCGACCAAAAATGTGAGATTATTTTGGGAAATTATGGCTGCCGCATCCTCCGGGCTAAATAAGAGAGGGACTATCCAGCTTGTTATCAGTGCACAGTTCATAAACCAGCATCCATTATAGTACGGGGGTTTATTATTGCACATGGCATGGGTAACCTGCACATCTGTGAAGACACCATTAATGCTAAACAATATACAGTAGCTGTGTCTGTGGCTGGCTGGTTACCTTTGCTTGTGGTGGTTAGCAAAGTTGCTGTTCAAGGGAAAGGTCATCTAACACCAATGTTACGATCAGCTAAATTTTATTTGCGTAGCGTTTGCTAAATCTGTCTGTCTAGTGGATAGTTACGCTTATCTTATGTGCTTGCCAGAAATCGTGTCCAAACATGAGCGAAGCCATGCATGTGCCCTTATTGTGCACTCAGGGCACAGGCTGGGACGTCCATTGCTATGTCCTGCAAAAACCACCCCATCCAAGTGAAATAAAAAGTTTTTTGTGAGTCCTGTGCAACAGAGGGAAGAGGGGTGACATGAGGGGCAGAGGAGGAGCTTATTTTTTGGTGGACACAGAAATTTATGAAACAAAAATCACGCAACTGCAGCATGTTGGTTATAAACTATATGATGGCAACAGATCTATGAATGATGACTCTCACCTTGCAGGGGGTCATTTTACTGAAAAGCTTACACATAATATTGCTTATTGCAGCTTTAAATGTGAATTAAAACAAAATTAAGTGAATTATAAATTATCTTTTAACCAACTTTTAGTTGATAACAGCACAAGTCTTATCAACTGTATTGATTTTTGTAAATATTCATGAATTTTGAATTTGATCCCTGCAAAATGTTCCAAAACAAATTGGATCTGGGAATGCAAGGACTGGAAAAGTGTGGGATATTTTGAAAAAAACCTGTTTGGAACATTCCTGAGGTAAAAAAAGTTTAACAGGTGATTCAATCATGATTGGGTATTACAACCCCAATTCCAAAAAAGTTGGGATGCTGTGTAAATTCTAAATAAAAACAGAATGCGATGAAATAAACGCAGATATTCATAAATAAGGCACAATGTCGCAAGTAGTAACAAAGGTCTGGTTAGCCATTGCAAGCCTGTGAAATGATAAAAACTGTTAAGTACACTGGTCAAAGCTTAAGCTTGCTGAAATGGGGAACAGGACGGGAGGCTAGATGAGGTATGATTGACAGGGTAATAAGATGAGCACTGGTTGGGTACCAATGCTAGAGGTGGTATAACCATGCTCTTACTTGGATACAGTATTTTTGGCATACTGTGAATATTTACTGTAGAGTCATTTTAATTCTTTTCTCCCATCAGGCATTGCACTCGGCAGCTCTTTCCTTGAAGCAGCAGTTTCCATCTGTGTTGATTGAGGCCAGTGGAGGGGTGACCCCAGTTTCTCTGCCTCTGTACTTCTCCCCAAATGTGGATATCATCTCTTTGGGCTGCATCACCCAAGGCTGCCCAACGGTGGACTTTTCCCTCAAAATGCAGTCTCCTAGTTATAAGAAGGATCCTTGCAATGACCATGTTACTCTTGATTGTTCAAAATAATCACAAAGCAGTAGTCAGACCAGTCATGGCACTATACAAATGAGCGAATGCTGACTCTATCAAGAAGGGATTTCTGCTGTGTTTATATGTGTAGATGGTAACAGCAGGGACAAAAATTAGTGTGATTTGTTGGATTTTACTGCCTGTGTACTTTGCTTGTTGCATAATGAATAAATATTCACTTTCCCTTCCATTTCTTTGTTCCAATCCAACGACAAATTAGAAGTTTTACCATAATTAAAGTAGCAAAAATTAGGGGCAGGGGTGCTTGCATAATGTAAATTATTTGAACAGTACCGCATCATACTCTCAGAAATCAAGTCCTGGAGCAATACTCTGTCGACAGCCAGCCGAAAGAAAATGACTTTGTGCGTTTTTGAAATGACACAGTGGATGAATTGGTACTGCTCCACATTAAACTATAAACATGCAATTTCCCGATATTAAATAGTAGCATTTTTGATACTGTAATGCAAAGAAAGTAGTTGTTCTTGATAGTTCCAGCAACTGATCCTTCAGTATTCCCAAACAACAAAAAATTTGTGATTTGAGTGTTGCAACTGTTTTTGGGGCCAGTAAGATCAATAAGGCAAATGAGTAAATAAACACCCAGCCAGACTCAGCGGCACCAGCCTGGAGTCGCTGATAACCTTGGGAGCGCATGATGAGATCCATCAGGGGTCAAGAGTGGCTCAGCCATGCTTGATTGACTGTTTCTCTTATTGAGCTCTTGACTAACCTGGGTCAAAAAGGCAGACATTCCATCATGCCTGAAACTTTCAGCAGTTAAAAAGGCAATTAAGAACTGCGTTTCGTCAGGACGAACCTCGAGAGTGTGTTTGCTAAAATGTTGACGCTAAAGTTAAAAGCAATGTCTCACACACACACACACACACTAGAGTAGCAGTCTGGCAGAGTGTAGGTAGGTAGTCTGTCTGTCTGTCTTTCTCTCTCTCGCTCTCTCTCTCACTCACACACACACACACACACACACACACAGGTATCATCTGACATTGTTTAAAGGACAAATCTACACCGGCCTGTTTAATTGCTGATGCTGTATTTTTACCAGTGAGAAACACAGACAGGTGTGTGTGTGTGTGTGTGTGTGTGTGTTTGTGCGCATGAGTCTGACACAGCAGCTCCTCTATGTGTGTGCGTGTCTCTGTGGAGACAGCAGTACCCCTGTGTGCTTGCCATGGTGATCTCACAGGTGCTGTGAGACAGAAAGTTAGGCAAAAAAATCTTCAGTGACACTGTCCGAACTACTACCATTTTCTGCCAGACCGTAGGTCCTATGGTGAAAACAAACATTGTGAGCGAAAGGAGACTCTGGTGAGCGTCCCCATGTGTTTTTTTTTTTCTTGTAGTTTCAAGTATGTGGTCAGGATGGCGATTTCAAAAAAGTGTTTTTAAACTTTCTTCCCAAACTTTTCTGCTCCTGTTATAATGGCTGCCTATGGGGCAGTTGGTCGGCGCTCCTGTCGCTTGGGGGTGCCTAGCTTTGTCTGTTTTCTTCCAAAGTGACATTTTTCAGGCCTGCACAAATTTTCCTACGTTTTGATGTAGAATTTGTGTGTGTACGTTGGAAATTGTAGCCGGGGGAGCGATTTCAAAAATTTGTGTATATACTGGTTGTGGTGTTGAGGCTGCCCTCTGAGCCTAGAGTGGGCCGGCGTTCTGTGATGTCATAATGGCAGAACTCCACCATGCATTTTTAATGGAGAGAAAAAGGGACGAAAAACAGGGTTCGCGAAACGAATGAAAAGGGGCTATGCAACCGTTTGAACAAGGCGAAGAGACACAGTCGGGCCGGACGTTTCGGTGTTTGAACCGCGGGTCTATCGCGAACACTCGGGCAGTTGATATGGGACTAAAAAGTATGTGGAAATGGAAAAATGAAAATAAATAAACAGACTTAAGAAGAACAATGTGTTGCTTGCCTATGGCTTGCCGCAAGCACACAATGATCTCTTTGCTGTGATGATGAAGTACTTGTCAAAACTCAAACGGATGGAAATATCGGGGAATTCAACTTGAAAGTTGTTGCATCCAAATTGTCTCCTCACCTGAACACCAAGATTATGTTGGCCTGCTACAGTTCACGTAAATAAACCAAGTTGGTTTTCGGGATGGCACTATACCATTTTTCACCTCCAATACCTATATCAGAACTTTGTGAATCTGTGAATACCGACACAACACACCCCCACCCCTCTTCTAACAACAAGTACACTGTTAATAAGCCATTTGTTTGGATGTGCCTTGATCAGTAAAACCACCTTTAAAAAATCATGTTCAAATTGCAAAACAAATTTTCTACTCCTCCAAAGAAAAAAATATGTAGCCCACAATATAACTCAGTTTGGCAATACTGCTGCTGCATTTCACTTTGGACACATTAACATTGCCAGCAGCATCATCCAAACATTAATCCACATACAGGGTGCACATAATTGGTGCGCTGGTAGCATCTTGCGCCGCAAAAATTAAAAATCTTGTGCAGAAAACAAGGAAAAATTGATACCAACATATTTGGCATTTTGGTTTTACTTCGGCTGCTGGAATACTCAACATATTTGGCATTTTGGACTGGTTTTAAAGTTTACTTAGCTTTCACCCTAATTAGCAAGACATCAAATCCATCAAAGCAGGGGAAAAAAAGTCATGGTCCCCATCGGTTATTTTCTGCCCGAATGCTGTTCTCGCTTCTTGGCGGCTTTTGTTGGGGTGTTCCCCAGTACTACTTGAGAATAGAGTAGTCGGAAACTGCCTTTATAGCCTCATCTTCGAATTTTTAAGATCTGCACACATTATCCGTTTCGATGAACGGTGGGAAGTATACATTCATTTTCAAGGAGTAGGCTATAATTTACACCAAATACTGTTGAGACACTATTAAAAACAAAATAGATGTGATCTTTAATGTTTCAATTTAAATTCAGTGAAATTTCATCACATTTCATCGATCAGACCCGGTTCCGGAGGCTACTGGACCGTGGCCTGGCCCAAATCCAGAAACCTCCATTATGTTCTAGGGCAATTTATTGCGACAAACATCGCAGGAGCTAGATAGATAATGCTTTGAAAATGCCTTCTAGGATCGACGATGTCATAAAGACATTAAAGCACACCGTAGCCTATATTAAATATTAAAAATATCCGGGGTGCTACAAGTGAATTTCTTACTTATTTGCTTAGACGCTAAGCATTGCCCCATTTCAACGAGATCACCGATGCATGCATATCCCTTTCAGAAGCTTCGTAATCCTACCTTAACTCCTGTGTCTTATTGGGAAATCTCTATAATAAATCTGCAATGTTATGTCTAACATGTTCGTATTACAGTATATCTAATTTCCCGTGCGGAAAAAAAACTTCTCGTCCATTAACAATCCACTGTTCCCTTGGATTGCGTCCATAGACCAAAGGCTGTGTGTTCTTGACTTGAGAGCAATCAGGGCTGTTTTTGAATGGCAACCATGCTTGTTTAAAGCACTACAGTGGGTTTCCCGATAATGCTGGATTTCAGGGTTAACGAGTGTGTCAAAGAGATTCTTAAGCAAAGGACATTTTCTCATGATCATAACATTCTCGTTATGTGGGTTTCCCCCCAAACACAATCGTGACACGGGGCCTTAACCCTTGTATGATGTTCGGGTCTGTGGGACCCGTTTTCATTTTTTATCAAAGGAAAAATTATACGATTAATTTTTTTTTCAAACTCAGACTCATTGGCCTCGGCTCATTTTCTGTGAAGAACATATATCAGAACACATTTTCGATGACCACACACTGTACACCCCCCCTACACATTTATATTACATACAGGATGTTTGGGTCCACTGGACCCAGGGCTAATAAAAGTGTGTACCTTCAGTCTGTCCTGCTCATGTCTGGAGCTGATGTTTGTGTGTGTGTGTGTGTGTGTGTGTGTGTGTGTGTGTGAGTTTTGTGTTTCTGCACCTGTCGTTCCCGTACAAGGTTGTGACAAGCACCGACACCTGTCTGCTCTCACATTCCCGCTATTTTACCCTCTGTCTTGCGGGAACCAAGACAGAGGTTCCTGCAAATTGGGGGCGGGACACAATATATATAGCTTTTCCAATGTGGTTCCTTATCACAACTGATCAAGATAGCCAAAAGAGTCTCTGCTCAGATGGCCTTGCAAATGATTTCAGAAAAGAGAGAAGCTTTTGATGATGATGGAGAGGAAGATGTTTCCTTCTTTCCTTCCTTCCTTCCTTCCCTCTGTCCGACTGAGAGACAGAGAGAGGTCACTCGGCAAACCTCGGCCGATTCGTTCCTCATCAAACCTCGGATATGTGTTTGCGGAAGCCATTAACCAGAATTTTTTTTTCTGGATAAACATGGAGGCGTCCAGTGGCAGCAGCGCTGGGTTCGATGTCAAATTGGTGAAAACATTGTGTTGCCTCTTGTGTCAAGACATGAAGAAGCGTCGCCACACATAGATTTTACGAAGGTCAGTTTTGCCTCCATTTTTAGGTGGAGATGTAGTGGGCGGATTTAGACAACTGTGTAAATCGGTCTTCCGCAAAGAAATGTCAGAAGGAGCAGCATATCAACCTTCTGTCACACATCCGAGGCTAGATGAAGCGCAGTGGAATCTGCTGTGAAGTTCCGAGTGAGAGAGAGATGTTAGTAAAATTCCTGACATTTTCATTATTCTAGGTTGCGGCCAGCAGCAACAAAAAGAATGTATAGACTGACATGGGTACTGTATGTGTTCAGCTTGTGTTGTGTAAACTGAACTGAATGGGTTAAATTTCTAATGAAGTTCAAAGAAATAGATATCAGTTGTTATGAAAAACCTTGTTTCATTTGTAAATTTGAAGATAAACATCTTTTTTTTCACTGATATCTTGACTATAATTGATTTTTTTTTAAATCACATTTTATTAAAAAACAAACAAAAAAACGAGAGCACTTATCTGTCAAAGGTAAAGGGCAAATATTAACCATATATGCTGTTTATATTGCTTGTAATTTGGGTGAAGTAAACAACTGTTAAGTATTTTAGTGTAAAATTGTTTGATTGTGTTGCATTTAAATCACCAAAATACAGCGGGTCCACCAGACCCAGAAACACTGGGGCTGAGTAATACACTTAACAAAAATATAAACGCCCTATGTAAATTATTTATGTAACATGAAATGTGTTACCTCAAATGAGCTGATAATGTCTTAATTGTGCAAAATGGTTATTTGTCTTGATTTGTATACAACATTTGCGTTCATCTCTGCCAGTGAGTACTTGCTCAGTGATGCATTGATTTCACCCACAACACAGGTGTGGCATGAGCAGACGCTGTTCAAACAGCATGAACAGAACTCAGACACTCCCTAAAACTGGGGACAATAAAAGGCCACCCCAAAATGTCAGATTTCATCAAAAGTAACCATGCCACAAATATCGCAAATCATGCAGGAACGTGCCATAAGAATGCTGGATGCAGGAACGTCCACCAGAGTGGTTGCTGCACAGATGAATGTTCACTATGGGACAATTGGGTGTTTAAGAGTGTGTTTTACACAGACTGGCAGCACAGCAAATCGACCTCACCCTCGTCGTCCACATGTGACCACATGAGCACAAGATCGTCACATTCGGCTTTTCCACTTGCGTGATCGCCTCAGACCTGCAACACGCACAGCAGATGAAACAGTTGGTCTGCACAACAGACGTATCACACCTCAAACTGTCTGGAACCGCCTGGGAGAAGCCAACCTACACGCTTGTCATCCTCATCGTGATCCCAACCGTGTCTCACGAGTATCCCTGATTGCCATACGCCACTATCTTGCTTTAATGCACAGTAATCTGTTGCATATTGAACAATAAAATGAATTGTGTATGACTTAATATATTGTAAAACCCTTAATGCTAATTAAAGTTTAAAAGTGTCAAATGGGGCGTTTATATTTTTGTTAAGTGCAGAAATATGAACGCCACACAAGGGTTAAAGGAACTTTTCAAAGAGTTTCTTAGCTAGGCGCGTCCTCGCTAGTATGTAGTTTATAAATCAATGCTGTGAGATTAAACGTCCCTCGTTTTAACTAATGAACGCTGAAATACAATATTTTAAAAACACATTGTTATCATCATTACTATAACTAAATTGATTTGGTGTCTTTAAATTAGCCTACAGAAATATTACAATGAAAGATTTCAAGAATAGAAATAATTAAGAAAAGGCTAAATAATAACGTGAAACTCATGTCACCTTTGTCTGCTTATTTCATTGTTATTCAATCCAGAGCCTGATTGCTCTAATAAATTGGTATGTGGCAACGTGGTGTGTGGCAACAGGACTGCCAACTCTCACGCATTTGGCATGAGTTTTAGTGGCATTCACGTTTCGTGCTGGAGTCAGCGTTGATTCAATCAACGCAATGCATGCGTTTCATGATTGTTCAAATTGTTTAAATGAAATATGACCATTTGAAATGTTTTTATGCAATTCAATTGCTTCCAACCCCTGAGTAAAGAAAAACATGAGAAGTCCGGAGTCATAATTGATTTCCATATTAGTAGTGGTGAAATCCACCATAACGAATGTGAAACTGATAAACCTCCATTCAAAAGGACTTCAATTCTGCCTGAGAAATCTTACAAACACACTGATTGAATAATTGCTGACTACAGCACGGGAACATGCCACTAAAACTCACACCGAATGCACAAGAGTTGGCAACCCTGTTGACAATCGGTCATCATGGAGGGGAAAAGGACACGAAAGTTAGCATTCACAAAAGAAATCGTCCTCTTGCTTGATGAAATTGAACATAAGAAAGATTTACTGTTTTGAGTCGAGGAATATACACATTAATATTTTTTTTTTTACTCAACTTCCTTATGGGCTGATTTGCATCAAAAACGCATGCGTATTGAGTGCTCTGCAAGAAAGGACGGCTGCGATAATTACACCTAGTAGGAGGGGCGCTTCGTAAATAGTGAGCACCAGGCAGCATCTCCAGGTGCTCCCTTGAGAACCACTCCAAAAAAAGTTATGTGCAAAGTGCCATTTTATGCAAAAGTCTAAACCTTAGCATTTAAATAAAGGAATCATTATTCTTGCATCAATGTACCTCCACGATCACATAAACATTTCCAGTTTATCCAGTAATTCAGAATAAGTTAACATTATCAGGATTCTCAGGATAAAATGTATTGTGCAGTGAACTGACCTCATAAAACACTAAACCTGTGATGGTGCGTTCAGGAACCGCACACGAGGGTAGGAAATCCAAAAATCGTGTGCCTGTGAGAGCAGGGTCAGAACCAGAAGACACAAGAATTGCCAAGCCAAAAACGAGATCCAAAAAACTAAGTCGACTTGACAGGCCGGGGTCAAAACCAGAAAAGTACAAGTGCGACAGTACATAGACAGCAGGCCAAAATCGTAGTCGAAAATACAAAGCAGAGGGTCATACACAGGGCATCCAAAAACAGTAGACGTGGTCGGACAGAAATACGTCAAAAATCCAAAAAGACAAAAACAAGAACAGAGGGGCTTTGGCAAAATTGAGGTCGGGCGAAACAGTCGTGAAGAAACAATAATCAATTGGCATACAAGAGGCTCTGCACAAAGGAATATTGATCAACGTTCTGACAAGGGCTGAACAGCAGTGAGGACTCTAAATAGACACAAGGGAAGTCACATGCTATGCGGGGAACAGGTGAAATGGATAAGAACTAATTACAGAGGAAGGCACACATGGGGAAGTCCTAAACCACAAACAATTGGCAAAAGCCAAGACACGGACGGGATTCACGCAGACAACCTATGACAGATAAACAGCTCCGGTCAAGGAGTTCTAAATGCACAGACAATGAGTGCAGGAAAGCAATTAAGCACGTGCGAGAAATCTCGCAGAAACGTAGGGAGAGGCAGGGAAAGCAAAGCAAGGGGCGGAGACTAGAACTGGGTGATTGCTGAGATTGAATTAGTAATAATTAGTAGAGGTGCAGCTTTACAAATTAACCAAAGTGCTCATTAGTCAGTTAGTAATATATACATGGATTGGTTGAGTTAGTAGACTATGATACAAAATATAAATGTTAGTATTATTAGTAATCTAGAAAAGCAAGGCGAAGGAAGTAAATGAGAATTGAAGTAATAATATGAAACACCAGAAACCATTGAAATCACCCGAAGCAGGTAAGCACACAGGCTGGGAAGACGGACTGAACCAACTAGATCACAAGACAGGGGAGACAAGTGCAATGAAACTTAAAATGGCAGGAACTGAAAACCGGAGTATACAATAACCAAAAAGAAAAAAGAAAAGACATAACCATGAACATAAAGCATGACATCAAATACAGAACCATGACAAAACCCTGCCTTGCGCTGCAGGCTGAAGAGAAGACGGGTTTGTTTTAGGGGCTGAACGGAGAAAACTGGGGTGTTCTGATCACCATCTATTTTAAGTAATAAACTGACGATGGATAAGTGGCACATAGAACCTCACTTAAAAAATCCTAACTAAGCCTTTAAGGTGCTAGCCAGCCAAAATAAATGCTTGCTGGTACCTGTATGCCTGCAGAGTAATGGTGGACAATGGCTGGATATGTTAGTGGATCGCTGCCTATTACTATGCATGAGTTGCTGTCATCGAGTTGTCTCTGACCCTCGCATGAATTGCTTTCGTTTCTCATCCAGCGTGTTGCAGGTCTATTAGATATGCTGTCTCCTTTGATTGGTTTGCATCCCGCGTGCTTCCCCCGACAGCTGTTATGCATTTGTGTTTCCCATTTCCTCATATGTGTGTTTGTGTACATATATTCCTTACTTTGAGAGCGCAAGTTACTGGATTGTCACTCGCTATGTGCCCTTTAGCTACCAGTCAGTATCTTCCTAGTAAAAGTTTATTGTCTTTGGAAATAATTTGTAATCTTTAATGATACTTAAATACAGAAGTTCTCTTCCTAGTTATATTAATTGGAACAAGCTCCAGGATTGGGACCACGATTCTATTAATCATCCTTCAGTCTGTTCTTCTGCCCAGTTTATTAGGAACACCTCCCAAGCCTTCACCGGCCATCAGGATTTGGACTGCATTCCAGCTAGACTCCCTGTCCCTGCCATCTGACAATTCTGCTCTAGCAGCTGTCCCAGAATGCCACTGGCTGCGCATGGACGCGCTCCTTGCACTCAAGCTAATACCATCTGAACTGAACACTCGTCTTTCTGCTTTGGGCTTTGTCTCGCTGTCAATTCCATATTACCTTCAATAAACCCTGCTATTGGATTGCTCTCTGACTCCACATTGGGTTCCTGGCCTGGGTTCCTCACTTTCCAATTTCCTCGATTTGACCTTGCTTTGCGACTCTCCCCATAGTGATAAGACACAGCCTGCTCTTTCAATAGCACAGTCATCTTTTCAGCACCCCTTCTACATCGATATGTCTGTCTTACATAATGCTGCCATATGCCAAAAATTATTGACACCAATAGCACTGAAGTGGAGCCCTTTCATAGGTCCTCACTCTAACTTACATAACCTAACTAAACCCTGTCTGGTAATTTCATTTCAAACTCTGGCATCCCCACCATACTATCTTGCTCTTTTCTATCCTGATGGTTATTCAAATGCTGAGCTGCACAGACTCCCTCCACCTGCAAGAAAGAATTATGTTTCACAGAAAAAGACAGAACTCTGATGACACCCTTCACCGTAACCTGGTGACACATTTGCTGTTTTAGAACTGAGGACACTAATGGCTTTTGGTTTTGAAAGTAGAATTCTTGCCTGATATAGGACTGAAGTTGGTCAAGAATGAAACTCTCCAAAAAAATGTAAAAGATTGACTCCTTTCCACTTTGCATCACTCCATTTGAGATGAGCTCATGCTCAAAGAAGTCAGAGGTGCTTCTGGAAGGTGTTGATATATGACTTCCTGTTTGTGTTGGGTTATATCTATGTATATGTATGTAAACTAATCTAGTGTATGTTATGTGGAACAGTCCAGAAAATTCTACATATTTCTCAACCACTTCAGAAAGTTCTATGTACAACTGGACTATACTGACAAGAATAGAAGTGATTACTTATGTATGAAAGGTTCTCAAACAAGCAAAGATAACAAGTAGACTGTGGAGACTTCTGGAAAGTTCTTTCGAGTATATAAATACTTGTGGACTTGTGAGGCAGTTAGTCTTAGATTTAGCAGTTCTTGGACACATAACATTTATTCAGCAAATCTTGGATTCAGTCAAGCCTGTGTTTCTTATTCTACCCTTAACAAAAATATAAGTGCCCCATGTAAATTATTTATGTAACATGAAATGTGTTACCCTAAATGAGCTGATAATGGCTTAATTGTGCAAAATGGTTATTTGTCTTGATTTGTATACAACATTTGTGTTCATCTCTGCCAGTGAGTACTTGCTCAGTGATGCATTGATTCCACCCACAACACAGGTGTGGCATGTGCAGACGCTGCTCAAACAGCGTGAACAGTACTCAGACACTCCCTACAACTGTGGACAATAAAAGGCCACCCCAAAATGTCAAAATTCATCAAAAGTCACCATGACACAAATGTCGCAAATCATGCGGGAACGCGCCATAGGAATGCTGGATGCAGGAATGTCCACCAGAGCGGTTGCTGCACAGATGAATGTTCACTATCGGACAATTGGGTGTTTAAGAGTTCGTTTAAGACAGACTGGTAGTACAGCAAATCGACCTCACCCTTGTCATCCACGTGTGACCTCATGAGCACAAGATCGTCACATCCGGTTTCTCCACTTGCATGATCGCCTCAGACCAGCAACACGCACAGCAGATGAAACAGTTGGTCTGCACAACAGACGTATCACACCTCAAACTGTCCGGAACCGCCTGGGAGAAGCCAACCTACACGCTTGTCATCCTCATCGTGATCCCAACCGAGTCTACAAGTATCCCTGATTGCCATATGCCACTATCTTGCATTAATGAACAGTAATCTGTTGCATATTGAACAATAAAATGAATTGTGTATGATTTAATATATTGTAAAACCCTTAATGCTAATTAAAGTTTAAAAGTGTCAAATGGGGCGTTTATATTTTTGTTAAGTGTACATTGTTGGCCATAGTTTTCCTTCTCAATCACATCAATTCATTTTCATTTAATGAAAAGTTGGATTCTTCATCATCAGATTCAAAGTTATCGGGTGATTCTAAATCAGGATCTGTTTATAACTATTGTAAGAAATATATTTCAAAGGATTTCTGAGTTCTATAAACTTAAACATAAAAATCAGTCTGGATCTTCCCCAAAAGCTTTTGTGTCCATCACACCAAAGCCATTCCATTTTTGTGGATCTGAGGAGAAATTTTGTTATGATAAACAGTTACCAAAGTCCGCTGCTAGAGAAGAATATCAACCTTTTATCTCTAAAGTATTTGTGTCACTTAAGGGTAATGACGCTAACATAAAGCACACTACTCTCTTTAGGGACACTGGAGCTACTCATTCTTTATTTTTAAAATGGATGGACAGCGATTCTATTGATTCTTCCATTGAAGATGATATGGTTCTTTTAAGAAAGGAACTCATTAAAGCACAGAATTAGGACTCTGAACTGTTTATCTTCAGAATCAGGCCTATTTCTCTTGAGGGAATGGACAAGGTTACTGAGTATTTTTATGAGAGGGATGGAGCTGAAATGTGAAAATGGAGACCACCTGATGTGCCAGCTAATGATGAATGGAGAGTTTATCATCAGATTGTGGTACCCAAAGTATTTAGAAAGCACATTCTCTCTTTAGCTCATGAAACACCGTTGACAGGTCACTTAGGAGTAAACAAGACTGCTGAGAACATTTTGACGCATTTCTTCTGGCTGAATCTGACACATGATATAGCTGAATTTTGTAAAATGTCATGCATGTCAGCTTGTTGGGAATCCAAGTCAGAAGATCCCTCCAGCTCATTAAAAGCCATTCCTGCTTTTGAAGAGCCTTTCAGCGGAGTCATCACTGATTGTGTTGGACCATTACCAAAGAAGAAGCAGTATCTCCTAACATTACATTACGGGGACTTAGCTGACGCCCTTATCCAGAGCGACGTACAAAAGAGCAAAAGTTCAGTACAAAAGTGTAGAGCTCCAAGGAGGCAAGATAAGTGCCAATAGTTCAAGTGACAAAGGGCGCTTAATGAAATTAGTAACAATTGAACAAACAGTAAACAACAAAAGAGACCAGTGAAGTTAAAAAAGAGAACTAAATGACAATCAAGGAACGTGGACGTGACGTCAGGAGAGTCAAACTGAGGGCAGTGAAGTAGGGGAAAGGTGGACCCTGAAGAGGTGGGTTTTCAGGCTGCGCTTGAAGGTGCTCAAGGACTCTGACGTTCTGACCTCGACGGGAAGATCATTCCACCGACGGGGAGCCAGTAAAAACAGCAGTCTTGAACGGGATGAGCAGGTGTGGAGAGCAGGTGGAGCCAAGCGACCGGAAGTGGCAGAGTGGAGTGTTCTAGTAGGCGTGTATGGTCTAACCAGTTTCTGGATGTATGCTGGAACTGTTCCTTTGACCACCTGATAAGCCAGCACTAATGTCTTGAACTTGATGTGAGCAAGCAATAGGCAGCCAGTGAAGGAGGGGAGTGACATGGGAGTAGTTGACCAGGCGAGCTGCAGAGTTCTGGATGAGCTGCAGGGGTTGTCAGCAGGGGGGAAGGGCGGATCTTCCAGATGTTGTTTAAGAAAAACCTGCAGGCCCGTGTCACTGCTGTCGTCGAACAGACGCCAAGGTTCTTCACACTCGGCGAAAGGGGATATAGACATAGGAGTGTCGAGGTCTGCATAAAAGTGGGTTGTGGACCAGGCGAGCTGCAGCATTCTGGATGAGCTGCAGGGGGATGACTGATGGGGTGGTCAGTGTCAATTGCAGCAGAAAGGTCGAGGAGGTTCAGGACAGAGGAGATGGAGGTCGCGTGCAGTAGTCCAGGAGGGACAGAGAGGATCAGTTAAGCGCTTGGACCAGACTGCTGGGGTGCAAGAAGGTGATGAGGAAAAGAGGAGGTTGGATCTTCCAGATGTTGTTTAGGAAGGGGAAAAACCTGCAGGCCCGTGGTCACTGCTGTCGGGCCTGCTTAACAGGATGCCCCAAGGTTCTTCACACACGTGCGATAAGGGGATATAGTGACTTCCCCCAGGGTGATGACCAGGTCCAGGTGGGGGAAAGACAGAGGATGGAGGGAGCGGGGATGTAGATCATCTCCTCCGCAAAGTCCTTGCTTGGATTTGAGCTTCAGGTGTTGGTTGTCCATCCAGCTCTGGATGTCCCACAGCCAAGCAGAGGGAGAAGAGAGAGAAAGAGTTGTGTGTCATCAGCATAAAAGGATAGGATATGCCATGAGCAGAAATGACAGGGCTAAGAGACATCTCTTGAATATCGTTGATTGAATATATAGAGGGAGAAGAGGTGTGGACCAAGGACTGAGCCTTTTCAGGGGGTACACCTGTTGTAAGTCATGACCAATCAGGGGATGGTTTGAGCTTCGACACTTCACCAGCCCCAGGGATTGTAGTGACTGTGCTACTGAATAATTATGTGAAATTCAGATCTTGAATTCTCACTGAGGTGTTTAGGTAATTTGGATGAGACATTGTTTCAGTTACCACCTGAGCAAACAGCTCAGTTATCAGAGTTCATACATGAGTTTTCTCATTTGTTTCCTGATGTACCTGGTCATACAGATTTAGTTAGTCATGGTGTGGATGTTGGGGATGCAATGCCTGTGAAACAACATCTATAACATATGAATTCTGTGAAATGTGAAACACTTTAAAAGCACATTCAATATATGCTTGGTAATGACATTATTGAGCCAAGTGACAGTCCATGGAGTTCACCTTGTGTGCTTGTGCCGAAACCTGATGGAAGCTGGTGCTCTTGTACAGATTTGAAGAAAGTCAATGCGCTGACCAAGACTGATTCATTTCCCATCCCATGCATGATGATTACATTGATCAAATTGGTCAAGCACGTTGTCTTAGTAAGTTTGACCTCTGAGAAGGCTACTGGCGGATTCCACTCACTGACCAACTCTTCCACTCAAAGAAAGTTTCTGCATTTGCTACATCTGATGACATACCTTTTGGGTTCAAAAACCCAGCGACCTTCTACAAACTTATAAACAATGTGACAGCTGGCTTGTGCAGTGCGGAGACATACATTGGCGATGTTATCAACCATGCTATGGAATAAGATGCCCATTTGAAGAGGATTTGTGCTTTCTTTGAAAGACTGACAGAGGCCAAACTGACTGTAAACTTTGCCAAGTGTGAATTTGCAAAGAGTCATGTTTCATTCTTCGCACATGTTATAGGACAAGGCCAGGTACAACCTGTACATGTCATGGTTTTATCCCACCGGATGCAAACTGCAATCCAGCGGGCACTAGGACCATGGACCTAAATAAACACAAGGCTCAAATGCCGTGGCTGGTTCAATAACAGAAGATTTAATTTATAAATAATTAAAACAAAACAGAGCCAAAAATACAGGGACCAGCACCAAACATCACACCAGGTTAAAACAAAAATGCTAATACTTCTGCAATCATCCCCACCTTAACGGGCTGCACCTATTGCCCGTTAAGGTGGAGGTGAAAGAATGCAACAGGGGAGGGGCTGTAAGGCCAAACCCTTACAGTACAAGCAACGGTTGAAGCTATAGCCCATTTTCTAGTGCCAAAATGTAAAAGATAACTCAGGAGATTCTTGGGAATGGCTGGCTTCTACAGAAAACTCTGTCATAATGTTTTGATATAGAATCTCCACTTACCAACTTACTAAAGAAAAATGTAAAATTCATTTGGAGCAGTGAGTGTCAGACTACATTTGAAAAAGGCAAGGCCATCCTGATGCATTCTCTTGTGTTACAAGCACCAAATTTCGGAAATGCATCCAAACTGCAAATTGATGCTAGTGATGTTGGAATTGGTGGTGTTCTGATTCAAGATGATGACCATGGTGTTGACCATCCTTCTTGCTATTTCTCAAACAAATTTGATAAACATCAGAGAAATTATTCTACAATTGAAAAAAAGACTTTGGCTCTCTTACTTGCTGTACAGCATTTTTAAGTCTACTTGCAAGCAACCACCTTACCCATTGAAATATACAAAGACCATCAACCACTCACAACTTTTAAAAAAATTAAGAAAAAATACTAGACATTGATTAAGTGAAGTTTGTGCTTGCAGGAATTAAATTTAATCATGTAATCTTGCATATCAAGGGTAAGGATAATGCTTGTGCTGATGCACTGTGAAGAGTTTGAATGTATAAAGACAAAATGTATGATTCCAGGGATTCAGTAAGTTTGTATTTTGTTTGTTTTTTGTACTTGTTAGGGTAGACAAGATGACTTATTTTCATTGTATATTTTGTTTATATTGTAACAGTACTTCGTCTCTTGATCATTCAAGAAAGTTACCTTTTTCCGGAAAACTTTTTTCTTTTAAGGGAAAGAGTGTTATATGTGTGTACGTGTATGTAGAATTGTCTAGTGTATGTTTTGTGGAACAGTCTAGAAAATTCTATACTGTAAATTTCTCGACTATTACAGACAGTTCTATTTACAGCTGGACTATACTGAGTCTGACACAAGACTAGATGTGATTACGAATGTATGGAAGGTTCTCAAGCAAGACACAGATATCAACAAGACAGTGGAAACTTCTGGAAAGTTGTTTTGGATATATGCACTCACTGGCCACTTCATTAGGCACACCTGTTCAACTGGTCGTTAACGCAAATATTTAAACAGCCAATCATATGGCTGCAACTAAATGCATTTAGGCATGTGGACATGGTCAAGACTATCTGCAGCAGTTCTCACCGAGCATCAGAATTGGGAAGAAAGGTGATTTAAATGACTTTGAATGCGACATGATTGTTGATGCCAGACGGGCTGGTCTGAGTATTTCAGCAACTGCAGATCTACTGGGATTTTCATGCACAACCATCTCTAGGGTTTATAGAGACTGGTCCAAAAAAGAGAAAATATCCAGTGAGCGGTAGTTCTCTGGGCAGAAATGCCTTGTTGATGCCAGAGGTCAAAGGAGAATGGCCAGATTGGTTTGAGCTGATAGAAAGGCAACAGTAACTCAAATAACCATTTGTTACAACTGAGGTATGCAGAAGAGCATCTCCAAATGCACAACACATCGAACCTTGAAGCAGATGGTGCTACAGCAGCAGAAGACCATACCGGGTGCCACTCCTGTCAGCTAAGAAGAGGAAATTGAGGCTACAGTTCCCACAGGCTCTCCAAAATTGGACAATAGAAGATTGGAAAAACGTTGCCTGGTCTGATGAGCCTCGATTTCTGCTGCAACATTCTGGATGGTAAGGTCAGAATTTAGCGTAAACAACATGAAAGCATGGATCCATCCTGCCTTGTATCAACAGTCCAGGCTGGTGGTGGTGGAGTAATAGTGTGGGGATATTTTTTTTGGAACACTTTCGGCCCCGTAGTTCCACTTAAGTATCATTTAAATGCCACAGCCTTCCCGGTATTGTTGCTGACCATGTCCATCCCTTCATGACCATAGTGTACTCATTTTTTGATGGCTACTTCTAGCAGGATAACGTGCCATGTCGCAAAGCTCAAATCATCTCAAACTGGATTTGTGAACATGTCAATGAGTTCACTGTACTCAAATGGCCTGTCTCCACAGTCACCAGCTCTCAATCCAATAAAGCACCTGTAGGATGTGGTGGAAAGGGTGCTTCGCATCAAGGATGAGCAGTCGACAAATCTGTAGCAACTGCATGAAGCTATCCTGTCAAGATGGACCAAAATCTCTCAGGAATGTTTTTAGCACCTTGTTCAATCTATGCAATGAAGAATTAAAGGAGGAGACCGCACCTCGGCAAAGTATATTTCAGCAGAAAGTAGAATTCTTGAAGTGTCTAAAATGCATAGTTTTATCAATTTTAATTTGGTAATGATTCAGTGCGACGCATTTTAAAACCGGCGAGTCCTCAAATCGGCGTCAATATCAGGGGGCAGACATTTTTCACTTGGGGAATCTAAGGCTGCGTTGGGAATGCACACTTGTCCACTGGCTCACTCACTCTCTATATTGTTTTCAATGTGGAACATTCACTACATAGTTCCCTATATAGTGGGTGAGTGTACATTTTGAACACATTATCCAATCAAACCCCAGTGCCGCGGTGCTCGTGGCATCGGTTGTTCTCTTTTGTGATGAGGGCCTTCAGTAAGCTCACCCAGCTGTTTTTATTTAAGCTGGCCTGATTAACAATCAAACAATTTATCGACTGAGCGACCAAGACGGTCCAATATGTGACCTATAATTAGAAATGGTAATGAAAAGGTGAATTGCCATTGCCAACATTTATATAATTGATATGGCATTGTATACCCAAAACTTTCAATGACTTTGCAGCCCTTGTTTTTCGCTGTCCTTAGGATTGTCACACAGCTGTGCAACTTTACAGCACCCTTTATCTGTGACAACATTCAGAATATACTAATTCTTGAGCCTTGAAACTAATTTATGCAAATCTGTGTGTTAAATTAGGGAGAAATTATAAAGACATATTGATATTTTACGTCGCATTTATGCAGGGTTGGGTCTCATATTTTCGTGGTGCAATGCATAACAATGCTATCAAAAGCTGAATTAGACTGTTGTTGGTTTTACCACCTAATCTGACAACTGAATCGGGAGATGTAAACTGCGAGAGGTTTAAATTATGCTTTTAAAGGTGACATCTTTCGAAATCAAATTCAAAGTCAGGGTAAAAATGTCTGCCCCCTGAACAGGGCCAATTTGAAGACTCGTGGTTTAAAAATACATTGATTGGATTTTATCAAATCTGATTTTAGAAATCAAAATTGATTAAATTTGAATCTGATCTCCTCCTTTAATACATGAAAGCAAAGAAAGTCCAAAAAGGGGGTAAATTATTTTTCTCTCAAACATGGCCCCAAGAAAATATTTGAGACTCAGTTTCTTTGACATTGCAAAAAGGTACCAGGATTTCTCAGTACAGTTTGAAATCATTACATGACTACTGATGGTCACAGATTCTTGTGTGTGTAGAATTAGAAGAATTCAATCCATCAACTTAATCCATTCTGTTCATTCCATTTATATTCAATCAATCTGATTACAATTTGTTGCACTACCTCTTTCTGATTATCTCCAAAATTTTTTTTTTTCTGGGTGAATCGGATCATGAGAATAGGTTACATGAGACATTTTGAATCTGATGATAGTTGTCAATCCAAATTATAAAAGGATTTTAATCCCATTTTCCCTCTCGAAAATTGACATTTATATAATTGATATGGCATTGTAAATAATAAGAACTGATTGATGATATTTGCAAGCATTTGATTTTGAAACACCTTTAATTTGAGACACAGCTGGGCAACTTGAATGAATACACTCATTTTAGCTGTGGCAACATTCAGAATATAGAACGGATTCTTGCAGCCTTTTTTCTCAAGTTTAAATAACAAACTAATTTATGCAAATTTGTGCTGCTTAACAGCAACACAAGCGCTGTTAAAATATAAAGACATATTGATATTTCTAACCTAAAAATATCCAGAAGCTAGCTAGTTTTCTTAGACCTGCAAAATGATGCTATTTAAAAAACAGACTGAAAAATTTTACCAATTTAGTCAGAAACAACTGTGGGACATGGAGATGTAAAACACAAAAGGTTTAGGTTAACAAGAAACATTTGAAAAATGGATGTTTTTGAAGATCAAATTCAAAGTCAGAATCTTCCCCAAGTAAAATTTGCCCCCTGACATTGAAGCCAATTTTTTTTTTAGGTGTTTTTTTAGGAGGTCTAACTAATATATATTGCATTCAATTAAAATATGCGTTTTAGACCCATCAATATATTTAATTTGTGCACAAATATACATTGCTGAAGTGTCCTTTCCTCCTTTAAGGCAATTCTGAAAGGTCAAATCTGGTCCAAATAAGGAAATGAGTATATCATTTTCTCTCAAACTGATGTTTTTAAGAAAAATATTTGTCCATTTTTTGGCTTCAGTTTCCCTTTAATATTGCAAAGAAGTTACTGTGAGGATTTTTCAGTACAGTTTGAAATCAGCCCTCTGGCTTGTTTGTTTGTTGATGGTCACAGATTCTTGTGTGTGTAGAATTAGAAGCCATTTTGATAAGAAATTTGAGTTAGAGTCTTAACTTGCATTTGATGTCATTCCATCTCATTTCCCTGTAAATCTGAGAACATTTTGTTGCATGTCCTCCCTGTTTATTTTAAACTTTTTTTTCTAGCTTTTCCAATATGAGAATAGATTACTTGCAAAGTTTTTACATCATATGATAGCTATTATCCAAAGTATAAAATATTTTAATCTCTATTTTCCCTCTCGAAAATTGACATTTTATGTAGAAAGGCCTGACTTTGGAAGATAATACTAGGAACTGATTGATGATATAGACTTACAAGTGATCTGAAGGGTTGAAACAACTTTAATTAAGAGCAGAAAAAGGATTTTTGAATGAATACACTCATTTCTCTGTGGCTTAAGGCAATATAAACTTATGGTGAAAATGGCAGTTTTCAAGAATTAAAGCATTTTTTTCACAAGTTTAAATAACAAACAAGATTTTTATGTTACAAATATCTCAAAGTACCTTAAAGGTTCTCTCTAATTTAAAAATATCCAAGAGCTAGCTAGTCTTCTTCGACTTCAAAATGATGCTTATTTACAAAACAGACTGAAAAATACCATACATATTTAAGCACAGAAACCAATGTGGGACATGGAATAGAAACACAAAACTTAGAATGTATAACAAGAAACATCTGAAAAATTGATGTCTCAAGTATGGACATTGTTTCTAGAATCTTCCATGGCCAATTTAACTGAGAAATACAAGATGTTTTTCTAGGTGTTTTTTTTTGAAAAGTCTAACTAATATATATTGCATTAATGAGCAAAATGTTGCCTTAAGACCCATGTAATATATGTAATATGTGCACAGCTTATCACCTCACTATTACTGTCCTTTGAACTGCTTGAATTTCTCTGTAATCAGGTCACCATCTGCACCAGATATGTGGTACTGCCCACCACAATATGTTGAATAAGTAAATAGTGAAGGAAATGAGAAAACAAGTTTTAATTTTTAACAAATAAAGTCAAGATTGAGCATTTTCCATTTATGTGGAACAAGTTTTTTACAATTTTCTAACTGCCCACATGGTGAACTTTTAGCACTAATCCAAAATTGGCAAAAAAAAGTGATTTTTTCAGCTAGGACCCTTTTCAGGGTCTCCTAACTATACTATTGTGCCTTGGGTACAGTCAATCTTCCTTGTACAGGCAGACCTGTCCTCAAATAGAAAGACTACAGCACAATTTAATCCTGGCCTCATAGGGGGCCCTTGAAAACTGAATTTTTGATTTCCACCAATAGAAATTTTCATTTTGAGAGGCCAATATCTTGAAAATGAAAAGAGATAGATAAATTTTGATGAGATTTTGAAAGCCTGCCCCCAAATTACCCTCGATAACAATTTTCAGCCCATACCTATGATTTGTTCCAAAGATATTGGCCTCCAAAATCTGTATAAATTAATGTTTACGATTCACTTGGGCATGGCCCTCGATTTTTTGGGGGGCCATATCTTTGAAACCCCTTGGAGTAGGACCCTAAAATTTTGCATGTGTTCATTATGAATATAGTGGTACTCCCAAAATAAATTTGAGCCAAATCTGAGTTGGTGACCATGGAAGATTCTTATACTTTCGTTGAGTTCATATGGAATGACCCGTTAGCTGTTGCATATCTCAGGCACAAGAAACAAATATGAAAGTAAGTTCACAAACACTTCACACATATTAGTTCCCCCAAAAAAAATTTGAACCCCATACCATGTGTCCCACATGCACTTTTAAATGCCAAAAGTTAGGCTATTTTGGGTCTATGCCTGACTTCACTGGCCTATAAATCAATAACTAAGCTTTATTTCAATGTTTTAAAACTTTTGTCTTATGCAACTTTCATCAGTAAAGAAGAAAATTTATCCTTACAATGTCTTTTCACAAGAATAAGCCATAGAATATAGGTATGTAAGACCCAAAATAAAGTCGCCAATGAAATAATAAAGACATTTAGGGAAATTCCACAGTCCAGTATTTATTGATTTTCAAACATTTCTATACTTTTCTCACCAAAAGAGTAAAAATTTTGGTAGGAAAAAAAATTCTGACCTTGTAAAAGGAGTTAGAATTGCTTTTTTCATTAATTTAAAACCCTAAAATTTTAGGCGAAGGGTTAAGTTTAGACCAACTATGGGTATCAGATTAGGTCACTACTGCTTGTTCTGTATGTATATCACCATAATACTTTGCATTTGTTCATAAAATTACCCAAATAATGCCCCCAAAAATTTGAGGAGGATCTGAGAAAGTGGTGCAACAATCATTTGTTGAATTGACATGGAATGACTCATTTGATGATGCCACGATGAACTGTGTTCACTGACACACGTCTTCTAGACCATGTGCAAGCCCAGTGATTATGTAACTGAAACATGTCAAATATTAATGCAGTGCTGTCTGAGGGCTTGATGGTCACAAAGATCCAATATTGATATTCGGCCTCCTCTTTGACCCATGGAAATTGCACTGGTTTGTTCTGATGCTCGGAATCTTATCACTATGTTATACACAGTGGTGGACCATCTTGCTGATAAATGACACTGTTTTTTGTGGCTGCATTTTATACCCAATCATAATTGAATTACCAGTTACCTGATGAACTGTGGAATGTTCCAGATGGGTGTTTTTTCAATGTTCCACAAACCTTCCAGTGAAAGAGAATTTACAAATCACTAAATCTCATTTCTTTTGCCATTTTACATACTGTCCCAATTCTTGTTGAACTCAGGATGCAGATTATACGATGACATTACTAAAATTTACAAGCCATTTTAGCAAAAAAAAAAAAAAAAAATTGAAATTTGTTGGTTTAGACTTAATTTTTTTTCTCGATTATGACGTTCTAAGAAAAACAATTGCTAAATCGTTCTCTGAACTGAAATGTGTTTAAATGAGCTGACAGGAAAAAAAAAAAAAAAAAAAAAAAAAACTGTCTTGTCAAACACACACTGCTGCTGCCAGCCAACAATGATTCTTGCTGCTGCCTGGGGCTGGATATTGAGCTGAGGAGTTAACTGCTGATATCACAAACTATAAATACACATTTGCTGCCAAACTGTGTGTGACAGAGAAGAATGTTTTTGTGTTAATTAGACGAAACGTGTGTTTATAGGCTGGGGTTTGATTGACATTCAAAAGTTGCCAAACGTCTCCAAATCAGTTTCAGTAGTTGCCAAAATTGTTGGTGGATTCTCTCTGAAAAAAAGTTTCTTGAGTGGACTGAAAAGCCTTCATCGGACAACAAAATAAGTTGGCATCAATGAATTAAAGCCGATAACCAAACATTTTGTCCGAGTCCAGTCCGTTGCCGATCATAGAACTTCATTTCTCAAATACGCCTTTTTCCTCAGAAACGTAGACCAAACTCAGGCAGGCACTCGTGACGTCAATGTAAAAAGAAAGGAAAAACACGGAAGTCGGGTGAAGCACAGGTAACGCAGCACTTCTGAAAGATAGCTGATTAACTTAGAAAACTAAACGAGACGGGAGGCGGAGGAAATGGAAGCGGCGAAAGCGAAGCGTCGGGAGCAATTAAAACGTTGGGCCAGCTCAAGTACTGACAAACAGTCGGCTGTACCCAGGACACGGTGGAGAGGGAATGAAAGCGAATTTGAAGAAGCTGATCAAGGAAGTGTCGAGTTTGCTACGGAGCCTACTGAGGAAAATGGGAGGTCCGCGGTGCAGGGTGATCAACGACACACCCGCTCACCGAAAAGAAGGTATTGACGTTTCATGGGCTAAAACAGATTGTGGCTCGTCCAAGTTAAATGCCCGCTTGGTTGATGCGTGTATGTATATTCGTGCAGGCTAACGGAGACACAAAGTTAGCATTGTGTTTACAGCTCAAATGTGTAGCCAGCTCCCATGAGTTGTAAGTGGTGATTGATTGCTCAGCAGGGCTTGCATGTTGCTGCAGGCTGAGTAATGTTGACATAAAAATTACCCAAGACGTGAAGAGCAGCTAACTGATTTGTTTACCTTTTCGGTTATAATCTCTGAGGACGTGACAACCTGCGAGTATGGCTAGTTGTGTTGCCAGTGCGACACTCGACCTGTCCCGGCTCTTGTTCCTCCGTTTTACACACGTGGACCACACCTCAGTTTCTTGCAATGCTATGAACTATGCCCAGCTTTTCCTTATTTAGTTTGTCATGTTAATTTTGGAATACCATCAAGTATTGCGGCTGGCGTGATTAAACAACGCTTTTTGAGGTGACCTGCCGGTTTTGTCTCCTATAGTGCTGGCATGCATGAATTGGTAATACTCATGAAGAATAAAATGTCAGTTTTCTGTCCTGTTGCCTTTGAAGTCTTGGGATGGTTTCAACTGTTCTGTTTGTTCTCGCTCGGGGGTTAGAGCTAGGGTTAAATGGAACATTTCTCGTAGGTGTGAGTTAGGCTTTTCTGGTATATGAGAAATGGAAATTTCCCGTACAGTATATATACTCAGAGGCAATGAAAACGCAACACCAGTTTGGATTCAAATAATTTTGTGACTCAAATTTATTTTCTTATTTTAACAATTCAAATATGTTGGGTGGGTTGACTTTGATGAATTAAATGTGTTAATGGGCCGATTTGGACAATAATAAACAGATGCATTAAACATAACGAGCACAAGTTGAAAATGAAAAATCACAACAAGACTGAACGGAACACACATTTAAAAATGAACTCAAAAGAACAGTCAGTATCGAGTGTGACCCCCACGAGCATCCACACAGGCAGTACAACGTCTCCTCATGGACCTGACTAAGCGTCTTAGGTTGTCTTGGGGAAGTTCTGCCTGTAGTGCATTCTGGAGTTGCTGCCTGGTTTGAGGTCTGGGTATTCTTGATGAAAGAGCTCGTCCCAGTTGGATGTACTACACCCAAAACGTACTGATGCTGGACGTACTACACCCAAAACGGTGAGCCACTTGCCGAGCACTTACTTCCGCCTCTAGCATACCCAGGACCCTGCTCCATTGTTCAGTCGACAGACGTGGCTTTATGACACTTAAAAATGTTTTTTGTGTGGCTTTAATCATGCCTTTATATAGGGAAGACAACCCCTCCTTCATTTCAACTACTGTACTTGCACAACTCCTAATCCCATATGTTGTACTCAATATGGATTGATGAGAGTCCAACTCACACTGTTGAGTTACATGATGATCATTCATGTGTAACGAGGTACACATTGTGACCCCAATTGTGACTTAAGAACTCAAATTGGACTATTCAGGTCCTGAGCAAAAATCAAACCAAAATTTAGAGTGTTGCGTTTTCATTGCCTTTGAGTATATGAGGAGTGCACCTTCAAATTGACATGATCCTCAGTTTATTAGGTTGGCCATTTGGTCCAAATAGATGCTCCAAAACAGCAGTCTGAATTCTTCCTGATATTTACTGGAGAGATTCCTGTAGGATTTGAGCCGGCCCCACATTCTGCAAACCACTCGCCGTTCCACATTATTCAATAAGTGGTCTGCTGCACCAAGATCTGGGTCTCTGCAGGCCATTAGAGTAGACTGAAGCAGAGTCAGTAACTTGTTTGGTGAATTAGGCTGAAATGATTTGGTTTCTGTGGCAGGGCACCTAATGTGGTGGAGGGGTTAAACCAACTCTGTTGGATCCCTTTAATACATATCAGGAATATCTTTTGATGCCCCTCTTGCATCAACTGGCAGGCAATACAAATTGATAAAATGTTCAAATACATGCACCAACTGGTCTTAAGCCTGGTCTTAGCTAAGACCAGGCGTAACTTGGCGTTCTAAGTCCAGTCGCATAGTTACGCCAGTTGCACCAGCTGGTCTTACGCCTTCTTCTCACTAAGACCAGGCGTAAATATTACGCCTGGTCGGGAGCAGGCGTAAAAAAATGAAAAATCTTGCTGTTTCTATAGTAACAACTATACTAACTGTACTGTTAACGAGAGACGATGGCGCGTCTCATTTATCGCCTTTACAACGAGCGGGCGTTTAGATGAGAAAGAGTAGTTAGGGACAGAAGCAACCCACTGGACCTTTACTGTGACGAGGAGCTGATTGAGAGGTTTCGATTCTGTAGGAGAGATCCGTATGAACTTGTTGAAGAGCTGTCACCGGACTTGCAATTTGTGTCGGACCACAACGCAGCATTGCCACCAACACTGCAGTTGCTGATTGCTCTTCGTTTTTATGAGGAAGGTTGAAAAATGCCCAAGTCTACAATTCAAATGTGCCAATAAATAAAAATAGCAGTACCACTTTTGTTGGAATTGGATGAGTGTGTCGTGTCAGTGTGTCATGAATCATGAAAGTAAGTGCTCTTTTAAATTAAAATGCGCTACGGACTTTTGATTATAACCGCCGCTTTCCACTCCAACCAACCCAGTAAATGCAGGTGAATCCTCGCCAAACACGTCGACAATTATGTCGCTGTATACGGATGTTTTCGGGGGAGGACCTCCGCCGGTTTTGTGATTTTTTTTTTTTTTTTTTTTTTTTTTAAACGGAAGCATCTTTCTTCGCCTTACTCAAATGGTCTTTCCACTTTTTCCTCACATCACCCTCTGAGCGAAGGCTGCCAGAGTCAGAGCAACTGTTAATCGCCTCCGTTATCGCTGTCCAAGTTGATTGTTTTTTTTTTTTCGTCACGATGCTGTACTGCTTGGCAGTGAGTGTTGCCCTGTGCTGACTGTACAGGTCGATTCATTTTCGGATTTCGATGTCAGTGAAGTTTCCCTTTCTTTTTCTTTCCTCCATAGTTGCCGCAAACAGAAGCGATAAGTTAGGCTACAAAGATGCCAGACAGCGGAAGGTAACAATGTATCCTAGCAACGCACGCTACGTAAGCATTCACAGGAACGCGCATCGCTAAGACCAGGCGGAGTTAAGACCAGGCGTAAGTCTGGTTGGTGCAACTGGACTTAAGTCCATTCTAAAGACTGGTCTTAGTTACGACTAACTTAGCAGTTACGACCAGGCTTAGTTAAGACCAGTTGGTGCAACCGGCCCATAGACACAACAGTTTCTCATTTACGTTTTTTAAATAGCGGTGATGAAAACAATTTTGTGAATGCACAGTTATTCTTTTTCTTTTACTCTTTTCACATTTCTATTACTAGTAATTCCTGGTGTATTCCACACTTGAAAAAATGTCTGGATCACCTCCTTTAGTTGTGACGGAGAGCTTGTATCAACGAACAATCCCTGAAAATCTCTGGCATCGACCGTCAATGAATGAAAAGTATTTATCAATGCTACTTTGTCCATTTTTGTAACAATTAATTTTCATGGCTGTGCCCCATTATTAAGGGCTGACATCTTGGAAACTAAAATTCAGGAATTAAATTTTGCTTGGAGTTTGTTGTTATTAGTAGGACCTGTTTTTGAAATATGATAGAAATTGAAGACGGTCAGGTGGGAGGACTCTGGTGATGGATTCACCCTCCTTCAGTTCTAGCACACTTTTCCTCACTTGAGGTTTATGATGGGTCTTAATCAGGCTTTATTCCCTGATCACTTGGAAACTGGCTATTAAACTAACAGGTGCAATTCTTTAGTTCTTCTACTGCTAGCTTTACCGTTTCAGGTTGCAATAAGTTTTTTTTGTTGCCACTTACTGTAATAAAACTCTTTCTCTTTGGACGTTTGAACGTTTTTAAGCTATTGGTGTGATTGGCCTAAATAAACTAACTTCACAATTACTGTCTAAAATGAACTTATGGGTGCACATGGTCTAGGGCTGGGCGATTAACTGAATCGTGATTATTTTAATCGCAGTAAAAGTAACTGCCACTAGGGGGCAGACAGACGAGCTTGCTTATTCCCTTTTTTTATGACACATACCTAATGCGGTGTCTGACAAACGATAGAGGAAATTTGAAATGCTTTGGGGAAGAAAACTGCGGTATGAAGTCTGCTAATTACCAGCAAGGTTTGACAGCCTCCATCGCCTTGGCATAATTAGCTCACCTTAAATCAATTCCTGTGTATTTTGCCTAACTTGCAGTCAAGCCATTTATTCAGCCAACTGACTAATTAAAACCTAAATGTGGCCAATAATGATTAAGAAGAGCTAGTGAGAAGCAGACAGACCTAACCAGGATACCGTGTTAGATTGAAAGAATGTCAGTAATCTGAATAAATAGCAGACCTCTGAATTCTACCTCTCATCGTAGAATTTTTACGTATTATTAAAAAGATTTCTTAAAAATAAAATCATTTTTAGATGGCCCTGGTTTTTAAGCGTTTAAAAATATACGCAAAATGGAAAACATTTTGTGAAGCATATCGAGCGTGAATGTGAGAGAGAAATTATTTTCGCATTGCGCACAACAATTGCAGGGAACATTTGGCAAATGCGTTCAGGCAAATCTGTGCTGCAAATTTGTGGCATTTTTTTTTTTTTTTTTTTTGGTAATTGAACAAGATTAATTTAAAATAAAGTAATTCATAGCTCTTGATTTTGGTTGCGTATGTTCAGAGTAACATCTAGAACCAGCACACCATGGGGCTCTTCATGACCAAGGTTGGCTACCCCTGCTTTAGGGAGTGTATCCTGAAGTGCACTGTACTTTTTGGCTATGGTACTGAATTACGTGTTGGGTACTGTGGGATTTCTTGCAGAAAGCGTGTGAGATTTGAGAGGAGTGCCGAGTTCTTGGCTGCTTGTGCATGTGGAGATACTGAGGAAGCAAAAGAGATGCTGATGGAGGCGAGAGAGAAAGATGGAGGAGATGTGGTTAACAGTGCCAATGCAGACGGAATCACTGCACTTCACCAGGTAATTACATCCCACCAGGGAATCCTCTCCCACTTATTTTGATTGTGTCTGGAGCATAGTGAAGGGCTATTATTAATGTTGGCCTTTGCTGTAGCGTTACCACCAGGCCAAACTTTTGATTTTTAAAAATTTTAATCTGATTGAGATGCCGTGGCATGTCTGTAAATTGGTGGTTCATGCTCGAAAACCCTCCAATATGGCTGAATTGAAGCAATTTAGCAAAGAAGAGTTAGCCAAAATTCCTTCAGTGACTTAAAGGACTCGTTGCCCATTATTGTAGTTATTGCCTCCCAGGGTGGCACAAACAGTCATTAGGTTAAGGGGGCAATTATTTTTTCACATGGGTGACAAAGATGTTGAATGCCTCTTTACTGTCAACAAATGAAACGATCATTTAAAAGCTGCTTTTTGTGCTTACTCATGGTGTCTTTGTCGTAAATTTAAATTAGTTGGATAATCTGAAACATGTAAATATTACAAGCAGAAATAGAAGTAGTTGGGAAGGGCATAAATATTTTTGTCACAGCACAGTATGGATAATGCCATCCCAAAGAAAAAAGAAATTAACTTTACTGGGATAGTGAAATCAGAGAACTTGTGTATGCAGAGAATGGAAGTTTTGTTAAAGCTAACTTAAACAACCTTAACAGAAAGAAAAAATATTGTGAAAATTGATCAGCTGTACAATTGTTTCAGTACTGTATATGCTGTAACTGAGGGGAGAGCTCATCAGTTAATTCAAACTGGGCTTGCCCTCCAAACCGAAATCTTTGGCTCAGCTCACTGAACAGAACCCCAGTGGGTTCGTCTGATCATGGAGGGCTCTTTCTCATCTTAATGCCTTTTCATTATTTTTTTTAAGAAACAAGATGCTCTGCCACTGCTTATTTTTTTTCTTTTCTGGTTTCGTCTATAGGATCAGTAATTATACTATTATTTATACCATGTTAATTAGTTGGACTTTCCAAATTATGCCTGCTCCATACGAGGTACTGAAGTTGCACCGACGCACAGCACTTAACAGGGCTTCAGTCTAAGTGGTGCACACTAGTCATATTCTTAAGTTTGTATTAGCTTTCAGTTTTACGTCAGGCGTAACGCTCCACTCAGTTCTACGTCCAGCTGGTGCACTCTGCTTCAGCAGTACAAGTCCCAATCTTTTATTGTGTCCCTTTCATTTTAGCAAGTCAAGCTTCTTGAAACGTGGTTAGCCAGTCGTAACCGAGTAGGCTTTAAGGCAGGGGCCCTTAAAGAGACGGGAGCCTAAATGGGCTGTTTCAGGCTGATTAAGCCTCTGGTGCTGCACACACTGCCTGTACAGCTGTAGCTAGGTGCTTTTTAACCTTAAAAACTTGCGAAAGTGTTTAAATAGACCACAAAAATGAAAATGATTATATTGGGAAATGGGCACAATATGACCCCTTTTAGGGTTTAGTCAGTGCCAGGAACGGGTCATGAAAAATGCTCATAGAAAGTCTGTGCGCTCTTACTTTGAAATGCGGAAAAGACGTTGTCAGCAGGCGGTCACTTGCTATCTGAAAATGGCCGAGTGGATTTTCGTTTGAACTTGCGAATGTTTGTCTCAAAACTCCATGTGAGTAAAATGCTAATTCCACAGTGTAGAATTGAGATCCACAAATGCTTTTTTGATATACAAATATAAACTAGATTCACAAATGACAGGCTGAGCACAAAATACAGCTATTTGGGTGTTTGCAAGTTTTTAGAAAATCAAGGAAGAAGTTTTTATTTAATAATAAAATCAGTTTATTTCCAACTAGACAAGTAAATTAATTTTTCAAGGTAACAAATGTATAAAAGTTCATCACAACAATAACAAACTAAAAATCAGTCCCTCCTGGATTTCTCTGGCTTTTTTTGTGATTGTTGTGGTCTAAAATGCCTGATTTTGCAGCAGCTTTTTCAAAAAGTTGCAATGAAAGTTGCCGTGTTTTGAGGACAAAATTGCAAGGCTGCACAAAATTCCCGTGGGTTGGTTGAATTTATGTTAATAGTTGGATCGCAACATCACAACTTCCTGGAGGGACTCATGTACTGTAGTGTAGTGTTCTTCATGTAGCTTAAATCTGGCATTTTTGAAGTGACCTGTTTATTAAAACTCACCATCCTTGTCAGGTTCATAGCAGGGATCATTGTCTGAATCATCAACAACATTCTCTGAGTCTTAACCATCCTCATCTCCAAGCAGTCTGCTCATAACTTCATCTTCCCTGAGCCAGACCTTTCTCCTGGTGGCTGCCATCTTGTTCAGTTGGCTGTGTTTTGCACTGCGGTTCTCATAGGACTCTGTTGTACCAGAATGTGGAAGCCCTCTTTTGGAAACCATTGTTACTAATATCAGTTAGGTGTGTCTTGCAAAACAAAATTAGGACCGAATTGAATCTGATAGTGCAGTTAACTCAATTTTACTAGAAATGTCAGATAGCCGCCTTTTGCGCTCAGTCTCTCAAATAAAAACCAGATTCGCAAATACCTGTTTGAAAGCTGTATATGTTAGATATTCTCAAATGCTTTTTAATAATTTGGAAATTGATTCAATGTATTCACTGATTCTTTATTTTTATTTGTGGAATTTGTGTATTTACAGATCTGTTTTATATTTGCAAAATATTACTTTGAATTTAAAAATGTACATTTTTGTTTTAGTGGTAGTTGTTTTATATTTACAGGTCACACGTTTACACACAGATCGTTTGTCTGTTCACACAAATAACATTGAAACTAATCCATCTACGTAAGGTTGTTGCCTAACACTTGTATTCATGAAACATTTGTCCTCTGCTCTGTTGATGCCATATTTTCGGGCCCATCTTCAAATTGACCACGAGGGCTGCTGCTCAGAATACCAGCTCTTACGGTGGTAGAGCTTGGGCCAAAAATGGAAATGAACGTGATTAACACCGAGTAAAAATATTTAAAACTCGACTCGGCAGGCTGAATTTGCATGCATTGTTTCTTTTGTAATTTTTCTGTCTTTTTGGCAGTCCGCAAGTGGTGCATCGCAAAAAAAAAATGATCAGGAAATCTAGCACCAATGACAAAAATGCAATCGCTACAGAATGAAGACGATACAAAACCATTTTTCTTTGTTTTTGAGAATAGATTTGCTTCATATATGCACTGACTCAGACTCCTTCAGGGTCAAGGGATGTTTTTGTTTTAATACAACATCTCTTTTAACGATGTCTGCCTGTACACTGTGTTGTTGTGAAGACAATGAGTCTTAAGGTGGGGAAATTATTTTGTTTTTTGTTTTTTTTGTTTTTTTTTTGGTTGTTCTTTTTAAATGTTGGGTTTAAAGGTTTTTTTTAAGTTTTTAATCATACTAAGCTAATATATGAATCATTTTTGAATAATTCAATCCACACCTAATATGTCAAAAACTATAAATTCTCTGAATAAACATAATGTATGACCTTCTCAATTTGATAATTCTTGGGATGCTTTCAGAGACATAAATGAAGCTTAAATGCAAAGTTTTGTATGGCGATTACTCTCTGTGAAACTCACCCCAAATGTATTGATATCACAGTTATAAGATGCAAATGTTTTGCACCTTATTTTTTATCACTTAAAATTCATTTGATCCTCAGGCCTGTATTGACGGAAGCATGGAGGTGGTAGATTTCTTGCTCGCCCACGGTGCAAATGTGAACCAGGCTGACAGTGAGGGCTGGACTCCCCTGCATGTGGCGGCTTCCTGTGGGAACCTCGAGATCACAGAGTAAGTGTGCATCTGCAGCAGGAGATTTCCGGTTGTCGATGCCATGGCCTACCTTCAACAAAACAATGGTTTTGTGACAGGAAGCTGGGCCCTTCACTTATTCAGAGCAGCTTTATACAACGTGTTTTGACCTTCTGTTTTAGGTGAATAGATGTTTATCTTAACCCCTTTGTGCAGATGTAGATGCCAGCTGACGTGGAGCTGCTCTTTTTATGCATGCAGTTACACTTTTCATCACTACATGGCACACCCGGATCAGTTATTGAATATTCACGAGCAAGCCGAGCTCGAACACAGTTCATCACAGTTTGAACACAGTCATCACATATTACCGCGTAATTTCTTACTGTGGATTTACGCGTAGATTCGTCTGTCAAAGAATTCAGCTGTCTTTTGCAGCCTCATACAAGCTCTCACGGAAATACAATCACTTCAATGGTTATTCAATGCTATCTGCTTATAAGCAAAGCTATAGTACACATGACATTCTCCTGGTAATTACGTATTGATTGAGTCGATTTTTATCCAATGCCAGAAAGTATAAGCTTTCCTCAGTAATTGAAATGAATTGATTGGACCTTCAGAAACATATTTAAACACATGCGTAATAGAATGACGTGATTGCATGGGAAAAAAAAGGCTTCCAGAACCAAGCCTGGAGTGCAGAGCTTATTCGCGGGATGGAAATGTGATTCTGAGATGGAAAATAGCAGTTATTCTGAATGGAACGGACTGGAGGGCTGACGGCATTAATACTTTTGAGGAGCAGTTCAATGATGGAGAGTATTTTCTCTTGAAGTGTGAGTAAAACTGTCTTTGTATGGCTCTATCTTGCTTCTAGCCAGCTAGCTAACTAGCCAACTATTTCTTATTTTCGCTTTACCACTGTGATCACAGAGCTAGTTTGTCACACTGGGTAACAAGAGTAGTCGATACTGTAGTGTGCTGGCATTTTGCTTTATGTGGTGATCTGTTTTTGAATTTATACCGTATTCAAAAAAATAGAATGCCTTGGACTTTTGCTGGTTTAAAATGCGAATGGCTATTACTGTGTTGTGAGTTATACTTGCTCCTTATAGGGTGTGAAAAGGATTGTTACAAGCGTGCGTTTTGCTTGGATGATCGGAATTGTAAGCAGCCAGCTTTCCGTCTGAGTGGACGTTCTGACCGTAAAATAAACGGTTCCTTTAAAGAGTACGTGCGGTTGCTGATACGGCTTTATAGAAAAATGGGTGGAACTCTGAATTTTATCGTGGAGAAAAGGTATGTTTTTGGTTTGGAGAGGTTACTGGTGACCATTAATGTCCAGCTGTGTCTATATTGATAAACTCATGCTAAATTCAACCAGAAAATTATTTATTCCTATTGAATTTCATGAGTCAAAAGTTGATTAGTATTAAAAATACAACCCCAATTCCGAAATCGTTGGGACGAAGTGTAAATTGTGAATAAAATCAAAATGCAATGACTTTCAGATCACGAGCCAATATGCTATTTACAATAGAACATAGATGACTTTCCAAATGTTGAAACTGAGACATTTAACATTTTTATCCACAAAATGAGCTTATTTCAAATTTTCTGGCAGCAACAGGTCTCAAAAAAGTTGGGACACGGGCAAAAAACGGCTGAAAAAGCAATTAATATATAAGAGAATCAGCTGAAAGAATATTTAGCAAGTAATGAAGTTAACTGGCATCAGGTGTGTAACATGATTGGCTATAAAAAGGATGTCTTAGAAAGGCTGAGTCTCTCAGAAGTAAAGATGACCAGAGGCTCTCCAACCTGTGAAGGCTTGCGTAAAAAAATTGTGGAATGTTTTAAAAACAATGTTCCTCAATGTCAAATTGCAAAGGCTTTGAAGGTCTCATCATCAACAGTGCATAACATCATCAAAAGATTCAGAGAAACTGGAAAAATTTCTGTGCGGTATGGGACAAGGCCGAAGACCTTTACTGGATGCCCGTGTTCTTCGGGCCCTCAGACACCACTGCATTGCTCACCAGCATGATTCTGTCATTGACATTACTAAATGGGCCCAGGAATACTTCAAGAAACCACTGTCTGTAAACACAGTCTGCCGTGCCATCCACAGATGCCACCTAAAACTCTCATGCAAAAAAGGAAGCCATTTTTGAGCATGATCCAGAAACGCCGTCGTGTTCTGTGGGCCAAGGCTCATTTAAAATGGACTTTGGCAAAGTGTGCTGTGGTCAGACGAGTCCAAATTTGACATTCTTGTGGGAAATCATGGGCGTTGTGTCCTCCGGGCTAAAGAGGAGAAAGACCACCCCTCCTGTTATCAGCATTCAGTTCAAAAGCCAGCATCTCTGATGGTATGGGGATGCATTAATGCATATGATGTGGGACACTTGCATGTTTTAAAAAGCACCATGAATGCTGAAAGGTATATAAAGGTTTTAGAGCAACATATGCTCCCCTCCAGATGACATCTATTCCAGGGAAGGCCTTGTGTGTTTCAGCAGGATAATGCAAAACTACATACTGCAGGTATTACGACAGCATGGCTTCGTAGTAGAGGAGTCCGTGTGCTGAACTGGCCTGCCTGCAGTCCTGATCTTTCACCGATTTGAGAACATTTGGCGCATAATTAAACAAAAAGTCTGTCAAAGGAGACCCAAAACTCTCCAGCAGCTGGAAGCCTGTATTAAACAAGAGTGGGATCAATTCCAATGGCTAAACTCAAGAAACTTGTCTCCTCAACGCCCAGACGCCTCCTCTCTGTCTTAAAAAGAAGAGGGGATGCTAGACCATGGTATACAGGCCCCTGTCCCAACTTTTTTGAGACCTGTAGCAGCCATCAAATTTGAAATGAGCTCATTTTGTGGATAAAATTGTAAAATTTCTCAGTTTGAACATTTGCTGTTATCTCTGTTCTATTGTGAATAAAATACTGGCTGGTGTGATTTGAAAGTCATTCCGTTTTGATTTTATTCAGTTTACACTTTGTCCCAACTTTGTCCCAAACTAGCAAAATTAAAACAAAAATTAAATCAACTCGTCTACTTTGCTTTTATTGGTGTCTGATCAGTAGCCTATTTGATGGAAATTGGGCACCTTGAAAATGAGCGTATGCTTCCAGCCTTTCATCGAAGCGCTTAATGTGCGGAGATTTCTAAAATTAGAAGTTATGCCTATCAGGTAACTTCCAGCTGCTCTATACCCGAGGAGTTTCGGGACATAACCCAACCAAAGCCAACGAAAAGCTAGTTTTCTGGGACAAGTTGCAGTTCAGGCATCTCTGCGCAGAAACTGCAATCGGAAAGAAAATTACCGGTGCGGACCTGTTCCATTTTCTCATATTTGTTATCAGAGCATAAAATGAACGTTACACACTATGCCGCGTTTTAATATAACGTAAGCTAAATGTTCTTTGTGCGAAAAAACATGCTCTTTCATTCACATTACATTGCAGCTTTATTAAAACATTAATACAGTGAACACGCTGAATAAGTATTGGTGGTTTAGTTTACATCATTACAATCATAGCTCTGGCAAGGCAGCCTCATTCTCTGACAAAGCGGAGGGATATCCCGTCACCTAGTCTGTAATGTTTATAGCTACAATGCGAATTTGAATTTAAGTCATCTAGTGCTTCTAAGCCTAGTCCACTCAAGCGACATTAAATTATACTGGTGGGATGTCGAAGTTTGAATTACATCCAAGTTTTACCGTATCATTATCCCAGAGATGATGTTGTAGTGCTATCCAGTAACCCCGTCCCCAAAGAAGAAAACAAAGAATAGGTTTGCAGTGCAGTTTGGAATGCAGCTCGCTTGTTGGGCTGAGTTGCACATTTCAGTTTTAGAGAATTGTATCATATTTACACACGCATATATTCTTATTGACAATATTTTAATAAATCATCACAAATAAACATCAAGTTTCAACCAGAAAAGTTAACATTTCACTGAAGGGGCTAAGGTGTAAGCTTTCATCTGGCAAAATGATGAAACTCTTTTGTTTCATAGGGCCCCACATTTGCTTTTGAAACGCTGCCACTGCGTGTGTGTTGGTGGTGGGTAGAGGAAGGTTTCTTTCGAAAATGGAAGCCGCGGAAGCTATCTTGAATTTGGTTTCTGTCGATTTCAAAACGAACAATCCGATCAAATTTGAATTTGCTTTGTGTGATGTGAATGGGTGGAGGAACATGTCTCGGTATTTTCAATATGACTGTCATGGCAGCCATCTTGAGTTTGTTTTTTGTCTATTTTTGAGAGAACAGACAATCTGATCAAGTTTCAATGTTAATGTATGTTGGAAGTGGGTAGAGGAAGGTTCCTTTTTAAAATGGGCACACTGCAATTTTCAGTATGACTGCCTTTACATCTGCAGCTAGTTGTAGAGTTCTTTATAGATAACTGATGACATTAAACGGTAATTTATCATGTGGTATAACATGCAAACTTCAGTGGAGTTTGAAGTGATAACAGACAGACAAGCAGTTACAAGCAGTGGCTCAAACTGCTGAAATGGACCGGCAGTGTGGCTTGAAATGATTACTCTTCAGTATTGCTTCCAGATGGATTTTCTGTTGCTACTGTTGCAAATGTCAACAATGTATTAATCATCAAAAATCATAAAAAAATTTTTGTTTATTCTGTTTTGATTCATTTTCAGTATGCTTGAGTTCTTATTTGCAAATTATTCTTGAATGTCCAAAAGAAGGTTTTTAAACTTGATGGCAAAAAAACCCCCTGAAAATTCATAATTCCCGGGCCATTTGTGGCCTGTCATTCTCCCTGCTCTGAAGAATTGGCTGTTTAGAATGGGGATCTACTCTATGATGATGAGTTCTGATTGGCTGCCGAGCATGGCTAAATGCTAAAAAAAGTAAAGTTAGTGCTACAGGGGGAGAAAGGTGGGAAGGTCAAGTTATGAGTTTTGGAGTCATGAGGAAAGTTGAGCTGGTATTTCAAAACATTGAGCTACAGCTGAGAGGAACTTATGCCTTATTTGAAATTTTGTGAATTGTAAAAAGTACCCAAGGAGTATGGTAAGGGATACTGATACTTGTGTCCATCAAGCTTTTTAATGTGCAACCCCAACTTCGAGAAAGTTGGGACGGTATGGAAAATGCTTTGTGTCGTAAACTTTATTCGTAAACACACATCCATTCCTGGCTCACAGGCCTGCAAAGCATTAAAAAAAAGTTGAGATGGTGGACATTTTGGTTAAGTAATGAGGTGATAAATTTGAATAATGATATGTTTTGATACGACTGATGTCAGCAGGTGATTGTAGTCATGATTTGGTACAAATGCAGCATCCATGAAAGGCATAGTCCTGCAGGAGCAAAGTTGGGCCGAGGATCGGCAACGTGCCCTCAGATGTGAGAGAAAATCATTGAAAGGTTTAAAAACAATGTTCCTCAAAGAAGGGATTTGGGACATTTTACCTTGTACGGTGCATTACATAATTTAAAGATGAGAGGAATCTGAAGGAATTTCTGTGCGTGAAGAGCAAGGGCATAAGCCTAAACTGAAAACGTGTGATCTCCAATCACTCAGATGGCACTGCATCAAGAACCATCATTTATCTGTTAATAATAGAAAAGCAGGACCTCGGAATTACTTTGGTAAAAGTTTGAAAAGCTTTTCAATGCGTAGCTAATTGCACAAATGCCAGTTAAAAATTTACTGTGCATAAAGGATGACCAATGTTAACAGTGTCCAGAAGCACTGTCAACTTTTCTGGGCACTGAAGCATCTGCAGTGGAGCATCACATTGTGAAAACATATATTGTGGTCACACAAATTGATATTTCAAGTCTTCTTTGGATTAGAAGGATACCATTCTGCTCTGGGCCTGAGAAAAAAAGTACCATACAGACTGTTGCCACCTACAAGTTCAAAAGCCATGCACTGTCAGGGTGTTGGGCAGGGTCAGGCCACTTGGTGAGGATAACTTGCACCTCTGTGAAGGCTTTGTTAATGCTGAAAGTTACAATGAGATTTTGGAGCAACATATGCTGCCTCTTTTTTAAGGACGCCCACATTTATTTCAGCGAGATGATGCAAATCCACATTCTGCACGAATTGCAAAGACATAGCTATGGACAAAGAGGGTGTGGGTGCTGGACTGGCCTGCCTGCAGTCCCAACTTGTTCCCAGTGGAGAACTTGTGGTTTATTTTGAAATGCAAAATGCAATCATGCAGACCCCGTACTGTTGCACAGCTTAAGATCTGTTTACAGGAAGGATGGGACAAATTTACTCCTGAACCCCTAAATCACCTGGTGTCTTCAGTCCCTAAACGTTCATTATGTGGTTTGTAAAAGAATTTCAGTATTGCAAAAAGATAAATACTGTCCCAACTTTTTTGAAGTATACCAAGAGGCATTAAAAACACAACACAGTTAAGTTTCCATCACAAAGCGTGTATATAATAAAAAAGCAACAAAATATTTCCAAAACAGAATATGTTGCATTTTTATTTACGCATTTCTGAGAGATTGCACCTCAGAGTTCATACTGGATCATATGGAACAAGGTTAGTAACATGTGTGCCCACCATTTGCTGCGAACAGTGCTTGTATCCTTTTCAGCATCGAGGTCACCAAATTGTCGATCTGTCTCTGGAATTTGGTTCCACTCAGCCAACAAAGCAGCTCGAAGCTCACTGTGAGTTGTGGGAGGGTGATCTCGATGGCGAACTCACTGATCCAAAATGTTCTAAAGATGCTCAATGGGGTTAACGTCTGGCAAGTATGGAGGCCAGTCCAACACCCTGACGTTGTTGGTATCCAAACAGTCCCTGGTAATCCTTGTCGGGTGAGGATGAGCATAGTTACACGTGAAGATGATGAGACGGTTTTGGTGGATGTGGGGCACGACATGTGGTTCCAAGATTTTGTCCACATGGCGTTGTGCTGTCAGTGTTCCATCAACGAAAACCAACAGAGACCTCCAGCCGTATCCTACAGCTGCCCACACCATCGCACTTCCACCGTCAAATCAATCCGCTTGCTCCATGCACGGATCGACATGTCGTTCACCTCCTCTGTGGTGCACACGTCGCCTTCCATCATTGCGATACAGCAGGTAGTGCGATTCGTCACTAAAAATGATATTGCGCCACTTCAGTTTGGCCAGTTCTTGTCGGAATGCGCCTGTCCCCACTGACGACTAGTGGCATGTCTCCGATCTGTCAGGACCATCCCATGCGCTCTGAATGAACAGATTCCTTCGTCTTGGAGCCTTCTACATACTGTGCGGGAGCTGATGTGGTCACTGCTGGTCCTCCAGGAACTTCAGCACCTGTCTACGTTGGTGGATAAAAGTGGTCACTGAGGTGCATCGCTCGAATACGACGGTCCTGCACACATCTGGTCACACGTGGCTGCCCAGGAAGCAGCCGATGTCGGGTTTTTCCTGTCTGCCTGTATCTTTAGACGTCCAACTATCACATGATGCACTCCAAAGTGTGCCCCCATGCTTGCAGATCTCATTTCAGCCGTCAGCATTCCGATCGCCTTAACCCGGGTTGCGTGTGGCAGTTGCGGCATCATGATTCTTTTCAAATTTAGTTTTATCCCTGGCTTTTATAGCCAGAGCCAATGCGGAGTAGTGCATTCAGTATTTTTGCGCTCACACTCCTCTCCGTGGATTTTTCGGGGGGTGGCTTCGGCATCAGACTATTGCTGTCACAACGTAAACATGCCGACTTACCCAACGATATTACTCATCTATTCAGAGTTATTTCTCACCTTTACGTTAAGTTCATTTTTCAGGTCATTATTTCATTCTTTCAGCAGAACATTGTGCATTTTTTCTTGTTGCAAGTTTAATGCCTCTTAGTAAATGTTGCAAGAATGAAAATTGAGATCAGGGTTTATTTTGAAAAATTGTTAAAATTCATATGGTGAACCCATAGTTAATGTGCTGTTATATTGCTCTCATCGTTATACATGCCACATGCTAGTAATTTGTAATTAACAAATTGCTGCTTTCAGTTTTAATTTTAATTTCACTTACCATTCCAATTTTTTTCTGACTTGGGGTTGTGCTGATCAATCTCTTTCTGATAAGGCTAGTTGAACTGGTTATTTCAAATTGTGCTGTGAACAAGGGTTGTTCAGGGGTTGAACATACCATTGCCGTGCCAAAAACGTTTACTCATTTCTCCTGACCATTTTCCTGCCAACTTGGCAGTGTAGGCTTAACAAATAAGCAGGTTACTTTCCAGGTTTTCTGGCTCTGTAGAATTTTTAAATTGAAATAAATGCCTTTCTGTCAGTTTCTTGTTGCAACAGGGAGCAAGTGTGTGCATGGTGAACTGTGATGGGGACGTTCCACTGGACATCGCAGAAGATGAGGCCACAGAAGCTCTTCTACTGGAGCATACAATAAGACTGGGTAGGTCGTGCGTCTCGGACAGTTTGGATGTCGTAGGGCGCGAGAAGTTTGTCACAGATGCGGTGGATTTAAAAAAAAAAAAAAAAAAAAAAAAAAATCCACACATCCTTATTGAAATTTCAGGTTTTTGAAGAGTAAAGCCGGAAATGACCGCATAAATATCAGACTTTCATCTGATGTGACCTCCCAATCAACTAATATGTATAAGGAAAAAGCAACTGGTTAATTATTTTTATTTTTTAATCCCTCCACCACCCCCTCCTTTGGGGACAACAATATGTATTTGAATATAAAATTACATTTGTACATTTACACCCATTAAACAACATGTTATGGAAAAGAAAATTCATACGTTACATAATGGAATCCAAAATGAATGGCAATTAATCCATGAATAATGGTAACAAAATGATAGCAAATGATAATAATAGATATATCCTATCACAGTAGTAAGACAGAGAACCCACCTTAACAAATCGTCCCAGAGCCACAATATCTGCAAAATTAACTATGGCTAATGTTAATTATTAGGAAAAAAATGTTATTAAAATCTTGCAACACCCTGGCTGCATAATTATACACACCCTTTCATAAACGGAGCTGTTGCTTTTTTTGAAGTCAGCTGGATCACATTTATCATCATGTTTGTTGGCAATTAGCAGATATCTGTGTCATAGCCACTCTAGATGTAGCAAGCACGATGTTTTTGCATTGTTACATTTTACATTTAAAAATATCCCTCCAAAATATAGTTAAAGATTACAAATGGTATATCCCAGGGTGGCCTGCTGCCAATAACGCATGTCTTGCTTAAATAACATGCGTTATGACTGACTTCACCCCATCTGCTAGTGGAAATCGGCAAGCTCAGAGACTTATCCGACTCTCCTTCCTCACCTCGTGATGAACCGCTTGCCTGTTGGCAGGGTGGTCTGTTGTAGCTGCTGCCCTTGTAAGCAGCTAGGTCAAGTTTGTGTTCCGAAAAGGTCCATAAAAGGTGAAAAGATGGCTTTCTCCTCACAATTCTAGGAGACTAGTGTCCGCGGATCCAATTGTGAGCACTCTTGCCCCACGCCATTTCCCCAGTGGAAAGGGTTTTGATCCACATGAAACAACAGATCAAAGGCCAACTGTTATTTAATCTAATTAACAACAACCGTCGATCATGATTCAATATTGTTCATCTAGCCAGCCGAAGGCATTCCACTAATTCTTAAAGGAAGAATTTAAAAACACAATGTAAATTAATAATTGTTGGCTATTATCTGGATCAATAAGATCTCTGACCGTCTTAAAGGGATAATATCATCTTCAAGGTAAGGTCCTGTCTGTGGCTCCTGCCGATAATGAAAGCCATTCTGATCAGAGAAGCTATGATATCTCATTGTTAAAAAGTACTTCTCTGGACAGGAGGATAAAAGAGTTATGAAGGTTTGATGTCAGTGCAGCTAATCAGCACAGGAAAAGCAGCACCACAGAGACATTGCTTTGGTCAGGACCACCCTCTCAGTTGGATGAGCAGATGAGAAGAAAGCTTATCTGTGGGGCTTTCTAGAGCCCGACTGTGACTTACTTGGTACTACAGGAATGTCTGACAGGGACGAGTCACTCCTTGCATGTAACGGCCTGCGTGTTTTCTGCACATGTCTGGGCAGTGGGGTTGGGTGGCTAGATTAAAAATCTATCACAAAAAATGATATTTAAGCGCCCCAGCGGCTCATCGGTCTGTGCGCGTGCACTGTGGGGGCTGTGTCCGTCTCATGGCGACCCGGGTTCGGTTCCGGCATGGGTCATGTGTCACGTGTCTTCCCCCTTCTTCTCCCCGGCTTTCCTGTCTACCTCCACTGTATAACTGTTAGATAAAGGAAAGAATCCCAAAAAAAAAATAATCTTAAAAAAAAAAAGATATTTAATAGTATTTGGCAAAAAACGTACTGGATCTGTCCTTATGCTGAAGAAGATGAGCCCTTCCAGCATAACAGTGATCACTTCTTGGAATGCCCCGTCACACCGCAGACGTCTGTCCCATAGGAAACCAGTGGAATTACCTAAGCAGAGCTGTACACGGGACAGCTATTAAGAAACCTGCCATTTTAAATTGGGTTTGTAGACTTCTTATCCACTGTAGGTGTCGCTGTAAGATGTTCTGTCTGTAATTTATGCTCCGTCTTCCTCTAGGTTTGGACTTGGAAGCTGCAAAGAGAGAGGAGCAAAACTGCATAATGCGAGACGCCAGGACATGGCTCGCTGAGGGTTTGCCTGCAAACCTCCGACAGCCGAAAACTGGAGCCACCCCCTTGCATGTTGCTGCAGCCAAGGGTTACGTCGAGGCCATCAAGTGAGTGCACGTCATACGTATAACTCCACTGTGTCATCAGTGTCTTCAGTGAGCACTTGTTACAGGAAGCAGGTGATCTCAGAATCTGGTGCGAGTGCGAGTGCAATTCTCTGGGTTTCTCCAGTGGATCTGACCCCATTCCCCTGTGACGCAGGCTCTTGTGCCAGTGTGGCATGGACGTTTCTGTGAAAGACTGCGATGGTTGGACGCCTCTCCATGCTGCGGCACACTGGGGACAGGGAGAAGCTTGCACGATTCTTGTTAAGCAGCTGTGTAACATGGAAGCACAAAGCAATGCGGTGAGAACAGAATCTGCTCATGTTTTTGTCACACACATCAGCCAAAAGGTTGCACAGACATTTTGATCATTTATTTTATGAGTCTGCAATGCAGGTGAAATAAATGGTCATATTTTACTGCTGCCTGCAACCGTGCTAGAATACCTTCTTCTATGATTATTGGTGGTTGGTAATCCAGTCTACATTCTCCATATCCTTCGGCTAAAGCGCTAAATTAGTGCTTCGAGTCCTCAAATTTCCATAGAAAGCTCCTTAATATAAAAAAGCATAATGCCTGAGTCGCTAAAATATATAAATACATGCAAAACGATGACGGATTTCCACGGATTGGAAGTAGATTTTGACTTGCAGTTGAGCGGATTCACTTAGTTCAAAGTTGTGAGCATGCGCAGTAATCGTGATGCAGCTCCTTTACGTATCCTACGTTACACTTTTGTGATAGGAGAATGGTGAGCTTGTCAGGCTGAATGGCTCATTCTCATCGCGGTTATTCCCTGCCTGTCCAAAAAAAAGTCACTCACTGTAATATTTTGTTGGGCCACCTTTAGCTTTGATCATGGCGCGCATTTTTCATGGTATTGTTTTGACAATCTTGTACAATATTACAACATCTATTTCCGACCAGATTTGAATTCATTTTTGGCTGAGATATTGTGTTGACGATGGGTGAGTCAAACTACTTAGTTAACCCATTTCGTGCACATCCCAAAGACTTCCAATTGGTTAAGGTACAGACTCTGAGGTGGCCAATTCATGTGTGAAAATGATTCCTCATGCTCGATGAACCTCTCTCACAATTTGAGCCAAATGAATCTTGGCATTGTCATCCTGGAATATTCCTTTACCAACAGGGTTTAAAAAGTCCATTGATGGGTTACTGGTCATTCAGTGTATTCAGGTAGTCTGCTGAATGCATTTTATTGCTGCAAAACAGTGCTGAGCCTAGACCTGACCAACTGAAGCGGCCCAAGATCATAACACTACCTCCTGTGGCTTGTACAGTGGGCAGTATGTATTTCAAGCAGCCATTACTGTAGTAGACAAAGAACAGACTCTGTCACCTCAGCCTTTAGTCATAATGCTAGTATACTGACCTTGTGCTGGAAAAATCGCTTTCCCAACTTAATAAGTTCAACAGAATCTAAAAAAAATCCAGCCGTGCTATTCTTTGATGCAGTGGCATTTCTAATATAATTTTTAAGGAGTTCATCCCACAATTTTTGTTTTTAGATAGAAAAGCTGTTTGCCGACAAGATTGCCAAAAAACTGCCGATTTCTTACGATGATGCGCGGTATTTTTCTAAAGAGAGCAAACTCGGTGTAACCGTGACTGATAGATAACTGGAAGGCTTGGGTATGAGAGAGCTCTCAGTATCTAGTCATCATTTGAGCCTTTGAGGTAAAGGGAGCCATTTTGAGGCAGAGTACTGACAGAAGACATTAGTCAGACATTTGACAGTAAAGTCCGTTCTTGAAGCATGGTAAGGAAGAAAGAGCGATGGTGAGCTCAGTCATTCCTGGTAGGTCAAGGCACACCAGAACTTCTGATGGTGAAAAATTTCTCAAGATGATGAGGAAAACCCTTGAAACTCCTGTCTCAGAAATCATAAATACTCTTCAGCAGATGTGTGTGGATGTGTGGGGTTTCGTGCAGTCCCAAACAGAAATACAGAGGTGATGAGTAACAAAATGTTTCTTGTTTGATCGCATTTCAAGATTCATACAAGTGGTTATTCATAACCTGTGTTGATGATCCGTAATGAAAATAACCTGTGAATATTATCAGAGTGAAAGCTTACATTCATTCGCCAGAGCACTACTTTGCCCACTTCTCTAACTGTTGCCCAGCTCTCATTGATAACGTGGCAGACTGTCCTGACAAAAACATCAGTGTTAACCCTCTATTAACCAAACCCATTTCCAATTGTGTAAAAATCATTTCCCTAGGCAAATATGTTGATTATGGGCCAATATTTGGAAAAATAGTAAAAAAAAAATTGAAATTTTTTTTTTAAATTTAAATGTTTTTTTAATTTTAAAATTTTAACTTGACGGACCATTCAAGTTATTCTCAAATGTTTATTTGGCAATAAGAAACAAAACCAGCAGGGTGTCCAGGCTGTTAACCCTCTCACTTTATGTAGCAGATATGCTACGGTGGTTAATAGAGGGTTAATAAGGAGGGGCAACACAATACCATTATCTGTTCTTTCCCTCCAGGGCCAGACACCGTTTGATGTTGCCGATGAGAGTGTTATGACATTATTGGAGGAACTCTCTCAGAAACAAGACCAAGTAAGTTATTATATCCCCCGCGAAAATGGAGGAAAATACTGCTTTATCCTCCATCCGTAATTCCGTGATTTCGTAATTCCGGAGTTATTAATCTGTGATATTATTGACCGTCATTTAAAATGAGGTATTACAATGCACCATTAAGCCCTACTTTTAATTATTTCTAATTTAATTAAGATATTTATTGGTTGGGTAATTATTACCCAAAGGGTCTCTTTGACCATACCTTTCCAGCTAAGCCTTATAAAGTGTGTTCATTCTTTAGTGTTTCAAAGATTCTCCTGCCCTTTTGTCTGTGTGATGCCAGATACATGTCCTAGTATGTGTTGATGTGACTTTGGTAATGCTGATATTGAAAATTTGATGTCATTGTGGTAATTTTCCTGTCAAAATAACACTTACTTGATGTGTTTTGTTGGAATTTTTGCTAAAAATAAATCTTTTGCAGTGGCGCAAAGAGCAGCCAATCAGTTGGTCAGAGTCGATATCAGGAAATGCACCAAACAAGAGTCGGAGGTAATTACATGTTTGTTTATTTGTGTTCTTACTGCTTTATAAGATTGTGCTGCTAGAAGTTGAGAATTCAGGAAACTTTGAAAGAGTGGTAATTTGAAGGGGCATATTTACCAGCAGCTTCTATACAGAGTGTGTGTGTGTGTGTGTGTGTGTATATAATATAGTGTAGCTGTGCCTATAGTCGCCACGCCATTTGTAAAATTTGTATGTGTCTATTTATGCAGTATTGATGATAACAAAAATCACAAAAGCTGAGTAAACCTTTCAGATGTTTCATTTATATCAGGAAAGTGTTGAGATTTATATATTACCTGAGTGAATTCTGTGTACAGTTTCTATCCAGAAAGCTACCATTTTGTTGAGTGTGCAAGCAGTCTTCTCGGCAGCAGCTAGTGAATCAATCCTCACTGTTGTGTATGCTTATATTCGCTGCGTCATACATAACGTCACTGAAAAAGGTATGGTGCTTAGATTGGGACATTTTAAAATGCTCTTCTCGCTCATTTAAATCTTTCGCCCGCACAGATTCTTTCATCGCCCGAGAGAATTTTTTATGAATTTATCCTTTAGCAGAAGACTTTGTAATAGTTGCAGACTTAATAAGACTTAGAATTAATGTATTGCTTTCAAACTACTGTTTGTGAAAGGTACAGAGTCAGGATTTCTGGATGGCCTAGTTTTTTGATCCAGTGGTTATTTGCTGTTCGTGTGGAGGATACCGAATGGCTTAACAGTAAATGTGGTGACTGTGGATTTTGGCATTGAGAACCGTGGCAACAATAGGCACAGCTGGAAAATCAGAAACCAAGTACTATTCAAGTATTTATTTCATGTAATATTGGATCATATAGATGAAAATAAGTGAACAGATTACAATGTGTAGTATAAACAAAAATAATTTTGTCTTTTTGAGAGAAAAAGTCAATATTGAGTGTGGCCACCCTTTGCTTTGATTACAGCATTTAATCTTTCGGGCATACACTACAGGCCAAAATATTACGAATGCCCTACATTTTCAGAATTTGGTTGGTTTTCGTCATCTTTACGTTAATTTTGAGCAACAAAGGAACACAAAATGCCAGAGGGACACTTGTATTGACTACAAATGTTGCTGCTAACAACTGTTCATCTTGAAATTCAACATGTGCTGCTGTGGGATGAACTTGACCAGGCAGTCAGAGAAGTGCTCCCATCAAGTTCAAAAGAGCTCATGAAGGAACTCTTGAAAGCCCGGAATTAGTTACCAGGAAGTTCTCTCCTTAAACTGCTGGAAAAAATGCCTAGGGCATGTCAGGCTGTAATCAAGGCTAAGAGAGGGCACTTTGTAGAAAGACAAATTTGAATATGTATTTATCTCTCAGCCAATAATTTTGCACATTTCTAGTTAAGATATGTGTTTCTTTGTTATTCTGTTTTTTGTTGTTGCTAAAAATATACTTTAAGTTTAAAAAAAAACAGCCAAATTCTGAAAAATGCAGGGTGTTCTAATGCTGCGTTCCATTTGTACTCGGAAGTCGGAATTTCCGAGTTCCGAGTCGGAAGTTTCAACTGGAACGCCCCCCGAGGTCGGATTTCCGACTCGGAAAGTCGGAGAATCTTCACTACCCCCGAGTTAACATTAAAGATGGCTGCCCCAGGTGTAAACAGTAATTAGAATCTCTTGTAATATTCCATTTATTATTTCTGACTCGTGTTTGTCGCACTAAATCAGCCGTATACATTGTTCGACGTATATATATGGAAATCCACTGTGTTTGAAGGTTGCAGAAGGACCGCATATTTGTCCAGAAGGTGCTTATATTCGGACAAGGCAAACGCGAGAATAGCTTTCGTAGACGTGACCATCTTGTTTTAGTACTCTTCTTCCCGGTTTATGGCGGTTAGCAACTTTTTTTCCGACTTTGTAACTGGAACGGTGATAACTCGGCTGTGACGTCATTCCCAGCTCCGACCTCCGACTTCCGAGGTAAATGGAACGCAGCATTAATGTTTTGGCCTGTGGTGTAGTTTACACATTTTTTTTTTAAATTTCCTCACTTGCTAAATTATTCCATATGGTTTGAAGTTCAAAGAGATTCTTTTGATGTTACAACAGATTTGCTCAATTGAATTAAGGTCTGGACTTTGAGCAGGCCAAGTCATATCTTTTATGTCCAGATGTTTCTTTCCGACTGAGATGATTCTTGCACAACTTAGAAGTGTGATTAGGGTCATTATCCTGTTGAAAATAAAATCCCCGACCAATCAGTCTCTTTCCAGATGGCAATCGTGCCTCACAAGGATGCTGTGATACTTCTTTTGATCCATGACTCCGTCAGTTTTTATAAGATCACCGGCCTCTTTTGAGCAGACTGAACCCCAAACCATAATATTACCGCCTCAATGTTTTACTGAAGGGGTTGAAACGTTCACCAACTCTACAGCGCACATAAGTTCAGCGTTTGGACTAGAAAATTTCGAATTTTGATTCATTGGTCCAAAGGACTTGTTCCCAGTCCATTGGTGTCCAATCCTTGAATTTCTTGGCAAACTCAAGTCTTTTTTTTTAATGCTGCCAGCTCTTGGCAGCAACCCAACCAATCAGAACATTTTCAGACAGGTGTCTGGAAATGGTAGATCTTGATCCTTTCATCAATTCACTCCTGGCAGTATTAATATCATCATGGAGTTGTCAGGCTTTCAACCGCCAATTTTTTTTTTTTTTACTTGTCATACACAGATAATGAACATCAGAGGCACTTAATTTCCGTTTTGCAACTCTATTGCCACTATTTTTCAGTGAAGCGGTCTATATGAAACACTTGATGATGTTTCTTACTGTGCCATGGCAGCATTTAACATCTTCAACATCATGTAAGGCCACAATGTGGCTATGAACGATCTCTGAGAGCTTCTCCCCTCGTGCCATCGTGTTTAACACTGTGACACTGCTCAAAGTTCATGTATACTAGAGGAACTGACCATCAGAGGTAATTTTGCAGAATAATTTTGCCTCAAGTAATTTTGCCTTGATGACCTAAAAAACAAATGATTTAATATCAGTAATCATGGAATGAGCCTTCAAACATGCATTCAGGATAGGCAAGAGTCAAAAAATAAAATCTGTGACACCTTTCAATTGTTATAAAAAATGGATGTTTTCAGTGTTTTTGTTTGTGACCCATATTTTTACCTCATTATGCTTGTGGGAATGTTTTTTTTTGTTTGTTTACACTGTCTACAATAGTATTTTTCAGTACATTTTCACCAGAGTAGCAAGAAAGAAACTTTTGCACACCGGTAAGCAGACAAGTGCGTAGGAGTAAGGCCAACTGAGGACTAAAGTAAAGAAAAAACTCCCGCACACGGTCTTCTCACTTGCATGTGAGAAGACCCTGTGCGGGCGTTTTTTCTTTACAATACATTTTCGCCAAAAAATTATGTAGAAGTAATATATTAGGACCCCTTTTAGATGAAAGTGGTGGTGTATAATCATTACTGCACACTACTGTATATTTAAAGATTTTCCAGCCATCACAGATGTGTATATATACATATACATCATCGCTAGTTGGGCTTTGTACCGATTATGTGAAAACTTTGACCTAAAATACTGAACATTTTTATGAGAAGCCCTTATATATACCGTATATGTAACTACAGAGATCCCAGACAAAAGCCCTTGCCTTCAGCCTGTCTGGGGTCCTCGTTTTGGGGTTAAACCTAAAATAACAAGAACAGAAAAGTATGAAAGTGGAACTGGATATGGATATGGTGGGGAAAATAGCATGGCGAGACTGTATATGAAAGTTTGCTGGAATTCACTATGTCTGGCTATGCAGTTATGCATAGAACCGCATATTTATTTGTGGTTTGACATGCAGAGGAAATTGCATGCACAGTGAAATGAAGGGCAGATGATTTTATGTTAGTGCTAAAATATCGCTTGTGCTATTACCTAAGCTAAATTGTATTAAATATAATATCCCCGTCCAATAATTCTGGAGCCCTGTGTGGGCTCAAAAAATACTGGCACCCCTGACTGCCAATGCACAAACAAAAAAATATATAAATGATACAATTATAGAGAAACAGAATATATGAACATGTGTAAAATACTTTATGTTTTGATGGAAACAACCAAAATCATCACAGTCATTTAATACAAAATAAATTTATACAAAACTAAGGTTTCATATTAATTGGCACCCTTCATTTAGCACTTAGTGCAACCACCTCTGGCAAGGATAATGGCGTGGAGTCTTTTCCTGTAGGTCAAGGCACACATTTGGGGGGATTTTGGACCATTCGCTCTGAGCAGATTCTTTCAAGATCCTTCACATTTTTGGGTTTGTGTTTATCAACTGCCTTCTTCAACCTGCCCACGGGTTTTCAATGGGATTGAGGTCTGGCAACTGAGATGGCCATTGCAGAACGCTGATTTTGTTGTCACAGAACATGTACATGAAAGCCAGGATGAACGACTGCGTACCAGCCAGTTGAAAAAGTTGTTCAATTACTTTTCACTGTAATAGTCTAAATGGCTGAATTAATTGTGAACATATCCTTTATGTGTCTCCTTTGGATAGGACTTCAGTATGCAGGATGAGCAGCAAAGACAAGACAAATGTGCAAGACCAGTCAAAAGAAAAGGGAGTCCCTGGAGGGCTACAGCTGGGAGAGGATGACGGGGAGAGCAGCCCTGGTAATGCATCAATGAATTGAAACTACTCTCGATATTATGTAACTTCATTCATAAATTAGACACTCGGTCATCTGCAGGTCAATGTGTTTCCCCAGACGCCCTATATCCGAAAACGCCAAACTGCGGCGGATGCAGTGTAAGGATCGCTGATCCATAGTATCCCCGACTCATCGTCCGAGGATATAGATGACTGGTTTAGAATTAGACAAACCCAATTAATGTGAGGGAACGAATATACATTCCTGTGCAAAAGTATTCACCCCCTTCCCAATTTCATATATATTTTTGCTTTACTTGTCATATATAAATGTTTCAGGTTATCCAAAGAATTTTATTGATTGAAGTTAAAAAGCTATTCAAACCCTATATCACCCATGTGAAAAAATAATGTCCACCCCTAAACCTAATTACTGGTTGCACCACCCTTGGTAGTTAAAAATGCAATGAAACATTTGCAATAATAGGTAATAGGTCTTTTACATCGCTGTGGAGGAATTCTGGCCCATTCTTCTCTGCAGAATTGTTTTAATTCAGCCACATTGTAGGGTTTTTCAAGTATAAACTGCCTGTTTAATGTCACACCACAGCATCCAGCCAGGACTTCCACTAGATCACCTCAAAACCTTGATTTTGTTTCTTTTGAGATTATTTGATGTTTTATGTGCTTTGGATCATTGTCCTGCTGCATAACCCACCAGCGCTTGAGGTTTAGGTTACAAACTGACAGCCAGACGTTCTCCCTCAGGAATTTATGGTAGAGAACTGAATTTGTGGTTCCATCAATAATGGCGACTCGCCCAGGTCCTGAAGCAGCAAAGCAGCCACAGGCTATCTCAACCACCTCTGTGTTTTTACTGTCGATATGATGGTCTTACTGTGGAATAATGTATTGGCTTCACACCTGATGTAACCAGACCCATTTCCTTCCAAGAAGTTCCACTTTTGACTAATCAGTCCACGGAATATTATCCCAAAAGTCTTGGGGGTCAGTGAGATATTTTTTGGCAAATGTCTGATGAGGCTGTCTGTTCTTTTTGGTCAGTGATGGTTTTCACCTTGCAGCTCTCCCATGGATGCCATTTTTGCCCAGTCTCTCTCTTAATGTGAACACTGACCTTAACTGAGGCAAGTGAGGCCCGCAGTTCTTCAGATATTGTTCTGGGTTCTTTTGTACCATCCTGGATGATTCGTCGATGCGCACTTAAAAGAATTTTGGTTGGCTGGCCACTCCTCGAAAGGTTCACTGCTTTTCCAAGTTTCCTCCATTGATAGTAATGGCTCTCACCATTGTTTGCTGGAGTACCAGAGCTATATAAATGGCTCTGTGACCCTTTCCACTCTGATATGTCAATGACTTTGTTTCTCATCTGTTGTTGAATTTCTTTAGATCATGGCATCATATGCTGCTTTTTGTCTACTTCTTATTGCCAGACTGGTCTTATTTAAGTGATGTTTAGATTCAACAAGGCTGGCAGTAATCATTCCTGGGTGTGCATAATGAAATTGAAGCCAAATACAAGTTATAAATTGGTTGATTCAGTAACTAAGGGGGCAGTTACTTTTTCACATTGGGCGAGGTAGGTTTGGATAGCTTTTTTTTCCATCAATGAATGAAATCATCATTTAAAAACTGTATTTTGCATTTATTGGGGTTATTTTTATCCAACGTTAAAATTTGTTTGATGATTTGAAACATTTGAGTATGACAAATGTGCAAAAATAGAAGAAATCAGGAAGGGAGCAAATACTTTTTTACGGCAGTGTAGTGGGAAGCAGAGGCCCCTCCTGCATGAAAAACTCTACCGTCCTGCAACATGCTGAGCGTCACTTGTCGAACTCCTTCAATGAACGCAATGTATTGGATACAGGACAGTCTGTATTTATGCCATGCATTGAAAAGGTCAGAAAGTAGAAGTCCTGCCATCTTTTACTTCCTCACTGATTTTGCTAATTAATTCAACACCCTGGCAGAAATGTTGTTTTAAATGCAGGTTGCAAATGCAAATGCAGGTTGTTCCATCATGGAACTGTAGAGGAGTTTTTCTTCATGAACCTGGATTGTCCCCCTGCGATCGTTCATTGTGCAGACCTGTTCACCACAAGCTAGCAAACTGCACAGTATTGGCCAGAACAGGGTCTCGCTAAAACGGGTGTTACCTGTTCCTATTCCTTCAATAAATAAAATTACTTTCGTGTTATTTTTAGGATCGCATTTAATTTTGTTTGAAGATCTTAAACAATTACTTTGTGACAGATATGCAGAAGAGAAGAAATCTTTTCACTGCACTGAGGGTCTTTAGTTTGTAAGGCATTTAGCGCTTTGTCTTTGCAAATGTTAATCTTCCACCAAGGTCTGTTTTCTGATTTGAGACCGTTGACTCTATAAGTTCATGACTGGGTAATTTGAATTTTTATTGCTTAAACTTGGGTTAATTTGACAGTAGTGTTTATCTCTTTGTTTCAGAAGACTCTGAACTCGGAAGCCCTGACAGTGAGAATGCTAGTATGTCTCCAAGTCTTCCTGAGAAGGTGAAAAAAATCTCACATGTTGACATTTTGCATTTTGAGTGCCCTTGTTATACATTGATATGGTACTAAATCTGCCTGAGTAACTTTGTCACTGAAATTTCTGGGGCTGACCCTATTTATTTGCCTGGTCGATTGTTTGATTGGTGGGCTGTTGGTCGATCAGGATTTGTTTTCGGTCCAGCAATCGGAAATAATCTCTATCTATGATCCATTCTGGGATGCTGCAGTTCAGTAACTGGCAGTATATGCTGCACTCTTAACAAGGGCAGTGTTCTCTTCAAATAAGCTATAATTGGTGATTAAGGTAATATGAATGTTGTTAATGATTCAGCAAAACTTATAAAGGCAACATCTTACAGTATTTGTTTTTTAACTTCTGTAACACCCGCTTTCATGCCTAAATTGGATCCATTTTTATGGGCACGCAAATGAGCAAATAAATTGACGCCTAAGATTTTCCCTGGGTTACCGTTAAGATAAGAGATTTGGGCATACTTTAATTGCTCAGTTCGATATAACCTTGAAACCTTATGTTAAGGAAAAAATCTGGAGCATGGCAGCATTCTGTTTTGGTCGCAGACTATCGAAAAAAACTGGAATGACTTTGCAAGCAACATTTAACTTGCCTCAGTTCAATGAGGAACATGACCTTCCACTTGAAAACGGTTAATCAGCCCATATTATTTCCATGCATAAATTTATGCGTTTCCTGACCTTCACTGGTGAAAATTTAATACTGCGGGGCGCCCCGGTGGCACATCGGTATAAGCGCACGCTCCATAAAGGCTGTGGCCTTCCCGTGGCGACCCGGTTCGATTCCGGCTCGGGTCATTTGCCGCATGTCTTCCCCATTCTTCTCCCCAACTTTCCTGTCTCTCTCTACTGTGTGACTATCAAAGGAGAAAATCCCCAAAAAAATCTAAAAAAAAAAAAAATTAAGACTGCGTTGTTATATGCCGGCCATTTGTAAAGCGTGCTGAGTTTTTTTTTTATTGCCTGTTTAATTGGAAACTGTATGTGGTGCGTGCCCGCCGCTATCTCAGAAATGAGAAAATAAAATATTACTGATTCTCTCGTCCCCAAAAACTGTCGGATTAGCCTAATCTGTAAAAGAAATTTAGATCCATGTAACTAAATAAAACTTTTATTTTTTTTTTTTTTTTTTCTGTATTAGCAGAATGCAGTGACATCATGTAGAACTTAACGTCGCAGAACACTGACCATGCATATGTATGCCATTTTTAGTGCAATTTAATTGTTTATTATGAGAAAGCACTAAAAAATGGTTAGAGACAGAGTGGGGTATGTTTTTACGATGGAGACTCATTTATGTTCACTCAGCATTGCAATTCACAAGTTGCAATTTGAAGCATTATGTGTGAATTTGTTTTACCCTATTTATTTTGATAGTAATTTCTTTGATTAGTCATTTTGTTAGTAATATCTTAATATTTTTCAACTTAAAACACTCTTCAACTGGTTTACTTAGTATTGCGGTTTCATTTAACGTGAAAAAACAAGGTATCTGTTTCGGTGGTCCCAAGGAGTAGTCTGTAATGTCAGCTGTTTAATATGAGCAGAAATGAAAAAACTAGAGTGTTAATGTCTACGATAAAACAATATTTTTGCTTTAGGGATTTAAAATCTCAATGAGGCCAACCAGGTTTATTAAATAAAACATAGCCTATGCATTAGAATGTTAGATTGTGTTATGCTTTGGTCAGATAAAAGCATCTGCCTGATGTGCATCCCCAGTTCAGCTTATCAAGTGCAGCAGCAGTATCTGCAAAGACGGCATGAAGAGGAGACTCTGAATAGAGTTTAAAAATTTCAACTAATCGAACAATCAGGAAAAAACTGCCGACTGTTAGTCGACCAAGATTTGTTTTGGTCGGGGACAGCCCTAAGAGTTTCCCTGAAAGGATCTCAGGCTGCCGTGTATGAGGCTTCCCACCACTTAATTTCTCGTCTGTCATCGCAGCAAGCTTAAGGGGGCATGGGGGTAAACAATTGAAAAAAACATGATTTTTATCATTTTTTAAATTTTTTCATAAATGACTGACAAAGATACTCATTTAAACATTACAAAGTATTTTTTGTCAATATTTCCACTAAAATACCCGAAAAAGTGACTTTTAATCAAGCACTTCAATTGTTTTGAAACAATCAGACAGCTAATTAAATATTCATTTGTTTATATTTTCATTAATACTTAGAGTAAACACAACATTTATGAACCAAAATGTTCCTCAGAATCTCCACTTTCATCTGAGGCCAACTTCAAACTTTGGTGAAACGAGTGATTTGATTGGTTCCTGTGGAACTGCTAATGCATTGGAGGCCTCACCGCTCGGACAATCACAGCGCACCTTATATTCGGCTTTGGCACATCAATCCAATATGGCCATTTTCAATCCTGTGAAAAGTTGAACAAATTGGCTACAAATTTCACATATTACTCGTTGATGATGAGTGCCTCAAGATGAAAACAGGCATCTATGCGAAGAAAAAAGAGAAGAGGACCCATAAATCGCTACATCAGGGCTAAAAATGCTACACAGAACAGAACTAGAGAATATTCACCAAGTCAATGAATTAGACACTTTTCTTGTCATGAAAATTCAGTTTCCATGCTTTTCGTCTGTTTTTCCAGAAATTGCGATTTTCGCCAATTTTCATCACTGTGGCAGGTCTACAGAGCTTATTTATCAATGAAACTGCATGACATTTGGACAGATTACTCCTCACTTGTCTAGTTACAAAATGACTTAAGGATTTTTGGATATCTCATAAAGTATTTGTGGTTTGGTGTTTTTTTTTTTTAGCAGAATCCTCATTACCGAAAATGATCAAAACCAAGAAATATGCCATTAAAACTTTATTTTTGACTATTTCAGAAAAACCCCATATCATTTTGTGCAGGAAATCCATCACAACTTGGTTAAAAAAGAATTTTTCAATTATCTTTTTTTGGTTAGGGAGAAATCAATGCCAGAAAGTACACACATAATTAATAAGCTTGGTTGATTACCATGGCAACAAGAAAAACAAAACTATGTCAAATCATGTTATTTTCTCATGGTGATTCATATATGTGAATACAGTGTCTATTTATTATTTGGTGGTGTTATTTTTATCATTTACCCCTATGTCCCATTAACGATTGCACAATTTTCACCCGAATTTTTTGATACTGTTGATTTCCTTCCAGAGTCGACTGTCTGCAGCTAGGCCTATGTCTCCACGTTATGCTTAGACGAACAACATTTTGCAGCGGCGAATTGTGGCATAAAATTGCTGGCCTGCCAAGATAAAAGTTTGCAGATAAAAGTTTTTTTTTTTTTTTTTTTTTAGGAAATTAGAATTCATTATTTAAAAAAATAATTTAGTTCAAAATAGAATTTAAGTATTTTTGGCTAGATGTTTTTGATGTTGGAATGTTGGCTCATTAAATTTTAAGAATTCTTGTTCTACAATGTTTACATTCAACTAGCAGATGTTGTGGAATAAAAAAAAAAATCACAGTTTAATTACTGCAGAAATGTCCAGTGAGTGTGCTTTTCCTGCTTATTCATCTCCAGAGTCAAGAAGAGAGGGACAGAGAGAAAGAGAGGGAGAGCAGGACAGCCCGAGTCCAGCCGACTCCTCAAAGACGCGACACTCCATCTTCAGACGGTTCTGGAAACAGTAAAACGGATAGACGCATGTAAGCCTGAATTAATGCTATACCAACAAGCATTGTGTTTGAGGATGATGTGATGTCCAAAAATATCCTCTGGAGGTATTAGTCACACTGCACCATTGGCAACTTGTTTGTTTGTTTGTTTGCTTGCTTGTGTGTGTGTGTGTTTGTGCGTGTGTGGGTGTGTGTGTGCAGCTGGACATAACTGTGTACTAATCTGATGCTTACTGCCTCAGAAGGCAATTTGTGCAATTTTCCACAGATTTGCTCCCATTTCCTTTCTTAGCATATTGCAAATTGACGTAATAATATGCTATTCCAAGGTGCCTGATTTTGGTTACGTTTTAAGGACATATTCGATGTATCTTCCACCAGGTAGGACAGCCCATAGATATTCAGAATTTAGACTTCAAACTTCCGATGAAGCTCTGGTGGTTCAAAGCAGCAGCAGTGGAGAGTGAGAGTTATGGAGTTTGCTTACAAGCATAGTCATAGCGTCTGCTCAATGATATTTTGTTTTCCTATGCTAGAGCACATGTTGCTAAATACATAACATCATAATCCGGTTAAAACTAGGTGACACTGTGGTGCTGTGGGTAGCTCTGTTACCTCACAGCAAGAAGGCTGTGGGTTCGAATCTGACCCGGGGCCTGTCTGTGTGGAGTTTGCATGTTCTCCCCGTCTTCATGAGGGTACTTCAGTTTCTTTCCACAGTCAAAAAACATCCGGTCAGAATAAGTGGTGTCTGTAACTTGTCGATGGGTGTGAGCCTGTGAGTAAATAGTTCATGATCTCTGCCATGGATTGCAGTTTTCAGAATGCGTCCCTGCCTTATGCCCATAGTGAACTGGGATAGACTCCAGATAGTGAATGGATTGCTAAAACTGAAAAAGTGGCTAAACTACATTTGTTGGTTGCTAAAATGATCTATTTTGCTCTTTGGGAAAAAGTTAGTGCAACTGCGCTACTATTGATCAGGATCAATAAACGCAGATCATATGTGGGCACATTGAATATGCTGGCATGTCAATCTGCCTTCAGAGTGTATCTGCGATTCGTTGCACTCTGAGTGTCCTTATCTGTTAGGACGCTATATGAAGAGGGCGCTCACTTCAAAGGATGCAGGCAGTGAGGCAGCATTCTCCGCATTGTGCTTCTATTGGGAAAATCATAGACAAAAATGAAAATGGTTTGACTGTGTCTCAGATTCCAGCCTCCTGTGAGGGATGAGGAGTCGGAGTCACAGCGGAAGGCACGGTCCCGGCTCATGCGTCAGTCTCGCCGATCAACGCAGGTATGTCCCAGTTTTTATGAGGCTTGGCTCTCAATATTATATTTAGTACTGACCAAAAGTCATAGGCACCCGACATTTTTTAAAATTTAAATGTGGCGTTAGATGTTTACTTTTGTTTTCCCATATTGGTGTTGCTGATAATAAAAAGTATTCAACCCCAATTCTCATTTCAAATTTGATGGCCGCTACAGGTCTCAAAAAAGTTGGGACAGGGGCCTGTTTACTATGGTGTAGCATCCCCTCATCTTTTTAACACAGAGTGGAGGCGTCTGGGCATTGAGGAGACAAGTTTCTTGAGTTTAGCCATTGGAATTTGATCCCACTCCTGTTTAATACAGGCTTCTAGCTGCTGGAGAGTTTTGGGTCTCCTTTGACGGACATTTCGTTTAATTATGCGCCAAGTGTTCTCAATCGGTGAAAGATCAGGACTGCAGGCAGGCCAGTTCAGCACACGGACTCCTCTACTACGAAGCCAAGCTGTTGTAATACCTGCAGTATGTAGTTTTGCATTGTCCTGCTGAAATGCACAAGGCCTTCCCTGGAATAGATGTCATCTGGAGGGGAGCATATGTTGCTCTAAAACCTTTATATACCTTTCAGCATTCATGGTGCTTTTTAAAACATGTAAGTGTCGCACATCATATGCACTAATGCATCCCCATACCATCAGAGATGCTGGCTTTTGAACTGAACGCTCATAACAGGAGGGTTGGTCTTTCTCCTCTTTAGCCTGGAGGACACGACGCCCATGATTTCCAACAAGAATGTCAAATTTGGACTCGTATGACCACAGGACACTTTGCCACTTTGCTACAGTCCATTTTAAATGAGCCTTGGCCCACAGAACACGGTGGTGCTTCTGGATCATGCTCAACAATGGCTTCCTTTTTGTATGATAGAGCTTTAGGTGGCATCTGTGGATGGCACGGCAGACTGTGTTTACAGACAGTGGTTTCTTGAAGTATTCCTGGGCCCATTTAGTAATGTCAATGACAGAATCATGCCGGTGAGTGATGCAGTGACGTCTGAGGGCCCGAAGATCACGGGCATCCAGTAAAGGTCTTCGGTCTTGTCTCTTACGCACAGAGATTTTTCCAGTTTCTCTGAATCTTTTGATGATGTTATGCACTGTTGATGATGAGACCTTCAAAGCCTTTGCAATTTGATGTTGAGGAACATTGTTTTTAAAGTATTCCACAATTTTTTACACAAGCCTTCACAGGTTGGAGAGCCTCTGGCCATCTTTACTTCTGAGAGACTCAGCCTCTCTAAGACATCCCTTTTATAGCCAATCATGTTACACACCTGATGCCAGTTAACTTAATTACTTGCTAAATGTTCTTTCAGCTGATTCTCTTATATATTAATTGCTTTTTCAGCCCTTTTTTGCCTGTGTGCCAACTTTTTTGAGACCTGTTGCAGCCAGAAAATTTGAAATAAGCCCATTTTTGTGGATAAAAATGTAAAATGTCTCAGTTTCAACATTTGAAATGTTTTCTATGTTCTATTGTAAATAACATATTGGCTCATGTGATCTGAAAGTCATTGCATTTTGATTTTATTCACAATTTACACTTCGTCCCAACTATTTCGGAATTGGGGTTGTATTTGAAGTTCCAAATGTGAATTTAAAAGAATAAATAAATGCTTGTATTTCATGAAAAGTTGATACGGATAATATAGTCCTGACAGAGCCCTGATAACATCATCATGGCTGTGTGCAGTTACTCAGAGGGATGGACACGAGTGAGACAGTCAGTCTGCAGAACAGTTGCAAATTATTCCACTCTGCTTGGAACAAGCAAGAAGCCAATCATCTTATAAAACTAAAGCACAACAGGACAATGTCCCAAATTTTTAGGCAAAGCGTAGTCGCACCAAATATTGGTTTGATTTAGTTTTGAACAGTTTGCTGCTTTGTATAGTACATTTCTCAATTATTAGAAACTTTTAATTTCTTTACTTTTGTATGCATATTTGCCCTACAAAATTGCTTTAAATGTGCCTAGGACTTCTGCACAGTACTGCAGTTAAGAGTATATATCGGCACAGTCACTAAATATAGCATTATTCAACTCCATTGTCTTCAGGTAAATTTTATTTGTATAGTGCTTGTTACAGAAGAACTGGGATAGCAGATGCTAAACAATAAAAAAAATTATCCTCATCATACCAGTTTCCTTCCATCAGTGCGCACAAGGGTATGTGATGGCTTTCATGTCCTTGGGTGTTGGGGCTAGTTTACTTCAGCTAGGCCTTGAAACATGATCAATGTCAATCATATTGATTTCTTTATTTTATTTTTTTAAATGAAAACTCTGCATGGCTTTTCAAAAATTAGCTGCCTTGAATCCTGCAATCAGTTATCATATATAATTGTTGTCGGCCTACGTCATGCATTTAAACAAATTTCCTTTCGGTAAAGCAAATAAAAATAACCAATGTCTTAATAAAGATGCTGTGAGAGCGGGAGGTTTGTGCTTCAGCTGTTTAGGTCAAGTTCTTTTAAATCAAACTTCTATGCAGTCAAACAATGATGAATTGGGTCTAAGGCATGAATGATAGTAGGCCTACAGCTGACTATATTGTTTATGGTAAAGAATTGAGATAGATTTTGTCTCAGAAGTTGCTGTAGTCGATATAAAATAGGACTAGACTTTGAAATGTAGTTTATTAGCCATTCATTTCTTACGTATAAAGTCCAGGCAAACTTGGAAAAAGTGCAATCATTGTCTGCAATATAATTGCACAATTATAAGGTTTTAATGAATTACTTTCATGACTTAAAGCATGCTTAGTTCTATAGAGCAACAGTAATCTAAATTCTTTCAGAACCTCTTTTTTCATTCTAGACAGGTACAGTTGTCTTGTGCTCATTAGTATTGGTGTCTTTGTTGAAGAAGACAAGGATCACAAGGACAACATAAGCCTCTTTTTCCCTAGGTTCTGATTAGAACAAGTTTAGAACTGGACCCGGATAAGATGGCTGCCGCATGGTTCCATCGTAGAGCGGAAAGTCATTATGACACATTGCATCATTTGTTTTATTTCTATGGTGGTGTCATAATTCCGGAGTCCATTATTTATGTGCTGGCTATTGCATTATCTTGTGATTTCTTGTTGATTTTTAGGGAGTCACACTGATTGACTTAAAAGAGGCCGAGAAATGCGTAGGCAAAAACTCAGACGTCCAGCGCAGTGTGCAGCCTGTTAACCCAGTCATCCAATCAATGTCGGCTGAAAGAGGTGAGTCTGTGGCCGTCCTGGATTGTTCATCTATTTAATTTATTGCAGTAAAAACATTATGCTATGACTGTCTTTGTCCTCTATCTAGCTGCCACTGCCCAATATAATTATTTACTCATACCCCCCCCCATACCCCCCCTAAATGCCTCTATTTTAGTTAGCTTAAATACAGGGTGAAATGTAAATTTAATGTTGCTCTGCCCTAAGTGTACATTTTATATCTTAACTGGCACTCATTGATTGTGACATTGGCTAAGTGATGGTGGGTGAAGTGGCAGAGAGAACACGGTGAGGTCTGAAGCTGAATGCATTTCACGTTAGACCTACTAGCTGGTGATTAGCTTGCTATTGCTTGTTATCGTCAGGTAATATTTATCAGAAGTTTGCTTACATTTATTAGGACAGCAAATCAATGACTAATATTCCTGTTGTTAATACAATAGTATTGACAATATTCTGGTAACTTTGCCTCTTTGTTCCTCGCCGGCTTCGGTCAGTCTTTCTTCAATGCTGCTTTCTCACCATTTGGAAGTTACTTGATGTTTTGGGCTGAGAGAAAAGCTTGGTGAAGTGCTCGGAGCGCCCATTTTTCAGCGTTAGAAACTAAACACGAATATGGCATCAGGCTGCTTTTCGCCCCCTTCTCATTTTAGTGATGTCTAGATTCAACCGGGCTGGTAGTAATCATGCCTGGGTGTGTTTTGTGAAATTGGACCCAAATATCAGTTAAATTAGTTTAATTGGTTGATTTGCTAACTGAGGGGGCAGTTACTTTTTCACACGGGGCCAGGTGGAGTTGGATAGCTTTTTTCCTTCAATAAGTGAAATCATTATTTTAAAACTGCATTTTGCATTTACTTGGGTCATCTTTGCCTGATATTTAAAGTAGTTTGATGATCTGAAACTTTAATGACTGACAAATATGCAAAAATATCAGAAATCGGGAAGGGGCGAATACTTTCCCACAGCGCCGTGAAGTGAATACTGAAGAACTGAAAGCGTACCTGACCTGATCAGGTAGTGCAGTGATGCCAGCTGAGCTCTACTGCACTATGGGGGGGAAACACATGCAGGCTCTACATGTTTTTTCAGTCCTGCATTTCAGCCACATTTCATGCTTGACTACCGATATGGTCAGATATGGTCAAAAAATGCAAATATCAGCCCTGTATATCGGTCCACACCTCTGTGAAGCATAGTGAAGTTATGTATGGAAGGCAGTGGAGCTGGTTACCTTGTGTTTTTTTGATGATGTGACTCTGAGTGGTGTAGGGGTTTTTGATCTGCTCCGATTCAGCCCAATGCTTCAAAACACGCTTTAATCAGGATAGTGATCTTGGGATTTGTCGTCCCTGTGTTCCGACGAAAACGACAGAATTGGGAATTCTTTGGCAGTTTACTGGCCAAGATGATTTCCAGTCCGTAATACGAGTCATCAACTTCCTCCTCTTTTGTGTTGAAGACGCTGAACAGGACCACTCTGCAGAAGAAGAAGAAAGAAGCTCGCGGCTGGGTGTGAGGGACCAGAGGAGAAGGCGGAAGGAGAGAAGATCGACTGGCATCATACATATACCTGCAGAGGTGAGCTACACTGATCATACATATACCTGCAGAGGTGAGCTACACTGATCATACACATATTCCTGCAGAGGTGAGCTACACTGATCATACATATACCTGCAGAGGTGAGCTACACTGATCATACACATATACCTGCAGAGGTGAGCTACACTGATCATACACATATACCTGCAGAGGTGAGCTACACTGATCATACACATATACCTGCAGAGGTGAGCTACACTGACTGAGCAACACATACTGCTCAAAAACTTAAGGGAACACTTAATCATCACAGTATAACTCCAGCTCCATTAAACTACAGGGATATCAATCTGTCCATTTAGGACGCACAAGTGATTGTGAATCAATTTCACCTTCTTCGGTGCAAATGAAATTGGCAACAGGTGCAATGGGGAGGCAAAAGCAAGACAACCCCCAAAAAGTGAATGGTTGTGCATGTAATGGCCACAGACAATTGCTCTCCCCTTATCCTTCCTGACAGATTATTGGCTAGTTTTGTGCTCTGCTAGTGCTCTTGTCACAACTGGTAACATGAGACAGTACCTGCAACCCAATCAGGTTGAACAGGTAATCGAGATCCTCCAGGATGACACATCCATACGTGCAGTTGCAAGAAGGTTTGCTGTGTCTCCCAGCACAGTCTCAAGAGCATGGAGGAGATACCAGGAGACCGGCTGTTTCACGAGGAGAGCTGGACATTGGCGTAGGAGGGCATCAACCCAGCAGCAAGACTGGTATCTGCTCCTTTGTGTGAGAAGGAATAGGAGGAGCCCTACAAAATGACCTCCAGCAGGCTACCTGTGTGCATGTTTCTGACCAAACTGTCAGAACCCAAATCCATGAGGGTGGCACAAAGGTCCAGCATCCTCTTGTGGGACCCGTGCTCACAGCCCAGCACCATGCAGCTCGATTGGTGTTCACCAGAGAACACCAGAAATGGCAAGTCCACCATCGGTGCCTCGTTCTCTTCAAAGATGAGAGCTGGTTTACACTGAGCACTTGACGGGTGTGAAAGAGTCTGGAGACGCAGTGGTGAGCGTTATGCTGCCTGTAACATCATCCAGCATGACCAATTTGGTGGAGGGTCAGTGATTGTCTGGGGAGGCATATCCTTGGAGGGTCGCACAGACCTCCAGGTCATAGAAAACGGTACCCTGACTGCTGTTAGGTGCTGGGATGAAATTCTTGTAGCGATTGTCAGATCTTATGCTGGTGCAGTGGGTCCTGAGTTCCTCCTGGTGCAGGACAATGCCTGGTCTCATGCTTCCAGAGTGTGCAGGCAGTTCTTGGATGACGAAGACATAGATGCCATTGACTGACTCTCTCGTTCCCCTGACCTGAATCCGATTGAGTGCCCACGGGATGTTATATCCAATGCCACCAAGTAAAGCCACAAACTCTGTGCAGGAGCTCACTGATGCCATGATCCAGGTCTGGGAGGAGGTCCCTCAGGACACCACCCGCCGTCTCATCAGGAGCATGCCCAGACGTTATCAGGAGTGCATACAGGCACGCGGGGGCCGTACACACTACTAAGTCACATCATGAGTTGCTGTGATAAAATTTACGATAGCTGGATAAGCCTGTGATTTGAATTTTTCAGTTTCATTTTCCGGGTGATTTTGAATCCAGCCCTCAGCGGGATGTTGATTTTGGTTTCCAGCGACCGTTGTTACGTCATTTTGTTCTTAACAAATTATACAATGTCTATCAGTATAGATTTGCAACTTGAATAATTCGTCCATCAATATATGATATGTGATTTAACTGTTCTCTTAATTTTTTGAGTGGTTTATTTTGAATCGGATGAGTGCAAAGCATCCTCTTTTACGTATACTGTATGTTTCACCTGCAAACAAAAAAACAAATCAGTGGACAGTCTGTAAAGATTAGTTTGGTAAGTCAGGGCAGTGGATAAACTGGGATGTTACATGGAAAGGCTATTTAAATCCAATTAATCTGGGTGGTTAGTGACATTTAATTATATGAACCCTTTCGGGCTCATATACAAAAATTTCCATATTATGCTAATGGACTCCTCATCATGGATTTTTTTTTTTTTTTTTTGCAATAATTACGAAGTGTAAGGCATATCGCAGTGTTATAAATCTGCTTGGATATGGACGCATGCCTATTATACTCGCACGTGCTGTGAGGAGATTGGTTTGGTGGTAAAGGAACACCAGAGAAGGGATGAGAATAAAAACAAAAATATCCACATCCCCCACTGTGGACAACTTAATAGTGTTCTTGGTTTCATGGATTCCATCAAGTCGCGGTAGTTATTAACCCTTTGCGCGCCATAGGCAACTACCGTCGCCCAATGGTGTAAGATATCAAAACCAGATGCTGTTGAAAACCTATCATGTGTCAACTTGTTTAAAAGAGCTCCCACAAGGGAGCTCTTTTAAACAAGTTGACACATGATAGGTTTTCAACAGCTCAGGATAATTACATTCTTAATTCCTTGAAAATTTACTCGGTGCTCAAAGGGTTAAATGAAAATCTGACTGTCTCTGCTAGAAAGCATGACCTGGGTTGTGGCTGGGTCATCCAACCAGACAGCAATCCAAAGCATGCATTGAAATCAACACAAAAATGGTCAACTGACCTCAGAATCAAGGTTTTGCCATGGCCGTCCAAGTCCTCTGTCCTAAATCCAATAAATAACCTGAGGAAGAGAGTCAATAAATATGGACCTGAGAATTTAAAGGATCTGGAGAGATTCTGCATGGAGGAATGGTCTTTAATTCCTTGCCATGTTTTCCGCATCCTCATTACACATTAAAGGAGAAGAGACCGTGCTGTTATATTGACTGGTGGAGGCTGCGCAGTGTATTTTATAAAGGGGACCCAAACATTGTGGCACACATTTTTGAGAAGAATATTTTTAATACACATTTATTATTTATTATTCTCTTCAATTAAAGGTTTATTTTTGTTAGTATTTTGAATTTAATATCAAGGCAATGAACAATAAAGGCATTAATTCGTACCGACTTTGGCTCATATTTACCAAGGATGCCCGTACTACTGAAGGTTACTGTGGACTACTGAAAGAACATCTACCAATGACTTGATTGTAATGATCATCATCTTTTCAGAGTGAAGACAGTGATGCAAGTGATGACTTGTCACCAGATCTCAGTCATTCCAGGTAATGTCTCTCCACGCCAGGCAGTGATCGTTGGGTTTTTTTCTCCTCTTCACTGTCACTCTTCCTGATTTACTGATGGGGTGTCAGTTGAACCTGTCTGGTCTGGTGTCTAATGCATCTTCAATTTTGTACATTTGGAAAGGGATCAATGCCTGCATTATGCAGTTACTGTTAAGACTTAAATTATTTGTACAACAGTTTCTACAGTACTAGTCAAAAGTTTGGACACACTCACATTTTTCTTACAATATATATTAAATAAAGATATAAGCAGCCTTTATTTTGCAAAAAAAAAGATCTAATTCTTAAATCCATCGAACTAACCACCATTTGTTGTCATATTTGCAGAGCATTCTCACATTTTTTTTTTTCTATAAACAAGGGCAGTCATATGATTATAATGAATTTGCAGCTGCACGGCTGTCCAACTTGCCAAAGACGTGCTGCACTTGAGGTGGCTTTTCGTCAACCTTTTCGCTCAATAAATCCCAGAACCGCTTGACTTTAATTCGGCTGTTGGAAAATAAAAGGAGTTTGTGTGTTTACTTTGCAAAATATGGCTGCTTTGAGAATTCCAAAATTTTGGACACTATTCAAGCAAGTAAATTATTCTCTTTTCACTTCTGACTGTTTATCTTTTACAAGATTCCATTTGAGATTATATAGAGAAGTAAAGCCGTTTAAATTTCTCTAAAAATAGAGCGCTGTGACATTAGCAAAGTGTGTCGAAACTTTTGACTGGTACTGTATAATACACCCAGGATCGCAATTGTTTAGTATTGTAATTGGTTGTGTATCTGCTGTATTTGTAATCTAGAGCCGTCCATCACAATGATTTTTTGCATGCATATTTTGTATAATAGTGGCCGTCATTATTGGCAATGACCTATGAAGATAAACGTACATCACATGTATTTTGTTTTATTAGCTGCCGCAAGGAGGTTAGTTTTCTCTGTGTTTGTGCGTCTGTCTGTTAGCAAATTTACTCTAAAATTTATCTATGAATTTGGAGGCGTAGGCATTGCCTCAAGGAGCTATGTATTATATTTTGGTGGTGATCAGATCACCATATAGATTAAAACATTTTTTCAATTAACCGTTGAAGGATTGCAAGATGGGGCCTTAAATGCAATACCTCTTAAAATGGTAGTAAAATGGTGGTGAAGTTCAATGTGACAAAACTGATCCAATTGAAGAAATGCGAAGAAATGTTTACCCTTGCAGATTTGCGTGTCGTAGTTGAGCGGGCCATTGGCCTTGGCGGAGGTCTGTGCTCTCCAAGCGCCTCAGGAACACCAGAGATACGACGACCAGGAACAACGGGACAAAATTACTCCTTAAGCACTTTATTCGTTAGGGTTTGCACTCTGTAGACATTAAGTGTTGTGAAAAGGAATGGCAACACTACAAAATGTTACAGAATTTACTGTCCCAACTTCTTCTAAATATGATGCAAGAATCAAAATTTAGTGTTTATTTTGAAAAATCAAAAGAAAAAAAAACACAAGTTGAAACTTCAGCTATTGTGCCGAAATATTGTTTTCACTGTGGTGCAGGTCAAAGATAATTAAGAAACATTTACAAATCACTGCTTTCAGTTTAAATTTATGATGTTTTTAAAATGTTATGTATCATCCCAACTTTTTTTGATTGGGGGCTGTACACTATGTGGAAGCCTTCATCAGCAGGACTAGAGAGGGAACATAAAGCACAAAGATCAGCCCTAAAAGGTCTAAAACCATGTCTTGTGGACAGATAAGAAGTCTTGGAGTGACAGAAAAAGGAAAGTATGGTGCAATTAAGGAAAAGCCCATTATCTAAGGCATACCACCTGGTCTTTGAAACATGGTGGAGGGGGTTATCGTTGCTTTGAACTGCATCGCTGCCAGTAGAATGGGCTCTTCTGTCCTCACCGATGATGGGACTGTCGTCAGTGGAAGAGCAGTGAATTCTGAATGGAAATGTTTCTGTTCAGATAAGATCAGCGTGGCAAGAATGTGGCACATTTAATCCTGATTCCTTTACAAGTGTCATGATAAATTATATATTTCTTACATTCATGTGCCTTTTTTGTTAATTGGCATGTTATAGCAAAACTTTGTTTTTATCATAATTTAATTAAAATCTGTGTGAAACATATTTTAAGATTTCTTGTGTTTGAAAAATGCAAAATTCCATTGGTTTTTACTTTTACTGGTGGATCGGTTTGAGCTCTCTTGCCTTGATTTTAATATTGGATCCAAGTATTTTCTTTGAATTAATTATTTAATTAAATTGCACTCTGCTATAACTACAAGTATGCACTGTAGCTCACAATCTAAACAAAAAACACATCACTATATTTTTGTCTTATTTTGAAGTGAACACCAGCTTAAGGATGACGTCCCATCTTCTTCACCTGACTACAAAACGGTACTGTCTGCCTTTTGCTTTCTTTGAAAGGAAGAACAAGATATTTGTTGTTTTGGTATTAACATTTATTTTAAGAACTAACCCTCTCCAGATACTGACTTTAAAAGGTAAAAAATTTCAACACGCCTTTTTGTGTACAACCAATTTCTTCACTGATGCATGTGGTCACTACAGCCTCTGTACCTTGTTAAATTTTTCAGATGTTTGTCTTCTGACCTAGCACAGGTGGAAATGTTGCTACATCAGGTTAAATCTTACCCTAAAGAATTACTGATTTTCTGTTACATCTGATTCTTTACTGACTCTGGACTGCAAGTTCACCTTGTTGGACTTGTGCGTTTCTAATATATTTGAAAAAAATTGAATAGAGTGGTGCAATTTTTTGGCGCACAGAGGAGGAAGTTATTGATCGCAGTGGCTCTATAATGTTTTCAATAGCACCAACGCACAGCCAAATTTAACATTTCGAAATGCAGCAACAGTTTTAATGGGTAAAATTTCAATCCTCCTCTGATTGTTCCGGGTGTACAGAGGTGATGTTGGTGACCGTATGACATTCGCAATAGCACCACTTCTAGGCCAGACTTCATGTTGCAATAACTTGAGTAGTTATTGCATTTTTGAAAATCCAATAATTTGAATGGTTTTAATGGGGAATCCTGTCAAATCTTATGTCAATATTCCTAGTGCCTAGAAAGGAACCTCATTGATTTTTGTGGCTCTATAACTTTTACTTTGTTACATAACTGTAGTAGTTTTCATATGTCCTAACTCATTGCGTAATTTTGATATTCCACTAAGAACATAACACTTTTGCGCCAATTTCACTGTCTGAGAGTGGGGATAAAATTCACTCTTTGTTACGACACGCTGTTGATATTTAACCAAACTGAACGCTAAGTGTAATGTTAAGTCTTGGTGCATAAAAGCAATTCTGTTGTTCTGGTGACACTATGATATCTCTTGTAGCACAACCTTTTAGGGCAAACTTTGTTTTTTCAAAAAAATCAAACCATTCCAATGGGAATCAAGTTAAGTTTGTTGTGCACATTCCTGGAACCTACAGTGGTTCCCCTATTGATTTTCTGGCCCCGTGTTTCTGTCCTGTAGTGCCAACACTCGGCCGAACTATGAATTTTACCCTTGTGGAGAATTCTGTAGTTTTGGGGATATACCCTGCTGTCGTCCCCCGACAGCATGTCTTGTTTATGATGAAAATGGCAAATGTGTAGTTACTCAGAAGTACTGTCAAAATTAATAACGTACTGCAACTACTAAAGGTGGGAAATAAGCGTAGAAAATACTGTGGCAAAAATCCATCTGTGAAATATTTAACTGGTATATTATGATACAAAGCATTAACAGCGCCATTTCCCTGACTGAAAACCATTGACCTTAAATTCATTACTAAAAATGTTTGAGTACCCCTTGCGTAAGATGAGGTGCAATACAGTTAATTGATATTTGGTCTTTTATGAGTTTCTGAAGGAGCATATATCTGAAAAATGAAATATTGACAGTGGACTTCATATTGGATGTTACCTTTTATCTTTAACTGTGATGTACTTGTCCCTGAAATGACTCCTTCCAAAAACTGACGAGAAGACATTTGCAGGAACTTCAGTTTAACCAGAGATGTATTCAGTGGAATTTTGATGCATTCTGAGAGGTTTGCCTGTCATTGCGATTTGCATGCTGCAGGTGCATTAGTTTTACAGAGGATGACTTCCACTGAGTATTCCGAGGAGGGATTCTGTAGCGCCACGCTGTGTGACCTGCAGAGCCTGATTTTTCTGTTTGTGTTATCGCAGCTTTATACTGCTGTTCTGCAAGAAAATGTCTTGCTGAAGGAGAAGCTGCAGGAGATGGAACTGCTCCTCAGTCAGAATAAAGTGGAGCTGGAGAAAGTGAGGCAGGTCAGTATGAAAAGCATGAACGTATATCACATCACTGAATATTTCTCCTATGGCCTCTTCTTGTGTGCACACTTTAAAAAATGATTGCCCCTTTTAGGTATGTGAACTTATTTGTTCTTTTTAACCCTTTCACGCCTGAGTACGGAAATTTCCATATATGACAATTTACTCCTCTGCCCAAATACGGATTTTTCTGTGTTTTTCGATTGCCTCGGGGTCCTCATGCTTCGGGCTCTCTATCTTATCCATAAAGGGCCGGTGTGGGTGCAGCTTTCATTCCGACGAAGCACTTACACACCGGATTCTACTAATCAAGGTCTTCGGCAAAGATTCAAATTCAAACTGATCTTGTATCTTTGAATATTTGCTCACAATAAGTAAAATCTGCTACATTTTGCTTTAAATAAATGCATCCAACTTGTGCTGAAAGCAACATTTAATTTTTCCATTTCATTCCTCAAAATGCTACGGTTAACTCAGAATTTAATTAAAACTTTATGGATATTTGAATCAGATAAGAGTGGTCTGAATCAACTTGAGCAGAGCAGTCAAGTTTGGTTTTGTAAAAGCTGGGTTTCAAAGAGTTAACTCCAATAATCATGATTTAGATATGAAACTCAAGTTTATGAGATAAGATTTAAGTCATCCATTGTATTTATGAGTTTTGAGTTGATCCAGAGCTTATCTTCAAGTTGACTCACATTTATTTGAATTAATTTGCATTTTTAAGGCAGCTGGGAAACTTCCATTTCTACACTGTTGTAAATTTCAGGCTGATTATGCTTAGAAACGAAAGTTCACTGGCTGCCTTAAAAATATGAGTTTACTCAACTAAATGTGAATTAACTCAACTTGAAAGTAAGCTTTGTTGCAAGTCACAATTAGCCAAGACAATGGATAACTTCAAGCTTAACTTTTAGAAAATTTTAAACTTGAGTTCAATTCCGAAAACTTTTCAAACTTGTCATGACAAGCGGAGTTGAAGAGAAGAAATAAGTTCACATAATTTATATATCTTTATTTATATATATATATACAAACACACAGTTGCAATCAAAATTATTCAACAGCCATTGCAAACTGGGTTTAATAGCAAAATTTACAAACTTTCCGCTGTTTGTGATAAACAGATTACACAAGAACATTTTAAATAGCTCAACACAACTAATATTACAAGTGGTTTCTCCAAATTTAACTCAAAATGCCATTTTTAATGACCGCTGCTGTCTCAAAATTATACAACCCCCAATAGAATCCGTCATAAGAGCATATTTGCAAATCAGGTGATGTCTAAAGCACACCTAATGCAGCTAATCAAGAGCTTAATTAGTTGCATCAGGTTTGCTTGAGATGGAATACATGAAATACTTGCACTCGCTAGGGGTTTGTTGACAGTGACATTTGATTGCTTATTAGAAATATGGCTGTCAAAAGAATTGCCCAAAAAGCTAATAGAGGAGATCATTGCCTGGCACAAACAAGGAAAAGGATACAAAAAGATAGCACAGGCACTGAATTTGCATAGAGATACAGCTGGAAGCATAGTTCGCAAGTTCAGAATTAAAGGAAGAGTGGATACAGTACCAGGATGTGGCAGAAAGAAGAAGCTATCGATGGCTGTCACCAGATTCCTGAGGAGACGGGTGGTCAAAAACCCTCGAGTGACTGCAGGAGACCCGCAGCAAGACTTGGAGGCAGGAGGCACTGAGGTTTCAGTTTGCACAGTAGGGCGCACACTAAACATTGAAGGTCTCCAAGACACACACCACAACTGATCCAAAAGCACAAGCTCCAATATGCTCAAAACTATATAAATAAGCCACAGGAGTTTGGGGATATTGTTCTGTGGAGTGACCAAACAAAACTGGAATATTTCGGCTTATGAATCAGTGGTATGTCTGCAGGAGGTATAAAGAAGCATATGCTGGCACTGGAAATCTGCAAAGTGTGGAGGGCAAGATGGATTCAGTCAAGTACCAGGATATCCGAGGTGAAAATGTCATGCCGTCTGAAGGGAAGCTGACGCTTGGTCATCCTTGGACCTTCCAAAAGGACAATGATCCTAAGCATACCTCAACATCCACCAAGGCTTGGTTTCAGAAGAAGTCTGGGAAGATTTTAGGGTGCCCATCACAGTCGCCTCACTTGAACCCCATAAAAAAATCTCTGGTAGGATTTGAAGAACACAGTTGCAGCATGCAAACCCTAGAATATTAGTGAACTGGAGGCCATTGTCCATGAGGACTGGGCTAAGATTCCTTGGGAAGGCTGCCAAAAGCTGACATCTGCCGATGCAGAACATTTCCAGCAGGTCATAGCGGCAAAAGGGTTTTCTACTAAGTATTAGAGATTCAATAATTTTGAGCCTGCAGTAGTCATTAAAAGTGGCATTTTGTGTTGAATTTGGAGAAGCAATTTGTAATATTTGTTGTGTTGAGCCATTTAAATTGTTCTTGTTTGATTTGTTCATTGCAAACAGCTGAAAGTTTGTAAATTTTGCCAGTAAACCTAATTTGCAACAGGGGTTGAATAATTTTGATTGCAACTGTATTTATATATATATATATATATATATATATATATATATAATATATATATATATATATATATATAAAATATTTGTCAATTTTTTTGCATGTTTTTGTCTCTCAGAGTCAAGAGAAAAGCACAGAGAGACCAGCCATGTTGGATCTGGAGAGATTTGTGAGTCCACTGCACCAATCTATTTCTAATCCTCCAGCACCCCATGTGTGGTATGACAGTAATGTTATTGTTGCAGCCCACTGTAATGCATGCCTGCCTTATAGGAGAGAAGTTCCCTTCAGCGGAAGGCCACAGAACTGGAGGATGAATTCAAGGTACTTAAGTTTGCTGTATTATTGCTTTTTGGTTGACATTTTGAAGATCATCATTTGAAAAATAAATACTGTATCTTTCTCGGGACCCCAGGTTATCTTGGGAGACTTTCAAACTGAAAATCTGACAAATTATCAAAGGCAGTTGTTATATCGCCCTATTTCCAAGAATACTGGGACACTGTAAAATGTTAATTAAAACAGAATGCAATGATGTGCAAATCATTTGAACTATATTTAACTGAAAATGGTTCAAAGACAACACACCGGATGTTGAAACAGAGATTTTGTTGTCTTTTGAAAAATGTCTGCTCATTTTGAATTTGAATTGCAGGTATGAATTTCAGCTTAAGTCTTCAGGAGCTACTGTATATTGTGTCTTTCCATCATTTTCTGTTTTACTACGGTCTAAAAATGGTAACTCACTTGCAAAATCCCTTTAAAATCCAGCACCATGCAGAAAACAAAAGAACTGGCAGTTCAAAAGAGACCGATGGTTGTAGACCTTCGTAAATCTGGCGATAGGTGATCCATAAAAGATTTAATAAACCACTGAGGGCAATTGTTCAAAAATGTCAGAAGTATTAAACCGTTGAAAACCTGACCAGCAGAGGGTGCAAAAATGATCTGCCCTCCAAAATTGTAGGAGGGTGATGAGAGAAGCAAAAAAATAAAATGAAAAAAAACTGGAAACTCAGTGAAATAATTGCAGGCCTTGGTGGGGTCTTGGGGTCACCAGATTTAGAAAATTAACCTCCAGCATCACTTCTATAACTGCTGGCTGCTGCAAAAACAAAGATGGCAAGATACAGAAGCAACAATTGCAATTTTGCAGCTGTTGTGTGATTGTCTGCATCTTGACAAAAATGCTGAGGTCTAATGAGACCAAATTTGAATGCTTTCGATACAGCTTTGACATGGGAGGAAAGGCACCTCATACCAATGATGAAATATATTAGTGGATCACTGATGTTTTTAAACTGTTTTAATGCCAGCGGCACAGGTTAAGATCAGTGTTAATGGATTCATCCAAGGATTGGGCAGTTTTGGTTGCCTTTGCCAGAGGACTGAGAGATGGCGGTGGTAAGACTTCCTAGTAGACAATGACTCAAAATGCACCTCAAAATCCACTCCAAATTTTCAATTTATGCATTAAAATACCTGAGTGGAAGTGCTAAAAAAAAAAAAAAAATCTGGAAATATCGCAAAAACGTTTTTACGCTTGAGGGAGGAGGAAAATTTGGTGTATCAATAAAAGGTAAATACAGCTAAGTGCAATGGAAATGGATTCAGTGACCAAATGATGACATACACTACCTGACAAAAGTATTAGGACATCGCTATTTATGTGTGTGACGCAGTGCAGTAGAAAATGTCCAATGTATGAAATTTAGAAACAGTCCTTTATCGAAATGAAAATAAAGATCAGTTTACCCAGTTTTATCATCAATATTATAAGAGATACCATCAAACGGAGTTTTCATCAAAATAACCACCTTTAGGCTTAATCACAGCCTTACATATTTTTGGCATTCTCTCCAATAATGTGTGCAGAGTCACCACTTATTCCCTGCCATTCTTCCTGTAAATACTCCCATAGTTGTTTGGTGTTGCTTAGATTTCTGGATCTGACTTAAGTGTCCAGATAATCCCACAATTTCTCAATTTTGGACATCACCTCCAGTTGGCGCAGACGCTCACATTTTTCCAGTGTCATAGAACCGTCTTTCATCAAGTTTATTGTACTGGTAAAATTGTGAACAAGTGGTGAACAATACAAATGAAAACCAATTGCTGAAGTCTGTGGCTCTGTCTGGGGAGGAGAAGGGTGCCTCCTTCTACCACACCAGATAACCCTTGCACAGCTTGGATGAATGTTTAGGATCATTATCTTGCTGGAAGGAAGAGTTGCGGCCGAATTGACGGCGTCTAGAAGGGATGGGATTGTTCTTCTGGATCTCCAGATATTGTTCCTTCTTCATTATACCACCAATCATGAAGAAATCTCCTTTATTTTTTTCATTTTATATTTAACCTTTATATATACAGGGGAACCCATTGAGACCTCAGTCTCATTTGTGATGGTGCCCTGTTAACAACACAAAACAGAATTCATGCAATACATCATCATATCATATATCTCCTGACTGCTGTCCACCAAAACAACCCCAGACCATCACATGAGCGCCACCATGCTTGACCGCTGGCTGTCCACAGTCCTTGTGGAACTTTTCATTGTGACGACGGCACGCAAAGATTCGTCTCTTGGAGACAAAGAAGTCAAATTTAGACTCATCAGTCCAGAGGACAAGTTTCAGCCTATCAGCTGTCCAGTTCTTGCGTTCCCTGGACCATATTCATCTTTTGGGGCGATGGACCCGTTTGAGGAGGGGTTTCTGGTTAGCTACAACACATTTTAGGCCAGTATCTGTCAGACGGCGAGCTACTATGCGACTGGACAGTTTCAGACCCGAGTTCTCCTGGAGCTGCAATGTGGTTGCTGAAGCATGCTCCGTAAGAACACTCCTACCACTGCCCCTGACCAAGGCTCTGGCTTCAGTACTGTAGTTGGTCCCAAGGTGCTGCACTGCGGCTGCCCACTGATCCTGATTACCTCATGGGGTTCAATAAACTGCCTTATTTATTGCTTAAATTTCGCTAAAAACGGAGTACTAAGATGTTAACAAAGTGTGTCAAAGCTTTTGACTGAATCTTCATGCGAATATGTTATTGACTGAGTCCATTTTCTTTTTATTCTTTGTTGTAACTCATCCCCCATCCTCTTTTTTTCATGAAATTAGGTTCTGGGTGACCTCAGGGCAGATAATCAGCGGCTGAAAGATGAAAATGCTGCGCTCATACGAGTCATCAGCAAGCTCTCCAGATGAGGAATGGGACATGGAGAGTTTGTGTCATCAGCAAGCTCTCCAGATGAGGAATGGGACATGGAGAGTTTGTGTCATCAGCAAGCTCTCCAGATGAGGAATGGGACATGGAGAGTTTGTGTCTCAATTTTCCCTCAGGCATCTGCGGCATATTTTCAGGGTCAAAACCTGAAATTAGTTTTCCCCAAAATGTCTTCCTTCAGAGTATAGATAATATGTGGGGCTCAGGTTGTGTTTTATAACATTTCTGGTCGCTACATTTTAAAAAAAACACAACATTTTATTGGTAACTGGGAAATATGGTCTTGCTTATTTCTTCCATTCAGAGTTTTGATATCAGATTAGACCGTGATTTTTTTACTTTGTCTTGGTTTTGTCTTCACCCCAGATTCTTTGTTATGCTGGACATTAATGTAACAGTGTACTACAGGAATTTGTGACACATCCCTGAAAATAAGATTTCAAAGACATATTCTCTTGTAAATAGGCTTTCTTTTAAATGCATATTTTAACTGCTTTTGCAGAATAATACTGCCTTGACAATCAGAATGTTTCTTTTGACATTTTTATTTGAAATTCAGTTTTATTACGAATACTTCACTTTGTAAAATGTTTAAAATTATTTTTAAATGTTGGATGTGATTATGTATGCTTTATGGCAGAATAAGTATTTTTGTATCGTTTTAAATTTTGTCCTTGTTTAAGCGCCCTGTGCAAGTTGTGAACCTATGAACTTTTTCAGATTTTTTTTTTTTTTTTTTTTACAAGCTAATGCCACAAGTGCAGTGTGGAATTCATAGCCTAAAACTTCCTGGCACTGACTCGCTGTGTCATTGGTGCTACTAAGTTTGCTTTATCCCACTGATTGCTAAAGAGGAGTTGCCTTGATCGACGCTCCTTGGGATACCTCAGCATTCAGTTGTGGGCTTCCTGCTGTAATATGGGAAATACTCAGGCTTATGGATGACTTCATTGTTTTATACCTACAGTATTCCCTGAGTGGTGTTCAACTGTGAAAGTCTTATCTCAGGAGGTGCGATTTCTTGTGTAGCTATTTATATTTCTGTTGAGAATTGGTGTCATTGTTTGTCAAGCGGAAAAAAAAATGGAGAAAAAGTTGCGCTTCAACAGGTGAAATGCCACAGGGAACGCCGACCACGAAAAGGAATGTATAGTGTAGTACTCTCAGACAATGGTTGCACTCCTAACAGATACACAAATCAGACGGAATGTAGATTATACCATTTATTTTCAGGCAAACACTTGAAAACCGCTAATGCGTTTAGGCTAAATCCGAAACGCTTCAGCGGTTTTCAAGTGTTTGCCTGAAAATAAATGGTATAATCTACATTCTGTCAGATTTGTGTATCTGTTTGGATGTGCGACCAAAATCTGTGTTGAGAGTATGACACCAGTGTCAAGTGCCAGTGTCTCCCCGTGTTTATAATTTAGCATGAGCACTTCTCATCTGTCTGGGCTCGGTTGGTTTTCATAATTCTTCATATTTCTCTCCATGATTAATGTTGGTTGATTGAAAATTGTGTTTCTGGGATTTAATTCAATTTCCTGCTTTTAATGTGCCTTAATTAGCTACTCTTGATGCTAATGGATCTCTAAATCCAGTTTTAACCGTTTATAGCTTAAACAGATATTTCGTTGGAGCAGTATAGTATCATCTGCATTGCTTGCATTTCCATTGTTTTTTGTTGTTTTTTTAATTTTATCTGTATGACAGACCATCCTGTGATGTTTTCTGTTGTTCTTTCAGCAAACATTGTTCTAATGTTCAAACAAGATTCATTATTTGCATTTCTTTTCCTGATTATCTTTCCCACTTTGTGTCCATGCTGCCCGTATATCTGCAACTGTGTATCTATGCTAGTATTAAAGAATATAGAGTACTTTGTGAAAGTTGTAGGCACATAGATGCTTCACCAAAGTGATATGGTATATCTCATGATACTGAAAGTGTACCATAAAGAGCCATGAAAGTTAAAAACTAAATCTAATCAGTATTTTGTCTACCCCAAAAATTAGGAACACTTTTCTTGCAGTTCTATAGTTTTATAAGATTACTGTCTTTTTTCTAGTTCCAAGTATATTGGAGAACTTACCACTGTTCTTGGGACCCGAAACTTCTGCACAGTACTGTAAATACAGTTGATGTAAAAGTTTACACACTTTTTGAAATTGTGTAAAATTTGCTGAAAAATTGCAGATCTTTGAAAAGACAGAGATAGACCTCCAACTAAAATCCTGTTTAGTTTTCCTAAAAAAAATTTAATAAAAAAATCAACAACACCCTGGTTGCATTAGCCTGCACACTGCTCCTTCCCACTACGGGTACTTGGTGAATGTGTCTTTTCTGTGCACTACAGCTGTACGTTTTTGTGAATATGTCTGTCTTAACTTTGCTCATCTAGACTTTGGAATCCAACACAATTGGCCTATATATATATATATATATATATATATATATATATATATATATATATAGGGATGTCCGATAATGGCTTTTTTGCCGATGCCGATAGAAGGGGTGCAGGAGATATTTTCAAAGTGGGGGGGACCAAATCGTGCACTAGAGCCCAGATGGCAAAATCAGATTTCCAGATACTGGACCACCACTTCTGGCCCACTGTCAGACCACCATGCACCATCATGTTTTTACCGTGCCTAAATATATAAAAAAAATTGTTATTCAAATGAATTAAGAAGAATACATAAATGATTTAAAAGGTGTTTTGATGAAAATCGGCTAAACTGTTGGCTTTTTGTGGTTAACCCACCCATAGACCACCCTCAAACTGTTCAGCAAAACACCAGCGAAACGTCAGATCTGCCCCCAGTGGTCCACTGGCCTCTCGCTATGTGGGAGGTCTCAACTTTAAAGGTAATAGAATGCTATTTTAACTGTTTTGATTGAGTTATTCTACATTGTTTGGGCGAATGGTTTAAAACTATAAAAATTACATGGGATGCAAACAGTTTGTAAAGCCAAGGTTAAACAAGAGTTAGCACTAATCAACATACACACTTGTTAATATGCATTATCAAATGATTAGGTCTACTTCATTGTCTGGTATGAAATTGCCAAACAAACCGCCAATACAACTTGCATTCTCCACAATATGTTTGAAGTTAACATTTATTGATTATAGACTACTGTAATGTTACAAATTATGTGAGGAGACACTGGTTCTTGATTTTTACCAACTGTATCCAGAAAACAGTCATTTGCAACTTAGTTTGCCCTTGCAGTCAATTATTAGTATTACCATGAAAAATAACATTTTAACTAAGCACGATTGAGAATAAATGGGGTTTTGAGAAATCGTTAAAAAAAAACTGCTCCGCTGTAAAATAACTGCTTTAGAGACCCCGAATTCGATCAGGCCTACCAAAGAAAACGGCCAAGCTGTAACAAAAGTTTGTCAGATGTCGACCTTTTTTCAAATAACCAGCAACACAAAATCGCAAACATGCCACATTCCCGCTAAACTTTGCACCACAACACATTTTTAGGTCGATACATTTTCAGCAGAACCAAACTCAAAATCGCACGGCCTGTAACAAACCCAGCGACGAACTGAGTTTTCAACGCATCGCTTGAGACGCTGATTAGACGCTGTCATGGCGGAGAGACTCGTGAATTCCTCAGCAGCTGAAATTTCTGAACTGGACTATGTTACAGAAGTGGAACTTGATTCAAAATTGTTTGTGAACAGCATGCGTAATGCCGCGTTTTGCAGCAATATTCATGCGAAGGGCTGTAGTAAAACGTTTCATGTGTAAGCTATCATTGAAACAAAAAATTATTACCTTAATGGAGAAAATCGCGTTTCCATGCTAGCTAATTAGCCATTTAATTGACTTGAAAACACCGCTGACTACAAGCAAACTCGAGCGCTACTGGCCTGTAATGATGACAATAATAACCTGAAATAAATGCTTTGGATAAAATGCATCGTTAATTATGGTCAAAATCAGCATATGATAATTAGAACATCATATGCGCATTTTGATATCACACCTTGTATCAACCCTCGACCAGTGATCTCGGGTTGGTACAGTGCGTGATATGAAAATGCCCATATGATATTCTCTATTTATCGTATACTTCCTTAAAAATACGGGGAATCTGCTTATGTGATACGAGCGCGAGGTCTGAAAAGTAAGGCCCATGCGGAAATCTCAAAAATTTGCATTATATTTAATGGCCAGCCGATGGCGACGTCGGTGGTTGCAGAAAGAAGTTCAATGCTATTGAAGTCTATGAGAAAATGACCGTACTTTGCCACCTGATTTATCATTTCAAACATGATTTTCCACATCATTTTATGATATCTATCGCAAGTTTAAAGTCTCCTTCGATATATCGTGTTGTTCATTTTTGCAAATTATGGTCCCAAGTAGACTAGAATAAAGGATAAAGCCAGAATATGCTTTAGGGGCGTGGCTATCCTCTGGTCCTTGTCTGATACGGTCAGATCCAGAGCCACGGTCCTCCCCGGATCTTCAATTCACGCTCTCGTCCAATAGGAATCACATCCGGTTTTAAAATGGTGCTGTTCAAATTGCCAAAATCGAGGCTTCCTAAATGGTATGCTAAAATCAATGGGTGACGTCACAGCTGCTTCGTCCATCTTTAATACAATCTATGGGCACGAGGCTGTATCAGCCCACCTGGCAAAATCCTGCATCAGTGGCAGCAACCATTGCTATAGCAACAGTCAGGAGCGTCCTTGGCAACGCATCGCTGCAGACGCTGATTAGACGCTGTCATGGCGGAGAGACTCGAGTTCCTTAGCGGCTGAAATTTCTGAACTGGACTATGTCATAGAAAAGAAACTTGACAGAATTATTTGTAAACAGTATGCGTAATGGCTCGTTTTGCAGCAATATTCATGCGAAGGGCTGTGGTAAAACGTTTCATGCGTAACTTATCGTAGAAACGCAAATTCATTACCTTAATGGAGAAAATTGTGTTTGCGTGCTAGCTAGCTTATTAGCCTACTGCTGACTAAAAGCAAATGCTTGCGCTACTGGCCTGTAATGATGACAATAATAACCTGAAATAAATGCTTTGGATAAAATGCATCGTTAATTATGGTCAAAATGAGTATATGATAAATAGAACATCATATGTGCTTTTTCATATCACACAGTGTATCAACCCTCGACCAGTATCGGGTTGATACAGCGTGCAATATGAAAATGCCCATATGATATTCTATATTTGATTTTGATACGAGTTGTGGATGCATATGGCAATCTCTTACCTTCTATCCTGATGGATTAGATTGGATGCTCTCTTCCACTCTGATCTGATGTCCCACATGTTGATGATTATTCGCGCAGCATATATGAAATCGATGACAGGTTGGTCCTTTGCATTGGCTGGCTATGTGGGTGCAAGATCATTTATTTTCATAAGAGTACAATAAAGATGAGAAAAGCTGCGGTTCTGAGATTTATTGTCTGTTTCTTTGGGGTTCCGATAATTAACCAGCAGTCAGTTGAATCGTATTTTGTTGATTTCTGATATCATAAAATCTATTCTCCGATCAGCAGTATTAATCGCCGAAGCCAAGGCCTAGAATGGACTATTGGACTTCTGCAGAAGACCAGCTGGTTTACTTGTAATTTAGCGTATTGTGGAGCACTTTAATCGTCATTGTAAGACGAGCATTCACAAATTTTCCGCTTACACAACTCAGCTGATGGTAACGAGGCATAATACGTCTCCATTCTCAGTTGAGTTCAGCCGAGCTGTGATTGGCTGATGGCAGTACAATGGCACTGCAGCCGAGCTGTGATTGGCTGATGTACGTAATGGTCATAGAGATATATAATAGAATCAGAGAGAACGAGGAAGTACCTTTGCTTCAGCCAGTAAGCATGTTAGCTTCCTGCTTCCGCGTTTCCCAAGGATGCAATTCTGTAGCCAAAGACGCGCGAGCTCCATAGACACCAATTGAAAAGTGCGCATTTTTTTCTTGCCAAATAAAGCGAAAACAAAAGGAAATGTATTCGGTGATCCTTTATTATTTTGCTCTTTGTCTGATGCAACTGTGTGATGTTTTCAAGAAATAAAAAATAAGAACTGCTACTTAGAGCTTGATGACAGCTCGTGCACGAGTTTAGTTGTCCAGCTGTTGCTCTCCCTGCAAAAAATGTTTTATAGGACTTCTATGGAATTCTATAGAACTCTATAGAACATCAACGGAACTCTATAGAACATTTTAGTAGCACTGCACATTCTATAGGATTTTCCGTGCGTTCTATAGGAATTTGCTAGAAACCTACAGAGCACCTCTATGGAAAAGAAAGTCCTATAAGATTATTGCTGTTCCATAAGACCTTCCCATAGAACACCCTAGTTGAAAAACCTGTTCTATAGGGCTTTGATGGTCTTTAGGACCTTCTAATAGAACAAAAGCTTAATGGGAAAGACATCTTAAATAAGGGTTAAATAAAAATAAAAATAAATCTAATGACTCCTTGCAATGCTGTGTTGAAGGGTCAATTTACCTTATGTGTACCCGGGTTCTAGAAGTGAGAGACCAGACTAATGGTATGAAAATGTGCAATATGCAGTGATATCCACTATACTGAAGTAGCAAGGAAATCTTGTCCCTTTTAACTTTAAGGTGTGCTTATGAGCACATGGGATACCAGGCACATACCAACTCATTGATTCTCTGATCAGACGATTGATTGACTGACTGACTGCACAACTTGGCAGTATTTCAGTTACGGTATATGAAGACCTCTTTTCATTTCGTCGGCAGCAATTCAAAAATATAAATGTAAGGCATTACAACTTTATTATGCTATAATGGAAAACTCGTGTTCCTCTTTTGCTTACGAAGACAGAATTATGTTGAAAGTTTGAGCTTTAGAACTTTTCCCTTAATTTAAAAAATTCAATCAAATTATTCCTTTCCATTTACATGCATGTGACTGCAGATTATATGCAGATTTAGAATTAATTTGAATACAATTTGAGGTTTGCTAAGACTTATTCCCACCATCTTTATACATGTATCATGGTCACCTAACAGGATTACTAACATGGCGTTCCTTTTCAGCGAAGGCACTCAGTTCCTTCAAATTCAATTCAATTCAATTCAAATGCAATTCAAATAGATCAGGATTAGGGCTGGGTATCGAATCAAATTTCAAGAATCGATTCGATTCCGATTTGCAAGATTCAGAATCAATTATCACGATTCGATTCAATCCGATCCGATATGGATTCGGTTAATGTTATTTAAACTGTCTTTTATTTTAATTTTGTCATGGCCATTTGGCCCACAAACAGCTGTGAACGACACTTGTAGGGTCAAAGTAAACTTTACGCTGCATGTTGTGCAGACTCTCCAGTCAGAATAGCAGCATCAGTGTGAAAACCAGCATGACTGACTAATCACTATCACCATTGCTTCCAATCCAGTGCAGTCACTTATCAATATGAAAAACAATAACAAAGATACAGCCAGTGTAAGTGTAAACAAAGTGCTGGTTACTGGCTTCAAAGTAACCAAACTATCATTATATGTCAGTGTTTCCCACAGACCGGGAAGCAATGTGTGGTGGAAGACCCGGGGGGGGAGATGATTTTCATTTTGTTGAGCGTGGGGTGCATGGCACTGTTTTTGTGCAAGTTCCGCGTCTTCCAGTATTTCTTATTTTTTCCGGTTTTTTTTTTTTTTTTTTTTTTGCGCATTCATTATCAACAGCCGGCGATTGCGCAATGACTCAGAATTAACGGGAATCAATTTGTGGCGGTAGAAATATATTGGCTATATTAAAAGACCGATCTTTGGACGTACGAATCGATCTTTAGGAATTAAAATGAGCATCGATCCAGAATCGGAGAATCCATTTTTCAACACAGGCCTAATCAGGATCAAGTACCATCTGTATCTTCCCAGTTGTCATATAGCTCACTTGGTTAAAGCACCGTGTTGCGGAGCAGACGTGTCCGGGTTTGAGCCCCGGTCAGAATAGCACTCAATTGGCCATTACCCTACAGAAATGCAAATTGGGAAGGGGAATATAACGTGGATACTTTGTTTGTCGCCTTCCAGATTCGGGTGGGATTGAAGATGCCAAATTAGAAAAAAAAAGATTTCTACAAGAATTGTTCTATAGAGAATTTCTGTGGAACTGTTTCCTATAGAAATTTTCTATGGAACTTTTTTTCTATAGGACTCAAGGTACTAAAGTTCTATAGAATTCTATTGAACTGTCCTATAGGATTCCTATAGCACATTTTTTGCAGGGCTGACTGCAGCAGTTCAGCCAATGAGTGTATAGTGCGTGCGCGTCTCAGATCAACAGCGTTGCTCGTCATTTCCCCTCGAACACTTTCACCAATTCGCACAGACGACACATTTTCTTGGCCATTTGTGCTGTGTAATCAGATTGGCAATCTTATAAAATGGTGCCGGAAATAAGCACCCATGGAACGCAATTTTTATAGATGGCGTCGGTCAATTCCATACTTCCTGGGCTGAAGTAGCCAGCCTAGCATCTCCCATTGAAAGTAATAGGGGTGGGACTTCCTCGCTCTCTCCAGTTCTATTATATTACCTCCATGGTAATAGTACCAACCGACCTGCAGAAAAATATTTCACTGGCTGGGGCTACCATTAGGGGGGCGCGGCACCCCTCCAAAACAATGGTAGGGGGAACAGTGAGGCATTATTTTATCGGTTTTCATCATCGGAAAAAAAACTGATAACAATATTTTCAGATATTAAATTTTAATGCTAGTATCAGTCCACCGATATTATCGGACATCCTAATGGGGGCTGCCTGGGGCCACAAAACCAAGCATTTTGCACTTTTTCCATTTTCAAGGGCTAGCAATGAAAAATATGACAACCTGCTTGTGCCTTTCAGTCTTTTGGATGTGTTGTAAACCATTTTGTCTGCACCCGTACCAAATTTCATGGCTCTAGAAGTAATATTTCTGAAGATATTGTTGAGCCCTCAAAACGGCTTCCAGCCCAAGACAGTTTTTGAAGGCGTATAAAGGACAACATTCCCAAGGAAAAAAACTGAGAAATTCTCAAAATTCAGCCAAAATATTTTACAGAATTTATTTTTGGTGTCAAATAGCATGTACATAAAGTTTGAAAAAAAAATCTAAAATGTAAACAAAAACTTCCATGTCATATGACAAGGAATGACCCACATATTAATTCAGGACATAGCCTCAGTTACAATGACAGACACATTATTAATGATTCTTTGACAGCACCAACAAGCATAAACTATAAATAAATGACCATTGAAATTAAATATTCTTTCAACTGTCATTTTCCTTAGGGGAGAAAAAGATAACAGAACTATATGCAATTAACAATGTCTTACAATTGCGAGTTTAAACAAATTTTGTGAGTGGAATACTTTGAGCTGCATTATGTATGAAAGGAGCAAAATAAATAGGTGTGATTATAAGTAAGAAGATTATTATCATTATAATTGTTCTACGTTCCAGAACAAAATATCCAGTTGTTCAGTTGCTGCATTATCTCTCACTTTGTGGCTGCAGGAAAATTTTAGAGTGGAAGAGGATCTGTTCTTGATTTTAAATGCAAACCTTTAACTTGAAAAAGGCATCACTGGCACTTTCCCCAAGCATGCATTCTGACTGAATAAATTAGGCATCAGCGGTTTCGGCCACAGTATCACAAGATGGATTTTTTTCTGAAGTTTCCTCCGTCTTATTTTCTTCTTCATCATCAGCTTTTATTAGGTCTAGGTTATCCTCATTTAGTGAATTGTTTGCCTGAAGTGCTGGAGGCCTCTTTCTCTTGAAGAATCCAAGCTGGGAACAGAGGAACACCATCAAACACACTGTCCGCTGCTAACCATAATGGCAGTTGTGGGATTGCAACAAGCTGTAAATCAGTGTTAATATGGTGCATTTATGTTTAGAGAAGATGTTATCTTCCTAAGTAACAATTTGACAGATATGTGTGCTTGCAATGAAGAATAAAATGTTCATATTCACATTTTGATATATTAGAAACAACTTTATAAAGACGGGAAAAATTTAACCAATCAAAGTAAACAATCATTAGGCTCCTAATTGGTGAAACCGTGGACTCGTGCACTATGTTCACATTACCAGGATGAAGTGACTTAAATCAGATTTCTTGCCTTAATGTAACAAAGATCAGATATTCAGGGCTGTGTGAATGCAGAAATCCGATCTTATACCCGATCTTAAAATCAGATTTGAGCCACTTTCATGGTACATACGGTACATATGCGGATACAAATCTGATAGGCGGCCAAGTGCTATGAATGAGAACTGTCAGATCGGAATCAATGAGGCTTTTTGCCTGTACACACGTGCTGAGCGCAGTTAAAAACCTAAAAAACTAGCCTCCTGGCTTTTTTTTTTTTTTCTCGCCTTCTCGACCTTATCACGTACAGCTAATGAACCGTCTAATTGCAGAAACAACAAATTCATTCATTCAACATGATGACATGACATCCATTTTGAGTATGCAAATTAAGTTAAAAACCACATGGAAAACAATTACACCTCATTGAGAAGTCTTATACAAAATTTGAGAAAGATCCATCCAGCAGTTTTATGGGAATAGTGATAACAATCATTTGAGTCAAAATTCAAGATGGAGGCCCGAAGGCGATTTTGAATATCCAAATGAGGCCAGAAAAAAAGACAGTGCATAACTACTCCATAGGGGAGACCTGCATGCAGGATTTGGTGTAGATCCTCTCTGGTTTTCTTGGAATGGCAATAACAAGAATTGTATTGGACTGACCACAAACAACGGATAAACTCACCATCGCGGTCAACGGTGGGATAAAAATATCTGATGATTAGCGCCAAAAATTATGGTTGAACATCTTTCTGAACAGTTTCAACCAATTATAAATTTAAAATAGGGGATTTATGAGGAACATATTTACGTGCAATACAATTACAGTCAACAAATACAGCCACGTAAAAGCCGTTGCATAGGCTGCTTGGTGGCCTGGACACCGGCATCCCGAGATAAATAAACCTGATGGACTGTCTCTCATCTCATCAGGGACACTCACCTTCCAGAGGATCACAAAAATGATGATCAGTACCAGGAGTCCCCCCACAGCTCCAATAACACAGATCAAAGTTTGGTTGGGTGGTATTATAAGTTCAACTCGACTGTCAATCTGTAAAATTAGTACACCACACATCAACAGAGTGTGCTCACATAACTGTCTTGAGGTACAATAATTGGATTAAAAAACATCTCATGTTCTAACTGAAGGAATGTAACTGATTTCAGGCCATGCTGGCTTTCAAGAATTCAAACCTTTGCTTGGTGGAACTTTTTTGGGTCAGCTTGGTCCTGTCAAATGGGAAAACACTGTATTAATTTTCAATGCACCACATTCCTTCATGTGAGTTAGTTCACTAGAATTTAATCTCACCTCTGAGGTGCTAGAGATTTGAATGTATCGGCTTTCATTGTAGCTGAGTTTTATCCAGCTCGAGAACTGCACATCCACACTTTCATAGGAAAATGTTTTGTTGGCAATGACAGCCTGAAGAGAGAAAAATGTTACAGTTTAAATGTTAAAATGCTTGAAAAATGGTTGGAAACATCAACTTTGGGTCTATTCAAACCAAAAGTTTCCCTCTCAGACGTATGCGCTTGCCTACGGCGCCACCCAATGGTGGGCTCCAAATATGCGGCCAGCAAAATAAATAAACAAATAAATAAAATGAATAACAATAATAATAATGTAGAACTTTTTTTTAAACAATTTTTGGCATACCTCTTTATCTGCCACAATACTTAGACATGAAAAACTAAAGTACACGTGAGTAAAATAAATAACAAAAATCTGACATATAGTCGCTTTAGTTGTAGCAAGTCACGGTCAAAACATGCCAGAGAAGAACATTGATGGGCGACAGGTCACTCGGCACGGCTGTGCGTGGAAGGCATAGCAAGTGAGAGTATGAAGTGGCAAAAGCCATCCGGCATGCATTTCAGAAAGTGAAGGAAAGAAGAACAGGAGAAACGTGCTGAGAATGGTTTGCAATTTTGATTATATATTTGTCGAATTCACCGATTAGCATTCATGATGTGATGATCGTTCTGGCTAACAGCATCATCATGTAATCTTGCTAGCAAGCTAACAGTAAGAAGCCGTGGGGTGTGACGTTCCGTTTCATTTGGTCAGGTTCGTTTGTTATTACCATGTGATCGGTCACGAAATTGTCATAATAACACTGTCATAAAACTAGTTCAGACAGCTGGTCTGGCTTGGCCTTGGCTGGCAGGCTATTTTAAGCAAAACATTGTGCAAGTTCACGCTAGTTATAGCACTTTTCATCATTCACACTGTGTGTTATGAGATTCAAAATTGAGTGGAATCTATGCTGGATGTAAAGAGTCTATTATTAGTGTCCATACAGCAAAATTAGATTAGATTCAGATTTAGATTAGATTTAACTTTGTAATTTCAAAATACAAAAGTACAAATTCAAAAGTACAGTGAAATGCAGTTTTGCATCTAACCAGAGAGCAAACTAGTAAAGTGCTGAGACAGTACCTTATATACAGATGAGGCTATAAACATGTGGACTTTACGGATATGTATATTACAGATCACAGGTGCAAAGGATGAACATATTGTATGTTATATACTGATAAACAGAGATAAGTATAAGTTGCATACTGATGGAATAAGTATAAAAATGAGTTGAGCATAATAATAATAAACGATATATACATAGAGCAGTGTGCATATGGGACTAAGTGAATTTACATAAAATGAATATAAAAATAAAATGCTTAGCAACTTAATACTAATTACATTTAACAAATGGAAATGATTTAATTTTGTTTGGAAAAAAAATTGCTTATATTGTTGTATTGTTTGTTATTAACATTGTTTAAATAAATGTGCAGTACTTGGGACTTGAGGGGGTTTTTTTTTGGGGGTGAGGGGGTTTGGGGGGTGGCAGGTGCTGGGGGATGGGGGCTTGCCTAGGGCACCAAAAGCACTAGGACCACCCCTGCCCTCAGGTTCAAATTCACAATCTTTATTTTGTAACTGGGCATTAGTTTCGGTGGGAAAGAAATGAATAGAATTGTGACGGAATACAGTATGTGAATATTACGGTGAATTATGCAACTGGACCTTACCTTATTGCGGAAGAATACCTTCCAAGACAGAGAGAAACGAACTGGTGAATCTGGTTTCAAAGGAAATCTATCACACTCAATTATCTTGCAGTGTTCTTTGGAGCAGTCCTGCAACAGAAAAATAATGAACATTTAACCCCCTTTCCGCATGCCTAAATATTGCTTCATTTATTAATCACTTTTAAGAACAAGGAAGGCTCATTCCATGTGCAATCACCAGAGGTCCTCAGGCATGACCTCAGAATGGTCTCAAATTTTAGTATTTTTATGAAAAAAAAATATATATACAAATGTGCAAAATGAAAAAAAAAACTTCATTTCGGCTCAGTGCTTCCCTCTATTCAGATTTTATGGGGGTTTCAAAAAAGGTCCTCACAAATTGGGTTTCAGGCATTCTTAAGATGCTGTAAAAAGGAAATCAATAGTTGCATCAGGCTATTTTTTTCAGAATTTGCTTATTACCCAAGATAAATTCTGAAACTTCCATCAAACTTGGTTTCAACCCTTCCGCGGCCAGGAGATAAATGGCAAAAATTTGAAGAAGTCTCCTCATGCCCCCTTCGTCCAGCCAGTTTTTTTTTTTCAGACTCTATGCATTATAACCATTGAAGTTCCTGGTGGTTATAGTTCTCCTACTGGACATTCTAAAAATATATTTCCACCATGGTACCAATCTTGTAGCGAGGAAATGTCTGTTTTTGGCCAAAGCAATTTAGCACCATGTTTCCTCCCATTTTGAAGATATTTATATTTTTAAAAAATAGGACCAAGGGTCCTGTAGGTTACCGGCAGGCAATCTTATAGTGATGATACAAGTTATGAAAATTTCATGTGAAGTTTGACCTTCGAATCATTGAGGGTCAATGTCAAGGTCACTCAATAAAAGTTCACATACATTTATAAGACCTCCTGTAATGCAATCCTAAGCTCTGAAGCAGTTTTGGTGATACAAGCCATTTAAAATTCATATGTCAGTTGTGAACTTTAAAGATCACAGAAGGTCAAGTTGAGGTCAGCAAATGGACTTCATATATGACTTTCTAAATGTCTCTATACAAACCTTGGCTCAATCTGTGACCATTTTGGTGATATAAGTCATTGTAATTTCACTGTCGAGTTTGACCCTCAAAGGTCACTGACAGTCAAGTTAAATGTCGCCAAATGAAAGTTCATATGTGACTTCCTAGATGTCTGTAACACAAAACTAGGCTCTATCTTTGACTGTTTTAGTGATACAAGTCATTGAATTTTCACTGGGTCACATTTGACCGTTGAAGGTCAATACAAAGGTCACCAAATGAAAGTTCATATATGACTTCCTGCATGTCTCCAGTACGAACCTAGGCTCCATCTGTGACTGTTTTGGCAACACAAGTCATTGTAATTGTATTAGGTCAAGTTTGACCTTCAAAGGTCACCAACAGTCAAGTTGAATTTTCATGTGTGACTTCCCTTAAGTCTGTGATACAAACTTAGGCTCCATCTGTGACCTTTTTAGTGATAGAAGTCATTGAATTTTCACAACCAGTCAAGTTTGACCTTCGAAGGTCAATATGCAGATCACCAAATGACAGTTCATATATGACTTCCTAGATGTCTCCAATACAAACCTACGCTCTATCTGTAACAATTTTGCCAATACAGTGCTGTGAAAAAGTCTTTGCCCCCTTCCTGATTTCTTTTTTTTTTTTTTTGCATATTTGCCACACTTATCATCAAACAAATTTTAGTATAAGACAAAGATAACCCAAGTAAATACAAAAAGCAGTTTTTAAATGATTTTTTCATTTATTAAAGGAAAAAAGCTATCCAAACCTACTTGGCCCTATGTGAAAAAGTAATTGCCCCCCTTGTTAAATCATGAATTAACTGTGATTAACCACATTTTTTTAGTTCAATTTCACTAGCCACACCCAGGCCTGATTACTGCCTGACCTGTTGAATCAAGAAATCATTTAAATAGAACCTGACTGACAAAGTGAAGTAGGCTAAAAGATCTCAAAAAGCAACACATCATGCCGGGATTTAAAGAAATTCAAGAGCAGATGAGAAACAAAGTCATTGACATCTATCAGTCTGGAAAGGGCTACAAAGCCATTTCTAAGGCTTTGGGACTCCAGCGAACCACATTGAGAGATATTATCCACAATTGGAGAAAACTTGGAACAGTGGTGAACCTTCCCAGGAGTGGCCGGCCTACCAAAATTACCCAAAGAGCGCGTCGACGACTCATCCAGGAAGTCACAAAAGAACCTAGAATAACATCTAAAGAACTGCAGGCCTCACTTGCCTCAGTTAATGTCAGTGCTCATGATTCAACAATAAGAATAAGATACTGGGCAAAAATGGCATCTATGAAAGAGTTCCAAGGCAAAAACCACTGCTGATCAAAAAGAACACAAAGGCTCGTCTCACATTTGCCAAAAAACATCTTGATGATCCCCAAGACTTTTGGGAAAATATTCTGTGGACTGACAAGACAAAAGTTGAACTTTTTGGAAGGTATGCATCCCGTGATATCTGGCAAAAAACTAACACAGCATTTCATAAAAAGAACTTCATACCAACAGTCAAACATGGTGGTGGTAGTGTGATGGCTTGGGGCTGATTTGCTACTTCAGGACCTGGATGACTTGCCGTAATTGATGGAAACATGAATTCTGCCCTCTACCAGAAAATCCTGGACGAGAATGTCTAACCATCAGTTTGTGACCTCAAGCTCAAGCGCACTTGTGTTATGCAGCAGGACAATGATCGGAAACACACCAGCAAATCCACCTCTGAATGGCTTAAAAAAACAAAATGAAGGTTTTGGAGTGGCCAAGTCAAAGTCTGGACTTAAATTGGTTTGAGATGTAGTGGCATGACCTTAAACAGGCCATTCATGCTCAAAAACCCTCCAATGTGGCTGAATTAAAACAATTCTGCCAAGAAGAGTGGGCCAAAATTCCTCCACAGCAATGTGAAAGACTCATTGCCAGTCATAGCAAACTCTTGATTGCAGTTGTTGTCGCCAAAGGCTGGCACAACCAGTTATTTGGTTTAGGGGGCAATTACTTTTTCACATAGGGCCAGGTAGGTTTGGATAACTTTTTCCCTCGATAAATGAAATCATCATTTAAAAACTGCATTTTGCATTTACTTAGGTTATCTTTGTCTAATATTAAAATTTGTCTGATGATCTGAAACATTTAAGTGTGGCAAATATGCAAAAAAAAAAAAAAAATGAGGAAGGGGGGAAATACTTTTTCACAGTACTGTATAAGCCATTGAAATTTCACTGTAAAGTCTGGCTGTTGAAGCTTACTGACGGTCACATTCAAGGTCACCAAATGAAACTTCATACATGACTTCCTATATGCCCACAATACAAACCTAAGCTCCATCTGTAATAGTTTTGGTGATAGAAGTACATAATTGAAATTTCACTATATGAACTTTGACTTTTGAAGGTCAGCAAAGATCAAGTTCAAGGCCACCACATGAAAGTTCATATGTGACTTTCTGAAAGTGTTCAATACACGTTCCCAATCTTCAATATTTTCAAGCCTAGAAGCCTTAAAAATTGTAACATTTTGCTTGACCTCAAGTTTGACCTTTCAAGGTCATCTGAGGTTAACATTAACACATCTAAAATATAGGACATACTGTATATGACTTCCTATATGTTGATAATGCAAACTTAATCTCTATCTGCAACCATTTACCTTCCACAGGCAATTTTGCCCATTCTCCATAAGACCCAATGTTAAAGTACAGCACCTGCACTAGACCCACTTCCGTCAATTCAATCAAAATGGCACTCGCACTGTACATAAAGTGTACCAAGGTGAGTTAATTGCCAGATTTAGAAAAAAAAGTCATGGACAGTTTTTGAGAAATAATTTTTTTGAAATTTCAAGTCATACTTTTTAAAATTGTTATTATATTCCTTGACCTTGAGTTTGACCTTTCAAAGTCATCTGAGGTCAACTTTAACATAGCTAAAATATAGGCCATATATGACTTCCTATATGTCGATAATATAAACTTAATCTCTATCTGCAACCATTTGGCCTCCGCAGGCCATCTTGCATATTCATAAAGTACAGCGCCCCCACTAGACCCACTTCTGTTGATTCAATCAAAATGGCGCTCGCACTGTACATTGATGGTACCAAGGTAAGTTGATTACCTGATTTAGAAAAAATTTATCAGGCAGTTTTTGAGAAATAAAAATGGACAAAAATGATTCAATCAAAACTCCGCAAAAAAAAAAAAAAAACGTCTGGAGATATGGTCTAGTAATATGCTATGGCGAATTTATACGAAAATTCATCAGGCCAAAAAAAAGATAAAAATGTTCGGCGACAGACGACGAACGCTGCACCACAACAATAGCTTATCGGCCCATAGGGCCAGTAAGCTAAAAATTGCATTTACAAGAAAGGTCCAGCCTCAAACCGCACCACAAAAACAAAATCTTACCAAGCATTTTAATCTTGTATTTAAATAAAAACACTTATTGCAATCAACTTTGTTCTCAGAAAAATAAATTGTGCCACTAATTTGAAGTATTTTGACTCATTTCTAGGTTTGTCCATGGGGCAGTTAAATTATCTTAATTAGCCAGTTTTCTCGCAGATGGCAGGCATCGTTCTAGCTGTTCAGTTTCTTTTGGTAATAGTTCATCAAGCCCGCTCTGAAAAAGCAATAAAAATTTCCAATCATCGACGGCTTTTGAAAAGTATAAAAACATTTCCAATCATCCTGCAGCTTATGGAGAACCACATTTGCCAAATTGTTTGTCTGGAACCATGTTAACCCCCCCATTTCGAAGACGTGGGAAAGCTAAATGCATGGCAGCTGCAGGAAAACCGGCACTGGAAAGGGGGATTCACGAGGCTGATTAAAATTTTGGCCTTCCATTGGCCGGAAGGATAATTGTACTCTAAGAAATAATACATAAACCATGACATATCAGCTTGATGGACAAAACATAGCATAATGAAAATTCATGAAAATGAAATGTAAGCAATTCTCGCAGCCTCATGTGGTCAGACCACATGCTTTTGGCCAGATACAGCAATGGCTTGTTTCACGTCAAAACAGAGACGCATGCAAGTCAAGGCACCTCAAACCCACGGTGAAATATGGTGGTGGATCGGTGATCTTTCGGGAGTGTTTTGATTCCTGAGTTCCAAGGGCACAATTTGAGATTTAATGGTGTAACTGACTCCAGCAGGGATCAGGTAATTTTGGTGGAAAATCTGCTTGCCTTTGCTGGAGACCTGAGAAATGGCCATATGTGGGCTTTCTAATGGGACAATGACCTAAAGCACTCCTCAAAATCTAAGCAGAAATAGTTCAGCGACAACAAAATTCAAGTTCTGCGATGGTAATCTCAATCACAAGACCTCAATCCAATCAAAAACCCGTGGGCTGAACTGAAGAGGAAAGCTGTTTCACACAAACCCAGGATTGTAACTGATCTTGAAAGGAACTACAAGGGACGGTTCAAAATCCCAACAAATGCATGCCTTAACCTTGCCTAACAGTACAGGAAATACTCCATGCTGTCATCCTCTCCAGAGGTGGTTGCACGAAGTACCAAACCATGAGATCTTAACTAAATGAAAAAATAATTTTCGTTGGTTCCACTGAAACATTAATGAAGTACTGTGTTTCTCACATGTCAACATTTTGAGTTTGTCTCTATAATGTAATTTTTTTCTAATAGTATTTTTAGTGGATTTCAAGTTAGGGGTGCTAATAATTCTTAAGCCCACTGTATTCAGTGCCCTCCACTTACACTGGCACCCCTGATGAATATCTGTGATGGAAAAAATGTGATTCTCGTTAATCTTCCCAATATTTTATTCAAAATTTAAGAAAAATCTAACTCTTAAATTTAATGAAAATGACAGAAGGAAACTGAATTTTCATCTCATGCTCTTGCCAAGGTTTATAAGTAAAATGCTAGGTGAGCTTTTGTGCATAATTTGTCTATGCAGGGCTCTTTCAATTATTTCATTGCATTATTAATTAATTACATACATTAATATTACTTTCTCATTGTCCTACCAAACCCAACAAGTGAGGGTCTTCCAGATGTAAGGCCGCTTGTTCATGCCTTTTTCATAATTTTTGTAACCCGCTTCAGTTTTTCTTAGTATTTTGAATAATAAATTGAGAGGATTACGGGAAACCATATTTTTACATAGCATTTTCAGTTAATATTTACCAAGGGTGCCAATATTAATGAAGGGCACTGTATATACACTCAAATCATATACATCACATCTTTCAATATATGGCAGTATAATCATCTTTGTCTCAATATACAACCCTAGGCAAAAAATTATGGAATCACCACACACAGAGGATGTCATCCATCTTTTTTTACTTCATAGTAATGAGATTGCAGATGTGACACAAAACACTTTTTCTTTATTAGCTTATTCAGGCTTCATGGTTGGTTACTTGGAAGGAATAAAGGCTTACCTGAGTTTTTTGATCAGAAATTTTTCCACATCTTGTGAGGCTCTTGAAAAAGAAAAAAAAGAAACTGTGTTAAGGAATTTGTTAATATGTTCAAGTAGCTTACAACGCACACAACTTCGACCATCTGACCGGGTGAGAGGCTTCTCAAAGCGTACCCTGGCGCAATGGCCAAAAGAAACTAGTTTAAATGGATAACCAATTAAACTGGGCCACAACCATCGGCTCAAATGGCAGTTGATAAAGAGCCTCCAAAAAAACAGGCATGTCCCATGCAGGTACTAGTAGTACAAGGCAGATTATTTAAGTGAGAATGCCTAGGTAAGCTGGTGAGTGATCCCACTGTCTGGTTGCCAATCAGCGTGTTGAAATGGCAGCCACATATGCTCTGATTGTGGAAGCAGATTTGTTGGCCACCAGTAGGGATTACAGAAACTGCAGTATAAAGACAACTGAACAAAGCTCTGGGAGACTTCTTCCTGGGACTCGCACCATGCAGTAAATTATTTCCACATACAATACTCTGCCCTGGAGTGTTCGAATAGTCAGGACAGTTGCCAGGTTTACAACTGCCAGAAAGCAGAGGCAGTTACCTAAATTAGTAGTCAAAATCAGGTTGGTAGTAGGTGACTGGCTTATCCCTCTCCAGTTAAGCTAGAGGATAATAGGAGCAGGTGTGTAGGTGACGAGGGTATTTAAGGCTGCCTGACCCAATGCCATCCATTTCTCAAGGTTCTTAGTTAGTATACAAATTTTCCTGAGCAATACAGGGATAAAGGACTGTTTCCGATAGTCGTCACAGACTAAAACACCCATTAACTCAACCATTTACAAAAAAGTTTCAGTAGAGGGGTTAAGAGGGTAAAGAGATACCGCCTATGAATTGGGTCCCATTTATAAACGTTGCTTAGGAACAGAAAAGATGCATACCACACTTTCTTTGCAGGTATCGGATTTATAAAAAAAAGGGACCAAGGGTCTTGCAGCTTACCGGCAAGCAATCTTATAGTGATGATACAAGTTATGAAAATTTCATTTGAAGTTTGGCCTTTTTATCATCGAAGGTCAATGTCAAGGTCACTAGATGAACGTTCACATACATTTATAAGACCTCCTGTAAGTCTGTGATACAATCTTAAGCTCTGAAGCAGTTTTGGTGATATAAGTAATTGAAAATTCAATATGTCAATTGTGAACTTTTAAGGATATTGAAGATCACAAGGTCAACTGTAAAGGTCACCGAATGAAAGTTCACATATGACTTCCTATATGTCCTATATATAATACAAACCTAGGTTCTGCCTGTGATAGTCATTTAAATTTCACGATGTGAAGTTTGACCTTCGAAGGTCACCAAAGGTCAAGTTCAAGGTCACCAAAGGTTCATATATGATATCCTGTAGGTGCTCAATACACATATATTCTCTATCTTCAATATTTTCAAGCTTAGAAGCCTTTGAAAATTGTAATGTTTTGCTGGACCTCAAGTTTGACCTTTCAAGGTCATCTGAAGTCAACTTTAACACTGCCAAATATAGGTCAAATACGACTTCCTATATGTAGATAACGCAAACTTTATCTCTATCTGCAACCATTTAGCTTCCATAGGCCATTTTGCCTCTTCTCTGTAAGACCCAGTGTCAAAGTACAGAGCCCCCACCAGACCTACTCACTCGCACTGTCCATAAAGTGTACCAAAGTGAGTTGATCGCCAGAAAAAAGTTATTGGACAGTTTTTGAGAGATAATTTTTTTGAAATTTCATGTCCTATCATTTAATATTGTTAATATTTTCCTTGACCTCGAGTTTGACCTTTCAAAGTCATCTGAGGTCAACTATAACATTGCCAAATTATAGGTCATATATGACTTCCTATATTTGGATTATACAAACTTAATCCATATCTGCAACCATTTGGCCTCCACAGGCCAATTTGCTTATTCTCCACGAGACCCAATGTTAAAGAACAGTGCCCCCACTAAATGCACTTCCATCGATTCAATCAAAATGGCACTTGCACTGTACACTGAGGGTACCAAGGTGAGTTGATTGCCTGATTTAGAAAAAAATTTATTTTGTAGTTTTTGAGAAATAATTTTTTGAAATTTCTATTTCTAAGTCCTGTGTTTTAAAATTAGAGCCAAAATTTCAAGGGCACACAAAGGGACAAAATTGATTCAATCAAAAATCCAGAAAAAAAAACGCCTAGACATATGGTTTAGTAGTATGTTATGGCAAATTTGCAGAAAAATTCATCAGGCTAAAAAAAGATAATAAATGTAGGTATGTGACAATCACGGCCATCGCTGGCTGCCAGGCGTTCCGCTGCCACCTGCTGAGCGCTGTGCTCAGTGTGCAGGGAGATTCCCTCGAAATGCGCGGTTTTCATGGGCTCGCATCGGGTAATTCCTGGAGAATCCTTCCTATCACGTAGAGGAAAACGCCCCTCTGTCACCTCGTTTTCGATTTTTTCAAATTGGACGTTTTGTTTTGATTTTATGCCCGCCTGAAAAAAAGTGTCCTGTTCGACACCCGTCAAAACCAAGACCAGCCTATAGGATTCATTCTAAGGTAAGTGGACCTTAAAAACAATATTTAATCTCAATATTGGTGAAGTTTCAACGGACAATAATGTTGCGAAAGTGGTTTTTGAACGCCCGGAATCGTCGATGTCGCCTGTTGGGTGTAAAGGACAACAGAATCGTCTCCTGTAAACCAATTATGCTACTCTAAGAAAAGTTAACCTTTTCCCGTTTACTTTGCTTGATTAGCAGTCAAATGGTGGATTCGTTTACTCTCTAAGTTGAATGAGTAGAGCTGTTTATTAAGACAGCATGTTTGATTGATGCATTTCGAAATTTAAATGGCCATAGAACAGCAGATCTGCATGAACATGATTGCCATTGCTACGCCATTTCGTGCGACTGTGATAATTAATATCTCACATTCACGTTTCATCCGCTTTTCAGAATGTTTTCCACCTTGTGTATTTTTTGACGCTTAAAATCCAGGGCGATCTTATAACAAATCTGTTTTAAATTAATCTTTAATAATGTCCTAACATGCTACAATGAGAGATGTAATTCAGAGGAAGACTTTTTCTAATTATTCAAATTATTGGCATTCTTTCAATCTAACACTGTAGCCCAGTTAGGTTTGTCTGCTTTTCACCATCACATCTTAATCGTTATAGGCTTCTGGCTAAATTGCTTGATTGTTATTTAGGCCAAGTACATGGGAGCAGAGTTAAGGAAGGGCGGAGCACCTGCAGTTAGTGAAATCTAAACTCGGGCTTCTTCCCGGAGGCATTTTAAATCGTTTAAGCCGCCTCAGGTGGGTATGTTTAAAGAAATTACACGCGACTGCCTACACACCCCATGACGGCAAGTGGTCTCATCACACTTTAAAAAAAAATCCTCGTTCAACTCTGCATTTCATCTCTTATTGAAGTATTTTAGGAGATCTATAATGATAAAATAAAAATAAATTTGTTTACATCAATAAACGCCACGTGGTGACTGTTCTTTGTAAGCACATATTCTGTCTCTGAGATGCTTGACGTGACAAGATTGTGAACATATTTATTGATAAATGAAATTGGTCAGATAAAATTGTGGACATCTTATACACCTAGGTATTTTCTTAAAACTTTGACACAGTTTCAAAAATGTGAGTTGTCTTTGTCATTGTTTTAGGATTTTATTTAGTGTAGCTACAACGCCAATTCCGAAATAGTTGGGACAAAGTGTAAATTATGAACAAAAATCAAAATGCAATGACTTTCAGATCACATGAGCCAATATATTATTTACAATAGAACATAGATAATATTTCACATGTTGAAACTGAGACATTTTACATTTTTATCCACAAAATGAGCTGGTTTCAAATTTTCTGGCTGCAACAGGTCTCAAAAAAGTTGGGACACAGGCAAAAAAAGGGCTGAAAAAGCAATTAATATATAAGAGAATCAGCAGAAAGAACATTTAGCAAGTAATTAAGTTAATTGGCATCATGATTGGCTATAAAAGTGATGTCTTAGAGAGGCAGAGTCTCTCAGAAGTAAAGATGGCCAGAGGCTCTCCAACCTGTGAAAGCTTGCGTAAAAAAATTGTGGAATACTTTAAAAACAATGTTCCTCAATGTCAAATTGCTAAGGCTTGATGGTCTCATCATCGACATTGCATAACATCATCAAAAGATTCAGTGAAACTGGAAAAATCTCTGTGCGTAAGGGACAAGGCCGAATACCTTTACTGGATGCCTGTGATCTTCGGGCCCTCAGATGCCACTGCATCACTCACCAGCATGATTATGTCATTGACATTACTAAATGAGCCCAGGAATACTTCAAGAAACCACTGTCTGTAAACACAGTCCACTGTGCCGTCCACAGATGCCACATAAAACTCTATCATGCGAAAAGGAAGCCATTGTTGAGCATGATCCAGAAGCGCCGCCGTGTTCTGTGGGCCAAGGCTCATTTAAAATGGACTGTAGTAAAGTGGCAAAGTGTCCTGTGGTCAGACACGTCCAAATTTGACATTCTTGTTGGAAATCATGGGCGTCGTGTCCTCCGGGCTAAAGAGGAGAAAGACCACCCCTCCTGTTATCAGTGTTCCGTTCAAAAGCCAGCATCTCTGATGGTATGGGGATGCATTATATGGTGTGGGACACCTGCATGTTTTAAAAAGCTCCATGAATGCTAAAAGGTATATAAAGATTTTAGAGCAACTTATGCTCCCCTCCAGATGACATCTATTCCAGGGAAGGCCTTGTGTATTTCAGCAGGACAATGCAAAACCACATACTGCAGCTATTACAACAGCATGGCTTCATAGTAGAAGAGTCCGTGTGCTGAACTGGCTTGCCTGCAGTCCTGATCTTTCACCGATTGAGAACATTTGGCGCACAATTAAACGAAAAGTCCATCAAAGGAGACCCAAAACTTTCCTGCAGCTGGAAGCCTGTATTAAACAAGAGTGGGATCAAATTCCAATGGCTAAACTCAAGAAACTTGTCTAATAAATGCCCAGATGCCTCCACTCTGTGTTAAAAAGAAGAGGGGATGCTACACCATGGTAAACAGGCCCCTGTCCCAACTTTTTTGAGACCTGTAGCAGCCATCAAATTTGAAATGACCTCATTTTGTGGATAAAATTGTAAAATTTCTCAGTTTCAACATTTGCCATGTTATCTCTGTTTTACTGTGAATAAAATACTGGCTGGTATGATTTGAAAGTCATTGCGTTTTGATTTTATTCACAATTTACACTTTGTCCCAACTATTTCGGAATTGGGGTTGTAATTATCTGGAAGTTTGTTAGACATTCTATTGGATTCTCTTGACATTCTGTTGAATACTAATCTATGGAAAGCAATGAACTGGAATAGTAGAGCACAAGCACATGATGTATGGTAAATAGGAGAAGCAGTTGAATGATTAATTAACTAATAATTTACTAATAAAGGACTGATTAGAACTAATAATGTAAATTGTATTAATTTACTTTCTGTATTTCATCTTTTTATCCTTCAATAAAACACAAATTACAGGCATAACTGATATTTTCTGCTACTTATTAATTCAATTATTAATTAATTGATTACTCAATTAATAACTATGGTTAATGAATTAATCATGATGTAGACAGTAAGCATCTATCATTCCAATGGTGTCTTGGGAGGTTTTGTGTATTATTTGCAAGAAAGAAGGAATTAATGGTGTTTAGCTCTTTTACTGATCACGATTCTCTCCAGTGAAAAGCATGTAAAACAAAAAGAAAAATAATGCTAGATTTCGGAGTTTAAATTTGCCGTAACTTCCTTATTTCTTGTCCGATTTGGGTAATCTTGGGCTCAAAATGTTTCTTTTTCCAAGCTCTATCTGTTGCAATAATGAAAAGGACACTTTTAAAAACTTTATTTTTTTTTGTCTCATACCTAATAAATGTTCCGGATACTGGATGACAGCCGCCAAACCATGACTAAAAAGGAATTTGACCTTGAGAAAATCTGAAAGTAATAAGATTTTGTGCATATGAAGTTACTGAAGTTAATCCTGGTTAATTGAATAAAAATTACATGCAGTTTATGGTACCCTTACCCTCATTTTATTAATTAGGGTATTTTTTACGATATGTTCTTTCTTTTTTTAAGCATATGCATTTTTTGGTTAGAAACCAATGCACTATTTATAAATTCTCCCCAATGGAAAAAAAACTACAGCAGCAGTCTAAAAATAGGACCAAGGGTCCTGTAGCTTACCGTCAAGCAGTCTTACAGCGATGATACAAGTTATGAAAATTTCATGTGAAGTTTGACATTTGAATCAATGAAAATCAATGTCAAGGTCACTAAATAAAAGTTCACATACATTTATAAGACCTTCTGCAATACAATCCTAAGCTCTGAAGCAGTTTTGGAGATACAAATCATTATGACAATTGTGAACATTAAAGGTCACAGAATGTCAAGTTGCGGTCAGCAAATGGACTTCATATATGACTTTCAAAATGTCTCTATACAAACCTTGGCTCAATCTGTAACCATTTTGGTGATACAAGTCATTGTAATTTCACTGTCGAGTTTGACCCTCACAGGTCACCGACAGTCAAGTTGAATGTCACCAAATGAAAGTTCATGTGTGACTTCCTAGTCGTCAGTAACACAAACCTAGGCTCCATCTGAGACCGTTTTAGTGATACAAGTCATTGAATTTTCACTAGGTCACATTTGACCTTCGAAGGTCAATATGAAGGTCACCAAATGAAAGTTCATACATGACTTCCTATACATCTCCAATACAAACCTACACTCAATCTGTAACGATTTGCTGATATAAGCCATTGAAATTTCACTGTATAGTTTGGCCGTTGAAGGTCACTGAAGGTCAAGTTCAAGGTCAACCAATGAAACTTCATACATGACTTCCTATATGGCTACAATACAAACCTAAGCTCTATCTGTAATAGTTTTGATGATAAAAGTCATTGAAATTTCACTATGTGAAGTTTGACCTTTGAAGGTCGCCGAAGGTCAAGTTCAAGGCCACCAAATGAAAGTTCATACATGACTTCCTATAAGTGTGAAAAGCACAGATGTTCCCAATCTTCAATATTTTCAAGCATAGAAACCTTTGAAAATTTTAACATTTTGCTTGACCTCAAGTTCGACCTTTCAAGGTCATCTGAGGTCAACTTTAACACAGCCAAAATTTAGGTCATATATTACCTCCTATATGTCAGTAATACAAAATTAATCTCTATCTGCAACCATTTAGCTTCCACAGGCGATTTGGCCCATTCTCCATAAGACCCAATGTTTAAGTACAGCGACCCCCACTAGACCCACTTCCGTCGATTCAATCAAAATGGCACTTGCACTGTTCATAAAGTGTATCAAGGTGAGTTGATTGCCAGATTTAGAAAAAAAGTTATCAGTGTTTGAGAAATTATTTTTTGAAATTTCAAGTCATATCTTTTAACATTGTTAATATATTCCCTGACCTCAAGATTGACCTTTCAAAGTCATCTGTGGTCAAATTTAATATTGCCAAAATATAGGTCATATATGACTTCCTTTATGTCAATAATACAAACTTAATCTCTATCTGCAACCATTTGGCCTCCACAGGCCATCTTGCATATTCATAAAGTACAGCGCCCCCAATAGACCCACTTCCGTTGATTCAATCAAAATGGCGCTCGCACTGTACATTGACGGTACCAAGGTAAGTTGATTGCCTGATTTAGAAAAAAATTTATCCCGCAGTTTTTGAGAAATAATTTTTTCAAATTTCTCAGTCCAATCTTTAACATTGTAGCCAAAATTTCAAGGGCCCATAAAATGGACAAAAATAATTCAATCAAAAATACGAGAAAAAATTCTGGAGATATGGTCTAGTAGTATGTTATTGCAAATTTACACGAAAATTCATCAGGCCAAAAAAGAGATAAAAAATGTTTCGGACGATGGACGCTGGACGACGAATGCCACACCACGACAATAGCTTATCGGCCCATGGGGCCGGTAAGCTAAAAATAGGCGAGACTTGCAATTGAGTGGGACTGTCCAAAGCAACATGATTCCTTCTACCTCTTCAAAAGCATGAAATGTAATTTATTCAGCTGAACACCATGATGGCAGAAATTGTCTGGCAGCTTCTTTTAGTTTATGTTCCACCAGGGAGGACTTGTACATGGGTTGCATTGATCTTTAGTAACAGAACATTGACCGTTATCATTTTATGTACTGGGGATCAACTCATATTTTAAATGCTAATATATGCCATGGCAAAAGGACATGACAAGCTGCTGCATATGGTTTTATATAACTATTTTTGTATGTAACTGGTAATTTACCACATATTTTCTATAAGTCTTTGTAAAACTACCAAACTTCAGTAAAGTGAATAAATCTTTCAGAAAAAATAGAAGATTAATCACACTGCCGTACAAAAAAGTCACCATTTGGATATAAACAAGTACTCAAGAGCCTGTGACTGAATCATAATTGCAGTGATGAATATGTTTCAGCTGGCAATAATTCTTTTAATCTTGACTGATTCAGTGCGTTACTTTCTTATTTTTAAACAACCATGTCGAGAGATGTATCTTATGGTCATTAAAAAGATATTACTATGTTTCAAAAGGGGCAAATTTTTGACCAGCATCAAGCAAAGAAAACAGCTAAGGAGATCGCTTAAATCACGAGAGTTAGGCCATGAACTGTCCAACAATTTATTAAAGCATGGAAGAATAGTGGCGAACTGTCAACTTTGCGGTGCATATTTCATGTAAGACATAATCCAAAGAAGTTTGAAACCTTGATTTCTTACTTTTCTTTTTTTGCAGTATTATAAGCTGTCCTAAGGTATGCATGCACCTCTTCAAATTTTACAGTTTTATAAGCCTACAGAATACATAAAAAGTAAACAAAAGAAAACAGCACAAGGTATGTTGAAAACATAATTTATATAAAGTATAACTTACATAAAATTAGTACATACAACAAGTAACATATGTTACCTTTGAGATAGATATTGCAAGGTCTTCCACGGTAAAGTTGTATTCAAGTTGTGTTGGAACGATGAAGCGTACTGTCACAGGAACAGATCCGAATCCCAAATTTTTCACCTTAATATGGAAATGTCATCGTCAATTCAGCATACAGTATTTTGATGCATTTGTAAAATATGGTGCCTGTTAAATGTTCGCACATTTTAGGGTTTTTGATGTGATGGGTGTGTTATTAAACCAACATCTGCCAAAATAAATTTCTGTTACAACAACATAAACCTCCATTTCTTTAGCTTGTATACTGTTCATAATGGGAATGGAAACTCACGCTATCTTATATCTAATAAAATGCTGAGTATTGTTGACTAATAATAGTAGGCTTATACCACCCATGAAAACATTACAAAGACAAACAAAGCCACATTTTCACCAAACACTTAAAGTAATGTGCTTTAGAACTGGTACGTAACCTGTACGGATAGGTAACCAAATTCTAGATCTGGCCTGCTTTTTCACTGCAGACAGTACTTATAACTGTAGGCGGAGTTAAAAGAAATTATATTACACAGGTTAGAACAGTAATGGTAGCCAGCGGCTGCTGGACAGCAGAAAATTCTGGAGGCACATGACATCCCTTGAAATTAATGATTGGTGACATAAATGATTGGTTTTGACCTGTTTCCCATCATGTCTTTGAGTGAGCATTACATAAAACATGCAACATTATCAGATGTGGCCAGTTTTATTTATTATGGTAATATGAGAAATAAAACACGTCATTTTTACACAAAATTTAATTTAATTCAACGTTATTCAGTTGTGGATATTGCTAACCTTTGTTTTCTTTAATGTAATTACACAATCTAGAAGTTTAGGTTAGATAGAGCAGGTTGGGCTAAACTCATACACAGAAGTTAACTGTAGTACTTTATCTTTTTTGTAAGGTGAATAAAACATTTTCCTGAATAAAATTTTCTGTTCAACTGCAGCAGCATTGCAAGTTGTGTTTCACTGCCAACTGCAGATTCTAATCATTTGAAATCTTGTGAACTTTAATCGAGGGAAATGACTGAAAACAGACATATACCTGAATCTACAGTCAAGTGTACTGAGAAACGAGCTGGAACATTTCTTACTGCCTCATTCAGCTCTTTATTCCCTCTTGACCAATGAAATGACTGCAATATTTCTTGCTCCACCTTTTAATATCAGATCAGTGTGCTAGGTAACCCAACATAGGGGTAATGAAAAAAACAGGACAGTTTGGAACAGTTCAACAAACTTTGAAGATGGAAATTCAAAAAAACTGTTCTAATCTGTAACAAAATGAATTGAACTGAACCGGGTTGCTTGGTGGAGGCTTAATTCAAGCAATCGTCAATACAAAAAAAAAAAAATTTGCCGGATCTAGCTTATTTGCCGAAATTTCTAACACTTCCGAGACAACCGCACATGCGGTGCTAGTGCTTAGGTCTATTGCATGCGCATCATAAAACTGAACGACAGCAATCTTATCATCTACATCAGCGGTTTTCAAACCTCTCCTGGAGAACCACTCCTCCTGCATGATTTAGAGCTCTGCCTGCTCCAGCACAGGTGAGTCACATGATCAGCTCGTTACCAGTGGAAATGCTTGATAATGAGCGAATCAGTAGAATCATCTATGCAAGCTGATGTCTTTCATACAGGGGTATTTCTGAAGGTTTTTTCTGAAGGGGTACTTTCCTGAAGGTTATTGTCGTGCGACCAGCGCATGGCGGCTTCGCTGTAACGACCCATGGCCGTACCGACAACGATTCAGCTAGATTTCAGAAACTGCAAGCGATATAAATGCTAAGAGCAAGCCAAGAAAAAGTACTGGATGCACAAAGAATTAATATGGCTTCTATGTTTGGTATCGTACGGCCAAGTATCCGCAACCACGCATGTAAGTAACCTTCTGCAGTTCCGCGAGACCGGAAGTGAGTCAGCCATCAAACTATCCCATAAAGCATTGGAAATGGGGCATGACTGCAACATCAGGGTGTTTTTTTTTTTTTTTTTTTTTTTTTTGTATTGACGATTGCTCGAATTGCTTACATTTAAATGTGAAACACAGCAGATTTGGCCCCATTTATGTCTGGTAACTCATAAGCAATTTCGAGTCTCAGATAGAAATACCCTTGAATTAATGGGGTCATATCATGCATTTTCAGTTTTCCCCTCTCTTTTAGTGTATTATGCAGTTAATTGTGCATGTAAGACATTGGCAGTTACACAGCCAAAGGTCCATGCCAAAAGAAGTCATTCACTCTGACATAAACACAGCTCCTGTACTGCTTTAAAACCCTTGTTTTAGTCCAGCCTTCTGCTCCATAACATGTCAGTGTCACGATGTAACAAAATGGCATAATTCCCCGGCTGGCAGCCAGTTTGGCTCGCCTTCGATCAAGAGTAGGTAGAGTGGAAGCTGGGAACAGTTTGGTTATTTTGTATTGCCACTGTATGGACTTAGAAAAGAAAACAATGTGAAGATTCAGAGGTTAAAATGAATTTTTACCACTATTCCTCAGCAGTGCAAGCCCAACCTTTTACTGTGTTCCTTTCATTCCAGCGACATGTGCTTCCTGAACTATAGTTGACCAATCACAACAAAGTGACTTTTAAGGGAGCGGGTAAAGAAACAAGAGGTAGAACAGCTGAGTGAGCCTGAGGTGTAGCACAAACAGCCTGTTTAGCTGTAATTGAAGGCTGCTTTTGACCATAAAAACATGCAAATGTTTGCAAAAAATGGCAAAAATGAGAATATTAAAGTAGGAGTATGGCATTATATGACCTTTTTAAAGTCGCTTTATGGCACTTCAAGCAAGCATTTGTTTACAAATCTAAAATTGAGGATCACAAAGTCAAATCAAGAGAAAAACATTTTACACTCAAACATAGCATAAATAAAGCAATTTGAATAGGCACTGTTAGCTACAGAGGTGTGTTGCATTCACCTGTGATAAATATATATATTGTTGCCTCCAAAAATTAGCTCAATTTGCTGTTTATATACGATCCTGTTTTCAATTAATTAGATAAGTTTTTCTGTTGACTACTTTTACGGAAGATGAGAGGGAACAAGATGTGTTAATAAAAATAATGCATGACCAGGACTTATAAAACACACTAAACAAGATAATTATGCTGTGGCCACCAAGGCTGGGGCATGCATATGGCAAATTAGAGGACCACCTCTTGGTTTACTGATGTTGTCACTGAAATCATTGATGCATTTTGTGAACTTAAGAAGATGCATAGATGAAGAGAGAAGCACCCTCTCCCCGGGTCACTTCTGTCAAACTGAGTACACAATGAGAAATCAGTGCAATAAATGCATGAAATAGCAGTGATTTAATGACTGGCGGCATGGTGCTGTTGTCATTGATGGAGCAATCAGGCTGGAATGAAGCACAGCAAATGAAATGGAGGCGGAGCCAGGGGGATGGTGGGTGTTTGCAATATGGCATTAAAGGAGAATGTATATGAGTAGTTAGCTGGCTGTGTGTTGCGCAGTATGATTGGTCAGCTGACTGCATGACCTGTCAGAACTACACCAGCTATGTGTGCTCCATTGAATAAGCTAATTATGTGCACGGGTTGTAGTTCTACAGGAGGGAAGAGGCATGCTCATGAACTGGTACCACTGGGAGGCCATGTTTTACAGTAAGTCGTAGCTTCTGTATAATAATCACGTGGCCACGACTTACTTATCTTGTGCGTTCCCCTGCTTTATAAATTGTAGCCTCACATTATTTTTATTAACACATTATGTCCCCATTTATTGAAAACAGGATCTTATTACAACAAATAGTTTCTTTTCTTGAGGGGAATGCAAGACACCTCCATAGTTGGCAAAGCTTTTACAAACAACAAGAAATAACAGTTTGAACAGAGAATAAAGTGCAATTCTGAAGTTGACTTTACCTCATAAGAGTGCTTTACTGACTTGGGCTCGGTGTCCTCCAGAGAGAAATTTAAGTATGATACAGATTCTTCATCATGGCTTGAAGAAGATGAATACAAAAGCAGCACAGTTGGCATCAACAGTAAGCAGTACATATGCAGTTGAAATGCAACATCATGAATGTATTTACTTCATGTGTAAAAGCACTTCAGTGCTTCAGGAAAAAGTATTTGCCCCCTTCCCATTTTCTTCTATTTTGGCTTATTCGTTATATTTAAATGTTTCATATCATCCAACTAATTTTAATATAAGCCAAAGATAAAATGAGTAAAGACAAAATGCAGCAGTTAAAAAATGAACTTGCTTAATTTGAAGGAAAAGAGAGTCTTTTCAATCACTGTGGAGGAATTTTGACCCACTCTTCTTTGCAGAATTGTCTTGATTTAGTCACATTGGAGGGTTTTTGAGCATGAACTGCCTGTTAAACCTGTCAAATCCCAAATTTTTCCTTGCAATTTGAGTGCATGCATTTTAATACTTAGACCTCCCTAACACAGAAACTGTATGTATTTTTTGATTTCATGATAGTTAAGTTCGAAATTACATTTATTGCCCAAAGCCATCAACAACACTTTTAGAGCTTCTAGATATATATATATATATATTTTTAAAAATCTGTCACGAATGTGACCAGTGGGATTAAACGGGTTAAATTCACTCCACAGCATCTCAGTCAGATTCAAGTCTTGATGTTGACCAGCCACTCCAAAAGACTCATTTTGTTCCTTTTAAGCCATTCAGTGGTGGATTTTCTTGTGCGTTTCAGCTCATTGTCCTGTTGATTAACCAAACTGCGCTTGAGCTTCAGGTCACAAACTGATTGCTGGACATTCTCCTTCTGGACTTTCTGGTAGAGAGCAGAATTCATTTTTCCATTAAGGAGATTTGCCTGGGTCGGAAACAGCAAAGCAGCCCTCGACCATCACACTACCACGACCGTGTTTGACTGTTGGTATGATGGTCTTATTGTGGAACGCTGTGTTAACTTAATGTCAGATGTAATGGGACCAATGTCTTTCAACAAGTTTTATTTTCTGATTAGTCCACTGAATATTATCTAAAAAGGGGGTCATCAAGATGTTTTTTGGCAAAAATGAAATAAAATTTTGTGTTCTTTTCAGTCAGCAGTGGTTGCCTAAAATGTAAATTAAATTGATGATCCTTAACATTTAAGTGTGACAAATATGTGAAAATACAAGAAATCAGGAGGGAAAGCAAATACTTTTTCGCAAAATTGCATTGTCTACGGGCCATCTAGTCTCAAATATCTAACAACCATTTCTTTTTTTTTTTAAGATTATTTTTGGGATTTTCTCCTTTATTTGACAGTCACACAGTAGAGAGAGACAGGAAAGTTGGGGAGAAGAATGGGGAAGACTACGGCATATGACCCGAGCCGGAATCGAGCCGGGTCACCGCAGGAAGGCCACAGCCTTTATGCTGCGCGCGCTTAGACCAACGAGCCACTGGGGCGTTCCTCTAAAAACCATTTATTTAGACTGAGAGAAGAAACTGGAGTGCCTGAAGTAAATCCACACAAACAAGGGAAGAACATGCAAAGTCCACACAGAAAGTGTGCAGCGCTGCCCACTGCAGCACCATGCTGCCCGCAAAGTGATAACAATGATGCCAAGTTTGATGTTAGGCAAATTGATAACCGTTATCAATTTTAGATACAAAAAAAAATTACATTTACGTCAGTTTCTAACTTACACAGCTCATGCACTTATCCGAGGACTTTCAAGAACTTTATCATGGTGGCCCCTACATGTTACAGTATCTTTTCAGATCCACAATGTATTAGAAAGGAAATATATTTAATGCTACCAAATCTGTAGTTGTGTACAATTTCAATTCCACAAGACTTGGGACAGAATGTAAAATGCAGAATTACTGTATGTAATTTGTAAATTTTCTCTAACCTCCATTTAGTTGGAAACAGCACAAAAAATAAAACATTTAGTCACACCTTATCAACTGTTTGAATTTTGTAAACATTTGCAATATCCAAATTCAAAGCCTGGAACATGTTCAAAGATTTGGACAGGAAAATGGAAAGACTGGAAAAGTTGCGGAATCTTCAGAAAAAAATGCCCATTTAGGAATTCCCACAGAAAAACAGATGAAGAGGTAACAAGTGATTCAGCTGTCACTAAAGGCACAATCCTTTACCAGGAAGATGGTTTTGTCATGCCCCTCCTTTAGGCATTCCAATGCCTGGCTATCTGCCCTTACCTAATTATTCAATTCAGTTCCTTCAGTTTATGGTAATCACTTTTTCTGTTTCATTAATTACGACTCAATTTTTTATTTAAAGCTTAGTTTCCCCCTTAGCGGGCAGGTAGCCACAGTCTGTTTCCCCTTTTTTGCTCAGTGCACTCCCTTTTGTGTAATCCTAAAGTTTTATGTTTTTATTTGTTTTATGCACTTTTTATTAAATAAAATCCACATCCGTGGACTTGGATCCTCCAGCTCCTCTCCTTGCACTGGTGCCCATTTAAGATCTGTGGGTGCCAGGGCGTGACATGTTTGAGGTTCACCACTTTGCCAAAGCAAGCATGAGGCAAATGGTCATAAAGTTTAAGAACGATGTTTCTCAACATGCGATTGCACGAAATTTAGGGATTTCACTATCAACCATCCATATTAGTGAAAAGATTCAGAGAATCCGGAGAAACTGAGTAATCTCTGTGGATAAAAGGTGAGTCCGAATACCACTGTGGGATGCACATGACTTTCGAGCCTTCGGGCCGCACTTAATGAAGAACCAATATGCTTCTGTAGTGAACACAACCACAAGGGCTCATGAAACATCAGAAGACCTGTGTCAGTCACCACAGCTAGTCATGGCATCATCAAATGCAAGTTAAGACTATTATGCTAAAAGAAAGCCATAGTTCAAGAGCAGCGAGAAGCACTGCCGATTTCCCTGGGCTCAAGCTCATCTGAAAATGGACCAACAAAAAATTTGAAAGGAGCGTTGTGGTCTGACGAGTGGATGTTTAAAAATATTCCTGGAAATAATATATGTTCTTAGGGCCAAAGAGGAGAAGGACCATCCCCACTCTTATCAGCGCCATGTTCAAAAGCCAGTGTGCCTGGGGTGGCATTAGTGTTCTCGTCATGGGCGACCTGCACATCTGTGGGGGCACAATAGACGCAGAGGCATACACACACTTTGGAACAACATATGCTGCTTTCCAGACATCATCTTTTTCAGGGATGCCCCTTCTTGTTCCAGCAGGATAATACCAAGCCACACTCTGCGCGTATTACAACAAAGTGGCTTTGTAGTTCCAAAGTGCGGGCACTAAACTGGCCAGCCTGCACAGGCTGCAGACATCAGAAAACAGTAAATTTGATGAGTTATAAATTCTTGTCTAGTTTTTGTACTTTTTCAGTTGAATACAGGTCAGAGGGAATTTACAAATTACTGCTCGCTGGTTCAATTTGCATTTTACACATTCCTCTGTAATTAAGGTTGTAACACATACAACATTATATATTTTAACTTATTTGATTTTTATAATATTTACTGTTTCGCTCAGAAATCAGTTTAATTGTGTTGTTTTTTATGATAAAAACTCAGTCAGCAAATATTTCTTTTTCTGCTTTCCTATTCTCCAGTTTAGTGTTTGCAGATTCCATGTCCTGTTTGATTCTTCTCAAGCTCAATCTGCAATAAAATAAACATGAAAGAGAGACTAAACAATCCTGTAGTTAATGTGGATTTGCCTAACACTTACCCTTTGACCGCAAGATCAACACCAAACTGTACTGGGAGGGTCATCTTTTGGTCATTGGAATTCCCGTTGTCACTGAGGAGCAAAAAACATATACTTAATATCTGATATTGTGTTTTTTTAAGTTTTGCATAGTAACAGTGCTGTGAAAAAGTATTTGTCCCCTGCCCAATTTCAATTTTTTGCATATTAGTCACACAGACATGCTTCAGATCATCAAACTAATCTTAATATTAAATAAAGATAACCTGAGTTAAGCCAAAATACAGTTTTAAAATAATGATTTCATTTCCTGAAGGAAAAAAACAACTGCACTAAACCTGGCCCTATGTGAAAAAGTAATTGTCCCTTTAGTAACTAAGTCAACCAATTAAACACATTTAATTTCACGAGACACACCCAGGCATGATTACTGCCAGCCCTTTTTCGTTTAAATATCACTTAAACAGAACCTGTTTGGCACGGAGAGGTAGGCTAAAAGCAGCACATAATGCTGCAATCCAAAAAAATTAAAGAACAAAAGAGAAACAAAGTTGTTGACATCAACAGTGCTTAACAAATTTATTAGACCATCTATCATAAAAAAACGAGAAAACACGAATATTTACGAAATCTGTCAAAAACTTGCTTAAAACTAAAAATTATTTTGTTATTTCTGTGGCAAATAATAAACTGAAACCACAAAATAGTCCTTATTCACACACGGTGTGCTGATTTCTTATTTATTTTTTACATATTTCTCACACTTAAATGTTTCAGATCATTAAACAAATTTTAATATTAGACAAAGATAACCCAAGTAAATACAAAATGCAGATTTTAAATGATGATTTCATTTATTGAGGGGAAAAAGCTATCCAAACCTACCTGGCCCTATGTAAAAAGTAATTGCCCCCTAAATCTAATAACTGGTTGTGCCCTCGGCGACAACAACTGCAATCAAGCATTTGCGATAACTGGCAATGGGTCTTTCACATCGCTGTGGAGGAATGTTGGCCCACTCTTCTTGGCAGAATTGTTTTAATTCAGCCACATTGGAGGGCTTTCGAGCATGTTTAAGGTCATGCCACAGCATCTCAAACCGATTTAAGTCCGGACTTTGACTCGGCCCCTCCAAAACCTTCATTTTGTTTTTTTTTAAGCCATTCAGAGGTGGACTTGCTAGTGTGTTTTGGATCATTGTCCTGCTGCATAACCCAAGTGTGCTTGAGCTTGAGGTCACGAACTGATGGTCAGACATTCTCCTTTAGGATTTTCTGGTCGAGAGCAGAATTCATGGTTCCATCAATTACGGCAAGTCATCCAGGTCCTGAAGCAACAAAGCAGCCCCAGATCATTACACTACCACCACCATGTTTGACTGTTGGTATAATGTTCTTTTTATGAAATGCTGTGTTTGTTTTATGCCAGATGAAATGGGACGCACACCTTCGAATAAGTCCAACTTGTTTTTTGTCAGTCCACAGAATATTTTCCCAAAAGTCTTGGGGATCATCAGGATGTTTTTTGGCAAATGTGAGATGAGCATTTGTGTTCATTTTGGTCAGCTGTGGTTTTCGCCTTGGAACTCTCCCATGGATGCCATTTTTGCCCAGTATCTTATTCTTGTTGTTGAATCATGAATACTGACTTTAACTGAGGCAAGTGAGGCCTGCAGTTCTTTAGATGTCATTCTAGGTTCTTTTGTGACCTCCTGGATGAGTCATTGATGCACTCTTGGAGTAATTTTGGTAGGCCGGCCACTCCTGGGAAGGTTCACCACTGTTCCAAGTTTTCTCCATTTGTGGATAATGGCTCTCACCATGGTTCGCTGGAGTCCCAAAGCCTTAGAAATGGCTTTGTAGCCTTTTCCAGACTGATAGATGTCAGTGACTTTGTTTCTCATCTGTTTTTGAATTTCTTTAGATCGTGGCATGATGTGTTGCTTTTTGAGATCTTTTAGCCAACTTCACTTTGTCAAACAGGTTCTATTGAAGTGATTTCCTGATTCAACAGATCTGGCAGTAATCAGGCCTGGGAGTGGCTAGTGAAATTGAACTAAAAAAATGTGCTTAATTGCAGTCAATTCATGATTTAACAAAGGGGGGGATTACTTTTTCACATTGGGCCAGGTAGGTTTGGACAGCTTTTTTTCCCTTAATAAATGAAATCATCATTTATAAACTGTATTTTGTATTTACTTCGGTTATCTTTGTCTCAAACTAAAATTAGTTTGAAGATATGAAACATTTAAGCGTGACAAATATACAAAAAAAAAGAAGGGGGCAAATACTTTTTCACAGTACTGTAAAAACAAAAAAAAACTATGTTTTGTATGGCCTCCTTTGGCCTTGATAACAGCTTGCATTCTTGCAGTCAACCACTAAAACAAATTTATTATGTTCAGGAATGCAAGAAAATTACTGTTATTTGGTATCTTAATTCAAAAATAACAATTTGCTTAACTGTTTTTTCTGCTTTTTTGTAAAACGGTAAATTCGAAAATTCATGGATAACAACAATAATTATATTTTAGCATGAAAAATATAATTTCAGTTAAAGAGCGTGCGCATACTGGTGGATTTACCATTACAGAAACATTAAAATTATTTTGGTAATTACCAACAGTTAATTTAGTGCAGCTGTGGCATAAACCTTACATTGGGTAGTGGTCTAATAAATTTGTTAAGCACTGTATCAGTCTGGAAAGGGTTACAAAGCCATTTCTAAGGCTCTGGGACTCCAGCAGACAATAGTGGGAGCCATTATTTACAAATGGAGAAAATTTGCAACAGAGGTGAACCTTTCCTGGAGTAGCTGGCCGAGTAAAATTCCTCCAAGAGCGCATTGACGACTCATCCAGGAGGTCACAAAGGAACCCAGACTAACATTAAAAAAACTGCAGGCCTCACTTGCCTCAGTTCAGATCAGGGTTCAAGACCCCATAATAAGAAAGAGACTGGGCAAAAATGGCATCCATGGGAGAGCTGTAGGGCAAAAACCAGTGCAGACCAACCTGGAACATAAAGACTCATCCCATATTTGCCAAAAAACATCTAGATGACCTCCAAGACTTTTGCGATAATAGTCTATGGACTGATGAGTCAAAAGTAGAACTTCTTGGAAGACGAGGGTCCAATTACATCTGGCATAAAGTTAACACAACATTCCACCATAAGACCATCATACCAACCGTCAAGCACGGTGGTGGTAGTGTGATGGTCTGGGGCTGCTTTGCTACTTCAGGACTTGGGCAACTTTCCATAATTGATGGAACCAGATTTTCTGCTCTTTACAAGAAAATTCAGAAGGAGAATGTCCAGTCAGTGTGTGACGAAAAGCACAGACACAGCTTGGTCATGCAGCAGGAAAATGACCCGAAGCTGAAAAGCAAGTCCACCTCTAAATGGCTCAAAAGGAGCACTATGATGGCTTTGGAGTGGCCCAGTCAAGGTCTTGACTTGAATCTGGATGAGATGCTGTGAAATGACCTCAAACGAGCAATTAATGCACAAAAACCCTCCAATGTGGCTGCTTTCATAAAATTCAGAAGAGAAAAGTGGGCCAAAGTTCCTCCACAGTGATGTATAACACTCATTGCCAGTTATCAAAAATGTTTGATTGCAGTTGTCGCTGCCAATCAGTTATTAGGTTGGGGGGGGGGTTATTTTTTCACATAGGAAGAAATGATCATTAAAAAGCTGCATTTTGAGTTTACTCCGTCATATATTAAAACTAGTTGGATGATCTGAAGCATTTAACAATGACAAATCAGCAAAAATAGAAGAAATCAGGAAGGCAGGAAATACTTTTTCACGGCACTGCATATCATGAAACAGATAATCAACAAAATTATATAGTTATTTCTTTTACAAATGGAACACATCCAATGATATGGTGAACTGTAGAATTGGTTATTCCTCTCAAAATAGCTACCCCTCAGCACATGGTCTGCAAAAGATTTTTTTTAATTAATTATATTTTCAAAATATGAATATTGCCTTTCCTAAAACATTTAAGTATAACAAAAATTGCAAGAATTTGTTACGATTTCAGTATTTTATGAGAAGATTGAGATGGATTTCTTGAATTTTGTGAGAAATTTACAATATGGGTCAAAGTAAGGTAATAGATGCTTTCGAAGAAAACGGCACCTGTGCGCTGTGATGACCATCTCCATCGTATCACTCCAGTTATAGTGAGAAGATATAAGGAATGAACTCCAGAAAAATGCCTGTAGAAGAGAAAACAACAGTTAAAATTACTTTTATTTATTGTCATACTTAGGAGCAAAAAGTATCAATTATAATTTGTTATGGCACAAAAATATTCGATTTTTAAAATAGTTTTCAGATGATTCTATTTGGCAGTTTTCCTGCTTGTCATGGGTACATTTTTGTGAGGGTCAAGGGCAGAAATGCTGATGGTCATTTGATGGCTTTTCCACATGAAAATGTGGAAATCAGTTGAGTGCTCGAGGACATTCACCATTGTTTTGCTAAACTAGACATCCTGGACTGGACATCCTGAGAAAAGAATGGTTGCCTCATTGCTCTAGTTGCTCTGGTGGGCCCCAGCATCTAAACAGGGGAAACGTTTAGCCTGTGTTTGCTTTTGAATATTACGAATGGAGCATTATATCAGAGACGGCTAAAGTGGAGGCAGACTGTGTGAACAGCTGTTAATAACCAGTTGCGATAATGTAGCAGGTATTGTTTTCAGTTTATATGTGTGTCTGTCTGCCATCAGGCCAAACCTCAGCGAATGTACTCTGAAGCTACCATAAAACTACCAGGAAAGCAGTTTGGAGCATTTTTGCAAGAGTTTATACACTCCAAGAATGTTTGTAAGTGCTGATTAAGGAAGTCTTTAGTGTTAAGTTTTTTTATGGGCTGCTGGGTGTCCTGACTTGGTAAACAGCACTGTTTGTGGTCCAAGAGTGACCACCATGGCCTCAGAACAAATGCAGCCGTGCCAGTGCCAACTGTGGCAAGCAGCCACGTGAGACCAGCGCATAATTGGCCATGTGCTGCTCAGGGACATGGGAGGGATACAGCTGCTTTAGTTTGTTGCTCAAGCACCCACTACTGACCATACAGGCACTTGACGGTTGCTTTCTGAGTGAGCACGTTTGGGCTGCTCCGCCCTTGCTTTGTGCATGAAATGGCCGTGACAGCGGGTGAAAAGAAGCAGTGGCTGACAGGCTTGTGTTTTGGAGGAGTGTTTGAGAAACCTTCCAGCTATTTAACCCTAAACACTGGCAAATCATTAAAGCATTGTTCTAGAATAAGGGATACGAGCATTGTCAAACATAGTCACACAGATGGCTAGATTACATCTCTTTGGTATTGCTCTGTAATATTTTTGCCATGTCAGTACCAGAGAAAAAAATGTGAAATAAGAAGCTGTAGAGTACTGTGACTTCTGGTTATCAATAACTATCTGCAATCAATATGGTCATTGTGCACTCCTGGGCAAAAATGGGCAAAATTGACATCTCTATCATAATTAAACTTGCAGGATGAAGTTTTGGGGTCTAGATTTGAACCCAGTAGAAAATGTCTGGTTTCAAATTCAACACAAAGTAACCATAAATTTTTTTTTAAACTACTCATCAACTTTAAAGCCATCAACATTGAGTGGAACAACAATGGGAAATCAAAGAGAAATATCTATTGGTTTAATTGTTGTAAATTTCCTGTCAAACGTTTTGTTGCAAAGCCCATTAAAAACATGGGCATTTTGCCATTTTGGGCTTTGTCCTTTTTTTGCCCAGGAGTGTAGTTATGGCAATGCTCATGTCTGTGTCGGCTGACATTGGCTTCTGCTAGCCTTGTCTCTAAAAAAAAAAAAAAAAAAAAAAAAAAAAACTGAGGCACCAAGCTAAGAGAAAAGCAGTTTATCTGACAAATTTATATGATCCAATTAATAAACACCCAAGTGCTGGTTATACACTGCCCACTAACACATCTCTGACCACTCATGCAGTCATGCTTTTAGAACAGATATGAAATATTACTTACGCGCGTTTTGCTAGGGTAGACTGGAAGACTCACAGTGCAGAAAGTTCTGTCATTTTGGTCTTCCAAGCCAGAACAGCTGATTAGCGTCCTCCTGGTGGCCTGTTTCAGGAGAATAGTACAGTGATATCAATCTACTTTCTTTTTATTTGCTCTTAATTTCCCTCACCAATTTTAAATCCAGAATCACATTTATCAGGACTCATCGCTGCGGCCTCCAATGTTGACTTAAATAAGCACAGATGAGCCGACTTTGGGTGCCAAATCAGCTGGGTTGCCATTGCTTAGTAAGATGCCATCATTCAACCAACATCTTGCTTCTGCTGGGGCTACCGGCCGCATTTTTCATTGACATAGAAGAGATTCATGGTTGCTTATGTCCGTTACGCAGTAAATTGAACTGTTTTTTTTTTCTGCAAAGCAGAGACCTATGTAGCACATTTCTTTGAACTGCACTAATGCAGGAGTTGTTTGGTGTGTCAACTTTGTTTATTTCTACTGATTTAAGCATAATTTAAGCCATTTCATTTATCAGTTTTTCATTTTGTTTTCTACCTAATAATCCTATACCGATTAGTAAGTGGCATAATAGTGCAAAAATATCTTTTTGTTGGGTCTTTATTGTTGTTGAAAAATATAATTGAACACACTTGAAAGCGGTTTGGTTATTTGAAAAAAAAAAACATGCAGTTTAATATACTGCATTATGGCTGAAAGCAGGAAAATTTGTCAACAAAATGTTGCAAATGCTGATGAACATGTGATTTAACTAAGAGGACCAAGCTTGCAGCTAATCCAGCTTGCAGTCATTAAGAATGAATAATGTTCAAGACTTGATGATGAAAAAGAATGTGGAAGATGAAATGAATGTGAAAGATGTAAGAGCATTACCAGATATAATGCATTGTTAATGCAGTTTCTGGAAATCCACAAAAGCAGACCTCTGCTCGCATTCATGAAGAGGCCAAACAGCAGCACTAAAGGCAAAGTTATTCATGCCAAAGAAAAAACAAGCATTCGAGGAGGAGGTAGAAGAGCTTGATAAATTAAAGAAGCAAATTAGGAAGTGAAGTAGTATTGCCTAAAACTTTATAGGCAGCCACATTTGCAAAGCTCCCTGTCTCAAGGGAAGGAGAAACTGTGAGTGGAATCTCATCTTAGGAGAAAATGAGTGAGTACTTGGAAGAAATGAAAGTAAAGCATGGAATCAAAATAGAAATCATGGAACCCAGAGAACCCATAGAACCAGTGCAAACTAAAAAGGGGGCAGTGCAATAGAGTGCCACAGAGACACAAAGAGCACTCCCAAAGGATAGGTCTACCCTTGTATACTCATTACCATCCCAACAGTCACATTCCCAACTTTCTCAATTACAAACCTCTTGCAGAGTCAAGACCACTTGGCTGCCATTCCTTGCAGAGCCAATCACATGTCCCTCAGTCCACAGAATCTTCTTCAGCTTGATGAGTTTCAACAGCACTGGTAAGACCCCAAAGACCCAAAATCGATGAAGGTGATAACCTATTAAGCATCTTGTCGAGACAAAATGAGATCACTGCCGATTATGTCAAACAGCAAAATAACTTTTTTGCCACCTAAAGCAATCAAGATATTTTAGGGAAACCCAAATGAATGTAGGTATTTCAGGAGATCCTTAAAGCACAGCATATAAAACTAGAATGATGACGGGAACAAGCAGTACTACTAAGAGCACTACACTTGAGAACTTATGAGAAACAGTTTGTATATAGATTTATGAAGAGGCTATCGGAAAGCCAAAGAATTACTGTAAAGAGCATTTTGACAATGAGATTAAAATTTCCAGCACCTATTTAAAGAAAGCTAAGGTATGGTCTTCTATCAAGCCAGAGGGCCCCAAAGCCCTAGAGTCATTTACGTTACACCTAAGGGGTGTTGCAATGTCATGCAGGAGATTACGTACATGGAGCAAGTAAACCAGGCTTCCAACTTTTAGTCCCAGGTCATAAAGTTGCACTACAAGCTCAGAAAAAGGAGGGAAGTTGAGGTCTGCAAACTGCAGAAAACTTGTTGGAGCAAGGCAGGTTTCAGTGGCTTAGTCAGGTTTGAAGAGAAACAAGGTCAAAATCTCGACCCTGTATACGGTGGCATCCAGGACCAACATCCCAGTAATCGCAGTACAGGGTACAAATTCACAGCCAACAAGTTAAAAAGGCTAAAATCTGTGGACAGAAGTTTTGCCACCTGTGAGGTCAACATTTGATGCCAATCCCAAGGCATCGCCTCCTTCAGGCAACTCGCCGATGGTCAATATGTCTGACTCAGCACCTATCAATATGCATTTCTGTTTGTTCTGTTTTGGTGCGCAGAGAGTGGGCATGTGTGCACAGTTCAAGTAGAAAATGTGCAAGGAGATTAGTTTTTTAGAGGAAAGAGAAATCTGCTTTGGCTGCCTTGTGCCAGGTCAACTAATCCAAAAATGTACCAAATATCTGTCATTCACTGAATGTAAGATCTCACCCCCATTTGTGCTTCAAATGGGAAAGCTGCAAACAGGAACTGCATCAGGAGTCTTTGGGGAGGCTGAGACATCAAAAGGAGGCTTGACATTTGAGGGTGAATGTGTGTGGGCATATTTTGGTCAGTGAAGGGGAAAGTGTAAAGTCAATTGTACTTGTAAAGGTTGAGCACAGCGAAAGTAACAAAATCATTCAAAATTTTGCTTCCCTTGATCCTGGCAGCTCAGCCACATTCTGTACAGACAAGCTCATGCATCCGCTGGGTGTCACTGGAAAAAAAGACAATAATCCAACTCCATATCACAAACCATGAGAGGACAGTGTGTGGTCATGTAGTTAATGGTCTTGACATGAGTGAGCAACAGAGCATCATATTCATGGCACTCCTTCAGGTTTATGCCCGGAGAAATTTGCCAGGTTAGTAAGACAACATTCCCAGGAAAATGACAATACCTTAAAGATGTCATAACTCACACCATAGATGCAAACATAGGCATGCTGATTGGCAGTAATGTGCTTGAGGTAACTGAGCCATGGCAAGTAGTCTACAGCCAGGAAGACAGACTATATGCTATCAAAAATTGTGCTTAGTTGGGTGGTCAGTGTCCATTGAAAGGAGGGGAAGGCGAGAATAATCCCATAGTGTCCATGAACAGGAATTCAGTGATCAACCTCCAGCAATTACTGATCGCTCAGTATAAGGAGTATAAGAAGGCCTATGATGAAGTCAAGGAAATGTCCATAGAGGACATACAACTTATGACGATTGTTAGTGACTCAGCTGCCAAGATGATCAATACTCATTACAAACTTAGACTACCTTTTAAGAAGGATAATGTCTCAGCACCTGACAATTGCTTTGTGGCAGAACAGTGTCCTCCTAACTTGAAAAGAAAGTTCATGAGGTACCAGGCTTTCCAAGAGGATTACACTGCTTTCCTCAGTCATGTCATCAGTAAAGGCAATGCAAAGGAAGCGTCACGGGGCAAATGAAGTGAACCGATCGCAGACGTTAGTAAAACCCAATTTCAAAAAAGTTTGGATGCTGTAAGAGAAGTAAATAAAAACAGAATGCAATGATTAGCAAATCACTTAAACCCTATATTTGATTGAAAATAGAACAAAGACAACATATCAAATGTTGAAACTGAGAAAATTGTTTTTTGAAAAATATCTGCTCATTTTGAATTTGATGCCAGCAACACATTTCAAAAAGGTTGGGCAACGAAAGGCACGGGGGTTCATCCTTCCATCAGCTAAGATACAGCTAAGAGGTCAGGCCCAGCGCTGACGCTGCTTGCGTCCGCTTCAATGATGAATTGATGTGGGAGTGGGGGAGAGCCAGGACAGGAGCGCTGGTGAATCTGCCCTTTAGCTGGTGATGAGCAGAGGTGGCTTGAAGAGTCCAGTGGATCTTGGGAGAGGTGAGGGCTGTGAGAGGGGTGGTGGTGGTGGAGTAGCCTCAGATGATGCCCCTGTAAAAGTTGGCAAAGCCCAGAAAATGCTGTGACTGCTTATGTATTGCAGGTACCAGCCAATCCAGGACAGTCTGTGCTTTCTGTCGGTTCATGCTGATCTCCTTCCAGGAAATGGTGAAGCCAAGAAACTGCACTGATGGAAATTCACCCTTCTCAGGCTTTAAGAAGAGCTGGATATCTAGTAGCTGCCAGATCACTCAGCAGAGGTGTTGGGTATGTTCCTCCAGGGTGCAAGACAATACCATGATATCATCAAGGTAAACAAACACAAAGTGGAAAATTATGTTGCGGAGGATATCGTTGATCAGGCTCTGGAATGCTGCATGGGCAATAGTGAGCCTGAATGGCATCACCAAGTACTCATATCGCCAGAGGGGGTGATGAATGGTGTCCTCCACTCATTTCCTTCCTTAATACGAACCAGGTGGTAGGCATTGCACAGATCCTACTTAGTGAAGTATTGTCACCCTTGGAGGTTGGAGAAGCCTGAATCTATGAGTGGTAGCAGATAGCGATTTTTGACTGTGGTGGCATGCAGGCCTTGATAGCCAACCATCTTTTTTTGACACAAAGAAAAAGCTACCGCAGAGGAGGCTGGTGACAGTCAGATGAAGCCGGAAACCAAGGCTTCAGAGATAAACTCATCCATTGCTGTAGATTCTGGCGCCGACGAGAAGTACAGCCTGCCTCCAGGTGGCAACATTCCTGGGAGGAGGTCAATGGGACAGCTGTTTGGGCAGTGTAGAGGAAGTGGCATGGCTTGAAACAAGCAGAAGGCCTGCTGCAGGTGGCGGTAGATGGAAGGCACTCCTTCAAGATCTGGCGACTCCTTGTGGCTGGGAGGAAGATTTGCAACTGGGAAGGAAGCAGACCGCAAATAGCCACGAGAAAGCATACTGTTAATCTGAGAGGTAAACACAGATGCAAATCTTGCGGTTCTTTGTACTTTTTGATCATCTGATTCAGGTGCACAACATATGAATAGATTAAGCGTATTCATACCATTAAAGTAGTATACCCCGTAATGCCACACAGCAGATGGTTTGAGACTGTGCCAATACTTTTCACACTGGAGAGTTTTTTAAGATTAAATGTTACACATCACACCATCTGCTGTGCAGAATCAAGAAAGCTGTTCACACACGCCATTATTCATAATTATAGTTCGTTATTGGAGTACAGCTTGCGGAGCTGGTTCTGGCAGAAAACTCGAGACATGCCCTCATTCTCATTGAAACACCCATGCCTATCTGCCAATGCCCCTCTAAGGTGGGCAATTTCAGCTGCTGTCCTGCTCCCCATTCATAGCAATAACATACATTTGTCAACTGCTGCTGTGCTGCATCATTCTCTGCTGCAGTTAATAACACTGCCTACTGCTACATCAATCTTGCCTGCTGCTAGTTATTATTGCACTCCATCCCAGCATCAACCTGTGGGCTCTGAATTTACCCCGGGGGGGAGTTTATCCTGACACTCCCCCCTCTGTTTTTCTCAAGCTCAGTAGGCTGCAAGTCGTGCCAGGGTCAGAGCCTAGACCCTAAACTACGCATGTATCCATTTGCTAATGCAGCAATTACTGTTTACACTCAAGTTAACTGATTGAAATATCAGCTAATCGAGCAAGCACAACAGGCTTAGTTCTGACAGGATATACAATCCATGGCACAAAGAGGGTGACTCCCAGCGAATCATACCGCGTAATACTCAGCTGACAGCTCAGTTGACTATGCAGGTCAAGATCTGACTGCCAAGAAAGAAGAAGAACGGGATGGCTGATATCAGGCCTGGATACAAAACGCTGTGGAAGGACAGAAATTGGGCAAGAGGACGGGCAGAAGTGTGAAAAGGCAAATCTGCACAATAAGATGTATCCATATATAAATTTTGTTGCAAAATATTGAACAATTTAGGAGTTCTGGCACAGAAAAGAACTGTGACGGATGGACAGATTGACACATGGAAGGACAACACTCATTCCCATGTCCCCATCCGCTTTCTGGCGGATGATAAAAAGCAGTAAGCGCAATACATGTATAATCAAGCAATACTATATTTCATGACTGGCAGTATGGACCTTGTCTGCTCCATGACCACCCATACAAGCAGGCATGAAGCCAAACACAGGGAGCTCCCAGAACAGAGCTATGCAGCCACTCATGAAATTATTGCTTGTTAACACATTTATAGTGTTGATTGCTTATTGCCTAATCATGTTGACAAAGTGATTCTGGTAGAATTGCCTTTATTACCTCTAGAACTTTCATCTTGGAAAAGGAAAGGCCAGGAGGATAGTAGAAGGTTATGCTGGTATTATAGGAGTCATCTCCCTGATTGTGCAACTTCCCGGTCACATTGAAATAGTCCTGGTCTATCATTACCAGAGTTGGGGTCCTAAGGGAAAGAGAGAGAGTTTGTTATCAGACTTAAATAAGAAATACATACAGGAATTTAAAGATTTATGCCTCACATTATTTATGATACAGATTGATGTCTACTTAGATAATACAAAGCAAAATAAACTAAATTTACGAACTGCCAAAGGAAGCAAGGGAAAGAAAACAGACAAAATGTGTCACTGTACTGGCTACATACTTCAGTGACGAATTTAACTGTCAGTTAAAGCGTGAAGTATATGAACGTAAATACTATAATACAAAAACTGATTATTTAAGGATATACAAGTTACACCACACAGGATGCAGATAATTTCAGGTAAAGCTCGTTTCCCACCTGCTTTAGAGATACATACGTGAAATTAACATCCAATTCCAGCTGAGAAACACAGGGTTCATTCTTTTTACAGTTCCTCTGAAATGGAACCTGATGCACAGAGAATAATGTTGGTTACAAAGCCGAGTTAATGATCCGAACCAGCAGAAGCCAAACAAATCCTATCTGGACAAAGTATTCTGTGCATAACACATAGATATAACACATATATATGAATTCATAGTGTTAATGAACAGTTCTGAACATAAATCTACTCCTAGTGCATCAAGTGCTGACAAGAAGGAGAGACTTGTAAGGTGAGGTCCGTAGATATTTGGACATTAATTAGGTTATTGTTATTTTAGCTATGCACTGCAGCACATTTGAGATTAAATCGCATGATGAATATAATGACTAATGAATATGAACTTTAAAAAGCAGATGTTCAGCTTTCATTTGAGGGTATTTACATCTAAATCGTGTGAATAGCGTGGGAATTACAGAATTGTTTTTACAACACAGCGCAGATCCATTCCTTTATAAAGATCCCATATCATGCTGTCTTTCTCCAAGTTGTCACATTTTTGGATAATGGGAAGAGAGGAGTATTATGAAGGGAATGAACTGCAGCAAACTACCTTATATGTGATGAGTGGGCATACAGAGCTGCCAATGAAACCATTCCCACACATTATTCATCAGATTTTACCAAATGCTGCAAAACTCATTAGATGTTTCACAGTGCAGGGGGACAATGACCAATAGTATATTGGGAAAGCAACCCAGAACTTTTTAATGGCAAGAAGCTGGAATTTTTTACATTGGCTGAGTCGAGCACGTGACCTAAATCCAATGGGGCGAGCATTTCCTTTGCTGAAGTTAAAACGGCCCTAGAACAAGGAACTGATGGCCTTTGCAGGGAAGACTCCGCATTCAGTGATGTCTACGGAATGTAGACTCCAGATATTCATTAATTGCAAAAGATTTTCCACCAAGTCTTAAATACTACAATTTATGATTATGATTATAGTCAGTCCATATATATTTTTAAGCCCCCAAAACTGTGGGTTTCAGAATAAAAATGGTTTTAACAAACTCTGAAATTAAAACTAAAAGTCCATCATTCTAGCGCACTTTGACTGATTCTTTTCAAATCCAATATAATGGTGTACAGAGCCAAAATGATGAAAATTATGTCAATTTCCAAATAATTATGGACTTCATTGTACATGTGTCGGCAGTTGGCAAGGTATGGGAATATACCACATTGTATCCTCACTTCTCTATCACTGTGGGTCCATAGGAAAGGAAATATTTCATTGACTCTCAGGAAAAAAATTACCTCCAACTGAGTTACAAGTTTGCTGTCAATGTTGAGCATGGTGTGATAATTATGCAGAGGGCTGTTAGTTTGGGAAAAGTTGAGTTTAATGTGCATGGGAGACACGGTGTCCTTCACACAGTCCTGAAAAATAAGACATTCAGCATTATTTTTCATTTCATATTACATTGTTATGGGGTTTATAATTTACAATCCCATTTCTGAAAAAGTTAAAAAATGTGACAAATGAAAAAAAAAATGAAAACAGGTTTGTAAATCACTCTTGACCAAGGTTAAATTAAAACGGTGCAAAAACAAGATATTCAGTGCCTTTCCCCCTCCACTTCATACTTCTGTACACATACAATTCTCTTGTGATGGATATATAAGCCTTTGCAAATATGCACCCTTCATGCACAAATGTACTTGGTGTACTTTGCACCAAGGAAGCCCATCGTTAAAACTGTCCAGAAACGCAGCAGTCTTCTCTGACCTTGAGCTCATCCGAAATAGACTGATGCACAGTGGAAACCTGTGCTGTTGTCAGACCAGTCAACCTTTAAAATTGTATGAGGACATTATGTTCTCAAGATCAAAGAAAAAAAGGACCACCCTGGCTGCTGCCAACATAAGGTTCAAAAGCCAGCATCTGTCATAGTATGGGGGCGTGTAAAGTGCCCATGACATGGGTACCTTGAACATCTTTGTAGGTACCATTGATGCCATATATGCATTTTGAGGAAAACATACAATGTCTCAAGATGATTTCTTGTCAGGGACACCCTTGCTTATTTGCACAAGACAGCAGCATTCCACATTCCTTTCACGCTACAACAGAGCGGCTTTCTATTTTCCAAGTGCAGCTGCAAGAATGGCCTGCATGCAGTCCAGACTTACCTCCCATGGAAAATATGAGGTGCTTTAAGAGGCATAAATATGACAATGAATACCCCAGAAGTTGGATTAGCTGAAGATACACATCAAGGAAGAATGGGAATGAAAATCCTTCACAACTGCAATAAATGGCAACCCAAGTTCCTAAAAAAATTGCTTTGAGGGCTGTACACCTCTGTCTAAATGTTTCTGAATAGTGCTATCGACATAAAATTTGAAATGAGTGTTTATTTCCAAAAAAATTAGTTAGAGGAGGGAAAAAATTCAATATCTTGTCGTTGCACAATTTTAAATTTAATACAGGTCATGGATAATTTACAATTTACAGTTTTTGTTTTTCATTTGCATTTTCCGTAATGTTACGAATTTTATTAAAAAATGGAGCTTAAATCAGATTATGAGTTGAACATTTTGATAAAAGCCGAACCAAGAGGTTGCTTGAATTTTTTTAATCTATTGTTTAATATATGTTTTTTGATAATTTCTTTATAATGATCGCACATGTTGGTTAAATGGGTTTTGACAGCTAATGCTCTTGTGTGCAGTATTGAGAACATTGGAGGTATAGCAGGTATTAACTGTCATGACTGCTAAATTATAACTACCAGATTCAAAAATCACAATTTCAATGAAATTTCATTTCCTCGACAGAGGCAACAGATGCCATGACAATGTTCAACCCTCTTCCCCCCGACACAGCTAATGTTGCTTTCCCAATTTGTTCACCTAGAATTCCAATTATTTCTAATTTCTCAATTTTTTTCTCTATTTCTCTGAGAATTTCCCTTCCCAAAGTTTGCCTCTCAAATCTTACTGGCATGTAGATAGAGTAGTTAAGGCAGGTCTCCCCATGCTTCAGCTCCAGAGAAGAATGATCCTTCCTGCTGCTTTTGTCATTGGGCTTGAAAAAGGCTCGGCTCTTCTGTCTCACACTGTCTAGATCAAGCTGGTAGGCCACATTCAGGCCTAGATCTTCAGAGCCTGGAAGGCAAAGACAGCACAGAAAACATGAAATTTCACTTAAACTACCCAGTGTATCTATTTTAATGATTGTCTCACAAGTTAATATGGGTCAGTCCATCTCATATAACCCGGTGGGTCCAAGGTCACTCTCTGAGCTTCCCCTGAAAAAATTAATGTGCTTCTATTCCAAACATACAAAGTAATAGGTCTGTATCGTAAATAGTTTTGAAATTACAGCCCTTTGAAATTTCAATTAATTTTTTGCATTTTTGCAACGGAGCCTTATGGTTCTACTTCACATATGCATTAATCTCAATGTATAAAATGTATAGCTTTGAAACTGTGTGACTTAGGCCGACTTTTTCTGTAGAATTTTGAAACTCGAGTCTGTTCTCGTGTATCTGGTGTACTCTTCCTCACACAAAGCTCTGGAAAAGGCAGAAAATGCAAAATGTAGCAAAGCTTTGAAATCAAAAAGGATGCTGGACAAAGCACTTAGATTTCCCCCCTATCATTTATGACATATTAGGTCATGTTTGTCAAGGCACCACATTTATTACTGTTTTTGGAGAGACAGGATAATTTCCAGAAATCTGCTAAATTTTTCCATTTCCAAAAAATTGCCTCATTTTCGTGTCTCCAAATGGTCATGTGGACAGTTAAGAATGATGTTCATATTTTTACCATGTACTGGTATATATCTGAAGATGATGTGATAACAACATGGTGTTGTTTTTGAGTTTCCCTCAAGAGTTATGAATTTTTTTAATGAAGTAACTCCCATGCTTTTGTTGCTGAAGACATTCAACCATAACAAAAATATTTTTACATTATTGACAGTTTTAGAACTGTGACAAAGACTAATTTTAAAAAGAGGAACATGATACTCATACATAATTAAATTCAAAACAACCAAAACAATATTTTTCCAGATATAAACATTTATTGATTGTGACACACATTATTAGCAGTATCAGATACCAGTAGCATGAACTTATTGTGCGCTTGCTTCAGCGAAGCAGCACACTCTATTCTCCTTAGTTCTTCTTCTTCTCCTGCCACCTAAATTTGGCCCACTAACTCCTCCCACACCGTTTAAGCTATTGATACCGTTCAAACTTTGAAAAATTCAGCTTGTTCTGAATTACAAGGAATCTGAACAGATTTTTGATTTTTATTTTTTTTTTGGATTTGAGATATTTAATTTTAAATGTCATTTTTTGGGGTCCTATTAAATCAAGCCATTTTTGTATTGATTCAGTAGATTCAGCACAGGGGAGCAGCAATTCGCCTTCGCTGCGTCTTGCCTGCCAAATCAAGAAGAAGAGCCTAATGGCGTTATACAGAAGTGTTTGGCCTACTTAAAACCATGGCTGTGTCCGAAATCACTCGCTACTCACTATATAGTGCACTATATAGCGGGTTCGCCATTTTGTAGTGCTGTCTGAATTGTTTGTAAGAATCATTGTCTTCTACATAGTGAACTCATTTCATCCCACAATCCACCGCGAAATGTAGTGAGCAACTGATGGTCACTAACCCAGCAATACATCCCATCACGCAATGCACACAAACCGAAGAATAATTAATTGTACATCAGCAATGACACCATTACCAGCGCCGACAAAACGAACCGGGTAGTGTCCGAAAGCATTTTCTGCCCCTGAGCTCACTATATAGTCACCTACATATGAGTCCCCTTTATAGTGAGTAGGGAATAGTGAATGAGTGAGTGATTTTGGACACAGCCCCTATCTATGCTTAAAACGCTGTTAAAGGCTAATGTTAAGGTTGGCTAACGTAAGGCTAACAATGTTAGCAATAGCCAGTCGCTAATGCCGGCTAGCGGCCGTTGGTCCATCATGATATTTGCCTGTTGCCATTGTTTGGAAGGGTTGACGTTCGCTAATATAGTAGTGATAGGGTTTGTCAATCATTCTGCTACCATGACAACTAGTAGAGTTAGCCAGACAATCACTGTGCTATCATGACGCTAGGCGTTAGCTGTCAGGCTAACAGCTAACCGCCAGCTTGTGGCTATAGTAGGCCTAATCAGTTTTATAGTATGGCTAGTTTATTCCAAGAAATATGCTTTGTAACTGTGTCTTGAAGGGTTAGCTGATAATGTCTGGTGTTTTTAGATAGCAATTGACCTTGAATCTCATACAAATGTGAATATGTGAGCAATACTAGCGCCGCATAATGGGAGAAATTAGCATCGCAATAAAATTTACCGTCAAGCTGGTAAATTTATATTATATTGTTAGCTAGTAAATAAATTATATATACGAGCTAACAGTTAGGCTTTGACCTGCCTAGTCTTGTTTTGCCAGAGTCAATGTGGGAGACACGTCGATAGGAACAAATTGAGTTCAGTTTGGGAGAATAGTGCAGCCATTACCAATACATTAAATGTTAGGTATCGGTTGCTTCAACGGCCATGCTAGCCATGGAACAAATTTTTAAGACCGTAACTACCGTCCTTGCTAAACCAGCAGATGTAACTTTTCCATACTCATTGAGTAGTTTAATAGTTAACATTAGCAAGCTATTAATGATATCGTCTGCAGTGATGGCAATTCCAACGCTCAAGTACGACCCATTTCGAACACGTTCTGTGCGCTGTGTGTTCACAAGCTAACTAGCTAATAATAGCACAAAAATAAAAAGGGAGCCGTGAATAATATCACAACAATATCTCGTAGGTTGCTATTATTAGCTAGTTAGCTAGCAAACACACCGCCATGTTCTGTGGGCCAAGGCTCATTTAAAATGGACTGTAGCAAAGACCACCCCTCCTGTTATCAGCGTTCAGTTCAAAAGCCAGCATCTCTGATGGTATGGGGATGCATTAGTGCATATGGTAAGGGATACTTGCATGTTTGAAAAAGCACCATGAATGCTGAAAGGTATATAAAGGTTTTAGAGCAACATATTCTCCCCTCCAGACAACATCTATTCCAGGGAAGGCCTTGTGTATTTCAGCAGGACAATGCAAAACCACATACTGCAGCTTTTACAACAGCATGGCTTCCTAGTAGAAGAGTCCATGTGCTGAACTGGCCTGTCTGCAGTCCTGATCTTTCACCGATTGAGAACATTTGGCACATAAAACGAAAAGTCCATCAAAGGAGACCCAAAACTCTCCAGCAGCTGGAAGCCTGTATTAAACAAGAGTGGGATCAAATTCCAATGGCTAAACTCAAGAAACTTGTCTTCTCAATGCCCAGACGCCTCCACTCTGTGTTAAAAAGAAGAGGGGATGCAACACCAAGGTAAACAGGCCCCTGTCCCAACTTTTTTGAGACCTGTAGCAGCCATCAAATTTGAAATGAGCTCATTTTGTGGATAAAATTCTAAAATTTCTTATTTTCAACATTTGCTATGTTATCTCTGTTCTATTGTGAATAAAATTCTGGCTGGTGTGATTTGAAAGTCATTGCGTTTTGATTTTATTCACAATTTACACTTTGTCCCAACTATTTCGGAATTGGGGTTGTACTTAAATGATCATGGCAATACAAACAGATCATGTTTGCACAAATGTCGGAGATTCTGACTTTTGTTCAAGTCACCAGAACTAATAGTGTAATTGCAAACACTCCTACTTTAAGCACTCAGCGCACTGTGCACATGTACCAGTGACACATACAGCAAGAACACAATGAACTTGTGAAAGTATAACATCTAAAAATTTGAAATGATGAGTAATATTAGAAAAATTATTTCATCTGTTTAATGTCGAGATTGATTAACATGTTGGTCTTCAAACAAATAATCTCCCAATAATTTCATGTATATATAAATGTGAGCCATGTAACTGTTGTACTTAAGTTGTATATTTAACAAAGATAATACTTGGAGATACAAGTTGTTCTAAAGCAAAACAAATAGTACTTCACAATGTAGTGGTAACTGTGTGACAATGATTAGAATGTCTGTATTTCATATACTTCGAAAATTCATAATGTCAGAGGGAAGCTCAAAAACAATACCACAGTTTTTTATTAAATCATCCTCAGATATATAACAATACATGGTAAAAATATGAAAATGATTCTTAACTGGCCACATGACCATTTGGCAAATTTTGGCAAACTGAAATATTGAGCAGATTCCTGAGAATTATTCTGTCACTCAATAAAACAGTAATAAATGTGTTGACTTGATAGACATGACCTACTATGTCATAAATGATATTGGGGAAAAAATCTGAGTACTTTATCTGGCATACTATTTGATTTAAAAGCACTCAAAAGTAGTTATGCATTGCTACATTTTGCATTTTTGACCATTTTTTGAGTTTTGTGTGAGGAAAAGTACACTACATACACGAGAACTAACTCGAGTTTCAAATTCTACAGAAAAAGTTTGCCCACGTCTTAGAGTTTCAAAACTTGACATTTCATACAATGAGAATTATTCATACGTGAAGTTGGACCGAAAGGCTCGTTTGGCAAAATGCTGAAAATTAATTGAAATTTCAAAGAGCTGTAGTTTCAAAACCACATAAGCCATTTTCATGTTGCTTTTAACAGAAAAATGGCAGATTCCTTGAGTGTTCAGATCTGGATGTTTAAGTATTTATTATTCACTTCTGCTTGCCTCACCTAAAACATTCTGTAACACCTAAAGCGCAGTTCTTCCTTTTGCAATTTAGTTCAGATGAAAGTTTTATTTCACTTACACTGCAGAACCCCAAGGAGGGTTTTTTTTTTTGGCCCACAGCAAAATTGTTACTGTATACAAACACAGAATGTTTCTGCGGCACCTGATCCTAATGTACCTGCAGCGTTACTGAATGCATTTTTCACCGTGAAGCAGGCAGTCAATGTCCCAACTGAAAAGATGTTCTCCTTCTCCTGACAGATAAATCCATCAGTACTGATTTGTAATCCATGGAAAAAAAGCTGGGCGGAGACATTGACCACTGGCCTGGACCTACAGTAGTTTAGATGGAGAAGATGAGGAGAGTATCAATATTAATGGCATGGAACCTTCCGAAACATGCATAGCAAGACATATTGAGTTAATTTTAGGTCAGTCTCACCTAAATAGAATAACCTCTTCTTGTGCTCCCACTATGATATCTGTGAGTCCATCTTCTCCCAAGTCCATCCTGCCATCAACCGATTGTCCAAAAAAACGTAGTCCAGATGACTTCTGGGCTGCCAGACGCTACACATCCAAAAAATTAAATCATGAATCCTTCTGAGTAATATTAGCCAATTCAAAAACTTCTCTCTTTTCAATATCTATGGCTAGTTTTTCAATTATTTTCTGTCTGACCTGACAAGGTTCACGTCGGATGCCCCTTAGCTTGTCTCCCAAAAAATATACACTGCCCCCCTCTGGTCATCCTCCAGCGGGGCACCCACAGCCACATCCCTCAGGGAATCTCCATTCAGATCTTCAATGGAGGTGATGGAGGAAGCAAATCGGCCTTGAGAAGACACTGTAATAGTCTCTATCTCCAGCATCATAAGCTGAGGAAAATATGGGAATAGACAGCCTGTGACAGCCTGCACTAACCAAATACAAAGATGTCACAAGATGTTACAATGTCTGAATGCAAAAAAGACATAGCAAGAAAGAAAATATATATATTGAGGAAAACTGGAATTTGATCGGCTTTACATAGATATAAAAGTAAATGATAAGTGATATAGTGCCCTCCATAACATTTGATACATGGGCCCCTTTTTCTTGCTCTGTGCAGATTTACACTTGGAGTAAAACAATTTACATGGGAAATTAGAGCAGATTCTCAGCTTTAATGAAAGGTAAATGGTGCAGACTTTGTCATCACCAGGTGGAATGATATTAAGAAGGGCACTGGCTGACTAATAGGAGTTACCCACTGTCTTACCGAATGCAGACTACTCCTTGAGACAGTAAGTTGAGTTCACAGGATAATCAGGTATGCATATAACATTTGGTTTTGCAAGTGTATTCCTGTTGCAAGTTGGCATATCAGGGAAAATGCTAATTAAATCTAAAAAAACTCATCTTATAAGTTCATTCACCCTCAACAATACTGAAATTCAAGTTAACCCAATTCAAGTCAGTGCCTCTGTCCAGTTTAATAAGAACAAACTCCCCAGTGGCGTAACATAATTGTGATTGGACCCCGTGCAAAAAAATTTTTGGCCCCCCCCGCACCAAACACAAGCGCACACAAAATAGCAATGTCACCATGTAGAGGCTCACCATGCAAATCTCATTCTGCAAACCTGCCTTTAATTAGCGCCACGGACAGTAGAGGAAGCGCCAAAATAATCAACGCTAATCTAACAGCCTACGTTGGACTCAAAAGACAAGACCACAGCCTGATTTCTCCAACTACCTCACATCAGAAATAGCTTTAGACACAGTATGTCGATAAGCATAGAACAACTAGGCCTACGCTGTCGGTGGCCGACAGCAAGGGGTATATCCCCGAAATTCCCCAATCATCGAAGCCCCCTTTATTAAGCCGCTTTCCCACTGAAATTAGTGGGTCGATGCGGGTTTTTTAAACGCGGGTCGACCCGCTTACAATCGGCATTTGGCTCCTTTCCCATTGGCAAAAAAAAGCCAAGTCTGATCCCCCGCTGGCAAGCTGCGTGGCCTCCGCCCCCACCGCTGCGCGTCTGGTGATGTCATCACACTGGGATCGCGTTGATGATATCATCAGTGCAACAGAAATCAGGGAAGTAAACAATGGAGAGCAACATGGAAGCGAGTCAGGCGGTGGTCAGTGTGCGATCGTAGCCTTGCTGTCTTAACATGCCCGTTATATTTTTATATACTCAGTCAAAAAAGAAACTTCACACTCATAAATTTCTAAATATTTTCCTGAAACTTAATACAAGAGATATTATTATTATTATTAGGGGAAAATGCGTTGTCAAAGACATCATGACACACAGCAACTCCGACGTGCACAAGCATGCAGCACGTGCGAGCATACATCAAGGTAAAAGCATGTTTCCTCGTGTTCCTAGTCACGTGACCTTATGAGACACGTGCAATTGAGCCCACGTTAGCACGGTAGAGTGACATCTCGGAAAAACAAGTTCTTACAGTCAATTATCCGTTGATTTGCAATGCCACGACTGTCAAACATTCAATGCGAACGTGCCATTGGCATGCTGAATACGGGAACGTCGGTCACTGACGTTGCCAGGGTTATGGGATGCAGTCGACGGACTATCCATGATCTTCGGACACGCCTCCAACAAACTGGCACCACAGCAGACCGACCTCATTCGGGTAGACCACGTGTGACGACACAAGCAGAAGACCGACAAATCGCCTTACGCCATTTGCGTAATCGATTTCTCACTGCAACGCCCACTAGGAATGAATTGTTTAGAGGTCGTGTGACTGCCCAAACCATACGTGTCGCCTGCGCACTGCTCATCTCCATGCACGCCGGCCATATCGTGGACCAATTTTAACCCAGTTACACCGACGTCAATGGCTTCTCTGGGCACAACGACATCTGAGATGGACTCAGCGTGATTGGAATAGGGTCATTTTAGTGACGAATCCAGATTCACTTTGCACTTCGCTGATGGGAGAGTTTGAGTTTGGAGGAGACGCGGTGAACGCAACGCCCAGTGTTGTGTGCAGGAAGTGGACCGTTTTGGGGGCGGTAGTGTTATGGTTTGGGGTGCCTTTAATGGTCCTGCCCGTTCCCGACTGATGGTCGTTCAAGGAAACCAGGATACAGAGATCAAGTGCTCATTCCAGAGCTTTTGCCATTCACGGCAGCTCATAGCCCAGGTCTGACATTCAAACACAATAATGCCAGACCTCATACAGCCAATTTAACGCGGAATTTTCTTAGGAATGCTGGCATCAATGTCATGGAGTGGCCCTCAAGGTCTCCCGACCTTAATCCCATAGAACATGTATGGAATGTGTTGGGCAGAAGACTCCGTCAAGTAAGGAACCCTCCACAGAATTTGCAGGCACTTGGTGCCATGTTGGTTCAATTATGGCGACGCATCCCCAAGCTGTGTTCAGACGCATCATTCAATCCATGAGGAGACGTTGCGTCAGTTGTGAACGCTCATGGAGGGCATACGCGCTATTGACATGCTTTCATCAAGTTGTAACTTACCATTTTTACTCTCTTACATTTCCATAGCACTTCCGGTGGAACTGGTTACATTATGAACATGATTTTTATGGTACACCGTCCTTAATGGGTACAGAATGGAATTAAATCATTATTTAAAACCACTTTTCTTGTATGTTCAACTTATCGACCTCCAAACGAGTGTGAAGTTTCTTTTTTGACTGAGTATGAATTGCGGTGTCTCGCACGGTCCCTGATACCTGGCGCTGAACCTCCTGTTCTCCACGGATGATGAGAAGCTCACGGATTTCCCTGTCTTGCCAGTGCTGCACCATGTTGATCAAATGCATGCAGAGCTGTTTTGGTACGTGATATGAGACGCGTGATATGACGCCCAACGTCATCATGTAAATTAGCGGGTTGACCCGGGTCTGGCGTTCCCGCTACAAGCCGATCGGAGCCGAGCCGATTGAAGGCGATTTTAACCCGCGTCGCTTGCCGAGTCATTTGACGCGGGTCGACGTGGGTAGGTGAGCCTTTCCCACTGCCACCAAAAGCCGATTGTTAGGGGTTTAAATGGGTTTTTTGGCCAGTGGGAGAGGGGTATTAGATTCCCCTTTACTAGACCAACAATATGAGGCAAATTTGAGGTCTGTGTAAGTAATTATTCCAGAAATATAGTGAAAAAACTGATTTTTACTATATATAGCGCCACCTGGTGGCAAACCTAGGAGTGCATACTTGCCCAAAATCTAATCAGTTCATCCTCTTTACCATATCTACCCATATGCTAAAAATGAGAAGCCAATGTAAAGTATTTTGTGAGTTATTGCGCTAACGGCTAAAATCTGCGTATGCGGCAGCGGCGGGTGGGGCGAAACCATGATATCCCCGAAACTCATATTTTGGGGATATTAATAGCCATCGAGAAAAGCATGGTGGCTCATTGCATGCCGATACTACTTTATTAATGAGGAAAATATTAATTACATACAATATGAGAATATTTTAAGCTTAAATACTTGCAGCGATCCCCCCAACAGGTTTCACAGGGAGACACCGGTCCATGCATAATTACGTGCGAAGGACAGTAGTGTAACTTAACTGATGATTTAAATCTCCAGACACGCCAACAGGATCGATCAGGATCTACTGTCAATTAATGTTCTACGTTCATACTAGAGGTAACAAATACATGACTATACATTTAAGTGATGGTGAGCTTAATTTAGCCTCCATTAACATAGCAAGTATTCAATGAAGCAGAAGCATGCGGATAAAACGATCTAATTTAGTCAGTTTAGCACTATACTCGTCCTTTTCCCGTTTTTCCTTTCTCTTTTGGGTGCCACTTTTTTGTTTGGGCTTGCTGAGCATTATGCTGCTAAGTTCCTCATTTACTCAATATGGTAGAGATGGCAATTTCGACATCGAAGTTCGAACGGTTTCAAAATGTTTTATCACTTCCAGTTCCGACCATGGAGGTAATATAATAGAACTGGAGAGAGCGAGGAAGTACCACCCCTACTTTCAATAAGAGATGCTTGGCTAGCTACTTCGGCCCAGGAAGTACGGATTTGACCGATGCCATCTATAATTATGGCGTTCCATGGGTGCTTATTTCCGGCACCATTTCATAAGATTGCCAATCTGATTACACAGCACAAATGGCCAAGAAAATGTGTTGTCTGTGCGGATTGGCGAATGTGTTCGAGGGGAAATGACGAGCAACGCTGTTAATCCGGGACGCGCACGCACTATACACTCATTGGCTGAACTGCTGCAGTCAGAGCAACAGCCGGACAACCAAACTCGTGCACGAGCTGTGATCAAGCTCTAAGTAGCAGTTCTTATTTTACAGGCCCTCTTGAAAACATCAAACAGTTGCGTCAGACAAAGAGCTAAATAATGAAGGATTACCGAATACATTTTCTTTTGTTTTCGCTTTATTTGGCAAGAAAAAAATACGCACTTTTCAATTTGTGTCTATGGAGCTTCAGTGTCTTTGGCCACAAAATTGCATCCTTGGGAAACGCAGAAGCTAACGTGCTAACTGGCTGAAGCAAAGGTACTTCCTTGTTCTCTCTGGTTCTATTATATATCTCTAACGACACGTTGTTCGAGAGATGTTTCGAAACGTCACGTGATGGGTATCAGACCACAGCGAGAGCGAGAGGCTTTAAAAAGCCGGGGGAAAAATACAGGTGTTTGAGGTGTTGTTGCTTCCAGTTGCATTGAGTGATTTTGTGAAGATTTTTCTACAGTTGTTCAATACACAATATGGATAGATATTCTAAAGCTTGCCAGATACTCTTCCCAATATGCCAAGAAGTTAAAGCATGTTTATCTATTGATTTTTTTTGTTTAAATAAATTTGTAATTTGATTTCAGATGGTAGAGAAGCAGAGAAGTCAGCTGAATCCAAAAAAATATGCAGGAAATATTACTTCTGAATAAAAATCTTTGAGCAAAATGTTTCTGAATCTGTGTATAAACACAATGAGGTGCAATACCAACTAGGCAGAATCAGAATAATTGCAATTGTCAAGTCCATTTATATATAAAAGGTTGACCTGACACAATCATTCTCAAGATGCGAACATTTAATGGCAGAATAAGCAAACAGTGCCATACAATAAGAAATAGTCATATCGTGGACAAACTAAATAATTGACCGATTATGCCTGTGTCAAAACTATTCATATTTTTGGATTTGTGAAAAGGGGGACTTCAGCACATCAACACCAACAATAATGGATGCAATGATAACTGCCAGTGGATGCCAATGTTGAGCGAGCAAGTTTTGAAATGTTTGGAAGCTTCAAATTTGCCATTCCTACAATATGGAACACTTGCATCTTGCTAAAAGGTTGAGGAGAAATTGACGTGACGTCAACGCAAGTTTTTACAAATGACAGGGAACAAGGTCATTGGACAAATTAGCATTTCCCAGCAAGCCTTCTTCCTTCAAAACTTCAGAAGACAGCAAGCAAATCAATTTAGTGGTGGATACAAGTAATATTTATTTTTAATAAAACATACAGTTTTATAAAAATTTCTGGAAGGCAAAAAAAAAAACTAACACAAAAAAAAAACACCACACAAGTCAAAACCGTGATAGAGACCCACGTCAAGTAAAAGAGTGGTATATACCCTGAACATACAATTTACAATGCATGGATATGTATTACTTGAAAATTTTTTAGCATTAAGAATGATCAACATAGAGAATAAAATGCTTTAGTGTTATGTTACATAACATATTTTCGGGCCCCTCACCGTCAACAGTTACGCCACTGAAGCTCCCAAGCCTAACTAGGGTCCAGGATTGTGACTGCGTTCAAATTAACCCAGCTCAAGTCAGTTCCTCTGTCTAGTTTAATTGGAATTAGCTCCCAATGTTATGTCTGGCAAAAGGAACCAACTGCAAGTAGTCCAAAATGCGAAAATCGTGGTCTTGATTCAATCCAAGTCCAAAGCCAGGTAGACACAGTGACGGAACAGAAGGGTAATCCAAAAAACAGAGTTATAAGACAGGCAGGGGTTCAAAACCAAAAAGCACAGGTGACAGTACAAAAACGTTAGGCAGTAGGAGAGTAGAGTGTCCGAAATTCGAATTCAAAAACCAGGGCAGCAATACACAGAAATCGTGGTCGGGCAGAAAATGGGTCAAAATCAGAGAGAAAACAAATCCAGGCAGGCACAGACAGAAATCGGAATCGGGCAAAAGGATGTCACAGAATCACAAACAGATCACTGGCGTACACGGGGCTTGGCGCAGAGAAAAGTTGATCAACAGTCTGAGAAAGCTAAGCAGAAGTGAGGAACTATATAAACATAAGAGAGGTAACAAGCTAGGCAGGGCAACAGGTGTGAGGAATAATCTAAACATTAACTGACAGGGGAAAACACAAATGGTAATTAAACAATACAAAATGGGAAACAATGATAAAGACTAATTTTCACACAACATCCTGAAAGCTGCTGTAAGTGATTTTTTTTTGTTTTTAAAAAAGTGTTAAATAGCTCCACATTACGATAGAGATCATTTACTTCCAGTATCTGGTCGATAACACAAGTCTCTCAGTCACCGTCTTCTGCAATAAAGCAGCATATAAAACTCTGGACTCACCGACTGCCTCTATCCAATCAGGTGAGAGAACGCCATAAAGACGCATTTCTCTCTGCTTGTGAACGCGCAGAGCTAAATCTGCGTAATTAGCGCGCCATCTGCTGGAAAAATCAATAAAAAGACGAAAAAAATCTGCGGTGTCGGCAATAGCAGAAGAGATGAAGCTACGGGAGACGGCGTACACAATTAAACAGGCAAGGTGCCAAAGAACGGTAGAGGAACAAATAGAATTAAGGAAGAAAAACGCGAGATGGCCAAGCGCTGTATTTATATCGGTGCTGCTTTCAATGGGGAAAACTGAAGGAATCAAAGGGTTTAAAAAGTGATGCACAGCTAGCCTTGCTGCCACTGGACAGGTAAACTTTGTTTTACTCTGTTGTAGTTATGCAGTTTTATTAGTCTCGGTTAGTCCTGTTGGTGGTTTTTAATCATGCTAATGTCGGTTTATATATGAACCGTCATCGTTTGTGGCCGACTACAGCTTGCTTAGCTGTGTAACAATAGCATGAGTGGCTAGAGGACGCTAGCTAGTTTTAGCTGATACCTTCAAATAGCCATTCATACCGAAGTTTCTGCATGGATGTAATGTGTCGTTGATCCATGTTTTCAGTGTGGCTTTCACACGATAATCACTGAGTGTGTCTGTTTATATTGTACTTATATTGTAACTGAGTCGCTACCTCCTCTGCCTCTGTCGGAAACCGATGTGCGTTCCTGTGCTTGGCCTGGGGATGGGGAGGTGAGACTGCTTACATAGGCTTCGGACAAGAAGCTACAAAAACGGTCAAATCACTTACAGCAGCTTTAAACAACAACGGCTCCATTCAAGGAGTGCCTGAGTGGGGAGAGATGGAAGAAACAGATTAGTAGAAGAGATATTTGCAAGGTTTCTGCAGAAACTCAGGCAAGGACCAGGATAGCAAAGAGAGAGCGGAGTTACAGATTGGTGTGGAAAGCAAGAGATTCAATTAGTAATGTTAGTAGTTAGTGCAGTAATAATTTTACCCAAATAGTGCAAGTTAGTATGTTAGTTATTTACATGATTCGTATATTAGTAAGGGTTAGTAGATAAACTATACAAAATATACAGTGTTAGTGTGATTAATACTTAATTAGTAATCAGTGTTAAAGGAAGTAAACGAGGCATGAAGGAACTTGTGAAACACCGGAAACTTCTGAAATCACCCGAAATGTGACAGCTCGCAGACAGGGGCGTGCACTGGCAAAGAACATAGAAACGCAAGACATGACAGGGGAAAACGATGTGCATAAACTGGTAGATGATACTGAAAGCATAAACTAAACAAACCAAGTGGAAATAAATAAAAACCAGAACAGGCAGAAATTACAGATCATAACACCCAAGCCAAATCAGAGCGCTCTTGGTAACCCTTCAAAATCTGTTCCTCTGTCCAGTTTGTTAGGAACAAGTCCTCAGTCCTTCTGCGGTCATCAGGATTGGAACGAGTTCCCCTCGAGCTACTCCATCTTCCTAGGGGAGAGTTTGGCTCTGGCAAAGTGTGCACTCTAACAAGCTGTTATCACAAAAACCACTGACTGGTGAATGACAGCTCAGCTTCTTCTGTTGAATCTGCGTTGAACTGTACTCTCCCCCACTGGGGTTCTGTCCCCAATTATACAGTATGCAGTCAATAAACCAACCCATTGGACTGTTCTCTACCTCCGTGCTTGATTCATGTTGTGGAACATAGCACTTATTTGTCAAATTTAAATGTTTTAGATCAACCAAATAATTTTAATATTAGACCAAGACAATGTGAGTAAACAAAAAACGCAGCTTTTAAATGATCATTTCATATGTTGAAGGTACAGAGTTATTTAAAACGTATATCACCCATGTGAAAAAAAAAATTGCCCCCTTAAACCTAATATCTTCCCCTGTTCGTGCAGCTACCCAGTCTTGGCCACGTAGAGCTTTAATAGCGAGATAACGATTGAAAGAAACAAGGAACAGGTGAGGATAACTGGGAGACCAACGAGGCTGTGCGCGATTAGAGCACTCGTGGAAGCAGATGCGACTCTTAATGGATACTATGGAATTAAATGACTCCCATTTAAACCAGTGGTTCTCAACATAAAATGCACTTAAATAGGACCAATTAACAGCCTCTAAAAATCCTACCATTGAAAATGCGGTTGAAGCAAAGACCAGCAAACATATGAGGCTCCATGGCCAATGTTGAGACTGCTGATTTAAACCAACAATTGATATGGGGCAGGTATGTGAAAATTTAGTGTTGTTGAAAATAGAAATTTAAAATAAAGATTAAAATGGGAGTATGGCCTTAAGATACTTAAAGCCTCTTGTATTTTGAACTTAATTTCCCGCTGCAGCCATCAAGGAAGCAGTTCACAGATTTAAGATTCCCAGAAATTGCTTCATGAGAGTTGAGCAAAAATTGCATCAAAAATGTGCTTCTTGCTTTGCCCGTTGCAGTCACAGTGTAGTAAATATCAACCAAACATTTACTGTATGTTATTAGAGTTAAATATTCTACCTGCAAGTAAGCATATGACTTAAAGTTCTCGATACAAAAAAATGAATAAAAGGAATAAACCTGATCTAATGAATTTACTACAGAAATAAAATGATATTACCTGTGCAGTCAGTTGATAGACAAACATCCTTCCTTCGCTCTGTGAATCATGATACATAGGTGCACCCACGAAGATAAAATCGGTTTCACCATCTAAATCAATATCAAGAGGACACAGTGCTGCCCCAAAATATTCACCAATCTGCAAAAGATACAAAGCATACTATAACTTCCCTTCCACAAGAGATTTCTTATATAATACAATACAGCATACTCCGACAAAAAGTATGGAAAATTTACATCAATTTGCATGAAGAAAGAAACAATACTTAGATATGACAATAACTAAAAATGACTGTAAAAGTATGTTGTTTGAGCAAAAATTATTATGTGAGGAATAATGTCGGAGGGCCAATGGTTTACAAATCTTGAATGCCATGGTAAAATGTTTGTGGCAAAGCAGAAGGCAATTTCCCTCTGCGAAGGGAATTCAAAATGCATAAACCCATACAAGGCCATTATTCCTTTTAGGATTGAAGTCATTCCATACCAGTGAATGTGTCTTTTTAGTGCCATGGGCCATTCTGTAAAAAAGCTTTATATTCAGTATACCACCATCGTACTTATTTATATCCCAAAGACAAAGTGTTTGAGGACATTAAGGATCTGCCTTGGCTGCCCTTGCTGAAAATCCTTTGTGTTAGCACAATAATTCCAACAGGTTTTATGGAAATGAGATTAAGATTTTTGTGTTCATTCTTACCCACCCAATACCCATTCAATACCACCAGGTCAAACTTTACATTTCCAAATGTGATAACTGAAACAGTTTTGATGGAAATCATGTGGCACTTCTTATGATTGTTTCTGTTGTGGTGAGGGCTAGTTATTAATTTTGACCTCCCTATGACCTTTGCTGTAGCACCAACACCAAGCAAAACTTTAGTTTTCAAACATTGCAATAACTTGACAGTTTTTTTTTTTTTAAAGATTATTTTTTTGGGAATTTTTCCTTTATTTTGACAGTTATGCAGTGTAGAGAGACAGGAAGGTAGGGGAGAAGAATGGGGGAAGACATGCAGCAAATGACCTGAGGGGGAATCGAACCCAGGTCGCTGCGAGAAGGACACAGCCTTTATAGTATGCGCGCTTAGACCGATGAGCCACCGGGGCGCCCACAACTCGCCAGTTTTTAAGAGAATCACAAGAAGCTTCTTGCATTCATTTCTGGTGCAAATACAAATTATGAACCCTGTTGTTTTGTGTGACCCCAAAACCTTTCCTGTAACACCACCTCCAGGTCAAACTTTACATTTCCGAATTAAATAACTCAAACCGTTTTGCTGAGAATCAAGCAACGCTTTTTGTGATCATTCCTGTTGCAAAGAGAAGGGTTGTCATTGATGTGGTCACCTTAACCCCTTTATGCAGCAGCCAAATCTGGCTATTTATGCGTTACCTTATTTAAGGCTATATAATTCAAGATTGCAGCTTCACAGACAGGAAAAGAATGGCTCAACTAAGTCAGGACACTTGAAGCATTTAGAATTCCATCGTATTTCAGTTTATTTTCATGATTTTGGTGGAGAAAAAGGGCTGCAAAGATAAAAAAATCTTCATAAAAATTAAGCATTGAAATTGTAAAAAAAAAAAATAAAAAAATAAGACAGAGAATTAAAAAATGGCTGGGGGTTAAAACTATACATTTCTGGGATCAAAAACTCCTTGACCACAAGTATAATACATCTGAGCATTACATTCTAAATTACCGACTCTCAAGGAGCCAAATAAGGCAGCTATCCAGGTGGCTCCCCGAACTCTAAGATCCCTCAAAATGGTACACTGTCAAATCATAAAATAATCATATATTTAACACAAATCAACTTCTGACGCATGAAATTCAATATGACTGAATGATTTTCTGGTTGAATTTAGCATGAGTTTCTCAATATAGGTGCAGCTGGACATCAGTGGTCACCAATAACCTCTCCAAACACAAAACATGCCTTTTCTCCCTGCCACATTGAGCAAAATGCAACCACAGTAGCAGCAGCAGTATTTCTTCATTGAATCCCTCCTCCAGAGACAGATGTATCTGGTAGAAGGAACCCTCCAGTCCTGTTTCATTCGGAATGTTTCCCATTGACCATGTCCGTACCTTATTTAAATCCAGTAAATGTAACTGAACACTTCAGACCAGTTTTGGAAGTCGTATTTTTACTTTAAATCGCGTCATTTTCAGCTGCGCAACTGTGCCCAACGTTAAGAGAATACAACCTACCTTGCTCTTACGCAAAGGATTGTATACTCTTCTCATTGTCCAATCAGTGTCTTTCAGCTACTGTGGAAAGTTTATACTGTTATGGCCCCAATTTGTTATGGCGTCAATTTGTTATGACGTCACGGACAGCAAGGGATGACAGACAAAATTCTTGAACTTCAACAGATTTAATTAAACAAACACTTTGAACTAATCTACAATCTACCCTACTGACCAAGATTGAAATAAAAAAAAAAAGAGATATTTACAGTCCCCTGGTAATTGAGATGGGCTGCTGTGTTGCGATGTCCTGGGACAGGAAAATGCTCCAACACAGGCAAAAATCCACAAAAAGCTTCACAGGTCTTGAAAAGAGTGACAGGTCTGGTCAAATATATCCTTCCACAATTTCTCCTTGCAATTTCTCCTACTCCCCTTTCACTCTCTCAATTTTTCTCCTTATATACTCTTTTCCAGCCCCCTCCCATTCTCTGGGACATCCCCTCTGAGGCATGCCCAGGACATGCCTCAAAACCCTAGCTCCAGACTGGGCCTAACAAAAAAAATGTCAATACTGCCATCTAGTGGCTTTTTTTCCCCCCACATTACAATACACTCTGGCGTTGGATAAGAAACGAGTCAATCAAGACATCATTACCGGGGAAGCTTCAAGTGGGCGTGAACTATAAGTGTGCAGTTTCGCAAATGACCCTAAGTAAATAATTGAGTGATTGGCTATCAACATGAGTACGAAGGAGGATATAAAGGAGCACTGAATTTGTAGATGGAAGAATCTACACATAAATATATGGTAGGGAACTACACGTTTTTGATATGTGATGACTATAATTGATAATAGAATGACATAGAATCAATACCAGGTCAAATTTTTGCTTCAGAAAACTTATTTTCCTTAACAACTAATTGGGATACCATTGGCTCACTGTAGCTGAAGCGCTTGCTACAGAAGACAATGATTTTTCCTGCCACAAGAGATTGTCATTTTTTTTGAACCGCTGGATAGATACTACGGACAAGTATATTGAGCAGTTTGCATATCAGGCTTAGCTGAGGAATTTAATTCACGTAACTCCTGAAAAACAGGGATGGGACTGAACTCGTCCATATTCTAAACCGTGTTCAAGCTTGGCTTGCTTGTGAATATTCAATAACTGATCCGGGTGTGCCATCCAGTGATAGAATATTGTAACTGCTTGCATAAATTTGAAGCTCCATGTCCATCTGCACAAAGGGGTGAATGATGGCACCGTATAAAAAAATTAAATGTCATAAAATTCAAAATGAGCAAACATTTTTCAAAAAAAAAACAAAATTTCTCAGTTTCAACATTTGATATGTTGTATTTGCACTACATTGAATTAAATGATTTGCAAATCATTGCACTCTATTTTTAGTTACATTTTGCACAGTGTCCCAACTTTTCTGGAAATGGGGTTGTATAAGCTCAAACTAAGGCTTTACCAGTGCCCTAGTCTACATTAGAAACTGAGAGAACAAAAAATTTAATCAAAACAAAAATAAATTCAACACAGGAATTTAGAAAAAGGACAAGCTTGCATGGTAAATGAATGCTCAATATGGCCGAACATACCATCAGGCTAACAAGCTAGTTAGCTAAAAACATTTGGCAGATTAACAACAATGTCAGTCACTTGCTCTCATATTTGTGTAGAAACAGAACTCAAAATAGACTTTCTAATTTAAATCACTCTCCCCCATTGCTTGTTGGAAAAGAGGAGAAAGCATCAACAGATGGTGGACAAGATTAAATGCACACTATACAATTCTCTGCGCCGAGGGGTTTCTAAATAAAACACCAAAAGAGTTTGATGATATTGTGGAGTAGCATGGGATCATGATAGCTGTCGCTTCATTGTTAAACAACCACATTATATGGAGGAGGTAATTTGTTTGCGTTATGTTCACATCTTGTTATTTCATTCAAATGAAAAGGCTGCAAATAACGTTCGCAAAACGTAACTTAAACTCACCATGACATATAAAAACGTTACCGTGCGTATTAGTTTGTTGGCTGGTTCAAGCCACTTGTAATAGTAGCACAACACATGGCCTGACTTAGTCAGACTAATACCTCAAGATTCCTGGTAAGCTTCACCATCCAGCCATCAGGCAGTTTCAGCTCAGACCAAGTGTGCACTCCATCTGGCAGTTATGCCGGAATGCCACTGGCCAGACATTGGCTACGCCCACATAGCTTTGCCAGAGACATCTGAACTGAGCTGTGCTATTCTCCTCAGGGCTCCGTCCCACTGTCTCCTGTATTACTATCAATAAAACCAATTATTGGATTATACTCTGCCTCTGCTCTTGATTCCTGGTCTAGATCATAAGCGACATCATTAAGTGAGAACATCATCCATGCTCTACAATGGCAATCTCAGTCTCTGAACATAGATTCCATTGAAATTAAGTAGTCTGAACTTGAGAGGACATTCAATGAGTGCAAATGCGAACACATCAATGATCTTTAAAATCTCTGCATGAAAGAGGGTAAAAAAACCCCTCCCAAACATGTTCTCTGGCCTCAGAGGAAAGGTTGTAGGAAACAAGTCCAGTTATCTTTGCCTGTGTAGTAGCAGTGTTAAATGAGGGATGCCAGTAGTTTTGAAACCTATGGTTTTCTTAAAAAAAATTCAATCAATGAAAACTACTGAAGCATGAAAATAATGTCTTGAAATAAAAAGATATGGTTTTCCCATATGTCTGAACATACAGACTACCAACTGTGTTGTTTATTATATGCGGCCCTCTTCATTTTTTATCAATGGAGCCAATAATTCTGTGCCTAACTGTAAGTGTTGCACTAATTATGCATCAGTGGTACCTACCTGTGATCCATTTTTCCTTTGTAACACTACCCATTGCCCACTGACTTCATGGAAAAGCAGAACTAGCCCCGTATGCTGAAACCTTGGAGCTCCAGAAAAGCATATAGGCTTGTTAGCTTTTTGTCCAACTGCAACAGAATACCCTGCATCGACGTAAAAAAAATAGTTTAATAAGTTTGACAAAATTAACTTCGAAATAGCATAATTTATCAACGAGTGGCATGTCTTACTGCCAGAAGCACATACAGTACATTACTTTAGCTTAACACAACAGAACCAAGTGAATTCTTATTCTTACCCATATATGAGTTCTCCTCCATTTCAGGATCTACAATTAATTTATAATCCGACCCTGCTGCAACTTCAAAAAGGGACCCTCGCCAATCATTGACACCAACTGATCCCAAAATCAATGTATCCTGCAGAAAAATACATGCAAAAGAAAAAATATTTGAAATACAGTCTCGGGAAGTGAAACATTTTAAAATGTGATATGTTTTCTGAACTGTAAATGGCTTGAAAAATTTCCTTTATACAGTCACTTACATTACTTAAGTGGACATTTTAAATACACTACTCCTACTCAAGCGAATGTGCAGTAATTATGGTCAGGAGAAAATACCAAGCACAAACCCATCTGGGCTGTCGATAGTCATCATCAAGGTATCACTGTTGATATACCCACTTGAGCGATCATTACACCAAGTCTTTACACTAAACTGTAATCAATATTCCTTTATAATAGTCAGTATTGGTTAATACAATAGATAGACACTTTGCTTAATTTGGCTATATGATGAACATATTCAAAAGTCTTTTTTTCAAATATTATATATTTGAGCATAATTTAAATTTGGAAGCAGTAGTTGAATAAATGAATTTTTAATTCAGATCAATAATGGTTGGTTCCATTCAGACATTAATTAAGTACAGTATTTCTCAAATGTTGGCACTTTTAAGTTTATCTCATAACGTCATTACTTTTTCTTGTATTTTAACAATAAATCTAATCTAATAACTCTGAGGGCTACTGTACAAAGTGAGATTCTGTGTATGTGTCTTACAGGACTTCACCTTCAGGTAGGCAGCACTGAATCCACTCTGAGACATCGCAAGTTCAAATTTTGTGCCAAGTATATTCTGAGTGCCTGTCGGGAAAATATGGAATTTTTAACAAATCTTACATGAGATTAGCTTTTTCAGAAAGATACTGAATTGACTGATAATTTATTGTTTCCTTAAACGTCTGGTAATTCATGTCAACATGCAATTCATTCATACCAATGCGCAATTTAGAGCCTCCGATTAGCCTGGCATTAATGTCTACAGTGGGAGAACTCTGGAGTACCCAGAGGAAACTCCATCAAACACAGGGAGAACATGCAAACTCCACACAGAAAGGCCCCAGGCCAGATTCAAACCCGCAACTGTCTGGCTGGCAGCCATGCTACCCACTGTGCCACCGCGCCACCTAAAAGGATACAATATAGTTATAGAGAAACTAATTATACCAACATGTGTGACATACTTTACTTTCCTAATGCTTCGATGGAAACAACCAAAATCTAAACAATTATTTAAGACAAAATGAATTTCAACAGAATCAAGGTTTCACAATGATTGGGACCCTTCCTTTAGTACTTTGTGCAACCACCTCTGGCAAGGATAACAACATAGAGACGTTTCCTGTAAATTTTTCACAAGGTTGAGGCACACATTTGGGGGGATTTTGGACCATTCCTCTGAGCAGGTTCTTTCAAAAACCTTCACATTCATGGGTTTGTTTTTTCAACTGCCCTCTTCAACTCAGCCCACAGGTTTTCAAGTGGACTGACGTCTGGTGACTGAGATGGCCATTGCAGAACGTTGATTTTGTTGTCATAGAACTATTTCTGTGTGGATCTTGCGGTAAGTTTTGGGCTATTGTCTTGTTGGAAAGTCCACCTATGGCCAAGTCCCAGGCTTCTGGCGGAGGCAACCAGATTGTCAGCCAAAATATCCTGATACTCAGTGGAATTTATTATGCCAAGAATCTTAACCAGTGCCCCTGGACCTCATGAGTTAAAACAGCCTCAAAACATGGCTGACCCACTATCATATTTCACAGTGGGTCTGAGATGCTTCTCCTTGTATGCACCTCTGTTTCGACGCCAAATATGGCAACGCTGTATCTGAACAAAATTTTGGTCTCATCAGACCAAAGCACCTTGTTCCAGTCATAATTTAAATGACGTTTGGCTTCTGTGTCTTCTGGTCAGAAAAGGCTCTCTTCTGACAACCCTTCGAAAGAGCCCGTGGTTGTGGAGGTGGCACCTGATGGTGCTTTTTGAAACCTGGTGACCCCAAGATGCCACCACGACCTGCAATTCCTTCACAGTGATTCTTGGGTATTTTGTTGCTTCTTTCCTCATTCTCTTCAGTATCCTTGGGGGCAAAATGCAGTTGCGTCCTTTACCCTTGAGGTTTTCAACAGTTCCACATCTTTGGAATTTTTTAATAATTTCCCCGACAGTGCTCAGTGGCATATTCAGTCGTTTGTGAATCTTCTTGTTGCCATTACCAGATTGATGAAGGTCTATGACCATCTTCCCCTTTTGAACTGGCAATTGTTTTGTTTTCTTTATGGTGATGGAAGACAAAGGGATATTGCATGTGTGTTGCCTCATGTGGATACCCCAGTGAAACAGGAGGTGATGTTTTGGCTCAATATAGTTCCTTAACACTTAGATAATATCTAAATAAGTGGAATTTGATACCTGGTTCAATTTTTTAGATGTTATTTACAATAATCTTTAAGGGTGCCATTAATTGTGAAACCTTGATTTGAAAGAAATAGATTTTTAATTAAATCAGTAAATGATTTTAGTTGGTTCCATTGGAACTTTAGTATCGTAAAGTATTTCTAACATGTTGTTATTTAGAGTTTCTCTTTAATTATATTTTTTTGAATTTTTGAAAGTATTGTTCGTGCAATGCCAGTTAGAGATGCCAGTAATTTTGGAGCCCACTGAATGTATTCTGAGGATTTTTGTACTTTAAAATTACAGAAATAAAAATATGCCAAAGACAGTGCACTAAAATATGAGTTTATTCATGAGGAATTGCCAAAAAAGCGCTTTTCTTCTAACTAGACAAATGCTGTCAGTGGACAACAGCAGGGTATATCCTAGAAATGAAAGCATTCTCCGTATAGGCAAAGTTCATAGTTTGGCCTAGTGTTTGCACAAAAGGAAAGGGCATAGAGTCCAGAAAAATCAATGGGAAAACTACTCTGGGCTCCATGAATGTCCTTGGCAAATTCTGGTCATAAGATGACCAATATCAATAAGGCTCCCTCTCTATGCACCAGACACAATCACTAAAATTATGACATGATTCTGATCAAAACTGTTTGAGTTACTGCAGTTGGAAATGTTAAATTTGGCTGAATTGTGGTGGTACAATAAACATTACAGAGCCACCACAACCAACGACTTCCACCTCAGAGGACCAGGTATGTTCAAAGTGGATTTGAAATTATTTCCATTCAAGCCGTTTCCGTTGTTACAATTTCAAAAAATTAATAGTTTGTCCAGATGGTGGCTCAAAAGCAAATGTCATTGGGTTGCCTACTTCAAAAACAAACCATCTTTTGCACCAGCAATCATCACAAGAAGTGTGACAATATTCCCATCAAAACTGTTTGAGTTATTGCATTTGGAAATATAAAGTTTGACCTGGTGGTTTTACTACAGGAAAGGTCTTAGGGTCACACAAAAAATTTCAGGCCACATGACAATTGAGGTGTGTGCGTAGCTTCAAGGCAGAAAGGATCGTTTTTGAAGTAAGCATCGTAGTAATTGATCTTATTTATATTGCCACACAGGACATAAATAACTTTGTCCAGCAACTTGCATGCCTATAAATTCCTGCGCATATGCACACTTGGTTTCTCCAGCACTTTTCAAGGCAATCACAACTCTCTGTCATAAACAAATACTGAACATAGAAACACGGGATAGCATGCCTTCCTTCTGCTCCAAAACCAATCACAAGAAGTGTTTCGTGATTCTCATCAAAACTACTTGAGTTACTGCATTTGGAAATATAAAGTTTGACCTGGTGGTGGTGTTACATGGAAGGTCGTAGGGTCACACAAAACTATAGGGTTCATCCACTATGCACCAGGAATAAACAACCATTTTTGTGCAATTCCCAGGAAAGCTGTTTGAGTTATCCTGCTAACATGAAGGATCTGTGGCGGCAATGGCGGCCAGCATAATTTTTTTTTCCTCAGACGAACATGGGTAATTTACTTGAATGCGGGACGAATGTGGGTATTCACATAAATGGGTTGTGCATAGACCCTATGCCATTCTCGCACATGCGTACTACTGTTACTGCAAACTTCCGCGGCTCAGTGAGATGGAGAGTCAAGCTGATTTTTTTTAAAACTTGAATCCTGGCCCCAGTTATAGGTAAATACTTTCTCTTTTATTGTTTATCTCGTGTCTTCTTAAATTCGGGTTGCTCAAATGCAGTCATGATGTAGGCATTCTGCTGTGGTATATCATGGGATTTCCGTGGTAATGCCACACCTATTTATACAAATTACCCATGTTCATCCTCCATTTATGTAAATTACCCACATCCGACCACGGAAAAAAAATTACACTGAAGGCCAAGGCGAAAACATAATTAACACCGAACCCTTTGTCTTAGGGATATAGTGGTAGTCATGTAGTGGTCGGACGATTAATCCAAAGCTTGAGCACTTAGCCAGATTGCAACAACTGTTGAGCACTTGTTGAGGATCATATTTCAATATCTCTCATCATATTCATCATTAAATCAATAGCCATAATTAATAACCATAATCAATAATCATAATCAGTAACCATATTATGTAAGCAGCAGTAACTCACATACACACACACATGCACAGGCACATGCACATACAAGCAGTTCACACACACACACACACACACACACAAACACACACGCCGCGCGCGCATGCACACACACACACACACACACACACACACACACATACAAGCAATTCAATTCACACATGTATGATCAGCTCACACACACATAAACAGCGGGCTTCTGTAGCTTTGATTAGTAAGCAGGCTTCTGTTTAGTTGATTCGAAAACATAATCAGGTGATGTATTTGATTTCTGTAGCTTTGATTAATATTTGTTCAGTAAAATCATTAGTTGTTACTGAAAAACATAATCAGTTGAATCATTTATGTATCTACTTGTATCCTATTTCTTTGACTGCATTTTTCCTCTCTTGACTGTAATTTTCCTCTCCTTTTTAGTATATTTCATTTTTTCTCATTCTCCAGTATTACACTGGAAGAGGGTTGTTATCTTTTGGTTGCAGTTTTCAAAGCAAGTTGGCATTGTTTTGGTTTGCCTGTCTCTGGGAAAACCTGAGGCCCAAAAACCTGTGACCCAACTAAAAGTCTCTGAAACAAGTAGCTTTGAAGTTATTATTTTGTAAAGGATGCCAACTAATGATAAAAAGAGAAAAACAAGTAAGAAACAGACATTACGTTATTGAACCATTGTAGGGTGAGCGGGCAGAAAAAACCATATTTGGAAGATATTTCCTGTGATGAAGGTATAAAAACTGGGTGCGAAAAGAAAAACGTGAGTTCTTCTTGCGCAAAAAGAACTTGGCTTTATATTTATCAATATGCATCAATAAAGCCTAATTGTCTGAAGAATCTGTCTCTCTCCAATTGCTTGAGGATGGGGGAACCTCATGGTATGAAAATATGTCTGAATGAAAACCAGGACACACTCAAGCTGGAATCTTGACCTCCAAGCTTAGTCATCTTTCCGAAATCAAATAAACACCAGCGCTGGATCGTGCTGACAGCATATGGCTAGTTTTATTCCAAACAAAAGGTCTTCAGAATGACCGGTGATTCCTAGATGTGATACAAATAAAATCCCTGCTTTATACCATGATTTTGTTCCTCTTTTGTCCAACTCACTCATTTATTTTGGCAAGTACCAAGCCACACGGCCCAAATTTCATGCCACGCCGCTATAAATCCAGATTGTTCCACATGTCACGCAAACATAACGACTTCCAGTTATGGAGCAGCCTGACTTTCAGGCTGTTCCAAGTGTTCACCGCTCGTGCAACAACAAAATGGACAAAAAGCCTATCTTCCTGCCAAGATCTTCCAAATCTTGGGTGCGGAAATATTTTGCTCTTGCTATCGTTGACAACAAAAAGGCAATATAAAAGTTCTGCCAAATGGAGTACAGTTATCTGGTAGTAGCAGTCCCATTTATAATTCATAGTTGTCTTGTCTCGTGACTATCTAATGGAAACAAACACCCAGGGCAAAAGAGCGATTTTTCTGCTTCCCTCCAGTAATTTTTCACATATTGTTTTATCAAAAAGCCGGTTATGTGTTGTTCAGTTTGATTCAATGACCGACAAGGAGGTATGCCTAGGTTGTACAACCAAAGAATCCTGTCCAAGAGAGAAAACCCAGAGAGGAAGCGATTGTGGATTTCTTGCTAAAGTTAGCTAGCATAGATCGGCTAGAAACAGGCCCGGCGCTAGAACAGGGAATTGGGGGGGCACAGACATGTCCCTTTATGACAATTAGGATAGTCCTGGCTAGTTCTCAATTATTTTCCTTTATTGATGCGTTTTCCAATTATCGTAATTGGCAACTGAAGACACGGTTTCTCTCCATATGCGATCTAACAGCGATGAAATCATGGGCTAAATTCAGTAGAACTGAGAACTGGGGTGGACAAAACATCCGTTTTAAACAATTATTAGTCCTGATCTGTTCTCAGTCATTTTCATGATTAACAAAAGGTTCACTCCGAGAGCACGCCACACTTAACGGGTGTTGCTTGTTCTCCCCGAAGACAATCATCTGGACGTGTATTTGCTGAATTTAAATCAACGTTATTCAAAATTGCATACCTGCGCAAATAGCTTGAGCCGCATGCTCTTTGTAGCCTATTTCACTAACGAGTGCCACTTTTTTCACTCAGTACCGAGAGTAATTTTGAATAACGTTGATTTAAATTCAGCAAATACGCGTCCAGATGATTGTCTTCCTACCTAATCGGGGAGAACAAGCAACACCTGTTAAGTGTGGAGTGCTCTCGGAGTGAACCTTTTGTTAATCATGAAAATGACTGAGAACAGGTCAGGACTAATAATTGTTTCAAACGGATGTTTTGTCCACCCCAGTTATCAGTTCTACTGAATTTAGCCCATGATTTCATCGCTGTTAGATCGCATATGGAGAGAAACCGTGTCTTCAGTTGCCAGTTACGATAATTGGAAAACGCATCAATAAAGGAAAATAATTGAGAACTAGCCAGGACTATCCTAATTGTCATAAAGGGACATGTCTGTGCCCCCCCAATTCCCTGTTCTAGCGCCGGGCCTGGCTAGAAAGCGAAAACAACTAATCAATGTTTAGCTGCTAGCTAAATAGCACTCACCTTTTTGGCAACAACAGCATTATTGATTCATCTAGATCGAAAATACATATAATTATCCATACTTTTGTACGCAGCAATCCTGGCGGCAGTTTAAGGACGAGGATCCTTTACAGATGGCCACCAATATTGAATTGAATGCGCAAAAGTGGAGCTCAGAAAACGTTAGGGACTTGGCTAGCTGTTTTTCATGAAAGAAACAGACCTTTTGTGTCAGGTGCTGTACATGGATTGCAAGTGCCTATATCTCAGTTTTTTTTGAACATATCGTCCTTATTTAGAGGAGTGATCAAAATGTTTGTGGTCTGGAACAATTGAATAAAAGGAACAATTGAAAAAAAAAGACAGGCTCACGTGGCAGCTCTGTGGAATGTCAAGTAATAACCTCAATAATAAAACGGTCTTTTGCCCTCTGGGGGAAACAAAGTGATCATATGACTGAAAACTATGAATAGTCTCATGATTTAATTTTTCCCAAGTCATAAAAAATATAAATTTGTATTTATAATGTCAAAAATATCTAAATTTGTAAATATAATGTCACATAATTAAAATGACAGAAAAAAAAAAATCACATTTGTCTATCCATCTGAGAGCAAGGTACGTTGCAGAAGGCACAATAATGTTTATTTCAGATATCCTTCAAAACACCACTTTAACATAATGATTCAGCCAAAATAAAACCAAGAACAGAACAACATTAGTTCTTGACACAAACTTTTTTTTTCTTCCAATTTTGGTTGTTTGAAATATGCAATAAATGAAGACTTTTTAGAGATGACAAAACAATATTTTTGTTGCCTCCTGCCCCCAAAATATACTCTAAAATTGTCCTGGAGTCTGGGTCCGAGAATCCCCTCTCGTGACGTCAGCGTGATTCAGCCTCGAGTCATTTCACTTTCATTTCCTCACCGAAATCAATGCAGTGGCGCTACACGAATTTGACCCAGTTTGCCCTCAAAGTGGGATTTGAGGGTAACGCATGCATTGATCCGCCCGATGTGTAAAATGTATTTGCACAACTCTGGTTATTTGGCGCTCCAGCCACACAACATTCGCCTCCTTTCCTCACTGCCTTCCCTTTGCTGTTTTGTTTTGTTGTTTTGTTGTGAGTCAAATCAACTTACCTCGCAAGATAAGATTACATGACGCGCGTCCTTGTGACAGATTTCAAGTGAAAATAGTGGTATATTTGAATCCAAAAAGTAAGCTCAATTAAATTTTAGAAGGGCTTAAATATCAGAATGCTTTTTTACACATATCAAAGAGCCAAATAGCGGAAAAATAGAAAAATTCCGTCATCTGCACTTTAAGTTGTTTCTTCATGATACCCAAGTTTTAGCCTTGTACAATACATTGTTGTATTGCCACCACCAAAGATGGGTTTGCTGTGGTGAAGTTTGTGAATAAATCATTAATTGCTAGTGAATTTGGCGATTAATTGAGCCCAAAATTTGCTACAAGTTCGACCTCTACAGTCATGGCACCAGAAATAAAGAAGCAAAATTTAGGCTACCTTATGTCTTCAGAGCCATGTCTGCAGGTTGCATGTTGCACACTGCTTCCAGAATTGCTGACTGAAATTCACTTTGCTGTGTATTTTAATTCATATTAATGGCAGTTATACATTGGGCGGACCTGCCAAGCTCAAAGAATTTCTGCATGGATTGTGCTTTTTTATTTTCATTTTTTGCAAATAGCATAAACTTATACAAAAGTCAAAACCATTGTATTTCATTGGTAGAGAATGAAAATGGGCATACCTTCAATGTTGAAGATCTGTTCTTGTAGACTATCCAAGACTCCTTTCAGTCCACTGTAATTGTTAATGTAGAAGGTAGTCTTGTTCTTGGGATTTGATGATAGAGTTTTTAGAGTCTCCAGACGCACATTTCCAACCTGCCAAATAAAAGACTTGAAATAAACGACTAGCAAATTATTCCCTCTTACTCTTTTACTTTCTCTCTCAAAGAAACATACTGATTTGCTATCATACATAATACAGCACAAAAGTACAGAGAACCTCCTTCAAACTGACTGTGTTCCTCTACTGACATTTGTATTAAAAATGAACCAGCGACTGTGGAGTAAAATTCTCCTTATGAATTTATTTTTTAGACAGACAATCTGAATAATGGAAATGGCATTCAATGTATCAAATTCCCTAATTTAAGCAAACATAAGTACAGCACACAATGACCATCAGCTGTTTCAAATACCATGGGTAAACAAAATCACACAAATTATTTACAGACGGAAAGCTCTGAGCGTCAGGAATGCATTATTTTATATCCTGTGCAGGTGAGTCCATAACCTAAAACCGCAGATGATTGCCAGAGAACTGAGTGGCGAGGGGAACGTTGCCATACTTTTTACTTTCTTTTGCATATTTTAGGTGCAACACATTGCATTGTATTGTTTAACATTGTTTAATTAATTAAGTATCATGCACTGGAGATGCCCAGCTCAATATGGACTTACAAGACACTTTATATAATGATGGAAATCTGGACCATAAAGTATACCCTGAAGCCCCCGCAAGGCAAGGGGGCCCCGCCATCCGAACTGGTCCAACGGGCCGAGCCCGCAAATTTTTTTTTTTGCAACAGAGTTCAGCACAGATGACGTTCCTCATCACCATACCAGGCAACTACATTGCTCCTGCGATGCCTAAACCATTTTGACGGCCTGTGTTTTTGTGACAGTACTGATTACAATGGATTGAATCACAAAAATACAAATAGACACAACCTCAATTAATGGAAGTAGAACATCTGTCTTTCTCCCATGCTTTACAAATAAAATTTGCCAAAAAGGAAAGGCAGTATATGCCAGGCCAAATTATAACATTTGGTTATTGAGATAACTAGCCCAATACTGCCACTCATGTTGATGTTGGAAACATCACAAGGATAAAATCACATCAGACTTCAGATAAAACATCGAGACTATATTCCCTCCTCTCTTTAGCACAAAAAAAATACTTATTTGAAGATTCGCATCTGAGAACGTATTATTACATAAGATGTTCTACTTTTGAAGGAGGACATAAGAAAACTCTCCACATCTCAGACTATAGTGACCAGACACAATTAGTGTCTCAAGCTCAGAACATGAAGTCACATAAAATATTCCATTTTTGAGGTAGTGCTCTGGTATTATAGATTTGCACTGTGTGACAGCTTACCCATAGGAAAATGTATCCCACTCTCTCCCTCGCCAAACAGTAATGCTATTGTGGATTGCAAAGCTATTCTGCCTGAATGGCAGAAATGGATGTATATTTACAAATAAAATGTGGTTGACCAGATAAAACATTAAATATCTTGCTATCACTCCATCTGAAATGGAATACAAGTCAAATTAAATTTATAAATCACCGCTCTCTGTTTTTAAGCGCATTTTCCATACCATTATACCCTTTCACGAGTTAAGGTTTCATTAGTTATTACTGCTATTAACAATTTACCCGTGGATTGGCTGACAGAAATGAGGCATAGCTTGGGAAGCTAGTCCTGGCTGACATCTCAAGACATGCCCACATTCCTATTTCCGTGCATAACAGACACTCCGCTGCCCCCTCCGGAAAGTAAACTATTTAAGTTGCTTTCCTGCCTCGCCTCCACCTTGAATTTTGAATTTCCCATTGGAGGAGGAGGGGGGTAATATCCAGCCACTCCCTGTTCAGTTTTCCTGAAGTTCAGTAGGCTGTACGGTGTGTCTTGGCAAGAGCCAGGATGCCAAACTATTATTTGTTAATACTGCAATTCACAGCATATATACGAGTTGCCACTTGCCAGACAAAATTACAGACCTGGACCTGACTGAAAACACGTTATCTTGCTTACTGTTAAAGTCAAAGAATAATCTAAAGTATGGCTTATTTCACCATATCGACACCCTCATAACAAAAGTGCTCAAGTCATTTTTTTCCCCATTTTGAGATTTTATGCCTAACTCTCATTGATAAAAAAAATGCAACAGTTTTTTGTGTTTTTCTCAAAACGACAAAAAATGACTTAGACACTTTTGTCATGAGTGTGACGATATATCATTTTTACATAGGAACTACTTTAATTGCAGTCATTAGTTGCACTGTTTGAGAGTGTCACTTTTCAGAAGAAACAAATGTACAGTGGGCTCAAAAATTACTGGCATCCATGACTGGCAATGCACTACAATTCTAAAAAATAAATTCATAGAGAAACTGTAAATAACAACATGTGAGAAACACGTATGATATTAATGTTCCAATGGAATCAACCAAAATCATTTACTTAAATGATTTAATTAAATCATTCAATTAAAAATCAGTTTCCTCCAAATCAAGGTTTCACAGTTAATGGCACCCTTAAAGATTATTGTACATAACATTTACAAAACTTAAACCAGGTATTAAATTTCACTAATTTAAGTTTTATCTAAGCGTTAAGGAACAATATTGAGCTATTACATCACTTCCTGTTTCATTAGGGTATTAAAAAGAGGTAACACACATGCAATATCCCTTTGTCATCCAACACCCTGAAGAAAACAAAACAACTGTCAGTTTTGAGGAGGAAGATGGTCATAGACCTTCATGAATCAGGTAATGGCTACAAGCAGATTCACAGACTATTGAATATGCCACTAACCACTGTCAGGGCAATTATTAAAAAATTTCAAATGTATGAAACCGTTGAAAACCTCAAGAGTAGAGGACACAACAGCTGAGGAGGATGGTGAAAGAAGCAACAAAATCCCCAGGAATTGCAGTTGAGGAATCACAGGCCTTGGTGGCGGGTTGCCAGAAGAAAGCCTTTTCTGACCATAAGACACAGAAGCAAGTGCTTGGAGTTTGCCAAACGTCATTTAAATGAAGACTGGAACAAGGTGCTTTGGTCAGATGAGACCAAAATGTGCGTTTGAGGTCAGATACAGCATCAGCATGTTTGGCATCAAAAGCATACAAGGAGAAGCACCTCATACCCACGGTGCAATATGATGGTGTGTCAGTCATGTTTTGGAGCTGTTTTAGTTCAAGAGGTCCAGGGGCAATGGTCAAGATTAATGGCGTAAGGAATTTCACCGAGTATCAGGACATTTTGGCTGGCAATCTGGTTGCCTTCACCAGAGGACTGGGACTTGGCCGTAGGTGGACTTCCAACAAGACAATGACCTAAAGCATACCTCAAGGTCCACACAGAAATGGTTCTGTGACAACAAAATCAATGTTCTGCAATGGCCAACTCAGTCCCCAGACCTCAATTCAATTGAAAACCTGTGGGATGAGTTGAAGAGGGCAGTTGATAAACACAAACCCAAGAATGTGAAGGTTTTTGAAAGGATCTACCTAGAGGAATGGTCCAAAATCCCCCCAACTGTGTGCCTGAACCTCATCAAAAATGAAAGGAAAAGACTCCATGCTGTTATCCTTGCCAGAAGTGGTTGCACTTAGCACTAAATGAAGGGTCCCAATTATTATGAAACCTTGATTTTGTTGAAATTTATTTTGTATTAAATGATTGTTATGATTTCGGTTGTTTCCATCAAAACAATAATAAAGTATTCCACACATCAGTGGTGGCTGGTGAACTGGCAATAGGGGAAGCTCAAACCATCCCTTAAAAATAATGATTGGTCATGGCCTGTTTAAATTTTTTATGAAATAAGATCATTGGAAACAATGGAATTGCTTAAAGACGTTTCAAAAGATCTTATTTCATTTGAACAATTTAAACGATAATGAAACACATGTATTGCCTCCGACCCCTGAGTAATGAAAAGAGTGAGAAGTCCGAAGTCATAATTGGTTTCCAATTACTAGGGGTGAAATCCACCGTAATGCAGATGAAACTGGTGAACCTCCACGCACAAGGACTTCAATTCCGCGCAAGAATCTCTTACATACACATTGATTGAATAACTGCTGACTACAGCAGGGGAACGTAAATATGCCACTAAAACTCACGCCAAAATACATGAGAGTTGACAGGTACGCCTTATTTATGAAAACTGACCACACCTGATAATGTTGAGAGTTTTCGGAGTTTCTGTAATGGTAATTTAAATGAATGACATGACCATTCATTGTTTTTAAGGGATGGGTTTGAGCTTCCCCTATTGCCAGTTCACCAGCCGCCACTGCCACACATGTTGGTATAGTCTGTTTCTTTATAATGATATTGTTTATATGTTTTTTGTATTGTTTGTGCATTGCAAGACAGGGGTGCCAGTAATTTTTGAGCCCACTGTATATTTTATAATGGCAGTATTATTGTTGCTGGGACGAGCATGTTTCTGCTTAGCCCATGGCCCCTCTCCCATTCCCAAAACTATCCACTCTGGAATGGTCTTTCAGCGTAACAACAAACAATTCTCACTTATCTTACCGCAATAACGTAGCGAATAATGAGCATGTCATCCATGGTTTTGACAATGTTCCTCCAGTTCGTGTCAGATGGGTTGCCATCAGTGATGATAACTAGAACCTTTATGGCACCTGGAATGGCACCAGCAGCTGTATTGTTCAAAATCTTATATCTGTAACAAAGGAAATTATATGCAATACATTTAGCTTGTTTTACATGATGCAGAGAAGGCCAAATCTAATCTGGTAAGGTTGCCGAAAGGTAGACCAACATGGTGATGAACATTCTCCAATTATATATCATAATGTAATGTATGAAAAGCTTCCCAGCTATGCCAAATAGTCAATTACAAACAGATCTTCGAGAGATGTTTTACTCCTTTCGCTTAATTTCAAATTGCATAATTTTTTAAAGCTCTTATCTCTTTCCAGATGAACATCATGGCTAAGATAGTTTCGGTCCATATTTGCGCATCCAAACTGTTCAAAAAAAGTATCTAGTTTATGCACATGCAATCAGTAAACAAGTCTAGAGTCCCACAGTGTTAAAAGCATGGATTTAATCACCCTTTAAGTGCTAAATTATTTTTTATAAAATACCAACACACCGCTAAAAATATTTTGCACATGGGACACTTCAGCGTTGAATCGATCCGATCAGAATGTCTCGCTCCACCTCAAAGCCAAGAATGTCAGCTTCATTTCGCAATCACTTTCAGCAAACAACGTATCTAGACATTCTGCAGTTTCATCATGATCGGCTGCCATCACTTGACAAGTTCTCAAATGTCGGCGTTTCAAAACAATGGGTGGTCAAAATCCATGAAACGAGAATATTGTTATGATTAATTCATAGGATGATTATGCAGTCCAAAGAAGTTGTTACAATGCACAATCCGAGGCCCCTAGCAACTAATCCCCAACGTGGCTGCGTAAATACAAAAATCTGATTGGTGCGGTGAAACACACCTACCCCCCAAAATGTCTTTAGCCGCGACTACCAGTTTTGGCTTGAAATTTCCTCGTGGCAACAGCTGCGATCAGCAGCCATTTTGAGTATTGTTATAGCGCTTAAAGGGTTAGAATTGGTTTCATCTTACAGTTAGAATCCAAGACCAAACACCGTGATTACAATCTGTTAGTGAGCGTTTTAATCAGGGAGATACAAACGAGGACGTTATATCCGCGCGTAAGCACAGATGTCACTGCCTTTCATGTTTGATGTGAAACCATGCTGCTTCAAGATGCAAAATTAATTTCTGCGTACTCAAAGTATTATCTTTTAGAATCGCATTTTCAGTAATATCCCACCACAGGCTGGTGAGTAACTCAGTCACAACAATTCTCATAACTTCCTGAATATGGTGGTCTTAACTTGAACGTAACTTCCACCCTTGCCCCCAGTGATGACAGCACAATGAACCAACAAAAAACAAGTCAATGAACATACAAAAATTGTAAGACTCACTGTGAATTATAATAAGAAAATTGCATGCAGGATGGTTTTCCAGATCATCATATAACCACACTTTTCTTCTTCTGCACACCAGTCTTTATTTTTTTTGCAAGATTAACTAAAACCTTTTTTCATGTGTAAAACTTTTTACAGGAGGCAATTGCAAGAACCTAGCTGATTATTGGTGCAAAACAGATGCGCAATCATTCGGCCACGAGTCATGCCTCCCCCACAACAGTCCGCATCACTGGAGTGCTAATTCCAAGTCACGCTCCAGCTCCCACACTCTATTCTGTTAATCTGCCGCTTAATTGGATGTCATCATCCAATTAAGCTTGTTTAAACTCGCACCTCCCTCAGCCCGGTGTGAAGTTTCATTTGTGCCTAGCCTGTGTAGACATGGCGTTCTACCCAAACTCTGTAATAGCAGACTTATTGTTAGTCTTGCAGTTTACTTGTATCTTTATTGGGGATTGCTTTCCCCATTTTCGCCTGTGTATTTGTGCTTGTGTCTGGACTGGAGCTTCCCTTTAGGCACTTAATAAACAACCTACATCTTCGCACTTGGATCCTATCGCCTTTTCCTGCTCTCAGTGCTCACTCATTTCGCACTAAAAGCGTTACTCCATGTTATTGGTTTTGCATATGCTAAATGGTTTTACATGTCCAAAAGGTCTTGATGCAACCCCATTTCAAGAAAAGCTGAAGTAAAATGCAAACTAAAAAAATGTTTTGCGAATCATTCTTGACATATGCTATGTTCAGAAAAAAATTCAATACAAGTCAATAAATAAAGTCGAATGCTTTCGACTTTATTGCGTATTGGAAATAAACACTCATTTTGAATTCTGTGCCTGCAGCATGTTCCAGAGAAGTTGGGACTGGGGTATGTCCAGCACTGGGTAACATCATCTTTCCCTTTAATGGCCTACCTGTCCTTGTTTGAAAAGACTTTTTTTGTCCATTCTTCATATACATCCTCAGCTGCTCAGACATCCGACGTATTCAATGCTGTATTTTTGTGCTTCTTAAAGTACCGCATATTTTCAATGGGAGACAGGTCAGAACTGCAAGTTGGCCAATCTAGTAGCAGCACTCTCCAATTAGGCAGCCACACATGCTGAATGTAGCTTTGCATTGTCTTTTTGAAGTTAGCAGAGACGACTTTGAAAAGATGTTATCTTAAAGACAGCATATGTTGCTCCAAAATGCATAAATGTTCTTCAGCATCAATGGTGCCAACACATGTTCAAGTTCCCGAGGCCATGGGCTCTAACACAACCCCATATCAGGATAGACACTGGCTTTTGAACCTTACGTTAACGACAACTGCGTGGTCATTTTCTCCTTCGGTCAAGAGAACGTACATCAACACCATAAGCAATTTGAAAGGTTGACTGCTCTGACAACAGCACATTTCCACCGTTTCAGTCCATTAGTTGTCCCAGCCCATGTGGTTATATCCATAAAAACAGCTTGTCAGTTTTCAGTGCATTGCCATCTAAAGGATCTAAGATCAGGGGTAGCCAGAATTGATTTTCAACCTTGTCCCTCATGCAGTGATTTGGCTAAATTCCCTAAATCTTTCAATTATACTATGTAATGCACTGGGTATTGTTTTATTTCATGTTCTTTTTTAACTGTGGAATTAATCAATCATGCAATTTGTTGCTTGTAAATATTTGTTATTAGGGCCTTTTGTGGATGTTCCTACTATCCAAACATGTTGGTGTCACCTATTCCAACCCTTGTACACATTTTTTTTTAGCATTCCAACACTTTCAAATTCTTATGTGACCTCTGTCCGAACTTTTTTCAAATGTCGTGCTAGCATCAAACTCAGAATGAGCGTGTATTTCCAAAAAAATTATTAAAGTATTTATGTTAAAAAATGTAATTTGGGGTGCAACTTATGGAGCTAGTTCTGGCAGACAACCCAAGACATGCCCTCATTCCAATAGACACTCCCATGCATATCAGACATGACTGTTCCCCTCTGATAGGTGGCTGTGTAAACTGCACTATTGCTCTGCCTTCGTAACAAAACATGCCTCTGCCTGCTACTGAGCTGCATCACTCTCTGCTGCTGCATCATTCTTAATTGCCGCTAGAAAAAATAGCTCCTCCACCTCAGCATCCACCTGTTGGGTCTGAATCTGTGGGGGGTGAGGGAGTAATATCCTGACCTCTCTGCTCTCTTCTCCACTAGCCCAGTGGGCTGCAGGATGAGTCACGGTCAGAGCCTAAACGCCAAACTATCATTGTATCTACTGTATTTGTTACCACTGCAATTAACAATTTACATGAGTGTTAGTTAACAGAAATCGTTTTGTACCTCTGCCAGGAGGTAAAATGTTTTCACTAGCATTTGTTTGTTGGTTTGTTTGTCAGTAAACAGGATATTTCCAAAATACATGCATGTACTGTATATCAAATACATAGGTAGATAATGGGCTAAGGAGAAAGTGATTAATTTTTGGTGAGGATCTTACTCATATGCTTGATCCAGGATCCAAAAGAATTCCAGTATGTGTAAAGATGGCACTGTCGAGACTCGTTTAAAACTCATGTTCAATGATAATGCAATGATGGAGGTAATGTGCTCTCTGCATGCCCTCTTGTTTTGTGCTGTTTTGAATTTAATACAGGCCAAAGATGATTGATGAATCACTGCTTTCTTTTTTTACTTCCATTTTCCATACCATCCTAAGTTTTTTTTTGGAATTGGGGATAGAATCTGGCCAAAGTGTACAATCCCTGCACTCTAAGGAGATCACAATATCTATCCAATATAAACAATCCAGACACACTGATTTTATCTACGTAACAAGAAAAGTGACTCACACTACATCGTACAGTGCCTCATATGTGTTGGTGAGGTCCTTCATATGAGGTTCGCGCTGTAAAAGATCCGATGCCTTCTTTTCCTGGTAGTCTTTGAAGGTGAAAACTGTACGGGAAAACTTCGAAAACTGCATTGCTGCAAACTGAAAAATTGGACAGAGATTCCTCATGAAATATTTGTTTTATAACAATTAGTGCCATAGTAAAGTGAACATTGTAGTTGAGTCCCTGATGAAACAACTTACTTCGCCACCACTCCACCTGACCCAGATTGGCTTTACCGCCATTATGATTGGTCAATAGATACAGATATAGTTAATAAACAGCTATAAAAAGTGTGTTTTTTGACTTTAAGAGGAATTGTTGTTACATTATTGTAATTTTTTAGTTTATTTGTAAAAAAAAAAAAAAAAAAAATTCACAGGGTACTACTATATAGTCAGAAGCAAATGAACCAGTAAAAGGGTTAAACGGGAGTTTCTGCTTCGATCACAAGACTGGGCAAGCGATTCCACACTGTAAAAAAACTGATCTAAACCCCAAAAATCCCCCATAGTTAATTTTGCTTATCCCCTCAAAATATTTAAAGGCCTCTATGAGATCTTCCCCGGGTCCTTTCACTGAGGCTGAAGAGACTGAGATTATCTAGTCTCTGCTTTTAGCTTTTATCTTTTATGCCAAGAATTAATTTAGTGGCCCTACTTCGAACTTTTTCCAAAGCCTCTACATGTTTCAAGTAGTACAGTCCCCAGAACGGCACAAAATAAGTATGATCTGACATAAGAATTATATGAGATAAGAATATCCTCCATTGATGTATACTCAATACCTTTGTCTACATATCCAAGCATCCAGTTGGCTTTTCTTTTTTTTTTTTTTCCCTTCAGGGCAGTAACAAGAACCTGAAAGGCTTTGGTCAACAATTGAAGAGCCTCATGGTCACATTTTCACACACCATGAGGTGTGTAATGGGAAAAAGTCTTTTATAGTTAAAGGAGGACTATCATGGCTGGGAAAGTTGGGTGTTATTATTTCAATATATCATGAAAAAAGCTCCTACGACTTTGTTTTCTTTATTTTGCAATTTCTTTAATTTTTATGAGCGATTTTACAAAACTAGTGGACCGAGCCATTATCACCACAGCAAACAAAAATTCACCCTCGATCCGCTTGGGGCGCCCCTAATCGTGACGTCAGTGCGGCTGTTAGCGCCATGAATTTCCATTGTCCTGCGGTCCTGCATTGAGATTGTTGAATGACCGAGATATTCCCGCTTCCTCTATGGGTCAGACAGACGAGCTTGATTATTGCCTTTTTCTATCCGACACAACTTTAATTTAGAGATGAACTAACATCAGAGGCCATTTGAAATGCTTCCGGAAAGAAAAGTGCGATTTGAAGTCTACTAATTACCAGCGAGGCTGGACAGCTGCCGTCACCTTGGCATAATAAGCTCACCTTAAATCAATTCCCGTGTACTTTGCCTTACTTGTAATCAAGCCATTTATTCAGCCAACTGACCAATCAAAACCAAAATCAAGCCAATAATGATTAAGAAGAGATAATGAGAAGCAGACAAACCGAACCAGACTGCCGTGTTAGATTGAAATAAAGTCAGTAATCTGAATAAATAGCAGACCTCTGAATTCCACCTCTCGTCGGAAAACTTTCACGTATTATTAAAAGAAATTTCTTAAAAATAAAATCATGTTAAGCTGGCCCTGGTTTTTAAGCGTCTAAAAATATACGCGAAGTAGAAAACATTGTGTGAAGCGCATCAGACATGAATGTGAGAGAGAAATTATTTTTGCATTGCAAGCAATGGACAAATGCACCGAAGACTGGGCAAGCACGTTCAGGCAAATCTATGCCGCAAATTTTAAACATTTTTTATTCAATAATTGAACAAGATTCACACACAACGGCCAAATGTAATAATCAAGCAAACACATTCAGGCAAACTGCGTGCTGAACCAAGCAAAGTTAAGGTCTTCAAAATCATCCTCCTCTACTCGACAATTGCTTTCACCCCCTTCCCATTTACTTTGCTCAATTTGCAATCAAACAGTTGATTCGCTCAATGAACAATTTTAAATTGGTTGGTAGTCTAATTTATTTAGATATCCATGTATTCAGACATTTTGACATCGCATGCATCATGCACACGAATGCATGTGGCAGCCGCAGTGACGTTATGATCTCACAAGTTCTCATGCCACTTGTGGCGTTAATGGCGGCCGCCTGGAAACAGCAATTCCGGCTAATTAATGGTCATTTAAAAGAACAGGGGGTATGTATGTACAAAAAAATCGACCGTGGATATTATGTTGCAGTTAATTACTATAAGATTAAGTCAAAACGTGTAGGTCAGTATAGTCCTCTTTAACTACGGATGTCCACATTCCCGATATTCTTAAAATGGACATTTTGTGACTTAAGTCCTTTAAAGTAATCCTGTTTTTATTTCACGACTGTAGAACTTTACATTTGGCTACATTGAATTTCATTTGCCAATTCTTCATCCACATTTGGATTCTATCTAAATTGTCCTGAATCACCTTAGTTGACTCTAAACGGTTAGGAAAACCTGCCAATTTGTTACCAGCAGCAAATCTAGCCGATTCACTTTCAAGGTTCCTGCCAAGGTTAATAATGTAAATACCTAAGAGGAGTGGTCCTAGGACCCATCCATGTGGTGCTACACTTCCCACAGTGCCAAGTTCAAATGAGATCCCTTTTACAAGCCTACTCTTTATGTTCTTTACAAGCCCTACTCTTTATGTTCTTTACAAGTACTCCTCTTTATGTTCTTTACAAGCCCTAATCTTTATGTTCTTTACAAGCCCTACTCTTTATGTTCTTTACAAGCACTACTCTTTATGTTCTTTACAAGTCCTACTCTTTATGTTCTTTACAAGCCCTACTCTTTATGTTCTTTACAAGCACTACTCTTTATGTTCTTTACAAGCCCTAGTCTTTATGTTCTTTACAAGCCCTACTCTTTATGTTCTTAACAAGCACTAGTCTTTATGTTCTTTACAAGCACTAGTCTGTATGTTCTTTACAAGCCCTACTCTTTATGTTCTTAACAAGCACTAGTCTTTATGTTCTTTACAAGTACTAGTCTTTATGTTCTTTACAAGCCCTACTCTTTATGTTCTTCACAAGCACTACTCTTTATGTTCTTTACAAGTCCTACTCTTTATGTTCTTTACAAGCCCCACTATTTATGTTCTTTACAAGCACTAGTCTTTATGTTCTTTACAAGAATTAGTCTTTTTGTCCTTTACAAGTACTAGTCTTTATGTTCTTTGCAAGTACTAGTCTTTATGTTCTTTACAAGCCCTACTCTTTATGTTCTTTACAAGTTCTACTCTTTATGTTCTTTACAATCCCTACTCTTTATGTTCTTTACAAGCACTAGTCTTTATGTTCTTTACAAGTACTAGTCTTTATGTTCTTTACAAGCCCTAGTCTTGATGTTCTTTACAAGCCCTAGTCTTTATGTTCTTTACAAGCAGTAGTCTTTATGTTCTTTACAAGTACTAGTCTTTATGTTCTTTACAAGCACTAGTCTTTATGTTCTTTACAAGTACTAGTCTTCATGTTCTTTACAAGTACTAGTTTTTATGTTCTTTACAAGCCCTAATCTTTATGTTCTTTACAAGCACTAGTCTTTACGTTTTTTACAAGTACTAGTCTTTATGTTCTTTCTTTAAGTTCTACTCTTTTTATGTTCTTTACAAGCCTTACTCTTTATGTTCTTTTCTTTACAAGCCCTACTCTTCTTTTTTATGTTCTTTACAAGCCCTACTCTTTATGTTCTTTACAAGCCCTTCTTTATGTTCTTTAAGCCCTAGTCTTTATGTTCTTTATAGTCTTTATGTTCTTTACAAGCCCTAGTCTTTATGTTCTTTACAAGTACTACTCTTTATGTTCTTTACAAGCCCTACTCTTTATGTTCTTTACAAGCCCTAGTCTTTATGTTCTTTACAAGCCCTAGTCTTTATGTTCTTTACAAGTACTAGTCTTTATGTTCTTTACTTTATGTTTATTTCTTTACAAGCACTAGTCTTTATTTCTTTATGTCTTTATGTTCTTTACAAGCACTAGTCTTTATGTTCTTTACAAGCCCTAGTCTTTATGTTCTTTACAAGCCCTAGTCTTTATGTTCTTTACAAGCCCTAGTCTTTATGTTCTTTACAAGCCCTAGTCTTTATGTTCTTTACAAGTACTAGTCTTTATGTTCTTTACAAGCCCTAGTCTTTATGTTCTTTACAAGTACTAGTCTTTATGTTCTTTACAAGCCCTACTCTTTATGTTCTTTACAAGCACTAGTCTTTATGTTCTTTACAAGCACTAGTCTTTATGTTCTTTACAAGTACTAGTCTTTATGTTCTTTTACAAGCCCTAGTCTTTATGTTCTTTTACAAGCACTAGTCTTTATGTTCTAGTCTTTATTTTATGTTCTTTTTCTTTAAGCCCTAGTCTTTATGTTCTTTACAAGCCCTAGTCTTTATGTTCTTTAAGCAACTCTTTAGTTCTTTATACAAGCCCTACTCTTTATGTTCTTTTACATGTTTTATGTTCTTTACAAGCCCTAGTCTTTATGTTCTTTACAAGCCCTACTCTTTATATTCTTTACAAGCACTAGTCTTTATGTTCTTTACAAGTACTAGTCTTTATGTTCTTTACAAGCCCTACTCTTCATGTTCTTTACAAGCACTATTCTTTATGTTCTTTGCAAGCCCTACTCTTTATGTTCTTTACAAGCCCTACTCTTTATGTTCTTTACAAGCCCTACTCTTTATGTTCTTTACAAGCCCTAGTCTTTATGTTCTTTACAAGTACTAGTCTTTATGTTCTTTACAAGCCCTAGTCTTTATGTTCTTTAGAAGTACTAGTCTTTATGTTCTTTACAAGCCCTACTCTTTATGTTCTTTACAAGCCCTAGTCTTTATGTTCTTTACAAGCCCTACTCTTTATATTCTTTACAAGCCCTAGTCTTTATGTTCTTTACAAGCCCTACTCTTTATATTCTTCACAAGCACTAGTCTTTATGTTCTTTACAAGCCCTACTCTTTATGTTCTTTACAAGTCATACTCTTTATGTTCTTTACATGCACTAGTCTTTATGTTCTTTGCAAGCCCTACTCTTTATGTTCTTTACAAGCCCTACTCTTTATGTTCTTTACAAGCCCTACTCTTTATGTTCTTTAGAAGCCCTAGTCTTTATGTTCTTTACAAGTACTAGTCTTTATGTTCTTTACAAGCCCTAGTCTTTATGTTCTTTAGAAGTACTAGTCTTTATGTTCTTTACAAGCCCAGCTCTTTATGTTCTTCACAAGCCCTACTCTTTATGTTCTTTACAAGCACTAGTCTTTATGTTCTTTACAAGTACTAGTCTTTATGTTCTTTAGAAGTACTAGTCTTTATGTTCTTTACAAGCCCAACTCTTTATGTTCTTCACAAGCCCTACTCTTTATGTTCTTTACAAGCCCTACTCTTTATGTTCTTTACAAGCCCTGGTCTTTATGTTCTTTACAAGCCCTAGTCTTTTTATTAGTCTTTATATTCTTTACAAGCACTAGTCTTTATGTTCTTTACAAGCCTTAGTCTTTATGTTCTTTACAAGTACTAGTCTTTATGTTCTTTACAAGCCCTAGTCTTTATGTTCTTTACAAGCCCTAGTCTTTATGTTCTTTACAAGCCCTAGTCTTTATGTTCTTTACAAGCCCTACTCTTTATGTTCTTTACATCTTTATGTTCTTTACAAGCCCTAGTCTTTATGTTCTTTACAAGCCCTACTTTTTATGTTCTTTCCAAGCCCTACTCTTTATGTTCTTTTCAAGCCCTACTCTTTATGTTCTTTACAAGCCCTAGTCTTTATGTTCTTTACAAGCCCTAGTCTTTATGTTCTTTACAAGCCCTTTTATGTTCTTTATGTTTTATATTTTTTACAAGCCCTACTCTTTATATTCTTTACAAGCACTACAAGCCCCCTACTCTTTATGTTCTTTACAAGCACTAGTCTTTATGTTCTTTATGTTCTTTACAAACCCTAGTCTTTATGTTCTTTACAAGTACTAGTCTTTATGTTCTTTACAAGCACTAGTCTTTATGTTCTTTTCAAGCCCTACTCTTTATGTTCTTTGCAAGCCCTAGTCTTTATGTTCTTTACAAGTCCTACTCTTTATGTTCTTTACAAGCCCTACCCTTTATGTTCTTTACAAGCCCTAGTCTTTATGTTCTTTACAAGTACTACTCTTTATGTTCTTTACAAGCCCTACTCTTTATGTTCTTTACAAGCCCTAGTCTTTATGTTGTTTACAAGCCCTAGTCTTTATGTTCTTTACAAGCCCTAGTCTTTATGTTCTTTACAAGCCCTAGTCTTTATGTTCTTTATGTTTCTTTAGTCTTTATGTTCTTTTACAGTACTAGTCTTTATGTTCTTTATGTTCTTTACAAGTTTTACAAGTTTAGTCTTTTCTTCTTTACAAGTACTAGTAGTCTTTATGTTCTTTACAAGCCCTAGTCTTTATGTTCTTTACAAGCCCTACTCTTTATGTTCTTTACAAGTTCTACTCTTTATGTTCTTTACTTCTTTATGTTCTTTACAAGCCCTAGTCTTTATGTTCTTTATGTTCTTTCTTTATGTTCCCCTAGTCTTTATGTTCTTTAAGCAGTAGTCTTTATGTTTTTACAAGTTCTTTAGTTTTATTTACAAGCACTAGTCTTTATGTTCTTTTTTACAAGTTAGTCTTTATGTTCTTTACAAGCCTAGTTTTTATGTTCTTTTTTTACAAGCCCTATGTTCTTTACAAGCACTAATCTTTATGTTTTTACAAGTACTAGTCTTTATGTTCTTTACAAGTTCTTTATGTTCTTGACAAGTCCTAGTCTTTATGTTCTTTATGTTCTTTACAAGCCCTACTCTTTATGTTCTTTATGCCCTACTCTTTATGTTCTTTACAAGCCCTAGTCTTTATGTTCTTTACTCTTTATGTTCTTTACAAGCCCTAGTCTTTATGTTCTTTACAAGCCCTACTCTTTATGTTCTTTACAAGCCCTAGTCTTTATGTTCTTTACAAGCCCTAGTCTTTATGTTCTTTACAAGCCCTAGTCTTTATGTTCTTTACAAGTACTAGTCTTTATGTTCTTTACAAGCCCTACTCTTTATGTTCTTCACAAGCCCTACTCTTTATGTTCTTTACAAGCACTAGTCTTTATGTTCTTTACAAGTACTAGTCTTTATGTTCTTTACAAGCCTTAGTCTTTATGTTCTTTACAAGCACTAGTCTTTATGTTCTTTACAAGTACTAGTCTTTATGTTCTTTACAAGCCCTACTCTTTATGTTCTTTACAAGCCCTACTCTTTATGTTCTTTGCAGTCCTACTTTTTATGTTCTTTTACAAGCCCTACTCTTTATGTTCTTTACAAGCCCTACTCTTTATGTTCTTTACAAGCCCTTTTATGTTCTTTATGTTTTATGTTTCTTTACAAGTACTAGTCTTTATGTTCTTTACAAGCTTTATGTTCTTTATGTTTTTTTCTTTACAAGCCCAACTCTTTATGTTCTTTATGCCCTTCTTTTATGTTCTTTACAAGCCCTAGTCTTTATGTTCTTTACAAGCACTAGTCTTTATGTTTAGTTTAGTCTTTTGTTCTTTACAAGCCCTAGTCTTTATGTTCTTTACAAGCCTAGTCTTTATGTTCTTTAGAAGTACTAGTCTTTTTATGTTCTTTAGCCCTCTTTATGTTCTTCACAAGCCCTTATTATTTCTTTACAAGCCCTACTCTTTATGTTCTTTACAAGCCCTGGTCTTTATGTTCTTTACAAGCCCTAGTCTTTATGTTCTTTACAAGCCCTACTCTTTATATTCTTTACAAGCACTAGTCTTTATGTTCTTTACAAGTACTAGTCTTTATGTTCTTTACAAGCCCTACTCTTCATGTTCTTTAGTCTTTATGTTCTTTGCAAACTCTTTATATGTTCTTTACAAGCCCTACTTTTATGTTGCCCTACTCTTTATGTTCTTTAAAGCCCTAGTCTTTATGTTCTTTACAAGTACTAGTCTTTATGTTCTTTACAAGCCCTAGTCTTTATGTTCTTTAGAAGCCCTAGTCTTTATGTTCTTTACAAGCCCTCTTTATGTTCTTTTCAAGCCCTACTCTTTATGTTCTTTACAAGCCCTGGTCTTTATGTTCTTTACAAGCCCTAGTCTTTATGTTCTTTACAAGCCCTACTCTTTATATTCTTTACAAGCACTAGTCTTTATGTTCTTTACAAGCCCTACTCTTTATGTTCTTTACAAGTCCTACTCTTTATGTTCTTTACAAGCCCTAGTCTTTATGTTCTTTACAAGCCCTAGTCTTTATGTTCTTTACAAGCCCTACTCTTTATGTTCTTTACAAGCCCTAGTCTTTATGTTCTTTACAAGCCCTAGTCTTTATGTTCTTTACAAGCCCTAGTCTTTATGTTCTTTTACAAGCCCTAGTCTTTATGTTCTTTACAAGCACTTCTTTATGTTTTTATGTTCTTTTACAAGTACTAGTCTTTATGTTCTTTTTACAAGCCCTAATTTACAAGCCCTAGTCTTTATGTTCTTTACAAGCCCTACTCTTTATGTTCTTTACAAGCCCTAGTCTTTATGTTTCTTTACAAGCCCTAGTCTTTATGTTCTTTTACAAGCCCTACTTTTATGTTCTTACAAACCCCTACTTTATGTTTCTTTACAAGCCCTAGTCTTTATGTTCTTTTACAAGCCCTATATTTCTTTTTCTTTATGTTCTTTACAAGCCCTACTCTTTATGTTCTTTATGTTCTTTTTAAAGCCCTAGTCTTTAAGTCTTTATGTTCTTTTTCAAGCCTTAGTCTTTATGTTCTTTACAAAGCCCTAGTCTTTGTTCTTTTACAAGTTCTTTATGTTCTTTACAAGCCCTTCTTTTATGTTTCTTTACAAGCTTTATGTTCTTTATCTTTATGTTCTTTTTTTTTATAGTTTTATTTTTACAAGCCCTAGTCTTTATTTCTTTATGTTCTTTATGTTCTTTTAAAGCCCTAGTCTTTTATGTTTTATATTCTTTTTATGTTCTTTACAAGTACTACTCTTCTTTATGTTCTTTACAAGCTTTTTACAAGCCCTAGTCTTTATGTTCTTTTCAAGCCCTAGTCTTTATGTTCTTTTACAAGCCCTAGTCTTTATGTTCTTTACAAGCCCTAGTCTTTATGTTCTTTACAAGCCCTACCCTTTATGTTCTTTACAAGCCCTAGTCTTTATGTTCTTTACAAGTCCTAGTCTTTATGTTCTTTACAAGCCCTAGTCTTTATGTTCTTTACAAGCCCTAGTCTTTATGTTCTTTACAAGCCCTAGTCTTTATGTTCTTTACAAGCCCTACTCTTTATATTCTTTAGAAAGCCCTAGTCTTTATGTTCTTTACAAGCCCTAGTCTTTATGTTCTTTACAAGCCCTATGTCTTTTATGTTCTTTTTAAGCCCTCTTTATGTTCTTTACAAGCCTAGTCTTTATGTTCTTTAAGCAAGTTCTTTACAAGCCCTAGTCTTTATGTTCTTTACAAGCCCTAGTTTATTTCTTTACAAGCCCTAGTCTTTATGTTCTTTGCAAGTACTACTCTTTATGTTCTTTACAAGCCCTACACTTTATGTTCTTTACAAGTACTACTCTTTATGTTCTTTACAAGCCCTACTCTTTATGTTCTTTACAAGCCCTAGTCTTTATGTTCTTTACAAGTTAGTCTTTATGTTTCTTTACAAGCCTAGTCTTTATGTTCTTTACAAGCCCTTTATGTTCTTTATCTTTATTCTTTTATGTCTTTAGTCCTTTATGTTCTTTTACAAGCCCTAATCTTTATGTTCTTTATAAGCTAGTCTTTATGTTCTTTACAAGCCCTAGTCTTTATGTTCTTTACAAGCCCTACTCTTTATGTTTTCTTTACAGGTTCTAGTTTTATGTCTTTATTTATGTTCTTTACAATTACTATTTCTTTACAAGCCCTACTCTTTATGTTCTTTACAAGCCTTTATGTTCTTTACAAGCCCTTTTTATGTTCTTTACAAGCCCTCCTACTCTTTATGTTCTTTACAAGCCCTAGTCTTTATGTTCTTTACAAGCCCTACTCTTTATGTTCTTTACAAGCCCTACTCTTTATGTTCTTTACAATCCCTACTCTTTATGTTCTTTACAAGCACTAGTCTTCATGTTCTTTACAAGTACTAGTCTTTATGTTCTTTACGAGCATTAGTCTTTATGTTCTTTACAAGTACTAGTCTTGTTGTCCTTTACGAGTACTAGTCTTTATGTTCTTTGCAAGTACTAGTCTTTATGTTCTTTACAAGCCCTACTCTTTATGTTCTTTACAAGTTCTACTCTTTATGTTCTTTACAATCCCTACTCTTTATGTTCTTTAAAAGCCCTAGTCTTTATGTTCTTTACAAGCCCTAGTCCTTATGTTCTTTACAAGCCCTACTCCTTATGTTCTTTATAAGCACTAGTCTTTATGTTCTTTACAAGTACTAGTCTTTATGTTCTTTACAAGCCTTAGTCTTTATGTTCTTTACAGGTTCCAGTCTTTATGTCCTTTACAAGTACTAGTCTTTATGTTCTTTGCAATTACTACTCTTTATGTTCTTTACAAGCCCTACTCTTTATGTTCTTTACAAGTACTACTCTTTATGTTCTTTACAAGCCCTACTCTTTATGTTCTTTACAAGCCCTACTCTTTATGTTCTTTACAAGCCTTACTTTATGTTCTTTACAAGCCCTACTCTTTATGTTCTTTACAAGCCCTAGTCTTTATGTTCTTTACAAGCCCTAGTCTTTATGTTCTTTACAAGCTCTACTCTTTATGTTCTTTACAAGCCCTACTCTTAATGTTCTTTACAAGTCCTACCCTTTATGTTCTTTACAAGCCCTAGTCTTTATGTTCTTTACAAGTACTACTCTTAATGTTCTTTACAAGCCCTACTCTTTATGTTCTTTACAAGCCCTAGTCTTTATGTTCTTTACAAGTCCTACTCTTTATGTTCTTTACAAGTACTACTCTTTATGTTCTTTACAAGCCCTACTCTTTATGTTCTTTACAAGCCCTACTCTTTATGTTCTTTACAAGCCCTAGTCTTTATGTTCTTTACAATCCCTACTCTTTATGTTCTTTACAAGCCCTACTCTTTATGTTCTTTCCCTACTCTTTATGTTCTTTAAGTCCTACCCTTTATGTTCTTTACAAGCCCTAGTCTTTATGTTCTTTACAAGTACTACTCTTAATGTTCTTTACAAGCCCTAGTCTTTATGTTCTTTAAAAGCCCTAGTCTTTATGTTCTTTACAAGCCCTACCCTTTATGTTTTTTACAAGCCCTAGTCTTTATGTTCTTTACAAGCCCTAGTCCTTATGTTCTTTACAAGCCCTACTCCTTATGTTCTTTATAAGCACTAGTCTTTATGTTCTTTACAAGTACTAGTCTTTATGTTCTTTACAAGCCCTAGTCTTTATGTTCTTTACAGGTTCTAGTCTTTATGTCCTTTACAAGTTCTAGTCTTTATGTTCTTTGCAATTACTACTCTTTATGTTCTTTACAAGCCCTACTCTTTATGTTCTTTACAAGCCCTACTCTTTATGTTCTTTACAAGTACTACTCTTTATGTTCTTTACAAGCCCTACTCTTAATGTTCTTTACAAGTCCTACCCTTTATGTTCTTTACAAGCCCTAATCTTTATGTTCTTTACAAGCCCTACTCTTTATGTTCTTTACGAGCCCTAGTCTTTATGTTCTTTACAAGCCCTACTCTTTATGTTCTTTGCAAGCCCTACTCTTTATTTTCATTGCCATTTCCAAAGTATGATTTCATAGACCCCGCTCTGGTATTAAGTCTCAGTGGCCTCTTCAAAAAATTCCAAAAAGATTTTTAGGCATGACCTTCCCTTTGGGAAACCATGTTAGGCATCATTTAGGATGTTTTTATTTTTAAGAAATTGTTCTAATTTGTCTTTTATGGTTAATTCCACTATTTGACAAGCAATGCCACTTATATTGAAAGGCCTATAGTTTCCCGGCTCAATGCAGCCCCCTTCTGTAATGTTGGTATTACAATACCTTGCTTCCTAAAAAGTCCGAAATAACACGCTCAACCCTCAAAAACGTAGAATGGGTGCTGAATCCTCAAGAAATAATAAAGTCAAAAAATGTACAGGACAGCTCTAGTGGAGTGCTGTCCTGTACATTTTTTTACTTTAATACCTTGCTTCCTCTCATCTGGTGTTTGTCCACTTTCTAAAGACTGTCTAAAATAGCTGCCAGTGGTTTACTGGCAATTTTTCAGTAGTTTTCAAAGAGGCAATAAACAAAACAACAAACAAACAACTAAGAAGATCTGGAATTTATAGAATGCATATTTTGTTTGACTGAGGGTTGATAGAAACATGATCTATTCAATTCTATTTAAATCTTAAATAAGTTCAATGTATTCTCAGTTCATTCAGCCCCAGTACTGTTCATTGTGCAAATTCAGGCTAATTTAGTGAGATACTTTCGAACACAATAACATTCACTACATTCACGACTGACAGTAAGTGGAGTGCTGCAAAGAATGTGCTGTCCTCAGAAACAAATAATATTAACCGCTGCTTTCATCAGGTCACTGTTTGCAAATCAGGCCTGTCTAATAAAGCACTTCATATGCACCCAAACAAACAAATCAGCAGATGCCAGATCAAACAGTAGGGTTCACAGGATGGGAGGAGGTGCTGCAAATCCAGGAACAACACTTCGTACTGAACTGCGAACACTGCCTGTAGAGTATAGAGCACACATAATATAGTACACACGTGCAGACCTGTATGGAAGTGTTTGACAGTGTCTTCATAATGTCATCAATGAAGTTTTTGTTCCTCTGAAAATCGTCTCCTTTCAGGCTTTCAGACCCATCAAAAAGGAAGGCAAGATCCACTTTCCTCTTAGTGCATTCTAAGTAAAGAAGACAGGTCAAATATTTTCAAAAATTGTATCAGAACAAAAACAGAGCATTAATGATCTAAAAGTGATTATTCACAGAAATGCAAAATTTTAAATCCACCAGAGTAGCTTCCATTTATAGTCATACTGTAACTGCTGAGCATATTCATATAATTATTTTTCAACAAGTCCGCACATCCAAACAACCATGTAGGCTGTTAGCTCAGTGTAACAGCAGCACTGTGCCTTTCAAATCAAATAGGAAAATACTGTGGGTTCAGTTAAAGTTACTAGTTCCTTAAAAGGTTAAGGCCTGGTTAAAGTTAGGATTCAGGGTTTGGGTAAGGTTTTCAAAGACAGTTGCAAATCACAGTTGCACATATTAAACTTGTCGTGATTTTTCACCTTTGCCCTTCGGTCGCTTACACATTATTATAGGTCATTTTGGTCACTTCCATTCACAACCTATCCGGTTGTTTTTCTTGTGAGGTCGGGCTCTTATATTTCTACATCCTCAGCACTGGGGTTCAGAAGGTTCACATCAGCAGTAGAGGCTTCGGAAAATGTGCTTGCCTTAGGTTGCCTCTCCCTGATATTTTGGTGTGGTTCTTACCAAACTAGCTTCATTTTAATCTTCTTGTTGAAAGATGGAAAGCATTTGTATATTTGTTAATTAGCCTGCTTTTTATTTGACTTTTGTATTTCAAAATGTAGGGCCGTTTCCCATAAGGTAAAATATTCTTTTGAAAGGACTCTAGACCTTTGTTGGTCATTAAATTGCTTTCAATATGTATAAGAAGCTAAAAGTGCCGCAATAATGAATTCATTGGACAAAATTTAGGCATCAGCTTGTACAGAAAGTTATTGGCTAATGATTCTTTCTCACTTTGGCTTGAACATGCACTGGAGTTCATCTCCTTTCCACACCAAAGCCTTTAAGGTCTGTATGTGCAAGAAACAATCAAAATCAAATTGTACCTGGCTGGTAATGATGTCAAGTGTAAATGTGAGGATGAGTTCTGACACTATGTCTTCCAGTGCTTGCCTGTTTGCATGACCAATGTTAGCTTGATTCAGGGTATTGCAATTGTAGTTAGCTGATGTTAGCTGGCACCTAATTAACTTTGAATTTCGTCATTATATTGCCAATGTTTACTCTTTCCATGCAACAGGCCTTTATGAGTAATCTCAGTGTGAAGTACTGCATCAGTATTTTCTATGTTTGTATTCACTGTTGGAATCGAGCTGTGAGCAGGAGGTAGAGACATTCGAGTGGGCAGGGATAGTGAAATTTCCACACTGAAACATTATGTTGGAAGTGATGTTACTCCCAATTACCCGCTCGTCAGTGTTTGCTGGGTGTATTTGTTCAACATTTGTTCACATCTAGCCGTGCATTCCACGGATAGATGTGGCATTTTCGCGGATGTTCAGTTTTGCTTCAAACTTCTGACTTCTCATAAAGATCAACTTTGCTGGAGTTTTTGCTCCTTTCTTATTGCTTTGCAAAAATCTGTTTCCTCCCTATTCTCCTTCCTGCCTACACCTCCCAAGATAACAGAGCTGATAGTAGGGCAGATGACTGCATTTTTTCTCGGAAATCATTCAAATGTGGACACTAGCGCCAAAATTTGCACAATTACTCAATAGATATTTTTCTTTCAATAAAGAACGTCAGCCATCACAAAAACCCCTCATTCCAGCCACGGTGGCCATTTTAATTTCCACCATAACCAAATTAAATATTTTGCATAACATTTCCTGAACAAAACATCAAAGCACATAAAGAAGGATGTCTGCACCTGTGTTTTGATGGGCAATGGTTACAATGATACCATAGACAACATCAATGAATGCCTCTAGGCAGCCATGGTGGCCATTTTGCCTTCTGCCATAACTGAATGATGTATTTGGCCTCATATCTCTTGAACCAAACATGATAAATTAAAAGTAGTGATGTCGACTCCTGTATTTTGATGGTCAAGGATAACAATGATACCATATACAACACCATGAACTATTCAGATCAATACATAATTCTAATAGTGGGGTCTAATGATGCGGGATTGAAACCCTAAAATTTTTAAAAAGCCAACATTTTTTCTCAGGAATTTCAACAGAATTTCTATTTATTTGAAAAAGATTAATGTTTTTAAAAAGAATTAGGATTTATTTTACCTTGTATTTCCCATTCAAATTGGAATGCTATAAATTGATGTACTGTTTCTTTAAGTAAGAAAGGGCATTTCTCTCTTGGAGGCGATTGTATGGCGCGAAGTCTGTGGCTCAAAAATCTCAGCTGGCTGCCATCCTTGAGTCTCTTGTCAAAGTCTCTGACACTGAACCAGATGTACAAACCGTCATTATTGATGGCTCAGCACTGGTCAACAGTTTGCCTCCACGGAGCTCAAAGACATTTGACGACTATGCCTTATTTGAGTTCTCCCAAAAATAGAGTCCCACTCTGTTATACACAACAGAACAGACATAATCTTTGATGTCAACCCACAGTCAAGCCTGAAAGCAGAAGCTAGGTTTAAGAGAGGACATGGAGCTAGACGGAAAGTGACCAGCAAAGGCAAGATACCGACACTCTAGCAGAACTTCCTTAGGAATGATGACAACAAAACTGAGCTGTTCCACTTCCTTGCTGACAAAGTTGCACAAACAGTAACACCAAATGTGCTTATAGAGACCAAAGAGGATCAAGCTGTCAGCAACCAGTCCATCAGCCTTGATGAAGTAAGTCCATGTTGTCATGAGGAAGCTGACACAAGGATCTTTGTCCACGCCAAGCATGCAGTCAAAAATGGCTGCAAAAACCTCATGGTCGAAAGCCAGTAAAACTAACGTCCTTGTTATAGCAGTCAGTGTTATGCCAGTTCTTCAGGTGGCAGGTCTACAACAAATGTGGATTGCTTTTGGCCAAGGAATGAATGTAAGGTGGATCCCTGTACATGACCTCTTTCAATGTATTGGAAGGGAAAAGAGTAGAGGACTCCTCTTCTTTCACGCCTTCACAGGCTGCGATGTCGTTTCGACCTTCAGTGGTGAAGGGAAGAGGACTGCTTGGCAAACATGGAATGTGTTTGATGAGGCCTCTGAAATCTTCAGCCAACTCAGCCACTATCCTCCAAGGATTGATGACAATGACCTGAAGATTATAGAGAAGTTTGTAGTTCTGATGTATGACAGATCCAGTGAGGCAGCCAGAGTTGATGATGCCAGCTGGGACTTGTTTGCCAGAAAACAAAGGACATATGAAGCCATTTCTCCTACTGAAGCAGCATTGCTACAGTATGTGAAGCATTCAGCCTCCCATGGCCGGATCCAGGGGGGTGCAGGGTTGGGCTACGCCCTCCCAGATTTTCACCGCCCCCCCAGCTCCTCCTGACTTACTGACGTTTACTTCAGGCCATTAATTGCATGCTTCAGCCAAAATGTAAATATCTTTCAATCATTTAACAGAATTTTTTCAAATGGATTCCCTTGATGCTTCTGATTGGCTGGTTGACCACTGGCAACGTAGTCTTATAGCTCCTCCTCCACAGTCACTGATAAATCTGATATCGAGCAAGGTTTCTTACCACTCTCGACTCGTATCGAGTGACCATCAGCCGTGTTGGACAGCGATCTCATTAACTTTTGATTGTACAATTGGTTTCTATTAATAAATACTGATACCCCATACTTTAATTTCAGTTTAAACCTTTATTTGTACTCTTTTCATATTTCATTGTAAATAGTTAACATAAATAGGTAAGCTAGTGGGTATTCTGATAGCTTGGTTGCCCACAACTGTTTTTTTCCTGTTTGCGTGCAAGTTTATTCAAAGGAAATAAGAAAAAAATTGCGTCGATTTTTGATCACCAAAGCATCTACTAGCTCAGACACGTCTAGTGCAAGACCTACTCAAGAGCAGGCAGAGCGCGTGAGCTTTAGCTCTTCTTCCTCTCGTGGTATGGAGATTAATGCAACTGCGGGTGATGCAGTCAGCGAGCATGGTCTACCCCACCAATAAAACTGCAAATTTTTTTCTGATCTTAGTCGGCAGTGTAATAACATGGTCCTGCAGACTGCCAGAATTGGGGATCTTTCAAAAATACAGTAATAGCTGCATTCATATCAGTCGGGCAACAACAATACACTGCTGAACATGATTAGGCTTACCTAATAATGGCAGCTACCTAATATCTAAAGTAACTGAAGTGACTTGTTTATTGGTTTGCCACTAGAGCTGTAGCAAGCCCAGCTAATGCCACTGTAGTAGACAATCCACACAAACTTCCCTCTCATGCCTCTACATCCTCCTCAGATCACTCCATGTTTTTAGATGCTGCACAGCCGGGGTCCTCAATCTTACCCAGAAAAGACCGGTTGTGGGTGCAGGCTTTCATTCCAACCAAGCAGTTACACACCTGATAATGCTAATCAAGCTCTTTAGCAAAGACTTTAGGGGTTGATTATTAGTATCAGGTGTATAAGTGGATGGATGGAATGAAAGCCTGCACCCACACCAGCCCTTTCTGGACAAGATTGAGGACCCCTGCTGTAGAGTATGCAAATAAAAAAGGGCCATGCCCAGACATGGTTTTTACACGTATAGTATGACAAACACAGATAGATGAGAAACTGTATTCAGCAGTATTGAACCTAGAACCTGACTGCCAGGGAACCATGATTGTTCCAATTTTTCAAGGGGAAAATTTTGAATATTATGCCTTTAATGGGGACAAATTATGAAAAACTCACTTTTTCAGTGCGTGTTCACATATATTTTGTTATCTGGAGTGCCTTCAAACCCACAACTGTGCAATAAAACAACTCACTAAGTTTTTTATGAGCTGTCATTTTCATAAGACATGGCATTCAGCATGCCATTCAGATTTGGCCCCCTTTACTGGGTCGCATGTAGGCTTGTGAGAATTGTTCTGCCCCTCATTTGAGTATCTCCACCCACGGCTCATTTTTTATGGCAACATCTCAGCTTCAATTGACAAAAAACTATGCATGTGTGCTATCCACTTTTTGTCTGACTGCTTTATATTATTAATTTAGGTCAGTACAACACAGCACTGGAAGCAAAATTTATATTAAAGGGGGCCAATTATGCTTTTCAGGAGATACAAAGAGGAGGTGGGCTGGATTTATTTTCAAAGAGAATCTGTAGCAAGCTAGCTAAGTGTTTCCAATTTCTGTTAATATTTAAACTGAATTCCAAGTGTTACTGGCTAACTATTAAATTGAGCGTGAATGTAGAAACCGTAGGTAGTTTAGCCAAAGGCAATGTAGGGGACATGTCATAGAACAGATGAATGTTTTTAATAGAATTTAGTCTGTGTTTAATGGAGTAGCGCTGCTATTTAAAGTAAATTGAAGTATTGGTTTGTAAACAGCTAAAGGTTGCTAGTATAGAAATGTTAAATGTAGATTATTCTTAACGGACTGAATTTCAAATGGAAAACAAACCCCAAGGGTGTCACGGTCCAGGCACTCAAAAATGACGATCTGAAGAGAATATAATACTAAAAAGCCTTTATTAATACAGGCTAAAAAGAGATTAAAAATGTCAACATGTTTCGACCTACTCAGGTCTTCATCAGGACAAAGTAATGGTGGAAACCCAAAAGGAAAACAGGTTATATAGACATCAGCTGTACAAAATTGAGGTAATTAAGGTGATCCCGACCATGTGGGCAGATAGAATCAATCAATTAAACAATGAGGGTTATACAAGACAAACGACCACAAGGCATGATATATTATTGAGAAGTTAATATCTATAAAGTCATTCAGAAAATAGTTAAGAGGTATAAATCAATCAAAAAAAAAAACCCACATAACATATCAAACTATAATGAAAAAAGAGATACAACTAATAACCAATATTTCCCTGACATTGGGAACACAATGTAAAATGTAAAACATTAGATATACAAAGCTTCCATCAAGTACATATCATGGATAAAAGAAGGCAAAGGAAATACCAATGCAAACCATGAGGAAGGTCCAAAAAGTTAAAGATAACATAAAAAGTCAATATCTTCATTAAGCCGGGACTATTTAACATCTAAACAATGGATCCAAAAGGTTTCTCTTTGGTTAAGTTTCAACTTTGATCACCACCTCTAATAAGAGGTTTAATATGTTCAATACCCACCACACGTAAATAGAATCATCATTGTTAATTCATTGAAGTGTCTGGCAATGGGATAATTATGATTGTTAGTTCTAATGGCATATTTGTGCTCAGCAAGGCGGTCCCTCAAACGACGTTTCATAAAAAAAATGCTGGGCAAGTGCATGTGAGAAGATAGACAACATAATGGTGGAGCAATTAATGAAGTCCTTGATTTGAAAAATTTTTTTGAGTCTTGAAATCAACAAAAGATTTGGTTTGTAAAAATGTTGTCACCAGGACAATGCATGTATTTAAATGTACCATCATTTTCTTAAGCAAAGTTTTTTTTTTTAATAGGTGGAAGATATGAATGAACCAACCTATCGCGTAAGGAAGGAGCGCGTCTAAATGAAAAAAACAGGAGGTTGAGGAAAAATTCGATTGAGAAAAAAAAAATGTCACGTAATACCCTTTTACAAAAATGACTCTTTTCATCCACCTCATCTCATTGAGAATATTCCTTTTGGTCAATTTCAACGTTTGAGGCAATTTGTGATATTTATTCTGAGTTTTATCAACAATCTCTTGATATGTCTGCCCGATTCAGGGACCGAGCATTTAAATGTTGTCGAGCAATGCACGTAATAAAGCTAGTTCTCTTAATCGCTCTGACCTGCTTCGTAAGATGAGAGGTCCTAACACATTGCATTCTCGACCTTTTTCTGCAACGCAATTTAGTACAGCGGCTAAACGCATACAGAAAATTGTTCGCTCTAATTGGGACATTATTGATAGTGATCCTTTTCTCAATCAAATTTTTCCTCAACCTCCTGTTTTTTTCATTTAGATGCGCTCCTTCCTTACGCGATAGGTTGGTTCATTCGTATCTTCCACCTATTAAAAAAGAAACTTGGCTTAAGAAACCTACTGGTACATTTAAATGCATGCATTGTCCTCACTGTGACAACATTTTACAAACCAAATCTTTTGTGGATTTCAAGACTCAAAAAATTTTTCAAATCAAGGACTTCATTAATTGCTCCACCACGTATGTTGTCTATCGTCTCACATGCACTTGCCCAGGCATTTTTTTTATATTGGGCGTATTTTCAAACGTCGTTTGAGGCACCGCCTTTGCTGAGCACAAATATGCCATTAGAACTAACAATCATAATTATCCCATTGCCAGACACTTCAATGAATTCCATAACAATGATGATTCTATTCTACGTGTGGTGGGTATTGAACATATTAAACCTCTTATTAGAGGTGGTGATCGTGAGTTGAAATTTAACCAAAGAGAAACTTTTTGGATCCATTGTTTAGATGCGTTAAATAGTCCCGGGCTTAATGAAGATATTGACTTTTTATGTTATCGTTAACTTTTTGGACTTTCCTCATGGTTTGCATTGGTATTTCCTTTGCCTTCTTTTATCCATGATTTGTACTTGATGGAAGCTTTGTATATCTAATGTTTTACATTTTACATTGTGTTCACAATGTCAGGGAAATATTGGTTATTAGTTGTATCTCTTATTGAGGCTTTTTTTGTTTTGCATTTTTACTTGTTATTTAGTATATTCTTTCTTTATATCCTTGTGCTTGCGGTTAGGTTTTTATGTCTTGTCTCTTTTCATTTATGCTTTACTGTTCTGTGAAAGTTCATTGTTTTTTAATCATCTCCATTTGTTTTTTCATTATAGTTTATGATATGTTATGTGGGGTTTTTTTTTTTTTGATTGATTTATACCTCCTAACTTTTTTCTGAATGACTTTATAGATATGAACTTCTCAATAATATATCATGCCTTGTGGTCGTTTGTCTTGTATAACCCTCATTGTTTAATTGATTGATTCTATCTGCCCACATGGTCGGGATCACCTTAATTACCTCAATTTTGTACAGCTGATGTCTATATAACCTGTTTTCCTTTTGGGTTTCCACCATTACTTTATCCTGATGAAGACCGTAGTAGGTCAAAACATGTTGACATTTTTAATCTCTTTTTAGCCTGTATTAATAAAGGCTTTTTAGTATTACATTCTCTTCAGATCGTCATTTTTGAGTGCCTGGACCGTGACACCCTTGGGGTTTGTTTTCCATTTGTTTGTTTCCCTGAAGTCCAAGAGCACCTATTCACACTATTTTACTCTATTCTCCGTTGAGCACCGGGGTGCATCGCGTGATTGTTTTTTAATTGCTCGGACGGACTGAATTTCAAGTTCATTTAAACTTCTATGGTGTCTGCATGCCGCATTTCTTCATGAATGTTAAGACCATCCTTGCCTATAGCCAGCAGACATTACCTTTCCATACTCATTGTGTAGCTAGTTTAATAGCTGGCTTGGTAGCCGGCTACTCACTCCATCATCTGTATTCAGAGACTTGCCAGCAGCATGGGGATTTTGAAAACATCGCTCTCTATTGACACGGTGCTCTGTTCAGAGGCCAATCAGAACAGAGCTCATTCCATAGAGGGGTCGCCCACTCAGAACAGCCTGTTTTTCAGAGGGTTAGGAATGACAGGAATCAAATTTTTCTGATATCATGGAATTTTTATGTTGTTTATTTTTATTTATTTATTTTTTTGCCAAAAAGTTTATAGACCTCCATCTTGGACAGCCAAGAATATTAGAACAAGGTAAAAAACAGCATAATTGGTCCCCTTTAAAACAAGTGTGCTAAAACTTCTGAGTGGTACTGCATTGAAATATTTTGACGCAATTCTTAACATTTCATCATTAAGAAGGGGAGAGTTTAAAATAAATTTGGTAAAACAATATAGAAAATTTTAATCTTGAGTTTCAAATCTTTTATGAATCTGCAGAGGCATATATTTGGGCAGGAAACAGATTGATCACATACAGTGACCTTGTAGCTAAAGCATCAAAGAAGGAACCAACTGATTTGAGCATATCTAGGGCTCATTTATTACCAATCATCCAACTGCACACAAACCTATGACATTCAGTCATCGTTAATCTTTTACTTGAATAATTACAAATCAGAAGAATAGATCATGTATGTAGCTTTTCTTTATTCACAGAATGAATGGAATTAGTTTAAGGGCTATAAAGTTTGATAACTGTACCTTGAAATGCTGGTTTGATACTATCCACAAACTTGAAGTTGTCCTTGAAGTGATAGCAGATTCCATTTAGGTAAGAATTGCTGCCACATTCGTGAACCAAATTTGGGCTGCAAGTCTAGGCACAGAAAAACAGAGTGAAAATTAGAGTAACTCAAGTGCTCCGAAGTCAGAACTGGTGGTGCACATGAAATGAGCAAAACCAACAATTATCCGCAACACTGAAAATTTTTAGTTTCTTCTCAGTTTACAAAATTCAGCAAATACCTAAAACATTCTGAACAACTAGCGTCAACCTTGTATTTACTCGTAAGCTAAGGACAAGTTGTAAATCAGACGGAAGCCCCAATAAAACCTTGAGCCATAATTAGACTGGCTGATGGTGATTTTATACAGTAATTTAATAACGCCTTTTTAACACATCAACAGTATATGTTTCATAATCGATCATATTTAAGGATAGAAATCTTCCTCCACGAGAAGAATCGTCGTACTTTTTGGGAAAAATACTGCGCACCATTGAAGATGTGGTTAGATCAGGCACAAAGTGTGCTAAATGAAGACTAAACAAAACTCAGGTGACCAGCTGGGTTGCTCAAAAACATTACTTCTAATCATGGATGACTTTGTACGAGAGGATGAAGATGATTTCCTCTAGACAAACAGTAATCTCGAACCTTATCTGATAGAGTCTGAGTGCACAGACGAGGAACTACTGCCGGATCTACCTATGCCTTCAACGCTGTGGGATCATCAAGGTGCTAGACAGAAGGAATGCATGGGTACAACAGGGTCACGGTACACTCCGATGCTGGATACCCTGCAAAAAATTTTCTATAGGACTTCTATGGAATTCTATAGAACTCTATAGAACATCAATGGAACTCTATAGAACATTTTAGTAGAACAGCATGTTCTATAGGATTTTCCGTGTGTTCTATAGGAATTTGCTATAAACCCATAGAGCACCTCTATGGAAAAGAAAGTCCTATAAGATTATTGCTGTTCTATAAGACCTTCCTATAGAACACCCTAGTTGAAAAACCTGTTCTATAGGACATTGATGGTCTTTAGGACCTTCTAATAGAACAAAAGCTTAATGGGAAAGACATCTTAAATAAGGGTTAAATAAAAATAAAAATAAAAATAAATCTTATGACTCCTTGCAATGCTCTGTCGAAGGGTCAATTTACCTTATGTGTACCCGGGTTCTAGAAGTGAGAGACCGGACTAATGCTATGAAAATGTGCAATATGCAGTGATATCCACTATACTGAAGTAGCAAGGAAATCTTGTCCCTTTTAACTTTAAGGTGTGCTTAAGCACATGGGGTACCAGGTACATACCAACTCATTGATTCTCTGATCAGACCATTGATTGACTGACTGACTGCACAACTTAGCAGTATTTCAGTTACGGTATATGAAGACCTCTTTCCATTTTGTCGGCAGCAATTCAAAAATATAAATGTAAGGCATTACAACTTTATTATGCTATAATGGAGAACTCGTGTTCCTCTTTTGCTTACAAAGACAGAATTATGTTGAAGGTTTGAGCTTTTGAACTTTTCCCTTAATTTTAAAAATTCAATCAAATTATTCCTTTTCATTTACATGCATGTGATTGCAGATTATATGCAGATTTAGAATCAATTTGAATACAATTTGAGGTCTGCTAAGACTTATTCCCACCATATACATGTATATACATGTATCATGGTCACCTAACAGGATTACTAACATGGCGTTCCTTTTCAGCGAAGGCACTCAGTTCCTTTTGAATTCCCTAAGACCCTGAGATGCGCGACAACAACGGGCCATCTGTTGGGTTCAGCAAAGCAATTCAAATTGATCAGGATCAAGTACAATCAAAAGTTTCCCAGTTGCCGGATAGCTCACTCGGTTAAAGCACCGCGTTGCGGAGCAGAAGGGTCTGGGTTTGAGCCCCGGACAGAGTGGGGCCCCATTGCGCTAGAATGATGCAAATTGGGAAGGGTTTGCCGGGAAGGGTAATATAATATGGTTGCTTTGTTTGTTGCCTTCCAGATTCGGGTGGGATTGAAGATGCCAAAAAGAAATGAAAAAAGTTCCACAAGAGATGTTCTATAGATATTTTCTATGGAACTGTTTCCTATAGAAATTTTCTATAGAACTTTTTTTCTATAGGATTCGAGGTACTAAAGTTCTATAGAATTCTATTGAACTGTCCTATAGGATTCCTATAGCACATTTTTTGCAGGGTAAGAAGCCTAACATCAGTTTTGATGACAGTATCTCAGCTCAGACTCATTTATGACTTGTGAATTCAAAACAAGACAAATAGAAATACTCATACCGTGATCTGTCCAGGGGAAGTGTTGCTGATATCCAGAGCAATTCCTGTTGACTTGGTGGGGCTTATTTCTACAAAAGAAGTCGAAATATTAGACTGCACTGGACTTAGTTTCCACAATGAGTTATTTCCTCTTTTTCTTTTTAATATTTACATGATACACATCTAATGCATAAATCTGTCCATATGTGTCTGTATTCTACTATATATGCATAGAGTAACATATTTGCATATAAACAGTGCTACTCAAAAGTCTGGACTCATCTGGAATTGTATATGTTTTTTAAAGACATCAGATTCACTGAGACCTTTTGCATGTACAAAATCTTTTTGTCCTTGCTAAACCAATAACATTGCCCTTGATGGAACAGGGTATTTGTTTTGAACTGAGCATTGGCGATGTTACTGGTTGGCATGTGCTAAAAAGCTTTGTACTCGCAAAAGGTATTTGTGACTTTGCATGGATCAATCATTACGAGAGAAAAAAGTAACCAGTTTTGATTGATGTTTAAAATAATTGTTTTCCAATTTGGTTCTTACATGTGATTGCCTTGGACATCTCATGGTTGAAATCTCAAAATAATGACGACTGCAGAGTTTCTTGATAAAGCTATTGCTACTTTTTTAATTTATAAACGAAAATGGTATTTTATAAATTCTGGATACTTGATAGCTCAGTAACTCCAAAACATATATACAGTTGCAATCAAAATTATTCAACCCCTGCTGCAAATTATGTTTACTGGCAAAATTTACAACTTTCAGCTGTTTGCAATGAACAAATCAAACAAGAACAATTTAAATAGCTCAAAACAACAAATATTACAAGTGTCTTCTCCAAATTCAACACAAAATGCCACGTTTAATAACTACTGCAGGCTCAAAATTATTCAACCCCTTCAAGACAAGCATCTTTAATACTTAATAGAGCACCCTTTTGCCACTTTGACCTGCTGGAAATGTGATGCATAGGCAGACAACAGCTTCTGGCAGCATTCCCACAGAATCTTAGCCCAGTCCTCATGGACAATGGCCTCCAGTTCACTAATATTCTAGGGTTTGTGTGCTGCAACTGCCTTCTTCAAATCCCAGCAGAGATTTTTTATGGGGTTCAAGTGAGGCGAATGTGATGGGCACTCTAGAATCTTCCTAGACTTCTTCTGAAACCAAGGCTTGTTGGATGTTGAGGTATGCTTAGGATCATTGTCCTGTTGGAAGGTCCAATGATGCCTGTAGGCAGGGTGTACTTTTCAGCATGTGCTTCTTTATTCCTCCTGCAGACATACCACTGATTCATAAGCCCGAAAAGTTCCAGTTTTGTTTCATCACTCCACAGAACAATATCCCCAAACTTCTGTGGCTTATTTGTATGGTTTTGAGCATATTGGAGCTTGTGCTTTTGGATCAGTTGTGGTGTGTGTCTTGGAGACCTTCAACGTTTACTATGCGCCCCACTGTGCGACCTGAATCCTCAGTGCCTCCTGCCTCCAAGCCTTGCTGCGGGTCTCCTGCAGTCACTCGAGGGTTTTTGACCACCTGTCTTGTCAGGAATCTGGTGGCAGCCATTGATAGCTTCCTCTTTCTGCCACATTCTGGTACTGTAGCCACTCTTCCTTTAACTCTGAACTTGCGAACTATGCTTCCAACTTTATCTCTACGAACATTCAGTGCCTGTGCTACCTTTTTGTATCCTTCTCCTTGTTTGTGCCAGGCAATGATCTCCTCTATTAGCTTTTTGGACAATTCTCTTGACAGCCATATTTCTGATACGCAATCAAATGTCACTATCAACAAACCCCTAGCGAGTGCAAGTATTTGATGTGTTCTATCTCAAGCAAACCTGATGCAACTAATTAAGCTCTTGATTAGCTGCATTAGGTGTGCTTGAGACAATACCTTTTTTGCAAATGTGCTGTTATGACGGATTCTATTCAGGGGGTTGAATAATTTTGAGACTGCAGTAGTCATTAAAAGTGGCATTTTGAGTTAGGTTTGGAGAAACCACTGGTAATATTAGTTGTGTTGAGCTATTTAAAATGTTCTTGTTTAATCTGTTCATCACAAACAGCTGAAAGTTTGTAAATTTTGCCAGTAAACCCAATTTGCAATGGGGGTTGAATCATTTTGATTGCAACTGTATATAAATATATTTTGGTGTCGACTGCATTATGTCAGTGTACAAAGTACAGATTGCATCTCCCTATGCCTGCATAATTACATTAAAGTGCTATTTTGATTTGACAGAAACCACTCCAATATAAAGCACTGCAGAAAAGCAGGCTGTACAATGAAATGTAAAGGCTGAATGAAAACCATTTTTTTCAAATACTAATCATAATTTGTAACATTATCAATGTCTGCTGTATTTTTTATCAATTTAATGCCATTAAAGTGAATGAAAGTATCAATTTCTTTTCAAAACACAAACATTTCCAGGTGTTTCCAGACTTTTAAACGTTACTGTATGTTTCCACCCAATTTCTCTCATTTCTCCATCTTATATGGCTACCTGGACTTTCTTGGTCCAACACTAGTCTAATACTGATTCTTATGTTGTCCAAATGCATTAAGAGATCCAAAGACAAGCAGAGGCCAAGAATCAAAACTAGGTGCTGAAATTTCTCTCATACTGACTCCAAGAAACGCCTTCAAACCCATTTGTCCCAAAAATTACTGTCCCATGAAAATACTGTACTCTAAATGGTAGTACCCTCTAGCAAAATTTCAGAATCTGATCTTTAAGCCCTGCTGGTTTGCAATGATTCGCATTGTGTTTTTGACTCATCTAGCTGGTCATATTCGTCTGTTGATGGTCAAAGCCGGTCTCTTGCTGGGCAAAGCTCGCTAAGCTGGGAGCAAGAGTTAGTGGTTAAACTAGTGGATCAGCTGACTATACAGGCTGGCCAGCTGATTGACCAGCTTTAAGTGCCAAAAACACAGCACTGGATTAGCTTGATTAGCAATTTTCAGCTCAAAGCACATCTGCATTGCTTCACTAAAAATCTAAAAATGTGAATTAGTAATTCAAATGAATAAAATCGGATCTTATTTGAAATGTTATTCTTAAAATTCTTATGTCTATTGTTTGCTTCATTCATTCTTGAGACAAATGTGAGAACTCTCTGACTGAGACTGATTATTGGTCTGACTTTTCTGCAATTATCTCTTCTGTTCTACTCTGGAGATGGTTTAGGCTGGTACAGTTGGATCACAGTTTAAACAGTTCTCTAGTCGATAAATCAAGTGAAACAATGGATACCTCCCATGTGAAAAGGTTCACAGTGTGTTGTGTTTGTTGAACACTTATAAATGCTTCCATTCCCGTTTCCAAACATTGGTGCACTGGCAATAATCCTAAAGGAGAGAGAGAGAGAGAGAGAGAGAGAGACAGTCAAAGACCTATCCCTACAGTCCAAGACTCTTTGCCTCCCATAATGAAATAATTATGATTAACCTTTGTGTGTGTGTTTTTTTTTTTTTTTACAAGGCACATTTTTTGACACAAAGCTTGCAGATAAATCCAGGGAAGTAAAGAGAGCAGGGTTTCCCACACATAGACCATTGTGTGGTGGGCCGCCACAGAATCAACTCGGACCGCCACAAATTGATTCCGCCCCAACGAGATTTTCTCTATCGCATTCTCATCTGCGTGCGCGCAAAGAAAAAAAGAAAAAGAAAAACCGGTAAAATTAAAGGTAGGCTACTGGAAGACGCGTAATGTACGCAATATTAGTGCCATGCTCCCCGGTCAACAAAAGGAAAGACATCTTCCCCCCCCCACTGCTCAACAAAATAAGAAGCATGTACCCCCCCCGCTTAACAAGAGAAGAAGCAGCAACCCCTCCCAACAAAATAAGAAGCAGCAACCCCCCCACCCGCTCAATAAAATAAGAAGCATGTACCCTCCCCCCCCCCACCCCCGCTTAACAAGAGAAGAAGCAGCCCCCCCCCCCGGTCAACAAAATAAGAAGTAGCAACACCCCCCGCCGCCCCCCTGCTCAATAAAATAAGAAGCATGTACCCCCCCAGTCTGCCACCACACATTGCTTCCTGCTCTGTGGGAAACACTGAATTGAGTGTAATAAAAAAGAAGAAAAAAGAGACAAGTAAACATATAATTCCCTCATAGTACCCGAGATGTGTCATGGTCAGTCAATATTATTTGTTAAATCTTTGGCAGTTTAATCAGCGCAGGTTGAAGTCCTATTTATCATGCAATACACTGACAACATTAAATTTAACTTTTAACTATTGAGTTTGACATTGAATACAGTCAGAGGTAAGGCCACTGGATAGCCATTGGATACTGTTACATTACTAAATTGATAAATACTATTGCTTCGGGGCTCGTATCGACTACAATATTAGCACTTTGCTTTCCTGATACTTCATGGTAAATGCAAATGAAAACCATCTTTTCTTGTATTTACAAATATGCTTATATGTATATGTCACAGTCACATTGTGAAACCAGTCGTTTCATGAAATTACTAAAAAATTCAGTCATTTCATGAAATGGCTAGCGCTAAACTTCAGTCATTTCATGAAATGACTAAAAATTCTCAGTCATTTCACAAAATTACTGGTTTCAAAATATGACTGTAACGTATACATGTAGCCGAAGGACTTCAAATGATAAAGTATCATGTACGTTCCCGCTGAGACTCACTGGGAGTGCATTGCATTTCAATAGTGAGCAGGCAGTATTCAGTGCTGTGAAAGACTATTTGCCCCCTCCTAATTCCCGAAATTTTTTGTGTCAACTGCGTGTGCGCAAGTAGACACTATGATATTGAGTTGTAGGTCCTTAAGTCCATAAGTAAAACTTCTTAGCCTGCAGTGAACTATCTATTTGCAGTAGACACATGTACTCATCAAGTACCTATTTTTAATATGTCCCACACCCATGCTTTAAGATCTTCATGCACAATATAGTATTAGACAAAGAGCAAATGTGGAAACACAAAATACAGATTTTAACTTTTTTGTTTTCAATTACTGAAGAAAAAAGGTTCTCCAACTCCTTTGTCACTCATGTTAAAAGTAATGGCCTCTCTAAATTTACTAACTGGTTGTGCCACCTTTAGCTGCCACACCTGTAATTAAGCGCTTCTGACGACTGCAGATCAGTCTTTCTCATCACTGCAGAGCAACTTTGGACCTCTATTCAGTGAAAAATTGTTTTGATTCAGCAACATTGAAGGGTTTATGCGCAAGAATTGCCCGTCAAAGTCCTGTATGAGTCATGGCACAGCTGCACTTGAGCTTCAGATCACAGACTGTTAACTGGACAGTGTCCCGCGATTTTCCTGCAATGGAGCGGAATTCATGGTTCCAACCATTATGGGAAGTGGCCCTGAAGCTGCAGAACATCCCCTCGCAATCACACAACTACCACCATGTTTGGGCATTAGTATGATGTGCTTATGCTGTGTTAGCTCAACCCCAGATGTAATGGAACCTATCTCTACTAAAAAGTTCCACTTTTGACTCATTAGTCAATAGAACGCTAGTTACGAATGTAACTGTGGTTCTACGAATGCCGAATGACCGCCAGAGGCGGCACAGCCTGTGAATGATACCCTTTGCGTAGCACGGATCGAGTCCTTATACCAACAAAGTCATGTATCACCAACCTCGTGCTATAAAAAGCCCTGTAGCACGTCATACGCCTCTGGCGGTCAGGAGGCATGAAATGCAACATTATCCCAAAAGGCACTGGGGAGTCATCAAACTTTTTTTTTTTTTTTTTGTCACAAATGTAAGATGAGCCATTCTGTTCTTGCTTACCAGTGGTTTTTGCCATGAAAGTCTGCCATGGCAGTGTTCTCCACTAAAATTTTCAATGACCGGGCAGTAGGTGGCGTTCTTTTGCAAGCAGGTTCGTTTTGTTGAGCGGGGGGGAGAATGCGTTTTATTTAGTTGATATTGCGCACTCAATCGCGCGTCTTCCAGTGCTCTTTAAATTCTCCGTTTTTTTTTTTTTTTTTTTTGACCGGGCGGCCGAGGATTCTCAACGGGCGCATATATTATGAACAGGCGGCGATTGCGCAATCACTCAGCCCGGTCATTAACGATAGCTAATGAACCCCGCATGGATTGGGAATCATGAATGCTGACCCCGTCTGAGGCGAGCAAGACCTGCCGTTCCTGAGATGTTTGTCTGGGTTCTTTAAAGACTTCCTGGATGAATCGATGATGCACCCTAGGAGGAATTTCAAAAGGCCTTCAACTACTCCTGGTCAGTGTTTAAAGTTTCATCCATTTCGAGGTAATCGCTCTCAATATGGTTCACTGGAGTCCCAGAGTCATAGAAATGGCTTTGTATCCCTTCCAGACTGATATCTACACAATATACAATGGCATGCCAGTCATTACACAAAAAATCTCCCACCGTATCTTTTGAACAATACAGCACATATTCATTTCAAGTAGTGCAGTATGACCCCAATGCAAACTACTAAAGTGTGTGGTCATTTTTGAAGAATGACTGGCATAGAGGTGTAAATTGCTCTTATGCCATGTTTACCACTTATGCTAATCTAAAGACATAATTGTCGCACTTTCACCAAAAATGGCAAGGTATTTATAAAAGCCTGTTTTGTTCCACCAACATTAACCTATCTTGCTGGATACAGCTGAGGATAACTTTGCTATTTCCAAAAGAGTGGTTGTTAATTCTCTTTCATTTAATTGCTAATTAAGACCGTTTCTTGTTTGAGTGTTATCACACTTGCTGGACAGTCATCGTTGCAACGTGATTTCCCCCAATTGTCATAATACTTTATTCGCCAACGATAGTAATAGTCATACAGAGGGGGTTGTAACATTTTGTGTCCCGTACTGTACTGCTGCTGCAAACCACTGAGCTGCCAGTGCAGTTACTGTCCTGCTCCACTGGGGGACTGGCCCGGGACAGTGGCTTGTAGTGGCCTGCCAGTGCAGTAACTCTCCTGCTCCACTGGGGACTGGCCCGGGACAGTGGCTTGTAGTGGCCTGCCAGTGCAGTAACTCTCCTGCTCCACTGGGGACTGGCCGGGACAGTGGCTTGTAGTGGCCTGCCAGTGCAGTAACTCTCCTGCTCCACTGGGGGACTGGCCCGGGACAGTGGCTTGTAGTGGCCTGCCAGTGCAGTAACTCTCCTGCTCCACTGGGGGACTGGCCCGGGACAGTGGCTTGTAGTGGCCTGCCAGTGCAGTAACTCTCCTGCTCCACTGGGGGACTGGCCCGGGACAGTGGCTTGTAGTGGCCTGCCAGTGCAGTAACTCTCCTGCTCCACTGGAGGACTGGCCCGGGACAGTGGCTTGTAGTGGCCTGCCAGTGCAGTAACTGTCCTGCTCTACTGGGGGACTGGCCCAGGCCACAGAGGTAGTGTCTCAAGACAGTGGACTTTTGGTGCCTTTACTTGCCTGGCACCGAGGAGACTGGCTCGAGACAGCGGTAGCCTAGAATCTCGGAATCATTGACTGCACAGTCCAATGCCAGCCTTACAGGGCTGCCTTACTTCAACTACACTGCCTCGGTATAATTGTGCGCCAAGTCGCCCATCTAGCTTTACATAAACAATAGAGTCACGTTAGGCCTATGTGATTTCCTGCAAATACGAACTCAAAATAAATCATTATGAATGTAATTATTCAAAACCAAAATCAAGCGGAAAAAATTAGGTAGTTAACAATCAATATGAGAATGCTACAAATCATCCCATTTACTTTACAACACCTTTTGCTGTTCATTACGAGAAAACACGCATTCATTTGCGTGAAATGGCGACCAATTTCACCAAGAAACATTCATCAGCGCCAAAAATCGAAGATTTGCGCGTACCGCAGATTCAGTAATGTCATTGGCATTTTAATCATTCATTTTTGGACATTCTTTAGCGTCATTCAGCACATAATTGAGAAAAAATACTTTAATTTGCGTTAATATGAAAGGCATTAACACCATCTTTAAAGTCATTTGTGACAATCAACGAACATTAATGTGCATTTAACATTTTTATCACCCAATTTGACTTTCAATAGCATTTCTGGACCGCGTTAGTGCAGATAACACAAATATTTAAAAATATTCAAAATTTCAGCCGTTGAGGAATTCATGAGTCTCTCTGCCATGACAGCGTCTAATCAGCATCTGAAGCGATGCGTTGCCAACGACGCTCGTGACTGTTGCTATGGCAATGGTTGCTGCCACTGATACGGGATTTTGCCCGGCGGGCAGATACAGGTGATACAGGATTTTTGCCCAGCGGGCTGATACAGCCTCGTGCCTCGCGCTTGTATCACATGGGCAGATTCCCCATATTTATAAGGAAGTATATGATAAATAGTCATATGTATGAATGGTCATTGATAGCTATGTACTGTCTGGTTTTCCTAAAGGAAGAAATAAGAAAGGATGTATAAGAGTACCCTGATGCCAGCTGGGCTAAACACACATGCTAAAACATAAATAAATTCAATAAATATGCTAGCAGTGAGTAATGACCCAATGTGTGGTGAACTTCCTAGACCGATAAAAGGAGCAACATCCTCATTAACATTAACCCCTACGCGAAGGTGAATATCCACTTAGTATAGTGACTACTATAGACAACCCATGTTTCATGCACACATACTTTAGAAAGGAAACCACCAATAAGAGAAAAAACTGGAATATAAATGAATATGCCATTGCTAGACACCCAACACAGAAAAGGGAGGGGACAACCAGCTTTTGTGTTAACCAATTTAAGCAATCAAAACAGGTCAAAATGAGTGAGAATTTATTCAAAAATGAGTTCAACCTATACAGACTTTGGTTAATGCCATAAAAAAATATTAGCCATCTTCCCAGTTTCTTATTTTTTGCATATTTGGCACCCTTAAATTTTCAGATCATCAAACTAATTTCAATATCAGATAGATTGTACACTAAACACGAGTAAACATAAAATGCAGTTTTTTAAAAATAAGATTTCATTTATTGAGGGAATGAGTTATTCAAACTCTATATCACTCATGAAAAAAAATCAATGCCCCCCTAAATTTAATGACTGGTTGTGCCATCCTTGGTGGCAACAACTGCGATTAAAAGTTTGCAGTAACTGCCAATGGGTTTTTTACATTACAATTTTAGCCCACTTTTTTTTCTTTTTTTTTGTATAATTGTTTTGATTCAGCCACATTGGAGGCTTTTCGAGTCTGAACTGCCTGTTTAAGGTCATGCCGCAGCATCTCAACCAGATTCAAGTCAGGACTGACTAAGTCAGTGTTTCCCAAACCTCTCCTGGAGGCCCACCTGTCCTGCATGTTTTAGATCTCTCCCTGCTCCAGCACAGGTGATTCAAATGATCAGGTTGTCATCAATCAGCTTTAGGGGGTGATCAATGAGCTGATCATTTGAATCACCTGTGCTGGAGGAGGGATAAATCTAAAACATGCAGGACAGGTGGGCCTCCATGAGAGGTTTGGGAAGCACTGTACTAAGCCATTCCAAACCCTTTGTTTTGTTTCTTATTAACCATTCAGAGATTAGCTTGCTTATGGATTTGCTTCAGATCATGGTCCTGCTGCATAATCCAACTGTGCTTGAGCTTCAGGTCACAAACAGATGGCTGGACATTCTCTTTCAGGAGTTTCTGGTTGAGAGCGGAATTCGCAGTCCCATTAATTATAACAAGCCCTGAAGCAGCAAAGCAGCCCCAAACAATCACACTGCGACCACTGTGTTTGACCGTTGGTATGATGTTCTTATTGTGGAATGCTGTGTTGGTTTTACACAGATGTATTGAGACTCTTCCAAAAAGTTTCATTCTTGAGTCATCAGTCCACACAATATTCCAAAAGTCTTGGGGGATCATCAAGATGTGTTTTGGAAAATGTGAGATGAGCCTTTGCGTTCTTTCTGGTCAGCAGTGGTTTTTGCCTCGTAGCTCTCCCAAGGATGCCATTTTTGCTCGGTCTCTTATTGTGGAATCATGAATGCTGGTCTTAACTGAGGCAAGTGAGGCTTGCAGTTCTTTGCCAGATGTTAGTCCGGGTTCTTTTAGGACCTCCTCGATGAGTCATCGATGCGCTTGAATTTCGAGGAAATTTGGTCAGCTAGCCACACCTAGGATGGTTCACCACTGATCCTAGCTTCCTCCATTTGTAGATATTGGCTGTAATCATGGTTTGCTGGAGTCCAAGAGCCTTGAAAATGACTTTGTAACCCTTTCCAGACTGATGTCAGCATCTTTATTTCTTATCAGTTCTTGAATTTCTGTACATTGCAGCATCATGTGCTTCTTTTTGCCCACTTCACATCACCAGACAGGTTCTATATAAGTGATGTTTGCATTTAACAGTGCTGGCAGTAATCATGCCAGGGTGAGTATTGCGAAAACGAATCCACTTATGAGGTAAATGTGTACAGTTGGCTGATTTAGTCACTAAGGGGGCTATAACTTTTTTCGCATAGGGCCAGGTAGGGTTGGATAGCTTTTTGTCCTTCAATTAATGAAATCATAATTTTAAAACTGCATTTTGTGTTTACTCTGGTTATCTTTGTCCAATATTAAAATTAGTTTGATGATCAAAAACATTTAGGATGACAATATGCGAAAGTAGAACAAATCAGGAAGGGAGCAAATACTTTTTCACAGCTCTACATGGTTGACGAGTAAAATAACAATAAAGCTGTCAACATCCAAATAATTATGGATCTGACTGTTCCTGCATAGTTCATACCTATTAGCTCTGTCGATATGCCCAGCTCTCTCCCGTGGTCTTGCTCACCCTCCCTACCTCTCTCTCCCCCACTTTTTCCACATTCAGCTCTGTTCGCCAACCAATCAGAGCAGAGCTCATTATCATAGAGGGGGTGCCCACTCAGAACAGCCTATTCTTCTGAGGGGATAGAATGACAAGCTGGCCTAGAAATGATGGATATATATGGATTTTTTTTTTGAAAAAGTTCTTAAACCTCACTTTTGAACATTTAAGAATACACTGCAATAACTTGGAGAAAAAAACACCAGAATATGGGACCTTTAACAGTGTGCTCAAAGACCTTAATAAAAAGATCAACTCCATCAAAGCACATCTTGACAGACAAAAAACTTTTCTTAGCAGACAACAGACAGACAACAACTGCCCTCTTTTACACTCTGAAGGTGGCAATCCATTGGATTACAGTTGCCAAGAATTTCTGAGTTGCAAAGACCGCTTCTTTCAGGGAAATGGATTGCTGTGCTTTCTTGATTGTGCGACCTGCTGAACAAGCTCAATCTGTCACTAAAGGGAAAAATAACAATAGACAAATTTGGCAGATTAGGCGCCATCATTCGATGCAAACGAGCTGTACGGATGGAGAGAGGACAGGGGTGTATCCGACATGTTCCAAACATTACCAGTGATTTGGCCATCCTTCTGCCAAATCGTACTTAATCTCCTTAAATCACTGTCAACTGAATTTGAGTGCTACTTTTCATTCATCAAAGTCTAAAGAACTGCAAAGTGATGGGTCTTTGAGCTCTTTATGGAAGTCCCAATTGAATCATCCCTGTCTGTGCAGGTAGAGGAGCAACCCACAGACAAAGCAAATTGCCTTAAAAGTAAACTCCTAGGCAAATAAATAGGCCAAGCCCTAGATAGTAAAATAATGAGCTTTTAATTGATCAGAATAATAGCACGAACTAAAGAAATGCAGCCCTTAGACCTTCTGTACCACCATTTGCTCATAAAATTTTGCCTCAGTGAACTGTTCGGGAAAAAAGTTGGAAACTGCTTCACTGTGAGGCTGAGTTGCTTCACTGTGAAGAAGGCAATTAATGCTGAGGAGTAATTTTGATTGTTGTTTGAGAAAAATAAAAGCATATTCTTGTTCAGCTTTACTTACAAGTATTTTGTAGTTTGTACCTCGGCAATATAAACAAATTGTGGCCTGAAGAAAGAAATCATGCTCAAAATTTTCACCCCACCCGTGCGCAAAAAGGTTTATGAAAGGTAATATTGCTGAATGTTTTGTGATTGCCAAGGGATTTAAAAATAATTGGGATCAGTGCACATGAACCTTGGAGGAAAATTTGCAGGATTCCTGTCTGTGCTATCAGACTGCTGAAACTGGTGTGCACATAATCTGACATTTCACAGCATCGTGAAAGGCTGTTTTTGAGCCACGTTCACAGATGAAGAGCTGATAACTTTGCAAGGAAGTGAGCTCAGCTCAGCATGAGAACCTGTGAACCTGTGAAAATAAAAAGGGAAACGGTTTGAAAACGACACATTGCTCGCAACCATTAGTTGAACTCTCTATCAAAATTTTACATTGTGAAAGGTGGGTAATTCCAAATTGCTCTTGCTGGGCAAATTCATTTTGAGCTGCCTTTGCTGGTAGTGTCTCGTAAAAGTTACATAATTTGAATGTCAATGTAATGTTAAAACTTAAGGGTGATTTGAAAGACATATATATTTATAGTTTATATTGATTACTTTATTTTAAATGAACTGCTACCAATTTTGTATTGGTTACAGGCAGCTAATTTTATGTTGTGTGGTGCGGTTACCTTTGATAGCACCCAGCGCTAACTTGCTTTACACAGCGCTACACCGAGCATGATGGGCATCTGCCAGGGTTTCTACATAATAAATACTGCTGTTTTGAATTTACACCCAGCCTGCCACACTTAGGGGGATTCTCTTTTCTAAACTAATCTGCGCGCTTACTTACATACAAGCACATGTGCTCGAATCACACATATGTGAAGAAAGTATATACATATAGAAATCAACAGAAATGTAGATAAGACCTGGCCAGCACAATAGCATTACATCTGCGATCTGCCCAGTGGCCGTCATACCTTCAAAGTGGCTAGATTGAAACACAGGTGCCTCTGTATTCTTAAAAGATGTCCCTGAATTGTAGTGACAGAAGTCTATAATATTCAATCCCAAGATGAAGATGAAATAAACCTGAATCGTAGAATTAGAATGATCCATGCCTAAATCTCTCATACAATATAGAAAGATGATGAACATAACAAACATTTTAGGAGTAAATCAGATTCTAACATGATTAAAAAAGGAACATGGTCAAACAGTAAATGACACAGATACCAGATCACAAGAATGGTCTTATATTAAAATCCTCATTCAGACCTCTTGGTGTAAGAGTATCCAGTGTGTAAATCTACGTAAAACTGTTCGCCTCTAAGGAGTACAGAGTCATTGTCACCTCCTCTACAACGGCATTTAACAGCCTCAATGTCAATGTATCCAAAGTCAATATACGTATTATGTTGAGCTTTTTTAAAATGAACAGCTAATGGACATGTTACATCCTGGTTACGATTGGGGCATCTATGCCAAGTGATGCTAGTTTTAAGGGGTGTCTTTGTTTCACCAACATAAGCCAAACCACAGGGACATGTCAACTTATATATTTAACTTCGGCACATCAGCCTACCGAAATTCTTTCCAGAGAGTATCAACAATTCAGTGAGGAAGGCACAAAAAATCCCAGTTGAATAACTAAGGTACTGCAGGCCTAACTTGTCTCTGAGAAGGTCAACATTCATGATCTCGTCAGTAGACAGAAGTTCAGTGGTATCCTTGGGAGAGTTGCAAATTACCTCTGTAAACTGAGAGGAACATAAAGGTTTGTCTCAAATTTGCTAAAAAACACTTTGATGACCGTTAGATTTTCTAGGATGATGATGTGGACTGATAAAACAAGAGCGGCACTCCTTGAAAAGCATTGGTCCCACTATATCCAGTGTAAGGCTAACACAGCATTCCACCATCACACTAACAGTCAAATGTGGTGGTGGTGATGTGATGCTGGGAGGCTGCCTTGCTACTTGAAAGCCAGGGCTTCTTACCGTTATTAACGGAATTATAAAATCTGCTCTCAACTTGAAAATCTTGGAGGAGAATGCCCAGTCACCAGTCTCATCTGAAGCTAAAGTATAACTGGGTAGAGCAGCAAAACAACAATGCAAAGCAAAAGAGCCACAAGTCCACCTCAGGATAGCAGCAAATTAAAAAAAAAAAATCAAATGAAGATTGGAGTGGCTTGCTAAAAGTCCTGAGTTTAACGTCTTTGAGATGCTGTGGCAGGACCTTAACCCCTAAAACTGTAACTATTCACTCAAGTTTTCCCTTAGGTAGGTTAATTTTTATATTGTAGGGCACTGTCACATACATCTGTATCTGCTGTTTGCAGTGCTTCACTAAATCTACATCACACTTCGCACATCATTTTATACACATTTTACAGCAATTCAGCAGGAAATATTTGAGATCATTGGAAACCATGGGATCTTCACTAGAATTTAAAATAGGCCTGAAGTTCCACAGATTTGAATCCAGCTGCTGCAATTGACAAACCCATATACAGGTCCATAGGTTTTATGGGTGTAAATGGGCAGAATACACTGGAAAACACTCCCAAAGTGGCTAAATTAAATTTTGTCTGTAAAGAAAAGTGGGCCGAAATTCCGCCACAGCAATGTGAAAAACTGATCACCAGGTGTTATAAGTGTCGGGTTACAGTTTTTGTTGGGGTTTTTAGGGGTAATTGAGACCCCCGTGCAAAAACTACTTAAGTCACAAAAGCCACAAAATGTCCAATTTGAGAAAATCGAGAGGACTTTGGTAAGTATAAAAGATGTTTTCCCATTCTCACACTGCAAAAACATCTTCCCCGAATAAAAAAATTCTGCCACTGATTTAAAGTATTTTTGACTAATTTCTAGATTTGTCCAAGGCATACGAAAGTGAAATTACTGTACCCCATGGACAAAGCCAGAAATTAGTCAAAATTACTTCAGTGGCAAATTTCTTTTTCTAAGAAAAGAAGGTGATAGGAATGAGCGTTTAAGTCTAGGTACAAGATTAAAATTCTTTGTAAGTTTTTTTTTTTTTTTTTTTTTTTTTTTTTTGCTGTGTACCTCAAGGTGTGTGAAAATGTGACTAAAGCACTTTTAGCTCTTGGCTCTTGAATCATCTTTTACGTGGGTGATATGGGTGTTAGACTACATTTTACCTTCAATAAATGGCATGTTAATCAAAAAGTCACATTTTGTGTTTAACCACATTCTCCTTGTCTCATATTACATTTTGTTTGAAGATGGGAAACAATTTAGCATTACATAAATGTAAAAATAGAGGAAATCATGAGGGGTTAACACTTTATGGCACAGTACATGGATCAAATATGAGACCACAGCTAAAGCAGTACTCACCATTTCTCCCTGCCGTGCTTATATTGCAGGGCTTTGTATCCAAAGTATGCTGTTTCATCAGTGTTTCCTCTGAAACTTTTGGGATTGCTGTCATCAATGGTGAAAGCCACAGAAAATGACACTGTAGACATGAGAAAGAAAGCGATCAGATTTTCAGTTATTTTATCTTTATTTGCACAGTCTCAATTCCACAACAATTTGGACAGTATGTAAAATGCAACTAAAAACAGAAGTACGTGATTTGTTAATTGTCTATTACCTACAGTTTGATGAGAACAGCTCACAGAAAAATATTCAAAGTTAAATGTAATGAACTGTATTGATTTCTGTAATTATTAGCGAAGTCTGAATTTGACGTAAGGAACACTCGAGAGAGGGGAATGGAAAGAATTGAAGAGTTAGGGAATCTTCAGAAAAACACCTGTTTGGAACATTTCCTTGGTAATGTGAAAGGTAAGTCAATGATGATTGGGTATAAAATGAGCATTCACAAAAAGAATAGTTGTTTATCAGCAAGATGGTATGAGGTTTGCCAAACAGTGCTTCAACAATAAGTCTGTTTCAGACTCAGTGTGCAATTGCACAGATTAGGACCTCACCATCGGCAGTCCATAATATAGTGAAAAGATTCAGAGAATTCAGAGACAATGGAGCGATCACAGTGTGTAAAAGACGAGGCTGAGTACCAATTATGGACCTCCCAGCCCTAAGGTGGCACTGCATAAAGAACCAAGATGCTTCTGTAATGTACATAACTACATTGGCTTGTAAACACGTCAAAAGATCTGTGTCAATGAGCACAGTTCATCATGGCATCATCAAAATACAAGCTCAGCCTCTTCTATACAAAGAGGAATTCATATATAAACATCATACAGAAGCACCAGCACCGACTTCTCTGTGCTCGAACTCATCTGAAATGGACTGATGGGGAAGTAGAAAGGAGTGCTGTAGTGTGATAAGACCATCTTCCAATTTGTTTTTTGAAATAATGGATTTTGTGTTCTCAGGGCCAAAGAGGGGAAGGACCATCTCAGTTGTTCAACTTGCATGTGAAGGCAAAAGTAACGCAAAAAACTCCACATGTATTTTAGAACAACATATGCTGACTTTCAAACGTTGTGCTTCTCAGGGATGGCTCTACTTGTTCCAGCAGGATAACGTCAAGTCTCACTCTGCACATTTGTAATCATAGAGTGCGAGAACTGCCAGCAGCCCAGACCTGTCTCCCATTGAAATAGTGGTGGAATATGAAACGTTATTATGAAGCACCCCATTTCCAAAAAAGTTAGGAAGTTGGGAAGACTTGCAAACATGTCTTGACGGTACCACTCGAGGTTTGAGCCAGTAACCTTTTGTACCATAGAATGGCGTGTGATCATAGGATGTGTTACCCGGGCAGATACAGGGCTGGCGATAAACGATATTGCATCGCAAAATGCGATCTGACAGATTAACTGGCTGCTGACAGCTTTGGAGGTCAACAGTCTCATATCAGTGTGGAAGTCAAATTGATGTAAAAAAAGTCTTTTTATGGGAAAAAACATGAAACGGCGGAAATACTCTCGAGGTAGTAAGCATTTTTTTGTGTGTTTTTTACATGGGGGTTAATCATTCTGTTTTTGAAAACCTGTTGAATTAGTCCAACAAAATGAACTCAAGTTACCAATTATACTTAAAACAGATAAAATGTGGAGTAAAAGCCCAAAGCAAAAAACTGACATAAAAAGTCCTGGACTGAACAAGAAATGTGATGCCTGCAACGCATTCCAGTGAGGCTGGGACTGGTGCATGCTCACCACAGTGTAGCATCACCTCTCTTTTCACTGACAGTCAGTAGTTGTTTTTGAATTGAGGGGACTGAATGCTGGAGCTTTGAAAGTGGAATTTACCTGATATGGGGGACGCGGTAGCGCAGAGGGTAGGTGTGCTTGACTTGGGATCAAAAGTTCCTTGCCACAGCTTTCGAGTTGTGTTCTTCGACAAAAGCGGGTGACTCCTGCAGTGCCTCACTCCACACAGGTGTACAAGTTGGTGCCAGCAAATGGCTTGGGAAACCTGTCTAAGAGCTGGGGAGTAATCTGCAATGGACAAGCATCCCATTCAGGGGGAGGAGCATTGCTTGTAGTAGCTTCCTGCTACAGACACCACCAGAGTTGAGCACCAGCCTGATGAGCCACCTGGCTCGGGAGTCGGGACAGACTTTGCCTATGCCTTGCCTTATATATGACTTCAGTCGGTAAACATGCCGGGGTCTCCTTTATTGTACAACCCCATTCCCAAAAAAGTTGGGACACTGTGTAAAATGTAAATAAAAACAGAATTCAATGATTTTCAAATCATTCAAACTTTATATTTATTTAAAAATAGTACAAAGACTATATCAGATATTGAAACTGAGATGTTTTATTGTTTTTTGGAAAATATGCGCTCATTTTGAATTTGATGCCAGCAACAAGTTTCAAAAAGTTTGGGACAGGACTATAAGACTGGAAAAGTTTTATGGTGCTAAAAAAGATAACTGGCAGAACATCTTACAGCTAATTTGATTATTTAGCAACAGGTCAGTAACGTAATTGGGTATAAAAAGTCTTTCATGAATAAATATGGTGAGGGCTGCACCACTCCACGAAAGACTGCATGGGGAAGTAGTTCAACAATTTAAGAATATCATTTCCGACGTAAAATTGCTAAGAACTTGGGGATTCAATCTTCTATGGTGCATAATAGTGCTGCACGATTAATCTAATTGCAATCGCGATGTCAAGCTGTGCGATTGCATAACCGCAAAAAAGGCTGCGATTTGCGATTTAATCTAAACATGTGCGCGTCAGTGAACATTACTACCTCTCCTTTAATTGTATGGAGTCTGTTGACGTTACGCCCACAAGTTATTCTGGGCTGTGTCCGAATAGTCAAAATATTACGTCCTATACACTAATTCCAAACCACTTTTCTTGAACCCATGTGGAAAACCTCTGAAGATAAAGGAAAGGTGCAAACGGGAATTCCTACCCGTAAGGAATAGGAAGACATCCGCGCTCATTATAAAATCTGAATGCACTTAAAGCAGGCAACGTAATCATCAGTCCCCTGCCCATCACATACGTTTCTTCACAGGATTAGCCGGATGAATGGTCGCCACTTTAAATACTGCTGCGCAGAGTTGTGGAACGGCGTGATCTCCTCTCTTTTCGAAAGGGGTACTGTAGACTATGCACCCTATGCTGAAGGAGGTAAATTAGGAAGCAGTGAGACACCTTTCCTTAACATTAAAATTATTCGAAGGCACTTCTCATGGTTGCCATCATTTCCGGATCTTTTTTTTTTTTTTTTAATTTTATTATTTTTTTTAAATAGGAGTTAGGAACTTTCATCGGCAAAAAAAAAAAAAAAAAAAAAAATATTCAAACGCCGCCCTGGTCTGTGCAGCGGGTATGGTTGCGTGACTACTCGCTACAGTTCGCAGTGACCAACATATAGGAGCGTGAGCGAGCCCAGGCTGAGAGTGAGTTGGTAGCGGAAAAAAAAAAAAACCCTGCAACATCTATCATATGGCGATACTTAGATTTGAGGTAAGGCGACGTTGAAGAGATAGACGTGTTGTGTAAAACTTAAGTTAAAATCGCCACATCCCGCGGCAACACTACCAAACTGTATCAACACCTGAGACAGCACAGAGAAAAGCAAGCATGCATGCGAGTCAAAGCCCAGCAAAGACCAAGAGACAACTGAAAGCCGCTAACGCCCAATGGTGCTACTGCTTTTGTACTTTGCAGAAATGCCTTTATTTTTTAACAGTACCGTACAAACTTTTAGATTTTTGTATTTAGTAGTACTTAATAGGTTTACAAAAATGCCAGCAGAAAGGCATCTAAGTTTACAATAGTGCCACTGCATTTGCACTTGGCAGAAATATCCTTATTTTCAAAAAAGGAAAAACCTCTTTTTTGGAGAATGTTATTTTGAAAACAGTGCCACAATTTTGTTTTGTATTTTTTATGCGCCTTTAAAGTTGGCATGTTTCGAGTTGAGTCGCAAATTTCAATATGGTCCATTATAATTGTATTCGCACATTTTTACTAAATCGTGCAGCACTAGTCTTCGACCTTGTCCCTTACGCACAGAGATTTTTCCGGTTTCTCTGAATCTTTTGATGATGTTATGCGCTGTCGATGATGAGACCTTCAAAGCCTTTGCAATTTGATGTTGAGGAACATTGTTTTTAAAGTATTCCACAATTTTTTTTTTTTTTTACACAAGCCTTCACAGGTAGGAGAGCCTCTGGCCATCTTTACTTCTGAGAGACTCAGCCTCTCTAAGACATCCCTTTCATAGCCAATCATGATACACACCTGATGCCAGTTAACTTAATTACTTGCTAAATGTTCTTTCAGCTGATTCTCTTACATATTAATTGCTTTTTCAGCCCCTTTTTTTTTTGCCTGTGTCCAAACTTTGAGACCTGTTGCAACCAGAAAATTTGAAATAAGCTCATTTTTTGGAAAAAAATGTAAAATGTCTCAGTTTCAACATTTGAAATGTCATCTGTGTTCTATTGTAAATAACATATTGGCTCATTTGATCTGAAAGTCATTGCATTTTGATTTTATTCACAATTTACACTTCGTCCCAACTATTTCGGAATTGGGGTTGTAGTAAACCTGTTTGTAGCCTTCACCATTAATGGTGTTTTCATGGATGCGCAAGTTACCCATGCCATCTGCACTAATGCACCGTCATACTATCATGGGTCCTGAACTTTGAATTGTGCACTGATAACAATCCAGATGGCCCCTCTCTTCTATAGCCCAGAGGATGTGGCATCCATGATTTCCAAAAACAATTTCACATTTTGATTAGTCAGACCACTGGACAGTTTCCCACTTCACCTTAGTTCACTTAAAACCAGCTTGGACACAGAGAAAAAGGCAGTGTTTCTGGATCTTATTTATATAAAGTTCAATCTCAACATGGCAGAGTTTTAACTTTTGTTTGTGAATGCAGTGAAAACTGTGTTTACAGACAGTGGTTTACAGAAGTGTTCCTGAGTCCATACAGTGATTTCCACGACAAAATTCTGTCTGTTTTTAATGGAGTTTCACCTGAGGACCTGAAAAATCAGTCGATCAAAATTGGATTTTGGCCTTGCCCTATGTGTACAGAGATTTTTCTGAATTCTCAGAATCTTTTAATGATATTATGTACTAGTGCTGCACGATTTGGTAAAAATGTACGATTGTGATTATAATTGACCATATTGCAATTTGCGATTGCGATATAATAATTTTAAAAAAGGTATCTTGAGGCAACTTGCTTTGTTATCAAGGAAAATGCAGAGAATAATGATAGTTTTGAAGTGTATATTTCTCAACTCAAAACATGCCAACTTTAAAGGCGCATAAAAATTACAAAACAAAATTGTAGCACTGTTTTCAAAATAACATTCTCCAAAAAAGAGGTTTTTCCTTTTTTGAAAATAAGGATATTTCTGCCAAGTGCAAATGCAGTGACACTATTGTAAACTTAGATGCCTTTCTGCAGGCATTTTTGTAAACCTATTAAGTACTACTAAATACAAAAACCTAAAAGTTTGTACGGTACTGTTAAAAAATAAAGCGATTTCTGCAAAGTACAAAAGCAGTAGAACCATTGGGCGTTAGCGGCTTTCAGTTGTCTCTTGGTCTTTTCTTTGCTGGGCTTTGACTCGCATGCATGCTTGCTTTTCTCTGTGCTGTCTCAGGTGTTGATACAGTTTGGTAGTGTTGCCGCGGGATGTGGTGATTTTAACTTCTTAAGTTTTACACAACGCGTCTCTCTCTTCAACGTCGCCTTACCTCAAATCTAAGTATCGCCATTTGATAGATGTTGCAGGGTTTTTTTTCTTTTTTCGCGACCAACTCACTCTCAGCCTGGGCTCGCTCATGCTCCTGCATGTTGGTCACTGCGAACTGTAACGAGTAGTCACGCAACCATACCCGCTGCACAGACCAGGGCGGCGTCTGAATTGTTTTTTTTGCCGATGAAAGTTCCGAACTCTTAGGGACGCCCTGGTGGCTCATCGGTCTAATCGCGCGCACCATGAAGGCTGTGTCTTTCTCGCAGCGACCTGGGTACGATTCCGGCTTGGGTCATTTCCCGCATGTTCTCCTCAACCTTGCTGTATATCTCCTCTGTACAACAAACTAATAAAGGAAAAAAAATCTTTAAAAAGAAAGTTCCTAACTCCTAAAAAAAAAAAAAAGATCCGGAAATGATTGCAACCATGAGAAGTGCCTTCGAATAATTTTAATGTTAAGGAAAGGTGTCTCACTGCTTCCTAATTTACCTCCTTTAGTATAGGGTGCATAGTCTACAGTACCCCTTTCGAAAAGAAAGGAAATCAATCCGTTCCACAACTCTGCGCAGCAGCAGTATTTAAAGTGGCGACCATTCATCTGGCTAATCCTGTGAAGAAACATATGTGATGGGCAGGGGACTGATGATTACGTTACCTGCTTTAAGTGCATTCAGATTTTCTAATGAGCGCGGATGTCTTCCTATTCCTTACGGGTAGGAATTCCCGTTTGCACCTTTCCTTTATCTTTAGAGGTTTTCCACATGGGTTCAAGAAAAGTGGTTTGGAATTAGTGTATAGGACGTAATATTTTGTCTATTCGGATGCAGCCCAGAATAACTTGTGGGCGTAACGTCAACAGACTCCATACAATTAAAGGAGAGGTAGTAATGTTCACTGACGCGCTCATGTTTATTTAGATTAAATCGCAAATCGCAGCCTTTTTTGCGGTTATGCAATCGCACAGCTTGACATCGCGATTGCAATTGCGATTGCCACTGCATCACTCACCGGCATGATTCTGTCATTGACATTACTAAATAGGCCCAGGAATACTTCAAGAAACCACTGTCTGTAAACACAGTCTGCCGTGCCATCCACAGATGCCACCTAAAACTTTATCATGCAAGAAGGAAGCCATTGTTGAGCATGATCCAGAAACGCCGCTGTGTTCTGTGGGCCAAGGCTCATTTAAAATGAACTGTAGCAAAGTGGCAAAGTGTCCTGTGGTCAGACGAGTCCAAATTTGACATTCTTGTCAGAAAGCATGGGCGTCGTGTCCTCCGGGCTAAAGAGGAGAAAGACCACCCCTCCTGTTATCAGCGTTCAGCTCAAAAGCCAGCATCTCTGATGGTATGGGGATGCATTAGTGCATATGGTGTGGGACACTTGCATGTTTTAAAAAGCACCACGAATGCTGAAAGGTATTTAAAGGTTTTAGAGCAACATATGCTCCCCTCCAGAAGACATCTTTTCCAGGGAAGGCCTTGTATATTTCAGCAGGACAATGCAAAACCACATACTGCAGCTATTACAACAGCATGGCTTCGTAGTAGAAGAGTCCGTGTGCTGAACTGGCCTGCCTGGAGTCCTGATCTTTCACCGATTGAGAACATTTGGTACATAAATAAACGAAAAGTCCGTCAAAGGAGACCCAAAACTCTCCAGCAGCTGGAAGCCTGTATTAAACAGAAGTGGGATCCAATTTCAATGGCTAAACTCAAGAAACTTGTCTTCTCAATGCCCAGACGCCTCCACTCTGTGTAAAAAGAAGAGGGGATGCTACACCATGGTAAACAGGCCCCTGTCCCAACTTTTTTGAGACCTGTAGCAGCCATCAAATTTGAAATGAGCTCATTTTGTGGATAAAATTGTAAAATTTCTCAGTTTCAAGATATCCATGTTATCTCTGTTCTATTGTGAATAAAATACTGGCTGGTGTGATTTGAAAGTCATTGCGTTTTGATTTTATTCACAATTTACACTCTGTCCCAACTATTTCGGAATTGGGGTTGTACCATCCAGATGCCTTTATTAAGGGATGGCCTTGCTCACCTCAGCAAAACCATGCCAAACACCATATTTTGCACTTATTACAACAGCATGGCTCTGTAAAAGAAGAGTCCGGGTGCTAAAGTGGTCTGCCTACAGTTCAGACCTGTCACCCACTGACAATATTTGGCACATTATGAAAGAAAGAATATGACAAAGGAGGCTGCAAAGTATTAAGCAGCTGAAATCCTACATGAAGCAAAAATAGGAAAACATTTTGCTTTCAAAACTACAGCAGTTGGTCTCCTTAGTTCCCAAATGCTTACAGGGTGTTGATTGCAGAAACACGTGATGCAACACAGTGGTAAACATGCCCCTATGCCAACTTTTTCGAAATGTGTTGCAGGCATCAAATTCAAAGAGAGCACATATTTTTGAAAAAGTAATAAAATATCTCAGTTTCAACATCTGATCAATTGTCTTCGTACTATTTTCAAATAAATATAAAGCTTAAATGATTTGAAAATCATTGCATTCTGTTTTTATTTACATTTTACACAGTGTCCCAACTTTTTTGGAAATGGGGTTGTACAATAATGGAGACCCCGGCATGTTTACCGACTGAAGTCATATATAAGGCAAGGCATAGGCAAAGTCTGTCCCGACTCCCGAGCCAGCTGGCTCATCAGGCTGGTGCTCAACTCTGGTGGTGTCTGTAGCAGGAAGCTACTACAAGCAATGCTCCTCCCCCTGAATGGGATGCTTGTCCATTGCAGATTACTCCCCAGCTCTTAGACAGGTTTCCCAAACCATTTGCTGGCACCGAATTGTACACCTGTGTGGAGTGAGGCACTGCAGGAGTCAGCCGCTTTTGCCGAAGGATACACCTCGAAAGCTGTGGCAAGGAACTTTTGATCCCAAGTCAAGCACACCTACCCTCTGCGCTACCGCGTCCCCCATATCAGGTAAATTGCACTTTCAAAGCTCCAGCATTCAGTCCCCTCAATTCAAAAACAACCACTGACTGTCAGTGAAAAGAGAGGTGATGCTACACTGTGGTGAGCATGCACCAGTCCCAGCCTCACTGGAATGCGTTGCAGGCATCACATTTCTTGTTCTGTCCAGGACTTTTTATGTCAGTTTTTTGCTTTGGGCTTTTACTCCACATTTTATCTGTTTTAAGTATAATTGGTAACTTGTGTTCATTTTGTTGGACTAAATTCGACAGGTTTTCAAAAACAGAATGATTAACCCCCATGTAAAAAACACAAAAAAATTGTTTACTACCTCGAGAGTATTTCCGCCATTTCATATTTTTTCCCATAAAAAGATTTTTTTTTACATCAATTTGACTTCCACACTGATATGAGACTGTTGACCTCCAAAGCTGTCAGCAGCCAGTTAATCTATCAGATCGCATTTTGCGATGCGATACCGCTTATCGCCAGCCCTGTATCTGCCCGGATAACACATCCTATGATCACACGCCATTCTATGGTACAAAAGGTTACTGGCTCAAACCCAGAGTGGTACCGTCAAGACATGTTCGCAAGTCTTCCAGCTGACATGATATTCATTATGGTGAAACTGACTTATAAATATGCTGTCTCCTTAAACTCCAAAGCATCCAATGGCAAGAATGTCTTGAACAAAATTTCATTCATTTACATTTCCAATTTTGGTATCACAAATCTCCTATATCCTCTTGTCAACATCTCATTATTTTCTTCATCCTCTACTACTCCACTTCTGCACAGCCACGTCCCATTGCTGCACATCTGCTGTAATTGTATTTTTTGCACATAACAACACATATGATTGAAACCATTGCTGTCAAAAGGGACTTATTCAGCACTGGTCTTTCTTAAATTAAGTTTCCTCCACTTTCATGGTATTCAGGCAATGTTTTGATTATTGTGCAGCATAATAGCAATTCTAGAGCTGGTATTTTTGTCCACACAAAAGCTGAATGTTCATAGATCTTAACTTAAAGAAGCTGTGTCACAATCACTGCGCATGCTCACAACTTTGAATGAAGTAAATCCACTCAACTGCAAGCCAAAATCTAGATGGTATTTTTCTTCTTCAATGATTATTGGGGATGGCAACCAGCTTACATTCTTTGTATCCCTTGGCTAAAGCTTAGAATAGCACTTTGAATCTTTGAATTTCCATAGAAAGCTCCGGAATATAAAAAGCATAATGCAGGAGTAACTAAAATATAGAAATACAATGCAAAAAATTGGCAAGGATTGAATCAGATTATGACTCACAGTCAAGCAGATTTACTCTCCTTGGATGTAAATTCTGAGCATGGGCAGTAAACATGACAGAGATCCTTTAAGCATGCACCCCTCAATATGAAAGCTCTCAGATGAAGTCTGAAAATCTTCTCTCAAAATACAGTACATATAAAAATCAACATTTGAAAAAAGTATGAGGTAATTTTTGTTAGTATGACAATATACTATACTTTAAAGTAGAATGAGAAGCACCCAGGTACTGCAATCATGCTTAAAGTCATTATCTGCTCATGTCGAAATAATTAATAGATAATTGCAAAGGCTCCAATATTAAAACATCAAAAGTCAGAAGTGGCATAAGGAGGTTGGATGTCTGAATTCTCCTTTCATAAGCAGTGGAGTAAATCTATACATGCTTGACTACATATCAGTAAGTGAACATAAAAAGCGATGAAGAACAACATTTCTGAATCATCTTACCTATGGCAGCTAGTTGGATGGAGAGTGATAAAAGTGACAAGAGAGACATTTTTCATTGCTTTCACCAGTTCCTGGATGTCAAACTGTGCACGGCGGTTTGCTAGACTATTCTTATGACAGGCTTCCTGTGTTACACTTCCTGTACATTTATTATAAGAGGCATGGCCTTTAGATAGGGAACGTCTGGGCGTATGCTTGTGCTTACTTCCTGTTTTCGTGTTTTCACAGTTTGAACTTCCGTGGGAAACTCAGAACATCATGAATTAAAATGAGTAAAATTTTAAAAAGTTTTGAAATTTGGAAAGAAGCTCTGGGAAGTCTGTTAAAGTAACACAGAATGGATATGGGGAGGAGTGGGGAGGGGCAAGTGGGCAGGTCTTTTTTTTAAATACATTAAATAACACCTTCCTGTTTTGAGAAACTTTTTAGCTATTATCCCTAATATCGTAATAAATGTTTCCAATCAATAAAAACAACAAACCGCTTGAAATGGTTCTTTTTGGTTACAACCTAAACTCCAGAAGAATTGGTATAATGTGTAAAATAGGTGTATGTAAAAATAGCATGCTGTAATTTGCAAATTCCTTTTAACTGGTATTCAGTTGAAAAAAAGTGAAAAGACAAAATGGGAATTGTTAACTCGTCAACTTTTTTTTTTTTTTTTTTTTTAATAGCTTCTTCTATGAGGTGGTCACTTCTCCATTGAGTGTCTAAAGAAAACAGATATTTGAAATGGATTGTAATAACTAATTGGCTGTGCATTGGGTGACATATCAAGGGACTTTTAAAACCATGAGTAACATTTTGAATTGGGTGAAAATAGTCAACAATTTTTAATCAAAAATGCCATTTCTCCTCCAAGGTGGTCCTCACATCACTTGCCCTGTGAGGCATGCTTGATGCGCCATAAATCTGCTTTTTGTCTGCTTTTTTGACAAGCAGATCTGTTTCCTTTTGCAGAAAGCCTTCCTGGCGGAACTTGAGCCTGCTGAAGTTAGGTGATTGTTATTCGTCCGACATGATGAAATTGCCAGTTCATTATCGTGTTAACGTATGGGTTTTAAAGGGAATGACACTAGCTGATCTGATTTGCCTTAATGGAACCAAACCCCGCCCCCACTGTTATTTATTATCGTGGCGTAAGTTTAGCATGAACAAATTTTTTTTTTTCATTTATCAATAAAAAGATGAGTGCACTGCAAGAGACAGAAGCCAACTTGGTTGGGTATGACCAGTGGCAGGAAATATAGCTGTGATGGGGTGTTGCATAGATGGTGATGTCACGCTCCGTCATCAGGAAGTGGTGCTGACCAAGCACATTAAAGCTAATGCTCAAGATGCTATAAAGGCATTTTAGCTTTGCAATGGCAAGATAACAAGGAGCAAAAGCAGACAAGGATACAGCTTCTTCAGCTTTTGAAGAAAAAAAAAGTACAGTCAACAGAAAGTCTCCACGTCAAAAAAAGAAGGCAATAAAAAATGCTGCAAAAACATGAATAGGTATCAACATTTCCCACATGGAAAGAATCTATATGAACATATATGCAACCTATATGCTGCATATATGCAGCATATAAGCCAAATTCAGGTACAAATATGTGCTTATAGAGGGCATATAGGTCTCCTATATAGCTCATATACCCAGTGGCAGGTTCGGTTTGTCATACCTATTGTATAGCTCATATCTCACTTTTGCAACTGTCATACATGATGCCTAGCTCATATTTCTATCCTCAAGGTAATATCTGCATATTAGTCCAAATTCCCTTACAGAAATAACAAGAATTTCATGCAATAACTTATTAATTGCATGTGAACATGTGAAATTGGCATCACATTTGATCCTAAATACATGTTGACATGTGACAACGACATGTTATGTGTAAACCAGTCATTATTAACTATGGCAAGTGAGAGGAGACAAAAAGCTATGATATCAACACAAATATCTAATACTATTTGTTAAATTTTTTTCCTGAAACATTAACAATAACAAGGTCATCAATTCTTTCTTGACCATACTTATTTCCATTCTATGAAGATTGAATTGTGTATTGTGGAAGAGAAGGAAATGTATAAAAACAAAATGGTTTGATTATGTTTATTTCATCAATTAAGCATTTTTTCAAGTTTAAGTCACTGCCAGATTCACTACATTAGATAAAATTGGATTCACATCATTACAGCTCATACACATCCACTGAAAGGTTATACACTACACTGTTACATCCACCAAATGCAATGTTTTCTATCTTGTCTGTAATGCAGTTTCTAGATGAATATGGCTCAGAGGTCCTTAGTCTAAATGTAGCAAAATAAAACAAAAATAACAAAATAAAAGTACACAGAAGAACATGTATTCAAATAAACATGCCTTTCAAAAGTCATTTTCATCCCCACATCTATTCGAGCATTTCACTGTGGTTCATGAATTTGAAGACAAAGTCTACATTTCTGTTCACAGTTTTAATGAACAGACACTCATCTTTTATTTGAGATGCTTGTATAGCAACTAAAGGACCCAGATTTTTTCCTACAGGCATGAAATAAAAAGGATTCTTAAAGTCCCACACGGAAAGAACCTATATAAACATATAGGTTTTAATCCCCGCCTTGTATCAACCAGCAGTGGTCGGCAGCTCTTTTCAGAAGTAGCGCGCAATTGGCCAATGCGCTACAGGGATGCAAATTGCGAAGGGCCTGCTGGGAAGGGTTATGTAGATTAGAATTCCCCTAGGCGCATCCTGTTGGCTAGACGGGCGCTCATAAATAAGATTCTGACCAAGGAGAGTTGGTCTGTTTTGTGCCCTCATTCTGAGCTTGCGAAATTTTGCCCAGTAAATATATAAATAGCAATTGCTAATGGCCGCGGGCTGTGTACACTCTCCTGAATTGTTAACAGGGGGCTGCATATGCAAATAAGCCAAAGAACTTGTACATAGTTCCCTAATTGGATATCCCAAATTCGGGTGGGACAGGAAATGCCAAATAAAAAAAGAAAAAAAAAGTAAGAGTTTTAATTGGCTGTACCCATAATATATGAAAACGGCCAATTTTATGTATGTCGCATATATACTCAGTCAAAAAAGAAACTTCACACTCGTTTGGAGGTTGATAAGTTGAACATACAAGAAAAGTGGTTTTAAATAATGATTTAATTCCATTCTGTACCCATTAAGGACGGTGTACCATAAAAATCATGTTCATAATGTAACCAGTTCCACCGAAATGCTCTGAAATGTAAGAGAGTAAAAATGGTAAGTTACAACTTGATGAAAGCATGTCAATAGCGCGTATGCCCTCCATGAGCGTTCACAACTGCGACGCAACGTCTCCTCATGGATTGAATGATGCGTCTGAACACAGCTTGGGGTATGCGTCGCCATAATTGAACCAACATGGCACCAAGTTCCTGCAAATTCTGTGGAGGGTTCCTTACTTGACGGAGTCTTCTGCCCAACACATCCCATACATGTTCTATGGGATTAAGGTCGGGAGACCTTGAGGTCCACTCCATGACATTGATGCCAGCATTCCTAAGAAAATTCCGCGTTAAATTGGCCATATGAGGTCTGGCATTATCGTGTTGGAATGGCAGACCTGGGCCATGAGCTGCCATGAATGGCAAAAGCTCTGTATCCTGCAGCAGTTAGGTTTCCTTGAACGACCACCAGTCGGGAACGGGCAGGACCATTAAAGGCACCCCAAACCATAACACTACCGCCCCCAAAACGGTCCACTTCCTGCACACAACACTGGGCGTTGTGTTCACCGCGTCTCCTCCAAACTCTAACTCTCCCATCAGCGAAGTGCAAAGTGAATCTGGATTCGTCACTAAAAACGGCCCTATTCCAATCACGCTGAGTCCATATCAGATGTCGTTGTGCCCAGAGAAGCCGTTGACGTCGGTGTAACTGGGTTAAAATTGGTCCACGATATGGCCGACGTGCATGGAGACGAGCAGTGCGCAGGCGATTACGTATGGTTTGGGCAGTCACACGACCTCTAAACAATTCATTCCTAGTGGACGTTGCAGTGAGAAATCGATTACGCAAATGACGTAAGACAATTTGTCGGTCTTCTGCTTGTGTCGTCACGCGTGGTCTACCCGAATGAGGTCGGTCTGCTGTGGTGCCAGTTCGTTGGAGACGTGTCCGAAGATCATGGATAGTCCGTCGACTGCATCCCATAACCCTGGCAACGTCAGTGACCGACGTTCCCGTATTCAGCATGCCAATGGTACGTTCACGTTGAATGTTTGACAGTCGTGGCATTGCAAATCAACGGATAATTGACTGTAAGAACTTGTTTTTCCGAGATGTCACTCTACCGTGCTAACGTGGGCTCAACTGCACGTGTCTCATTAGGTCACGTGACTAGGAACACGAGGAAACATGCTTTTACCTTGATGTATGCTCGCACGTGCTGCATGCTTGTGCACGTCGGAGTTGCTGTGTGTCATGATGTCTTTGACAACGCATTTACCCCTAATAATAATAATAATATCTCTTGTATTAAGTTTCAAGAAAATATTTAGAAATTTAAGAGTGTGAAGTTTCTTTTTTGACTGAGTAAAAAACCTATATCTGGCCCTATATTAAAACCTATATGTTTATATAGGTTCTTTCCGCGTGGGTTTCTACTCCAGATGCAAGGCGATAAAAGAATGGCAAGGGATTTTGAGCGAACTCAGGATGGCTTTGTTTTTGCTGCAAGTAATAATTAAAAGCAGTTTATTTTTATTTGAGTACTATTTTCTTTAGTTTGGACACCCGAAGCCCAGTGTGATTTTGCAAGATTGCAATTTATTGTAGTGACAGATTACATTATCCCCGGGCCAAATTTGATCGCATGCAGGTTGCCAACTGAAAAGTGCTACTGATGTTCACATTGTAGTGAGATATTTAACTTTATATTTAGTGATTCAGGGAATCGTAAAAAAAAAAAGTCCACTTGTTCAAAATTGCTGTTTTATGTTCCCTGTAGACATTTGTATCCCAGGATTAATAAATTGGTCGGCCATGCCTCAAATGTTAATGCTTAGAGCTTGCTAAAGTTAGTGTGCGATTTAGCAGCCAATAATACCTAAACTCTTTTCTTAAGCTGACAAGGGCTAAAAAAAAAGACATACTAATTTTCAAAATAAATATGAAAATAATGGCAGTTATTCGCAATGTAAGGAGACCCGTAAGAAGTTGTTGGTACATTAATAAAAACCAAGAACGTTGTCCCGATGAAGGACCAGACTCCGATGTTCGTAGCAAAAGCAGGAAAAAGTTTATTACACAGCCGGCCGTGGGAACAACAGCGTGATGCAAAGTTCCAAATTCATTCATTTTGTAAGAAACTTAATACATGTTAAAGTACAGATATTTGCATATGATTTCTTTAATGTTATCAGAAGTTGGTGCTGATTGGTTCTAGGGTTTACACATTAGTGAAAAGGAATACTCTTCAATTGGGCCTCTCCTGAACCACTCAACTTAATTGGTTCAACAGATTCCCAACCCTCGGAAGTGAGCTCCATATGTGGGCATACGGAACCTCCAACTAGGAGGTGCTTGTGCGCATCGTGTTCTGTCAGAACTGAAGACAAACGGAGATCCCAGCTGGAAGTCGCAAATAGGCGATATTGTCCTGTCGGACCCGACGGCTTCTCTTTATCTCCTAATACACATTCATCACCCATTGATCAAACCGTCCAGCTCACCTCATATTGCTAACACCTAAAAATCCTGTTTCCCAACAAAGTGTAGGAGATGCTTCTTGCTTTCAGTTTTTTTTTTGGTGATGTTATGGGTTACCTGCGTTAGATAATGTTTTTAATGCCAATGTTTTCAAATGTTATGTTACATTATGGTATATTAGGCTTTTAGATTACATAAGCAACCTTTGTATCTTAAATAACAAAACAAACATTGGATTGTTGCACTGGAAAACTTGATTAATTCATTGTTCACCATCTTCATGGTATTCACTAGCTTGTTCCTTAAAAGGTGATACATACACAATTTTTATGGAACTCATGATTTTAAATGAGCAGGGCTTCCTGAAAGGTCTAGAATAAAAGTATTTATTTTCCTACAAAAACATTTTTCAATATGATTTTATATAAATATTCTTTTTTTAAAATTTTCCAATCATTTTTTGGTCCAAAATGAGTCCTCTGTCTGAAATGTGTCCTTGAAGCGAGTGCTTAAAGCACTTCATTTGCAACTCGACAGCAAATTCCCCCCAGACTCAATAGATGAGAGATAAAACATTCCACATCTCATCAAATCTTCAAATCTCCTGAGTCACGTCATCAGGGCGTTAAAGCCGAGATGGCCTGCGTGGCCGCTGTTCAGCAAACTTACATTGTTCCACTGTAATTTGTCCAACTAGTCCTTATGATGACAGGGCCACAGTTCTGCTATTGCCTAGTGTCACAGAATTACCAGATGAAAGTTACAAATGCCCTGTTTTGATCTTTGATGCCATTATTTATTAATATATATATTTTTTACCTTTATTTAAACAGGGAAACCCATTGAGACCCAGGTCTTATTTGCGATGGTGCCCTGGTAACAGTCATAACTAAATAACTCGGTCGCCTCAGGGACCTAGTCGTGTATCTCCCCGATCCCCAAATTTCGGATAAAATGGCCGCCGGCAGCCATATTGGACGTCCAAAATTGCCGAAAATCGGTCTTGAGCATTGTCAAAGAAATATCTTCGCCTGTGCAAAATTAGAAAAAATTCCTGTAATAATTTTTGCTTCCAGAACCCTTAACAGAAAATCTCTGCGGGTGCGGCGACGGCCCCCGAACTAAACCCATAGTATCTCCCGACTATCTTCGTCGGGGAGATACGATAACATCACAGAAATATAAACAATATGCATTATAATAAACAATGAAACCATCATTCATCAATACATTCCACCAATAATGATTTGGCATCTTTATTTAAAACACACATGAACATCAACTTTATAATCATTTATCATATTTTTGAATTTCTCCAAAAAGATTAAGGTATCTAAACAACATGCCTCAAATAATTCAGGCCATAAAAAAAGCCAGAGGAGTAGTGTTGTGATTTATAATCCTCAACAGCAGCAACTAAGTGCTAATACTGATTTTTTTGCAGAGGATTTCAGAATTCTTTCCTCAACGCTGAGTGATTCCACATTTTTTTCTTCCACGTGATTAGGAAAAAAATACATGCCATTAATTAAAATAATTCAATCTAATTTGAGTTGTGTTTCATAAAGCCTGAGTGTTAAGCTTAAACAAAAATTTCTGTGCATCATGTCTGCAATTTACTTGCTATGAAGTAAATAAGCTGGATGAACATCCTCCGTATGCGATGATTTCATAATTTTTGCCAACTGAGCACTTGTAGGAGCTTCTGAGCTGATGTCTTAGACTGTGCTCTTTGCCAAATCATCAAAACACCAACTGATGAAACTGTGAAAGGTTTAAGCCAGGGGTGGGGAACCTTTTCCAGAAAGGGCCGGTGTGGGTGCAGGCTTTCATTCCAACTAGGTAATTACACACCTGATTCTTCTAATCAAGGTCCTTAGCAGAGATCCCAGAGGTTGATAAGTAGAATCAGGTGTGTAGCTGCTTGGCTGGAATGAAAGCCTGCACCCACACCGGCCCTCGAAATCGATAAGGTTACCCACTCCTGGTTTAAGCCATTAAGCTTTGAAGGGCGAGGTTTTGGCTTCCCTATGTTACAGCCGATGAACCGCCACTGGTTTTTACAACTGTCTTTTTCGCCCTTTTCTTGCGATTGTGGGCGCAGCATTGTTCTTTAATAATTTATGTATCTCCTCTATTTTAACTCCGATCACGATGCCGACGGGTGAAAGGAACAAAAAAAGAAAAAAATGCCGAATTACAGTCGGCAGCCGCAATGTGCGGCAAATTGACGAAGTTATGGAGGTACTGAAATTCTCTTAGGTTGCGTGTTGTGTGTTGATAAAGCTTGGTAAGTGGTCTTCATAGCCAGTATCTAGCGCTGTTGTCAGTGTGAGTGTTGGAATGACAGGAGAAAGTCCGAATTTCGCGGGTGGCAGAAGATGGACAAAATGGCTATATATGATTATTTTTTCAATGACCCGGCGTTTGATTGGAAGGTCCTTCGCTTGTACTTGCATTAGCTATAGCAATGCCCAATCGATGTCCCAGTGCAATACTGAGCCAATTTCCAAGACCGCAAGCGGGGAAAAATACGGGAAACGTTTTCTTTCAAGAATGGTTTTGATTTGCATAGCGCACGCTGATTGGTCACTTTATGTGAGGAATATCTGAGACTACGGACCTTTACTTTTCATTAGCTAAAGTAATGACCTAAAGCTCCATGGTGGATTTGCTGCTGGGCCCTCAAGGTAGCGGCAGACTTTGCTGTGGTGCCCCTTATATGGAGGCACATTTGCCGTAGTGCCCTTATATTTTCAGCATGGACCACAGCAACTTTTGCCGTGCCCCTTATCACCTGTAGTTCGAGGCCTGCGATTACTACACACCAGTCCGACCACAGCATTACACATTAACTTTTCTTACTTTAGTCATTATTTCAAGTGCTCTGGTAGCATACTCAAACATTACTTGCAGCAATAATTATTGCTGTAATCCAGACATTTATATATTTTCTGTAAGCCAAGCTACATATAGATTACCTGAAAAACGGCCAGCCATTTACAACCCCAATTCCAAAATAGTTGGGACAAAGAGTAAATTGTGAATAAAATCAAAACGCAATGACTTTCAAATCATAACAGCCAGTATTTTATTCACAGTAGAACAGAGATAACATAGCAAATGTCGAAACTGAGAAATTTTACGATTTTATCCACAAAATGAGCTCATTTCAAATTTGATGGCTGCAACAGGTCTCAAAAAAGTTGGGACACAGGCAAAAATGGCCTGAAAAAAGCAATTAATAAGAGAATCAGCTGAAAGAACATTTAGTAAGTAATTAAGTTAACTGGCATCAGGTGTGTAACATGATTGGCTAGAAAAGGGATGTCTTAGAGAGGCTGAGTCTCTCAGAAGTAAAGATGGCCAGAGGCTTTCCAACCTGTGAAGGTTTGCGTAAAAATATTGTGGAATACTTTAAAAACAATGTTCCTCAACGGCTTTGAAGGTCTCATCACCGACAGTGCATAACATCATCAAAAGATTCAGAGAAACTGGAAAAATCTCTGTGCATAAGGGACAAGGCCGAAGACCTTTACTGGATGCCCGTGATCTTCGAGCCCTCATACGCCACTGCATCACTCACTAGCATAATTCTGTCATTGACCTTACTAAATGGGCCCAGGAATACTTCAAGAAACCACTGTCTGTAAACACAGCCCGCCGTGCCATCCGCAGATGCAACCTAAAACTCTATCATGCATTGATGCATGCAGCCATTGTTGAACATGATCCAGAAGCGCCGCCGTGTTCTGTGGGCCTAGGCTCATTTAAAATGGACTGTAGCAAAGTGTCCTGTGGTCAGACGAGTCCAAATTTGACATTCTTGTTGGAAATCATGGGTGTCATGTCCTCCGGGCTAAAGAGGAGAAAGACCACCCTCCTGTTATCAGCGTTCAGTTCAAAAGCCAGCATCTCTGGTGGTATGGGGATGTATTAGTGCATATGGTGTGGGACACTTGCATGTTTTAAAAAGCACCATGAATGCTGAAAGGTAAATAAGGTTTTAGAGCAACATATACTCCCCTCCAGACGACATCTATTCCACGGAAGGCCTTCTGTATTTCAACAGGATCATGCAAAACCACATACTGCAGCTACTACAACAGCATGGCTTCGTAGTGGAAGAGTCCGTGTGCTGAACTGGCCTGCCTGCAGTCCTGATCTTTCACCGATTGAGAACATTTGACACATAATTAACCAAAAAGCACGTAAAAGGAGACCCAAAACTCTCCAGCAGCTGGAAGCCTGTATTAAACAAGAGTGGGATAAAATTCCAATGGCTAAACTCAAGAAACTTGTCTCCTCAATGCCCAGACGCCTCCACTCTTGTGTTAAAAAGAAGAGGGGATGCTACACCATGGTAAACAGGCCCCTGTCCCAACTTTTTTGAGACCTGTAGCAGCCATCAAATTTGAAAAGAGCTCATTTTGTGGATAAAATTGTAAAATTTCTCAGTTTCAACATTTGCTATGTTATCTCTGTTCTATTGTGAATAAAATACTGGCTGTTGTTATTAGAAAGTCACTGCGTTTTGATTTTATTCACAATTTACACTTTGTCCCAACTATTTCGGAATTGGGGTTGTAGCATTATCTAGCATTATCCCCATTATTCCCATTCCCTCAAGCAATGCAGCCAACTGCGGTTTAAAAATGAATCTGGCTTGCCTAGCTAGCCAATGTTGCTACTAGCAGCAATTTTGCCATTCAGAACACTGCTCTACTTGGGTGAATTTTTCACAAAAGAATATCTTGACATGGAGCGAAGCGCGAATTTTGTTCATACGCGCCCTTCACGCGCCATCCACATCACATCGCACCTCGTCTCCTGCACGATTCGCATCGCCCGGCGCAAACTAGCGTCTTTACGTGTGTATTTGCGTCTTTGCACTGAATTTGAGTGTAATCCGGTTGCACAAAAAATTTGTTTCGCGTTCGGTGGAAACCCAGCATAAGAATGCTTAGCCCATGCAAAATTCGTCCATTTTGGCACTGATCAGACTGCAGGAGTTTCTGCAAAATCAACTTCAGAAGACCTCAGTTTTCTTTCCAAATATTCTCAGACAAAACAAAATCAGAGGGCTCTCACCTTCAGCAAGAAAGTCTCATTCTCCATCTTCCCTTCTTTGACTGATGACTTTGCATTCTTGGGCTTGAGCAGCTTCTCCTCTTCATCTTCATCTGAGCTCTCCGCAGCCTAATGGAGGAAAGGGTAGTCATGAAGGTCAGGATAATGTGGAGGCCGAAAAACAAGACTGTGTTAAGCTGGACACCGCTCCTTGGGTTCATTCCAATCTTTTGTTCTTCACAGCTTTACTATCTCTCTTTCATTTCTTACAAAAAGAAACAGCCAACAAAAATACGACAGGAGGACACATAAGCATCGGCAAGATTGAACACAAGGTAAATTTGTGATATTTGTTATTGAATTATTACACAATTAATCAGGGTACAGGACGGGGGAGGAGCAGAGAGGGAGGGGCGGTGGTGTTCGTAATCCATATCTCTTTCGTGCTCTTCTCCAAAGTTACTGACTCCAGCTTCAATGAAGTTCCCTCCATAGCTACGAGGGAGACTTCACATGGAGTGACACTCTGTAGTGAGGTGCTGGTGGACAAAGATCGGTTTGGGAAAGGGGCCTTGTATCAATGGGGATTCTCTCCCTTTTGACCTTGGAAACATTTTCCTCCTCAACTTTGACCTCAGGTGATGAATCAGTTCCATAATTCAGACAATTAAAATAGCTATATCACGATTACTGCGCATGCTCAGAGCTGACATCCTAAGAAAGTGAATCTGCTTGACTGCCATCCTTGCCAATCCATCTTCGTTTTGCATAGCACTTATATATTTTAGTTACTCAGACATACTTTTTACATTAATGAGTTTTCTATGGAAATTCGAGGATTCAAAGCACTATTTTTGCGCTTCCGCTGAAGGATAAGAAGACTAAGATGGTTTTCCTCACCAATAATCACAGAAGAAAAATACTTCAAGAGCCCATAAAATATACAATTTTAAACGAAATTCCATCAATCTGATAACATAATGATACCATTTTCTTGGTGGATCATCCATCAGCATCCCTAGGAATAGCTTTCAAAAATATTGTATGAATCGCTTTGACAGACGCCACTTCTGAGCCCGCTTTCGCCCTTGACATCACAATGTCAAACATCCATCTGCTTAGTGCGACAGTTCAAGTGAAATGGCATGTTTTAGGCCTTTTTTTTTTTTGAAACAAAATGGTAAACTGTTGTGTGCCTAGTTGCACAAATTGTTCTTCTAAAACTTAAGGCATAAGTTATCAGAAAATATCAACCGTACCACTACCACATCTACAATGGTCCTGGATAGGCGGAATCAGAGGAGAAAATCTACCGCCATTGGAGAACTGTTGTGTGTGCATAACACATATAATGGTATCATTGTGTTCGCAGATTGATGGAATTTCACAAAAAATGTCTATTTTAGGGGCTAAGCGTTCCTTCAAACAATAAAAACATTTGAATTGGTATATATTAATTATTTACAGTTCAAATGAACAATTACACTTTTATTTAAACTAAAATGTTCTCAATTGAATTAGGGCAGTATATATTAAAAATTTCAAACTGCAGAATTTCTGGGCTTAATACCGACACTTACCCCACTTATACTGATGTTGCATCCAGTAAGCAATTATGGGCAATTCCAAGCTAAAAACAAGTGTTGCCACTAAACATGGCCATGTCCCCCGCCAGGTCACTGAAATCGACTGGGGTCGGCATATCACACTAATACACATTGAAGCCAAAGATGAATGAAATCGGTCAAACCGTTTTTGAGATATCGCGTTCACAACAAACAGGACGTGAAGAATGGATAGACGGACGGATGGAGCTGAATATGTCCCCCGCTCCGCTCGCTACCGTGGCAGCGGAGGACAAAAAAAAAGAAAATTTAGAAAATTTTCCAAATTGACCATGTTGGATTTGCTTCATACTTCATGCAAATAAAGGCCACTGCACCCAACAACAAATTACAAATTTTTTGGTTTACATCTCCTTCAGGATCTGAGATACAGAGGCTTTGAAAAGGGATCATTGCCCTAATAAGCAAGTGCTGCGAAAAATGCTAAATTCTACAAGTCATTACTTCTGAACCATTATGGCTACCTTCTTGAAATTTTCAGGGATTGTTGAACACTGTGGCCTATAGTTGCATATTTGCCATGCTATGGCCATCTGAAATTAGTATTAGAAACATTACTTTGTGCATTGGAGCACATTCTATCTTCACACTGAACCAATTTTTATGCCTCGGTGCGCATGCGCAAGCGGGGCAGACGGTAGTTCGTTTGTGTGTCTGTCATTCTGTCTGTTACCGGGATAGCCGCTCCGCCGGTCAAAATAAAGTCCTAGGATATGGCTCTATGGGTTAAATGCCATGTTATCTTGGATTTTAATTTGCCATATTTTTGAGATAGAGCTTTGTTTTCGACTTATAGCACTATTTGACACTTCCATAGACTCCAATAGGAATCGAGGAATGCGGAAGTAATGCGTGTCATGGGGAAAGCAATTGTTCCAAACAAATAATTCATTTTCATTGGAACACGCTTGCAGGTAAGTTTATTAAATGACTGCATTTTTGGGAAATTTGTCGCATTAGCTGGCCCCTAATGAATTTTGTTGTTAGCGTCACTTTCTGTACCCAGCTTTAGTTTATGTTGATCGTCAGATAACAACCTGTTAAATTCGTATTATAGTTAAAGTAGATGACGTGAGCGCCTCTGAACGATCTAGCATAACCACTTCATTTGTTCATTTAGCTACCTTAAATTAATTGCAGTTATTGGTGTTCGTTTGAGAACAAAGTTTATATTCACTTATTAGATTCGCTGATAGTTTCAACCGCATTTTATTTCTAACTAGTTAATTTTGTTGCCTACCACACTACTTCTGTTCACTCGAAGGTTCTGCGATTCAGTGCGAAAATAAATGGAAACAGCTTAAAATGTCAAATCTATTCGATACACCGATTTGATCGCATAGCAGCAAGTAATGTCATTAGGCTACGCAGGCGCGCGGGAAGATGTTTGAATTAGGGGGGCTGCCAACCGAAAGTAGAAGAGTGACGTCATTTTTTTTTAAAAAAAATATTTATTTATTTTTTATTATTATTATTTTTTAAATAGCGCTGCATGAGGGCGTTATGACAATGTTGGTCTTTGCAACAGCGGTCATAGCAACTAAGGGTGCAAACGAGTACTGGAATAAAAGAATACTCGTCATATAAATCATGACTGATTACAAAAAATTATAATTTATAATCGTTTTGTTGTCCTGGGGCCTGAATTTTTTCTACGTTTTAGCCCAATAAGTTCATTTGTTTTGTACGCATGTGTCATTTAAAAAGCTATCATGCTTTTGTTGCCTTATTTGTTTCATCCTCTTCAACCCCAACTCCTGGTAATACTGCGGGGATTTGCCTGTCTCACACATGATGGCTCACAACCCCTCCCAGTTTGATATCGCATGATTCACAATCAAACAATTTATTATTTGAATTAACAAGACCAATACATAATCGTATAATGATTAAGAAATTATTAATGAGGAAATGACCAAGAAACCACCGACAGGCTACATTGAAAACGCCAAGACGTAATTGTAGGGATGACAAGTAGCCTACCCCACCTTCTCACAAGTAAAACCCTCCAAAATATAAAGGCGAGCCCCCCTTTTAAAATTGTTTTGGGAAATAAACTTTTTAAGCTTTTTTAGGTTGGATACGGAATTATTTCCCTTTCTCTGAATTCCATCTCCCGTTTCAGCATTTTTTTACATCTAGAACAGAAACATCTTCCTGTCGCTCTATAAAACATTGGCGAGAAGGACTTCACTTTGTAAGCCTAGCTATTATGCGCCGTTTTATAAGCTACAGGAGGTCGTCAGCCCCAAAAATAAACAAATAATCCTCTGACAAAATCCTCCATTAGAATAAAGTGATTCATCGCATTAGTAATTTTTAATTCAATCAACTATCCTTAATGAATGTAGCTTGTCAGTTTCGCCAACATCCAGGCAGCAGACTAATCCCATAAAAGGCGACAATAATCGTGCCCTTTGGGATCATAATCAGCATTCTTAAAATTCTCCCAAACTGGCAATTTTTTTTTTTACATATTTTTTTACAGCGGGTAAGTTAAAGCCATTCTCGAGTTTTCGGTAAAAAGTGCATTCTGTCACACAAGTTGCTGCGGTACGTGTCGCGATGATGGTGCCCTCTGAGCGGTATTCCTTCATGGCCCAGGAATTTAGTCGATGTGAATAAATGTTACAACACTGTCCATGCAGAATGTTGATTCCAAGCTGCAAACTCCCAAAACATAGAACTGACTGGAGTTACTTAAAGCATCACTAACACACGTAATGAATCAGAGTGCAGGTCTGACAACTCATGCTGACTAAGTTCTTACTTTTGCCTTTTCCCAGTTGCTAAATCCCCCTTTAGCAAACGAATTGGCACTGAGGTTGTGCAGATAAAACAAAGAATGAGGTCGATTTCTTTAACACTATGCAATCATCGCCATTTTCAAAAGAAACCTCATTGAAACGATCTGTCAAATCACACTGTGCCGAATTCGCTTCCAGGAAATACGATGTTCTCTAGAAAGGATTACGTCTATGTACTGGCACTCATTTCAGAACTCTTCAGCGAATGGTGGTAATTTTGGTGACTAGTATGTGGTTTCGTCCGTTTATATTTCCCAATCGGACAGCTGTATTTTTTACAGCAAGTTGCCTGACCGTGCTGCAAAAACAGGTGTAAGTAATTGTCGCTGAAATTACCTTCATTCGCAAAAGAGTTCTGAAATTCCGCTCTCGCTGGAAAAAAAATACCGTTGCTGAGTGCCAGTGCATAGACCTATTTATAATTAAATTATTTTTCTGTACTGAATGTAGCCCATTATTTTGTCGCTGTTAGATCGCATGGGGGAGAGAAGCCAAGTCTTCAATCGCCACTTGATTATTCTTGCCCTGCGAGTGGACAACTGTCAAATACAAAGCCGTACAACTTCTGATATTTGAATAATATGCATGACCTCATGTTCGCGCCGATTTCTGATTGGACAAGAGTCTACCATACTGCCTGAAAGGTTCAGGAAAAAAAATTCGCGGGCCGGTTACCGGTTTCAAGGTATACCGTGGTTTGAAAAAGTCACGGTTTCAAACCACTAAAATTTTCCTCATACCGTTCCTGCGGTATGAGCAGTTTTTTATGAGTCGTCAAAGACAGAAAGTGCAGGTCAGGAATCCCGCAGGCAGTATGCAGCGTAGAGTGACACCACCCGTCCCCCTCCGGTTGTTGGTGCAAGCAGTCAGTGAGCTCAGTGTATGACAGCCGAAGGAGGTGAACCCCCCGAACGTTTTCCCCCGTCGAAAAGGACGAAGTCGGCTGTTAAACAGAGAAGCCAAGTCTCACGCATTCGGCGAGTCTCTCGCCTCTCAGTGGCATTCACGTCCCTGTGCCGTAGTCCGCATTTATTCTATCAACGCGCACTGAAGAAATTCACTCGCGGAATTTAAGTAATTGTCTATTAAGTTAATCAGTTTCACGTGCATTACGGTGGATTTCCCCACTAGTGACACGGAAATCGATTATAACTCGGGAATTCTCACGTTTTTCTTTACTGAGGGATTGAAAGCAATGGAATTGCATAAACACGTTTCAAATGGTCTTATTTCATTTAAACAATTTAAACGATCATGAAACGCATTAATGTTTCCAATCCCTGAGTAAAGAGAAGCACGAGAAGTCCGGAGTCTTAATCGCTTTCCATGTTACTTGAGTTGAGGTCCACCTTTACGCAAAGTGAAACTGAAATTTCAAAACAAAAGGAGTTTAATTCCGCGTGAGAATCTTATTAATAAGCGTTCATTGAATAATTGCGGACTACGGTGAATAAGCCAAAAAATGCACGAGACCTACTTCGAACGCGTGAGACTTGCCATCTCTGGCTGTATGGGAATTTTACGGATACCGAAAAAACACAGACGGCCACGGCTTGGAGGAGGAAGGATATCCTGCATACAAAACGTGCTTGCGTAGAGTGGCTGCCAGAAGATGCAATACTTCAAATATGATTTCACATCTACGGGAGCACCACCCTTCAGTCTTTACCAAATTCAAGGTAACGTTAACGCTGTCTTGAAATGAACGTTTGCAACCAGCTACGGGAGTTAGCGTGTCTAGCATTGGTGAAATAAATACTAGTCATGCTACCGAGGCAGATATCATGGCTAACGAACATGGCTGACATCAGCTAGTTTCCTTTCTAAAGTTACTTCACAGAGCGGAGAGGAGCAGAGAAGTAGTTACTCATTTTCGGCGAAATAAGTACTTTTACTGTAGTGCCAAAATTAAACTTAGCTGGTATCACGTCTATAGCTTTGTTTAAGTCTTCCACCATTGTGTACATCTGTTCAAAATCACGACATTTTTTAAAACAGCCTGCAGGCTCTCTGGGGTTTTGCAACTATTTGTGTTGTATGGAGAAAGAGCACGTGTGTGTGCATAAAGTAAACACACCAGTTGACACACTCATTCTCTATCTCGCTCTCTCTCTCTCTCTTATGTGTGTGTATGTATGCATCAACATTGAAATAATAGAACCAAAATTGTAGCATTATTTGATATTATTCGTAGTAGTAGTAAGTGTGGTGGAATATGTGTTTTTACATAAAATCAATTAGATCATGTAATACTGTGCTTAAATTTATGTTTAATCCATTACTATATTACCAAAGCACACAAATTTTTGCAGCAGAGTTGACTGTCATTACAGATTTAGGTAAAATTAAATTATTTTAATTTTATTTAGAAGAATTCAATTATTTATTTTATTATTTTATTATTTATTTTAACTTAACATGGTACACATTTACTAATATACCAAATATTCTATATGTTGTTGAAAAATGAAATAGATTTTGTTCAATGGAAAAAGTTGTTGTATTTTTACCTAGACATTTCAAAATAATACATTTTAGAGCTGTATTTGCAATACCGCAATACTGTGAAACCGTGATATTTTTGCTAAAGGTCATCATACCGTCATAATCTCATACCGGCCCATGCTTAATCAACATACACACTTGTTAATATGCATGATCAAATGATTAGGTCTACTTCATTGTCTGGTATGAAATTGCCAAACAAACCGCCAATACAACTTGCATTCTCCACAATATGTTTGAAATTAACACTTATTGATTATAGACTACTGTCAGGGGCGGATCCAGGAATTTTGGAAAGGGGGGCACAGCCCCCATACGAGCACCAAAAGCCTGGAAGCCTGGAGGGGCATCTGGGAGCCCTCCCCCAGAAAAATTTGAAAATGAAAGTGCCAAATACGCATTTTCCTTGCATCTGGGAACAAAATTCAAGGTCTTATAGTTAGCTGAAAAAAACATTTTTTTCATTAACAATTATCTCTATTCAAGGTATAAGTTTGCACTTGACTCTGCAAAGACAATCAAAACAAAGAGACTTAGGTCCTATTCTGATAGAAACGGACGAACTGTGAAAATGATCAAAGCATCCATCAGGATACATCATGGATCAGGGGTTCCCAACTCGGTCCTGGGGCCTCCCTGTGTATGCTAATTTTTGCTCCACCCTGGTTTGCAATCAAAGGATTTTAACAAGCTGTTAATTTGTCTTAATTAGGTGCATTTTTGTTCAGAGCAGCAATTTATCCTCTCTTGACAAACAGTATTTTGACAGATATGCATACAAACAGTGAGGAAAAAATTCTGCATCCACATTGCAATGTATGAGTAACAACTGCATAAAAAGAGGGAAAAAATGTACCCAATCAAAGGAAAAAAATCAATGGGTTCGTAATTGGTGAAACTGTGGGCACATGGTTGCAAAAACTAACAATTTACTAAACAAGCAAATGACAGAGTCAAACCTGTTTTATGTTATGCTATTTTTATTGAGTGCAAGCAAATTATTTTGAAAGAATTCTAATCACCTGTCTTCAGCAACCTGATTTGGAGGTTCTTTTATTTTTTAATTAATTAATTAATTTATTTTTTAATAAATTTGGCATCTCCAATCCCACCCGAATCTGGAATGCCCAATTGGTGAACTATGTACAAGGCTTGCTCGTATGCGATCCCTTGCTGCCAATTCAGGAGAGTGTAAACAGTTCGCGGCTCTCCTCCAAAGCACGCGCCTGTCAGCCACCGCTTCTTATACACTCATTGGTTGAATCTTCGCAAGTTCAGAACGAGGGCGGAGGGTACCCGGACATGACCAGGCTTAGAATCTTCCTGACGAGCGCCCGTCTGGCCAACAGGAGGCGCTTGAGCAACGAACAAGGAAACTATTATTTTCCCTTCCCGGCAGTCCTTTCCCAATTTGCAACCCTGTAGCGCAATAGCCAATTGTGCTCTACTCTGAAAAAGCTGCCGACCACTGCCGGCTGGTACGAAGCGGGGCTCGAACCCGCTGATTTGGAGGTTCTTGATTTTCTCAGTACCTGAGTTGATCTGTTTAAAAATGTTATCACCTGAAATTGCTTGCCACACAGAAAAAAAAAAAAAAAAAACAAAAAAAAAAACAAAAAACAAAACAAAACTTTATATGCAAGGGTCTTTTATTCGGTCTTTTATTCTTCATGGAACAAATTGATATTTCTATTAAAATTTGGCTTAAAACAGCAAATAACATATTTAAACACAAAATGTACCCAATATGGACAAATTAACAGCTTGTTAAAGTCCTATGATGGCAATTATGGTTGGGACAAAAACCAGCATACACAGGGAGGCCCCACGACCGAGTTTGGGAACCCCTGTCATGGATTAAACATTTAAAACACAACACTAAAGTTGTTTTTTTTTATAGAGAATGGTATTTAATTCACTTTGAAGTGAATTTCCTACTTGCACATTAGGCATATTCAGTAGGCATGCAGAGCTACTAAATCATCTTCTGGAAATGTTTAATTCTCACTGAATGGGATGATGAAGAGCATTCTTCCGGGGTATCTACGGGTGTACATATCGATAACTTTGTCATAATCAAGTTTAAGATCCAGTTGCAATGGCACAAATGTTACTCTTAGATATAGTGCTGTTATCACTATTAAACAAACGTTATAGCTTGTCTTATAGTTAATCCATATGGGACTGCATACAACAGACAGTGTACAGTTGTCAGAGTTGAATAGTCACTTGCCATTTTATACATTCAGCTATAGTAATCATTAGTATTGAAGAGGCCTAGTTGTCCCGTGTTAAAATATAGCATTTAGCATTTAAACTGTAGTGCAATAAATACTCAGAGGATTAACTTAAATAAAAGTGTCAATATCACAATGTACATGCTTTAATAAAAGTAGAAATCCTGCATTTAAATTAGGAGTGAACTCATCCATAAAACAGTGTTTCAGCTTGGCTTGCTTGTGAATATTCAATAACTCAGAGCCGTATATAGAGAGAGTCTGGTAGCAAACATGGCGCCCATGATTCGAGTTGGCCAGACTCTCTCTATATACGGCTCTGCAATAACTGATCCTGTTGAGCCATCTAGTGATTGAATATTGTAACTGCGTGCATAAATTTGCAGCTTCCATGTCCGCTGGCATCAACATCTGTACAAAGATACCCTGCCGAGCACCGTTGTTCTTGAACGCGCCAAATCCAGATAATCCTTATGATGAATTACATTCATATTTTAATTTGCAACGAGTAACGAAGTGGCCAGTGTCAACGTAACGAAGTGAAAGTAAACTTTTTATCTTTTAAATGTAGTAGAGTAAAAGTAGAAGTCAAAACTCAAGTAAAGTACAAATCCTCCAAAAAAAAAAAAATATATTTAAGTAGGCTACTGTGAATGTCCTGTCCGCAACAAAATAAATACCGTGAAATGGCCCAGACACTGGTTCTTGATTTTTACCAACTGTATCCAGAAAACGGTCATTGGCAACTTAGTTTGCCCTTACAGTCAATTATTAGTATTACCATGAAAAATAACATTTTAACAAAGCACGAATGAGAATAAATGGGGTTTTGAGAAATCGTTTTTTAAAAACTGCTCCGCTGTAAAATAACTGCTCGAGAGACCCCGAATTCGATCAGGCCTACCAAAGAAAACGGACAAGCTGTAACAAAAGTTTGTCAGATGTCTATCTTTTTCAAATAACCAGCAACACAAAATCGCAAACATGCCACACTCCCGCAAAACTTTGCACCGCAACACATTTTTACGTCGATACATTTTCAGCAGAACCAAACTCAAAATCACACGGCCTGTAACAAACCCAGCGACGAACTGAGTTTTCAGCTCATCGCTTGGGACGCTGATTAGACGCTGTCATGGCGGAGAGACCCGTGAATTCCTCAGCAGCTGAAATTTCTGAACTGGACTATGTTATAGAAAAGGAACTTGATTCAAAATTGTTTGTGAACAGCATGCGTAATGCCGCGTTTTGCAGCAATATTCACGCGAAGGGCTGTAGTAAAACGTTTCATGAGTAAGCTATCGTTGAAACGCAAATTTATTACCTTAATGGAGAAAATCGCGTTTCCATGCTAGCTAATTAGCCATTTAATTGACTTGAAAACACCGCTGACTAAAAGCAAATGCGAGCGCTACTGGCCTGTAATGATGACAATAATAACCTGAAATAAATGCTTTGGATAAAATGCATCGTTAATTAAGGTCAAAATCAGCATATGATAAATAGAACATCATATGCGCATTTTCATATCACACCGTTTATCAACCCGAGACCATATAGTGTGTGATATGAAAATGCCAATATGATATTCTCTATTTATCATATACGTCCTTATAAATATGGGGAATCTGCCCATGTGACACGAGCGCGAGGCACGAGCATAGACTGTATAAAAAGATGGACGCAGCACCGGGGTCTGAAAAGTGAGGCCCATGCGGAAATCTCAAAAATTTGCATTAGGCTATATTTAATGGCCAGCAGATGGCGGCGTCGGTGGTTGCAGAAAGAAGTTCAATGCTATTGAAGTCTATGAGAAAATGACCCTACTTTGCCACCAGATTTATTATTTCAAACATGATTTTCCACATCATTTTATGATTTCTATCGCAAGTTTAAAGTTTCCTCCGATATATCGTGATGTTCATTTTTGCAAATTATGGTCCCAAGTGGACTACAATAAAGGATAAAGCCAGAATATGCTTTAGGGGCGTGGCTATCCTCTGGTCCTCGTCTGATACGGTCAGATCCAGAGCCACGGTCCTCCCCGGATCTTCAATTCACGCTCTCGTCCAATAGGAATCACATCCGGTTTCAAAATTACAAAATGGTCCTGTTCAAATTGCCAAAATCGAGGCTTCCTAAATGGTTTGCTGAGACCAATGGGTGACGTCACAGTTGCTTCGTCCATCTTTTAATTCAGTCTATGGGCATGAGGCTGCATCAGCCCGCTGGGCAAAAATCCTGTATGACCCATATCTGCCCGCCAGGCAAATTCCTGCATCAGTGGCAGCAACCGTTGCCATAGCAACAATCAGGAGCGTCCTTGGCAACACATCGCTGCAGACGCTGTCATGGCGGAGAGACTTGAATTCCTTAGCGGCTGAAATTTCTGAACTGGACTATGTCATAAAAAAGAAACGTGACACAGAATTATTTGTAAACATTATGCATAATGGCTCATTTTGCAGCAATATTCATGCGAAGGGCTGTGGTAAAACGGGTTGATACAGCGTGCGATATGAAAATGCCCAAATTATATTCTATATTTGATATTGATACGAGTTATGGATGCATGTGGCAATCTCTTACCTTCTATCCTGATGGATTAGATTGGATGCTCTCTTCCACTCTGATCTGATGTCCCACATGTTGATGATTATTCTCGCAGCATATATGAAATCAATGACACGTTGGTCCTTTGCATTGGCTGGCTATGTGGGTGCAAGATGATTTATTTTCGTAAGAGTACGATAAAGATGAGAGAAGCTGCGGTTCTGAGATTTATTGTCTGTTTTCTTTGGGGTTCCCATAATGAACCAGCAGTCAGTTGAATCGTATTTTGTCGATTTCTGATATCAGGAAATCTATTCTCCGATCAGCAGCATTAATCGCCAAAGCCAAGGCCTAGAATGTACTATTGGACATCTGCAGAAGACCAGCTGGTTTACTTGTAATTTAGCGTATTGTGGAGCACTTAAATCGTCATTGTAAGACGAGCATTTACAAATTTGCCGCTTACACAACTCAGCTGACAGTGACAAGGTATAATGCGTCGCCATTCTTAGTTGAGTTCAGCCGAGCTGTGACTGGCTGATGGCAGTACAATCGCACGACAGCCGAGCTGTGATTGGTTGATGTTCATAATAGTGCCAACCAACCTGCAGAAAAAAATTTCACTGGCAGGGGCTACCGTTAGGGGGGCGCGGCACCCCTCCAAAACTATGGTAGGGGGAACAGTGAGGCATTATTTTATCGGTTTTCATCATCAGAAAAAAAACCGATAACAATATTTTCAGATATTAAATTTTAACGCTAGTATCAGTCCACCGATATTATTGGACATCCTAATGGGGGCTGCCTGGGTCCACAAAACCGCGCATTTTGCACTTTTTCCATTTTCAAGGGCTAGCAATGAAAAATATGACAACCTGCTTGTGCCTTTCAGACTTTTGGATGTGTTGTAAACCATTTTGTCTGCACCCGTACCAAATTTCATGGCTCTAGAAGTAATATTTCTGAAGATATTGTTGAGCCCTCAAAACGGCTTCCAGCCCAAGACAGTTTTTGAAAGCGTATAAATGACAACATTCCCAAGGAAAAAAACTGAGAAATTCTCAAAATTCAGCCAAAATATTTTACATTATTTATTTTTGGTGTCAAATTGCATGTACATAAAGTTTGAAAAAAAAAATCTAAAATGTAAACAAAAACTTCCATGTCATATGACAAGGAATGATCCACATATTAATTCAGGACATAGCCTCACTTACAATGACAGACACATTATTAATGATTCTTTGACAGCATCAACAAGCATAAACTATAAATAAATGACCATTGAAATGAAATATTCTTTCAACTGTCATAAAAAGATAACAGAATTATATACAATAAACAATGCCTTACAATTGTGAGTTTAAACAAATTTTGTGAATGGAATACTTTGAGCTGCATTATGTACGAAAGGAGCAAAATAAATAGGTGTGATTATAAGAAGATTATTATCATTATAATTGTTCTACGTTCCAGAACAAACTATCCAGTTGTTCAGTTGCTGCATTCTCTCTCACTTTGTGGCTGCAGGCAAATTTTAGGGTGGAAGAGGAGCTGTTCTTGATTTTAAATGCAAACCTTTAACTTGAAAAAGGGATCACTGGCACTTTCCCCAAGCATGCTTTCTGACTGAATAAATTAGGCATCAGTGGTATCGGCCACAGTATCACAAGATGGATTTTGTTCTGAAGTTTCCTCCGTCTTTTTTTCTTCTTCATCATCAGCTTTTATTTGGTCTTGGTTCATCCTCATTTAGTGAATTGTTTGCCTGAAGTGCTGGAGGCCTCTTTCTCTTGAAGAATCCAAGCTGGGAACAGAGGAACACCATCAAACACACTGTCCGCTGCTAACCATAATGGCAGTCGTGGGATTGCAACAAGCTGTAAATCAGTGTTAATATGGTGCATTTACAGTGCCGTGAAAAAGTATTTGCCCCCTTCCTGATTTTTTTTTTTTTTTTTGCATATTTGTCACACTTAAATGTTTCAGATCATCAAACAAATTTTAATATTAGACAAAGATAACCCAAGTAAATACAAAAAGCAGTTTTTAAATGATTTTTTCATTTATTAAGGGAAAAAAAGCTATCCAAACCTACATGGCCCTATGTGAAAAAGTAATTGCCCCCCTTGTTAAATCATGAATTAACTGTGATTAACCACATTTTTTTAGTTCAATTTCACTTGCCACACCCAGGCCTGATTACTGCCTGAACTGTTGAATCAAGAAATCACTTAAATTGAACCTGACTGACAAAGTGAAGTAGGTTAAAAGATCTCAAAAAGCAACATGTCATGCTGCGAACTAAAAAAATTCAAGAACAGATGAGAAACAAAGAAATTGACATCTATCAGTCTGGAAAGGGTGGCAAAGCCATTTTTAAGGCTTTGGGACTCTGGCGAATCACGGTGAAAGCCATTATCTAGAAATGGAGAAAACTTGGAACAGTGGTGAACCCTCCCAGGTGTGGCTGGCCTACCAGAATTAAGCCCTGTTCCCACCTTCATGATTTCTATGACGATGTACCAAGACCCATTATTGTAGTGAGTCGTGATCCGTCCGCCTGAAAAAGCACAATATTCTGTCACGGCCACTATGTTGACTTCGTGGCACATTCGTGATAGAGTCATGGTGGCGTCATGCCTATTCGCATCCAAGCCGTTTGACATCACATTATCTTTGTTCATCGTGGGTCTGTCTCATTCCATTCGTGTTCACGTTGCGCTATGTCATGGGCATTCGTAGCATATCCTGACTACATCTTCCACAATCGTGGCCATTTTCCATAAAACGATTGCATAGGAATATTCACGAACCATCACGACAGTAACACAACCTGTCAGGACACCATTATGACACCATTACGACATTGCTAAGACATATGACGATCCATGACGAGCTCGCGAACCACCACGATTTTTTTGAACATTTTGAAACTTGCGCCACGACGAAAACAAGACGACGACTTTGTTGCGAACTTTTGCGACTGTTCAGGACTCCCCCCGGTTACAACTACGACACCCCCATGCCTTGCCACGATCTGACATCGGCATGAATCGGCGTAAAAAATCGTGAAGGTGGGAACAGGGCTTTATTCCAAAAGCGCATCGATGACTCATCCAGGAGGTCACAAAAGAACCCAGAACAACATCTAAAGAACTTCAGGCCTCACTTGCCTCATTTAAAATCAGTATTCATGATTCAACAATAAGAAAGAGACTGGGCAAAATGGTATCCATGGGAGGGTTTCAAAGTGAAAACTACTGCTGACCAAAAAGAACACAAGGGCTCATCTCACATTTGCCAAAATACATCTTGATGATCCCCAAGACTTCTGGGAAAATATTCTGTTGACTGACGAGACAAAAGTTGAACTTTTTGGAAGGTGTGCATCCTGTTACATCAGGCATAAAACTAACATATCATTTCATAAGAAGAACATCATACCAACAGTCAAACATGGTGGTGGTAGTGTGATGGTCTGGGGCTGCTTTGCTGCTTCAGGACCTGGACGACTTGCCGTAAATTGATGGAACCATGAATTCTTCTCTTGACCAGAAAATCCTGAAGAAGAATGTCTGACCATCAGTTCCTGACCTCAAGCTCAAGCATACTTGGGTTATGCAGCAGGACAATGATCCGAAACACACTAGCAAGTCCACCTCTGAATGGCTTAAAAAAACAAACTGAAGGTTTTGGAGCGGCCTAGCAAAGTCCGGGCTTAAATCCGATTGTGATGCTGTGGCATGACCTTAAACAGGCCGTTCATGCTCAAAAACCCTCTAGTGTGGCTGAATTAAAACATTCTGCAAAGAAGAGTGGGCCACAATTCCTCCACAGTGATGTGAAAGACTCATTGCCAGTTATTGCAAACACTTGATTGCAGTTGTTGTCGCAGAGGGTGGCACAACCAGTTACTAGGATTTAGGGGGCAATTACTTTTTCACACCAGGCCAGGTAGGTTTGGATAACTTTTTCCCCTTAATAAATTAAATTATCATTTGAAAAATGCATTTTGTATTTACTCAGGTTGTCTTTGTCTAATATTAAAATTTATCTGCTGATCTGAAACATTGAAGTGTGACAAATTGTCATGGTTATGGTTTTTTGTCATGTTTATGTTCAGGATCTGTGTTCATGATTTTGTCTTTTATTTATTCTTTTTGGTTATTGTAATCCTCAGGTTTTTAGTTCATTCCATTTCTCAGTTCCATTGCACTTGTCTCCCCTGTCTTGTGATCTAGTTGGTTCAGTCCGTCTTCCCGGTCTGTGTGCTCACTTACTTCGGGTGATTTAAATATATTCTGGTGTTTAACGCATTCCTTCGATTCTCGTTTACTTCCTTCGCCTTACTGTTCTGATTACTAACAAACAAACATTTGTATTTTGTATCATAGTCTACTAACACAACTAATCCATGTTTATAGATTACTAACTCAATAACGAGCACTCTAGTTAAATCTGTAAAGTTACACCGCTACTAATTAATACTAATTCCCTCTCAGCAATCGCCCTGTTCTAGTCTCCGCCTCTTGCTCAGCTGTACCTGTCTCCCCCTGCGTTTCTGCGAGATCTCTCACACGTGCTTAATTACTTTCCTGCACTCGTTATCTGTGCACTTAGAACTCCTTGACCGGAGCTGTTTAAATGTCATAGGCTGTCTTATGTGATTCCTGTCCGTGTCTTGGCTTTCGCCAGTTTTCGTGGTTAGGGTTTCCCTCGTGTGATTCTCCCGTTGTAATTAGTCTGATCCAGCTAACCTGTTCCCTGCGTAGCATGTGACTTCCCTCCCGTTTATTTAAGAGTCCTCACTGCAGTTCTGGACTTTGTCAGAACGTTGATCAATATTTCTTTGTGCAGAGCGCCATGTATGCCATTGAGTATTGTTTTTCTTCTACTGGTTTGTCCGACTACGATTCTTGCCATTGCCCTTCTTGTATTGTTTTTGTCTTTTTGGATTTTGACCCATTTTTGTATGACCACGATTTCTGAGTTTGGATGCCCTGTGTATGACCCTTGGCTTTGTTCATTGACTACGACTTTTTGCCTACTGTTTATGTACCTTTGCTCATCTGTCTTCCTGGTTCTGACCGTTGCCTGTCTAGTCGACACTGTTTTTGGATTTCATATTGTGGCTTGGCAATTCTTGTGTTTTTTGGCTTTGACTCGGACCTCATTAAAGGCATACGTTTTTTGGATTTCCATCTCTTGTGTGTGGTTCCTGAACGCTACGTCACACAAATATGCAAAAAAATAAATCAGGAAGGGGGCAAATACTTTTTCTCGGCACTGTATGTTTAGAGAAGAAGTTATCTTCCTAAGTAACAATTTGACAGATATGTGTGCTTTCCATGAAGAATAAAATGTTCATATTCACATTCTGATACATCAGAAACAACTTTATAAAGACAGGAAAAATTTAACCAATCAAAGTAAACAATCATTAGGCTCCTAATTGGTGAAACCGTGGACTCATGCACTATGTTCACATTACCAGGATGAAGTGACTTAAATCAGATTTTATTGCCTTAATGTGACAAAGATCTAATATTTTCAGGGCTGTGGGAATACAGAAATCTGATCTTATACCCGATCTTAAAATCAGATTTGAGCCACTTTCATGGTACATATGCGGATACAAATCTGATAGGCGGCCAAGCGCTATGAATGAGAACTGTCAGATCGGAATCAATGAGGCTTTTTGCCTGTACACACGTGCTGAGCGCAGTTAAAAACCTAAAAAAACTAGCCTCCTGGCTTTTTTTTTTCTCGCCTTCTCGACCTTATCACGTACAGCTAATGAAACGTCTAATAGCAGAAACAACAAATTCAACATGATGACATGACATCCATTTTGAGTATGCAAATTAAGTTAAAAACCACATGGAAAACAATTACACCTCATTGAGAAGTCTTATACAAAATTTGAGAAAGATCCATCAAGCAGTTTTATGGGAATAGTGATAACAATCATTTGAGTCAAATTCAAGATGGAGGCTCGAAGGCGATTTTGAATATCCAAATGAGGCCAGAAAAAAAGACACAGTGCATAACTACTCCATAGGGGAGACCTGCATGCAGGATTTGGTGTAGATCCTCTCTGGTTTTCTTGGAATAGCAATAACAAGAATTGTATTGGACTGACTACAAACAACAGATAAACTCACCATCGCGGTCAACGGAGGGATAAAAATATCTGATGATTAGCGCCAAAAATTATGGTTGAACATCTTTCTGAACGGTTTCAGCCAATTATAAATTTAAAATAGGGGATATATGAGGAACATATTTATGTGCAATACAATTACAGTCAACAAATACAGCCACGTAAAAGCCGTTACATAGGCTGCTTGGTGGCCTGGACACCAGCATCCCGAGATAAATAAACCTGATGGACTGTCTCTCATCACATCAGGGACACTCACCTTCCAGAGGATCACAAAAATGATGATCAGTACCAGGAGTCCCCCCACAGCTTCAATAACACAGATCAAAGTTTGGTTGGGTGGTATTATAAGTTCAACTCGACTGTCAATCTGTAAAATTAGTACACCACACATCAACAGAGTGTGCTCACATAACTGTCTTGAGGTACAATAATTGGATTAAAAAACATCTCATGTTCTAACTGAAGGAATGTAACTGATTTCAGGCCATGCTGGCTTTCAAGAATTCAAACCTTTGCTTGGTGGAACTTTTTTGGGTCAGCTTGGTCCTGTCAAATGGGAAAATGCTGTATTAATTTTCAATGCACCACATTCCTTCATGTGAGTTAGTTCATTAGAATTTAATCTCACCTCTGAGGTGCTAGAGATTTGAATGTATCGGCTTTCATTGTAGCTGAGTTTTATCCAGCTCGAGAACTGCACATCCACACTTTCATAGGAAAATGGTTTGTTGGCAATGACAGCCTGAAGAGAGAAAAATGTTACAGTTTAAATGTTAAAATGCCTGAAGAATGGTTGGAAAGACATAAACTTTGGGTCTATTCAAACCAAAAGTTTCCCTCTCAGACGTAGGCGCTTGCCTACGGCGCCACCCAATGGTGGGCTCCAAAAATGCGGCCAGCAAAAATAAATAAACAAATAAATAAAATGAATAACAATAATAATAATGTGGAACTTTTTTTTTTTTACAATTTTTGGCATACCTCTTTATCTGCCACAATACTTAGACATGAAAAATTAAAGTAAACGTGAGTAAAAGAAATAACAAAAATCTGACATATAGTCGCTTTAGTTGCAGCAAGTCATGGTCAAAACATGCCAGAGAAGAACATTGATGGGCAACAGGTCACTCGGCACGGCTGTGCATGGAAGGCATAGCAAGTGAGAGTATGAAGTGACAAAAGCCATCCGGCATGCATTTCAGAAAGTGAAGGAAAGAAGAACAGGAGAAACATGCTGAGAGTGGTTTGCAATTTTGATTATATATTTGTCGAATTCACCGATTAGCATTCATGATGTGATGATCATTCTGGCTACCAGCATCATCATGTAATCTTGCTAGCAAGCTAACAGTAAGAAGCTGTGGGGTGTGACATTCCGTTTCATTTGGTCAGGTTCGTTCGTTATTACCATGTGATCGGTAATGAAATTGTCATAATAACACTGTCATGAAACTAGTTCAGTCAGCTGGTCTGGCTTGGATTTGGCTGGCAGGCTATTTTAAGCAAAACATTGTGCGAGTTGACGCTAGTTATATAGCACTTTTCATCATTCATTATGAAATTCAAAATTGATTGGAACCTATACTGGATGTAAAGAGTCTACTATTAGTGTCCATACAGCAAAATTAGATTAGATTCAGATTTAGATTTAGATTTAACTTTGTAATTTCAAAACGTCCAAGTACAGTGAAATGCAGTTTTGCATCTAACCAGAGAGCAAACTAGTAAAGTGCTGAGACAGTACCTTATAAACAGATGAGGCTATAAACATGTGGACTTTATGGACATGTATATTACAGATCACAGGTGCAAAGGATGAACATACTGTATGTTATATACTGATAAACAGAGATAAGTATAAGTTGCATACTGATGGAATAAGTATAAAAATGAGTTGAGCATAATAATAATAAATGATATATACATAGAGCAGTGTGCATATGGGACTAAGTGAATTTACATAAAATGAGTATAAAAATAAAATGCTTAGCAACTTAATACAAATTATATTTAACAAATTGAAATTATTTAATCTTGTTTGGAAAAAAAATTGCTCATATTGTTGTATTGTTTGTTATTAACATTGTTTAAATAAATGCCCAGTACTTAGGACTTGAGGGGTTTTTTTTTTGGGGGAGGGTAGTCGGTGGCAGGTGCTGGGGGGTGGGCTTGCCTAGGGCACCAAAGCACTAGGACCACCCCTGCTCTCAGGTTCAAATTCACAATCTTTATTTTGTAACTGGGCATTAGTTTCGGTGGGAAAGAAATGAATCGAGTTGTGACGGAATACAGTATATGAATATTACGGTGAATTATGCAACTGGACCTTACCTTATTGTGGAAGAATACCTTCCAAGACAGAGTGAAACGAACAGGTGAATCTGGTTTCAAAGGAAACCTATCACACTCAATTATCTTGCAGTGTTCTTTGGAGCAGTCCTGCAACAGAAAAATAATGAAAATATAACCCCCTTTCCGCATGCCTCAATATTGCTTCATTTATTAATCACTTTTAAGAACAAGGAAGGCTCATTCCGTGTGCAATCACCAGAGGTCCTCAGGCATGACCTCAGAATGGTCTCAAATTTTAGTATTTTTAAAAAAAAAAAAATATATATATATATATATATATATATACGAATGTGCAAAATGAAGAATAAATTTCATTTCGGCTCAATGCTTCCCTCTATTCAGATTTTATGGGGGTTTCAAAAAAGGTCCTCACAAATTGGGTTTCAAGCATTCTTAAGATGCTGTAAGGAAATCAATAGGCTATTTTTTTCAGAATTTGCTTGTTACCCAAGATAAATTTTGAAACTTCCATCACTCTTGGTTTCAACCCTTCCGCGGCCAGGAGGTAAATGGCAAAAATTTGAAAAAGTCTCCTCATGCCCCCTTCGTCCAGCCAGTTTTTTTTTCAGACTCTATGCATTATAACCATTGAAGTTCCTGGTGGTTACAGTTCTCCTACTGGACATTCTAAAAATATATTTCCACCATGGTACCAATCTTGTAGCGAGGGAATGTCTGTTTTTGGCCAAAGCAATTTAGCACCATGTTTTCCTCCCATTTTGAAGATGTTTATATTTTTGAAAAATAGGACCAAGGGTCCTGTAGGTTACCGGCAGGCAATCTTGTAGTGATGATACAAGTTATGAAAATTTCATGTGAAGTTTGACCTTCGAATCATTGAAGGTCAATGTCAAGGTCACTCAATAAAAGTTCACACACATTTATAAGACTTCCTGTAATGCAATCCTAAACTCTGAAGCAGTTTTGGTGATACAAGTCATTGAAAATTCATATGTCAGTTGTGAAATTTAAAGATCACAGAAGGTCAAATTGAGGTCAGCAAATGGACTTCATATATGACTTTCTAAATGTCTCTATATCCTTGGCTCAATCTGTGACCATTTTGGTGATATAAGTCATTGTAATTTCACTGTCGAGTTTGACCCTCAAAGGTCACTGATAGTCAAGTTGAATGTCGCCAAATGAAAGTTCATATGTGACTTCCTAGATGTCTTTAACACAAAACTAGGCTCCGTCTGTGACCATTTTAGTGATACAAGTCAATGAATTTTCTCTAGGTCACATTTGACCGTCGAAGGTCAATACAAAGGTCACCAAATGAAAGTTCATATATGACTTCCTGTATGTCTCCAGTATGAACCTAGGCTCCATCTGTGACTGTTTTGGCAATACAAGTCATTGTAATTGTATTAGGTCAAGTTTGACCTTCAAAAGGTCACCAACAGTCAAGTTCAATGTTCATGTGTGACTTCCTTTAAGTCTGTGATACAAACTTAGGCTCCACCTGTGACCTTTTTAGTGATAAAGTCATTGAATTTTCGCAACTGGTCAAGTTTGACCTTCGAAGGTCAATATGCAGATCACCAAATGACAGTTCATATATGACTTCCTAGATGTCTTCAATACAAACCTACACTCTATCTGTAACAATTTTGCTGATACAGTGCTGTGAAAAAGTCTTTGTCCCCTTCCTGATTTCTTTTTTTTTTGCATATTTGTCACACTTAAATGTTTCAGATCATCAAACAAATTTTAATATTAGACAAAGATAACCCAAGTAAATATAAAAAGCAGTTTTTAAATGATTTTTTCATTTATTAAGGGAAAAAAGCTATCCAAACCTACTTGGCCCTATGTGAAAAAGGTAATTGCCCCCCTTGTTAAATCATGAATTAACTGTGATTAACCACAGTTAATAATTATTCTATATAGATCAGTGGGTTTCACGCGGAATTTTCGTGCAAATTTCCGCAAATCCATGCAGCTTTTTCGCTTCGCCCCGGTCTGAATGGGCCTTAAGTAATATATGGGCAAGGCTCATGAAAATGACTCCACCCCAGACCTCATTTGAAAAAATATTGCTTTGCTAGTATCAAATAATTAGTTTCTATGTGTAAATTAGAGATGTTTACAGTTTATGTGCAAAAAAAATTATCATCAAATCACCAATACTTATCCTGCAATGCATCATGAAAGAACGGCATGTCTGAATCCATTTTCGGCGCGGTTGTGTACGTTATCCACTGACACACCTCTCTTCAGAGTAGTCTGGTACATACTAAATCTCTTTTTAATCAATTCTAGCTCCTTTTTTTTACTTTATGATGTTTTCAGAAAGGAATTCATACCCCAAAAAAGATGTCCACCTATTTTTTGACCTTTGGCAGGCTTGTGAAAAAAGTCTTGAAAATGAGCATCAGGATTTTAAGTGAAACATGGATTAAATGTATACTTTCATTTCATGTGGCAGTTCCCCACTCAGTTTAAATTAATTTTCTAATATTTTACCACAATCGTCATTATTTTCTGCACATTTTGGTGTATAATGATCCATGTAATAATAAAAAATGGTGGGAGCAGGAGTCCAATTTGCAAAAGCTGTCAGCGGATAACGTACACAACACAAAATGCTGTCTTAATGAATCTGCATAAACAAAGCTTTTCCTGATAATTCCAAGTGTCCAGAGGCCCAAGCCAGTGGCGTCGCCAAGGGGCGGCCGGGGGGGGGGGGGGCCCACGGACATCTCGTGCCCCCCCCCATTTAGGATACGTAAATAAATAAATAACGCAGTGTCTACGTGTCCGAAAGTCGGACGGGGTTTTAATATTACTCCGTGTCCGACAGTCGGATGGTTTCAATTTAACTCCGCGTCCGACAGTCTATTATTGTTTTTAATTTCTTTGAATCTACTGAATCTTTTAGATATTAAACGTGAATGTGTTGATAAGAGGGCTCAGTTCTTCAAGATGAGTACCGAGAATTTCAATCAATGTTTCTGTTTAAGCTCTGCTCAATAAAGTGAAGCGATATTGGCGCGGGACTTTGCGCATTTATGAAGAATTGGCGACTGTCGGACAGAGATCCTAAAATACTCCGCGTCCGAAAGTCATAAAAGTTCTAATTTTTTGAGTATTCTAGCAATTATTAGACGTAAAAACTTGGCCATGTTTTTGTTTGACCTTCACAAAATGCAAATTGATAGCTATCGACTTTTCTTGGTCTTTTATTCGTCTGTTTTCTTCCGTTGAAGATAGACGACAGTCTTTATTCGGTCTCTCTTGAAAATTAGTCAGATGGATCAAACAGATTCACGCTTTATTTCCACACCAGAGATAAAATAGTGCTTGTAGTCAGTGAGCAAATCAATTCCATGACCACTGACATTGTGAATTAAACATCGCATGGACGATCAAGACTGTCGAACGCGAAATGCAAAATGCTCCATGCCCGGCAGCCAGCAGAAAGTAAAAGTATTGATATGAGAGCAGATTTATAACGAAATAAAGAATAAAATATATCACCAACAATCAGAAAATCCAATGGGCACTGCAATCAATTTATTTGGGCCATGTTTATAAATACAACGAAGTCCGTTCAATGCTGGTCGGACATTAAATGCTCCGTGTCCGACCGCCAAAAAAAAAAAAAGAAAAAAAGAGGACGATTAGATCAAATTTTTAACGAAATAAAGAATTTAAAAAAAAACACTTTAACAACAAACAGAACATCCAATGAACACAGTGATTTATTTATTTGCGGGCCATCTTTTTTGGATGTTCTATTTGTGCCCGCCTTGTGCACCCCCAGAATAAAAAGTCTGGTCACGCCACTGGCCCAAGCTATAAGTTTTTCTCCTCCGCACAAATTATTTCATTGACAGGTACCCCTACCTTTAGCTTCCCAGCCTCCATATGTTATTTTCCAACCTTAAATCTAAGAAATCAAAGAAAAAACAGCTTGGATTTCATGATAAGCAACACCTAATTTATTATTAAGCAGTAAATCCCCACAGAATTATCACAAATACCTGAAAAGAAGAGATATCAGTGAAAAAAAATCTTCAGTTTAAGTTAAATAATGGAAAAAACAGACCGGATAACGTACACAACATCGATAACGTACACAACGCATGCCGCACAAAACAACACAAAATGGAGATTTCACGTAATAATTTCAGAAAGGGTTCATATAATTATGTCTTTCACACTTTTTTCAAACTAGTTTGGATGTATTTTTGAGGATTTTACAAACCAGAAGTGCGTGATTCATTGAGTCTCGCCATGACACTGATAACGGACACAACAAGCTTAAACCATACGGCAAGGAAGTTGATGTTTGTGTGAGTGTGAAGGTCAGGGAGCCAACAATACATGAAAAATGGTTTCATTTTGTCAAAATATGAATATTTTCGGGTGGTGTGGACCCTTAATAGTTCCCTAGATGCTAATTAATTATTTATTTATGACTGGTCGTAATCGGATCACGTACACAACGGTTTTTTTGGGACAAGTTGTTGATGCCTGTATGACATGGATCAAGTGAGATGCACACAATGACTTGGCTCCCAAATAATGGTTCAATGTGTGTTTTATACATTTAAAAGTAGTTTCGACTTTTAGATTTTAATTTATTCTATGAAACATAATTCAAAATTCATATATCTGTTTTGGACATACCAAAATGTGGGAAATTTTAAGGTTTGCAAGATTTTAGGTGCCCATAATGTAGTCAAAAAATGGTAAGAGACCCATAAAAGTATACATTCCTGTGTAGCTCTCATCATGCTCTTTATGATGAGACTGTAATAATAAAAAAACTCCCAATATTAAAAATATTATAGGCATTGGACAAACAAAAAGGGGGTTGGAGTCATTTTCGTGAGCCTTGCCCTGATGCAGAACTAGCCATAAAGTCCATCAGTGTATTTTTAACTAATGGGAGTTGCTACAGAGTGAGTGTGCTTACTGCGGTTGCTTTGAGTGAACGAAGAGGAAGGCTAGCCCACAGCAACAGCAGCCTAAGTTGATGGAGTTATTTTAACCGTAAGACAATCGAAGATAGTGCATTTTCGTTTAAGTTGGTAGACAATGCGGATGTGCTTGGCCATGGAGGTTGTGTTCCCCCCCTTAAATAAATTATTTTGCAACATAAATTGCATTTTGCTTCCTCCTTATCTTTTTCTTTGGTAAAAATGTAGCCAAACTTTAGACCTCTTCGCATGGTCCACCATCCTCGCAAGCAAGTGACCCGGATTCATCTTCATGTACTGTAATTCCTGTTGGCTGGCATTTCAGTTTTTTTTTCCCCAAAAAACTTTGTTAGACAACTGGCGTATGTTTGAGCACCAGTGACTGCATTTAAATGACGGTACTCAACTCGAGACATAACATCACGCAAATGGACCCACGAGACTCGATAGCAGTATCGATAAGCTCAAACGTTATTGATTTTCGGTTTTTGAAAAATGCGGAACCGGGTCCGTAGCTACTGGAACCGGGTTTCGATCCCCATCCCTAGCTTTTATCAACAATGATTGTCAGATTGTGCCTGTATGTACCGTAGCCTGCCTGTAAGAGTATCTGATACTCCTGCAGCACAATCTGACTATCATTGTTGATGAAGAAGGGCAATTCCACGGAAACGGAATTACGATCAAGAGTAATTTTCAGGTCATTTTTATCTGCCATCTATTACTCTAATGCAGTAACTACTTACCTGTGATTTTATCAGTTCCACTGGCATGCCTACTGAGCTGTATAAAACAAAGTTAGGGGTAATCTATTTTGTAGAAGGCTATACGAAGGTGAAAGTGTTGGTAACGGAATTACGGCAGGGAAAATGCCATTATTTTTGCCTTTATGATAGGCATTTCTCTGAAATCTGGCAATGATAGGCAGTAAGTTTAAGCTTAAATTGGTGGCTAGGATGTTGACCAGGCCATGGTAAGTTTATATTGACTGGTATGTTCACAGATATTTTGTAGGATGCCATTCATGAGAAAAAGACAGCAGTAACGGCATTACAAAATGGTAACGGAAGTTACACGTTCTGATAATCTACTAAATTTAATATACTCAAAACAACAAAGCAATTGAAAATTGGTATCATAAATGATGTTTGTGTTGCTGACCTCATTGAAAAATGACAAATTTCACAATGAGCCACTGGAATTGTGTGTTTCAATTTCCTGCAATGACTTACAGTCTCAAATACTTTTTCTACTAATGTATGGAAATACAGTAAATACCAGAAAATAGCTAAATGTCTTTCAGGAGTTATCAGCTTTGGAAAAATAACCTTTGATCCTTGTCCTGGAGCTAAAAAAAATTACAAAATTCAAATCAAAATTTTGAGAAGACCTTCAAAGATATTTCAAAATGGTTTTCAGTGTCTCATTTGGTAATGAGTCATCTACATGAAAACCTATATATATCTAATATAAAACACTTTTTAAAAATTGCTGTTTTAGCAACTCTCATGTGGAATTGCCCAGAAGCTAGCTGAAAGCTGAGGACACTCATGTGGTGCAGAAACAGAATCTTAGCGATAAGATTTTAAAATTGATACTGCATAGATAGTTGGTCAAACCATGGTTTTCACAATTGTTGTTTTGTAAAATTGTTCATATTGTCAATGATTTATTTCAAGAATTGGTAAAATAATTCTAATTAGCTCTTTTCCCTCCATTAAGATGGTAATAATTGATTTGCATTGCACATTATTCACTCAGATGGGCTGATCTCACCATTTATCAGTTCTTGTAAAACATGTAGCTGTGGGGGGTCCACATAAAATAAGTTTGTTAATTTTCTTTTTTTCACGTCTTTTTTTACTTCATTAAGATAGTCATATATGCATTACAGGTTGTGTAGATTGGCTTATTTCACCATATCACTTTGTGAAAAACGTGTAGCTCCCAGGGGCGCTGCCCCTTGACCCTGCTGGGGGCTTGGGCAGCCCCCAGGCCCCGGCATCTTGTAACCGCCTACAGCAATTCAATTTCCTGCTGTCAGAAAAATTAACAAGAACCCTGCATAGGGCCAGGTAGGTTAGGATAACTTTTTCCCTCAATAAATGAAATCATAATTTAAAAACTGAATTTTGTATTTACTCAGGTTATCTTTGTCTAATATTAAAATTTGTCTGATGATCTGAAACATTTAAGTGTGGCAAATATGCAAAAAAAAAAAAAAAAAAAACAAGAAATGAGCCCCTAAGAACCATACTGGGCCAACCCATGTTGGGGTACTTTTGAGAAAATGGGACTCAAAGTTGCCAGAGTAAACACTGCACCTAGAGTCATCTAGTTTAAACACTGCATTTGGTACAAACTCAAGATATGTAAAATCATGCACATGCACTTCTTGTGCAGGTTTTGGATGCCCTTCTGCTGCATTAAATTGAAACCAACCTCCTTCTGAGGAGGAAGCATAATCTTCTGATTCATTTGGGACAAACTTTGGGTCTCTGTCATCTTCCACTTCACCATCATCATCAATCACAATAAGCAACTCCTCATCAGTGAGATACCGAGCTGCCATGTTTACAATGAATTATGGGAAGGTTGTGGGATGGCGTATTATGGCTAAGGCAGTGCAGTGCATATATACAGGGGCAGAGAAGACATTTGCTTGTATTAACAATCCATGTGGGCAGATTGGGTTGGGCTGTTAGGAAATGTAGATCTCAGTTTTCTGCACATGCTGACTACCACAACTCAATTTCGGCAAAAGTGCGGGATGGCCCGGTATGGTTCTTAGGGGCTCAAATGAGGAAGGGGGGAAATACTTTTTCACAGTACTGTATAAGCCATTGAAATTTCACTGGCTGTTGAAGCTTACTGACGGTCACGTTCAAGGTCACCAAATGAAACTTCATACATGACTTCCTATATGCCCACAATACAAACCTAAGCTCTATCTGTAATAGTTTTGGTGATAGAAGTACATAATTGAAATTTCACTATGTGAACTTTGACCTTTGAAGGTCACCAAAGATCAAGTTCAAGGCCACCACATGAAAGTTCATATATGACTTCCTGTAAGTGTTCAATACACATGTTCCCAATCTTCAATATTTTCAAGCCTAGAAGCCTTTAAAAATTGTAACATTTTGCTTGATCTCAAGTTTGACCCTTCAAGGTCATCTGAGGTCAACTTTAACACATCTAAAATATAGGGCATACTGTATATGACTTCCTATATATTGATAATGCAAACTTAATCTCTGTCTGCAACCATTTACCTTCCACAGGAAATTTTGCCCATTCTCCATAAGACCCAATGTTAAAGTGCAGCACCCGCACTAGACCCACTTCCGTCAATTCAATCAAAATGGCACTCGTACTGTACATAAAGTGTACCAAGGTGACTTAATTGCCAGATAAAAAAAAAGTCATTAGACAGTTTTTAAGAAATAATTTTTTTGAAATCTCAATTCCTACTTTTTTAACATTGTTAATATATTCCTTGACCTTGAGTTTGACCTTTCAAAGGCATCTGAGGTCACCTTTAAAATAGCTAAAATATAGGTCATATATGACTTCCTATATGTCGATAATATAAACTTAATCTCTATCTGCAACCATTTGGCCTCCACAGGCCATCTTGCATATTCATAAAGTACAGCGCCCCCACTAGACCCACTTCTGTTGATTCAATCAAAATGGTGCTCACGCTGTACATGGACGGTACTAAGGTAAGTTGATTGCCTGATTTAGAAAAAAAAATTTATCAGGCAGTTTTTGAGAAATAAAAACGGACAAAAATGATTCAATCAAAACTCCGACAAAAAAAAAAAAAAAAAAAATCTGGAGATATGGTCTAGTAATATGTTATGGCAAATTTATAAGAAAATTCATCAGGCCAAAAAAAAAAGATAAAAATGTTCGGCGATGGACGACGAACGCCGCACCACAACAATAGCTTATCAGCCCATAGGGCCAGTAAGCTAAAAATTGCATTTACAAGAAAGGTCCAGCCTCAAACCGCACCACAAAAACAAAATCTTACCAAGCATTTTAATCTTGTATTTAAACATAAACACTTATTGCAATCAGCTTTTTTCTCAGAAAAATAAATTCTGCCACTAATTTGAAGTATTTTGACTCATTTCTAGGTTTGTCCATGGGGCAAGTTAAATTATCTTAATTAGCCAGTTTTCTCACAGATGGCAGGTATCGTTCTAGCTGTTCAGTTTTCTTTTGGTAATAGTTCATCTAGCCCGCTCTGAAAAAGCAATAAAAATTTCCAATCATGGACAGCTTTTGAAAAGTATAAAAACATTTCCAATCATCCTGCAGCTTATGGAGAACCACATTTGCCAAATTGTCCGTCTGGAACCATGTTTACCCCCCATTTCGATGACGTGGGAAAGCTAAATGCATGGCAGCTGCGAGAAAACTGGCACTGGAAAGGGGGATTCACAAGGCTGATTAAAATTTTGGCCTTCCATTGGCCGGAAGGATAATTGTACTCTAAGAAATAATACATAAACCATGACATTATCAGCTTGATGGACAAAACATAGCAGAATGAAAATTCATGAAAATGAAATGTAAGCAATTCTCGCAGCCTCATGTGGTCAGACCACATGCTTTTGGCCAGATACAGCAATGGCTTGTTTCACGTCAAAACAGAGACACATGCAAGTCAAGGCACCTCAAACCCACGGTGAAATATGGTGGTGGATCGGTGATCTTTCGAGAGTGTTTTGATTCCTGAGTTCCAAGGGCACATTTTGAGATATAATGGTGTAACTGACTCCAGCAGGGATCAGGTAATTTTGGTGGAAAATCTGCTTGCCTTTGCTGGAGATCTGAGAAATGGCCATATGGGGGCTTTCTAATGGGACAATGACCTAAAGCACACCTCAAAATCTGAGCAGAAATAGTTCAGCAACAACAAAATTCAAGTTCTTCAATGGTAATCTCAGTCACAAGACCTCAATCCAGTTAAAAACCCGTGGGCTGAACTGAAGAGGAAAGCTGTTTCACACAAACCCAGGATTGTAACCGATCTTGAAAGGAACTACAAGGGACGGTTCAAAATCCAAAATAATTTTCGTTGGTTCCATTGAAACATTAATGAAGTACTGTTTCTCACATGTCAACATTTTGAGTTTGTCTCTATAATGCAAATTTTTCTAATAGTATTTTTAGTGTATTTCAAGTTAGGGGTGCTAATAATTCTTAAGCCCACTGTATTCAGTGCCTTCCTCTTACACTGGCACCCCTGATGAATATCTGCGATAAAAAAAAAGTGATTCTCGTTAATCTTCCCAATATTTTACTCAAAATTTAGAAAAAATCTAATTGAATTTAATGAAAATGACAGAAGGAAACTGAATTTTCATCTCATGCTCTTGCCAAGGTTTATAGGTAAAATGCTAGATGAGCTTTTGTGCACAATTTGTCTAAGCATGGTTCTTTCAATTATTTCATTACATTATTAATTAATTAATACATTAATATTACTTTCTCATTGTCCTGCCAAATCCAACAAGTGAAGGGTCTTCCAGATGTAAGGCCACTTGTTCATGCCTTTTTCATAATTTTTGTAACCCACTTCAGTTTTTCTAAGTATTTTGAATAATAAATTGAGAGGATTAAGGGCAAACATATTTTTCCATAGTGTTTTCAGCTAGTATTTACCAAGGGTGCCAATATTAGTGAAGGGCACTGTATATACATTCAAATCATATACATCACATCTTTCAATATATGGCAGTATAATCATCTTCGTCTCACCTTGATAATACAACCCTAAGCAAAAATTATGGAATCACCACACAAAGAGGATGTCATCCATCTTTTTTTACTTCATAGTAATGAGATTGCAGATGTGACACAAAACGACTTTTTCTTTATTAGCTTATTCAGGCTTCATGGTTGGTTACTAGGAAGGAATAAAGGCTCACCTGAGTTTTTTGATCAGAAATATTTCCACATCTTGTGAGGCTCTTGAAAAAGAAAAAAGAAACTGTGTTAAGGAATTTGTTAATATGTTCAAGTAGCTTACAACACATACAACTTCGACCATCTGACCGGGTGAGAAGCTTCTCAAAGCGTACTCTGGCGCAATGGCCAAAAGAAACTAGTTTAAATGGATAACCAATTAAACCGGGCCACAACCATTGGCTCAAATGGCAGTTGATAAAGAGCCTCCAAAAAAACAGGCAAGTCCCATGCAGGCACTAGTAGTACAAGGCAGATTATTTAAGTGAGACTGCCTAGGTAAGATAGTGAGTGATCCCACTGTCTGGTTGCCAGTCAGCGTGTTGAAATGGCAGCCACATATGCTCTGATTGTGGAAGCAGATTTGTTGGCCACCAGTAGGGATTACAGAAACTGCAGTATAAAGACAACTGAACAAAGCTCTGGGAGACTTCTTCCTGGGACTCGCACCACGCAGTAAACAATTTCCACATACAATACTCTGCCCTGGAGTGTTCGAATAGTCAGGACAGCTGCCAGGTTTACAACTGCCAGAAAGCAGAGGCAGTTACCTCAATTGGTAGTCTAAATCAGGTTGGTAGTAGATGACCAGCTTATCTTTCTCCAGTTAAGCTAGTGGATAATGTGTGTGCAGGTGACGTGGGTATTTAAGACTGCCTGACCCAATGTCACCCATTTCCCAAGGTTCTTAGTTAGTATACAAATTTTCCTGTGCAATACAGGGATAAAGGACTGTTTCCGATAGTCGTCACAGACTAAAAGACCCATTAACTCAACCATTTACAAAAAGTTTCAATAGAAGGATTAAGAGGGTAAAGAGATACTGCTTATAAATTGGGTCCCATTTATAAATGGTGCTTAGGAACAGAAAAGATGCGTACCACACTTTCTTTGCAGATATCGGATTTATTAAAAAAAAGGACTAAGGGTCTTGCAGCTTACCGGCAAGCAATCTTATAGTGATGATACAAGTTGTGAAAATTTCATGTGAAGTTTGACCTTTTTATCATCGAAGGTCAATGTCAAGGCCACTAGATGAACGTTCACATACATTTATAAGACCTCATATAAGTCTGTTATACAATCCTAAGCTCTGAAGCAGTTTTGGTGATATAAGTAATTGAAAATTCAATATGTCAATTGTGAACTTTAAAGGTCATCGAAGGTCAAGTGGAGGTCATCAAATGGACTTCATATACGACTTAATATATGTCTCTAATACAAACCTTGGCTCTATCTGTGACCATTTTGGTGATACAAGTCAATGTAATTTCACAACATCAAGTTTAACCCTTGAAGGTCACCAACAGTCAAGTTGAATGTCACCAAATGAAAGTTCAGATGTGTCTTCCTAGATGTTTATAACACAAACCTCAGCTATATCTGCGACCATTTTAGTGATACAAGTCATTGAAATTTCACGAGGTCACGTTTGAGCTTCGAAGGTCAGTATGAAGGTCACTAAATGAAAATTAATATATGACTTCCTATATGTCTCTAATACAAATGTAGGCTCTATCTGTGACCTTTTTTAGTGATACAAGTCATTGAATTTTCACAGGGTCAAATGTAAAGGTCACCAAATGAAAGTTCACATATGACTTCCTATGTGTCCTATATATAATACAAACCTAGGTTCTGTCTGTGATAGTCATTTAAATTTCACGATGTGAAGTTTGACCTTCGAAGGTCACCAAAGGTCAAGTTCAAGGTCACCAAAGGAAAGTTCATATATGATATCCTGTAAGTGCTCAATACACACATATTCTCTATCTTCAATATTTTCAAGCTTAGAAGCCTTTGAAAATTGTAATGTTTTGCTGGACCTCAAGTTTGACCTTTCAAGGTCATCTGAAGTCAACTCTAACACTGCCAAAATATAGGTCAAATACAACTTCCTATAAGTAGACAACACAAACTTTATCTCTATCTACAACCTTTTGGCCTCCACGGGCCAATTTGCTTATTCTCTGTAAGACTCAGGGCTCTAAATTCGTAGACCAGGCGCAGGCGCGGCCGAATGGGTGGAGCGCCGCGCCAACGGGGTGTATCCAGGCGTATTTTGCAATTTCGTGTCCGGTGCAGACCGGCGCAAGTACTCCTCTGTCCCACCTCTGTCCCTCCTGCCAGTGCAAGTGGCAAGAGGGAGGAGATAAGGCCTGAGTGGGTTTAACACAGCCGAGTCAAATCTTCACCAATCAAATGAGCTCTTCTCCTCACCTTTAAAATTGGAATAAAGAAGCCTCTGTCCTATATCTGCATGATGCATGAATGTTGCATTTTACTTTGCTGCTTCAGGCATGTTTTTCTGCTCGCTTTACGCCTATATTAAGCATTACGAATATGAGTTAGCTGGCTAGCTAGGGAATTTGCGAATTATTACCATTAGCTAACTTGAATAGAATTTCAAAACGAAACTACGTCAGATCATTCAAACTTATGAAGTTGGAATGAAATACGACGGTTGCTCATTTATTTCTTCTGCCTGCATCACTGGGAGGAGAAACGATGAATAGTGTGTTCCTATTATTACACCCTGTTGCTGCTTAGAATTTTGGGATTAACATGCATGGACAACAATGCAAGATACGTTACACATTTATTTTCAATATGTGATTTTAACTCAGTACGAGATCATAGCAATCAGGCTGTATTCCTTTCCCCCACTAAAAACGATAAAACCTAAGTAACAATAATAGTATTAAGCCGCTCGGACACTGGACGCAAAATGAATTTTTCGCACGACAGATTACATTCAAAATACGCGTCTTTGCATTGACTTTGAATGTAATCAGTGTGCGAAATATTCGTTTCACGTCCGGTGCGAAAGCAGCTGAAGGGCACATACCCACATAGCCTACACATGAACTCACAAGCCCACATGTACTCATCTCTCTCTCTCTCTCTCTCTCTCTCTCTCTGATCTGACATCAGGACAATCGATATAGATACTTTAATTTATGTGCTGATTCAGATAGTTACATTAAATAGTGGTTGCTGTAATTATTTATTGCATTGAAATGTGCCTAACATTCTGGAAACCTGCCTGTGAGGTTTTTTCCGTGACGTGTCTTGACTGTGCGCCCGGTCAGCCAAATTACCACTGCACAGAAAGTAAACCAGGTTGGAGCTGGCGAGATTTCTGCGCAACTTCAGCGGAGACTTTTGCTACGCCACACCCATCTCGACGCATGTCTGTCTACCAAATTGCCAAAGTGGCTGCGCACGGTGTTGCACCGCATGAAATTACCACTGTGCGGACTGCGTTACGCTACGCCACGCTGTGCCACGCTGCACTGCGCCAAGAAATTAGAGCCCTCAATGTCAAAGTACAGAGCCCCCACCAGACCCACTCACTCGCACTGTCCATAAAGTGTACCAAAGTGAGTTGATTGCCAGAAAAAAGTTATTGGACAGTTTTGGAGAGATAATATTTTGAAATTTCAAGTCCTATCATTTAATATTGTAAATATTTTCCTTGACCTCGAGTTTGACCTTTCAAAGTCATCTGAGGTCAACTTTAACATTGCCAAAATATAGGTCATACATGACTTCCTATATTTGGATTATACAAACTTAATCCATATCTGCAACCATTTGGCCTCCACAGGCCAATTTGCTTATTCTCCACGAGACCCAATGTTAAAGAACAGTGCCCCCACTAAATGCACTTCCATCGATTCAATCAAAATGGCACTTGCACTGTACACTGAGGGTACCAAGGTGAGTTGATTGTCTGATTTAGAAAAAAATTAATCTGGTAGTTTTTGAGAAATAATTTTTTGAAATTTCTATTTCTAAGTCCTGTGTTTTAAAATTGGGGCCAAAATTTCAAGGGCACACAAAGGGACAAAACTGATTCAATCAGAAATCCAGGGGAAAAAAAACGCCAGGAGATATGGTTTAGTAGTATCTTATGGCAAATTTGCAGAAAAATTCATTGGGCCAAAAAAAGATGATAAATGTTCCGGATACTGGATGACAGCCGCCAAACCACGACTAAAAAGGAACTTGACATTGAGAAAATCTGAAAGTAATAAGATTTTGTGCATATGAAGTTACTGAAGTTAATCCTGATTAATTGAATAAAAATTACATGCAGTTTGTGTTACCCTTACCCTCATTTTATTAATTAGGGTATTTTTTACTATATGTTCTCTTTCTTTTTTTAAGCATATGCATTTTTTGTGTTGGAAACCAATGCACTATTTATAAATTCTCCCCAATGGAAAAAACTACAGCAGCAGTCTAAAAATAGCCGAGACTTGCTATTGAGTGGGACTGTCCGACGCAACATGATTCCTTCTACCTCTTCAAAAGCATGAAATGTAATTTATTCAGCTGAACACCATGATGGCAGAAATTGTCTGACAGCTTCTTTTAGTTTATGTTCCAGCAGGGAGGACTTGTACATGGGTTGCATTGATCTTTAGTAATAGAACATTGACCGTTATCATTTCGTGTACTGGGGATCAACTCATATTTTAAATGCTAATATATGCCATGGCAAAAGGACATGACAAGCTGCTGCGTATGGTTTTAAATAACTATTTTTGTATGTAACTGGTAATTTTCTACGTATTTTCTATAAGCCTTTGTAAAACTACCCAACTTCAGTAAAAAAAAAAAAAAAAAAACACAATAACAAAAAAAAAATGACCGAGTAGAAACTAAGTAGCTTCAGTGCCCATAAAAGTGAATAAATCTTTCAGAAAAAAATAAAAGATTAATCACACTGCCGTCCAAAAACAGTCACCATTTGGATATAAACAAGTAAATACTCAAGAGCCTGTGACTGAATCATAATTGCAGTGATGAATATGTTTCAGCTGGTAATAATTCTTTTAATCTTGACTGATTCAGCGCGTTACTTTCTTATTTTTTAAACAAACATGTCGAGAGACGTATCTTATGGTCGTTAAAAAGATATTACTATGTTTCAAAAGGGGCAAATTTTTGACCAGCATCAAGCAAAGAAAACAGCTAAGGAGATCACTTAAATCACGAGAGTTAGGCCATGAACTGTCCAACAATTTATTAAAGCATGGAAGAATAGTGGTGAACTGTCGACTTTGCGGTGCATATTTCATGTCAGACATAATCCAAAGAAGTTTGAAACCTTGATTTCTTACTTTTTTTTTTTTGCAGTATTATAAGCTGTCCTAAGGTATGCATGCAACTCTTCAAATTATACAGTTTTATAAGCCTACGGAATACATAAAAAGTAAACAAAAGAAAAACAGCACAAGGTATGTTGAAAACATAATTTATATAAAGTATAACTTACATAAAATTAGTACATACAACAAGTAACATAAGATATGTTACCTTTGAGATAGATATTGCAAGGTCTTCCACGGTAAAGTTGTATTCAAGTTGTGTTGGAACGATGAAGCGTACTGTCACAGGAACAGATCCGAATCCCAAATTTTTCACCTAAATATGGAAATGTCATTGTCAATGCAGCATACAGTATTTTGATGCATTCGTAATATATGGTGTCTGTTAAATTTTCACACATCTCAGGGATTTTGATGTGATGGGCGTGTTATTAATCCAATATCTGCCAAAATACATTTCTATTACGACAACCTAAACCTCCATTTCTTTAGCTTATATACTGTACATGATGGGAATGGAGACTCACGCTATCTTATATCTAATAAAATGCTGAGTATTGTCGACTAATAATAGTAGGCTTATGCCACCCATGAAAACACTACAAAGACATACAAAGCCACATTTCCACCAAACACTTAAAGTAATGTACTTTAGAACTGGTATGTAACCTGTACGGACAGGTACCCAAATTCTAGATCTGGCCTGCGTTTCCATTGCAGACAGTACTTATAACTGTAGGCGGAGTTAAAAGAAATGATATTACACAGGTTAGAACAGTAATGGTAGCCAGCGGCTGCTGGACAGCAGAAAATTCTGGAGGCACATGACATCCCTTGAAATTAATGATTGGTGACATAAATGATTGGTTTTGACCTATTTCCCATCATGTCTTTGAATGAGCATTACATAAAACACGCAACATTATCAGATGTGGCCAGTTTTATTTATTATGGTAATATGAGAAATAAAACACATCATTTTTACATGAAATTGAATTTAATTCAACGTTATTCAGTTGTGGATATTGCTAACCTTTGTTTTCTTTAATGTAATTACACAATCTAGAAGTTTAGGTTAGATAGTGCAGGTTGGGCTAAACTCATACACAGAAGTTAACCGTAGTACTTTATCCTTTTTTGTAAGGTGAATAAAACATTTTCCTGATAAAATTTTCTATTCAACTGCAGCAGCATTGCAAGCTGTGTTTCACTGCCAACTGCAGATTCTAATCATTTGAAATCTTGTCAACTTTAATCCAGGGAAATGACTGAAAACAGGCATGTAATCGAACCTACAGTCGAGTGTACTGAGAAACGAGCTGGAACATTTCTCACTGCCTCATTCAGCTCTTGATTCCCTCTTGACCAATGAAATGACTGTAATGTTTCTTGCTCCACCTTTTAATATCAGATCAGTGTGCTAGGTAACCCAATGTAGGGGTAACGAAAAAAGCAGGACAGTTTGGAACAAGATGGAAATTCACAAAAACTGTTCTAATCTGTAACAAAATGAATTGAACTGAACCGGGTTGCTTGGTGGAGGCTTAATTCAAGCAATCGTCAATACAAAAAAAAAAAAAATTGCCGGATCTAGCTTATTCGCCGAAATTTCTAACATTTCCGAGACAACCGCACATGCGGTCCTAGTGCTTAGGTCTATTGCATGCGCATAATAACATTGAATGATAGCAACCTTATCATCTACATCAGCGGTTTTCAAACCTCTCCTGGAGAACCATTTCTCCTGCATGTTTTACAGCTCTGCCTGCTCCAGCACAGGTGAGTCACGTGATCAGCTCGTGACCAGTGGAAATGCTTGATAATGGTCAAATCAGTAGAATCATCTATGCAAGCTGATGTCTTTCATCCAGGGGTATTTCTGAAGGTTTTTTTCTGAAGGGGTATTTTTCTGAAGGCTATTGTCGAGCGACCAGCGCATGGTGGCTTCGCAGTAACGACCCATGGCCGTACCGACAACAATTCAGCTAGATTCCAGAAACTGCAAGCGATATAAACGCTAAAAGCAAGCCAAGAAAAAGTACTGGATGCACGAAGAATTAATATGGCTTCTACGTTTGGTATCGTATGGCCAAGTATCCGCAACCACGCATGCTAAAGTAACCTTCTGCAGTTCCGCGAGACCGGAAGTGAGTCAGCCATCAAACTATCCCATAAAGCATTGGAAATGGGGCGTGACTGCAACATCAGGGTTTTTTTTTTTTTTTTTTTGATTGACGATTGCTCGAATTGCTTACATTTAAATGTGAAACACAGCAGATTTGGCCCCACACTTATTTCTGGTAACTCATAAGCAATTTAGAGTCTCAGATAAAAATACCCTTGAATTAAAGGGGTCATATTATGCATTTTCAGTTTTCTCCTCTCTTTTAGTGTATTATGCAGTTAATTGTACATGTAAAACATTGGCAGTTACACAGCCAAAGGTCCATGCCAAAAGAAGTCATTCACTCTGACATAAACACAGCTCCTGTACTGCTTTAAAACCCTTGTTTATAGTCCAGCCTTCCATAACATGTCAGTGTCACGATGTAACAAAATGGCATAATTCCCCGGCTGGCAGCCAGTTTGGCTCGCCTTCGATCAAGAGTAGGTAGAGTGGAGGCTGGGAACAGTTTGGTTAGTTTCTATTGCCACTGTATGGACTTAGAAAAGAAAACAAAGTGAAGATTCAGTGGTTAAAATGAATTTTTACCACTATTCCTCAGCAGTGCAAGCCCAACCTTTTACTGTGTTCCTTTCATTCCAGCGACATGTGCTTCCTGAACTATAGTTGACCAATCACAACAAAGTGAGTTTTAAGGGAGCAGGTAAAGAAACAAGAGGTAGAACAGCTGAGTGAGCCTGAGGTGCAGCACAAACAGCCTGTTTAGCTGTAATTAAAGGCTGCTTTTGACCATAAAAACATGCAAATGTTTGCAAAAAATGGCAAAAATGAGAATATTAAAGTAGTAGTACGGCATTATATGACCCCTTTAAAGTCGCTTTATTGCACTTCAGGCAAGTACCTGTTTACAAATCTAAAATTGAGGATCACAAAGTCAAATCATGAGAAAAACATTTTACACTCAAACATAGCATAAATAAAGCAATTTCAAGAGGCAATGTTAGTTACAGAGGTTTGTTGCATTCACCTGTGATAAATATATATATATTGTTGCCTCTGAAAATTAGCTCATATATATTGTTGCCTCCGAAAATTAGCTCAATTTGCTGTTTAAATACAATCCTATTTTCAATTAATTAGATAAGCTTTTCTGTTAAACATTTTACGGAAGATGAGAGGGAACAAGATGTGTTAATAAAAATAATGCATGACCAGGACTTATAAAACACACTAAACAAGATAATTGTGCTGTGGCCACCAAGGCTGGGGCATGCATATGGCAAATTAGAGGACCACCTTTTGGTTTACTGATGTTGTCACTGAAATCATTGATGCATTTTGTGCACTTTAGAAGATGCATAGATGAAGAGAGAAGCACCCTCATAGTTTTCTGATGATGGCGACTAATGACCAGCTCTCCCCGGGTCACTTCTGTCAAACTGAGTACACAATGAGAAATCAGTGCAACAAAAGGATGAAATTGCAGTGGTTTAATGACTGGCGGTATGGCACTGTTGTCATTGATGGAGCAACCAGGCTGGAATGAAGCACAGCAAATGAAATGGAGACGGAGCCAGGGGGATGGTGTGTGTTTGCAATATGGCACTGAAGGAGAATGGTCTATGGCATTTGGAGCTTAAAAGACCACAAGATTTTGCCAGGAGCATACGGGTAGTCAGAATTTTGACAGGCATAGTCATATGAGTAGTTAGCTGGCTGTTGGTGAAGCTTTTGCAAACAACAAGAAATAACTGTTTGAACAGAGAGTACAGTGCAATTCTGAAGTTGACTTTACCTCATAAGAATGCTTTACTGACTTGGGCTCGGTGTCCTCCAGAGAGAAAATTAAATATGATACAGATTCTTCATTATGGCTTGAAGAAGATGAATACAAAAGCAGCACAGTTGCCATCAACAGTAAGCAGTACATATGCAGTTGAAATGCAACATCATGAATGTATTTACATCATGTTTAAAAGCACTTCAGTGCTTCAGGAAAAAGTATTTGCCCCCTTCCCGTTTTTTTTCTATTTTGGCTTTATTTGTTATATTTAAATGTTTCATATCATCCAACTAATTTTAATGTAAGCCAAAGATAAAATGAGTAAAGACAAAATGCAGCAGTTAAAAAATGAACTTGCTTAATTTGAAGGAAAAGAGTCTCTTTTCAATCACTGTGGAGGAATTTTGACCCACTCTTCCTTGCAGAAGTGTCTTGATTTAGTCACATTGGAGGGTTTTTGAGCATGAACTGCCTGTTAAACCTGTTAAATCCCAAATTTTTCCTTGCAATGTAAGTGCATGCATTTTAATATTTAGACCTCCCTAACACAGAAACTGTATGTATTTTATGATTTCATGATGGTTAAGTTCGAAGTTACATTTTTTGCCCAAAGCCATCAACAACACTTTGAGAGCTTCTAGATATAATACATTTATATTTTAAAAATCTGTCACAAATGTGACCAGAGGGATTAAACGGGTTAAATTCACTCCACAGCATCTCAATCAGATTCAAGTCCCTCCCTCCTCACCTGCTGCTGAGGACTGAGTGCCTGGTGACATTACTGTTAGGATTCGGAGGCTGCTCATAACAGTCGGAGGTAAGACTGTCTTTGACTGTGTGGCTGGAAATATCTTGCACACTGGAACTGGAAAACTATGAACTAATTAACTGAACTTTGTCCTTATTATTATTATAATTATTTTTTTTTCCCCTTTTGTTCGGACGACTTCTCCATTTTTCTTTTCTTTCAATAGCAACTAGAGCTTTGTCTCTAAGTTTGCCTTTTCGCATGGCGCAACGGAGAACATTACGACGTCGTCATGTTTATTATGCAATTTGGGAAACTGTCTCATTTCTCAGCTCATTGATCTATAGCCCACTTCTACCACACGGTGGGGGGGTTGAGGCGACATGGCTGTCGCGCCCTTACGTATGTCTCAATCTTGCTGCTCGCAGGGTATTATGTTGTTTGTGGGTTTGTCTGCTTGTTGTCTTCATTGTTTTTGTTTGTCTTCTCGTTTGTTCCCAGAAACCGTCCTCTGCAGCTATTCTGGCCATAAATGCACGTTTTTATATGGGATTTGAAGATTTAAGTTATGATGGAAACTATTTACAGCAGTGCATAAGCATCGATAGGAATTTAAGTTGTAATTATTATACCCTTGAGAAATTGAACTGTATGAATAAACATAATAAATTCTCACTTCTGCACTTAAACATTAGAAGTCTGAATAAACACCACGATGACCTGGTTGCCTTTCTTGCCAACTCAAGCTGTAGTTTTGATGTGATAGGATGTTGTGAAATGTGGCTGAATGACAGATCATTTGTTGATATTCTGAACATAGATGGTTATAATTTTTATTACAAAAATAGACCTGGTCGAACTGGATAGGGGGTATGTTTTTATTTAAAGTCAAAATACCAGGTAACTACTTGTGACGATCTTGATATTAATGATGACTGCTCCGACTCTCTCTTTATTGAGACAAATTTAAATAATGGTAAAAAACTTATTATCGGTGTAATTTACCAGCCCCCTGACTCTGACGTAAATACCTTCAGGGTCAAGCAAGATGAGCTTTGTTCTCCATAAACAATAAAGATAAAGCGTGTGTCATCCTTGGGGATTTCAATATACAGTGCCTGACAAAAGTCTTGTCACTTATCCAAGTTGTAGGAACAACAAATAATAACCTGACTTGTAGTTGATCAACTGGAATCAAAAATGGCTTATATGAAAGGCAAAGCCCTCTAGATTATGGGAAATATACCAAAATAGAGTTTTGTGTCATTCATTTAGTTTTATAATTTAATTTGTACAGAACGGTCAGATTTTGCTTGGACAAAAGTCTTGTCCCATTGAAAAAAAATGTGGAAATTATACATACACTTTATTTTGAATACACAAATATGCCACTATAATATCAGAACATAAAGCCATGGTGCAAAAAAGAATGAATATTGTGCCTTGAGCTTGGAGGAAAAAGCAATGACTGAAATAACTTGATGATGAAATCATCTGGAATGGCAAAGAAAAGCAGTCTTGCAGGACTTCATCAAGATTCTATGGTTTCATCTTCCAAGCCTCCTCCTTCATCTTACCCCTGAAATGCTCAATAATTGTTCATATCAGACTGCAATCCTGGAGTACCTTCACCTTCTTGGGAACTGTGACATGGAGGCAGAAGTATGAAATAACTTGGGCAAAGAACTTCCTGATATTTCAGGCTGTTGATGTTGCCAGATCTTTCAAACTGGATGTAACAACAAACCATGATTTTTTCCTCCACCAAACATGATTGTTTTCTGGGAGAATCTTGGGTCCATGAGGGTTCCAACAGGTCTTGTACGGCGACTGGGATGCAGTTCAATGGATGATTCACCAGAAAAAATAAACTTTCAGCCACTTTTCCAGTATCAATCCTTTCTGCGAGCTGTGGGCCTTGGCAAATGCAATGCAGGTTTTATGTTTTCTGTTTAATGCAGGCTTCTGTGTACTAATTCGGCTATGAAAACCACTTTGAGAGAGAATTTGACAAACTCTTCTTGTAGATACTGGGATTTTTGGTGACATTTCCTCATGTAGCTTCGCTGTAGTTGAAGAAGGGCTGGCCATGTACAGTTGAAGCAACAAACGGTCCTTTCAAACAGTTGTCATACCGGGGTCTGTCTGACCTGCGCTTGCCATGAACGTCACCAGTTTCTTCAAATCTTTTTCTCATCCCCTCCACTTGACATTTGGATACAATAAAGATGTCTGCCACCTCAGCAGCAGACTCAGTCTTCAGGCTCTTGATGATCAGCACTTTGGTCTGTGGTTGAATCTTTGGTATGTTGTCAGAGGTCTAGTCGCACCTCATATGAAAGTCTGGTGTGCTGGGGTTATTTCTATACACATCTGGGAATGTGTTAATTACAGTATTTGTCATAGTTTAAACTCTAATCTGCGATTTTTTGCATCATTTGAAGAGACGACAAGACTTTTGTCCCAGTAAAAACAGATGTTATGGGCTTTGCCAGGCTGTGAACATCAGAACACTTTTTGACGGTTTCATTTTGCACCAAATTATTAATGTGAAAGCCCTTGACATTAAAATGGACCATTTATTGTAACAATTGATTGGTTAGAAATAAAGTTATATGCTATTTTTAGTTACTATGTCCTTATGCGACAAGACTTTTGTCAGGCACTGTAGATATCGCCAAAGATGATGGTGCTAAAAATGACTTCATTACTTTACATTCCTCTTTTTTTCCTACCATTAATTTATACACAAGAGTAACACACTCCACCAAGTCAACCATTGACAACATTATCACAAACATCCAGAACACTTGCCTAAATTCTGGTGTGGTGCTTGCTGATATTTCCGATCACTTTCCAGTTGCACTATTCTTTGAATCTGTTTGTACGATGAAAAATATACATGGCATAACTAAAACTAAAGTCCTAAATCAGAGGAACCTACAGAAATTATGTGAAAGCCTGCAAGCCAAAACATTTGACTCTGTATACTGTTGCACAGATTCTGAAACCGCATATGACTCTTTGATAAAAACTCTCACTGATTCCATTTGGAGTACTATACCGGAGAAGACTGTCAGATGCAGTGCTACTGATCGGAACCCCTGGCTCACAAAGGGGATTTTAAAATCAATTAAATACAAAAACCAACTATATAGGCACTACTTAAAGAACCCAAGTAACACTAGCAAGGAAATCTACACTAAATATAGGAACAAACTGACACACATTATGAGACATAGCAAAAGAAATCATTATACTGAACTCATAAAAGCATCTCAGGGAGACACAAAAAAATCTTGGCAAGTGCTAAATAAAGTCCTTCACAGAGGCCAAACAAACACTGTGTTTCCCAATACTGATGATCTCGTAAATAGCTTCAATGATTATTTCCTTTCTGTCGCTGGAAATGTATCAAGTAAAATTAGCCAGCCATGTGGTGCTTCGTTTAACCCTTTAAGGCCTAATGCAAAAATCCCAGCAGAGAATCATGCGGCCGTGTTTACCATAGTAACCTGTATTTGGGCTGAAGCACAGCTTCTCAGCTTTCAGGAACAGTTGGAATTTTTTTCTATTGCGCAAAATTTACAGTAATTACGGTACTTTCAAAATTACGCGCAAATCTGTGTCGGCGACGACACTTCGGCGCAAAAGGGTTAAACACTATCTGTGAGGCGATCACTTAAATTCATTTTTTATGAAGCCTACCGACGAAAACGAAGTTTTAAAAATTATTTTGAATATGAAAAGCACTGCCACAGTTGGGGTAGATGATATCTCCAGCAAAATTCTGAAGGCCATTGCAAATTTTATCATTGATCCTCTCGTTTATTGCATAAATCTCTCTTTATCATCTGGAACTGTGCCAAAAATGGCAAAGATCGCTAGAGTCGTGCCAGTATTCACGTCTGGAGACAAAAATAACCTAAGCAACCACCGCCCTATATCTGTTTTGCCCATACTCTCTAAGGTCCTTGAGAGAGTAGTTTATAGTCGACTGAGTAGCTACCTTGATAAATTGAACATTTTGGCGCCTTCTCAGTATGGCTTCAGAAAAAAGAGAACCACATGTATGGCAGTTTTAGATCTCACTGAAAGGATTAATGATGCCATTGATAAAGGTGATTGTGGCATAAGTGTGTTCTTGGACCTATCTAAGGCCTTTGACACAATTGATTTTAAGATTTTATTATATAAACTTGCAGTATTACAGAGTCAGAGGTGTCGCTCTCACTTGGTTCAAATGTTGTATGTACGGGAGACAACAATATGTATGCATCAATGGTCACAAATCGTTATGCAAATTCATCAAATATAGTCTCCCTCAAGGTTCTATATTGGGACCACTCTTATTTCTTCTGTATATCAATGATTTTGTCCATTCGTCTTCTGTTCTATACAAAGTATTGTTTGCTGATGATACAACTCTGTTCTTGTCTCACAAGAATCCAAAGGCGTTACAAGACATCTTTAACAAAGAGCTAGTAAAAGTAGATACATGGTTTAAATGTAACAAATTATCCCTAAATATAAAGAAGACTAACTATATTTTCTTTCGCTCCAATAGAAATCACTTGAATGACTTGCCAATTACTCTTAGCATTAATGGGCAAGATATTGAAAGAGTTTACTCCACCAAATTCCTGGGGGTCCATATTGATGAATTTTTAACTTTCAAAGACCATATTGATTCTGTAACAAGGGATCTGTCTAAATATGTTGGTTTGTGCTTTAAACTGAGACACTTTCTCCCACTCTCTGCACTACTTACTTTGTACAAAACTTTATTTGAACCTCATATAAATTACTGCAATATCATATGGAACAACACCTTTCCTGTTCACCTACAGAAATTATTTGTTCTCCAAAAGAAAGTCCTACGCGCATTAACATGGTCATATTTTCTTGCACCCACGAAACCGCTTTTTTCTGCTCATGGTTTATTGAGACTTACTGAATATAACATCTTCCATAATGCATGTACGATGTATGAGGTAATTTATGGATTAAATAGTCAAATTTGTGACCTTGTTCCAATATGCCGCCCACTGCACACAGATGGCACCAGGAAAAAGCATTTTATTTTTGGTAAGAAACGCCGGCTAAAACAAACCAGTCTGAGTGTTGTGTGCAGGGGTCCACAGATTTGGAATGAGCTCGACGACAATATTAAAATGTCACAATCATTCTCTACTTTTAAGAAAAGGTTAAAACAACATCTTCTCTTGTTGTATAAAGAAGAAGGGTAATTGATTCATGCTGCTGCTCATTGCACTGTACTGCTTATAGTAGGCTACCCTATCTTCTGTTGGCTTTGATGCTCTCACTTCAAATGTATTTTATTTATTTATTTTTTTTTATTTGTGTGTTTTACAGCCACTACCGGGAACCTTTGGCTGGTTGTGATCTAATCTCAGATTAGTGCTGATGCCTCTATTTTAGATTCTGTTTAAACTTACTAGGCAATTAACAAGAAGTTTGGCTATCCTCTATTTCTTGTCATTAAATTCAAGTGAGAGCCATTGGGTTGAGTCCTATGGTGATACCGTCCGGGATCCTGTAGTAATAATTATAGCTGGGGCTGTTTTGTCCAAGGGAGCCACCGATGTGGACAACAACACAAAGGTTCCTCTTGTGACGAGAATCCTTTATTTGATATCTTTGTTTTTTTGGATCTGAATGACCGCTGCAGAGATGGTTTCTGGGATTTATGTTTGTTGTTGTCATGTGATTGTTGTTTGTATTGATGGTATGGACTGGGCCCCCTCCTACAAGCTTTTTTAGCTTTCCTGGGGTGATCCCATTTCACATGTTATCTTGATATAGTCCCCAAAACTGTGCTTTCTTGTCTGATACGTGTGAATAAACTTGAATCAATGTTGACCAGCCACTCCAAAACCCTCATTTTGTTCCTTTTGAGCCATTCAGTGGTGGATTTTCTTGTGCGTTTCAGATCATTGTCCTGTTGATTAACCAAACTGCGCTTGAGCTTCAGGTCACAAACTGATTGCTGGACATTCTCCTTCTGGACTTTCTGGTAGAGAGCAGAATTCATTGTTCCATTATGGAGATTTGCCCAGGTTGAAAACAGCAAAGCAGCCCTCGACCATCACACTACCATGACCGTGTTTGACTGTTGGTATGATGGTCTTATTGTGGAATGCTGTGTTCACTTTATGTCAGATGTAATGGGACCAATGTCTTTCAACAAGTTTTATTTTCTGATTAGTCCACTGAATATTATCTCAAAAGTCATAGGGGTCATCGAGATGTTTTTTGGCAAAAGTGAAATAAAATTATGTGTTCTTTTCAGTCAGCAGTGGTTGCCTAAAATTTAAATTAAATTGATGATCTCTAACATTTAAGTGTGACAAATATGTAAACATACAAGAAATCAGGAGGGAGGCAAATACTTTTTCGCAAAATTGCATTGCCTACGGGCCATATACAATATCTATATCTATCGAATATCTAACTAATTTTTGGGGATTTTCTCCTTTATTTGACAGTCACACAGTAGAGAGAGACTGGAAGGTTGGGGAAAAGAATGGGGAAGACATGCGGCATATGACCCGAAGCGGAATCGAACCGGGTCGCCGCAGGAAGGCCACATCCTTTATGGTGCGCGCGCTTTGACCGATGAGCCACCAGGGCACCCCTCTAAAAACCATTTATTAGACTGAGAGAAGAAACTGGAGTGCCTGAAGTAAATCCACACAAACAAGGGAAGAACATGCAAAGTCCACACAGAAAGTGTGCAGCGCTGCCACTGCAGCACCATGCTGCCCGCCAAGTGATAACAATGATGCCAAGTTTGATGTTAGGCAAATTGATAACCGTTATCAATTTTAGATACAAAAAAAAAAAATTACATTTACATCAGTTTCTAATTTACACAGCTCATGCACTTATCCGTGGACTTTCAAGAACTTTATCATGGTGGCCCCTACATGTTACAGTATCTTTTCAGATCCACAATGTAATATAAAGGAAATTTATTTAATGCTACCAAATCTGTAGTTGTGTACAATTTTGATTCCACAAGACTTGGGACAGAATGTAAAATGCAGAATTACTGTATGTGATTTGTAAATTTTCTCTAGCCTCCATTTAGTTGGAAACAGCACAAAAAATAAAACATTTAGTCTCACCTTATCAACTGTTTGAATTTTGTAAACATTTGCAATATCCAAATTCAAAGCCTGGAACATGTTCAAAGATTTGGACAGGAAAATGGAAAGACTGGAAAAGTTGCGGAATCTTCAGAAAAAAATGCCCATTTAGGAATTCCCACAGAAAAACAGATGAAGAGGTAACAAGTGATTCAGCTGTCACTAAAGGCACAATCCTTTACCAGGAAGATGGTTTTGTCATGCCCCTCCCTTTAGGCATTCCAATGCCCGGCTACCTGCCCATACCTAATTATTCAATTCAGTTCCCTTCAGTTTATGGTTATCACTTTTTTCTGTTGTGTAAATTACGACTCAATTTTTTATTTAAAGCTTAGTTTCCCCCTTAGCGGGCAGGTAGCCACAGTCTGTTTCCCCTTTTTTGCTCAGTGCACTCCCTTTTTTATAATCCTAAAGTTTTATGTTTTTATTTGTTTTATGCACTTTTTATTAAATAAAATCCACATCCGTGCACTTGGATCCTCCAGCTCCTCTCCTTGCACTGGTGCCAATTTAATATCTGTGGGTGCCAGGGCGTGACATGTTTGAGGTTCACCACTTTGCCAAAGCAAGCATGAGGCAAATGGTCATAAAGTTTAAGAACGATGTTTCTCAACATGCGATTGCACGAAATTTAGGGATTTCACTATCAACCATCCATATTAGTGAAAAGATTCAGAGAATCCGGAGAAACTGAGTAATCTCTGCGGATAAAAGGTGAGTCCGAATACCACTGTTGGATGCACATGACTTTCGAGCCTTCGGGCCGCACTTAATGAAGAACCAATATGCTTCTGTAATGGACACAACAACAAGGGCTCATGAAACATCAGAAAACCTGTGTCAGTCAACACAGCTAGTCGTGGCATCATCAAATGCAAGTTAAGACTATTATGCTAAAAGAAAGCCATAGTTCAAGAGCAGCGAGAAGCACTGCCGATTTCCCTGGGCTCAAGCTCATCTGAAAATGGACCAACGGAAAATTTGAAAGGAGCGTTGTGGTCTGACGAGTGGATGTTTAAAAATATTCCTGGAAATAATTGATGTTCTCAGGGCCAAAGAGGAGAAGGACCATCCCCACTCTTATCAGTGCCATGTTCAAAAGCCAGTGTGCCTGGGGTGGCATTAGTGTTTTCGTCATGGGCAACCTGCACATCTGTGGGGGCACAATTGATGCAGAAGCATACACACACTTTGGAACAACATATGCTGCTTTCCAGACATCATCTTTTTCAGGGATGCCCCTTCTTGTTCCAACAGGATAATGCCAAGCCACACTCTGCGCGTATTACAACAAAGTGGCTTTGTCGTTCCAAAGTGCGGGCACTAAACTGGCCAGCCCATAGACTGTATAAAAAGATGGACGAAGCATATGTGACGTCACCGATTGGTTTCAGCATACCATAAAGGAAGCCTCGATTTTGGCTATTTGAATTGCACCATGTTGTCATTTTGAAACCGGATGTGATTTCTATTGGACGAGAGCGAGAATCAAGATCCGGGAAGGACGTGAGAGGTGGATCTGACCGTATCGGACGAGGACCAGAGGATAGCCACGCCTCTAAAGCATATTCTGGCTTTATCCTTTATTTTAGTCTACTTGGGACCATAATTTACAAAAATGAACATCATGATATATCGAAGGAGACTTGAAACTTGCTATAGCTACCATAAGATAAAGTGAAAAATTATTATTTAAATGAAAAATCAGATGGGAAAGTAGGGTCATTTTCTCATAGACTTCTATAGCATTGAACTTCTTTCTTCAACCGCCGACGTCGCCACCTGCTGGCCATTAAATAGAATGCCATTTTACGGTACTTCCGCATGGGCTGCTTTTTTCAGACCAGAGTGCTGCGTCCATCTTTTTATACAGTCTATGGGCCAGCCTGCACAGGCTGCAGACATAACATTCTGAAATAGCTATTTTCAGAAAACAGTAAATTTAATGATTTATAAATTCTTGTCTAGTCTTAGTACTTTTTCTGTTGAATACAGGTCAGAGGGAATTTACAAATTACTGCTCGCTGGTTCAATTTGCATTTTACACATTCTTCTGGAATTAAGGTTGTAACACATACAACATTATATATTTTAACTTATTTGATTATTGTAATATTTACTATTTCGCTCAGAAATCAGTTTGTGTTGTTTTTTATGATAAAAACTCAGTCAGCAAATATTTCTTTTTCTGCTTTACTATTCTCCAGTATAGCATTTGCAGATTCCATGTCCTGTTTGATTCTTCTCACGCTCAATCTGCAGTAAAATAAACATGAAAGAGAGACTGAATAATCCTGTAGTTAACGTGGATTTGCCTAACACTTACCCTTTGACTGCAAGATCAACACCAAACTGTACTGGGAGGGTCATCTTTTGGTCAGTGGAATTCCCATTGTCACTGAGGAGCAAAAAACATATACTTAATATCTGATATTGTGTTTTTTTAAGTTTTGCATAGTAACAGTGCTGTGAAAAAGTATTTGTCCCCTGCCCAATTTCAATTTTTGCATATTAGTCACACAGACATGTTTCAGATCATCAAACTAATTTTAAAATTAGATAAAGATAACCTGAGTAAAGCCAAAATACAGTTTTAAAATGATGATTTCATTTAGTGAAGGAAAAAAAACAAACACACTAAACCTGGCCCTATGTGAAAAAGTAATTGTTCCTTTAGTAACTAAATCAACCAATTAAACACATTTAATTTCCCGAGACACACCGAGGCATGATTACTGCCAGCCCTTTTTCGTTTAAATATCACTTAAACAGAACCTGTTTAGCACTGAGAGGCTAAAAGCAGCACAAAATACCGCAATCTAAAGAAAATTAAAGAACAAAAGAGAAACAAAGTTGTTTACATCAACAGTACTTAACAAATTTATTAGACCATCTGTCATAAAAAAAAAACCAAGAAAACACAAATATTTATGAAATTTGTCAAAAACTTGTTTAAAACTAAAAATTATTTTGTTATTTCTTTGGCAAATAAATTGAAACCACAAAATAGTCCTTATTCACACACAGAGTGCTGTGAAAAGGTATTTGCCCCCTTCCTGATTTCTTATTTTTTTACATATTTCTCACACTTAAATGTTTCAGATCATTAAACAAATTTTAATATTAGACAAAGATAACCCAAGTAAATATAAAATGCAGTTTTTAAATGATAATTTCATTTATTGAGGGGAAAAAGCTATCCAAACCTACCTGGCCCTATGTGAAAAAGTAATTTCCCCCTAAACCTAATAACTGGTTGTGCCATCCTCAGCGACAACAACTGCAATCAAGCGTTTGCCATAACTGGCAATGGGTCTTTCACATCGCTGTAGAGGAATTTGGCCCACTCTTCTTGGAAGAATTGTTTTAATTCAGCCACATTGGAGGGTTTTCGAGCATGTTTAAGATCATGCCATTGCATCTGAAACCGATTTAAGTCCGGACTTTGACTTGGCCACTCCAAAACCTTCATTTTTTTTTTTTTTTTTTAAGCCATTCAGAGGTGGACTTGCTGGTGTGTTTTGGATTATTGTCCTGCTGCATCAGGAACTGATGGTGGTCAGACATTCTTCTTCAGGATTTTCTGGTCAAGAGAAGAATTCATGGTTCCATCAATTTACGGCAAGTCGTCCAGGTCCTGAAGCAGCAAAGCAGCCCCAGACCATCACACTACCACCACCATGTTTGACTGTTGGTATGATGTTCTTTTTATGAAATGCTATGTTAGTTTTATGCCAGATGTAACGGGACACACACGGTCGAAAAAGTTCAACTTGTGTTTTGTCAGTCCATAGAATATTTTCCCAAAAGTCTTGGGGATCATCAAGATGTTTTTGGCAAACGTGAGACAAGCCTTTGTGTTCTTTTTGGTCAGTGGTGGTTTTCGCCTTGGAACTCTCCCATGGATGCAATTTTTGCCCAGTCTCTTTCTTATTGTTGAATCATGAACACTGATTTTAACTGAGGCAAGTGAGGCCTGCAGTTCTTTAGATGTTATTCTAGGTTCTTTTGTGACCTCCTGGATGAGTCATCTTGGAGTAATTTTGGTAGGACGGCCACTCCTGGGAAGGTTCACCACTGTTCCAAGTTTTCTCCATTTGTGGATAATGGCTCTCACCATGGTTCGTCCCAAAGCCTTAGAAATGGCTTTCCAGACTGATAGATGTCAGTGACTTTGTTTCTCATCTGTTTTTGAATTTTTTTTTTAGATCATGGCATGATGTGTTGCTTTTTGAGATCTTTTAGCCTACTTCACTTTATCAGACAGGTTTTATTTATTTTATTTCTTGATTCAACAGGTCTGGCAGTAATCAGGCTTGGGGTGGCTAGTGAAATTGAACTCAAAAAATGTGGTTAATCACAGTTAATTCATGATTTAACAAGGGGGGGGGGCAATTACTTTTTCACATTGGGCCAGGTAGGTTTGGATAACTTTTTTTCCCTTAATAAATGAAATCATCATTTATAAACTGCATTTTGTATTTACTCCAGTTATCTTTGTCTAATATTAAAATTTGTTTGAAGATCTGAAACATTTAAAGCAATTCTTACCTTTCTGGCATGTGGCACAGCACTTAGTAAAAATTTGAACATGAACAACTCCGCCTCCCTCCAAAGTCCCACCCTCTTCCCCCTGCCTGACCTCTGAGGCTCCCCTCCTCCCCTGACGCGTGCGGTGAGAAAGTGAGCAGCGCGAATGAAGGTGCTTTCACAACGGACGCGAAACAAATTTTTTGCACGACTGATTACCTTCAAATACAATGCAAAGACGCGAATCTTGCGCGTATTCGCCGTCTTTTTGCATTGACTTTGAATGTAATCTGTCGGGCGAAAAATTCGTTTTCAAGTCCGTGTGAAAGCATCTTGAAACGGGCAATGGAGTCAGATTCAGAGGCACCGGTTAGTGAAAACTAACCAACAGTAATTACATAATATTCAATTCTATATGTGGTATAAAATAAAACGCCCTCGTAACGTCTGACGAACTACCATTAACATTATTATCGTAGTAATTATAGCATTTCAGCGACTGTTTGTTTACAGTCAGATGCGTCGTTTTTCGGCAGAATTCATACATATTTTCTTGCAAAACTGCTGTCATAACGTCTTATCTCACCAGAATTGTCCCGGTGACGTTAGTCATTAAATTAGGAGCAGTTGCAGCTGTTTTATTGGCAGGCTAACTTTGTTCAGTACCCGTTTTGTCTCTACCGCTCTGCTGCTCTGCCAGAGAGCGCGCGGACTCATAAGCGGTGACAGCGTAGGCAACTGGAAGGGACGAGCGACGGATGACAGACAGGAAAGGGCAAATCATTTTATTCGGACCGAAGAAAATGATTTGTCAGACTTTTATCAGAAATATATGATAATTGAATATTGATGAGTTTCAACACCTGGTGGATTTCTTCTGCATTTTAGTGTGCCAAACGCTTATTAGGAGCATTTTAAGATTACAAAAGAAAAGTGTAAAAATGCCAGAAAGGTAAGAATAGCTTTAAGTATGATATATATGCAAAAAATAAATAAATAAATAAAGAAGGGGGCAAATACTTTTTCACAGCACTGTAAAAACCAAAAAAAAAAAAAACAACTATATTTTGTATGGCCCCCTTTGGCCTTGATAACAGCTTGCATTCTTGCAGTCAACCACTAAAACAAAATTTTTATGTTCAGGAATGCAAGAAAATAAGTGTTATTTGGTATTTTAATTCAAAAATAATAATGTGCTCAACTATTTTTTTCTGCTTTTTTGTAAAACGGTAAATTCGAAAATTCATGGATAACAACAATAATAATATTTTAGCATTAAAAATATCATTACAGAAACATAAAAATTATTTTGGTAATTACCAACAGTTAATTTAGTGCAGCTGTGGCATGAACCTTACATTGGGTGGTGGTCTAATAAATTTGTTAAGCACTGTATCAGTCTGGAAAGGGTTACAAAGCCATTTCTAAGGCTCTGGGACTCCAGCAGACAATGATGGGAGCCATTATTTACAAATGGAGAAAATCTGCAACAGAGGTGAACCTTTCCTGGAGTAGCTGGCCGAGTAAAATTCCTCCAAGAGTGCATTGACGACTCATCCAGGAGGTCACAAAGGAACCCAGACTAACATTAAAAGAACTGCAGGCCTCACTTGCCTCAGTTCAGTTCAATGTTCAAGATCCCATAATAAGAAAGAGACTGGGCAAAAATGGCATCCATGGGAGAGCTGTAGGGCAAAAACCAGTGCAGATCAAACTGGAACAAAAAGATTCATCCCACATTTGCCAAAAAACATCTAGACCTTCAAGACTTTTGCGATAATAGTCTATGGACTGATGAGTCAAAAGTAGAACTTCTTGGAAGACAAGGGTCCAATTACATCTGGCATAAAGCTAGCACAACATTCCACCATAAGACCATCATACCAACCGTCAAGCACGGTGGTGGTAGTGTGATGGTCTGAGGCTGCTTTGCTACTTCAGGACTTGGGCAACTTTCCATAATTGATGGAACCAGAAATTCTGCTCTTTACAAGAAAATTCAGAAGGAGAATGTCCAGTCAGTGTGTGACAAAAGCACAAACGCAGCTTGGTCATGCAGCAGGAAAATGACCCGAAGCTGAAAAGCAAGTCCACCTCTAAATGGCTCAAAAGGAGCACTATGATGGCTTTGGAGTGGCCCAGTCAAGGTCTTGACTTGAATCTGGATGAGATGCTGTGAAATGACCTCAAACAAGCAATTCATGCACAAAAACCCTCCAATGTGGCTGCTTTCATTCATATAATTCTGAAAAGTGGGCCAAAGTTCCTCCACAGTGATGTATAACACTCATTGCCAGTTATCAAAAATGTTTGATTGCAGTTGTTGCTGCCAATCAGTTATTAGGTTTTTTTTTTTGGGGGGGGCAATTATTTTTTCACATAGGAAGAAATTATCATTAAAAAGCTGCATTTTGAGTTTATTCCGTCATATATTAAAAACTATTGGATGATCTAAAACTAGTTGGATGATCTGAAGCATTTAAAATATGACAAATCAAATATTTCAAAAATAGAAGAAAAATCAGGAAGTCACCAAATACTTTTTCACAGCACTGCATATCATTAAACAGATAATCAACAAAATTATATAGTTATTTCTTTTACAAATGGAACACATCCAATGATATGGCAAACTGTAGAATTGGTTATTCCTCACAAAATAGCTATCCCTCAGCACATGGTCTGCAAAAGAATTTTTTTAAATTAATTATATTCAAAATATGAATATTGCCTTTTCTAAAACATTTAAGTATAACAAAAATTGCAAGAATGTGTTACGATTTCAGTATTTTATGAGAAAATTGAGAGGGATTTCTTGAATTTTGTGAGAAATTTACAATATGGGTCCAAGTAAGGTAATATATGCTTTCAAAGAAAACGGCACCTTGTGCGCTGTGATGACCATCTCCATTGTATCACTCCAGTTATATTGAGAATTAATAAGGAATGAACTCAAGAAAAATGCCTGTTAAGGAGAAAACAACAGTTAAAATTACTTTTCTTTATTGTTATACTTAGGAGCAAAAAGTATCAATTATAATTCGTTACCTTTACGACTACTCAGTTATGGCACAAAAAGTATTCGATTTTTAAAATAGTTTTCAGATAATTCTATTTGACAGTTTTCCTGCTTGTCATAGGTACATTTTTGTGAAGGCCATGGGCCAAAATGCTGATGGTCATTTGATGGCTTTTCCACATGAAAATGTGGAAATCAGTTGAGTGCTCGAGGACATTCACCATTGTTTTGCTAAACTAGACATCCTGGACTGGACATCCTGAGAAAGAATGGTTGCCTCATTGCTCTAGGTGCTCTGGTGGGCCCCGGCATCTTAACAGGGGAAACGTTTAGCCTGTGTTTGCTTTTGAATATTACGAATGGAGCATTATATCAGAGGTGGGTAAAGTGGAAGCAGACTGTGTGACCAGCTGTTAATAACCAGTTGCGATAATGTAGCAGGTATTGTTTTCAGTTTATATGTGTGTCTGTATGCCATCAGGCCAAACCTCAGCGAATGTACTCTGAAGCTACTATAAAACTACCAGGAAAGCAGTTTGGAGCATTTTTGCAGAGTTTATACACTCCAAGAATGTTTGTAAGTGCTGATTAAGGAAGTCTTTAGTGTTAAGTTTTTTTATGGGCTGCTGGGTGTCCTGACTTGGTAAACAGCACTGTTTGTGGTCCAAGAGTGACCACCATGGCCTCAGAACAAATGCAGCCGTGCCAGTGCCAACTGTGGCAAGCAGCCACGTGAGACCAGCGCATAATTGGCCACGTGCTGCTCAGGGACATGGGAGGGATACAGCTGCTATGCGTTGGCATAGTTCGTTGCTCAAGCACCCACTGCTGACCATATAGGCACTTGACGGTTGCTTTCTGAGTGAGCACGTTTGGGTGTGCTCCGCCCTTGCTTTGTGCATGAAATGGCCGTGACAGCGGGTGAAAAGAAGCAGTGGCTGACAGGCTTGTGTTTTGGAGGAGTGTTTGAGAAACCTTCCAGCTATTTAACCCTTAACACTGGCAAATCATTAAAGCATTGTTCTAGAATAAGGGATATGAGCATTGTCAAACATAGTCACACAGATGGCTACATTACATCTCTTTGGTATTGCTCTGTAATATTTTTGCCATGTCAGAACCTGAGAAAAAAATGTGAAATAAGAAGCTGTAGAGTACTGTGACTTCTGGTTATCAATAACTATCTGCAATCAATATGGTCATTGTGCACTCCTGGGCAAAAACAGGCAGAATTGACATTTCTATCATAATTAAACTTGCAGGATGAAGTTTTGGGGTCTAGATTTGAACCCAATAGAAAATGTTTGGTTTTGAATTCAACACAAAGTAACCATGAATTTTTTTAAACTACTCATCAACTGTTTGAAGCCATCAACATTGAGTGGAACAACAATGGGAAATCAAAGAGAAATATCTATTTGTTTAATTGTTGTAAATTTCCTGTCAAACGTTTTGTTGTAAAGCCCATTAAAAACATGGGCATTTTGCCATTTTGGGCTTTGTCCTTTTTTTTGCCCAGGAATGTAGTTATGGCAATGCTCATGTCTGTGTCGGTTGACATTGGCTTCTGCTAGCCTTGTCTCTAAAAAAAAAAAAAAAAAAAAAAAACTGAGGCACCAAGCTAAGAGAAAAGCAGTTTATCTGACAAATTAATATGATCCAATTAATAATAAACACCCAAGTGCTGGTTATACACTGATCACTAACACATCTCTGAACACTCATGCAGTCATGTTTTTAGAACAGATATGAAATATTACTTACGCGCGTTTTGCTAGGGTAGACTGGAAGGCTCACAGTACAAAATGTTCTGTCATTTTGGTCTTCCAAGCCAGAACAGCTGATTAGCGTCCTCCTGGTGGCCTGTTTCAGGGAGAACAGTACAGTGATATCAGTCTACTTTCTTTTTATTTGCTCTTAATTTCCCTCACCAATTTTAAATCCAGAATCACATTTATCAAGACTCATCGCTGCGGCCTCCAATGTTGACTTAAATAAGCACAGATGAGCCGACTTTGGGTGCCAAATCAGCTGGATTGCCATTGCTTAGTAAGATGCCATCATTCAACCAACATCTTGCTTCTGCTGGGGCTACCGCCGCATTTTTCATTGACATAGAAGAGATTCAAAGTTGCTTATGTCCGCTATGTAGTAAATTGAGCTGTTTTTTTTTTTCTGCAAAGCAGAGACCTATCGTCCACCAAAGTAGCACATTTCTTTGAACTGCACTAATGCAGGAGTTGTTTGGTGTGTCAATTTTGTTTATTATACCCCCGATGACGAAATGTCGGGGGTATATAGTGATATGCCAAAAATTCTGTCTGTCCGTCATTCCGTCGACCGTCACTCCGTCATTCCATCCGAAGACATTATTTGTCCGATCGATATCTCGAATATTATTAATTGGATTCTTTTCAAATTTGGCACACATATTCTTTACCACAGGGAGAGGTGCAGTGCAAAGTGTCGGCCATCTGGGACCGTCCGTCCGTCCGTCATTCCGTCACATTATTTGTCTGATCGATATCTCGAATATTATTCATTGGATTCTTTTCAAACTTGGCACACATATTGTCTACCACAGGGAGAGATGCAATGCAAAGTGTCGGTCATCTGGGACCATCTGTCTGTCCATCATTCTGTCATTCCGTCCGAAGACATTATTTGTCCAATCGATATCTCAAGTATTATTCATTGGATTCTTTTTAAATTTGGCATACATATTCTCTACCACAGGGAGAGGTGCAGTGCAAAGTGTCGGCCATCTGGGACCATCCGTCCGTCCTTCATTCTGTCAGAAGACATTATTTGTCCGATCGATATCTCAAATATTATTTATTGGATTCTTTTCAAATTTGGCACACATATTCTCTACCACAGGGAGAGGTGCAGTGCAAAGTGTCGGCCATCTGGGACCATCCGTCCGTCCGTCATTCCGTCCGAAGACATTATTTGTCCGATCGATATCTCGAATATTATTTATTGGATTCTTTTCAAATTTGGCACACATATTCTCTACCACAGGGAGAGGTGCAGTGCAAAGTGGTGGCCATCTGGGACCGTCCGTCTGTCATTCCGTCACATTATTTGTCCGATCGATATATCGAATATTATTCATTGGAGTCTTTTCAAATTTAGCACACATATTCTCTACCACAGGGAGAGGAGCAGTGCAAAGTGTCGGCCATCTGGGATGATTTTCCGCTAAAATATTTCCGTTTTCCTGTTTTTGGACTTACACATTTTCAAGTGGGTTCAATGTCAATTTGTCCGATCGATATCGCAAATATTATAAATTGGATTCTTTTCAAATCTTCCACACATAGTTTTAACATATGGAGAGGTGCAGTGCTACGTGTCATAGATGTGTTGTTATTTTTGTCAAAATTGATTTTCGGAATGCGATAATTTCTATAATCACCAACGGAAAAAGCATGGTTGGGGACGTCGGGGGTATTAGTAAGCTCTGCTTACTTTTTCACTTGTTTCTACTGGGTTAAGCATAATTTAAGCCATTTCATTTATCAGTTTTTCATTTTGTTTTCTACCTAATAATTCTATACCGATTAGTAAGTGGCATAATAGTGCAAAGATATCCTTTTATTGGGTCATTATTGTTGTTGAAAAATATCATTGAACACACTTGAAAGCTGTTCGGTTATTTGAAAAAAAAAAAAAAACATTCAGTTTAATATACTGCATTATAGCTGAAAGCAGGAAAATTTGTCAACAAAATGTTGCAAACGTTGATGAACATGTGATTTAACTAAGAGGACCAAGCTTGCAGTTAATCCTAAGAATGAATAATTTTCAAGGCTTGATGATGAAAAAGAATGTGGAAGATGAAATGAATGTGAAAGATGTAAGAGCATTATCAGATATAATGCATTGTTAATGCAGTTTCTGAAATCCACAAAAGCAGACCTCTGCTCGCATTCATGAAGAGGCCAAACAGCAGCACTAAAGGCAAAGTTATTCATGCCAAAGAAAAAACAAGTATTCGAGGAGGAGGTAGAAGAGCTTGATAAATTAAAGAAGCAAATTGGGAAGTGAAGTAGTATTGCCTAAAACTTTATAGGCAGCCACATTTGCAAAGCTCCCTGTCTCAAGGGACGGAGAAACTGTGAGTGGAATCTCATCTTAGGAGAAAATGAGTGAGTACTTGGAAGAAATGAAAGTAAAGCATGGAATCAAAATAGAACTCATGGAACCCAGAGAACCCATAGAACCAGTGCAAACTAAAAAAAGGGGGCAGTGCACAAGAGTGCCACAGAGACACAAAGAGCACTCCCAAAGGATAGGTCTACCCTTGTATACTCATTACCATCCCAACAGTCACATTCCCAACCTTCTCAATTACAAACCTCTCGCGGAGTCAAGACCACTTGGCTGCCATTCCTTGCAGAGCCAATCACATGTCCCTCAGTCCACAGAATCTTCTTCAGCTTGAGGAGTTTCAACAGCACCTGTAAGACCCCAAAGACACAAAATGGATGAAGGTCATAACCTATTAAGTAACTTGAATGATGAGGACAAAATGAGATCCCCTGCCGAACTATATCAAACAACAAAATAACTTTTTTACCTAAAAAATCAATATATTTTAGGGAAACCCAAATGAATGTAGGTATTTCATGAGATCCTTAAAGCACAGCATATAAAACTAGAATGATGAAGGGAACAAGCAGTACTACTAAGAGCACTACACTTGAGAACTTATGAGAAACAGTTTGTCCATATAGATTTATGAAGAGGCTATCGGAAAGCCAAAGGAAAAAAAAAAAAGAAAAAGCCAATTACTGTAAAGAGCATTTTGACAATGAGATAAAAATTTCCAGCACCTATTTAAAAAAAGCTAAGGTATGGCCTTCTATTAAGCCAGAGGGCCCCAAAGCCCTAGAGTCATTTACGTTACACATAAGGGGCGTTGCAATGTCATGCAGGAGATTACGTACATGGAGCAAGTAAACCAGGCTTCCAACTTATAGTCCCAGGTCATAAAGTTGCACTACAAGCTCAGAAAAAGGAGGGAAGTTGAGGTCTGCAAACTGCAGAAAACTTGTTAGAGCAAGGCAGGTTTCAGTGGCTTAGTCAGGTTTGAAGAGAAACAAGGTCAAAATCTCGACCCTGTATACGGTGGCATCCAGGACCAACATCCCAGTAATCACAGTACAGGGTACAAATTCACAGCCAACAAGTCAAAAAGGCTAAAATCTGTGGACAGAAATTTTGCCACCTGTGAGGTCAACATTTGATGCCAATCCCAAGGAATCGCCTCCTTCAGGCAACTCGCTGATGGTCAATATGTCTGACTCAGCACCTTTCATGCATTTCTGTTTGTTCTGATTTGGTGCGCAGAGAGTGGGCATGTGTGCACAGTTCAAGTAGACAATGTGCAAGGAGATTAGTTTTTTAGAGGAAAGAGAAATCTGCTTTGGCTGCCTTGTGTCAGGTCAGCTAATCAAAAAATGTACCAAATATCTGTCATTCACTGAATGTAATATCTCACCCCCAATTGTGCTTCAAATAGGAAAGCTGCAAACAGGAACTGCATCAGGAGTCTTTGGGGAGGCTGAGACATCAAAAGGAGGCTTGACATTTGAGGCTGAATGTGTGTGGGCATATTTTGGTCAGTGAAGAGGAAAGTGTAAAGTCAATTGTACTTGTAAAGGTTGAGCACAGCGAAAGTAACAAAATCATTCAAAATTCAGCTTCCCTTGATCCTGGCAGCTCAGCCACATTCTGTACAGACAAGCTCATGCATCCACTGGGTGTCACTGGAAAAAAAGACAATCATCCTACTCCATATCACAAACCATGAGAGGACAGTGTGTGGTCATGTAGTTAATGGTCTTGACATGAGTGAGCAACAAAGCAACATATTCATGGCACTCCTTCAGGTTTATGCCTGGAGAAATTTGCCAGGTTAGTAAGACAACATTCCCAGGAAAATGACAATACCTTAAAGATGTCATAACTCACACCATAGATGCAAACATAGGCATGCTGATTGGCAGTAATGTGCTTGAGGTAAGTGAACCTTGGCAAGTAGTCTACAGCCAGGAAGACAGACTATGTGCTATCAAAAATTGTGCTTAGTTGGGTGGTCAGTGTCCATTGAAAGGAGGGGAAGGCGAGAATAATCCCATAGTGTCCATGAACAGGAATTCAGTGATCAACCTCCAGCAATTACCTATCGCTCAGTATAAGGAGTATAAGAAGGCCTATGATGAAGTCAAGGAAATGTCCATAGAGGACATACAACTTATGACGATTGTTAGTGACTCAGCTGCCAAGATGATCATTACTCATTACAAACTTAGACTACCTTTTAAGAAGGATAATGTCTCAGCACCTGACAATTGCTTTGTGGCAGAACAGTGTCCTCCAAACTTGAAAAGAAAGTTCATCAGGTACCAGGCTTTCCAAGAGGATTACACTGCTTTCCTCAGTCATGTCATCAGTAAAGGCAATGCAAAGGAAGCGTCACAGGGGCAAATGAAGTGAACCGATCGCAGACGTTAGTAAAACCCAATTTCGAAAAAGTTTTGATGCTGTAAGAGAAGTAAATAAAAGCAGAACGCAATGATTAGCAAATCACTTAAACCCTTTATTTGATTGAAAATAGAACAAAGACAACACATCAAATGTTGAAACTGAGAAAACCGTTTTTTGAAAAATATCTGCTCATTTTGAATTTGATGCCAGCAACACATTTCAAAAAGGTTGGGCAACAAAAGGCACGGGGTTTATCCTGCCATCAGCTAAGATACAGCTAAGAGGTCAGGCCCAGCGCTGACGCTGCTTGCGTCCGCTTCAATGATGAATTGATGTGGGAGTGGGGGAGAGCCAGGACAGGAGCGCTGGTGAATCTGCCCTTTAGCTGGTGGTGAGCAGAGGTGGCTTGAAGGGTCCAGCGGATCTTGGGAGAGGTGAGGGCTGTGAGAGGGGTGGTGGTGGTGGAGTAGCCTCAGATGATGCCCCTGTAAAAGTTGGCAAAGCCCAGAAAATGCTGTGACTGCTTATGTATTGCAGGTACCAGCCAATCCAGGACAGTCTGTACTTTCTGTCGATTCATGCTGATCTCCTTCCAGGAAATGGTGAAGCCAAGAAACTGCACTGATGGAAATTCACCCTTCTCAGGCTTTAAGAAGAGCTGGATATCTAGTAGCTGCCAGATCACTCAACGGAGGTGTTGGGTATGTTCCTCCAGGGTGCAAGACAATACCATGATATCATCGAGGTAAACAAACACAAAGTGGGAAATTATGTTGCAGAGGATATCGTTGATTAGGCTCTGGAATGCTGCAAGGGTAATAGTGAGCCTGAACAGCATCACCAAGTGCTCATACTCGCCGGAGGGGGTGATGAATGGTGTCCTCCATTCATTTCCTTCCTTAATACGAACCAGGTGGTAGGCATTGCACAGATCCTATTTAGTGAAGTATTGTCACCCTTGGAGGTTGGAGAAGGCCGAATCTATGAGCGGTAGCAGATAGCAATTTTTGACTGTAGTGGCATGCAGGCCCTGATAGCCAACCATCTTTTTTGACACAAAGAAAAAGCTACCGCAGGGGAGGCTGGTGACAGTCAGATGAAGCCGGAAACCAAGGCTTCAGAGATAAACTCATCCATTGCTGTGGATTCTTGCGCCGACAAGAAGTACAGCCTGCCTCCAGGTGGCAACATTCCTGGGAGGAGGTCAATGGGACAGCTGTTTGGGCAGTGTAGAGGAAGTGGCATGGCTTGAGACAAGCAGAAGGCCTGCTGCAGGTGGCGGTAGATGGAAGGCACTCCTTCAAGATCTGGCGACTCCTTGTGGCTGGGAGGAAGATTTGCAACTGGGCAGGAAGCAGACCGCAAACAGCCACAGGGAAGCATACTGTTAATCTGAGAGGTAAACACAGGTGCAAATCTCGCAGTTCTTTGTACTCTTTGATCATCTGATTCAGGTGCACAACATATGAATAGATTGAGCGTATTCATCGTGTTAAAGTAGTGTACCCAGGAATGCCACAGAACAGATGGTTTGAGACTGCGCCAATACTTTTCACACTGGAGAGTTTTTTAAGATTAAATATTACACATCACACCATCTGCTCTGCGGTATCAAGAAAGCTGTTCACACACGCCATTATTCATAATTATAGTTCGTTATTGGAGTACAGCTTGCGGAGCTGGTTCTGGCAGAAAACTCGAGACATGCCCTCATTCGCATTGAAACTCATATGCCTATCTGCCAATCCCCCTCTAAGGTGAGCAATTTTAGGCGCTGTCCTGCTTCCCACTCATAGCAATAACATGCATTTGTTAACTGCTGCTGTGCTGCATCATTCTCTGCTGCAGTTAATAACACTGCCTACTGCTACATCAATCTTGCCTGCTGCTAGTTATTGTTGCACCTCCATCCCAGCACCAACCTGTGGGCTCTGAATTTACCCCGGGGGGGGAGTTTATCCTGACACTCCCCCCTCTGTTTTTCTCAAGCTCAGTAGGCTGCAAGTCGTGCCAGGGTCAGAGCCTAGACCCTAAATTACGCATGTATCCATTTGCTAATGCAGCAATTACTGTTTACACTCAAGTTAACTGATTGAAATATCAGATAATCGAGCTAGCACAACAGGCTTAGTTCTGACAGGATATACAATCCATGGCACAAAGAGGGTGACTCCCAGCAGATCATACCGCGTAATACTCAGCTGACAGCTCAGTTGAATATGCAGGTCAAGATTCTGACTGCCAAGAAGGAAAAAGAACATGATGGCTGATATAAGGCCTGGATACAAAACGCTGTGGAAGGACGGAAATTGGGCAAGAGGACAGACAGAAGTGTGAAAAGGCAAATCTACACAATAAGATGTATCCATATATGAAATTTTTTTGCGAAATATTGAACAATTCAGGAGTTCTGGCATAGAAAAGAACTGTGACGGATGGACAGATTGACACATGGAAGGACAACACTCATTCCCATCCGCTTTCTGGCGGATGATAACAAGCAGTAAGCGCAATTCATGTATAAACAAGCAATAATATATTTCATGACTGGCAGCATGGACCTGGTCTGCTCCATGACCACCCATACAAGCAGGCATGAAGCCAAACACAGGGAGCTCCCAGAACAGAGCTATGCAGCCACTCATGAAATTATTGCTTGTTAACACATTTATAGTGTTGATTGCTTATTGTGTAATCACGTTGATGAAGTGATTCCGGTAGAATTGCCTTTATTACCTCTAGAACTTTCATCTTGGAAAAGGAAAGGCCAGGAGGATAGTAGAAGGTTATGCTGGTATTATAGGAGTCATCTCCATGATTGTGCAACTTCCCGGTCACATTGAAATAGTCCTGGTCTATCATTACCAGAGTTGGGGTCCTAAGGGAAAGAGAGAGAGTTTGTTATCAGACTTTAATAAGAAATACATACAGGAATTTAAAGATTTATGCCTCACATTATTTATGGTACAGATTGACGTCTACTTAGATAATACAAAGCAAAATAAACTAAATTTACGAACCGCCAAAGGAAGCAAGGGAAAGAAAACAGACAAAATGTGTCACTGTACTGGCTACGTACTTCAGTGACGAATTTAACCGTCCGTTAAAACGTAAAGTATATGAACGTAAATACCATAATACAAAAACTGATTATTTAAGGGTATACAAGTTACACCACACAGGATGCAGATAATTTCAGGTAAAGCTCGTTTCCCACCTGCTTTAGAGATACATACGTGAAATTAACATCCAATTCCAGCTGAGAAACACAGGGTTCATTCTTTTTACAGTTCCTCTGAAATGGAACCTGATGCACAGAGAATAATGTTGGTTACAAAGCCGAGTCAATGATCCGAACCAGCAGAAGCCAAACAAATCCTATCTGGACAAAGTATTCTGTGCATAACACATAGATATAACACATATATATGAATTCATAGTGTTAATGAACAGTTCTGAACATAAATCTACTCCTAGTGCATCAAGTGCTGACAAGAAGGAGAGACTTGTACAGTGAGGTCCGTAGATATTTGGACATTAATTAGGTTATTGTTATTTTAGCTATGCACCGCAGCACATTTGAGATTAAATTGCATGATGAATATAATGACTAATGAATATGAACTTAAAAAGCAGATGTTCAGCTTTCATTTGAGGGTATTTACATCTAAATCGTGTGAATAGCGTGGGAATTACAGAATTGTTTTTACAACACAGTGTAGATCCATTCCTTTATAAAGATCCCATATCATGCTGTCTTTCTCCAAGTTGTCACATTCTTGGATAATGGGAAGAGAGGAGTATTATGAAGGGAATGAACTGCAGCAAACTACCTTATATGTGATGAGTGGGCATTCAGAGCTGCCAATGAAATCATTCCCACACATTATTCATCTGATTTTGCCAAATGCTGCAAAACTCATTAGATGTTTCACAGTGCAGGGGGACAATGACCAATAGTGTATTGGGGAAGCAACCCAGAACTTTTTAATGGCAAGAGGCTGGAATTTTTTACATTGGCTGAGTCGAGCAATTTATGATTATGATTATAGTCAGTCCATATATATTTTTAAGCCCCCAAAACTGTGGGTCTAAGTATAAAAATGGTTTTTACAAACTCTGAAATTACAGCTAAAAGTCCATCATTCTAGCGCACCTTGACTGATTCTTTTCAAATCCAATGTAATGGCGTACAGAGCCAAAATGATGAAAATTATGTCAATTTCCAAATAATTATGGACTTCATTGTACATGTGTCGGCAGTTGGCAAGGTATGGGAATATACCACATTGTATTCCCACTTCTCTATCACTGTGGGTCCATAGGAAAGGAAATATTTCATTGACTCTCAGGAAAAAATTTACCTCCAACTCAGTTACATGTTTGCTGTCAATGTTGAGCATGGTGCGATAATTATGCTGAGGGCTGTTAGTTTGGGAAAAGTTGAGTTTAATGTGCATGGGAGACACGGTGTCCTTCACACAATCCTGAAAAATAAGACATTCAGCATTATTTTTCATTTCATATTACATTGTTATGGGGTTTATAATTTACAATCCCATTTCTGAAAAAGTTAAAAAATGTGACAAATTAAAAAAAAAAAAAAAAAACAGTTTGTAAATCATTCTTGACCTATGTTAAATTAAAATGGTGCAAAAACAAGATATTCAGTGCCTTTCCCCCTCGACTTCATACTTCTGTACACATACAATGCTCTTGTGATGGGTATATAAGCCTTTGCAAATATGCACCCTTCATGCACAAATGTACTTGGTGTACTTTGCACCAAGGAAGCCCATCGTTAAAACCGTCCAGAAATGCAGCAGTCTTCTCTGAGCTTGAGCTCATCCGAAATAGACTGATGCACAGTGGAAACCTGTGCTGTTGTCAGACCAGTCAACCTTTAAAACTGTATGAGGACATTATGTTCTCAAGATCAAAGAAAAAAAGGACCACCCTGGCAGCTGGCAACATAACGTTCAAAAGCCAGCATCTGTCATAGTATGGGGGCGTGTAAAGTGCCCACGACATGGGTACCTTGAACATCTTTGTAGGTACGATTGATGCCATATATGCATTTTGAGGAAAACATACAATGTCTCAAGATGATTTCTTGTCAGGGACACCCTTGCTTATTTGCACAAGACAGCAGCATTCCACATTCCTTTCATGCTACAACAGAGCGGCTTTCTATTTTCCAAGTGCAGCTGCAAGAATGGCCTGCATGCAGTCCAGACTTACCTCCCATGGAAAATATGAGGTGCTTTAAGAGGCAAAAATATGACAATGAATACCCCAGAAGTTGGATTAGCTGAAGATACACATCAAGGAAGAATGGGAATGAAAATCCTTCACAACTGCAATAAATGGCAACCCAAGTTCCTAAAAAAAATTGCTTTGAGGGCTGTACACCTCTGTCTAAATGTTTCTGAATTGTGCTGTCGACATAAAATTTGAAATGAGTGTTTATTTCCAAAAAAATAAGGTAGAGGAGGGAAAACATTCAATATCTTGTTGTTGCACAATTTTAAATTTAGTACAGGTCATGGATAATTTACAAATCACAGTTTTTGTTTTTCATTTGCATTTTCCGTAATGTTACGAATTTTATTAAAAAATGGAGTTTAAATCAGATTATGAGTTGAACATTTTGATACAAGCCAAACCAAGAGGTTGCTTGAATTTTTTGAATTAGAATTCATGACCTATTGTTTAAAATATGTTTTTTGATAATTTCTTTATAATGATCGCACATGTTGGTTAAATGGGTTTTGACAGCTAATGCTCTTGTGTGCAGTATTGAGAACGTTGGAGGTATAGCAAGAGTATTAACTGTCATGACTGTTAAATTAACTACCAGATTCAAAAATCACAATTTCAATGAAATTTCTTTTCCTCGACAGAGGCAACGGATGCCATGACAATGTTCAACCCTCTTCCCCCAACACAGTTAATGTTGCTTTCCCAATTTGTTCACCTAGAATTTCAATTATTTCTGATTTCTCAATTTTTTCTCAATTTTTCTCTCTATTTCTCTGAGAATTTCCCTTCCCAAAGTTTGCCTCTCAAATCTTACTGGCATGTACATAGAGTAGTTAAGGCAGGTCTCCCCATGCTTCAGCTCCAGAGAAGAATGATCCTTCCTGCTGCTTTTGTCATTGGGCTTGAAAAAGGCTCGGCTCTTCTGTCTCACACTGTCTAGATCAAGCTGGTAGGCCACATTCAGGCCTAGATCTTCAGAGCCTGGAAGGCAAAGACAGCACAGAAAACATGAAATTTCACTTAAACTACCCAGTGTATCTATTTTAATGATTGTCTCACAAGTTAATATGGGTCAGTCCATCTCATATAACCCGGTGGGTCCAAGGTCACTCTCTGAGCTTCCTGTGAAAAAATTAATGTGCTTCTACTCCAAACATACAAAGTAATAGGTCTGTATCTTAAATAGTTTTGAAATTACAGCCCTTTGAAATTTCAATTAATTTTATGCATTTTACCAATGCGGAGCCTTATGGTTCTACTTCACATATGCATTACTCTCAATGTATTAAAAGTATACATTGTACAAAAGTATCCTGTGTGACTTAGGCCGACTTTTTCTGTAGAATTTCGAAACTCGAGTCAGTTCTCGTGTATCTGGTGTACTCTTCCTCACACAAGGCTCTGGAAATGGCAGAAAATGCAAAATGTAGCAAAACTTTGAAATCAAAAAGGATGCTGGACAAAGCACTTAGATTTCCCCCTATCATTTATAGATACATAAATAGGTCATGTTTGTCAAGGCACCACATTTATTACTGTTTTTGGAGTGACAGGATAATTTCCAGAAATCTGCTAAATTTTTCCGTTTCCAAAAAATTGCCTCATTTTCGTGTCTCCAAATGGTCATGTGGACAGTTAAGGATGATGTTCATATTTTTACCATGTACTGGTATATATCTGAAGATGATGTGATAACAATATGGTGCTGTTTTTGAGTTTCCCTCAAGAGTTATGAATTTCTTTTAATGAAGTAACTCCCATGCTTTTGTTGCTGAAGACATTCAACCATAACAAAAATATTTTTACATTATCGACAGTTTTTGAACTGTGAAAAAAGCTAATATTAAAAAGAGGAACATGATACTCATACATAATTAAATCCAAAACAATATTTATCCAGATAAAAACATTTAATGATTGTGACACACATTATTAGCAGTATCAGATACCAATAGCATGAACTTATTGTGCGCTTGCTTCAGCGAAGCAGCACACTCTATTCTCTTAGTTCTTCTTCTTCTTCCCCACCACCTAAATTTGGCCCACTAACTCCTCCCACACCGTTTAAGCTATTGATACCGTTCAAACTTTGAAAAATTCAGCTTGTTCTGAATTACAAGGAATCTGAACAGATTTTTGATTTTTGATTTTTTTTTGTATTTGAGATATTTAATTTTAAATGTCATTTTTTGGGGTCCTATTAAATCAAGCCATTTTTGTGTTGATTCAGTAGATTCAGCACAGGGGAGCAGCAATAGCGTCTTGCCTACCAAATCAAGAAGAAGAGCCTGATGGCGTTATACAGAAGTGTTTGGCCTACTTAAAACCATGGCTGTGTCCGAAATCACTCACTTCTCACTATATAGTGCACTATATAGTGGGTTCGCCATTTTGTAGTGCTGTCTAAATAGTTTGTAAGAATTATTGTCTTCTATATAGTGAACTCATGACATCCCAAAATCCACCGAAAAATGTAGTGAGCAACTGATGGTCACTAACCCAGCAATACATCCCATCATGCAATGCACACAAACCGAAGAATAATTAATTGTGCATCAGCAATGACGCAATTACCATCGCCGACAAAACGAACCGGGTAGTGTCTGAAAGCGTTTTCTGCCCCTGAGCTCACTATATAGTCACCTAAATAAGAGTCCCCTTTATAGTGAGTAGGGAATAGTGAATGAGTGAGTGATTTTGGACACAGTCCCTATCGATCCTTAAAACGCTGTTAAAGACTAATGTTAAGGTTGGCTAACATAAGGCTAACAATGTTAACAATAGCCAGTCGCTAATGCCGGCTAGCGGCTGTTGGTCCATCATGATATATGCCTGTTGCCATTGTTTGGAAGGGTTGAAGTTCGCTAATATAGTAGCGATAGGGTTTGTCAATCATTCTGCTACCATGACGACTAGTAGAGTTAGCCAAACAATCACTGTGCTATCATGACACTAGCCGGTTAGCTGTCAGGCTAACAGCTAACCACCAGCTTGTGGCTATAGTAGGCCTAATCAGTTTTAAAGTATGGCCAGTTTATTCAAAAAAATATGCTTTGTAACTGTGTCTTGAAGGGTTAGCAGATAACGTCTATCGTTTTTAGCGAGCTAGCAACTCAGTTGACCTTGAATCTCATACAAATGTGAATATGTGAGCAATACTAGTGCTGCATAATGGGAGAAATTAGCATCACAACAAAATCTACTGTCAAGCCGGTAAATTTATGTTATATTGTTAGCTAGTATATAAATTATATATACGAGCTAAAAGTTAGGCTTTGACCTGCCTAGTCTTGTTTTGCCGGAGTCAATGAGGGAGACACGTCGATAGGAACAAATTGAGTTCAGTTTAGGAGAATAGTGCAGCCATTACCAATACATTAAATGTTAGGTATCGGTTGCTTCAACGGCCATACTAGCCATGGATCACATTTTTAAGACCGTAACTACCGTCCTTGCTGAGCCAGCAGATGTAACTTTTCCATACTCATTGAGTAGTTTAATAGTTAACTTTAGCAAGCTATTAATTATGTCGTCTGCAGTGATGGCAATTCCAACACTCAAGTAAGACCCATTTCGAACACGTTCTGTGCGCTGTGTTCACAAGCTAACTAGCTAATAATAGCACAAAAATAAGAAGGGAGCTGTGAATAATATCACAACAATATCTCGCAGGTTGCCATTATTAGCTAGTTAGCTAGCAAACACACAGCGTACAGAAATGAACAGAGAGCTGCGAATTAGTAGCATTTCACTACTTGGCCAGGTCAGCGTTGTACAGTTTGGGACTGGCAGAGACACTGACAAAGAGCTATAAGCAACAACAGCTGCAGCAGTCAGCCAAAGTGGCCTGCCTTTTTTGCTCCGCCATAAATCTAATTTCTCAGCATGCAGTGCGTTGACCAAGATACGCACAGACCCATGGAGAGAGAAGTGTGTCAACTTCATTGACTCCAACTGACCATTTTTTTACAGCTGGGTTGAGTAGACTCGGTAATGATGCAGCAGAAAAGTCAGAATTCCTTAAACAATTACTTTCAGCTTTAAAGTCTTATGTTTACATTTCAACAGTTTTTTAACATTTCTTCAGCAATTTCCTTTGCCTCTCAGTTTCCAAGCACCTTCATTTTATAAGCCGACCTCTTCAACTTTTCAGGCTGAAGCAAGCACACAAATTTCCTTCAGAAAATTTAGCGTTTTCTAGTGTTATAAATATTATTTGGTCACACTTTAGATGAAGTGTTGCTCATAAAGGCTTTATACAGCATGTATAATGCCTTCATAATTGAGACATAATGTCTTCATAAATCATACATGAGCAAATGTCATGCTTTGTAAAGGGTGAAATAACACATCCCTATTCAGCATGTGATGCCAGATGTATCAATGACAATGTCACTTAGCTGACAATGTCACCCTTTATAGTATTTACCCACTAGCTATGTGACATTGTCAGTCATATGACATCTGGCATCACATGCTGAATAAGGATGTGTTATTTCACCCTTTACAAAGCATGACATTTGCTCATGTATGATTTATGAAGACATTATGTCTCATTTACTAAGGCATTATACATGCTGTATAAAGTCTTTATGAGCAACACTTCATCTAAAGTGTGACCTATTATTAGTTAAGAAGATACATACGGTCAGTCAATGGTCAACTCCAAAATAACAAGTTAGCATTCTACTAAATACGATGTAAAAGCTCTACCAGAAGTTTATAATGGTCCAAATTCTGCAAAGTACTTTAATTCTACAGTTTATTATTATGAAGAACCTACATCAGAGTCATATAATGCAATGAAGTGTAATACATATATAATCAGCCATACATGTACAACCCCACTTCCAAAATAAGTATAAATTGTGAATAAAATCAAAATGCAATGACTTTCAGATCACATGAGCCAATATGTTATTACCTCCGCTAAACGAAGTTGGCAGGAGGTTATGTGATCGCCGGCGTTTGTTTGTCTGTTTGTTTGTGAGCAAGATAACTTAAAAAGTAATGCAAAGATTTTGATTAAATTTTCGGAGAAGGTGGGTATTAGGACAAAGAACGGGTGATTAAATTTTGGCACATCTAGGCCAAAGTACAGCTGAGATATACGCCAAAGTTCAAGATTTCAAGTCTTTCCAATGGGCAGGAGTTCCAATCGCCGTGCTTTTGGGTTTTGCTGCCACCTGGCGGAGGTCTGCGCTCCCTGAGTGCTTTTCTAGTTTACAATAGAACAAAGATAAAATTTCAAACGTTGAAACTGAGACATTTGATATTTTTTTTATCCACAAAATGAGCTTATTTCAAATTTTCTGGCAGCAAAAGGTATCAAAAAAGTTGGGACACAGGCAAAAAATGGCTGATAAAGCAATTAATATATAAGAGAATCTGTTGAAAGAACATTTAGCAAGTAATTAAGTTAATTGGCATCAGATAGGCTATAAATCATTATCATCGACAGTGCATAACATCATCAAAGGATTCAGAGAAACTGGAAAAATCTCTGCGCATAGGGGACAAGGCCAAAGACCTTTAGTGGATGCCCATGATCTTCGGGCCCTCAGACACCACTGCATCACTCACCGGCATGATTCTGTCATTGACATTACTAAATGGGCCCAGGAATACTTCAAGAAACCACTGTCTGTAAACATAGTCCGGCGTGCCATCCACAGATGCCACCTAAAACTCTATCATGCAAAAAGGAAGCCATTTTTGAGCATGATCCAGAAGCGCCGCCATGTTCTGTGGGCCAAGGCTCATTTAAAATGGACTGTAGCAAAGTGGCAAAGTGTCCTGTGGTCAGACGAGTCCAAATTTGACATTCTTGTTGGAAATCATGGGCGTTGTATCCTCCAGGCTAAAGAGGAGAAAGACCACCCCTCCTGTTATCAGCGTTCAGTTCAAAAGCCAGCATCTCTGATGGTATGGGGATGCATTAGTGCATAAGGTGTGGGATACTTGCATGTTTGAAAAAGCACCATGAATGCTGAAAGGTATATAAAGGTTTTAGAGCAACATATGCTCCCCTCCAGACAACATCTATTCCAGGGAAGGCCTTGTGTATTTCAGCAGGACAATGCAAAACCACATACTGCAGCTTTTACAACAGCATGGCTTCCTAGTAGAAGAGTCCATGTGCTGAACTGGCCTGCCTGCAGTCCTGATCTTTCACCGACTGAGAACATTTGGCACATAATTAAACAAAAAGTCCGTCAAAGGAGACCCAAAACTCTCCTGCGGCTGGAAGCCTGTATTAAACAAGAGTGGGATCAAATTCCAATGGCTAAACTCAAGAAACTTGTCTCCTCAATGCCCAGACGCCTCCACTCTGTGTTAAGAAGAGGGGATGCTACACCAAGGTAAACAGGCCCCTGTCCCAACTTTTTTGAGACCTGTAGCAGCCATCTAATTTGAAATGAGCTCATTTTGTGGATAAAATTGTAAAATTTCTCAGTTTCAACATTTGCTATGTTATCTCTGTTCTATTGTTAATAAAATACTGGCTGGTGTGATTCGAAAGTCATTGCGTTTTGATTTTATTCACAATTTACACTTTGTCCCAACTATTTCGGAATTGTTGTTGTACTTAAATGATCATGGAAATACAAACAGATCATGTTTGCACAAATGTCGGAGAGTCTGACTTTTATTCAAGTCACCAGAACTAATAGTGTAACTGCAAACACTTGTACTCTAAGCACTCAGCGCACTGTGCACATGTACCAGTGACACATACAGCAAGAACACAATGAACTTGTGAAAGTATAACATCTAAAAATTTGAAATGATGAGTAATATTAGAAAAATTATTTCATCCGCTTAATGTCGAAATGTATTAACATGTTGGTCCTCAAACAAATAATCTCCCAATAATTTCATGTATGTATAAATGTGAGCCATGTAACTGTTGTATTTAAGTTGTATATTTAACAAAGATAATACTTGGAGATACAAGTAGTTCTAAAGCAAAACAAATAGTACTTCACAATGTATTGGTAACTGTGTGACAATGATTAGAATGTCTGTATTTCATATACTTTGAAAATTCATAATGTCAGAGGGAAGCTCGAAAACAATACCATATTTTTTTATTAAATCATCTTCAGGGCCTGCATTCACAAAGCATCTTAGCGCTAAAAGTAGGTCCTAACTGCTAGATTTAGGAGAAACTCCTAAAAAAATGGGCGTGTCAGTCGTAAATTTAGGACACCTAATTATTTTTACTAAGTGTTATTCACAAAGCATTTTAGGCCTAGAAATAGGCCTAGCTCCTAAGTCTGGGAGAGCTTAAAAGCAGTCAAGAGGACTCCTAACTCGCTAAAACCTATTCAGAAAGAATCGGAAAATCGCTGCTGTTGTTGAAAGACGGAATGACTTGGAAATTCTGAATGATGCGCAGTTGTTGACAAGATATCGGATCGACCGTGAAGGGATTTTATTTGTTGTTGACTTAGTGAGGGAGAGAATTACGTCTCCAACCATGAGAAACAACCCAATAAGCCCCGAAATAAAAATGTTTGACAACACTTCGTTACTTGGCCACCGGAAAAATGCAACTTTGCAAAGCGGACAATTTAGGGATTTCACAATCAGCTGTTAGTCGCTCAATTCAACAAACAATCAACGCACTCTGTGAACCCCATATCATCCGACAGTTTATCCGGTTTCCAATGGACATTCGCCAACAACACAGAATCAAACTTCAATTCATGCACATCTCAGGTATGCCCGGTATCATAGGTGCTATTGACGGGACCCATATTCGAATTATTTCTCCGACCCAAGATGAAGAGGTGTGTAAACAGAAAAAAGTTCACCCCATCAACACCCAGATAGTATTTGATGCCGAATACAATATTTTGGACATTGTTGCAAAATGGCCAGGGTCCACGCACGACTCTCGCATTTTAATGGAAAGCGGCTTATGCCAATTGTTTGACAGGAATTATGTGCCTGTGGAATGCCACTTGCTCGGGGACAGTGGCTTTGGTGCTGTACCTCCTCCTGCTATGCATGAATTATTTTATTACGCTATTGAGCGAGGGTTACATTTAATAGATCGTCATAATTATACCAGCCTACGTCACATTTTGTGTGCATATTTAAATTGTAGGCTATAAATTACAATCCAAGCTTAGTATGCCTTCCTGTTTGAACGATTGCCTGTTTATAGGCTGCAATCTCGGACCTCCCCTGCGATTGCAGCCCATACCAACGCTTCTCGCAGTCGTCCGAGACACCGAGGGTAACACAGCATTGATCTGTAGGCTGATATTATCCCACGCATCCCGCTTGGATTTGCTGTTCACCCCCGAGTCAAATTTCCCTTGATTACGTGCTTTCGCTCCAGCACCAACTGGGCCAGCAGCAGTAACTGGTCGTGGCTCCAGTTGGGCTTTTGCGTCCTTTCTACTCGGGCCGGTAGGCCACGAATCGAAGTTTCGGCTCCGTTCTTCTTTTTTTTTTTTTTTCCGGGCTCGCGATTGTCCTGCTCATGCGCGCGCGGTTTCGCGATTAGCCCATAGATGGCCCATAGATATACATATAGAACACTACATTGCCGATAGGATACGCTCAAGTGAAGCATCTGTCCCAGGAGCGTGTACACAGGGAAGTTAAATTCGCACGTACACTCCCATTCATTTTCGCCGACTGTAAAATTATATTTTCAAAAACACTTGCGTGCGAGTCGGGGTGATTTTGGTATCGCTGTGCAGAGCAACATTTTCTCTCCCTGAATATGCGCTTTTCTGGAGGATGGAAAGCGGCACGCTTACTAAAGGGAAGATCGAAATGTTACTCGGTGTCAACGTTCAAGTGCGAGCAGAAAAGTTCAGTTAAGGTGACCGAGGCTATTCATGACCCTCTGATAAGATAATTACTTCGAAGTTTTCGCCGTTATATGCAACATCGATGAATGTCCGTATACGTAATCAAATTACTCTCTGGATCCTCACTTCATTGTATGCTGATTGAGCATATTTGCTGTTGACCGAATTGTTCATACTGAATCATATGGCTAATGCCAACATTGTTAAAAGGAAGCGCTAGTTAACTCTGGCCACTCCTTTACTAAGCGTCATCTTTGCCCCTGTCCCATTATAACATTGCTCTTTAAAAATAATCACTGCACAGCACGGATCGAGGGGATAGAGAGGTTTTTTTCTCCTGATTTCTAACAGCCAAGCCTTTCTCCCCTCCTTGTCTTTTGGAACTGTATAAACAGACAAAGCGACTTGTCCATTGTTTTAAATATTATGCAGGAAAGAAATATTGTCCTTGAATGTCAATTACAAGTAGCTAGCTTGTTAGCCGCCTTGTTCATTTTATTGACTGCTTAGTCAATGCAGTCCCCGCGACGGTCAGGGTACCAATATAGCTCGCTGGAGACCGTTATCGATTGCTAGCGTTTGCTTTAGTAAGCGGTCTATTTAAGTCAATGGGACGGCTAATTAGTTAGCTGGCAAGCGAACGCGATTTTTTTCGATTAAAGTGACAAATTTGCATTTCTACGTTAACTTACGCATGAAATGTTTTATTACAGCCCTTCAAATGACTGTTGCTGCAAAAGGCAGCCGCACATCTCGCCATTTTAATGCTCATGTTGACTTCTTTGAAATTGGCCTCATTAGAAACCTTTCATTTTTATGAAGAAGTTGGGTGTATCAGTATAGCACCCGGGTGCTTCACTTTGGATAATGTAAATATGACATCATCAGCAATTTAGTGTTCTAAATAAATAGATATATCTATGGATTGGCCCAGGCCTAGACCCGGCCCGAGTACAGGCTCTGAGGAGCCTCTTGTTTAACTTTGATCCGTGACAGTTTAGGGCAAACAAACCTGAACGGCTTGACATTTAAATGATCGCAACATATTCTCATTGGGTAATAAGTAGCTAATAATTAGGGCAAATTACGCGTTTCATTATTAACTCGTTTAATGCTATTCACGTTTTTACAATTATTTCTTACCTATGTATATTTGTTTGCCTGGAGCGTGATCTGTGGGGGCCGAATATTGTGTGCTTCCAGTAATCCTGAATATGTAATTAATTCACGCAGAGTCTGAAATTTCGGTAGTTTCTACTAGCTCGACAGTGTATTTACAGATTTCAAAATAAAGATTTGAACGAGTTGAGGAGGAGTTAAGTTAGGGGTCAGCGTTAAGGTTAGGGTTAGGGTTAGGGCAGTGTTTAAATTTGGGACTGCCGTACCTCTCTACATTGAAATGCATTGGAAAACTGCCGTACCCGTAGCAACTGCCATTATTTTATGGGACAAACCATCCGCTTGGACTATTTCCTCATTTTTTCCTCCATGGGTTGTATGTGGGATATTTTTTCAATGGGCCGCCCTGCCACCAAACATCCAATCACCGTGCTCATCGATCCAAGAGTCGTGCATGAGAATTGACGTCATCCATAGCAACCGAGACTTACTCCCACCCATCTCAGAGCTACTCCTATCCTAGGAGTTGCCAGTTTTCTTAACTAAAAGTTGCTCTCAGCGGCTTTGTGAATAACTTTTAAGATTTTACTCCGCCATAAAATGTTTTAGCGCGACTTAGGAGTACTCCAAGCGGTAAGATAAGATGCTTTGTGAATACGGGCCCTGATATATAATAATACATGGTAAAAATATGAAAATGATTCTTAACTGCTTTGGAAAATTTTGGCAAACTGAAAAATTGAGCCGATTCCTGAGAATTATTCTGTCACTCAATAAAACAGTAATAAATGTGTTGACTTGATAGACACGACCTACTATGTCATAAATGATATAGGGGAAAAAATCTGAGTACTTTATCTGGCATACTATTTGATTTAAAAGCACTCAAAAGTAGTTATGCATTGCTACATTTTGCATTTTTGACCATTTTTTGAGTTTTGTGTGAGGAAAAGTACACTACATACGCGAGAACTAACTTGAGTTTCAAATTCTACAGAAAAAGGTTGCCCACGTCTTAGAGTTTCAAAACTTGACATTTCATACAATGAAAATTATTCATATGTGAAGTTGGACTGAAAGGCTCATTTGGCAAAATGCTGAAAATTAATTGAAATTTCAAAGAGCTGTAGTTTCAAAACCACATAAGCCATTTTCATGTTGCTTTTAACAGAAAAATGGTAGATTCCTTGAGTGTTCAGATCTGAATGTTTAAGTATTTATTATTCACTTCTGCTTTGCCTTATAATCACCTAAAACATTCTGTAACACCTAAGGGGCAGTTCTTCCTTTTGCAATTTAGTTCAGATGAAAGTTTTATTTCACTTACACTGCAGAACCCCAAGGAGGGTTTTTTTTTTTGACACACAGCAAAATTGTTACTGTTTACAAACACAGAATGTTTCTGTGGCACCTGATCCTAATTTACCTGCAGCATTACTGAATGCATTTTTCACCGTGAAGCAGGCAGTCAATGTCCCAACTGAAAAGATGCTCTCCTTCTCCTGACAGATAAATCCATCAGTACTGATTTGTAATCCATGGAAAAAAAGCTGGGCGGAGACGTTGACCACTGGCCTGGACCTACAGTAGTTTAGATGGAGAAGAAGAGGAGAGTATCAATATTAATGGCATGGAACCTTCCGAAACATGCATAGCAAGACATCTTGAGTTAATTTTAGGTCAGTCTCACCTAAATAGAACAACCTCTTCTTGTGCTCCCACTATGATATCTGTGAGTCCATCTTCTCCCAAGTCCATCCTGCCATCAACTGATTGTCCAAAAAAACGTAGTCCAGATGACTTCTGGGCTGCCAGACGCTACACATCCGAAAATTAAATCATGAATCCTTCTGAGTATCATTAGCCCCTTCAAAAACTTCTCTCTTTTCAACATCTATGGCTAGGTTTTCAATTATTTTCTGTCTGACCTGACAGGGTTCACGTCGGATGCCCCTTAGCTTGTCTCCCAAATAAATATACACTGCCCCCTTCTGGTCATCCTCCAGCGGGGCACCCACAGCCACATCCCTCAGGGAATCTCCATTCAGATCTTCGATGGAAGTGATGGAGGAAGCAAATCGGCCTTGAGAAGACTCTGTAATAGTCTCTATCTCCAGCATCATAAGCTGAGGAAAATAGGGGAATAGACAGCCTGTGACAGCCTACACTAACCCAAAACAAAGATGTCGCAAGATGTTACAATGTCTGAATGCAAAAAGGACATAGCAAGAAAAGAAGAAATATATATATTGGGGAAAACTGGAATTTGATCGGCTTTGAAATGATAAATGATATAGTGCCCTCCATAACATTTGATACATGGGCCCCTTTTTCTGGCTCTGTGCAGATTTACCCTTGGAGTAAAATGATTTACATGGGAAATTAGAGCAGATTCTCAGCTTTTATGAAAGGGAAATGGTGCAGACTTTGTCATCACCAGGTGGAATGATATTAAGAAGGGCACTGGCTGACTAATAGGAGTTACCCACTGTCCTACCCAATGTATACTACTCCTTGAGACAGTAAGTTGAGTTCACAGGATAATCAGGTATGTATATAACATTTGGTTTTGCAAGTGTATTCCGGTTGCCAGTTGGCACATCAGGAAAAATGCTAATGAAATCTAAAAAAACTCATTTTAAAAGTTCATTCACCCTCAGCAATATTGAAATTCAAGTTAAATCCAATTCAAGTCAGCGCCTCTGTACAGTTTAATAAGAACAAGCTCCCAAGCCTAACCACGGTCCAGGATTGTGACTGCGTTCAAATTAACCCAGCTCAAGTCAGTTGCTCTGTCTAGTTTAATTGGAACAAGCTCCCAATGTTATGTCTGGCAAAAGGAACCAACTGCAAGTAGTCCAAAATGCAAAAATTGTGGTCTTTATTCAATCTGAGTCCAAAGCCAGGTAGACACAGTGACGGAACAGAAGGGTAATCCAAAAAAACAGAGTTCTAAGGCAGGCAGGGGTTCAAAACCAAAAAGCACAGGTGACAGTACGAAAACATTAGGCAGTAGGAGAGTAGAGTGTCTGAAATTTGAATTGAAAAACCAGGGCAGCAATACACAGAAATCGTGGTTGGGCAGAAAATGGGGGGGTCGTAATCAGAGAGTAAACAAATCCAGGCAGGCACAGACAGAAATCGGAATTAGGCAAAAGGATGTCACAGAATCACAAAAAGATCACTGGCGTACATAGGGCTCGACGCAGAGAAAAGCTGATCAACAGTCTGACAAAGCTAAGCAGAAGTGAGGGACTATATAAACATATGGGAGGTAACAAGCTAGGCAGGGCAAAAAAAGTGTGAGGAATAATCTAAACATTAACTGAGAGGGGAAAATACAAATGGTAATTGAACAATATAAAATGGGAAACAATGACAAAGACTAATTTTCACACAACATCCTTAAAGCTGCTGTAAGTGATTTTCTTGTTTTTAAAAAAAGTGTTAAAAAGCTCCACACTCCGATAGAGATCATTTACTTAGAGTATCTGGTCGATAACACGAGTCTCTCAGTCACCGTCTCCTGCAATAAAGCAGCATATAAAAGTCTAGACTCACCGACTGCCTCTATCCAATCAGGTGAGAGAACGCCATAAAGACACGTTTCTCTCTGCTTGTGAACGTGCAGAGCTGAATCTGCGTTGTTAGTGCGCCATCTGCCGGAAAAATCATTAAAAAGACGAAGAAAAATCTGCGTTGTTGGCCCCCAACAGTATGTGTCTGCAGAGCCGGAGAGCCCCTGCAGTTTCAGACGCTGCAGTTCTAGACGGTTTTGCGCCCCTGCTGGTAGGTCAGTGCTATTTCAGGTGCTGCAGTTCTAGACGGTTTTGCGCCCCTGCTGGGCAGAGTAAATCGCTGCTGCTTCAAATTACGATAATAATATAATAAAAGAAAAAAATGTAATCAGTCTTTGAAATTGGAGGGGGAAAAAAGCAATGTCTTTGCACTTTTCTGCATGATCAAAACACCTTTTAATCCCATGTTGCTACAGTTGGACTTTGCCCACGTCTTTACATGGAAATAAAATTTTATTTTGTCAAAAATAAAATTAAAAAAACGAAGTATGAGCCTACAGTCAGCTACCAGTGACTACATTTTCAAGGTTGAGGTTAACCCAAACCACTTAAAGGACCTTGTAGATTTTGCAATATTTTCCATAGTATTTAATTATATTGAATGAATTCTCTGTCTAACTATAATATTGAGGGTTTATACCACCCAAATGGCAAAATTGTTATTACATTTTAAAAGGTTTATCCCATCCAAAACAACGGTGGACTGATATTCTTTCAATATCATAAAAAAACATATTTAGACCTGCATTTCTGAGATTGCATGACCCGATGTTTAAAGGCCTGAGCCAAAGCAAGCTGTGCAGCGCTTGAAGCCCTGTAGGGATGTTTACAGCCAACAGATCTGTAGGAGATGCTGTAAACATGGCACTCCACTTCATCCTCCAGCACGTGGATTCATCAGGATCTTGCGCCAGGATACTGTTTGTGGATTGTAGCTCTGCCTTTAATACAATTGTCCCAGCCCTGCTCTGTGACAAGCTCTCCCAGCTAAATGTGCCTGACTCCATGTGCGGGTGGATTACGGACTTCCTGTCAGACAGACGGCAGTTTGTGAGGCTGGGGAAGCATGACTCCAACACCCGGACGATCAGCACTGGATCCCCTCAAGGCTGCGTTCTTTCTCTTCTGCTCTTCTCCCTGTATACCAACAGCTGCACATCTGGTCTCCGGTCAGTCAAACTCCTGAAGTTCGCTGACGACACCACCCTCATCGGCCTCATCTCTGATGGGGATGAGTTGACCTACAGGAGGGAGATGGACCGGCTGGTGTCATGGTGCAGCAGGAACAACCTGGAGCTCAACGCTCTCAAAACAGTGGAGATGATAGTGGACTTTATAAACCCAGATAGCAAGCTCCTCCGCTCCGCATCTGCCCCGGCTCTGAGCTGGATCAGCTGGAGTCGGCACAGAGCCGGGGCAGATCCGGAGCGGAGGTGCTTGCCATCTGGGAAGGACCCCCCGTCATCATCTGTGACACTCCTGTGACCCCTGTTGAGTTCTTACGCTTCCTGGGCACCACCATCTCCCAGGAGCTCAAATGGGAGCAGAACATCAGCTCCCTCACCAGGAAGGCTCAGCAGAGGATGTACTTCCTGTGGCAGCAGTAAATTTCATAGTATTGTCACCCCTGGTAATACATTTTGATATTTTGTTGTGTCCGACAAAAAACTTGAGTGGCTCTAAACTTCTGCAAAAAAATGACAACTTCGATATATCAAGAAGAAAGCCGTGAAAAAACGCTGTCGCCACGGAGAAGCCTTTGATCATAAAGTCATCAGAAAACTGTTATGATTCTGCTCTGTCTGTTCTGATTCTGCCATGTTTATTATGTTTCTGCCATTCCCTGTTATGTTTATGATCAGTTCTGTTAGGTTTTGCCATGTTCTGTTTAGTTTTTGTACTTTGCCATGTTTTCGTTTTGGCCATTCCCAATCCACCATTCTGTTAGATTCCGGTCCATGTCTTTGTTCATGCCCTTCATTGCACTTTGTCTCCCCTGTCTGGTCTTTTGTTAAGCTACAGCTTCTCCCCAGTCCTGCGTGTCACATGCTTAGGTGATTTCATGGTTTCTGGGTTTCAAACATTCCTTCCAATCTCGTTTGCTTCCTTCGCCTCTCTTTTCTGTTTTACTAACCAATACTAACAGTTTGTTGTTTTTGTTAAAGTTACTAACCCAGACTAACATTGTATATAATACTAACTTACTAACGAGCACTAGGGATTGTATAGCTGCACTTACTAATTGATTAACAAGCTCTCAGCACTCGCCCTGTTCTAGTCTCCGCCTCTTGCCTGTACTTAGTCTTTGCAGCAATTCAGCGGATCCTCCGCACCTGCTCCACTCTGTCCTGCCTCTCATTATCTGTGCACATTAGAACTCCCTAACCGGAGCTGTATGTCTTGTCATAGGCTGTCTCGTGTTCCCTGTCCGCGTTTTTGGCTTTTTGCCAATTTCATGTGGTTAGGTTCTCCCTTGTGTTTCCTCCCACGTAATTAGTCTGATCCTCATCACCTGATCCTAATCATAGCATGTGACTTCCCTTGAGTGTATTTAAGCTGTCTTCTCACTGCAGTTCCCCGTCAGAACGTTCCTCTTGTTTACCTATGCTGCTATCATTTTTGCCTTGTACTCATAGTGTTACTCTTCTGACTGGACCGTCTGACTTACGATTTTTGGCTCTGCTTTTTGGTACTTTTGTCTGCGTCTGTTTACGAACCCTTTTTGCCTGACTACGAGTTTTGTTTGCTGCCCTGTTAACGGTTTGGATTCCGCCCACTGGATTTTGGCTTTTGCTTCTCTGACAATCCTGTGCCTGTGTACCGAACCTGTTTTTGCCCGACCACAAGTACTGTTATTGCTGCCCTGGTTTTCGACTCTGATTCTGCCCTACTGGATTGTGATTTTTGGATTGGACTTTGTACCTTTTGCCTTCTGCCCTGCGGGGGTTTCCCCCCTCGCTTAAACTCATCTACTACACTGCTTGGTTCTCGCGTCTGGTTCCTGAGCGTCTCCTCACAGAAACAGCCTTTTGTCCAAAGTGGTGTGTACTCCTCACTCAAAGTGTCTTAATCATTAAGGGATGGGGACCAAGTCTGAGTTAAGACAAATGATGGCCTTAAGGCTATGAAGAGCAATTCTTTGTGACTTAGTGGTTGTTGGGAAAAGCTGAAGAAGTTGCAATGGACAGATGTCAGAAAGGCAGCATGAGGACATGGGAGACAACAGTCGCAAGAGAGTTTGAGGTCTCATGAAATGCAGGTCTGGAATTCTCTTAAGGGGGGTAGTTCTTTCATTATCATTAATTACTAATTCTCTTTCTATAGAATTGAATGGAGTCATGGTATCCCAATATCAAAATATGCTTAACCTTGTAAAATTGGTCTAAAACATACCATAATCATTTCAGAAACAAAGGACACATCTTCAAGTAAACTTTTTTTTTTTTTTTTTTTTTTTTTTTTTTTTTGAGCTGCAGGCCAGAGAGGAAGACCTGCTCAGCCTCCTGCATAGTGAGGTTTTGTGACTCCGCCCCCTGCAGTTCTACGCGGTGCAGAACTGCAGCGTTTGACACTGCAGGGCTCTCCGGCTCTGCAGACACACCCTTCTCGTTGTTGGCAATAGCAGAAGAGAAGAAGCTTCCGATCCCAGCCCTACAGGAGACGGCGTACACAATGGACCACATCGGAGTTAGCTTAGCAATACCCATTATCCATTGCACGTGACGTCACGCATTTTCAGCTGGGGGTATAAACTCCGCCGTATCTCATATAGATTTACATTGACAACCACCTACGCAACGTTCATTCCTACCATTTATACGCGATATTTGCACACTTTTGTCAGAAGTTGCAGAGCAACGACGACTTGGAAAGCATGCGATTTGGTGGCGTTTGTTTATAAAGTTTTAAGGAGTTTAAAAGGTTGAATTACGTAATGAATGAAGAGGCTGCATGCATTCACTTTCATTTTGTAATATGACTATGGGCTGCGAACCATACAGCGAGATGTGAATTAAAATTTTAGCGCATGTAAACAGTGGGGCTTAGATTAAAAAGAAATTGTCACAACTGTTGGCAGAAAAAATGGAAAATAACCATCAAGGGATGAACGTTGTGTGGCTGGCTGTCAATGGAAATCTATGAGATACGGTGGAGTTTACACCCCCAGCCGAAATTGCGTGACGTCATGCGCAATGGATAATGGGTATTAAAGCTAACTTGATGCGGTCCATTAAACAGCCAAGGTGCCAAAGAACGGTAGAGGAACAAATAGAATTAAGGAGGAAAAACGCGAGATGGCCAAGAGCTGTATTTATATCGGTGCCGCTTTCAATGAGGAAAACTGAAGGAATCAAAGGGTTTAAAAAGTGATGCACAGCTAGCCTTGCTGCCACTGGACAGGTAAACTTTGTTTTACTCTGTTGTAGTTATGCAGTTTTATTAGTCTCGGTTAGTCCTGTTGGTGGTTTTTAATCCTGCTATTGTCGGTTTATAAATGAACCGTCATCGTTGTGGCCGACTAAAGCTTGCTTAGCTGTATAATGATAGCATGTGTGACTAGAGGACACTAGCTAGTTTTAGCTAGAGTCCTTTTATACTGAGAGTAGCGACATAGGGGGTCCCAAAAAAAGTTGGTCACGTGACACGTGGATCCATTTTGTATCCATCAGGTTCATCAATTTATACTACTTCCTAACGAATTCTTCTACATCCCTGCATTTTGTGTTTTGAAAACTGAAAAAAATGATTGGTTGTTGTGCCTTCGGGTGTACCAACAGATCTGAGAAGGGGTTTAAGATGTTTAATATTTATTCAACCACTTTCATAACTTTCTCATTCTGTTTATCACATAACTGAATTGCAGCATTTCATGGAAAGCAACACTTAGTAAATTCAGTCAACTGAGTAGCTAGCTAATGTTAGCTCGCTGGGTAACAAACTAATGTTACCTATGGGTTTTGAAAAAGTATTATGTGCACACTGCCTCGCTAAGTAACGCCAACTTAGTTACGTCTGTGGCGCTTAACTAGCCTCCTACAGCACTGAGCCGATTCAACCAATGTTATACTCTGTATTCAGTTTGGCCTTGTAGAAACAGCGAGAAGTAATACAAAGCGATTTCTTTCCCCCCACGCTCTCAGCCAACGCGATTTTCGCAAAAAATATGTCATGAGCTGGGCTATGGGAAAAGTACTTCAGTTATGCGATGAACCTTAAATTTCTTAAAAGCCATGTTCACTCAGCAAGATTACGACTGTGCTGCCTTGGTGGAGGTTTGCACTCTAGGAGTGCCTCTATTTAAATTCTGCGCTCATTTAGCTTGTGAAGCAGCATAGATTTGGGTAAATTAGTTTGCGAGGCTCATAAAGCCAGACACCAGAATCGGTTCTATATTCTGAATGTAGTCAAGGTCAAAGGCTGTATCAGCGATATGACGTCACCATTGTTGACAGTTGAAACACTCTCAAAACACAACAGAGCCGCTCGCCCCTCCCCTTCAGGAGCTTGGAACATGAACGCGCTTTTCTTAAAGTGAAACGTCTGAGTGAAGTTGCTTTCACACCGGACGCGAAACGAATTTTTCGCGCGACAGATTACATTCAAAGTCAATGCAAAGACGTGAATACATGCGAAACGTGTATCTTAGCGCGGCATTACAAAATGAGTATTAACAACGTCACATAGATCACCACTTTTAGCTGAACTTATCAGGCGGTTATACATTCATCGACGAATTTCAACTCTGAGTACTAACCAGAGAAAAAATGTTATTACAGGAACACAAACTCTGGTTTGATCAGACAGAATTAGCAAACTCACTAGCTTGCCAACTGAGAGTTAGCAAAGGTTGCTAACTCGCTCCAACGAGGAAATATCAATCTCTCTACTGTTTGATTCATTCTGACCAGCATGATCTATGCAAGATAGCCTTACAAAAACAATACACGGGCTTTCCTCAATTTTGCTGGGGATGACAATTTACAATTCACATCCAATCGAGTTAGCACCAGCTCTACTCACCTGTCCAGTAGAAACAAGGTGACCTGGGCAGTAAAATTAAAACCATTCAACTCCCGGAATTCTCTCCAACGTCAGTATGCTCTCCCTATGTTTATTCGGTACTTCGCATAGCTGCGATCGCGTTCCTTTTTCCTCGACATGCACTCGTTTGAGCGTCTCTTTTTCGGTTTAGCTTCCACCATGCTTCACATGAGTGCCTCTGCTAGTTCATGTCGTTGCTCAGTCCCACCCACTTGTCGTGCATGAGCACAGAACTGGCGCAGAAGATCCACCCTGCCCTCCGATTCGTTGGAACACATTTGTTGATGTTTTGGGAGGCGGGTAGGTCACCTCGAGTTTGTGTATCTTTCTCAGTGTCCACCTGGCTGTAGGTAGACTACAGAGACTGGATTTTTTCACTGCTCATTCATGAGACGAGCTGCTAACAGTTCGTGAGAAAATATCTCCTGTACGTGACAAATTATGTTTTGGCTCAGAATCGCTGATACAACCTTTAAAGGGCGTTGTTAGGCAGGATGCGCAGCTGAGTGACAATCCTCAGGATGGCGAAAATAAATTCAGGTTTTTTTGTGCGCATTATTTGCATGAAAAAAAAGGCATCCAGTGTGTAAAAACCCTTATTGTTATAATATTATTATTATTTTGTTTCTGCATGGATGTAATGTGTCATTGGTCCATGTTTTCAGTGTGGCTTTCACATGATAATCACTGAGTGTGTCTGTTTATATTGTACTTACAGTATATTGTAACTGAGTTGCTACCTCCTCTGCCTCTGTCGGAAACCGATGTGCGTTCCTGTGAGTGGCTTGGGGATGGGGGGGCGGGGACTGCTTAGATAGGCTTTGGACAAGAAGTTACGAAAACGGTCAAATCAGTTACAGCAGCTTTTTAAACAACAACGGCTCCATTCAAGGAGTGCCTGAGTGGGGAGAGATGGAAGAAACAGATTAGTAGAATAGATAGTTGCAAGGTTTCTGCAGAAACTCCGGCGAGGACCAGGATAGCAAAGAGAGAGCGGAGTTACAGATTGTTGTGGAAAGCAAGAGATTCAATTAGTAATGGTAGTAGTTAGTGCAGTAATAATTATATCCAAATTATTGCAAGTGCAAGTTAGTATGTTAGTAATTTACAGGATTAGTGTGTTAGTAAGGGTTCGTAGATAAACTAGACCAAATATACAGTGTTAGTGTGATTAATACTTAATTAGTAATCAGTAGTAAAGGAAGTAAACGAGGCATGAAGGAACTTGTGAAACACCGGAAATTTCCGAAATCACCCGAAATGTGACAGCTCGCAGACAGGGGCGTGCACTGGCAAAGAACATAGAAACGCAAGACATGACAGGGGAAAAAACGATGTGCATAAACCGGTAGATGATACTGAAAGCATAAACTAAACAAACCAAGTGGAAATAAATAAAAACCGGCAGGCAGAAATTACAGATCATAACACCCAAGCCAAATCAGGGCACTCTTGGTAACTCTTCAAAATCTGTTCCTCTGTCCAGTTTGTTAGGAACAAGTCCTCAGTCCTTCTGCGGTCATCAGGATTGGAACGAGTTCCCCTCGAGCTACTCCATCTTCCTAGGGGACAGTTTAGTTCTGGCGAAGTGTGCACTCTACCAAGCTGTTATCACAAAAACCACTGACTGGTGAATGACAGCTCAGCTTCTTCTGTTGAATCTGCGTTGAACTGTACTCTCCCCCACTGGGGTTCTGTCCCCAATTATACAGTACTGCAGTCAATAAACCAACCCATTGGACTGTTCTCTACCTCTGCACTTGATTCATGTTGTGGAACATAGCACTTATTTGTGAAATTTAAATGTTTTAGATCAACCAAATAATTTTAATATTAGACCAAGACAATGTGAGTAAAGAAAAAAATGCAGCTTTTAAATGATCATTTCATATATTGAAGGTACAGAGTTATTTAAAACGTATATCACCCATGTGAAAAAATAAATTGCCCCATTAAACCTAATATCTTCCCCTGTTCGTGCAGCTACCTAGTCTCGGCCGCGTAGAGCTTTAACAGCGAGGTAACGATTGAAAGAGACAAGGAACAGGTGAGGATAACTGGGAGACCAGCGAGGCCGTGCGCGATTAGAGCACTCGTGGAAGCAGATGTGACTCTTAATGGATACTACGGGAATTAAATGACTCCCATTTAAACCAGTGGTTCTCAACATAAAATGCAGCTAAATAAGACCAATTAAGTGTCATTGCATGGATAGACCATGCAAAATCTGCAAAAAGTGATAACCTGCAAGTCAGTGGATTTTCTTCAAATTCCTACCATAGACTGGTCGTGGGCTAGAATGACGGCAGGTAAAACCTTTCGGTGTATAATCATTCTGTTCAGGGGTAAGGGGCAATTAACCCTTCCAATGCATTTCCAATGCAAAATTTTATGAAATTGACAAACTTTGCCAATTATTGGCACGATACTTGACAGTCAAGACAGACTTTGCTTATAAGTAAACTGCAGCAGACATCCTAGGCTTTCTATAAAAAATATAAAATGTTGCATTGTAATGTGGTAAAAAGCCACTAGATGGCAGTATTGACATTTTTTTTGTTAAGCAATCTAAAGCTAGGTTTGGGCATGTCCTGGGCATGCCTCAGAGGGGGCTGGAAAAGAGTATATAAGGAGAAAAATCGAGAGAGTGGAGTGGTAGGAGAAATTGCAAGGAGAAATTGTGGAAGGATACATTTGACCAGACCTGTCACTCTTTTCAAGACCTGTGAAGCTTTTTGTGGATTTTTGCCTGTGTTGGAGCATTTTCCTGTCCCAGGACATTGCAACATAGCAGCCCATCTCAATTACAAAGGAACTGTAAATATCTCATTTTTTAATTTGATTTCAATCTTGGTCAGTAGGGTAGAGTGTAAATTAGTTCTAAGTGTTTGTTTAATTAAATCTGTTGAAGTTGAAGAATTTTGTCTGTCATCCCTTGCTGTCCGTGACGCCCTAACAAATTGACGCCATAACAAATTGGGGCCATAACAGCATACTGCAAGGCATTATGGGTATATTAATCCCTTAAAAAAGGTTAACCCCTCAAAATCATAAAATAATGCCATATTTGCATACCAATATCCCAACTGCCACAGGGAGTTGGGCGACGGTTTTCCCAGAGGAGCAAGTCCAAGGGTCATTTGATCATTCAAAAAAAAAAATTTCTGGGCGCTCATTTAGGTTTTGTTATGGAGCACTTTGATTGACCCCATGTCCTTATACTTGTCCACAAGCCATAATACCATGTTTTGTGGCTGGATATGACTGTAGATTACTTAAAAATGCCTGCTAGCCCATAAGGAGGCAAGTCGAGGTCATCCCCCATCTAAACAGCCCCACCACCACCTCACACCTGCTTCTCAACTGTTTCCATGGCAGCAGCAGTGTTGGACTGCCCCTCCCATTGGGTTACAGGACTCCCAGATTTTTCGTCCCCTAATGATAAAAAAATGTGCCACCATTGCTGACAGACAGATGGACGAACGGACGAGGGACAGGGTTAGGGTTAGAGATAGGGATAGAGGTAGTGCTATAATGCAGGAAGAGGGCAAAGCATTACTGGGGATGAACCATCCAGGGATGAAGAGTCCAGGGACGAAAAGTTTATGGGGACGAAAAGTCCACGGGAACGAAGAGTCCGGGGACAAAAATTCCTAGGGAATGCAAAGTCCGGGGACAAAAAGTCTGGGGACGAAAACTTCAGAGACGAAAACTCCAGGGACAAAAAGTCCGGGAAGAAGAGTCCTAGAGCCCTGTTATTGACACTTGACACACATTCCGAACAGATAGTTTCAAAATGGCAGCGGGGAGTGATGAATCTCAGGTCACTATGCAATAAAATGCGGGTTTTTCAATGTCTCTCCTGCCATTGCATGCGGTGTAATGTATTGCTTTGAGAAAGTGTGACAAGTCCATTCAAAGCCATTGTTCGGGGCTAAAAGTTCCTCTTAGAGGAGAACATGGAGAGAAGGGCTCATGACTGCCACTGGAGAAGGAGTGTGACGACATTGCACTGTGTGCTGGGCTATTCCATGCTGTTGACAAGGACATCACTATCTGTCCAGCACATAGATACAAGCTTGGCCTTGACTGGAAGCCGTCGCAGAAGTGCCAGCACCCCTTCCACCATTCAAGTCGTTGGGCACGTCAATGCATTGATGCAGCCACATTGTTATCCCATAGGCACAAAGTAGCCTGATCAACCACAAGGTCTATGAGAAGAGTAGAGACTGGAAGGAAGGAAAACCCTTGGGTGGTGGCCAAGAAAATCAAAGCCTGTTTTGTGAAAGAGGACTAGCTAAAAACCAAGCAGGCTGCAAGCTACTTCTCCCATCTCTGTCCAACAGAAGTGTGGCCACTTGACCAAGGATAATACTGATACTCCTTTAGATGACCAGCACTTGTTAGCCTCCTGCATGACAGCAAGATCGCGACTGCGGGCAAAGGTCATCGAACCGGTGGATCTGTGAACTCTTAATAATTCTGGAAGAGTTCAAATGGATTCTGTATCATGTATCGTATTGGCTGACAACGTGGATACTTCAGTTGTCTAGTAAAGTTTTTTGTTCATTCTTGGTGTGATTGTCTATGGTACCATTATCATGATTATTGACTGAACCTGGGCATACTAGCATCATCTTTTTTTGTGGAATTACAGGACCTGTCGGGCCCAACACTGCTTTATATATTTGATCCTGAATATTTTGAAACGCAGATAAATTTCAACAGGTTGTTTTTGTCTTTTTGTTCTTCACTTCCTAATGCTGGCTTCTCTGGCAGTCTGGTAGTTGCTGTCATTCACGGCCAGTCATTCTTGAACTGCTGGGTAATAGTGGCACCACTCCTGATAACATGGTTAAGTCCAAAACTGCCTCATCACTGGACTCTCTAGACTCTATTTTGCCAAGACCTTAAGTTTGAAACAAGCAGAAACGAAGTGTTCAGGTCTATATTGGGTTGTTGCCAATCTGTTCATAGAGAAAGTAATTAGTCAAAGACAGTCTGTGCCATATGAAAGATTTACGGACTATTGGATTGTGCATGGAAAAGTGCCTGACACGCCCCTTTCCCAGGGAAACGGACATATTTATGGTAGAATACCCTTAGTGTTCATGTGTTGGCATTATAATTGAATGAATTAGGCCTGGGCAGACAAAATAACATTGGTAGAGTTACTTGTTTAGTGTACAGGTTTGTAGTTCCAGATACAGCATATTGGTGGCAGCACTGCAAAACGATGAAATATTCTCCTAATTTCTGGTGCTACTATGAAGTATGGAGTTGAGCGCCCAGATTTTTTATTTCTGATTATGAAAGAGCAAGTAATTAGCCACCATTTCCACCATGATTTGTAGTTTCTACCCCTGTGGCAGATGACTTATAAGCTATCGAATAGACCTACACACAATTCCAAATTTTGGGGTGGGGGAAATATGTTGACACATAACTGGCACATTTGGAAATATTTTTTGATCATTCTCGTCAGTTTGGTGGGCCATTCTGTGGGCAACATTCAGACAAAGGGGCAATGTTGAAAGTTTAGCCGTTTTATGTGGAGGATGACCCAAATTAACCCCTTGAAAATCCTTCAAAAATGGTCCAAAATTCATTTTTTGGTGATTACTCCAACAAAACCAAATGGATGACACTCATATTGTAGGTCCATTAATAACTTGGCAAGGTGCATGAGTACACCAAATATTGGCAAAATCGGCTGACCCCAGGTTATCACCCTTTGCACGGTCTATCCATGCAATGACACTTAACAGCTTCTAAAAATCCTACCATTGAAAATGCGGTTGAAGCAAAGACTGGCAAACATATGGGGCTCCATGGCCAATGTTGAGACCGCTGATTTAAACCAACAATTGATATGGGGCAGATATGTGAAAATTTAGTGTTGTTGAAAATAGAAATTTAAAATAAAGATTAAAATGGGAGTATGGCCTCAAGATACGTAAAGCCTTTTGTATTTTGAACTCAATTTACAATTTCCTGCTGCAGCCATCAAGGAAGCAGTTCACAGATTTAAGATTCCCAGAAATTGCTTCATAAGAGTTGAGCAAAAATTGTATCAAAAATGTGCTTCTTGCTTTGCCCGTTGCAGTCACAGTGTAGTAAATATCAATCAAAAATTTACTGTATGTTATTAGAGTTTAATATTCTACCTGCAAGTGAGCATGTGACTTAAAGTTCTCTACACAAAAAAATGAATAAAAGGAATAAACCTGATATAATGAATTTACTACAGAAATAAAATAATATTACCTGTGCAGTCAGTTGATAGACAAACATCCTTCCTTCGCTCTGTGAATCATGATACATAGGTGCACCCACGAAGATAAAATCGGTTTCACCATCTAAATCAATATCAAGAGGACACAGTGCTGCCCCAAAATATTCACCAATCTGCAAAAGATACAAAGCATACTATAACTTCCCTTCCACAAGAGATTTCTTATATAATACAGTACCGCATACTCTGACTAAAAGTATGAAAAATTTAGATCAATTTGCATGAAGAAAGAAACAATACTTAGATATGACAATAGCTAAAAATGACTGTAAAAGTATGTTGTTTGAGCAAGAATGATTATGTAAGGAATAATGTCAGAGGGCCAATGGTTTACAAATCTTGAATGCCTGACACACCAATGGTAAAATGTTTGTGGCAAAGCAGAGGGAAATTTCTCTCTGCGAAGGGAATTCAAAATGCATAAACCCATACAAGGCCATTATTCCGTTTAGGATTGAAGTCATTCCATACCAGTGAATGTGTCTTTTTAGTCCCATGGGCCATTCTGTAAAAAAGCTTTATATTCAGTGTACCACCATCGTACTTATTTATATCCCAAAGACAAAGTGTTTGAGGACATTAAGGATTTGCCTTGGCTGCCCTTGCTGAAAATCCTTTGTGTTAGCACAATAATTCCAACAGTTTTTATGGAAATGAGATTAAGATTTTTGTGTTCATTCTTACCCACCCAATACCCATTCAATACCACCAGGTCAAACTTTACATTTCCAAATGCGATAACTGAAACAGTTTTGATGGAAATCATGTGGCACTTCTTATGATTGTTTCTGTTGTGGTGAGGGCTAGTTAATAATGTTGACCTCCCTATGACCTTTGCTGTTGCACCAACACCAAGCAAAACTTTAATTTTCAAACGTTGCAACAACTTGACAGTTTTTAAGAGAATCGCAAGAAGCTTCTTGCATTCATTTCTGGTACAAATACAAATTATGAACCCTTTTGTTTTGTGTGACCCCAAAACCTTTCCTGTAACACCACTTCCAGGCCAAACTTTACATTTCCAAATGAAATAACTCAAACCGTTTTGCTGAGAATCAAGCAACGCTTTTTGTGATCATTCCTGTTGCAAAGAGAAGGGCTGTCATTGATGTGGTCACCTTAACCCCTTTATGCAGCAGCCAAATCTGGCTATTTATGCGTTACCTTATTTAAGGCTATATAATTCAAGATTGCAGCTTCACAGACAGGAAAGGAATGGCTCAACTAAGTCAGGACACTTGAAGCATTTAGAATTCCATCGTATTTCAGTTTATTTTCATGATTTTGGTTGAGAAAAAGGGCTGCAAACATAAAAAATCTTCATGAAAATTAAGCATTGAAATTGTATTAAAAAAAAAATAAGACAGAGAATTAAAAAATGGCTGGGGGTTAAAACTATACATTTCTGGGATCATAAACTCCTTGACCACAAGTATAATTCATCTGAGCATTACATTCTAAATTACATTACATTACAATTACATTCTAAAGGAGCCAAATAAGACAGCTATCCAGGTGGCTCCCCGAACTCTAAGATCCCTCAAAATGGTGCACTGTCAAATCATAAAATAATCATATATTTAACACAAATCAACTTTTGACGCATGAAATTCAATATGACTGAATGATTTTCTGGTTGAATTTAGCATGAGTTTCTCAATATAGGTGCAGCTGGACATCAGTGGTCACCAATAACCTCTCCAAACACAAAACATGCCTTTTTGCCCTGCCACTTTGAGCAAAATGCAACCACAGTAGCAGTAGCAGTATTTCTTCATTGAATCCCTCCTCCAGAGACAGATGTATCCGGTAGAAGGAACCCTCCAGTCCAGTTTCATTCGGAATAATTCCCATTGACCATGTCCGTACCTCAATTAAATCCAGTAAATGTAACTGAACACCTCAGACCAGTTTTGGAAGTCTTATTTTTACTTTAAATCGCGTCATTTTCAGCTGTGCAACTGTGCCCAACGTTAAGAGAATACAACCGACCTTGCTCTTACGCAAAGGCTTGTATAATCTTCACATTGTCCAATCAGTGTCTTTCAGTTACTGTGGAAAGTTTATACACTCTGGCATTGGATAAGAAACGAGTCAATCAAGACATCATTACCGGGGAAGCTTTAAGTGGGCGTGAACTATAAGTGTGCAGTTACGCAGATGAGCCTAAGTAAATAATTGAGTGATTGGCTATCAACATGAGTACGAAGGAGGATATAAAGGAGCGCTGAATTTGTAGATGGAGGAATCTACGCATAAATATATGGTAGGGAACTACATGTTTTTGATATGTGATGACTATAATTGATAATAGAATGACATAGAATCAATACCATGTCAAATTTTTTCTTCAGAAAACTTATTTTCCTTAACAACTAATTGGATACCATTGGCTTACTGTAGTTGAAGTGCTTGCTACAGAGGACAATGATTTTTCCTGCCACAAGAGATCATCATTTTTTTTTGAACTGCTGGATAGATACTACGGACAAGTATATTGAGCAGTTTGCACATTAGGCTTAGCTGAGGAAAATAATTCATGTAACTCCTGAAAAACAGGGATGGGACTGAACTGGTCTATATTCTAAACCATGTTCAAGCTCTGCTTGCTTGTGAATATTCAATAACTGATCCGGGTGTGCCATCCAGTGATAGAATATTGTAACTGCTTGCATAAATTTGAAGCTCCATGTCCATCTGCACAAAGGGGTTAATGATGGCACCGTATAAAAAAATTAAATGTCATAAAACTCAAAATGAGCGAATATTTTTCAAAAAACAATAAAATTTCTCAGTTTCAACATTTGATATGTTGTATTTGCACTACATTGAATTAAATGATTTGCAAATCATTGCACTCTATTTTTAGTTACATTTTGCACAGTGTCCCAACTTTTCTGGAAATGGGGTTGTATAAGCTCAAACTAAGGCTTTATCAGTGCCCTAGTCTATATTAGAAACTGAGAGAACAAAAAATTTAATCAAAACAAAAACAAAAATAAATTCAACACAGGAATTTAGAAAAAGGACAAGCTTGCATGGTAAATGAATGCTCAATATGGCCGAACATACCATCAGGCTAACAAGCTAGTTAGCTAAAAACATTCGGCAGATTAACAACAATGTGAGTCACTTGCTCTCGTATTTGTGTAGAAACAGAACTCGAAATAGACTTTCTAATTTAAATCACTCTCCCCCATTGCTTGTTGGAAAAGAGGAGAAAGCATCAACAGATGGTGGACAAGATAAAATGCACACTATACAATTCTCTGCGCCGAGGGGTCTCTAAATAAAACACCAAAAGAGTTTGATGATATTCTGGAGTAGCGTGGGATCATGATAGCTGTTGTCTTCATTGTTAAACAACCACATTACATGGAGGAGGTAATTTGTTCGAGTTATGTTCACATCTTGTTATTTCATTCAAATGAAAAGGCTGCAAATAACATTCTGAAAACGTAACTTAAACTCACCATGACATTTAAAAACGTTACCGTACGTATTAGTTTGTTGGCTGGTACAAGCCACTTGTAATAGTAGCACAATGCATGGCCTGACTTAGACTAATACCTCGAAAAAAACTTCAACAAGATTCCTGGTAAGCTTCACCATCCAGCCATCTGGCAGTTTCGGCTCAGACCAAGTGTGCACTCCATCTGGCAGTTATGCCGGAATGCCACTGGCCAGACATTGGCTACGCCCACATAGCTTTGCCAGAAACATCTGAACTGAGCTGTGCTATTCTCCTCAGGGCTCCGTCCCACTGTCTCCTGTATTACTATCAATAAAACCAATTATTGGATTATACTCTGCCTCTGCTCATGATTCCTGGTCTAGATTGTAACTGACATCATTACGTGAGAACATCATCCATGCTCTACAATGGCAATCTCAGTCTCTGAACATAGATTCCATTGAAATTAAGTAGTCTGAACTTGAGAGGACATTCAATGAGTGCAAATGCAAACACATCAATGATCTTTAAAATCTCTGCATGGAAGTGGGTAGAAAAACCCCTCCTAAACATGTTCTCTGGCCTCAAAGGAAAGGTTATAGGAAACAAGTCCAGTTATCTTTGCCTGTGTAGTAGCACAGTGTTAAATGAGGGATGCCAGTAGTTTTGAAACCTATGGTTTTCTTAAAAAAAAATTCAATCAATGAAAACTACTGAAGCATGAAAATAATGTCTTGAAATAAAAAGATATGGTTTTCCCATATGTCTGAACATACAGACTACCAACTGTGTTGTTTATTATATGCGGCCCTCTTCATTTTTTATCAATGGAGCCAATAATTCTGTGCCTAACTGTAAGTGTTGCACTAATTATGCATCAGTGGTACCTACCTGTGATCCATTTTTCCTTTGTAACACTACCCATTGCCCACTGACTTCATGGAAAAGCAGAACTAGCCCCATATGCTGAAACCTTGGAGCTCCAGAAAAGCATATAGACTTGTTAGCTTTTTGTCCAACTGCAACAGAATACCCTGCGTCGACATAAAAAAAATAGTTTAATACGTTTGTCAAAATTAACTTCGAAATAGCATAATTTATCAACGAGTGGCATGTCTTACTGCCAGAAGCACATACAGTACATTACTTTAGCTTAACACAACAGAACCAAGTGAATTCTTATTCTTACCCATATATGAGTTCTCCTCCATTTCAGGATCTACAATTAATTTATAATCCGACCCTGCTGCAACTTCAAAAAGGGACCCTCGCCAATCATTGGCACCAACTGATCCCAAAATCAATGTATCCTGCAGAAAAATACATGCAAAAGAAAAAACATTTGAAATACAGTCTCGGGAAGTGAAACATTTTAAAATGTGATATGTTTTCTGAACTGTAAATGGCTTGAAAAATTTCCTTTATACAGTCACTTACATTACTTAAGTGGACATTTTAAATACACTACTCCTACTCAAGCGAATGTGCAGTAATTATGGTCAGGAGAAAATACCAAGCACAAACCCATCTGGGCTGTCGATAGTCATCATTAAGGTATCACTGTTGATATACCCACTTGAGCGATCATTACACCAAGTCTTTACACTAAACTGGAATCAATATTCCTTTATAATAGTCAGTATTGGTTAATACAATAGATAGACACTTTGCTTAATTTAGCTATATGATGAATATATTCAAAAGTCTTTTTTTCATATATATTTGAGTATTATTTAAATTTGAAAGAAGTAGTTGAATAAATAGATTTTTAATTTAGATCAATAATGGTTGGTGCCATTCAGACATTAATAAAGTACAGTATTTCTCAAATGTTGGCACTTTTAAGTTTATCTCATAACGTCATTACTTTTTCTAGTATTTTAACAATAAATCTAATCTAATAACTCTGAGCGCCACTGTACAAAGTGAGATTCTGTATATGTGTCTGACAGGACTTCACCTTCAGGTAGGCAGCACTGAATCCACTCTGAGACATCGCAAGTTCAAATTTTGTGCCAAGTATATTCTGAGTGCCTGGTGGGAAAATATGGAATTTTTAACAAATCTTACATGAGATTAGCTTTTTCAGAAAGACATTGGATTGACTGATACTTTTTTGTTTCCTTAAACGTCAGGAAATTTTTCAGCTCCGCCATGTCAACATACAATTCATTCATACCAATGCGCAATTTAGAGTCTCCAATTAGCCTAACATTAATGTCTACGGTGGGAGAACTCTGGAATACCCAGAGGAAACTCCATCAAACACAGGGAGAACATGCAAACTCCACACAGAAAGGCCCCAGGCCAGATTCAAACTCGAAACTGTCTGGCTGGGAGGCAGCCATGCTACCCACTGCACCACCGTGCCACCAAAAAGGATACACTATAATTATAGAGAAACTAAATATTCCAATGTGTGTGACATACTTTACTTTCCTAATGTTTCGATGGAAACAACCAAAATCTAAACAATTATTTAATACAAAATGAATTTCAACAGAATCAAGGTTTCACAATGATTGGGTCCCTTCATTTAGTACTTTGTGCAACCACCTCTGGCAAGGATAACAGCATGGAGATGTTTCCTGTAAATTTTTCACAAGGTTGAGGCACACATTTGGGGGGATTTTGGACCATTCCTCTGAGCAGATCCTGTCAAGATTCTTCACATTCGTGGGTTTGTGTTTATCAACTGCCCTCTTCAACTCAGCCCACAGGTTTTCATGTGGACTGACGTCTGGTGACTGAGATGGCCATTGCAGAACGTTGATTTTGTTGTCATAGAACTATTTCTGTGTGGATCTTGCGGTAAGTTTTGGGCTATTGTCTTGTTGGAAAGTCCACCTATGGCCAAGTCCCAGGCTTCTGGCGGAGGCAACCAGATTGTCAGCCAAAATATCCTGATACTCAGTGGAATTTATTATGCCAAGAATCTTAACCAGTGCCCCTGGACCTCATGAATTAAAACAGCTTCAAAACATGGCTGACCCACTATCATATTTCACAGTGGGTCTGGGATGCTTCTCCTTGTACGCACCTCTGTTTTGACGCCAAATATGGCAATGTTGTATCTGACCAAAATTTTGATCTCATCAGACCAAAGCACTTTGTTCCAGTCAAAATTTAAATGACGTTTGGCTTCTGTGTCATCTGGTCAGAAAAGGCTCTCTTCTGACAACCCTTCAAAGGAGCCTGTGGTTGTGGAGGTGGCACCTGATGGTGCTTTTTGAAACCTGGTGACCCTAAGATGCCACCAAGACCTGCAATTCCTTCACAGTGATTCTTGGGGATTTTGTTGCTTCTTTCCTCATTCTCTTCAGTATCCTTGGGGGCAAAATGCAGTTGCGTCCTTTACCCTTGAGGTTTTCAACAGTTCCACATCTTTGGAATTTTTTCATAATTGCCCCGACAGTGCTCAGTGGCATATTCAGTCATTTGTGAATCTTCTCGTTGCCATTACCGGATTGATGAAGGTCTGTGACCATCTTCCCCTTTTGAACTGGCAGTTGTTTTGTTTTTTTCATGGGGATGGATGACAAAGGGATATTGCATGTGTGTTGCCTCATGTGGATACCCCAGTGAAACAGGAGGTGATGTTTTGGCTCAATATAGTTCCTTAACACTTCGATAATATCTAAATAAACGGAATTTGATACCTGGTTTAATTTTTTAGATGTTATTTACAATAATCTTTAAGGGTGCCATTAATTGTGAAACCTTGACTTGAAAGAAATTGATTTTTAATTAAATCAGTAAATGATTTTGGTTGGTTCCATGGGAACATTAGTATCGTAAAATATGTCTAACATGTTGTTATTTAGAGTTTCTCCATAAATATTTTTTTTTTGAATTTTTTAAAGTGTTGTTCATGCATTGCCAGTCAGAGATGCCAGTAATTTTGGAGCCCACTGAATGTATTCTGAGGATTTTTGTACTATAAAATTACAGAAATAAAAATATGCCAAAGACAATGCACTAAAATATGAGTTTATTCATGAGGAATTGGCAAAAAAGCGCTTTTCTAACTAGACAAATGCTGTCAGTGGACGACAGCAGGGTATATATCCTAAATGAAAGCATTCTCCCCATAGGCAAAGTTCATAGTTTGGCCTAGTGTTTGCACAAAAGGAAAGGGCATAGGGTCCAGAAAAATCAAAGGGAAAACTACTCTGGGCTCCATGAATGTCCTTGGCAAATTCTGGTCATAAGATGACCAATATCAATAAGGCTCCCTCTCTATGCACCAGACACAATCACTAAAATTATGACATGATTCTGATCAAAACTGTTTGAGTTACTGCATTTAGAAATGTTAAATTTGGCTGAATTGTGGTGCTACAATGAACATTACAGAGCCACCACAACCAACGACTTCCACCTCAGAGGACCAGGTATGTTCAAAGTGGATTTGAAATTATTTCCATTCAAGCCGTTTCCGTTGTTACAATTTCAAAAAATTAATAGTTTGTCCAGATGGTGGTGCAAAAGCAAATGTCATTGGGTTGCCTACTTCAAAAACAAACCATCTTTTGCACCAGCAATCATCACAAGAAGTGTGACAATATTCCCATCAAAACTGTTTGAGTTATTGCATTTGGAAATATAAAGTTTGACCTGGTGGTGGTACTACAGGAAAGGTCTTAGGGTCACACAAAAAATTTCAGGCCACATGACAATTGAGGTGTGTGCGTAGCTTCAAGGCAGAAAGGATCGTTTTTGAAGCAAGCATCGTAGTAATTGATCTTATTTATATTGCCACACAGGACATAAATAACTTTGTCCAGCAACTTGCATGCCTATAAATTCCTGCGCATATGCACACTTGGTTTCTCCAGCACTTTTCAAGGCAATCACAACTCTCTGTCATAAACAAATACTGAACATAGAAACACGGGATAGCATGCCTTCCTTCTGCTCCAAAACCAATCACAAGAAGTGTTTCGTGATTCTCATCAAAACTACTTGAGTTACTGCATTTGGAAATATAAAGTTTGACCTGGTGGTGGTGTTACATGGAAGGTCGTAGGGTCAAGCAAAACTATAAAGTTCATCCACTATGCACCAGGAATAAACAACCATTTTTGTGCAATTCCCAGGAAAGCTGTTTGAGTTATCCTGCTAACATGAAGGATCTGCGGTGGCAATGGCAGCCAGCATAATTTTTTTTTCCGAGGACGAACATGGGTAATTTACATGAATGGGGGACGAATGTGGGTATTCACATAAATGGGGGTGTGCATAGACCCTATGCCATTCTCGCACATGCGTACTGCTGTTACTGCAAACTTCCGCGGCTCGTTGAGATTGAGAGTCAAGCTGATATTTTAAAAACTTGAATCCTGGCCCCAGTTATAGGTAAATACTTTCTCTTTTATTGTTTATCTCGTGTCTTCTTAAATTTGGGGTTGCTCAAATGCAGTCATGATGTAGGCATTCTGCTGTGGTATATCATGGGATTTCCATGGTAATGCCACACCCATTTATACAAATTACCCATGTTCATCCTCCGTTTATGTAAATTACCCACATCCGACCACGGAAAAAAAATTACACTGACGGCCAAGGCGAAAACATAATTAACACCGAACCCTTTGTCTCGGGGATATAGCAGTAGTCATGTAGTGGTCGGACGATTAATCCGAAGCTTGAGCACTTAGCCAGATTGCAACAACTGTTGAGCACTCAAGCTGGAATCTTGACCTCCAAGTCTAGTCATGGGTTGGGGAAATCTTTCCGAAATCAAATAAACACCAGCGCTGGATCGTGCTGACAGCATATGGCTAGTTTTATTCCAAACAAAAGGTCTTCAGAATGACCGGTGATTCCTAGATGTGATTCAAATAAAATTCCTGCTTTATATCATGATTTTGTTCCTCTTTTGTCCAACTCACTCATTTATTTTGGCAAGAACAAAGCCACACGGCCCAAATTTCATGCCACGCCGCCATAAATCCAGATTGTTCCTCATGTCACGCAAACATAACAACTTCCAGTTATGGAGCAGCCTGACTTTCAGGTTGTTCCAAGTGTTCACCGCTGGTGCAACAACAAAATGGACAAAAAGCCTATCTTCCTGCCAAGATCTGCCAAATCTTGGCTGCAGAAATATTTTGCTCTTGCTATGATTGACAACAAAAAGGCAATATAAAAATTCTGCCAAATGGAGCACAGTTATCTGGTAGTAGCAGTCCCATTTATAATTCATAGTTGTTTCCATTAGATAGTCACGAGACAAGACAAACACCCACTTGGAGGGTAAAAGAGCGATTTTTCTGCTTCCCTCCAGTAATTTTTAACGTATTGTTTTGTCAAAAAGCCGGTTATTTGTTGTTCAGTTAGATTCAATGACCGACAAGGACATACACCTAGGTTGTGCAACCAAAGAATCCTGTCCGAGAGAGAAAACCCAGAGAGGAAGCGATTGTGGATTTCTTGCTTAAGTTACTAGCTAGCATAGATCGGCTGGAAAGTGAAAACAACTAATCAATGTTTGGCTGCTAGCTAAATAGCACTCACCTTTTTGGCCTTTGCCTTCTAAACAACAGCATTATTGATCCATCTAGATCGAAAATACATATAATTATCCATACTTTTGTACGCAGCAATCCTGGCGGCAGTTTAAGGACAAGGATCCTTTACAGATGGCCACCAATATTGAATTGAATGCGCAAAAGTGGAGCTCAGAAAAGGTTAGGGACTTGGCTAGCTGTTTTCAATGAAAGAAACAGACCTTTTGTGTCAGGTGCTGTACATGGATTGCAAGTGCCTATATCTCAGAGTTTTTTTTAACATATCGTCCTTATTTAGAGGAGTGATCAAAATTTTTGTGGTCTGGAACAATTGAAAAAAATGGAACAATTGAAAAAAAAGACAGGCTCACGTGGCAGCTCTGTGGAATGTCAAGTAATAACCTCAATAATAAAACGGTCTTTTGCCCTCTGGGGGAAACAAAGCAATCATATGAATGAAAACTATGAATGAGTTTCATGATCAAATTTTTCCCAAGTCATCAAAAATATTAATTTGTATTCATAATGTCAAAAATGTCTAAATTTGTAAATATAATGTCACATAATTAAAATGACGGGGAAAAAAATCACATTTGTCTAGCCATCTGAGAGCAAGGTATGTTGGAGAAGGCACAATAATGTTTATTTCAATGTCCTTCACAATACCACTCTGACATAATGATTCAGCCAAAATAAAACCAAGAACAGAACAACATTAGTTCTTGACTCAAACTTTTTTTTTTCTTTTTCCAATTTTGGTTGTTTGAAATATGCAATAAATGAAGACTTTTTAGAGATGACAAAACAATATTTTTGTTGCTTCCTGCCCCCAAAATATACACTAAAATTGTCCTGGAGTCTGGGTCCGAGAATGCCTTCTCGTGACGTCAGCGTGATTCAGCCTCGAGTCATTTCACTTTCATTTGCTCACCGAAATCAATGCAGTGCGCTACATGAATTTGACCCAGTTTGCCCTCAAAGTGGGATTTGAGGGTAACGCATGCATTGATCTGCCCGATGTGTAAAATGTATTTGCACAACTCTGGTTATTTGGCACTCCAGCCACACAATATTCGCCTCCTTTCCTCACTGCCTTCCTTCCCTTTGCTGTTTTGTTTTGTTGTTTTGTTGTGAGTCAAATCAACTCACCTCGCAAGATTAGATTACATGACGCGCGTCGTGTGACAAATTTCAAGTGAAAATAGTGGTATATTTGAATGCAAAAAACGGGCTCAATTAAATTTTAGAAGTGCTTAAATTTCATAATGATTTTTTACACATATCAAAGAGCCAAATAGCGGAAAAATAGAAAAATTGCGTCATCTGCACTTTAAGTTGTTTCTTCATGATACTCAAGTTTTAGCCTTGTGCAATACATTGTTGTATTGCTACCACCAAAGATGGGTTTGCTGTGGTGAAGTTTGCGAATAAATCATTAATTGCTTGTGAATTTGGCGATTAATTTAGCCCAAAATTTGCTACAAGTTCGGCCTCTACAGTCATGGCACCAGAAATAAAGAAGCAAAATTTAGGCTACCTTATGTCTTCAGAGCCATGTCTGCAGGTTGCATGTTGCACATTGCTTCCAGAATTGCTGACTGAAATTCACTTTGCTGTGTATTTTAATTCATGTTAATGGCAGTTATACATTGGGCGGACCTGCCAAGCCCAAAGAATTTCTGCATGGATAATGCTTTTTTATTTTCATTTTTTGCAAATAGCATAAACTTATACAAAAGTCAAAACCACTGTATTTCATTGGTAGAGAATGAAAATGGGCATACCTTCAATGTTGAAGATCTGTTCTTGTAGACTATCCAAGACTCCTTTCAGTCCACCGTATTTGTTAATGTAGAAAGTAAACTTGTTTTTGGGATTTGATGATAGAGATTTTAGAGTCTCCAGACGGACATTTCCAACCTGCCAAATAACGGACTTGAAATAAGAGACTAGCAAATTATTCCCTCTTACTCTTTTACTTTCTCTCTCAAAGAAACATACTGATTTGCTATCATACATAGTACAGCACAAAAGTACAGAGAACCTCCTTCAAACTGATTGTGTTCCTCTACTGACATTTGTATTAAAAATGAACCAGTGACCGTGGAGTAAAATTCTCATTATGAATTTATTTTTTGGACAGACAATCTGAATAATGGAAATGGCATTCAATGTATCAAATTCCCTTATTTAAGCAAACATAACTACAGCACACAATGACCATCAGCTGTTTCAAATACCATGGGTAAACAAAATCACGCAAATTGGTCATGGCCTGTTAAAATTTTTAAATGAAATAAGATCATTGGAAGCAATGGAATTACATAAAGACATTTCAGATGATCTTTTTTCATTTAAAAAATTTAAACAATTATGAAACACATGCATTGCTTCCAACCCCTGAGAAAAGAAAAGCGTGAGAAGTCCAGAGTCATAATCGGTTTCGCATTACTAGTGGTGAAATCCACTGTAACGCACGTGAAACTGATAAACCTCCATGCTCAAGGACTTCAATTCCGCGCGAGAATCTCTTATATGATGCATTGATTGAATAATTGCTGACTACAGCAGGGGAACGTAAATATGCCACTAAAACTCACGCCAAAATGTGTGAGAGTTGACAGGTATGCATTATAAATGAAAACTGACCACACCTGATAATGTTGAGAGTTTTCGGAGTTTCTGTAATGGTAATTTAAATGAATGACATGACCATTCATTGTTATTAAGGGATGGGTTTGAACTTTCCCTATTGCCAGTTCACCAGCCGCCACTGCCACACATGTTGGTATAGTTTATTTCTTTATAATGATATTGTTTATATATGTTTTTTGTATTGTTTGTGCATCGCAAGATAGGGGTGACAGTAATTTTTGAGCCCACTGTATATTTTATAATGCCAGTATTATTGTTGCTGGGACGAGCATGTTTCTGCTTAGCCCATGGCCCCTCTCCCATTCCAAAAACAATCCACTCTGGAATGGTCTTTCAGCGTAACAACAAACAATTCTCGCTTATCTTACCGCAATTACAAAACGAATAATGTGCATGTCATCCATGGTGCTGACAATGTTCCTCCTGTTCTTGTCAGATGGGTTGCCATCAGTGATGATAACTAGAACCTTTATGGCACCTGGAATGGCACCAGCAGCTGTATTGTTCAAAATCTTATATCTGTAACAAAGGAAATTATATGTAATACATTTAGCTTGTTTTATATGAAGCAGAGACGGCCAAATCTAACCTGGTAAGGTTGCCGAAATTCACCTTCTTAAATTTATTCAAATGTTTTTAGCAATGATCAGACCAAGTTCTCCAGTAAAGGCAGCATCAACTGGACCCTACTCATTAGGCCCGTGTTTTGCAAGTTGAGATCAGTTTTGGGACACAGTGCTCTTGATAAACTGGTTAGCCAAAATACTAGTGTCGAAAATAAATTTTAATCGCATTCAGCAGAAAGTTAGACCAACATGGTGATGAACATTCTCCAAATATAGATCATCATATAATGTATGAGAAGCTTCACAGCAATGCCAAATAGTCAAGTACAAGCAGATCTTCAAGAGATGTTTTACTCCTTTCACTTAATTTCATATTGCATAATTTTTTAAAGCTCTTATCTCTTTCCAGATGAACATCATGGCTAAGGTAGTTTCTGTCCATATTTGTGCTTCCAAACTGTTGAAAAAAAAAGTGATCATAGATCACAATATCTATGCAACATAAACAATCCAGACACACTGTGATTTTATCTACATAACAAGAAAAGTGACTCACACTACTTCGTGCAGTGCCTCATATGTGTTGGTGAGGTCCATCATATGAGGTTCGCATTGTAAAAGATCCGATGCCTTCTTTTCTTGGTAGTCTTTGAAGGTGAAAACTGTACGGGAAAACTTCGAAAACTGCATTGCTGCAAACTGAAAAATTGGACAGAGATTCCTCATGAAATATTTGTTTTATAACAATTAGTTCCATAGTAAAGTAAACATTGCAGTTTAGTCCCTGATGAAACAACTTACTTCGCCACTACTCCACCTGACCCAGATTGGCTTTACTGCGATTATGATTGGTCAATAGATACAGATATAGTTAATAAACAGCTAAAAAAAGTGTGTTATTTGACTTTAAGAGGAATTGTTGTTACATTATTGTAATTTTTTTAGTTTAGTTGTTAAAAAAAAATTCACAGAGTAGTACTGTATAGTCAGGAGCAAATGAACCTGTTAAAGGGTTAAACTGAACTTAACCCCAAAAATCCCGCACAGTTAATTTCGCTAATCCCCTCAAAATATTTAAAGGCCTCTATGAGATCCTCCCCGGGTCCTTTCACTGAGGCTGAGGAGATTGCAATTCTCTAGTTTCTGTTTATAGCTTTTTTCTTTTATGCCAAGAATTAATTTGGTGGCTCTTCTTTGAACTTTTTCCAAAGCCTCTACATGTTCCAAGTAGTACAGTCCCCAGAACTGCACAGAATACTCTGAAGTATGATCTGACATAAGAATTATACAAGATAAGAATATCCTCCATTGATGTACACTCAATACCTTTGTCTACATATCCAAAAATCCAGTTGGCTTTTTTTTTTTGTTTGTTTTGTTTTTTTTTGCCCCTTCAGGGCAGTAACAAGAACCTGAAAGGCTTTGGTCAACAATTGAAGAGCCTCATGGTCACATTTTCACACACCATGAGGTGTGTGATGGGAAAAAGTCTTTTATAGTTAACTAGGCAAGTCCACATTCCCGATTTTCCTAAAATGGACATTTTGTGACTTAAGTCCTTTTAAGTAATCCTGTTTTTATTTCACGACTGTAGAACTTTACATTTGGCAACATTGAATTTCATTTGCCAATTCTTCATCCACACGTGGATTCTATCTAAATTATCCTGAATCACCTTAGTTGACTCTAAACGGTTAGGAAAACCTGCCAATTTGTTACCAGCAGCAAATTTAGCTGATTCACTTTCAAGGTTCCTGCCAAGGTCAATAATGTAAATACGTAAGAGCAGTGGTCCTAGAACCCATCAATGTGGTGCTACACTTCCCACAGTGCCAAGTTCAAATGAGATCCCTTTTCCAAGCCCTACTCTTTATGTTCTTTACAAGCCCTACTCTTTATGTTCTTTACAAGTATTACACTTTATGTTCTTTACAAGCCCTACTTTTTACGTTCTTTACAAGGCCTACTCTTTATGTTCTTTACAAGCCCTACTCTTTATGTTCTTTACAAGTACTCCTCTTTATGTTCTTTACGAGCCCCACTCTTTATGTTCTTTACAAGCCCTACTCTTTATGTTCTTTACAAGCCCTACTCTTTATGTTCTTTACAAGTACTCCTCTTTTTGTTCTTTACAAGCCCTACTCTTTACGTTCTTTACAAGCCCTACTCTTTATGTTCTTTACAAGCCCTACTCTTTATTTTCATTGCCTTTTCCAAAGTATGATTTCATAGACCCGCTCTGGTATTAAGTCTCAGTGGCCTCTTAAAAAAATTCCAAAAAGATTTTTAGGCATGACCTTCCCTTTGGGAAACCATGTTAGGCATCATTTAGGATGTTTTTATTTTTAAGAAATTATTCTAATTTGTCTTTAATGGTTAATTCCACTATTTGACAAACAATGCAACTTAAATTGAAAGGCCTATAGTTTCCCGGCTCAATGCAGCCCCCTTCTGTAATGTTGGTATTACAATACCTTGCTTCCTAAAAAGTCCGAAATAACACGCTCAACCCTCAAAAACGTAGAATGGGTGTTGAATCCTCAAGAAATAATAAAGTCAAAAAATGTACAGGACAGCTCTAGTGGAGTGGTGTCCTGTACATTTTTTGACTTTAATACCTTGCTTCCTCTCATCTAGTGTTTGTCCACTTTCTAAAGACTGTCTAAAATAGCTGCCAGTGGTTTACCGGCAATTTTTTAGTAGTTTTCAAAGAGGCAATAAACAAAAACAACAAACAACTAAGAAGATCTGGCATTTACAGAATGCATATTTTGTTTGACTGAGGGTTGATAGAAACATGATCTATTCAATTCTATTTAAATCTGAAATAAGTTCAATGTATTCTCAGTTCATACAGCCCCAGTACTGTTCATTGTGCAAATTCAGGCTAATTTAGTGAGATACTTTCGAACACAATAACATTCACTACATTCATGACTGACAGTAAGTGGAGTGCTGCAAAGAATGTGCTGTCCTCAAAAACAAATAATATTAACCGCTGCTTTCATCAGGTCACTGTTTGCAAATCTGGCCTGTCTAATAAAGCACTTCATATGCACCCAAACAAACAAATCAGCGGATGCCAGATCAAACAGTAGGGGTCACAGGATGGGAGGAGGTACTGCCACATCCTGGCTGCAAATCCAGGAACAACGCTTCATAATGAACTGCAAACACTGCCTGTAGTGTATAGAGCACACATAATATAGAACACATGTGCAGACCTGTATGGAAGTGTTTGACAGTGTCTTCATAATGTCATCAATGAAGTTTTTGCTCCTCTGAAAATCGTCTCCTTTCAGGCTTTCAGACCCATCAAAAAGGAAGGCAAGATCCACTTTCCTCTTAGTGCATTCTATGTAAAGAAGACAGGTCAAATATTTTCAAAAATTGTATCTGAACAAAAATAGAGCATTAATGATCTAAAAGTGATTATTCACAGAAGCGCAAAATTTTAAATCCACCAGAGTAGCTTCCATTTATAGTCATACTGTAACTGCTGAGCATATTCATATAATTATTTTTCAACAAGTCCGCACATCCAAACAACCATGTAGGCTGTTAGCTCAGTGTAACAGCAGCATTGTGCCTTTCAAATCAAACAGGAAAATACTGCGGCTTCAGTTAAAGTTACCACTTCCTTATGGTTAAAGTCAGGTTAAAGTTAGAATTCAGGGTTTGGGTAAGGTTTTCAAAGACAGTGGCAAATCACAGTTGCAGATGTTAAACTTGTCGTGATTTTTCACCTTTGCCCTTCGGTCGCTTAAACATTGTTATAGGTCATTTTGTGAACCTTATATTTCTTATACTTCTACCACCGCAGCACTGGGGTTCAGAAGGTTCACATCAGCAGTAGTCGCTCCAGAAGATGTGCTTGCCTTAGGTTGCCTCTCCCTGATATTTTGGCGTGGTTCTTACCAAACTAGCTTCATTTTAATCTTCTTGTTGCAAGATGGAAAGCATTTGTATATTTGTTAATTAGCCTGCTTTTTATTTGACTCATGTATTTCAAAATGTAGGGCCCTTTCCCATAAGGTAAAATATTCTTTTGAAAGGACTCTAGACCTTCTTTGGTCTTTAAATTGCTTTCAATATGTATAAGAAGCTAAAAGTGCCACAATAATGAATTCATTGGACAAAATTTAGGCATCAGCTTGTACAGAAAGTTATTGGCTAATGATTCTTTCTCACTTTGGCTTGAACATGTACTGGAGTTTATCTCCTTTCCACACCAAAGCCTTTAAGGTCTGTGTGTGCAAGAAACAATCAAAATCAAATTGTACCTGGCTGGTAATGATGTCAAGTGTAAATGTGAGCATGAGTTCTGACACTATGTCTTCCAGTGCTTGCCTATTTGCATGACCAATGTTAGCTTGATTCAGGGTATTGCAATTGTAGTTAGCTGATGTTAGCTGGCACCTAATTAACTTTGAATTTCGTCATTATACTGCCAATGTTTACTCTTTCCATGCAACAGGCCTGTTATTAACTTTATGAGTAATCTCAGTGTGAAGTACTGCATCAGTATTTTCTATGTTCGTATTCAGTGTTGGAGTCAAGCTGTGAGCAGGAGGTAGAGACAGTCGAATGGGCAGGGATAGTGACATTTCCACACTGAAACATTATGTTGGAAGTGATGTTACTCCCAATTACCTGCTCGGCAGTGTTTGCTGGGTGTATTTGTTCAACATTCCACGGCTAGGTGTGGCATTTTCGCGGATGTTTAGTTTTGCTTCAAACTTCAGGTTTCTGACTTCTCATAAAGATCAACTTTGCCGAAGTTTTTTCTCCTTTCTTATTGCTTTGCAAAAATCTGTTTCGTCCCTATTCTCCTTCCTGCCTACACCTCCCAAGATGACATAGCTGATAGTGGGGCAGATGACTGCATTTTTTTCATGGAAATCATTCAAATGTGGATACTAGTGCCAAAATTTGCACAATTATTCAATAGATATTTCTCTTTCAATAAAGAACGTCAGCCATCGCAAAAACCCCTCATTCCAGCCACGGCGGCCATTTTAATTTCCACCATAACCAAATAAAATATTTTGTATAACATCTCCTGAACAAAACATCAAAGCACATAAAGGATGATGTCTGCACCTATGTTTTGATGGGTAATGGTAACAATGATACCATAGACAACATCAATGAATGCCTCTAGGCCGCTATGGTGGCCATTTTGCCTTCCGCCATAACTGAATGATGTATTTGGCCTCATATCTCTTGAACCAAAAATGATAAATTAAAATTAGTGATGTCTACTCCTATGTTTTTCTGGTTAAGGATAACAATGATACCATATACAACACCATAAACTATTCAGATCAATACATAATTCTAATAGTGGGGTCTAATGATGCAGGATGGAAACCCTAAAATTTTTAAAAAGCCTACATTTTTTCTTAGGAATTTCAACAGAATTTCTATTTGAAAAAAGAGTAATGTTTTTAAAAAGAATTTGGATTTATTTTACCTTGTATTTCCCATTCAAATTGGAATGCTATGAATTGATGTACTGTTTCTTTTAGTTAGAAAGGGCATTTCTCTCTTGGAGGCGATTGTATGGCGCAAAGTCTGTGGCTCAAAAATCTCAGCTGGCTGCCATCCTTGAGTCTCTTGTCAAAGTCTCTGACACTGAACCAGATGTACTAACCGTCATTATTGATGGCTCAGCGCTGGTCAACAGTTTGCCTCCACGGAGCTCAAAGACATTTGACGACTATGCCTTATTTGAGTTCTCCCAAAAATAGAGCCCTACTCTGTTATACACAACAGAACAGACATAATCTTTGATGTCAACCCACAATCAAGCCTGAAAGCAGAAGCTAGGTTTAAGAGAGGACATGGAGCTAGACGGAAAGTGACCAGCAAAGGCAAGATACCGACACTCTAGCAGAACTTCCTTAGGAATGATGACAACAAAACTGAGCTGTTCCACTTCCTTGCTGACAAAGTTGCACAAACAGTAACACCAAATGTGCTGATAGAGACCAAAGAGGATCAAGCTGTCAGCAACCAGTCCATCAGCCTTGATGAAGTAAGTCCATGTTGTCATGAGGAAGCTGACACAAGGATCTTTGTCCACGCCAAGCATGCAGTCAAAAATTGAGGCAAAAACCTCATGGTCAAAGCCAGTAAAACAAACGTCCTTGTTATAGGAGTCAGTGTTCTGCCAGTTCTTCAGAAGGTAGGTTTACAACAAATGTAGATTGCTTTAGGCCAAGGAATGAATGTAAGGTGGATCCCTGTACATGACCTCTTTCAATATATTGGAAGGGAAAAGAGTAGAGGACTCCTCTTCTTTCATGCCTTCACAGGCTGTGATGTCGTTTCGACCTTCGGTGGTGAAGGGAAGAGGACTGCTTGGCAAACATGGAATGTGTTTGATGAGGCCTCTTAAATCTTCGGCCAACTCAGCCACTATCCTCCAAGGATTGATGACAATGACCTGAAGATTATATAGAAGTTTGTAGTCCTGATGTATGACAGATCCAGTGAGGCAGCCAGAGTTGATGATGCCAGCTGGGACTTGTTTGCCAGAAAACAAAGGATGTATGAAGCCATTTCTCCTACTGAAGCAGCATAGCTACAGCATGTGAAGCATTCAGCCTCCCATGGCCGGATCCCGGGGGTGCTGGGTTGAGCTATGCCCTCCCAGATTTTCGCCGCGCCGCCCCCGCCCCCAGCTCCTCCTGATTTACTGACGTTTACTTCAGGCCATTAACTGCATGCTTCAGCCAAAATGTAAATACCTTTCAATCATTTAACAGAATTTTTTCAAATGGATTCCCTTGATGTTTCTGATTGGCTGGTTGACCACTGGTAACGTAGTCTTATAGCTCCACCTCCACAGTCACTGATAAGTCTGATATCAAGCAAGGTTTCTTACCACTCTCGACTCATATCGAGCGAGTATCAGCCATGTTGGACAGCGATCTCATTAACTTTTGATTGTACAATTAGTTTCTATTAATAAATACTGATACCCCATACCTTAATTTCAGTTTAAACTTTTATTTGTACTCTTTTCATATTTCATTGTAAATAATTTACATAGATAGGTAAGCATGTAAGCTAGTGGGTATTCTGATAGCTTGTTTTCCCACAACCGTTTTTTTTTCCTGTTTGTGTGTGAGTTTATTCAAAGGAAATAAGAAAAAAAAATTGCATCGATTTTTGATCACCAGAGCATCTACTAGCTCAGACATGTCTAGTGCAAGACCTACTCAAGAGCAGGCAGAGCGCGCGAGCGTTAGCTCTTCTTCCTCTCGTGGTATGGAGATAAATGCAACTGCGGGTGATGCAGTCAGCGAGCATGGTCTGAATGACAGCGCTCCGACGCAGCCACTAAAGACGCACCACATGCAAATGTTCAGCTGAGGTCCTCAGGCATTCAACCCAAGTTGTAACTGGTCCCGACCATCATTAGAATACTCAGTAAAGCTAGATTCAGGTTTCTGTTTCCCCTGTTGAAAGTTTGGGGCTATAAATGACAAAGACATCATGTTCACTAGATGGGGTTTTACCCATTGGAAAACAGCATTAGAGTCTCACCCTTTATGAAAAATTAAGTTCCAAACTATAGTCATCCTATAGTAAATGATGACATTTTCGCCACCATATTTAGTATTATTATAGCAATATTATAGTTATACTTTCAAAGGTGTAATAGTGTTATGGTTACAATGTGACGGCTTTAGTATTACTCTAGTTATACAATGAAAACTATCATAATACTGTACTTACACTGTGTGGACTATAGTAATGCAATGAAATAACTATAGGATATTTTCATAAGGGACAGGTTATTCAATAAATATGCCTCTAGCCATTGCTGTGACGGTGCGTTCAGGAACCACAAGCGAGAGTAGGAAATCCAAAAATCGTATGCCTTTATTGATAGCAGGGTCAGGACCAGAAGACACAAGAATTGCCAAGCCAAAAAATGAAATCCAAAAACAAAGTCTACTAGACAGGCCGGGGTCTGAACCAGAAAAGCAGAGGTGCGACGGTACATAGACAGTAGGCAAAAAATCGTAGTCGAAATCCAGAGCAGGGAGTCATACACAGGGCATCCAAACATAGTAGACGTGGTCGTACAGAAATGGGTCAAAAATCCAAAAAGACAAAAACAAGACAGAAGGGCTATGGCAAAAATCAAGGTCGGACGAAACAGTTGAAGAGAAACAATAATCAATTGGCATACAAGAGGCTCTGCACAAAGGAATATTGATCAATGTTCTGACAAGGGCTGAACAGCAGTGAGGACTCTAAATAGACACAAGGGAAGTCACATGCTATGCGGGGAACAGGTGAATTGGATAAGAACTAATTACAGAGGAAGGTACACATGGGGAAGTCCTAAACCACAACAATTGGCAAAAGCCAAGACACGGACGGGATTCACGCAGACATCCTATGACAAATAAACAGCTCCGGTCAAGGAGTTCTAAGTGCATAGACAATGAGTGCAGGAAAGCAATTAAGCACGTGCGAGAGATCTCGCAGAGACGTAGGGAGAGACAGGGAAAGCAAAGCGGAGACAAAGCGGGGCGGAGACTAAAACAGGGCGATTGCTGAGATTGAATTAGTAATAATTAGTAGAGGTGCAGCTTTACAAATTAACCTGTAATGTGGTAAATAGCCACTAGATGCACTTGACCCAGGCTAACCTGACTGTTAACCTGAACAAGAGTGACTTTGGTTGTGCTACTGTCACGTATCTTGGCTACGTCATAGGCCAGGGTAAGGTGGCACCCATAAATGCTAAAGCCCAAGCCATCATGGACTTTCCAGTTCCTGACAACAAAAAAAAGCTTTTGCGCCGCTTCCTTGGAATGATCGGGTACTACCGCAAGTTCTGCAAGAACTTTGCTGAGATTGCTCTCAGTCTCACCAACCAACTGAAGAAAGGCGTAAAGTTCACTTGGGATGAAGCATGCCAAAGAGCCTTCGATCGCCTAAAGTCTCTGCTGTGTCACTTCCCGTGCTCAAATCTCCTGACTTCAACAAACCGTTCTCCATAGCGGTCGATGCTAGCGACCAAGCTTGTGGATCTGTGCTCCTACAGAGAAGTGACTCTGATGACATTGAGCATCCCGTGGCATACTTCTCCAGGAAGTTCAATCGCCACCAAAAGAACTATTCCACAATTGAGAAGGAGCTGTTGGCTCTGATTCTATCCATACAACACTTTGAGGTCTATGTTTGTATGGGGCAAAAGCCAATGATTGTATATACTGACCACAATCCGTTAATGTTTTTGAGTAAGATGAAAAACAAAAATCGGAGATTGTTGAATTGGAGTTTGATTTTACCAGAGTTTGACTTGGAAATTAAGCATGTAAAGGGTGCTGACAATGTAATTGCCGATTGCTTATCCCGTGTTTGAATATGTGTATATATATCACCTGTGTTTATTAGCATATTGTATTATATGTATGTATATACAAGTGTCAACTTAACCATTTTTAGATTGAAAAGAAAAATTTTGCCTTTATGAGTCAAAATTTTCCCCTTTTTGGAATGGAGGTGTAATGTGGTAAATAGCCACTAGATGGCAGTATTGACTTTTTTTTTTTGAAGCCCAGTCTGAAGCTAGGTTGGGCATGTCCAGGGCATGCCCAGAGGGAAAGTCCCAGAAATGGGAGGGTGCTGGACAAGAGTATATAAGGAGAAAAAATCGAGAGTGTGTAGTAGTAGGAGAAATTGCAAGAAGGATACATTTGACCAGACCTGTCACTCTTTTCAAGACCTGTTAAGCTTTTTGTGGATTTTTGCCTGTGTTGGAGCATTTTCCTGTCCCAGGACATCACAACATAGCAGCCCATCTCCATTACAGGGAATTGTAAATATCTCATTTTTTAATTTTCTTTTCAATCTTGGTCAGTAGTGTAGGGTGTAGATTAGTTCTATGGGTTTGTTTAATTAAATCTGTTGAACTTAAAGGATTTTGTCTGTCATCCCTTGCTGTCCGTGACGCCATAACAAATTGGGGTCATAACAAACCAAAGTGCTCATTAGTAAGTTAGTAATATATACATGGATTAGTTGGGTTAGTAGACTATGATACAAAATATAAATGTTAGTATTATTAGTAATCTAGAAAAGCAAGGCGAAGGAAGTAAACGAGAATTGAAGCAATAATATGAAACTCCAGAAACCATTGAAATCACCCGAAGCAGGTAAGCATGCAGACTGGGAAGACGGACTGAACCAACTAGATCACAAGACAGGGGAGACAAGTGCAATGAAGCTTAAAATGGTATGAACTGAAAACCGGAGAATACAATAACCAAAAAGAATAAAGAAAAGACATAACCATGAACATAAAGCATGAACACAAACACAGAACCATGACAATTGCCATGTACAAGCATACATGGGCAGAAATCAGAAAGACACAGGCAACTGGAGAAACTATTGCTCACCTCTAAGGCCCAAACCAGACTGAGACTTCTGGTGGTCTGTAGCTACACTCTTGATTACTTGTGTTTCATGTGCATGGTCTGTAGTTACTCTTGTGTACTCGAGGTTCTTCACTGTACTTTGCAATGCTTCCCTCATTTTGTAAGTTGCTTTGGATAATAGCGTCTGCTAAATGACTAAATGTAAATATAAATGTATTCGCATACTAAACGTTTTGAGTAAGAAATGTCATAACATTATTTATTTATTTGCTTGAGTGTATGAGTGCGTGGAGGGATGAGTTCGGGGGGTTGCTGGGCCTCTGTATACCCACCACTAGAAACTAGAGCACCACTGTGTACCATTACACCCCCCAGAAATTTTCACTGCACCCTCAGTCAAAGCAGGCAGCATCCGGCCCTGAGGCAGGCTGCATTTGGAGTCAGGCCACTGTCTGCCAACCAGAAACAGAGAGTCCTTCTAATTGGGGATGGACCAAGTAAGGTGAGATCTCTGGCAGATCTTCTGGACAGAGCTATCGCCAATTGCAGAAAGCTGTCAGCAGCTGACCAAATGTGGATGCAAAGCGGAATGCAGAGGAAGATGCAAAAGCTACCAGTTTGGTCTTACCTATACAGCACTTTGCAGCTTTAAATGCCGGGACGAGTAACTTTGGTGCTTGTATCCGCTTTTGAATGATTTTTGCAGTTATTCGCCCATCTATGAGATCTACCCACCAATAAAACTGCAAATTTTTTCTCTGATCTTAGTGGGCAGTGTAATAACATGGTCCTGCAGACTGCCTGTGGATCTTTCAAAAAATACAGTAATAGCTGCATTCATATCAGTCGGGCAACCAACAATACACAGCTGAACATGATTAGGCTTACCTAATAATGGCAGCTACCTAATATCTAAAGTAACTGAAGTGACTTGTTTATTGGTTTGCCACCAGAGCTCTAGCAAGCCCAGCTAATGCCACTGTAGTAGACAATCCACACAAACTTCCCTCTCATGCTTCTACATCCTCCTCAGATCACTACATGTTTTTAGATGCTGTAGAGCCGGGGTCCTCAATCTTACCCAGAAAAGACCGGTGTGGGTGCAGGCTTTCATTCCAGCCAAGCAGTTACACACCTGATAATGCTAATCAAGCTCTTTAGAAAGACTTTAGGGGTTGATAAGTAGTATCAGGTGTATAAGTGGATGGATGGAATGAAAGCCTGCACCCACACCGGCCCTTTCTGGATAAGATTGAGGACCCCTGCTGTAGAGTATGCAAATAAAAAAGGGCCATGCCCAGACATGATTTTTACACGTATAGTATGACAAACACAGATAGATGAGAAACTGTATTCAGCAGTATTGAACCTAGAACCTGACTGCCAGGGAACCATGATTGTTCTAATTTTTCAAGGAGAAAATTTTGAATATTATGCCTTTAATGGGGACAAATTATGAAAAACTCACTTATTCAGTGCTTGTGCTGTTGCCAGCAGCCATACCACTATTCGATCTGCTCCTGCCGCGTGGCTGAAGCTAAGCAGGTGTGGGCTTGGCCAGTACTTGGATGAGAGACCACCTGGGAAAAACCAAGTTGCTGCTGGAAGAGGTGTTGGTGGGCCAGTAGGTTGCGAGCTTCCCTCTGGTGGAATAATCCCCAATGCCCCAGCGCAGTGACGGGGACACTGTACTGAAGGAGACGCCATCTTTCGGATGAGACGTTAAACCGAGGTCCTGACTCGCTGTAGTCATTAAAGATCCAATGACACTCTTCGATAAGAGTAGGGGGTTCCCCGGTGTCATGGCAAAAGTCCCAACCTGGCTCTTTCAACCTGCCACCTAATCATCCCCTGATCTAATTGGCTGTGCAAGTTTCCCTCTCCCTCCCCACCTCAACCCTCAGGGCTCCCTTGAAAAAGAGATTTCAAATCTCAACGGGACTTCCCGGGTTAAATAAATATATTTTGTTATCTGGAGTGCCTTCAAACCCACAAACTGTGCAATAAAACAAATCACTCAGTTTTTAGGTTGCCGCCGTAGGCCAGTAACCTATTGTCGTCACTTTGCGTCCGGCGGCGTCGTAGGCGTCGGCGTCAGCGTCATCCGTTTAAAGCCGTATCTCAAAAATGGTCAGATGAATTTTTTTTAAATTTGGGGATGTGATCAAATCGGTCATCGAGTTAATGCCCGAGCAAAAATTTTTTTGATTGAATCGTTCGTTTAGACTTGGCGGCCATTTTTATGTCAAAAATGGCCATTTTTGGCACTTAGGGCAATTTTCTCAAAAACTGTCTGATGAATTTTTTTTTTAATCGCAGCAATGGAATCAGTATCATGACTTGCTTCAACGATGTAAATGGTGTTTTGATTGAATCGCTCCTTCATAGCGCCACCTTGGCAACGTGTCTGGACTTCATCATTTTTCGGGGTGTTTTGTGCTATAACTCTCTTAATATAGCATTTAGAGCTTAGGTATGTATGGGGCACCTATAGGGAATCAGGTATGCCGAACATTGTGAGTCAGTCACATTTTTTTTTTTTTAAAGTTTATTTTTTTGGGAATTTTTCCTTTATTTGACAGTTACACAGTGTAGAGAGACAGGAGGGTTGGGGAGAAGAATGGGGGAAGACATGCAGCAAATGACCTGAGCCGGAGTCGAACCCAGGTCGCTGCCGGAAGGACACAGCCTTTATGGTACGCGCGTTTAGACCGATGAGCCACTGGTGCGCCCCAGAGTCAGTCACATTTGACCTTGGGCCTCAAGGTCAAGGTCAAATGGCAAAAATGTGCTATAACTCTCTTAATATAACATTTAGAGCTTAGGTACTGTATGTATGAGGCACCTATAGGGAATCAGGTATGCTGAACATTGTGAGTCAGTCACATTTGACCTTGGGCCTCCAGGTCAAGGTCAAATGGCAAAAATGTGCAATAACTCTCTTAAAATAGCATTTAGAGCTTAGGTATGTATGAGGCACCTTTAGGGAATCAGGTATGCCGAACATTGTGAGTCAGTCACATTTGACCTTGGGCCTCAAGGTCAAGGCCAAATGGCAAAAATGCGCTATAACTTGCTTAATATGACATTTAGAGCTTAGATATGTATGAGGCATGTAAAGGGAATCATGTATGCCAAACATTCTCGGTTGTTCGAATTTCACCTTGAGCCTAAAGGTGAAGGTCAAATGGCAAAAATGTGTAATGACAGCTTAATGTGGCACCTATAGGGAATCATGTAAGCCAAACATTCTCTGCAAGTTGAATATGCCATTGGGCGTCAAGATCAAATGGCAAAAATTGCGATAACTGGCTGAATATGGCAATTAGAGCTCAGGTATCAAAAATACGAAAAAAAAGAGTCTAAGGCACTCTGGTGACTGGAAAAAAAAGATGAAGGCCTTAAATGGCTAATGCGCTGTAGGGTGCGATTTTTTAAAAGCACCGATGCATTAGCCATTTAATAAAGGCCTTCATCAGGGTTTTTTACTACCAGAGTGCCTTAGACTCTTTTTTTTTTCATATTTTTGTTACATTCTTTTGCCCCTTTCCTAAGAGCACCTGGTACCGTGATTTTGATTTTCTACCCAAGACGCGCTCCTTTTCCCGATTCATTCATAGAGCTCAGGTATGTTTGGGGCATCTATAGGAAACCTTGTTTGCCGAACATTCTTAGGCAGTCAGTCAAATTTGATGTTGGGCCTCAAGGTCAAGGTTATATGACAAAAATGGCCCATATTTGTTTAATATTGTTTGTAGAGCTTAGGTATGTATTGGGCACTAATAGCAAATCATGTATGCTGGTTGTTTTCCACATATTGGATTTGACCTTGGGCAACAAGGTCCAGGTAATGACAAAACGGCCTAAAAGTCCTTTAATGTTGGCTTTAGTTCTTCGGTATGTATTGGATACTAATGACAAATCATGTATGCTGATCAAACACACCATATTGGATTTGACTTTGGTCTTCAAGGTCAAGGTCATGTGACAAAATCAATCTATTTATTTCCTCATTTAATAATGTCTTTAGAAATTAGTATGTATTAGGCACTAACCTTTATATAATTAAAATTTTCACGGGCATTGTAACCGCATGGTCGACCTTTTTTCACGATCAATTGCGGCAATAAAAACTGGTCAAAACCCATTTTTGGATGTTTGTTCCTATTAGCATCATGGAATAGAAAGAATAATACTAATTAGAACCACTCGGTGGCAGTGTTGTGTAAAAAAAATCATTGTCTGAAAGCAGAGCAAGAACCAGAAGTGAATTGAGAAGAGGGCTCACCTCACAAATTGACAGCAGACGACAGTGAAAGTTAAGGTTAGAAAAAAATCTAATCGGATTTCATGATCTAGACTTCTTAAAGATTATATTTTTGCTAAATGGCAGAAATGTTGTTGTCTGTCACTCATGAAAAAGTGTGACTGCTCAGTCAAGTTGCCCGATAATGGTAACTAAAACCCCTTTCTCACTGAGCTGCGTTGGCCCGTGGAAGTGTGCGGATGAAACAGTTCTCTTCTTTCCCAGAGGAGAATTGATTCGAAGAACCGTGAATTGATTCGCAGTGGTACGGGACCATTCGCCATCGCCGAAATTCGTGAAAAAATTAAACAGGTTTCATTTTTTCGCGGATGTCCAAGCTGAAGCTTTTTAACGCCAATATTGTGTAGACAATGTGTTGCTTTCGCAAGAATTCATGTTGGCTTGCTGTTGAATCCGCGGACTGATGCTAGTTACTTTTCTCCTGTTGGAGCTGTAACTGCTGGCAACCTTCAGGGCCCTTGGCACTCTAGTTTTATGAGCTGTCATTTTCATAAGACATTGCATTCAGCATGCCATTCAGATTTGGCTCCCCTTCCTGGGTCGCATGTAGGCTAGTGAGAATTGTTCTGCCCCTCATTTGAGTGTCTCCACCCACGGCTCATTTTTTATGGCAACATCCCAGCTCTGAATGTGTGCTATCCACTTTTTGTCTGACTGCTTCATATTATTAATTTAAGTCAGTACAACACTGCACTGGAAGCAAAATTTATATTAAAGGGGACCAATTATGCTTTTCAGGAGATACAAAGAGGAGGTGGGCTGGATTTATTTTCAAAGAGAATCTGTAGCAAGCTAGCTACAAGCTATGTGTTTCCAATTTCTGTTAATATTTAAACTGAATTCCAAGTGTTACTGGCTAACTATTAAATTGAGCGTGAATGTAGAAACCGTCAGTAGTTTAGCCAAAGGCAATGTAGGGGACATGTCAGAGAACAGATGAACGTTGTCACAGAACAGATGAATGTTTTTAATGGAATTTAGTCTGTGTTTAATGGAGTAGCGCTGCTATTTAAAGTAAATTGAAGTATTGGTTTGTAAATAGCTAAAGGTTGCTACTATAGAAATGTTAAATGTAGATTATTCTTAACGGACTGAATTTCAAGTTCATTTAAACTTCTATGGTGTCTGCATGCCGCATTTCTTCATGAATGTAAAGACCATCCGTGCCTATAGCCAGCACATTACCTTTCCATACTCATTGTGTAGCTAATTTAATAGCTGGCTACTCACTCCATCATCTGTATTCAGAGACTTGCCAGCAGCGTGGGGATTTTGAAAACATCGCTCTCTATTGACACGGTGCTCTGTTCAGAGGCCAATCAGAACAGAACTCATTCCATAGAGGGGTCGCCCACTCAGAACAGCCTGTTTTTTAGAGGGTTAGGAATGACAGGAATCAAATTTTTCTGAAATCATGGAATTTTTATGTCGTTGTTTATTTTTATTTATTTATTTTTTTGCTAAAAAGTTTATAGACCTCCATCTTGGACATCAAAGAATATTAGAACTAAGGAAAAACAGCATAATTGGTCCCCTTTCACACAAGTGTGCTAAAACTTCTGAGTGGTACGGCATTGAAATATTTTGACACAATTCTTAAACATCTCATCATTAAGAAGGAGAGAGCTTAAAATAAATTTGGTAAAACAATATAGAAAATTTTAATCTTGAGTTTTAAATCTGTTATGAATCTGCAGAGGCATATATTTGGGCAGGAAACAGATTGATCACATCAGAGGTCGCGTTGCACTTTCTGATTGTCCGTCATTGTGACGGACAGGGGCATAAAAATTCTGTCATGATCAATTATTATCCGTCATTGTAATTTTATTTTTTAAAATGATAACTGTTTATTTTTTTAATAAAAAAACAGAAAAATTTATAGATTACACATTAGCTGATGCCGACAACGATTCATGTAGACACACATTGCGCACTGTGTTAAATACAGCACTGCATGGATTTTCGAACTTACTGCTGTGTGAACTTTATAAAACATAACATCATTTCTCCCCCCACTCAGTAACAGTGTGCAAATGAACAATGCTTTCAGTTATTGCTGCTCTTCACTAAGCCTAACAACCGCAGTCTCGCTAAGCGGTCCTACGAATGTCAACCTGGGCTTTACCGACCTAGATATCTGTGTGTCCACATAACAGAGACGGCGTTTGTAGCATATGACCAATCGTCTACTGGCAGCAGAGCAGCATATTTTACAAATGAAGAGCAAATGATCATATTACAAAAATATGAGGAATACAGGATCATACCAGAGATGCTAAGTCTCATGCATTCGGCTTGAGTCTCTCGCCTCTTAGTGGCATTCACATTCCTGTGCCGTAGTCAGCAATTATTCAATCAACGCGAACTGAAGAAATTCACTCGCGGAATTCAAGTCATTGTGCATTAAGTTAATCAGTTTCACGTGCATTACGGTGGATTTCCCCACTAGTGACACGGAAATTGATTATGACTCGGGAATTCTCAGGCTTGTCTTTACTGAGGGATTGAAAGCAATGGAATGGCATAAAGACATTTCAAATGGTCTTATTTAATTTAAACAATTTAAACAATCATGAAACACATGCATTGTTTCCAATCCCTGAGTAAAGAGAAGCACGAGAAGTCTGGAGTCATAATCGCTTTCCATGGCGAGGTCCACCTTCACGCAAATGAAACTGAAACTTCAATGCACAAGGATTTTAATTCCGCGTGAGAATCTCATTAATAAGCGTTCATTGAATAATTGCTGACTACGGTGAATAAGCCTAAAAAATGCGTGAGACCTATGCCGAATGCGTGAGACTTGGCATCTCTGTCATACAGATCAAAGACAATGCTCGAGACAATATGACACCCACCACCAATTGGACGGGGGTGTGAATTACATTCTGTCAAAATGACGGACGGACTTCAAAATGTTCCGTCATTGTTAAAAAAAAATCCGTCAATGACGGAAAATATTCGGTTAATGCGACCTCTGGATCACATGCAGTGACCTTGTAGCTAAAGCATCAAAGAAGGAACCAACTGATTTGAGCATATCTAGGGCTCATTTATTACCAATTATCCAACTGCACACAAACCTATGACATTCAGTCATCGTAAATATTTTACTTGAATAATTACAAATCAGAAGAATAGACCATGTATGTAGCTTTTCCTTATTCACAGAATGAATGGAAATAGTTTAAGGGCTATAGAGTTTGAAAACTGTACCTTGAAATGCTGGTTTGATACTATCCACAAACTCGAAGTTGTCCTTGAAGTGATAGCAGATTCCATTTAGGTATGAATTGCTGCCACATTCGTGAACCAAATTTGGGCTGCAAGTCTAGGCGCAGAAAAACAGAGTGAAAATTAGAGTAACTCAAGTGCTCCGAAGTCAGAACTGGTGGTGCACATAAAATGAGCAAAACCAACAATTATCCGCAACACTGAAAATTTTAAGTTTCTTCGCAGTTTTCAAAATTCAGCAAATACCTAAAACATTCTGAACAACTAGCGTCAACCTTGTATTTGCTCATAAGCTAAGGACAAGTTGTAAATCAGACAGAAGCCCCAATAAAACCTTGAGCCATAATTAGACTGGCTGATGGTGATTTTATACAGTAATTTAATAACGCCTTTTTAACACATCAACAGTATATGTTTCATAATCACTCATATTTAAGGATAGAAATCTTCCTCCACGAGAAGAATACTCCTACTTATTGGGAAAAATACTGCGCACCAATGAAGACGTGGTTAAATCTAGCACAAAGTGTGCTAAATGAAGACTAAACAAAACTCAGGTGACCAGCTGGGTTGCTCAAAAACATTACTTCTAATCATGGATGACTTTGTACGAGAGGATGAAGATGATTTCCTCTAGACAAACAGTAATCTCGAACCTTATCTGATAGAGTCTGAGTGCACAGACGAGGAACTACTGCCGATCTACCTATGCCTTCAACGCTGTGGGATCATCAAGGTGCTAGACAGAAGGAATGCATGTGTACAACAGGGTCACGGTACACTCCAATGCTGGATAAGAAGCCTAACATCAGTTTTGATGACAGTATCTCAGCTCAGACTCATTTATGACTTGTGACTTCAAAACAAGACAAATAGAAATACTCATACCGTGATCTGTCCAGGGGAAGTGTTGCTGATATCCAGAGCAATTCCTGTTGACTTGGTGGGGCTTATTTCTACAAAAGAAGTCGAAATATTAGACTGCACTGGACTTAGTTTCCACAATGAGTTATTTCGTTTTTTTCTTTTTAATATTTACACGATACACATCTGGGCCCGTATTCACAAAGCATCTTAGCGCTAAAAGTAGGTCCTAACTGCTGGATTTAGGAGAAACTCCTAAAAAAAATGGGTGTGTCCGTCGTAAATTTGGGACTCCTAATTATTTTTACTAAGTGTTATTCACAAAGCATTTTAGGCCTAAAAGTAGCTCCTAAGTCTGGGAGAGCTTAAAAGTAGTCAAGAGGACTCCTAACTCGCTAAAACCTATTCACAAAGAATCGGAAAATGGCTGCTGCTGTTGAAAGACGGAATGACTTGGAAATTCTGAATGATGCGCAGTTGTTGAAAAGATATCGGATCGACCGTGAAGGGATTTTATTTGTTGTTGACTTGGTGAGGGAGAGAATTACGTCTCCAACCATGAGAAACAACCCAATAAGCCCCGAAATAAAATGTTAGACAACACTTCGTTACTTGGCCACCGGAAAAATGCAACTTTGCAACGCGGACAATTTAGGGATTTCACAATCATCTATCAGTCGCTCAATTCAACAAACAGTCAATGCGCTCAACCCCTTATCATCCGACAGTTTTCTGGTTTCCAATGGACATTCGCCAACAACACAGAATCAAATTTGAATTCATGCACATCTCAGGTATGTCCGGTATCATCGTGCTATTAACGAGACCCATATTCGAATTATTCGAATACAATATTTTGGACATTGTTGCGAAATGGCCAGAATCCACTCACGACTCGCATTTTAATGGAAAGCAGCTTATGCCAATTATTTGACAGGCATTATGTGCCTGCGGGATACACTTGCTCGGGGACAGTGGCTTTGGTGCGGTACCTCCGCCTGCTATGCAGGATTTATTTTATTAGGCTGTTGAGCGAGGATTACATTTATAGATCATCATAATAATACCAGCCTATGTCATATTTTGTATACATAATTAAATTGTGGGCTATAAATTACAAACAAGTTTAGTATGCTTTCCTGTTTGAACGATAGCCCGATTATAGGGTGCAATGTCGGACCTCCCCAGCGATTGCAGCCCATACCACCGCTTCTCGCAGTTGTCTGAATGCAGCATTGATCTGTAGGCTGATATTATCCCACGCATCCCGCTTGGATTTGCTGTTCACCCCCGAGCCAAGTTTCCCTTTGATTACATGCTTTCGCTCCAGCACCAACTAGGCCAGCAGCAGTAACTGGTCGTAGCTCCAGTTGGGCTTTCGCGTCCTTTTTGAACTGTCATCCATGACAATTTAGGGAAAACAAACTTGAACGGCTCGACATTTAAATGATCGCAACATATCCTCATTGTCACTGGGAAATAAGTTGCTAAAATTGGGGCAAATGGCGCGTTTCATTACTAACTTGTTTTATGCTATTACGGTTTTTACAATTATTTCTCTCCTATGTACATTTATTTGCCTAGAGGGTGATATGCGGGGACCGCCCATTGCGCATTTCCAGAAGTGCTCAGCATGTTAGTATTTTACGCTAAATCTAGAATAACGGTACATTTCTTCAGGACTACACTTTATTTGAGGGAATTGAAATACTACTTCGATATAAAACTGAGGTGGAGTTATTTTATCGGTTACCGTAAAGGTTAAGGTTTGGGTTAGGGTTAGGGCAGTGTTTAAAGTTGAGACTGCCGTACCTCTCCACATTGAAATGCATTGGAAAACTGCCGTACCCGAAGCAACTTCCATTATTTTATGGGACAAACCAGCCGCTTGGACTATTTCCTCATTTTTTCCTCCATGAGTTGTATGTCGGATATTTTTTTCAATGGGCCGCCCTGCCACCAAACAACCAATCACCGTGCTCATTGTCCCAAGACTCGTGCATGAGAATTGACGTCATCCATAGCAACGGAGATTTACTCCCACCTATCTCAGAGCTACTCCTATTCTAGGAGTTAACAGTTTTTTTAACTAAAAGGTGCTCTCAGCGGCTTTGTGAATAACTTTTAAGATTTTTCTCCTACATAAAATGTTTTAGCGCAACTTAGGAGTACTCCAAGCGGTAAGATAAGATGCTTTGTGAATACGGTCCCAGATGCATAAATCCATCCATATGTGTCTGTATTTTACTTTACATGCATAGATTAACATATTTGCACATAAACAGTGCTGCTCAAAAGTTTGGATTCACCTGGAATTTTGTACGTTTTTTAAAGGCATCAGATTCACTAAAAATTTTTTGTCCTTGCTAAACCAATAACATTGCCCTTGATGGACCAGGGTATTTGTTTTGAACTGAGCATTGGCGATGTTACTGGTTGGCATGTGCTAAAAAGCTTTGTACTCGCAAAAGGTACTTGTGACTTGGCATGGATCAATCATGACGAGAGAAAAAAAATAACCAGTTTTGATTGATGTTTAAAATAATTGTTTTCCAATTTGGTTCTTACATGTGATTGCCTTGGCCATCTCATGGTTGAAATCTCAAAATAATGACGACTGCGGAGTTTCTTGATAAAGCTATTGCTGCTTTTTTATTTATAAACGAAAATGGTACTATATAAATGCTGGATACTTGATAGCTCAGTAACTCCGAAACATAGATTCAGTTGCAATCAAAATTATTAAACCTCCGCTGCAAATTAGGTTTACTGGCAAAATTTGCAAACTTTCAGCTGTTTGCAATGAACAAATCAAACAAGAACAATTTAGATAGCTCAACACAACAAATATTACAAGTGTCTTCTCCAAATTCAACACAAAATGCCACTTTTAATGGCATTGAACCACTTGTAATATTAGTTGTGTTGAGCTATTTAAAATGTTCTTGTTTATGTTCATCACAAACAGCTGAAAGTTTGTAAATTTTGCCAGTAAACTCAATTTGCAATGGAGGTTGAATCATTTTGATTGCAACTGTATATAAATATATTTTGGTGTCGACTGTATTATGTCAGTGTACAAAGTGCAGACTGCATCTCTCTATGCCTGCGTAATTACATTAAAGTGCTATTTTGATTTCACAGAAGCCCCTCCAATATAAAGCACTGCAGAAAAGCAGGCTGTACAATAAAATGTAAAGGCTGAATGAAAAAAATGTATTTCAAATACTAATCATAATTTGTAACATTATCAATGTCTGCTGTACTTTTGATCAATTTAATGCCATTAAAGTGAATGAAAGTATCAATTTCTTTTAGAAACATAAACATTTCCAGGTGTTTCCAGACTTTTAAATGTCAATGTATGTTTCCAACCAATTTTTCTCATTTCTCCATCTTATATGGCTACCTGGACTTTCTTGGTCCAACACTAGTCTAATACGGATTCTGATGTTGTTCAAATGCATTAAGAGATCAAAAGGCAAGCAGAGGCCAAGAATCAAAACTAGATGCTGAAATTTCTCTCATACTGACTCCAAGAAACACCTTCAAACCCATTTGTCCCAAAAATTGCTGTCCCATAAAAATACTGTACTCTAAATGGTAGTGCCCTCTAGTAAAATTTCAGAATCTGATCTTTAAGCCCTGCTGATTTGCAATGATCGGCATTGCGTTTTTGACTCGTCTAGCTGGTCATATTTTGTCTGTTGATGGTCGAAGTTGGTCCCTTGCTGGGCAAAGCTCGCTGAGCTGGGAGCAAGAGTTAGTGGTTAAACTAGTGGATCAGCTGACCATACAGGCTGGCCAGCTGATTGACCAGCTTTAAGTGCCAAAAACACAGCAGTGGATTAGCTTGAGCTGGTTTTAGTTACAATTTTCAGCTCAAAGCACATCTGCATTGCTTCACTAAAAATCTAAAAATGTGAATTAGTAATTCAAATGGATAAAATCGGATCTTATTTGAAATGTTATTCTTAAAATACTTATGTCTATTGTTTGCTTCATTCATTCTTGAGACAAATGTGAGAATCCTCTGACTGTGACTGATTATTGGTCTGATTTTTCTGCAATTATCTCTTCTGTTCTGCTCTGGAGATGGTTTAGGCTGGTACAGTTGGATCACAGTTTAAACAGTTCTCTAGTCGATAAATCAAGTGAAACAATGGATACCTCCCATGTGAAAAGGTTCACAGTGTGTTGTGTTTGTTGAACACTTATAAATGCTTCCATTCCCGCTTCCAAACATTGGTGCGCTGGCAATAATCCTAAAGGAGAGAGAGAGAGAGAGAGAGAGAGAGAGTCAAAGACCTATCCCTACAGTCCAAGACTCTTTGCCTCCCATAATGAAATAATTATGATTAAGCTTTGTGTGTGTGCGCGTGTGTGTGTGTGTGTTTTTGGCACATTTTTTGACACAAAGCTTGCAGATAAATCCAGGGAAGTACATAGAGTGTAATAAAAAGAAGAAAAAAGAGACAAGTAAACATGATGGGCTCTATCTTTCACACTGCCTTACCCGTTGCCACTACCCGCAACCCGTGAATTACGCATTTGCGGCCACACTACCCGCTATGCATTATGCCGAATCCTTTATTTGCGCCTGGAGGTGTGCCCATGGGCGTGTTTATGCGCTTTCCCTACAATTGCTATCTTGACCACACACGTTAGGGAAAGCGTATAGCGGGTCCTAAAACCACCCGCTACCTGCATTTGGGCTTTCACTAGAGCGCTATGCACTAGCACTCAGCAACGGAATTTTTTTTTTCCAGCGAGAGCGGCATTTCAGAACTCTCTTGCGAATGAAGGTAATTTCGGCGACAAGTATGTACACCTGTTTTTGCAGCACGGTCACGCAACTTGCTGTAAAAAATAGACAGCTGTCCGATTGGAAAATGTAAACGGATCTAAACCAAGTACTTGTCACCAGAATTACCTTCATTCGCTGAAGAGTTCTGAAATGCCGCCTCGCTGGGGAAAAAAAAAATACGCCGCTGAGTGCCAGTGCATATACCTAATTTTATTTTTCTAAAATGGGATTTTGTTCTATGCTTCATTTCAGACGGGAGAGGAAGTTGGAAGTGCATGGCGAAACGCCTTTTTTTTCTTTTTCTTTTTTTTGAAGTTTCCATCACAAAAGGGGTAGGCTTGTTTTTGTTTTTTTTTTACTACATACCAAACATTAAACAATATGTCAATGTCAAATAATAATAATAATAATAATAATAATACAATTCATGATTAACTTAACAAAAACAGATCCTCCCCTGACTGGATTTGACCTCATGCACGGGCAATTTAACTTCGTCAACGGAGAAACTTGGCGACCTTCCTCTCTCCATCACGGATTTCGGTTTGAGGATTTGGGAGTGCGCAGCCTACTCCGAAAGGCAGTGGCACCTGGCACACTGATTGGTTTAACTGGCGTAACGCCCAAACCACGCCTATGCGTAATGTAACGGGTAGCGCTGGTGTTTTAGGGATATAGGCAGGTGTGGGAGATAGCAACTTTCGCGGGGGAACGCCTCTTACGCAATGTGAAATCCCCAAATAACGGGTTTAGGGACTCTGGCGTAAGATAGGGCCCATAATTCCCTCATAGTAACCAAGATGTGTCATGGTCAGTTAATATTATTTGTTAAATCTTTGGCAGTTTAATCAGCGCAGGTTGAAGTCCTATTTATCATGCAATACATTGACAGCATTAAATTGAACTTTTATCTATTGAGTTTGACATTGAATACAGTCAGAGGTAAGGCCACTGGATAGCCATTGGATGCTGTTACATTACTAAATTGATAGATTGCTTCGGGGCTCATATCGACTACAGTATTTGCACTTTGCTTTCCTGATACTTCATGTTCAATGCAAATGAAAAGCATCTTTTCTTGTATTTACAAGTATGCTTATATGTACATGTCACAGTCAGATTGTGAAACCAATCATTTCATGAAATTACTAAAAAATTCAGTCATTTCATGAAATGGCTAGCGCTACACTTCAGTCATTTCATGAAATGACTAAAAATTCTTAGTCATTTCACAAAATGACTGGTTTCAAAATAACGTAGACATGTAGCTGAAGGACTTCAAATGATGAAGTATCATGTACATTCCCGCTGAGACTCACTAGGAGTGAATTGCATTTCAAAAGTGAGCAGGCAGTATTCAGTGCTGTGAAAAACTATTTGCCCCCTCCTAATTCCCAAAATGTTTTGTGTCTACTGCATGTGTGCAAGTAGACACTATGATATTGAGTTGTAGGTCCTTAAGTCCATAAGTAAAACTTCTTAGCCTGCAGTGAACTATCTATTTGCAGTAGACACATGTACTCATCAAGTACCTATTTTTAATATGTCCCACACCACATGCTTTAAGATCTTCATGCACAATATAGTATAAGACAAAGCAAATGTGGAAACACAAAATACAGATTTTAACTTTTTTGTTTTCAATTACTGAAGAAAAAAGGTTCCCCAACTCCTTTGTCGCTCATGTTAAAAGTAATGGCCTCTCTAAATTTACTAACTGGTTGTGCCACCTTTAGCTGCCACACCTGTAATTAAGCGCTTCTGACGACTGCAGATCAGTCTTTCTCATCACTGCAGAGCAACTTAGGACCTCTATTCAGTGAAAAATTGTTTTGATTCAGCCACATTGAAGGGTTCATGCGCAAGAATTGGCACAGCTGCACTTGAGCTTCAGATCACAGACTGTTAACTGGACAGTGTCCCGCGATTTTCCTGCAATGGAGCGGAATTCATGGTTCCAACCATTACGGGAAGTGGCCTGGGCCCTGAAGCTGCAGAGCATCCCCTCGCAATCACACAACTACCACCATGTTTGGGCATTAGTATGATATGCAGTGGCGTAACAATAGGGGATGCAGGGAGTGCAACAGCACTAAAGCCCAGCGCAAGGGGGCCCATTTCTTGGCATCCCGGGCTCCGTAGACGACGGGTAGAGTGACTTTCATTGCTGAAACTCTCATACTAACTAACAATTAATACTAAATATGACCATCTGCTACTGTATATTTATACCACTGTAACTGCATTTATTTCTCAGTCATGGTGCTGGCAAGTCGATGTCATCATGGTACATTCATCATTTTAACTGAACAAAAGTCGTTATAACATGAAATAATTTAGATTTCTTTTTGGAAAATGCTTAATAAAACAATGATAAGTTTATTCTGCTGTTGATATCGTCATTGAGACAGCAAGTGTTTCTGGGTAATGTACAACATTCCATAGACCACCCAAGTGACGATGTCACGGTCCGATCGTTTAATCCAAGGACAGTCTGTGGTTTAATCTTGCATGCAAGATAGGCTACAAACGAAGTATTTATGCAGGAAGCGGAAAGAGTGTAAGGAGCAGGAGGAAAGGTTGGCCAAGGTGCCGAAATTAAGCACATTTGGTTTCATAGCTGAAAGAGTCTTAAAAGCCGCTCTCCCCTTTTCTGCATGAGCGTGAGCACAGATCAACTGTTTTTACGATGTCCACTCGCTTGCTGATTATTGTTCCCACAATTCCATGCTGTTCACAAAATTTCAGATCATCCCAATAAAGTTATGTTAATGTGTCGCTCATTTGCTCATTATGCCTTATTGTTCTTGATGATGACCATTATTAAGATAATAATTTTAATATAATAATGTTAAGAAATAAATTGGAAACTTTATATTATAGAATGAAATTGTGTAGTATCCCTTGGTGTGTGTTGTACGTAGGCCCTTCGAAATTCAACGGCTTTGTCTTAATAGGCAAAACACATTAGCAGTTACTAGTGAGCGGAAAGAGGACGATCGGCATTTAGTACTCGGGTCCACGCGGATCATGCTACTGCACTGAGCTGTGCTTTTCAGAACCAGGGTTTCTTATCGGTATTAATTGAATTATAAAAACTGCTCCCTGCTTGAAATTCTTGACGGAGAATGCCCAGTCACCAGTCTCATCTGAAGCTAAAGTATAACTGGGTAGAGCAGCAACACAACAATGCAAAGCAGAAGAGCCACAAGTCCATCTCAGGATAGCAGCAAATTAAAAAAAAAAATAAATCAAACGAAGATTGGAGCGGCTTGCTAAAAGTCCTGAGTTTAACGTCTTTGAGATACTGTGGCAGGACCTTAAGCCCTAAAACTGTAACTATTCACTCAAGTTTTCCCTTAGGTAGGTTAATTTTTATATTGTAGGGCACTGTCACATACATCTGTATCTGCTGTTTGTAGTGCTTCACTAAAGCTACATCACACTTTGTACATCATTTTATACACATTTTACAGCAATTCAGCAGGAAATATTTGAGATCATTGGAAACCATGGGATCTTCACTAGAATTTAAAATAGGCCTGAAGTTCCACAGATTTGAATCCAGCTGCTGCAATTGACAAACCCATATACAGGTCCATAGTTTTTATGGGTGTAAATGGGCAGAATACACTGGAAAACACTCACAAAGTGGCTAAATTAAATTCTGTCTGTAAAGAAAAGTGGGCCGAAATTCCACCACAGTAATGTGAAAAACTGATCACCAGGTATTATAAGTGTCGGGTTACAGTTTTTGTCTGGGTTTTTGAGGGGTAATTGAAGACCCCCGTGCAAAAACTTCTGAAGTCACAAAAGTCACAAAATGTCCAATTTGAGAAAATTGAGAGGACTTTGGTAACTATAAAAGACGTTTTCCCATTCTCACACTGCAAAAACAACATCTTCCCCAAATAAAAAAATTCTACCACTGGTTTAAAGTATTTTTGACTAATTTCTAGGTTTGTCCAAGGGATACGGAAGTGAAATTATTGTACCCCATGGACAAAGCCAGAAATGAGTCAAAATGACTTCAGTGGTAAATTTCTTTTTTTAAGAAAAGAAGGTGATAGGAATGAGCGCTTAAGTCTAGGTACAAGATTAAAATTCTTTGTAAGATTTTTTTTTTTTTGCTGTGTACCTCATGCTGTGTGATAATGTGACTAAAGCACTTTTAGCTCTTGGCTCTTGAATTATCTTTTACGTGGGTGATATGGGTGTTAGACTACATTTTACCTTAAATAAATAACATGATAATCAAAAAGCCACATTTTGTGTTTAACCACATTCTGCTTGTCTTATATTACTTTTTGCTTGAAGATGTGAAACAATTTAGCATTACATAAATGTAAAAATAGAGGAAATCATGAGGGGTTAACACTTTATGGCACAGTACATGGATCAAATATGAGACCACAGGTAAAGCAGTACTCACCATTTCTCCCTGCCGTGCTTATATTGCAGGGCTTTGTATCCAAAGTATGCTGTTTCATCAGTGTTCCCTCTGAAACTTTTGGGATTGCTGTCATCAATGGTGAAAGCCACAGAAAATGACACTGTAGATATGAGAAAGAAAGTAATCAGATTTTCAGTTATTTTATCTTTATTTGCACAGTCTCAATTCCACAACAATTTGGACAGTATGTAAAATGCAAATAAAAACAGAAGTAAGTGATTTGTTAATTATCTATAACCTACAGTTTGGTGAGAACAGCTCACAGAAAAATATTCAAAGTTAAATGTAGTCAACTGTATTGATTTCTGTAAACATCAGCGAAGTCTGAATTTAATGTAAGGAACACTCAAGAGAGGGGAATGGAAAGAATTGAAGAGTTTGGGAATCTTCAGAAAAACACCTGTTCGGAACATTTCCTTGGTAATGTGAAAGATAAGTCAGTGATGATTGGGTATAACATGAGCATTCACAAAAAGGATGGTTGTTTATCAGCAAGATGGTATGAGGTTGCCAAAAGTTGCATCAACAATAAGTCTGTTTAAGAGCCATTCCGTGAGAAAATGGCACTTTTGGAAGAAGTTGAGGAGTTGACCCCCCTGGAATTGCACGAAATTTGGCAGATGGGTAGATATGGTAGTCTCATAGAAAAAGCCAAATTTTTAGGTCCCTATGTCGAGAAGTCTGCCGGTGGGGCCACCTGGAAGCCACTAAAGTGGCTCAGTTTTGCTTTTGACACCATATTTTACATCAATTATAATGCCTTAAGGGTACACAGTACCAGATGTGTTATACTTTTATCATGAACTGTGACACTTCAAGTCTAGATAGACATTAGCACCACATCAGTGCCAAGCTGGGTAACTATGTTATTGAGCCAGAATTATTTGAGAAATCACGGTAAAAAGTGAAAATGGGAATGGGAATAAAATAATATCCCAGACATACACCAATCAACAATGCTTTATTATGTGTTTACTCACAACAAAACTATAATTTTCAGTTAATATTCCCTTGGTATCTTGCTGGGTTAGTGCAATGGATGGCCGGAGAGATGGTCAAAATTGATTTTGGTGCATGTTTGCGGTATATTTTCTCAGTAACCCAGATATGTTCCGTGATGATAAATGCTGTTTGTTGTGCTTTTGGAGCTCTGTTTTCAGGAATATCAAGAATTTTTTTGGTAGTATCTACACTTTCAAGCTAGACGGAGCCAAAGTTGGAGGAAAACTCGAAGTGGACCATTTCATAGCAGATTGTGCCTATGTTTAGGCGGCATTATTTTCTTTACCCAGCACGATAGAGATCTGAAATTCTCTGAATACATAGTCCATTTGGGGTACATTACAGCGTTAGTAAAATCTCAATGGTAGTATTTTCAGTGTGGATCATTTTAAACATCAAAAGTCAGAAGAATTTGCCTCTAGGGGGCACTGTAGGCTGGATGCAAGTACTTGTAATCCCCAGCAATGTGCCAAAGAAAATGTTTTTGAATTGTGATATACACAGCTAGTTTTCTCAGAAAGTGAAGAGCTTGGTTCGGTACTATGCTGGGTAGATAGCTTTCTGACTAAGGGTGCCACTCTAAAGAGCTAATGTTCCCCCAACCTAACATTACATATTCCCAGACATATACCAAAGTTCTGTCTTTTGAAATATACAAAGCACATACACAGTTATGCATAAAATTTGTAATCCCTTTGGCATGAAGCTTGTTTGGTTGTAAACTGGTGGTGACTGTGAGCATTATCAAATGCACAATACATGGGCTATTATCAAGTACGGGTACAGCGCAGTCAGAAACATACAGCACGTTATAAAACATCACCAGTCCAAAATTTTTAAATGCCAATAAAAGAACTAATGTAAAAGGCGTACCACCGTAAGTACGCAAACATGCGTCAACGGTATACATACACTTACATAAAATAAAAGTCCATAATTTGAACTTTGAAAAATTCTTCGTCACACAACCGTGTACATGAAGACAGAATGTCTAGTACAAAAGTGAAAACTGTTTTATACTTTTCAAATTATCCAAAGCGAAATGATGTCAACACAGCATGTGACTAGCCCTATCCGTGAATCTGGTTTTGGAATTCGATTGTGGGTTGGCGGCACCTGGTGGTGCGCACCAGAGGTGCTCCTTGGTCTTGGCCTTGAGCAGCCATCCATGGCCTTCTTCGTTGGATCTGGGTCGATGTTACCCACAGAGCCAGTTGAGCCCGAGGTAAGCCCTACTACACTGCATCCTGGGTCTCTACAGGGCTGCTTACAGGCCATTGATAGTGAGCTTGTCTGTCTCTGTATTAAATAGCGGGCTGCAGCCTATATGGTGCAATAGTTGCGTCAACACACATGGCTTGGTATGCACGGAAATGGGAAGTCTGTAAAAGAAACCCCGCCCTCCCAACCATCGGGCATCTCGTAGGCTAGGCATCATGGGCAGGTGTTTGGAATGAAGGCATGCAAGTTACCACTACAAATGAACTGCCCTTTTCTTGGCAGGGCTCTCCGATTCTAATAGTAATGCAAAAATGCAGAGAATTTGTTATTTTCTAAAAGTCACCAACACTACAAAACTGTACACTGTACTGACTACTGGTAAAAGTCTTGCATGTTGACACAATGCTACAATCACCACCAACATTCTTTTCCTATTTACAACCAACCCAGCTTTATACCAAAGACATTACAAATTTTATGTATAACTGTGCATGTACTTTATATATGTCAAAAGACAGAACTTTGGTATGTGTCTGGGAATATGGAATGTTAGGTCGGAAGAACATTAGTTCTTTAGAGCACCACCTTTGGTCAGATAGCTATCTACCCAGCGTCGTACCAAGCTAAACTCTTCATATATAGAGAAAACTAGCTGTCTGCATCACAATTCAAAAACAATTTATTCGGTAATTTGCTGGGGATGGCCAGTACTTGCATCCAGCGTACAGTGTCCCCTGGAGGCGAATTTTTCCGACTTTGATGTTTAAAATCATCTACACTGAAAATACTACCATTGAGATTTTACTATTCCTGTAATGTACCCCAAAGGTACTATGTATCCAGAGAATTTCAGATCTCGATCTTGCTGGGTAAAGAAAATAATGCCACCTAAACATAGGCACAATCTGCCATGAAATTGACCATTTTGAGTTTTGCTCCAACTTTGGCTCCGTCTAGCTTGAAAGCCTGGATACTACTAAAGAAATGCTTGGCATTCCTGAAAATAGAGTTCCAAAAGCACAACAAACAGCATTTACCCTCACAGTACAAATCTGGGTTACAGAGAAAATATACCGCAAACATGCACCAAAATGAATTTCAACCATCTTTCTGGCCGTCCATTGCACAAACACAGCAAGATACCAAAGTACTATTCACTGAAAATGATAGTCTTGTTGTGTGTAAACACTTTATAAAGCATTCTAGTTTGGTATATGTCTGAGGTATTATTTTATTCCCATTCCCGTTTTCAATTTTTATTCTTATTTCTCAAATAATTCTGGCTCGATAACGTAGTTACCCAGCTTGGCGCTGATGTGGTGCAGAAGTCTAACCGGACTTGAAGTGTCACAGGTCATGATAGAAGTATAACATATTTGGTACTGTGTACCCTTAAGTCATGATAGTTGATGTAAAATGTGGTGACAACAGCAAAACTGAGCCACCTAAGTGGCTTCCAGGTGGCGCTATCGGCAGGCAAAGTGAAATAAGGACCTAAAAATTTGGCTTTTTCTGTGAGATGCCCATATCTACCTATGTGCCAAGTTTCATTCAATTCCAGGGGGGTCAACGGGGCATCAAATGTCAATCTCTCGTGGAATGGCTCTTAAGACTCAATGTGCAATTGCACGGAATTTAGGGACCTCACCATCGGCAGTCTATGATGGTACAAAAGGTTATTGGCTCAAACCCAGAGTGGTACCGTCAAGACATGTTTGCAAGTCTTCCAGCTGACATGATATTCATTATGATGAAACTGACTGATAAATATGCTGTCTCCTTAAGCACCAAAGCATCCAATGGCAAGAATGTCTTGAACAAAATTTCATTCATTTACATTTCCAATTTTGGTATCGCAAATCTCCTATATCCTCTTGTCATCATCTCATTATTTTCTTCATCCTCTACTTACTACAGCTGTAATTGTATTTTTTGCACAGAACAACACATATGATTGAAACCATTGCTGTCAAAAGGGACTTATTCAGCACTGGTCTTTCTTAAATTAAGTTTCCTCCACTTTCAAGGTATTCAAGGCAATGTTTTGATTATTATGCAGCATAATAGCAATTCTAGAGCCGGTATTTTTGCCCACACAAAAGCTGGTGCTGAATGTTCATAGATCTTAACTTAAAGAAGCTGTCACAATCACTGCGCATGCTCACAACTTTGAGTGAAGTAAATCCACTCAACTGCAAGTCAAAATCTAGATGGTATTTTTCTTCTTCAATGATTATTGGGGATGGCAACCAGCTTACTTTCTTTGTATCCCTTGGCTAAAGCTTAGAATAGCACTTTGAATCTTTGAATGTCCATAGAAAGCTCCTGAATATAAAAAGCATACAGGGTGGGGAAGCAAAACTTGCACTGACATTTAAAGTACAAACAATCCCACAACCACTCCCCTGAATTGTGTGCACCTGTTATTTGAAAAAGCAAAGACTATAAGCTGTAATCTGAGTCTAATCTCTTTTTTTCAATAAACATGCCAGTTGAGAATAATATACAATCTATGGATGGTGATTTATTTTGCAAATTTTGCTTCCCCACCCTGTAATGCAGGAGTAACTAAAATATAGAAATACAATGCAAAAAATTAGCAAGGATTGAATCAGATTATCACTCACAGTCAAACAGATTCACTCTCCTTGGATGTAAATTCTGAGCATGGGCAGTAAACGTGACACAGATCCTTTAAGGATGCACCCCTCAATATGAAAGATCTCCACACTCTCAGATGAAGTCTGAAAATCTTCTCTCAAAATACAGTACATATAAATCAACATTTGAAAAAAGTATGAGCTGTTATTCTTGTTAGCATGACAATACACTATTCTTTAAAGTAGAATGAGAAGCACCCAGGTACTGCAATCATGCTTAAAGTCATTATCTGCTCACGACCAAAACGATTAATAGATAATCGCAAAGGCTCCAATATTAAAACATCAGAAGTCAGAAGGGGCGTAAGGAGGTTGGATGTCTGAATTCTCCTTTCATAAGCACTGGAGTAAATCTATACATGCTTGACTACATATCAGTAAGTGAACATAAAAAGCGATGAAGAACAACATTTCTGAATCATCTTACCTATGGCAGCTAGTTGGATGGAGAGTGATAAAAGTGACAAGAGAGTCATTTTTCATTGCTTTCACCAGTTCCTGGATGTCAAACTGTGCACGGCCGTTTGCTAGACTATTCTTATGACAGGCTTTCTGTGTTATTCTTCCTGTACATTTATTATAAGAGGCATGGCCTTTAGATAGGGAACGTCTGGGCGTATGCTTGTGCTTGCTTCCTGTTTTCGTGTTTTCACAGTTTGAACTTCCATGGGAAACTCAGAACATTATGAATTAAAGTGAGAAAAACTGTAAAAAGTTTTGAAATTTGGGGAGAAGTTCTGGAAAGTCTGTTAAAGTAACACAGAATGGATATAGGGATGGGCAAGTGGGCAGGTCTTTTTTGATACATTAAATAACACCTTCCTGTTTGGAGAAAATTTTTAGCTATTATCCCTAATATCGTATAATATCAATAAAAACAACAAACTACTTGAAATGGTTCTTTTTGGTTACAACCCAAATTCCAGAAGAATTGGGATAATGTGTAAAATAGGTGTATGTAAAAATAGCATGCTGTAATTTGCAAGTTCCATATATTTTTTTTAAATTTATTTTTATTTATTTAAGCAGGGGGCCTGACTGCGACCAAGTCTCCTTTTCAGCAGGGCCTTGCATTACAAAAAATTAAAATAACACAGTTTACATGGACATTTGTAGTACCAAGAAGAAGAAGAATACAATGCCATTATTGAAGGGAAAACATTTACTAAAACAACAACAATTCTCTTGATAAAATGATTTGATCAAAGTTTTAAAATGTCCAAAAGGAACCAGTTCATTCAGTTTCAGATTAACTTGTAACTGATTCCAAGTGTGTGGGACATTATAATAAAAAATAAAAAGCTGTCTTACCAAGCTCTGTTCTTACACGAGGAACATTCAGACACAATGAGTCCTGTGACCGTGTCCCATGGCAACCCCCTCGCCGTGTAAGAAGACTAGCTAAATAAAGAGGGATTTTCAATAAAACACATTTATAAACAAATAAAAACCAGTGGTAGTCTTGTCTAGCTTTCAATGACCCCCACCCTACTGACTTGTATAAAACACAATGGTGGGTGCGGAAGTCAAGACCTGTGATAAATCTAATAGCAGAATGATAAATAGAATCTAGAGGTTTTAAAACAGAAGTAGATGCATTTCTATGAATCACATCACCATACTCAAGCATGGGGAGTATTACTGAGTGCACGATTTTCTTTTTACTTTCAAAATTGAAACAAGCCCTATTTCTGTATAAGCAGCCTATTTTACTCCTTATCTTTTTGGTTAAATTTTCAATATGCATGTAAAAAGTCAGCTTGTCATCCAGCCAAATGCCCAAGTATTTATAACGGTGGACATGTTCAATTTGGCTACCCTGCAGGGTACAAATATGAAAATCAAGGGGGTCCTTTTTTCTAGCCTTGGTGAATACCATGAACTTGTTTTTGTCCTCATTTAAGACGAGCTTCAACTCAATTAGAGATCTTTGAATAGAGTTAAAATCAAGCTGCAGATTAGATATGGCCTGCTGAACTGAAGAAGCAGTCGAGTAAATGATGGTATCGTCAGCATATAAATGCAATATACAATGATCCAAAGATAAGCCATATTATTAATATAGATAGTGAATAACAAAGGGCCAAGCACTGAACCTTGTGGAACTCCTCTGCTGATTTGAGCACTTTGAGACTGAGTGTTTTCAAATGAAATATATTGAGTCCTATCATCAAGATAGTATTTAAACTAATTACTAGCAGATTTGTCAAGGCCAATGTTTGATAATCTTTTCAAAAGAAGGGCATGATCAACAGTATCAAATGCCTTAGACAGGTCAATGAAAAGGGCTGCACGATGCTGTCTGTTATCTAGTGCTCTTACGATGTCATTTATAACTAAACAAGTAGCAGTAACAGTGCTATGCCCAGGCCTGAAACCAGATTGGTGAGTATTCAAAATGCAATTTTCAGTTAAAAAAAGATTGTAATTGAGAATTAACTAAAGACTCCAGAATCTTAGCCAGGCAAGACAACCTGGATATTGGACGGTAATTATTTAAATTACTTGCATCTCCCTCTTTTAATAAAGGGAGAACAGTGGCAGTTTTCCATACTTATGGTATGTTGCTTGTCATAATAGACATATTGAATATATGAGTCAGAGGTTTGGCAATGAGTGAGGCAGAGAGTTTCAAAGGATATGGATCTATCAAGTCATCCCTTGTAGACTTATTTATATTAATTTCATGAAGAGCTTCAAGAACTTCCTCAGTTGAAATGCAACGTAAAGAAAATACAGTATTATTATTCAACAAATAAGAGGTTGTAGGAAGGTAGATAGATCAGAGGTGCACTGTTTATCATTAGTCTGCTCAGAGAGACTTTGTTCACCTCAAAAAGATAGCTTGCTGAGACAAAATGCAGATTAAAAGCATTACTTATTTCAACTTTACCAGTAATCAAATTTGAATTAAAAACAACTTGCGATTGAAGAGAAGGAGAGAAACTTGAACTTTCCAGCATTTTTCAGTTTTCCAGAATTGTGTTGGATTTCTACCAGCATCTGCAAGGGATTTTAAGTAAAAATCAGATTTTGCCTTTCTAACAGACACTGTGCTGTCTAAAATAAAGCCAATCTTGGGGTAAGTGGGTTGATCTAGCTTTAGCCCATGCTTTGTTCCTGTCTCTGAACAGTTGTGAGAGCTCCACCGAATACCATGGAATCACTCTGTCCTTAATTCTCAGCGATTTTAAAGGATCATGCTTGTCTGCCACAGAGTTAAATATAAAGGAGAAAAATTCAAGTGCAAGCTCTGTTTCACATATAGCAGATACATGATGAAAACCAGAATTATACAAGTCATGGAGGATGCCTTGAGCATCAAACTTTTTATCATTTCTCTTTTTAACTATACGAGGCTTGAACCTTTGGAGTTTTGTTGTTATTACGCATGCAATGGACAATGATCACTAAGAACACATGCAAAAACTGCATTAGCCAAATACTTGTGAGGATTATTTGTAATAATAACAACAAATAGAGAAGATTTTCCTGGATCTTTTAAATTTGGGTGTGTGGGCTCTGAAATTAGCTGGAACAGATTAAGTTGAATGCATATATTCTTTAAATCATCAGACACAGAAGTGAGCCAGTCCAAGTTTAAATCCCCAAGAATAACTAATTCAGAATTCAGGTAGGGTACAAGTCAAATAATGCATTCACAGAAATCTTAGATGCACAAGGCGGCCGGTAGACTCCCGATATGTAAAAAGGTGGATTAGCATTCAATATCAATTTAATGACTAAAACCTCAAATTGTTTCTCAACAGAATGACTGATGACACAGGTAGCACTTACTGTATTTTTACATAAATGGCTATACCACCACCTCTTCCTTTCCCATTACATGTGAAAATATTAAAACCATCCACTTAAACAGTATCATCTCAGATTGAGTTATTCAGTTATTATTTTAACTGGTATTCAGTTGAAAAAAGTACAAAGACAAAATAGGAATTATTGTTAACTCATCAACTTGATTTTTTATTTATTTTTTTAAGAATAGCTTCATCTATGGGGTGGTCACTTCCCCATTGAGTGTCTAAAGAAAACAGATATTTGAAATGGATTGTAATAACTAATTGGCTGTGCATTAGGTGACATATCAAGGGACTGTTAAAACCATGAGTAACATTTTGAATTGGGTGAAAAAGGTCCATAATTTTTAATCTAAAATGCATTATCTGCCACCTCCTCCAAGGTGGTCCTCACGTCACTTGCCATTTGAGGCATGCTTGATGTGCCATAAATCTGCTTTTTGTCTGATTTTTGCAAAGCAGATCTGTTTCCTCTTGCAGAAAACGTTCCCGGCGGAACCTGAGCCTGCTGAAGTTAGCTGATTGTTATTCATCCGACGTGATGAAATTGCCAGTTCACTATCGTGTTAACGTATTGGTTTTAAAGGGAATGACACTAGCTGATCTGATTGGCCTTAATGGAACCACACCCCGCCCCCACTCTTATTTATTGCTGCATGGCGTAAGTTTAGCGTGAACATATTTTATTTTTCATTTATCAATAAAAAGATGAGTGCACTGCAAGAGATAGAAGCCAACTTGGTTGGGTATGACCAGTGGCAGGAAATATAGCTGTGATGGGGTGTTGCATAGATGGTGATGTCACACTCCGTCATCAGGAAGTGGTGCTGACCAAGCACAATAAAGGTAATGCTCAAGATGCTATAAAGGCATTTTAGCTTTGCAATGGCAAGATAACAAGGAGCAAAAGCAGACAAGGATACAGCTTCTTCAGCTTTTGAAGAAAAAAGTACAGTCAACAGAAAGTCTCCACGTCAAAAAAGAAAGCAATAAAAAATGTTGCAAAAACATGAATCAACATTTTCTACTCCAGATGCAAGGCGATAAAAGAATGGCAAGGGATTTTGAGCAAACTCAGGATGGCTTTGTTTTTGCTGCAAGTAATAATTAAAAGCAGTTTATTTTTATTTGAGTACTATTTTCTTTAGTTTGGACACCCAAAGTCCAGTGTGATTTTGCAAAATTGCAATTTATTGTAGTGACAGATTACATTAGCCCCGGGCTAAATTTGATCGCATGCAGGTTGCCAACTGAAAAGTGCTACTGATGTTCACATTGTAGTGAGATATTTAACTTTATATTTAGTGATTCAGGGAATCGTAAAAAAAAGTCCACTTGTTCAAAATTGCTGTTATATGTTCCCTGTAGACATTTGTATCCCAGGATTAATAAATTGGTCAGCCATGCCTCAAATGTTAATACTTAGAGCTTGCTAAAGTTAGTGTGCGATTTAGCAGCCAATAATACCTAAACTCTTTTCTTAAGCTGACAAGGGCTAAAACAAAGACATACTAATTTTCAAAATAAATATGAAAATAATGGTAGTTATTCGCAATGTAAGGAGACCCGTAAGAAGTGTAGGAGATGCTTCTTGCTTTCAGTTTTTTTGTTTGGTGATGTTATGGTCTGCCTGCGTTAGATAATGTTTTCAGTGCCAATGCCAATATTTTCAAATGTTATGTTACATTATGGTTTGTTAGGCTTTTAGATTACATAAGCAACCTTTGTATCCTAAATAACAAAACAAACATTGGATTGTTGCACTGGAAAACTTGATTAATTCATTGTTCACCATCTTCATGGTATTCACTAGCTTGTTCCTTAAAAGGTGATACATACACAATTTTTATGGAACTCATGATTTTAAATGAGTAGGGCTTCCTGAAAGGTCTAGAATAAAAGTATTTATTTTCCTACAAAAACATTTTTCAATATAATTTCATATAAATATTCTTTTTTAAAATTTCCCAATCATTTTTTGGTCCAAAATGAGTCCTCTGTCTGAAATGTGTCCTTGAAGTGAGTGCTTAAAGCACTTCATTTGCAGCTCAACAGCAAATTCCCCCCAGACTCAATAGATGAGAGATAAAACATTCCACATCTCATCAAATCTTCAAATCTCCTGAGTCACGTCATCAGGGCGTTAAAGCCGAGATGGCCTGCGTGGCCGCTGTTCAGCAAACTTACATTGTTCTGCTGTAATTTGTCCAACTAGTCCTTATGATGACAGGGCCACAGTTCTGCTATTGCCTAGTGTCACAGAATTACCAGAATAGAGTTACAAATGCCCTGTTTTGATATTTGATGCCATTATTTATTAATATAATTAATAGATATATATAAATATAAAAATTTATTTATTTATATATTTCTTTTACCTTTATTTAAACAGGAAAACCCAGTGAGAGACCCAGGTCTCATTTGCGATGGTGCCCTGGTAACAGTCATAACTAGATAACTCGGTTGCCTCGTCGTGTATCTCCCCGATCCCCAAATTTCGGATAAAATGGCCGCCGGCAGCCATATTGGACGTCCAAAATTGCCGAAAATCGGTCTTGAGCATTGTCAAAGAAATAGCTTCGCCTGTGCAAAATTAGAAAAAATTCCTGCAAATAATTGTCGCTTCTAGACCCGGAAACAGAAGATCTCTGTGGGCGCGGCGACCGCCCCGAACTAAACCCATAGTATCTCTCGACTATCGTTGTCAGGGAGATACAATAACATCACAGAAATATAAACAATATGCATTATAATAAACAATAAAACCATCATTCATCAATACATTCCACCAATAATGATTTGGCATCATTATTTAAAACACACATGAACATCAACTTCATAATCCTTCATCATATTTTTGAATTTCTCCAAAAAGATTAAGGTATCTAAACAACATGCCTCAAATAATTCAGGCCATAAAAAAAGCCAGAGGAGTAGTGTTGTGGTTTATAATCCTCCACAGCAGCAACTAAGTGCTAATACTGATTTTTTTGCAGAGGATTTCAGAATTCTTTCCTCAACGCTCAGTGATTCCACATTTTTTTCTTCCACGTGATTATGAAAAAATACATGCCTTTAATTAAAATAATTCAATCTAATTTGAGTTGTGTTTCATAAAGCCTGAGTGTTAAGCTTAAACAAAAATTTCTGTGCATCATGTCTGCAATTTACTTGCTATGAAGTAAATAAGCTGAATGAACATCCTCCGTGTGCAGTGATTCCATAATCTTTGCCAGGGGTCATACTTGATCTCTACCCAACTGAACACTTATAAGAGCTTCTGAGCTGATGTCTGAGCAATGCTCTCAGCCAAATCATCTGAGGGAATAAGTTTTGAAAGAATAGGGTTCCATCACTCCAGGAGAGTTCCACAGACTTCACTTAATATGGACTACACTGATCAGCCATTAGATTAAAACCACCTGCCTCATACACTGCCCGGCCAAAAAAAAAAAAAAAAGTCACCGTTTGGAAATTAATGAACAAATTCTATAATTGGATCATTATTGCAGTTATTAATATGTTTCAGCTGGCAATATTCATTTTTACCCTGACTGATGAAGCGCGTCGCTACTCATTTCTTAAAAAATCATGTTGGAAGACACATCCCTTGATGGTGGAAAAGATGTTACAGTATTTCCAGAACGGGCAAGTTATTGGCCTGTATTTAGCAAAGAAAACCATGAATGACAAAAGCAAGTATGAGGAATCATTTTCACAAACAAATTTGCCACCACAAAGTCTTGACCTTAAACTCATTAGAAGTTATTGGGATGTGCTCAAGAAAGACCACCGAGAGGTTCAACCATTATGTCGAGAAGACAAGATCTCGGCCAAAAATTATGGCATTTCTGATCGAAAATAAATGCTCTGGCATTGCATATAGTTGTCAGAACAATGACAAGACGAATATGCACTGTAATCAAAGCTACAGGGGTTCCAACTAAATTTGAGTGTGCGACTTTTTTTTGGCCGGGCAGTGTATCATGAAGGTCTTCATTGTGCTGCCAAAGCAGCTCCATCAAACTTACGTCACTAGAATTCCCGAACTCAGCATTTCCCAGTGGAACATTTCTCAGAGTATCACGCTCCCTCCCCCGGCATGTCTTCTTCCCACCGTGCATCCTGATGCCATCTGTTCCCAGGAAAATGGTGCACACATACCCAGCTGAAGCACATGATGTAAAAGAAAATGCTACTCACCGGACCAGGCGACTTTCTTACACTGCTCCAACATGCAGTTCTGAAGCTCAGGTACCCACTGAAGAGCGCTATTAGAGATGGCTCGGGGTTACAGTGGGCACTATGACAGGTCTGCGAGCTAAAAAGTGCAGTACACAGTAGGGTGTAATGCACTGTGCGTTGCGACACAGTCCTTATCCAAATTTCACTGAAATTCCCAGTGACTTGTGCCACAGTTGCCCTTCTGTCGGTTTAGACCAGACAGGATAGCCTTCCAAAACCTTGATCAATAATGAACCTTGGGCACCCAAAACCCCATGGCCAGTTCATGGTTTGTCCCTTCTTCAGTCAATGTCACTAGGTACTCATATCTGCTGACAGGAAGCACCCTGGAAATCCTGCGACTTTGCAGAAGCTCGAAATCTTCTGTCATCCCATAATGATTAGCTTTCTGTCAAAGTCATTCAGTTCCCCGTTTCTCCCACCTCACACATGTCGAATATGAGAACCGCCAGGTCACTTACTAAGATCTGTCCGCAGACCTAGACGTGTGCCATTGTTATGAAATAATCAACATTATTCTCAGCATATGTGAGTGGTTTTCATATTTTTGGCTCATTGGTTTATATGCCAAGGGGCATTAATGCAGCTCTGGGTGCTCGTAGGGATTTGCGCCAGACAAATCACACACTGCTAGACAAAGGCGAATGCAGAAAACAATATTTTATTTTTTTAAAATGGCATTAAAGGCACGAGGAAATACTATAAAGCAAAAGGATGCATGTTCATCTGAAGTCCACTGCAAAGTTCACACTGGAATCATAAGCCATTGCAGACATTTCTGACACAACACTGCAAAATAATTGGCCATCATCCAGTTTTATGGGCCCCCAAGGGGACAATACTGTAATCACAAGAGGACAAACTTGCACAGGAGCGTCAGGGGTCCAACCCCATTCCATGAATGACGATCAATTACTTAATATTCATAAAAAACATGCATGCACACAGCAATTAACTTATTAACAAGCTAACTCAATTTCTAAGTGGTTTTTGACTGCAAAACAATAAGTTCGAAAATAAAGCTTGGGTGAGAGGACATTACACTGAACCTGGCATAGCTTCAAGGTAAAATGTATTGGAAAAACCCAATTTATATTGCATTATATTTTCATACAGCATAATGTGCATTGAAACAAAGACGGTAAATAAAAGCCACGTTGCAGTACATTCCCTGTAAGGGGCAGTACACCACATGGTAGTCACTACTCCTTGCGTAGACACACAGCATAAATGGTTTAAAAAAAGTCATACATCAGCACCCAAATCGTACTTTAAAAAAAAAAAAAAAAAACTTTGAACACCTCAAAGTCAATAAAGAATAAATTTTTAAATTACAACTGCTTGTTTCAATTTCTGCATTTTGCGTAATTATTACAGAATATATTTATAAACATTATAAATAATGTTCCAGTTGTGTGCATTATCTTTTATACTTATAACTGCCTTTAAAAATAGCACAAATGATGAAAACAAATAGGACCAAGGTTTCTGGAATTACTAAGTTAGCACAAAAGAAAGCAGTTTCCTGTGTGTTTAAGTATGTACATGAGGGAGGGATAAGGCATTTTGTTGGTAAGGTTGATTCTTAATTCATTTCTTAGGCTGACGACATCAGACTGCAACAACGCTGAACGATTCTGCAAAATCAAAAATAAAGTAAGTAGGAGAAGTCAATACAAGTCACTCAGTGGAAGGCATTGAACACAGAAAAACATTGGATCATTAACAGGGCTCAAAATCAACGGTGTCAGAACATCCCAGCGCCAAAAAAACTGATTTGGGACGCTCACAATTGTCTTTAGGGAAATGCATAACACTTTGTGGCCTAGGGGCATTTAAATTAAATTTTCGCCCAGCATATTTAAGTTTTGACATAATGCGTCAAGGATGTTTTGACATTATTGGTTAGAAATTTGTTGTGACATTATAAGTCAAAAATTTTGACATTATTGGTTAGGAAAAGTTTGATGTTATACGTTGGGTTTCACTTTGAGTTGCATGATTACTGCTAGCCCTGTTGAATCTAAACACCACTTAAATAGACCTCGACTATCAATGGGAAGTAGACAAAAATCAGAACATGATACTGCAATCTAAGGGATTCAAGAACAGACGAAAAACAAATTGTTGACCAGCATATTTAAGTTTTGACATTATGTGTCGAGGGCATTTTGACATCATCAGTTAGAAATTTGTTGTGACATTATGCGTCGAAAATTGACGTTATCGGTTAGAAAAGTTTGACGTTACGCGTTGAGTTTGACATTATGAGTTGCGTTGGTGCATGCATAATGTCAAAGATTTTGACATTATGCAAATATGCATCGTTCTGACGTTATGCGTCGTTTTGACATTATTGGTTGTAAAAAGACCCTCAATAACTTACCACAATTCAATGTATGATGGATTCAATCAAGTACCAGGAGATGATAAATGTAAAAAGACTGCCTCTGCTAGAACGCATGAACTAGGCAATGGTTGGATCATCCAACTCAACAATGATCTAAAGCGTGCTTTGAAATTAACATAAAAATGGTTCACCGAATCAAGGTCCTGCTATGGCTATCCCTGGCCCCTGACCCAAACCCAATAGAAAACCTGTAGGCAGAGTTGAAGAGGAATTTGAAAGATCTGGAGAGATTATTTATGGAGCAGTGGTCTCAGTTCCTGTATGATGTGTTCACCAAGCTCATCACACATTATGGAAGAGGCCACACAGCTACAATCCATGTAGGCAAAGGCAGGCTGCACACAATATTAAATGAAGGGGTGCCCATAATTGTAGAAAATTAGTTTTGTGATAAGAATTTTGTGTTTCTTTCAATTATGTTACTTAATTGAAAGGTTAGATTTTAGTGAATATTTTGAACGAAAGCTCATAAAGATTTCAATTAAAGGTTATATTTTTGTTAATATTTTGAAATAAATATCAAGAAAATTAAAAATTAAGCCATTAATTCAAAACAACTTTTGTGCATATTAACCAAGGGTGCCAATATTTGTGGAGGACACAGTAATTAAAATAATACTGTATAAAACCCACTTCCTGCATATGACTGACTTTTTCAAATGTAATTGTAAAATGCAAAAACTAAAACTAAAATTAGTAACTTAAAAAATCTTCACATTTGATTTCACAACATTTATTGCACTGAGTAGCCAATTCACTGAGAATAATTAGCCTGGAACTAAATCCATTTATTTTTACTGCCTGTTTTCATGATGTTCTGATTGTGTGCGCTCAGATCCCAACGAGCCCAACCCCATCACCGCTCCTGATTCAAAGAAGCTTTGTGAATCAGCTTGCCATGGATACTTAACTGCACCTCAAGAAGTGTCTCACGATGCACGCACAAAAATTTGTCAAAACATTTTTTTAAAATAAGCATAATAGGAGGAGGAAGTGTTTTCATGCTTTGGACCCGGATACCATACATCACTTGGGTAAGTGGGGCATTTAAAATTAAAGCAGTAAGTGCTGAGGGTCTGGGTAAATTACAGTTATGAGCCCGTAATATATCATGGGAGTGGATTAATACTTACAAAAACAGAAATACATACATAGACAAAGTTTTACATGAAAGTAAGCTTTAAAGATTTCCGCACAGTTGTGCCCTAATTATTTACAGAGAATAAAACGACAAAATGTCTCAAAGAATTGACATAATTGCCTAAATGTAAATATGTAGTATTGACTTCTTAAGCTCTGCAACCATTTTGCATGGAATTGTAAAACCAATAACATTTTCTCAATCAGATCTTTGAGTGGTTGAGAACTTACATTTCACGAAAAGGTTGCAGCCAAGGCGATGGCCACAATTAGCACAAGAATGCAGCAGCACAGTGCAATCCACAACTTCTTCTGCAAAAAGACACAAAAAAGAAAACGGTTTAAATCAGTGTTGTTACACAAAGTTTCATTAAAAAATGCCCAGGGGGTCAAATGCAAGGGGGTCATCCAAAATCTCCATCGGCCCTCAACAGCAGTACATGCTAAAGACTTTTCTGTTTACGCAAAATACTTTAAATGCTAAAGAATACAAGAGTATTGCTTTGATTGAGAGAAAGCGGAGAAAAATAGTGGGCACTGTAGCTCACCCAGGCATTCCACTTTCTTTGACTTCAGTGGGTAATAGTGCAACATTCTGAAAATGACTTTCAATGTATGCATATACTCTCTGGTGTAGAAATATGTAGTGTTCGGACTATTAATCGGAAGTTCGAGCGCACGCTCGGTTTGCAATGATTGTTGAGCACTCGAGCTGGAAGTCTGAAGGCTGAGTCTAGTCTTGGCTTGGGGAAACCCTGCCGAGATCAGATAAAAAACCAGCGTTAGATCGTGCTGGACAGCATATCGCCAATTTACACCAAATGAACAGACTTCAAAATGACCAGCGATTCCCAGATGCAATACAAATAAAATTCCTGCCTTATGTCAAGTGATATATCATTTATATCATTGTTCCTCTTGTTCACAAATTTCTTATGGCAAATACCAAGCTACATTAGACGCATATGCGTAACAACGACTTCCAGTTCGGGAGCACCGCGTTTTTAAGGTCGTTTCAAGTGTGCGACACACGTGCAACAACATAATAGACATAAAGCCCTTCTTATTGATGAGATCTGCCAAATCTTTGGTGTGGAAATATTTAGAATATAAACAACTCTCTAAATGGTGTCCTCAATGCTTAGATGCTTACACCATTTCAGTTTCCCTGGACAAGTCATTTTGGCGAAGATTTTCAAGCGATTTATAAAATTTAGGGGCGTGGCCTGATGTCAGAGGTCAAATCCAGATTAAAATGCACTGTACAGGAAAAAACCAGGAATATGAGTGTTGAGTCATGCTGCTTAGCACCTACACATCAAATCACAGCAGAGATTATTGACAAATCAAATGAAATGGATTTGATGGACCAAATGAAATTTTCAACATGGCTGCTGCAGTGGCCGTATTTCAGAGCAGATGAAAATGATTTTAATGAACACGGAAGACCTCATTGGTTGGAAGATATCTACAAAGGTTCAGCTTCATTGGTCAGGTAGCTTTGGAGAACATTATCGGGGTTCAGAGCAAGAACGGTTTATCTCCAAATTTGCATATGGAGATAAACCTTTTTTCCAGAGAAACTAGACATGGTTTGTAACTTGTAGCTGCACTTAACCCAAATGCCCAAATTTTGGAGATAAACCATTCTGGCTCTGAACCGCCGATTTTTAAAGCGATTTGAGAAATTTAGAGGCATGTTTGATATCAGAGGTTAAATCATTGTCGCAAAGCAACACAAAGTAAAACACGGAGTACATGTGTCGAGTCATGCTGCTTTGTACTAACATGCCAAATTAAACTGAATTGCTCCAGAAATTGAAAAATGGGCCAAAGTGGCCTTTTCAAGATGCCTGGCGGTGGCAGCCATATTTGAAAATGAAACCGAACGATTACATAAACTTTGCCATGCTCATTGGCTGGAGGTCTATACAGTTTCACTTTAATGCATCAAATAGTTTTGTAGAAGAAGATTTTTTAAGGCATTAAAGGCAAATATTTACGGAAGTAGTTTGATGCAAGAGATCTAGTCGAGGTCAAAATGTAACGTACAGAAAAACCCACAACATCTGCGTCGAATTGCGCTGCTTAGTACAAACATGCCAAATTTCAGCTGAATTGCTGCAGAAATTATTGAAAAAATGGGTCAAGATAGTAGTCCTCATTAGATGTGTGTAAAGTTTCAGCTTCATCCATCAACTAATTTCTAAGATGATGATTTTTTTTTTTTTTTTTTTTTTTTAATTTGGCATCTCCAATCCCACCCGAATCTGGAATGCCCAATTGGTGAACTATGTACAAAGCTTGCTCATATGCGACCCCTTGCTGCCAACTCAGGAGAGTGAAGACAGTTCACGGCTCTCCTCCGAAGCACGTGCCTGTCAGCCACTGCTTCTTATACACTCATTGGTTGAATCTTCGCGAGTTCAGAACGAGGGCAGAGGATACCCGAACATGAACAGACTTAGAATCTTCCTGACGAGCGCCCGTCTGGCCAACAGGAGGTGCTTGAGCAACGAACAAAGCTATTTATTTGTTTCCCTTTCCCGGCAGTCCCTTCCCAGTTTGAAACCCTGTAGCGCGATGGCCAATTGTGCGCTACTCTGAAAAAAGCTGCCGACCACTGCCGACTGGTACGACCGGGGCTCCAACCCGCAGATGATGATTTTTAAAGGTACTTTTGAAATTCATGGGAGCGGTCTGATGTTAGAATGAAATCAAGATCAAAATGTACTGTACAGAAAAACCCATTACACCTGTGTTGCGTCATGTCGTTTCGTCCTTGTACACAAAATTTCAGCCTAATTGCCACAAAAATTATCCCCAAATGGGTCAAAATGGCATTTTCAATATAGCTGCTTTGACAGCAATTGGAAACAGGATCACAATGATTAATATACACTGTGGTGTCTTCATCAGCTGGAAGATGTCAGCAAAGTTTCAGGTTCCTTGTCTCAACAGTTTCGGATGACAAAGAACAACACACAACCTCGCCATGACATAGGCCCACTGGACTGTTGGCTGAGGTGAGCTAAAAATATAAACTGGAAAAAGTGATTGTGTGATTTCATGTTTTGTCATATTCAGCATAATGGCATACTCCGGAGCCAGAGTCTTGACATCATAATTTTGAATGACGGTGAAAAGGCTTCCAACAGATGCCCTCACCGACTTAAAATAAATGTGTAAACAAAGCACAATACACACAACCTGCTAAGAATGAATAGCAAAAGACTCAGCTCATCAGCTTGTGCAAAGTGAAACGCCTCAAAATTCTTTTGGGAGAGATTAAATCTGAAAACAAACCCATCAATCTTAAATATATTTAAAATATACACACCCGATCATGCAAATGAAAAGTCAAAATAGTTTTTCTTTACATCAGTCCATAACAGGGGTCCCAAACAAAAATCCTGGAGGGCTACTGTGTCTGCTGGTTTTTGGTTTATTTCTGCACTCAAGTGCTTAATTTAAGTCATTGACTGACTCAGGAGTCAACACACCTTGTTTATTGTGCCTGATTTAACAGCAGATTGACTGGGAACCCCAAAACCCCGCAAATACTGCGGCACCCAAGGACTGGACTTTGAGACATCTGGGCTATAATTGGAATTTTACTGAAGTAAAATATTACTATTTGTCAAATTGTATTTGTACGAGCCACGACCCAAATTACCTCACCTTACGCGCTTTATTTTGATAGGTAACAGCTTGTTCGGTCTCTGTCTTAGCCTTCTCAACGAAGTTTTTGGAGTCCAGGATGTTGGCTTCGATGCGGTTGACCATCTCCCCCTGCAGACAGAGTGATAAGCATAATTTCTGTTATTGCAAAAAACATAATTTCAGTCAGAATCAGTCAAAATGTCATTAATACATACAATTATCCATTAATAAGAATTTACCTCCCTTGTGAGAACATTGACACATTTTGTGTCCTGACCTTAAATAATTATTCATGAAGCCAAAACATTCATCTCCAGCGCACATTCACAGTATCGTCAAAAGACTTAAAACAGCATGACTTTTCATTGAATGACAAAAACACTGAAATACATCAACTTACAGTAAAATAAAATTCTTAATTAAATTGAACAATATGCTCTTCATGCAGCTTCCCTTTTAATTTGCAGTCCCATAACAGTCATTGATTTGTTTAACGTAGGGCATTCAATGCTAACCCTGACTGCAAATCACAGCTTGCAGTAAGCAGCCATGAACTTGTTGTTCAAAATTCTACGGGGATACGTCAATTTCTACAGTGAAAATCTAGTGGTTTACCAGCACTCAAAACTGTACTATCATAGCCTTCAGTTCCCAAGGGTTTAGTGCCATGAAGAACTACACTGAACAAAAATATAAACGCCCCATGTCAAATATTGATGCCACATGGAGTTAACAACTCTAAGTGAGCATATGCTGACTTTTACTTGTACAATAGGGATATTTCTCTTGATTTGTGTACCATTTTTTAATCCATCTCTCTGTCAGTGAGCATTTGCTCAGTGATGCAGTGATTTCACTCAGTACATGGGTGTGGCATTTCCAGACGGTGATCAGACAGAATGAGCAGTACCCAGACACTCCTTATACTGGGGACAATAAAAGGCCACCCCAAAATGTCAAATTTTGTCAAAAGTCATCATGCCTCAGATGTCTCAGGTCATGCGGGAACGTGCCATTGGCATGCTGGATGCAGGGATGTCCACCAGAGCGGTCGCTGTGCAGCTGAATGTTAACTATCGGACGATAGGCCGTTTGAGTGTTTGTTTCCGACAGACGGGCAGTGCTGCAAATCAACCTCATCCACGTCTGCCACGTGTGACCACACCAGCACAAGATCGCTACATCCGGCTTGTCCACCTGCGGGATCGGCTCAAATCAGCGACACGCACAGCGGATGAGACTGTTGGTCTGCACAACAAACGCATCACACCACAGACAGTCCGTAACCGCCTGCGAGAAGCCAACTTGCACGCTCAGTGTCCTCACCATGGTCTGGATCTCACCGCTGTCTGGCGTCGGAACCGACTCGCATGGGCAAACGCACACGTTCGATGGCCCTTAGCACGCTGGGGAAGAGTGCTTTTCACAGACGAATCCCGGTTCCAGTTTTTTGTTAATAAAAACTCAAAAATTTGACATGGGGCGTTTATATTTTTGTTCAGTGTACTTGCTCCACCCCGATTTCTTCTATTTTTGGATATTTGTCACACTTAAATGTTTCAGATCATCAAACGAATTTCACGATAAGACAAAAATAACCAAAGTACATACAAGATGCTGTTTTTTATTGATGATTTCATCTATTGATACAAAAAAGCAATCCAACCCTACCTGTCCCCATGTGAAAAGGTAACAGCCCACTAAGTTACAAAATCAACCAATTAAACAAATTTGATTGATAATTGGGTTCAATTTCTCGAGACACCCAGGCATACTGCCAGCCCAGTTGAATCTAAACACCACTTAAACGGAACTTGACTGGCAATGTGAAGTATGTAAAAAGCAGCACACAATGTCACAATCTAAACAAATTCAAGAGCAGATGAGAAACAAAATTGCTGTTAACAATCAGTCTGAAAAGGGTTACAAAGCCATTTGTAAGGCTCTGAAACTCCAGCGAACCACAGTGAGAGAGTGAGAGTGAGTGAGTCATTATGTAAAAATTGAGAAAACTTGGTGACGAACCTTCCCAAAAGTGGCTGGCCCACCAAAATTCCTCCAAGAGCACCCATCCACTCATCCAGAAGGTCACAAAAGAACACAGACAAAAATCTAAAGGAGTGTGGGTCTCACTCGCCTCAGTTAAGGTCAGTGTTCATGATTCCACAATAAAAAAAAGAGACTGGGAAAAAAAAAATCACATCCATGGGAGAGCGGCAAGGAAAGATCCACTGCTGACCAAAAGAACACCAAGGCTTGTCTCACATTTGCCAAGAAACATCTTGATGACCACCAAAGACTTCTGGGATAATATTCGATGAACTGAAGAGTCAAAAGTGGAACTTTTTAGAAGACAAGGATCTCATTACATCTGGCATAAAGCCAATGCAGCGTTAGAGAATAAGAACATACTACCAACAGTCGTACACAGTGGCAGTAATGTGATGGCCTGGGGCTGCTTTGCTGCTTCAGGACCTGGGTGACTTGCCGTTATTGATGGAGCCTTGAATTTTGCTCTACAACATAAAATCCTGATGGAGAATATCCGGCCATAAGCTGAAGCATAGTTGAGTCATGCAGCAGGACAATGATCTGCAGTGCACAAGCAAGTCCAACTCTAAATGGCTCAAAAGACATAAAAAGGTTCTGGAGTGGTCTAGTCAAAGTACTGGCTTGAATCTAATTGAGATGCTGTTGCATGAGCTAAGACAGGCAGTTCTCACTCGAAAAGCCTCCAAAGTGACTGCATTTAAAGAGTTATGCATAGAAGAGTGGGCCAAAATTCCTCCACAACAATGCAAAAAAAAAAAAAAAAAAAATAGTTATAGCAAACGTTTGACTGCAATTGCTGCCACGGAGGGTGGCACAACCGCTTGTAAGGTTTTGAAGGGCAATTATTTTTTCACATGGGTGATACAGGTTTTCCATAACGCTTCACTTTCAATAAATGAAATTATCATTTAAAAAGCTGCATTTTGTATTTACTCACATCATCTTTGTCTTATATTAAAAATGAGTTCGATGATCTGAAACATTTAGATATGACAAAAAAGCAAAAATGGAAGAAATTGAGATGGGTTAAATTCTTTATCACAGCACTGTATTGACAGTATAATCAAAAGATAAAAATAGTATCTCATCTTCGCTGAACAAGCTCATCTGCTCAACAACTTTGAGTCACTCACCATCGCCAGGATTTTTCCTATTTCTTCAGCCAAACCTCTCTTATTGCCTCCATGTTGAATACCACTAACTGCTGTCTATTGCACTCATCGCTCTTCCTCACCTGTGCCTCCACCTCCATGGCAAGATACTGGAACATATCGTGAAGGTCCCGTATGCTCCTCTCCAGTTTGAGGATTTCATCATGACGCGACTCAATCTCATTCAGGGCTTGCTTGGTGGCTTTAGCATCACTCAAAATCTGAGACAGAGAGAAATGTTGGGGCAAACACAGAGAGACCGACTGGAAGATCAAACTGGATGCAGACCTGAATTAAGTCAAAAAAGACAACAGATCCAGGGTAAATGTATTAAAAAAAAAATTAATGCATCACCCCCAGTGCAATTAGAATCCAGCGTGTGCTACATTTGTGAGCAGCAGCACTGCAAGATGACACACAGCTGGCCAAGGGGTGGGACTGCAATCATCTTTTACATCAGTGACCGCTAACTAAGTTAGCAAAGAGTGAACAAGACTAGGTAAAAACATTTTGTGCTTAGCACCATTAAAAATGTACCATTGAGGTATGTACTGTATCTGCCACAAATTGAAGAATCACTTTAGCAATGACAAACATTGAGTTATTTGTGATGTGTAGAGTGACCGCTTGGCTTGTTCTTTTGGGTGTGGTCAATAGCTTACAAGAAGCCAACCAAAAAAAAAAAAAAAAAATGCAACAGAATCAAGAGGATGGAATGGCTTAGGACACAGGAGAGAGAAAAAGAGCCATTGGCATGTTACGGGCAGATCTCAGCTGCTGTGAGGCAGTGCATCTGCAGTCACCAGTCAACAATCAGTCAGCTGTCTATCCGAGAATGGAACACAGGCACTGTCACTGACCGACCCCGCTTAGGGCAGCCACGAGTGACTACGGCAGCTCAAGAGCACCACATCTGGTTACAGCATGCACTTGACAGATTCCGGACAGCAACCCAAAGTGGTCATGAGACGAGGGGTCCAAGACGTCCAAGGGCGAGTGTGAGTACCGTTAGACGCCATCTATGTGAGCAACACATGCATGCTCACGTCCCCTACAGAAGACCCATTTTTTGCCTGTGCGTTTTCATGTAACAAATGGGTTTTCTGTTGGGGACGTATGCACACACGTGTTGCTCATGTAGACTGTTGTCCCGGCCATGTTGGTCCCCGCCTATATAAATATATAAAAATGGGAGATGCAATGATATAATATATAATGCAATTAATGGGAGATTTGGGTGGCTTTGTTCTCTACCACTGAGAGAGGTCTTAGTCGGAATATTGGTTTTTAAAGCATGCTCATTACCTATTTAGTAATCCTCTCAAAAAAAAAAAAATTTGCCATAGATGGTCTATGCATACTGGCTGCATACTGTGGAATCATTTTTATATTGATTCATTTAATTATTATTAATTGTTTATCCTTGCTTGCTCTGGCTCAATTTTTCTTAGGCTATGGTAGTGTAATCTTGCCTGTTTCTGATTAGCCAAGGCCTTCATAGCTGTAGCTTCCACAAATTTGAACAATGCGTAATTGCTTATAGTTTGTCTGGAGCCATGCAGTCCTGACAGGGCCAAGATGTTTTCTTTCTCTCTCAAGTTTATGTGTTCACAGGAAAAACAGTACAAGTTGAGCCTGGGATGCCGAACGATACGATGTATGCATACTCCGGGGCCGGCTTTACGTGGGCTGCGTGCGTCTGCAACATTCCTGTTGATACCATGATGCGTAAATCAGCTCAGGGGGGAGGAGGATGTCAAGATGGACTCTTACTTAAACCACAGCAAAATCCTTGTTGGTTATCCTTGCTTTTGCTTGTAACAAGAGTTCTCGCATGTGGCGGGGATCCTTTTTCTGCAGAAAAAGTAAACTGACTTTGGCTTCAAAATTAACTCCTTTGTCTCTGTTTGAGTTCTTTTTGAGAAGGTAACACCAGGAACATAAAATCAAAATTCCTACAACACATATCCTTAGCAATCATTCTAGCAATGAGCTGGCTGCTGTTTTCACTATCGAATGTGTTGCAGGGCCAGTTACCTTGCACAAAATCACCCATGCTGCGCAAGCTTGGCTGGTTCCAAGACCATTGTTTGCTTATGTGAAGGAGGGTGTTTTCTTTCCCCAAATGGTTGGACATGGTTGAGGTTGGCTACGGTAAGCTAATTTAATCAAAAAGGAAGTGACGGCAGACGCACACCTGGGAGACGCTGATTAAAATAAGAACTTCAAGTTTAAGAAGAAAATTGCGCGCACGAATGACAAGATTGAAAAGATTGAAAAAGATTGAAGAATGAAAGATTATTCACCGACTTCACGACCTTATGGTTTTGATCAAGGTACATCACATTTTCCGGTTGAAAAAACCCTGAAAAGCCCAGACTTCACTTCACTTGTTCCAAATCATGATGCAATGATACATCTAGGCATTAACAATCAACATAAATCAAAGGCCCACAGTTCTCAACTCCAGAGTAGTCAGCTCACGTTATTTCCCCTGCATTATTTTTTGTTTTGACGATCAGTTTTGACCACATTGCTGCCGCCTAGTGGCGACACAATACAGCAATTTTGTTCACTGTTCAATGATAATATCGAAATTAGAAATAAAGGTCGCACTTTGCATAAACACATTTATTTGAACAAGCGTCTCCGCACAAACGCGTTTCGGCGTAGTGCCTTCTTCAGTGTTCTTACAGACATAGTCATTCCACAGGTTATGTCCCCACACCAATGCACTGACACACCCTCATCGATTAGGTGATAATACAATTATGTAAATATGTAAATTGCATGATAATTTCCAATATATACAATCATACCAGCCCGCATAATTAGGCGTCATTGTAGCACTGCGCATATAGCTAATACAGATATACAAAGTCATACTATAAAAAGCATACTATAAAAAGCAGGTAAGGGACAGATCCTCATTCATCCCATTAGGTACAACCGTATTCAAAGAAAAAATATACCAGGCCTCCCTCTGCAGTAGGCGGTTCTCATGGTCTCCGCCTCTAGGGGACTGCTTGACTATTTCTAAGCCCATAAATTTAAGAGAATTAGCATCATGGCCCGCTGAATTGAAATGTCTAGCGACAGAGGATTTTTCATCATTTCTCCTAATTGCATATTTATGTTCACATATTCTGGTTTTAAGTTGGCGTTTAGTTTTCCCAACATAACATAAACCACACGGGCACATTAACAAGTACCACGACAAAAAGTGGATAGACATGAGATTCTGCCCCTTACCATAAAAAGTTTTATTGGTGCTAGACTGTGTGAAACATTTTTCCGTCATCATATTATTACACACCACACAATTAAAACATTTGAAATTACCCTCGGGTATTTTGAAGGGAAAAAAGAAAGTGGTTTAGCGGCTGGAATGTAAGAACGCACAAAGGCGATCACGCAAAATTAGGAGCTCTTTTGTAACAAAACCGGGGTGGGTCTTTAAAGGCATAATAACGTTAGGATCCGTACTTAAGATATGCCAATGGTGCCGCCGCGATATTTTTTTAATGGGCCAGATATTGGTCCAAAAGTGGAAACAAAAGTAACTGAGGTGTTCTTACTTGGGCTTCGTGATCCGCTCTCAGAAGATCAGAGCGTTGGATAGAACGTGCTCGATCTAAACAGCACACCAATAATTCTTTACTGTATCCCCTGTTTACAAATCTCTGAAGCATTTCCCCAGCTTGTCTTTCAAATGATTCATCATTGGCACATATCTCTGGCGTACCCTTAAAAATTGGCTATATGGTAGGCTCCGTTTAAGAGGCTCTGGGTGAAAGCTACTATAATCTAAAAATGCATTGCGATCAGTATCCTTACGAAAAATATCTGTGCATAATTGTATACCAGACTTTTGAACCAACACATCCAGGAAGGAGATAGCTTGTCTGCTGAAATTCAACGTAAAAGTTATAGAGGACACTCTGGAATTCACATAATCCTTAAAATGGTTTAGTCGTTCTTCCGTACCACTCCAAATAAAGAATATGACGTCAATATATCTGTACCAGCATTTCAGGTATTGACGAAATGGGTTACTAGAATAAATCCAGCCGCTAAACCACTTTCTTTCCCCTTCAAAATACCCGAGGGTAATTTCAAATGTTTTAATTGTGTGGTGTGTAATAATATGATGACGGAAAAATGTTTCACACAGTCTAGCACCAATAAAACTTTTATGGTAAGGGGCAGAATCTCATGTCTATCCACTTTTGTCGTGTACTTGTTAATGTGCCTGTGTGGTTTATGTTATGTTGGGAAAACTAAACGCCAACTTAAAACCAGAATATGTGAACATAAATATGCAATTAGGAGAAATGATGAAAAATCCTCTGTCGCTAGACATTTCAATTCAGCGGGCCATGATGCTAATTCTCTTAAATTTATGGGCTTAGAAATAGTCAAGCAGTCCCCTAGAGGCGGAGACCGTGAGAACCGCCTACTGCAGAGGGAGGCCTGGTATATTTTTTCTTTGAATACGGTTGTACCTAATGGGATGAATGAGGATCTGTCCCTTACCTGCTTTTTATAATACGCTTTTTATAGTATGACTTTGTATATCTGTATTAGCTATATGCGCAGTGCTACAATGACGCCTAATTATGCGGGCTGGTATGATTGTATATATTGGAAATTATCATGCAATTTACATATTTACATAATTGCATTATCACCTAATCGATGAGGGTGTGTCAGTGCATTGGTGTGGGTATATAACCTGTGGAATGACTATGTCTGTAAGAACACTGAAGAAGGCACTACGCCGAAACGCGTTTGTGCGGAGACGCTTGTTCAAATAAATGTGTTTATGCAAAGTGCGACCTTTATTTCTAATTTCATTATTGCCGATTTTGGTCCTGCACTCTTAAAGTCTGGGAATGATAATATCGGCAATAAATATCCATGCTAAGGAGTTCATCCTGTGGGCCTGAGCTGGTGCGATCTCTAAGTGTGATCCCTGTGTGGCCACAGTATAGTCAAATTATAGATAACTGAAACACAAAGTTACAGTTTATTTTCAGGGAAATACTTACATTTTGTGTGAAGACATCAGTTTGCCCGCTCTCAAGCATTCTGTCCAACTCCTGATCAGTGACATTACTTCCAGCTGGGGGTGGGGAGAAAAGCCATAATTACCATTTGACCCATTTAAAAGTCTACAAGGGAATTATCAAATTTTTACTGTGTAAAACACTGAAACAAAAGATCAGAATACAAACAAGAAATAAACATTTAATAGAATTTGACAGTAAATTAACAGTAAATAGTCAGTTAATTGGAGTTTGAAACATTCAGATAACAGAAAAAGGCACGGGGATGTGTGCAGGGTTTGGGGAAAAAAAAAGACTAAAATATACTTCAAACATAAGGTGATGCAATGCAAACCCCAGGGGGGTTTACGTTACTTGGGGTCTGGGGGTACATCCCCCAGAAATTTTTTTAAAATTGGGATTGCACTTCATATAATCTGGTGCATTTTCATATCATACAAACACCATCTAATTTCCAAAAAATTATCAAGTCTTGTAAGGGTGCTTACCATGTAAATATGTATAATTACAGTCAATTTATTTGGTAATATCGCCTATCAAAGCTTGCATTGAGTCATCAATATCCAGTTTATATTAAAATCCGGAAAATTTCACGTACATATTTTTGCTATAGAAATTATTTTTGGGTACGTGAGAAAAATGTAAAAATAAATTTTTAAGTGCGGAAATAAAGTTTTAAAAGTGTAGTTTTCCGCATTTCTGCAGACATTTCACATCTCTGAGGGCAGAAAGTCAAACAGCATTACTACAGACTTATTCTGCATCCATAAAGGCATGAAATCATAAAGGCTGCTTGGAAATGTTGGGGGAGGCAGAAGGAGTGCACAAGAGGCTCCTGTAAGAACAGGCATGAAATACTCATATTCCTCCATATTCCGCAGTTTTGAGTTCTGGCCTGAAGTCGAAACGCGACGGAGGACAGACGGAGGTATAAAAAGGCACATCTACACAACAAGATGTATCCATATATTAGATTTCGCAGAAAAATCTTGAAAGGTTTCGAAAGTTCTGAGCCAGTGAAGAAGCGTAATGGATGGATATGCTGACAAATAATAGGACGGACGGACACGCGAAAGACCAACGCTCATTCCTATCCACTTCCACTTTGTGACGGGGATAATACAGACAGCTCTGTCAGTACTTGGACAGTAAAATGATTGAGCATTTCAGATTGGAAATGAAACAGTCATCATGTGATGGAAGTCTCTGGTGATCTGGAAAAATCTACTAAGTATGTCACTTCTGAGAGAAACTTAGTTTGACCCTCATTTTCAGTAATTAAGAGTGGTGAAAATCTTAAAACACTAGCTATGAGTGTTATTTGAACTGTCAAAATCAAGTTTAAAGCACTGTTTTCGGTTAGGAAAAGTCCAGAATCCAAAAGTTTTTGTTCAGTTGTGAGAATTCTTGCCGCTGCTAAATTCACTAGGTTTTTCCAGATCACAGGAGAAGTGTAGCCCTTCAGTTTTGAGAGTTTCGTCAAAAATTTAAACAAACCGTGTAGGAATTACAGTCAGTTTTTACAGACCAAAAGTAATCAGACTTAAGTTATTGGGCAATCTAATGTGGCAATGAATTAAATTGTGAACCTTATTACATGGTTGGAAATCCTTTGCAGTCAAGTCAGATTCCCATAGATATCATCAGACACAAGTTTTCCTCCCCAATGACATTGTGCCAAACCAGCTGACTTTGGTTCCGGCTTGCTCTTTGGGCATTTTGCCTTCAGCCAGTGAAATGCATGCTCAGTTGGATTCAAGTTGGGTGACATGACCATTGTAGAATATTACACTTACTTTGCTGAAGAAAATTCTTTGGTCACTTTCGCACTATGTTTTAGATGATTGTGCATGTGCACTGTGAAGTGTCATTCAATGAGTTTTGAAGCATTTGGCTGAATGTGAGCGCCTAAAATATCCCTGTAAATTTCAGAATTAATCCGCAGCTTTTTTTCTCATCAATAAACACAAGGGAAGCACCTCCACTAACAGCCATAGATGCCCACGCCATGAAACCAGCCCCACAGAGCTTCACAGATGAGGTGGTGTGCTTCGGCTCAAACTCCATTCCTTCTTTTCTCCACAGTCTTCCTATCATTCTGCTTAACCCTTTAAGGCCTAATGCAAAAATCCCAGCAGAGAATCATGCTGCCATGTTTACCATAGTAACCTGTATTTGGGCTGAAGCACAGCTTCTCAGCTTTCAGGAACAGTTGGAATTTTTTTCTATTGCGCAAAACTTACAGTAATTACGGTACTTTCAAAATTACGCGTATATCTGTGTCGGCAACGACACGTTCTTAAAATGCGCACATGCTGTCCCGGTTTAAATGGGTTAAAGTGGATCTTTGTCATGCGACTCCAAGTTTGTAAATAGAAATATATAAACTAAAACTACTCTTTTTCTGAGGGAAATCTCTAAAGTGCTTGCACTTTTGAGATCATCAAGAGGAGCTACAAAAAAAAAAAAATGCATTATACAGTATTGACAATGAACAAGTGTACTCACTGATTTTGAGTTGCCTCTGTATCCTTTCCACATTGCGATCTCTGTATTGGGCTTGAATGGTATGACATCGACCCATCAACTCCATTAACTGCCGAGAAAGGACGCCATGCTGGAGAAGGACAGAAACAAAATCATCGACGATGCTCATTGACATTGGCAAACACGGTTGAAATAAATGGGTGAAATTCTGGATTTCTTTGAATTATTTAATGCCCCCTGATGAAAAGCTTGTTTGGGGCCCGGCTGAATGCCTTTTAGGTCAGTTGTCGATTTTCATCTGAGAAGCTTCTGAGCATTCCAGCCGACCAATACAATGAATTGTAAAAGTTTTACATTATTAAAATGTAAGTCCTGCTGACATTCTCACTGAAGTTCAAAGATTTTTTTGGCCACCAACTTATAAAATAAATTGGCATAATGCAAACATCAAATCTCTTATAGGATCGCACCAATAATCAACATATGACCCTCTCCCAAATCCAAGAACCCAGCCCTCAACTCTCTCTCTCAAACCTGTGTCCAAAAACCCAACCCCAAGCTCTCCATGATAACAGTTCACCAGTTAAGAAGTAACAAATTTCAAAGAATCAGGAAAAGGGTTGGGCTTCACCATTTATATATCCGTTTTCAGCTTATGGGTATCAAGCACTACAAGCAGGACCTCTAAACTTTAAAAACTGAATTACTCCTAAAGTTATTATCACACAGTAATCAATCAATTATGTATTTAATGTACATAATCTAAACTAAATGTATATGTGTAAATATTTGTGCTTTTTAAAATTTTTTTTTATATTTTAAGGTGTTTTTTCCCCAAAACTGTCATTTTACCATTCTCTGCTGTAACAAGAGGCTCAAACTTTCCACACATTCTCCTCCCTATCATGGCTCTTAGGTGTCAGATACTAATTATCTTAACATTTTCTGACAGATAAGCAGGTAAGTAAAAGAGCCAATCAAATTTGCCATCAGTTGGTGTGTATTTAGCAATTTATAACAATTGGAAATTAGGATGTCTGTTTCTCCATTTCACATGAGGTCCAGACCCCTTGGGTCTATTGGCCATCACCCTGACAACCAGATTATAAAGACACATGGAGTTGAAAATCTGGAAGCACTTTGTCTAAACACTGTCAATGGTCATGGAATTGATTTTCTCACTGACTATAAGCACTATATTATCTCTGGTGTGGAAATAAACCGTGAATCTGTTCGATCCATCTGACTAATTTTCAAAAGAGAGACCGAATAAAGACTGTTGTCTATCTTCAACGGAAGAAAACACACGAATAAAAAGACCAAGAAAGTCGATAGCTACCAATTTGCATTTTGTGAAGGTCGAACACAAACATGGCCAAGTTTGCACGTCTAATAATTCCTGGAATACTCGAAAAATTGAACTTTTATGACTTTCGGACACGGAGATATATTAAAACCCTGTCTGACTTTCGCGTCTTTGCATTGACTTTGACTGTAATCAGTCGTGCGAAAAATTCGTTTCGCGTCCAGTGTGCAAGCGGCTTTACTGTAGGGCTGCACGATAAACGGAATTGCGGTTATCGCGAGCGCAATAAAAGTAACTGCTACTATGAAGCAGACAGACAAGCTTGCTTATTACCTTTTCTATGACACATACCTTCTGCGGTCATTTGAAATGCTTCTGGGAAGAAAACTGCGTTTTGAAGTCCGCTAATTACCAGCGAGGTTGGACAGCCTCCATCGCCTTGGCATAATTAGCTTACCTCAAATCAATTCCCGTGTACTTTGCCTAACTTGCAATCAAGCCGTTTATTCAGCCAACTGACTGATCAAAACCAAAATGTGGCCAATAATGATTAAAAAGAGATAATGAGAAGCAGACGGACCCAACCAGGCTGCCGTGTTAGATTGAAAGAATGTTAATAATCTGAATAAATAGCAGACCTCTGAATTCCACCTCTCGTAGAATTTTTACATATCTTTAAAAAGAGTTCTTAAAAACAAACCATTTCAAGATGGTCTTGGTTTTTAAGCATTTCAAAACATACAAGAAGTGGAAAACATTTTGTGAAGCATCTCGAACGTGAAAGTGAGAGAAATTATATTTTCGCATTGCACGCAACAGACAAATACAGCGAAGACTTGGCAAACAAGTACAGACGAATCTGTGCCGCAAATTTGTTGCATTTTTTAGTTGATAATTGAACAAGATTAATTTAAAATAAAATAATTCATAGCTCTTGATTTTGGTTACTTTTGAGCATCTAATAGCCAACAGTGAAGGTGGAAAACATTTTGTTTAAGCATATCGAACTTCACGTAAATTGTTAACGCATTTGCACGCAGCACAGCAGAATGTAAAACAAGAAATAACCTAACAGATTCAGGCAAATCTGTCATGTTTCATGGTCATTTAAATTTCAAAATGTAATAAACAAAACATATTCAAATAAATCAGACTGTCAACCAATTTAAATCGTTAATTGAGCAAATCAACTGTTTGATTGCATCTTGAGCAAAGCAAATGGGAAGGGGGTGAGAGCAATTGTCGGGTAGAAGATGATGATTTTGCAGACCTTAACTTTGCTTTTTTCAGCACGTAATTTACCTGAATGTGTTTGCGAGATTATTTCCAGTTTTTCATTTGGTCACGCTGCGTGCTAATGCAATTACAATTTCTACATGTCTTTTTCGATACACTTAAACAAAATGTTTTCCACCTTCACTTTAGGCTATTTAGACGCTCAAAAGCAACCAAAATAAACAGCCATTAATTACTTTATTTGAAATCTTGTTCAATTAGCAAATAAACAACGCTCCACATTTGCATTTGCCTGAATGTGTTTGCCAAGTCTTAGCTGCATTTGTCTATTGCGTGCAATGCGAAAATAATTTCTCACTTTCACGTTCGAGATGCTTTACAAATTTTTTCCACCTCGTGTATATTTTGAAATGCTTAAAAACCAAGGCCATCTTAAAATGGTTTGTTTTTAAGAACTCTTTTTAATGATATGTAAAAATTCTACGAGAGGTGGAATTCAGAGGTCTGCAATTTATTCAGATTATTGACACTTTCAATCCAACACGGCAGCCTGGTTAGGTCTGCCTGCTTCTCATTATCTCTTCTTAATCATTATTGGCCATATTTTGGTTTTGATTAGTCAGTTGGCTGAATAAACGGCTTGATTGCAAGTTAGGCAAAGTACACGGGAATTAATTTAAGGTAAGCTAATTATGCCAAGGCGATGGAGGCTGTCCAACCTCGCTGGTAATTAGCGGACTTCAAATCACAGTTTTCTTCCCGGAAGCATTTCAAATGACCGCATTAGGTATGTGTCGTAGAAAAGGTAATAAGCAAGCTCGTCTGTCTGCCTCATAGTGGCAGTTACTTTTATTGCGCTCGCGATAACCGCGATTGGGTTTATCGTGCAGCCCTAGTCTAAACGAACTTTGTATACAATTTCATTGATAAAGATGCATATTTTCTGGGTAAAGCAGGCACCTTTAGGAATCTCACAGTGTGTAATTGCCAGTCAGTTAGAGAAGGTCATTTTGCCCTACTGAGTTGCAGATGACTTTCTTCATATCTAAAAGTAGGTTTTCTTCTATGAAAGTTATATATTCTGAAAGCACTTTTTGAGAACTACACTTTTATCAAAATTCTGACTTTGAAAAGTTAAATACAGCATTTTTGTAGTCTTTTTCTTTGAATCTCCTTCTCTGTAATTGTTAGGCAGTCAGAGGCTTGAGGCAAGCTGCAGGAAAGGTCAGCAGAACAACAGGCCTCTATTCTGCTGAACTTTAATGTTTTCTCATGAAAATTATATAGTTAGAAAGCACTTTTTGAGAACTACATTTTGATCAAAATTATAACTTTGAAATGTAAAAATAAGCAGATTTCTAACTTTTTTCTTGAATCTCCTTGTTTGTAATTGTTAGACCAGGGATACTCACTCTTTTCCAGAATGAGCCGCAGTGGGTGCAGGCTTTCATTCTAACCATGCAGTTACAAACCTGATTCTCCTTATCAAGGGTCTATGGCAAAAGCTTTAAGGGTTGATTAGTAGAATCAGGTGTGCAATAGGTTGGATAGAGTGAAAGCTTGCACCCACTGTGGCTCATTCTAGAAAAGAGTGAGTATCCCTGTGCTAGACAGTCAGACTTGAGGCAAGCTGCTAGCAGCAAATGCCCTAGAGTAGAGGCTGCTTGCTGCTGTCACTGCTCATAGCCTGTTACCCATGTGTATCCCAAAAGCTGAAAAACAGTGATATGTGATCCTCACCTGAGCCCACATCCCAGGGCCCTGGGACAGAGCAATCTCCACACAAAATGGAAGAGTTAATTAGTCCGTTCTTAAATAAACCTAAGGTGCTCTTTGGGCACTACATCTGCCTCCCTATATTTGAAAAAAAGAGAAAGATGCAGATATGAAGTCCTACATACTAAATGTAGACATAAAGGTGGATTCACTAAAGTAGTGGAAAGCCTGCGAGGGGAACTTTCTGAGGGCTAGTCAACTAGCTAGAGAGTACTTGTGCATTCCAGCAATAAGTGATCCCTCAGAAAGAGTCTTTAGCACCGGTGGCAATATCGTCACAAGCCGAAGGGCGACTCAAAAGCCAGATAAAGTAGCTAGTGCTCCGGGAAAAAAACTGTGATTTGGAACAAAGCAAACTGAATGTGAGTGATCGGTTGCACTTTGTATTCTTTTAGGGAGAGATAGAAGATTAGAAGTTAGAAGATTTGAGATGGATATGCTGTAAAGCTGTTGGGTTTCCATAGTCAGGATTCCTGAATATTGCACATTTGCTTCATCATTTTTGTTTCAAATCATATTGTGCAATTCTAATCAAATCTACATTTCATACTTTTAAAACATTTATAACCCTTTATTTATAACCTAAAATTGCCTGTTCCTTATTTCACTTTGTCATTTTAAATTCTACTTTTCATGTCAATTATAATGGTAAGTACAGCAGTACTACCTCAAAAACAGAATCCAAACTGATGTGTCTAATGAGCAACCAGACCGTTGAAATTCCTGGTTAATTCCTGATTAAGTTTTTTTAAAGTATTCTGGCATGAATGAACTTAAATGCTGTACATTTCAAGAGTGTTGTTTACCTTTAAAAACCATTTCTACTGGTCAAATTTAAATCTATGGTTGTGCTTTGATACCAAACTACAATTTTTTATGTTTGATTTGCTTGAAATCTGCATAAAAAAGTTACTTTGAGCCAAGCAGTCTGTAATTCTTTTATACATTGTTTTCTCATAGGGCCAAATTTTCTAATAAAACAGGACCAGTACTTCGGTTACAGTTATAGTAACCCATGAAACAACCAGCAATAAGAGTAATTTGCGCAGTGCAGCCTATAATTCCCATAACTTTGATGCCAATGCGCAAATATAGAACGGTCCACTTCAATGACACTACATCACATTACCCAATGTTTGTCACAGTGGCAGGTAGTAAATTCAGCAACAAACTCACTTGTGTTCTCTGCATCCTTAAATTTATGGGCACATATTTTCCATCATCCTCTTCTTTCTTGGGCTCAATACCTGTGAAAAGATACAAAAAGACCAGTTCAATCACCATTTATCCTTTAGATGTTCTAACACTGACTGTTGTATGAATTATGAGATATTATTCCAGTGAGGAGTCAATTCAAGGTTTTTAATAAATTCCAGACACCCACCATCACAATTGGCAACAAAATAGGATTGTGGGGGACTAAAGGAAGGCAATGACTTGAACAGACCCAGTACAGACCAATGAGTATGTGGAGAATATCTACAGATGTCTATGCAGAGAAACCCACAACTCCCCAGCAAAAATAAAAAAAATAAAATAAAGAAATAAATGAAAAAAGGAGTATTTTCTAACAGAGAACGCAATGCTAAAGTACCCTAGGCCGTATGGGCATAAGACAAGGAATGACAACATATAAAGGGTTTTTTAATGTATGCCTACGTAACACAATGTGTTTAATTCTTCCGGGCTTGAGAGAAGTTTCAAGAGTGAAAAGGAAGACAGAGGTAATTGTCCAATTTTATCTAGGACCTGGCAGGTTATATGGAAAGTGTGGAACAGGACAGCTGGGACTTTACATCGTTTGGCATTCAGAATATGAAGTCTGACATGATGCGTAGTCATCAAAATTCGATGTTATGTTGAAGGTGACTGAACAGTTCGGTTGATAATGTTGCTACATGAAATTGTTATTAGAAAGTATTTAAAATAGGTGAAGGCCATGTAGCTTCCATGTCCTCCAACTTGATTATCCAGTGACTACACCTTATGAATTTGACATAGCGACACCAAAAAATGTCATGGTAGTGCAAAGGCGTAACGAAAGTAACACTGTTCAGAAACAACGTGACCTTTTGACCCCATTAACCTGGTCAAGGTCATCCACCTTTAATCTTCTGCAAGCTGATTATCCAGAACGTACATGCTGTAAATTTTACGTGGCTACAACAAAAATAGTGGATGTAATCAAGGAAACAGTGTTAACAAAGAATGTGACCTTCTGACCCCTTAAAATAGGTCAAGGTTACCCATCTTTGAACTTGTCCAAGCTATATGTCCCAAGAACAGTACCTGTGAATTTCATTACCCTGAGATTAATAGGAAAGGAGTTATTGTCTACGCAGACGGACAGACAGACAGACGCAAGGTCTTCGCAATACCCGATGACCATAATTTAGCCTCGGGTAAAAATGAGAATTATTTCAGGTTTTCCTATCAACTTAAATTCATAAAACTTCTCAAAAACTGGCAGAAAATTGGAACATTCTGGAAAATTGGGGCCTATTGGACAACATCTGTTTTAAACAGAACAAAAGCAACAACAATGAAGAGGCTACACACAGGACAGAAATACTAGAAATATTAATGTCGGCTCCTTTTCCATATACTTACTCTTCAGATTCTTCTGGATCTGTCCTGCTATTGTTTTGATCTCATCTCTTAACATCTGAAGTTCCTTCTTCATTCCTGAATCCAACAAATGAAACTCAACATTACAACTATTGCCATCCTTTTTTTTTTTTTTTTTTGCATTTACTACCATTTGACAAAATCATCTACGAGTCCTAGACATCGAAGGGTCAAGAACTATACAACTATAATAGAATCCCATTTCCAAAAAAGTTGAGACCATATGAAAAATGCTAAATCAGGAAACATTACTCAAAAGTTATCCATGACCTGTATTACACAGGAGACAATACAAAGGTAACATATTTCATGTGATTCCTTCTCTACTTTATTGCTCTTAAGAAATAAACACTAATTCCATTTTTTTTTTAATAACAGCAACACATTCCAGATAAGATGGGACTATGGCGCGTGCGTTTACCACTGTGTTACACCACCTCACCTTTAATCAACCCCCCCAAGTACTTGTATATGCAACTGAAGATTCCAATGGCTCTAATTTTGATGGTTTTTTTCCTGCTCTTTCCTTATGTCCAGCTTCAGCTTTGAACATATCTGAAGTCTCCATTTTCACATTTTACGCATCTTAAAGATGTATGTATTTTCAATGGTAGACTGGTATGGACTACAGGCAGACCAGTCTAGCAGCGACACTCTCTAATTACGAAGCCACACTGTCAGTGGACTGATTTTGCTCATACTTACCACCAACATACACTTGGGGGGTCCTGCGACACCAGTTGATTTTGGTGTTCTTCAGGTCTTTTTCAAGTTTACGGCACAATTACATAGATCTTGCCTTTGTAAACCTTGTTAACATGATATCTCAAGAAACAGCAGACCTATTTTCCTCACATTTAGCACCAGCATGTACTTGGTGGGGGCTCTTGTGGCACCAGTCGATTTTGGTGACCCTGAGGTCATTTTCAAGGTCACAGCCCAACTACATAGATTTTGCCTTTGTAAACCTTTTTATGCAATATCGCAAGAACCAGCTGACCAATTTTGCTCATATTTACCATCAACGTGTACATGCGGCGGGGGACACAGTCACGTTAGTGACAATTACTTGTTTTTTTTTGTTTTCCGATTGTTTTTAGTCCTGTAGTCGATCCTATCCTAAAATCTATCCTGGATGATGAACCACCCAAAACAGAATAAAAAAACCAAAAAAAAAAAATTCATGATATGACCCTAAAGTCACATGTCCAAACCTGCCTAATTCTACTAAAAAAACCTCATGCAACTAACCTTCTCCAGGCAATGGAACTCCCAATACCGTTTTCTGCTTGCTCTCCAGGTCGGACACCTTCCTCTTCAGAGACTCCATCCCCTCCATGATCTCTCGTACCTGAAATAAAGGGCAGGAATAATGGGGTGTTTACACATACACTTATTAACTCCGCAAATTAGATGAAAAACAAGACTGGGTGAGCCTGGTTTTGCTGAACGCTGATTTAGCTTAAGCTAGATGTACACTACAAATTTTCCAGCAATTCTGAGGTCACAGAAAACAAGAGCAACGCAAGGCGTGGCATATGCCCCCAACTGAAACAGTTGAAGAACATGTACAGAAAGCGAGTGTTAGGTATCATCTGCTATGTATGACCATTCAGGTCACCAAAAAGCAAAAACCTCCGGCGAGTGCGCTAAAGGATTTCAAGATGGCTGCAGTGGCAGCCGTATTGGTTGGCAGAGTGAGCTGAAAATCGATAGGCATCATTCCCTATGTATGACCATTCACCCCACCAAAAATCATAAACCTCCGTAGAACGGTACTGACGTTAGAGCACAACAAAGGATTTCAAGATGGCTGCCGTGGCAGCCATATTGGTTGGCAGAGCAAGCTGAAAATCGATAGGCATCAGTCCCAATATATGACCATTCACCCCACCAAAAATCATAAATCTCCGTCGAGCGGTATTGACGTTAGAGCGCGACAAATGATTTCAAGATGGCTGCCATGGCAGCCATATTGGCTGGCAGAGTGAGCTGAAAATCGATAGGCATCATCCCCAATGTATGACCATTCACCCCACCATAAATCATAAACCTCCGTGGAGCGGAATTCAGGTCAGAGCGCGACAAATGATTTCAAGATGCCTGCCGTGGCAGCCATATTGTTTGGCGGAGCGAGCTGAAAATCCATAGGCATCATCCCCTATGTATGACCATTCACCCCACCAAAAATCATAAACCTCCGTCGAGCGGTGTTCATGTTAGAGAGCGAGAAAGGATTTCAAAATGGCTGCTGTGGCGGCCATACTGATTGTTGAAGCGAGCTCAAAATTGATAGGCAACATCCCCTATGTATGACCATTTACCCCACCAAAAATCATAAACCTCCGTCGAGCGGTATTGACGTTAGAGCGCGACAAAGGATTTCAAGATGGCTGCTGTGGCGGCCATATTGGTTGGTGGAGCGAGCTCAAAATCGATAGGCAACATCCCCTATGTATGACCATTCACCCCACCAAAAATCATAAACCTCCGTCGAACAGTGTTCACGTTAGAGTGCGACAACCGAAAAGTTTACGACAGGACGCCGGACGGACGGAAGGGGTGAAAACATAATGCCGCCGACCGACTCTTTCGAGGTCGGGGGCATAAAAAAAAGAAAAATGCAGGCAATAAAAAATAGAAGACCGTTTTCTTTTACCAAATTTGCCTTTCCATCTTTAGTGTCACGAGGGTGAACTCAAAGATGGCCAAGCTGATTAATCCGTTCCTCCTTCAGATGACTAACAGCTTGAGAAATTTTGAGCCAAAAAACTTCAGTCAGACCGCTTGCTAAATCCACAGACTACAAATGTTCTAGTGACAACTAGGGGTGTAACGATTCTGAATCGATGTTTTTTTTAAGGCAGAGGACCGCCATGGGGCGAACATCCGAGCTTTCCCTTTTCTTTTATTAAACCCAACGCAGTCTTGAACGAAAGTGCCAAACATCAAAGGGCATGAGAAATGCTTCCGGAAAAAAAAAAAACTTGACTGACATTAGTATTTTTCGGCGACATGCTGCACGGAGCCAAGTGAAGGACTCCAGAATCATCTCCTTTTAAGCAATTAGGTTACTCCAATCTTGTCCATGTTTACTTTGCTCAATTAGCTATCAAACAGGGGATTCGCTTATTTACTTTGCTGAATAAGTAGAGCTGTTTATTAAGATGGTATGTTTGATTGCCGCATTCTGAAAGTTAAATGGACATAGATTTGCAAGAACGCGTATTTGGCCATTTCGTGTGATTGTGATAATTTATAGCTCACATTCACGTTTCATCCGCTTTAATGTTTTCCACCTTGTGTATTTTTTAGATGCTTGAAATCCAGGGCGATCTAAAAATAAATCTCTTTATTTTTATTTAATCATTATAGATTTCCTAAAAATACTGCAACGAGAGATGAAATGCTGAGTTGGGATGTGGCGATGTTGAACGAGGATTTTTTTTAAGTGTGATAAGACCACTTGCTGTCATGGGGTGTGTAGGCAGTCGCGTGTAATTTCTTGAAACGTACACACCTGAAGCAGCTTAAAACGATTTAAAATGCCGTCGGGAAGAAGCCCGAGTTTAGATTTTGCTAATTACAGGTGCTCCGCCCTTCCTTAAATCTGCTCCCGTGTACTTGGCCTAAATAACAATCAAGAAATTTAGCCAATAGCCTATAACGATTAAGATGTGATGGTGAAAAGCAGACAAACCTAACTGGGCTATGGTGCTAGATTGAAAGAATGCCAATTTGAATAATTAGAAAAAATCTAATTGGTTAATAGGAGACAATTTTGTTTTCATTTGCTTGGCTCCTCTCAGCACGTAGCCAAAAAATACTGATGTCCGTCAAGTTTTTTCCGGAAGCATTTCCCATGTCCTTTGATGTTAGGCACTTTCGTTCAGGACAGCAAGGGGGTTAATAAAGGAAAAGGGAAAGCTTGGGTGTTTGCCCCATGGTAGCAGGTGGTGTTACTACGCTTTAAAAAAAAACATTGATTCAGAATCGTTACACCCCTAGTGACAACCAATATCTGATAGGAATTAATAGCAATAAGATTCAGAGGTCTGCTGTTAATTCATTCTTTCAATCTAACACAGCAGCCTGGTTAGATCGGTCTGCTTCTCATCATCTCTTCTTAATCATTATCGGCCACGTTTTGGTTTTGATTAGTCAGCTGGCTGAATAAATGGATTGACTGCAGGTTAGGCAAAATACACGGGAATTGATTTAAGGTAAGCTACTTATGCCAAGGCAATGGCGGCTGTCCAACCTCGCTGGTAATTAACGGACTTCAAATCACAGTTTTCTTCCCGGAAGCATTTCAAATGACCGCATTAGGTATGTGTCATAGAAAAGGCAATAAGCAAGCACGTCTGTCTGCCTCATAGCGGCAGTCACTTTTATTGCGCTTAAAATGATCACGATCGAATAATCGAGCAGCCCTGATGCCAATATTAATCGGGTTTAAGTTGTGACTAAGTGGTTCAGTGAGTATGAGGACTCATTTTCACACAAATTGGCTGCCAGCACTGGCGCTGGAATAGGGGGGACAACGGGACTTTTTGTCCCCCCACTTTTCAGGTGGTAATAAAATGGTAACGTCGGGTGGGCTATTACAGTCACAGTGATAATGTCTAATATGTCTAATGAAGGCCAAACTCAACGGTCCAGGGGTAAATGCTCGTTCATTTCAACCGGACTAAACCAGGCTGGAGTGAACCCTAGAGCCCTGCATGGGCCTAAAATCTAAGCCCTAGCCCAGCCCGGGCCCCAGATGTGCGGCCCGAGCCCAGCCCAGCCCGACAGCTTATCAGAATTCTCGGCCTGAGGCGAGCCCGTCTTTTTTTTTTTTTTCTTCCTTTTTTCCCCCATGGCATAGCCTATATCCTGTTGTGGCCATTAAAATAAATCTAAATTTAAATGGTACGTTTTGAAGCTCCTTGACTTCAAAAAGGTAAATCGCCAACGTAACTGTTTATATTTGTTCGAGATGAATGAATGTCTTTAACTTTATGAATTGAATAGGCTACCTGTTCTGTGAAATTATGCATAATAAACAGCTCAACTGAAAAAGTAAGCTTCCTACATGCACAGATATGTTAAATGATATCGTATCAGTGTTGGCTATATATCCCGCACTTCGGTATACATGAACGGTATTCTTTAAGCGTGATATTTCATGAATTAGAATGAACAAAATGATCAAGTTTCATGTTATCCAGTCTGACCTTAATAACGGCACCGTTCTTCCTAACCCAAGAAAGAGTACACTTGGCTTAATAACCAAAGCATATTTTGACTTTGATAACAGATGTGAATTCAATGCGATTAAAAAAATACAAACCATTTTCCTCTGCGTAACGTCAATGAAGAAATTATTTATTTTCCTCATGGCTTTTGAACACCATTATCTCAATTTACGTTGAAGCAAGTCACAGTAGCTCGCATAATGATCGTGATCGAGGTCTTTGCATGTTTACTTTGTACCCGAGATGTATAGTAAGTATATCGTACTGTAAACCCGAGGTAATTAAACCACCACGCTGTCCAGCCATAGGTTTGACTAGTGCGTCAGCTTTTTATTTTATTATTTTTTTTAACAATTGTAACAAAAAGTAAGTCCGTAAAATAATTTGTGGCTTCTCTCACTTAACTCGCAACGGATGAGAAAAAGGTTACCTTTATTTAAAGTAGCATTTTTCTCCTCCATGCCGTGGTGAATAAATAAAAGAATTGAATGCGGACTCTGCTTACCTTTAGTTGCCGTGGTAAATGCCAAATAAAATCACACAGTGATTTTACTTTAATTTTTAAGAAATATCAGAAATGAGTATATTAAGATACAGATGAAGCACTGGTGATATTTTCTGTTTATGTTTTCATTACAAAAAGTTATTTCTAATGTTAATGTTAAAATGTTATTTCAATAGTGACCAATATTTTTTTCTACTGTTTAAGTTATACAGTTACTTCCCCGAATTAATAAGTAAGTGTCCCCCCCTTCAAAACTCCTTCCGGCGCCAGCCTGCTAGAGTCTAGACTTTAACCCATTGAAAGTCTATGGGATGTGTTACAGAGTGGTTTGACTCTCACATTGTCAATTCAAAATTTCAGCGAAAAATTAACGCAATTTCGGTGGAATATAAATTTAACATTTCGTTAGATTGTTGAAATGATACCACAATGAATGCACTGCATGATTAAAGTTAATGATAGTCCAACAAAATACTACACCACGCGCTTTTTCTTTTTGGCCAGCTAGTTCAAAAGAAACTTCACCGCAACTTACTAAAGGAAATGGTCTGGAACGAACACAGTTTGTCTGCAGTGTTACTTACCTGTTTTTCTTTTGAGAAAGACCTTCTTAGCCCATATTGCTTTGCTCTTCTCCATGTACAACGTTTAAAATATAATTTCAAGTCATGCATCCGATGAAGAATCGTGCGACTCTGCAACCAAAGTAATCTCAACCACACTTTCGTGCGGCTTTCGGATAAATAACAGAACTGAAACGGTAACCAGCAAATCACTTGCAGCGAAATATGTTCCAACTCAAATATATCACTAGTGTGCATTAGGGAGTTATAGTTTTTATTTTCATGCTATCAGTTACACACCATGTAGTTTCTATTTTCATGGTATCAGGCACACGCCTATGGAAGCCCATAGTGGACAATATTCAAATGAAAATGTAATCCCACTATTGCATTATAATTTTCCACTTATGAATGAGTTATTTGAGACAATATTAAATTGAAAATGCATTAATCCAATTATCACTTTCATTTTCACATTCACATATGGGAAATCTATGACTATATTCAAATGATAATGAAAAGCTGTTTGACATTTCATTTTCAAAGTCATGCTCTGCAATACAGTGGACAATATTCAAATGCAATAAGCAAAACAGCACCCCCAGCCTATTGCATTTACATTTACATGTCATCACGCTCTTTTAGGGTCAACATGATAATGAAAATGCTGTTTTCTAATCACTTGGAAATAATAATGATATAATAATGATGACGACATTTGACATTTCATTTTCAAAGACTTATCTTGCAATACATGGGACAATATTCAAACGCAGTAAGAGAAACAGCGCCTCCCAGTCCATTGCATTTTCAAATACATGTCACCACGCTCTTTTTGGGACACAATGAAAATTAAAATGCAATCTGTCAGCGTCTCATCAAGGCGGGTCTTCCACTAGGATGTCACTCATTAGGGGCGCGAGCGGAAACCACGTTCCTTATTTGCATACCAAGCCATCAGCTTCTGGGTAGCGCTTGTACACACGGAGGCTTACTGATAATGTCATGATGGCTAGGCTGCTATGTATTGTGTGCCATCGCGCATTAGGCTATGTTGCGCTTTGGATGTAGCCATCTTGGCTTCTTTTACCTAAAGAACAAACTGACAGTTCAGCCTGAGACATGTTATTTCATAGCTAGTTAAAGCAGCATTATCCTTCCATGCGTGCTATAGCGTATTACATTACTCCAGATAAAACGCTATTCGTCTTCCCACCCTGCTGACGCTAGTTAGGGGAAATGTTTGTCATCATTTTTATACTTAATCGCTGTGATTCGGTTTTTGCCCTAGCTTCACAGCGATTGCTCTTGTGCTTGCAGATTGTTCTTGAGCTAGCCAGGTAATGAGCTATCCATTTAAATCTCCCAGAAATCTGACAGTACTCTTGGGACGTACAAAAGTGCTGCCAAACATACAAAGAAGTTCATATTTCAGCAGGTTAAGTTAGCAAGTGAGGAACATTGTTTTCAGCCAGTCATCAAAACTTCTCCCATTGCTACGTGGCTTGGGAATCGTGATTAAACCAGGAACAGCGGCAGCCTGACTGCTGGCCGTTTATCGGATTATTCTGCATGATGCATACATTGGGCATGTTTCAGGAGTGGCGAACTTGCAACTCGGCAAGCACAAGAGCAATCGTCAGCTAGCAAAAACCGAATCACAGCGATTAAGTACAAAAATGATGACTAACATTTCCCCTAACTAGCGTCAGCAGGGTGGGAAGACGAATAGCGTTTTATCTGGAGTAATGTAATACGCTATAGCACGCATGGAAGGATAATGCTGCTTTAACTAGCTATGAAATAACATGTCTCAGGCTGAACTGTCAGTTTGTTCTTTAGGTAAAAGAAGCTGCTAATCAATGGTGAAAGAGGTCGTAAAGTGCGATGGCGTTTAAAGTGACAAATCAGGGCTGTAAGAGCTTCTCCAGTAGGCATCATAGCTAGCTAGCTGTACCTAAGCGATTGCTTTTAGACTCACTAGCAAGCTAGCTAACGTCTCTGAAATCTGCAAGCACACTTGGGTTGCAGTTGCACAGTACTGCCGCGAAGCCTCGGATAAGTTCATGCATATTACAGCTAGCTCAGTTAATAGAGTTGGGGAAAAAATCAAATCATATCGCTTTAATGTGATGATCATTTACAAATATTTTCCTTAGTTAACGTTAGCTAGTATACCAGCTGCCAAGATGGCTACATCCAAAGCGCAACATAGCCTAATGCGCGATGGCACACAATACATAGCAGCCTAGCTATCATGACATTATCACTAAGCTTCCGTGCGTACAAGCGCTACCCAGAAGCTGATTGGTTGGTATGCAAATAAGAACATGGTTTCGCCGCCCCCTAATGAGTGACGCCCTCCTAGCGGAAGACCCGCCTTTTGATGAGACGCTGACAGATTGCATTTTAATTTTCATTGTGTCCCAAAAAGAGCGTGGTGACATGTATTTGAAAATGCAATGGACTGGGAGGCGCTGTTTCTCTTACTGCGTTTGAATATTGTCCCATGTATTGCAGGATAAGTCTTTGAAAATGAAATGTCAAATGTCGTCATCATTATTATATCATTATTATTACCAAGTGATTAGAAAACAGCATTTTCATTATCATGTTGACCCTAAAAGAGCGTGATGACATGTAAATGTAAATGCAATAGGTTGGGGGTGCCGTTTTGCTTATTGCATTTGAGTATTGTCCACTGTATTGCAGAGCATGACTTTGAAAATGAAATGTCAAACAGCTTTTCATTATCATTTGAATATAGCCATAAATTTCCCATATGTGTATATGAAAATGAAAGTGATAATTGGATTAATGCATTTTCAATTTAATATTGTCTCAAATAACTCATTCATAAGTGGAAAATTATAATGCAATAGTGGGATTACATTTTCATTTGAATATTGTCCACTATGGGCTTCCATACACGCCATATGATCAGAGTTTTAACCAGATTCTGAAGTTGCTCACACCGTGTAACTAAAATTTTCTTTTTACTCACATGCTGTAATTTTTCCTCGCATATGCGCAAGAAATGCTCGCACTGTTGAGTCCTAGTCCATAAGAAGTCTGAAAATCTTAAGAGTGCATTGCAAGAAATTATGTTTCATGAAGAGTCATAAAATGCATGCTTGTCAAATGGTATAATATAAAGGGTTTGAGGGTTTGCAAATCCTGCCTCCACTTTTTTTAATAGAATGGAATCCACTGGCTGGTCATGGAAATCTTACCTCCAGGCACTGTCTAGATTCCCCGTCAAGTCAAGGGTGAGTAAGCATGAGGATTCAAGTATTTTTTATTTAGAATGTGATATACAGCCCAGCTGAGACAAAGCTAGAGTTCTCTCAGATCCTTGTTTGTTGTTTGAGCTGTCGGTCGACAGGAGCAGCACATACGTGTTGAGCGAGGTTTCTTGTGCATGAGCATCAATGAAGGTAGTTAGTCGATCAGTCAGCAAAGACAAAACCAATTCTAAGCCCAGAAAAATGCACCGTATCTGAATCTTAAACACATGTAAAGGAAACACAATTCAAAGAAAAATATAATCATGCAATTTCATTATGCTTTTTTTCCCCCCCTTTTTTTTAAAGGCATGCTGCTAAACGTATAGTTTTACAGGAAAATATTGACATGCAAAAGTAAACAGAGAAATTTATATTTAAGCTTGTGTTTTGAAAAATTATTGATACTGAATTTGTTACAATGGAGAGCACAGTGTAGGGAAGGTTTGATATCTGAACCGCACTTTCTGGCACAGATGAACAAAACAAGCAGAATTTGTGCTTTTGAAGACGGCTGTACAAAGACTTTGAATCGAGGCCACTGTACGTACTGTAAATCCACACACATCCGAAAATATGTGCATAAATTTTGTAATGCTAGTAACACCAGGTTTCAGAAAACAATACTGGAGAACTTGACGTAGAGAGTTGGAGACAATAACCCTTAAGCCGCATTTCCACCAAATGCAAAACAAAATTTCTCCTTGCTTTATTCGCGGGACTTTGACCGCAGGATGATTTTTATTTTTTTGCTCTGAAAATTTGCCACCCTGTTTGCACCAAGATCACATTCACTGCTATGGGAGAACAATGAGGTACAGAATTGACACGCAAATTCAAACCGCCAACCAATAGCGATCCCAGTTGAGCCTTGTTTACACTCAAGGGGCGGTACTTCCTGCAATCTCCAAAAATCAACAAGATGGCGAGGCTAATTTGCCATGCTAAGGTCACAAACATTTTACTTTATGACCATTGTGCCTGCATGAGAATAAAAAATTTCACAAAATTGATGATGTTGTCATATCCAATGCTGAGCAAAACCACTAATTTTTTGTGAAAGTGGGATCCATGGGTTATTTGACACAGGCATGTAGCATTATCTAGCATTATACCCATTATTCGCATCCCCTCAAGCAATGCAGCCGACTGCGGTTTAAAAATGAATCTGGCTAGCCTAGCTAGCTAATGTTGCTGCCAGCAGCAATTATGCCATTCAGAACACTGCTCTACTCGGGTGAATTTTTCACAGAAGAATATCTTGACGTGGAGCGAAGCGTGAATTTTGTGCGTACACGCCCTTCATGTGCCATCCACATCACGTCGCACCACGTCTCCTGCGCGATTCGTGTCGCCCGGCGCAAACTAGCGTCTTTATGTGTGTATTTGCGTCTTTGCACTGAATTTGAATGTAATCCGGTCGCATGAAAAATTTGTTTCGTGTTCGGTGGATACCCAGCGTAAGAATGCTTAGCCCAGCCAAACATCGTCCATTTTGGCACTGATCAGACTGCAGGAGTTTCTGCAATATCAGCTTCAGAAGACTTCAGTTTTCTTTCAAAATATTCTCAGACAAAACAAAATCAGAGGGCTCTCACCTTTAGCAAGAAAGTCTCATTCTCCGCCTTCCCTTCTTTGACTGATGACTTTGCATTCTTGGGCTTGAGCAGCTTCTCCTCTTCATCTTCATCTGAGCTCTCCGCAACCTAATGGAGGAAAGGGTAGTCATGAAGGTCAGGATAATGTGGAGGCCGAAAAACAAGACTGTGTTAAGCTGGACACCGCTCCTTGGGTTCATTCCAATCTTTTGTTCTTCACAGCTTTACTATCTCTCTTTCATTTCTTACAAAAAGAAACAGCCACCAAAAATATGACAGGAGGACACATAAGCATCGGCAAGATTGAACACAACGTAAATTTGCAATATTTGTTGTTGAATTATTACACAATTAATCAGGCTACAGGACGGGGGAGGAGCAGAGAGGGAGGGGCGGTGGTGTTCATCATCCAAATCTCTCTCGTGCTCTTCTGCAAAGTTACTGACTACAGCTTCAGTGAAGTTCCCTCCATAGCTACGAGGGAGACTTCACATGGAGTGACACTCTGTGGTGAGGTGCTGGTGGACAAAGATCGGTTTGGGAAAGGGGCCATGTATCAATGGGGATTCTCTCCCTTTTGACCTTGGAAACATTTTCCTCCTCAATTTTGACCTCAGGTGATGAATCAGCTCCATAATTCAGACAATTAAAATAGCTATATCACGATTACTGCACAAGCTCAGAACTGACATCCTAAGAAAGTGAATCTGCTTGACTGCCATCCTTGCCAATCCATCTTTGTTTTGCATAGTACTTATATATTCTAGTTACTCAGACATACTTTTTACATTAATGAGTTTTCTATGGAAATTCGAGGATTCAAAGCACTATTTTTGCGCTTCAGCCGAAGGATACGAAGACGAAGATGGTTTTCCTCGCCAAAATCACAGAAGAAGAAAAACACTTCATGAGCTATTATACTAGTTTCATCCCCTGTAGGCTTTTTTTTCCACTCTGTGTTTCTTTATTGTATTGCTTGTCCCCATTCTTTTCTTCTAGTTTGAAAAAATTTATGGCAAATACTGGAAGTTGAAACCCTTCGAACTGTGTCCCTTATCCCCGAAATAGGGGACTCTGGCCAGCTTTTGAACTGTTCGGCCTCGTTTCTACATGTTTTGCATTTGCTTAAGATTTTGATTACTCAAACTGCCTGTAGATGTCAGCATGTGTAAAGTAGGGGGCTCCTCTCTAATTAGCGCATGGTTTCTTGAAACAATGGCTGAAGCATCTTCCACTCAATCTCATCCCCCATGCACAGTTGGCATTGTGAATGAATCCGAAAAGGATTGTCACGAGCATGCATATGCAAGGTGGGTACTGGATAAGTATCATTTGAAAGCAGTGGTTTGAAAAACTGAATTTGGCAAAACACTAAGACTGGATGAAAGATGTTAAATAAAACCAGGGTCAATGATACACCGATACTGATTTTGTTGACTCTGTTATTCACTGCAATGTGTGAAAACTACAAGCCTGAACGGTTTAAATAAGGATAAATTGTGAACTTACTGAAATGTTTTCAAATAATTGCACATATTTCATTACATCAGACATAATTCTTTAAGCTGATGGACATTTAAACCAGGTTTGCCATGTTTGGCTATCTCCTCTACACTTTCCTGCACATTTATGCAACTTGCAACTTGGTGTCCCGAAGCAGAAATACCCTCCAAAAGGGGTCTCATTTTTCCGTGTAGGAGTATTTGTTCCATATTTGATTGTGTTTTGTTTTGAAGTTCTTTACATGGGCTTTCATTTGAGACCAACATTTTGAAAATCAAAACAGGCCCACATGGTCAAATTGGTGGGTAAAGAGGGTGCCACCTCAGCAATTAGCTGGGTTAATGTTACTCCATATTGGATGGAGATGTTAGGATACTTTTGCCAGCATTTGAAAGTCTTTTAGGTGAACTGAACAGTCAACAAAACAAATGGCAGAAGGTCCATTCTAAGGACATTTTGGTAAAATTTCATCTGAAATTGGCATGTACCGCACACCCGCAAGTAAAATTTCCAATCTATAAGGGTTAATAGCAAAGCACACAAAGGGTTAATCACTGTTGTTAAAGGTTCAGCACGGACTTTGAGATATAATAAACATATGCAAGAATCAAGTCTGTACCTGTCTTAGTTTACGATTTATAACCCATTGAAAATGCCCATAAACCGCACACAGAGGGTTAACGTGGGCCACGCCTACTTTTTTGGATGCCCATAAAAAGAGAATGGAGAGAGATATTGACCTGGAACCACCTGCGATTTTCTTTGAACATTACAGGCAACAAAATATCACCAAATGAAGCCATTCTGAGACCATGACACTGGGAGCACTGCCCATTTTTGATGATTTCATATGAAATGACCCCTTGTTCTAAGGGTGAAAAAATGACCTGCCTTCACTGAACCCCTAGAATTAAGCAACTCAATTGAATTTTAAACCCCAAAACCATTTTGCATGAAAAAAAAACCTGCAATCCATCACAAACCTCCTGAATACCTGGAATTTCTTCTTCACAGTTCAAAAAGATCACATTTAATCAGTGGACGCCACTCTTTTTAACACACTCACCATAATTTTTGCTTCACAAAAGTACAGGGTTTTAAAATAATAAATTATTTATTTATTGGTGGTACAGTGGTGCAGTGGGTAGCACTACTGCCTCACGGCAAGAAAGTTGTAGGTTTGAATCTGGCCTGGGGTCTTTCTGCTTGGAGAAGAACAATCCCTTGAAATTTCAAGCATGTAGCATGAATATTCAAAAGTAATGACTCATGGAACTTAACCATTTAAAAAATAAATAAACAAACACTCGTTCATTAGGGCCACGACTCCATAACTAAAAAATTACAAGCAACAAAAATGTCAGGACACTGGAAAATTTGACACACAAGTTTTTGGGTATTATGACATTATTATCCCCCCGGCATATACTGCGGGGAGGAATAGTCGTCAGACCGGTCGTCCGTCCGTCTGTCGTTCCGCAGACATTTCGTCTCCGGAGCAGAAGTCGAATACCGTTCAATATTTTTTTTAGCGAAAGTTGCTGTGCGTATTAATCAGGTCCTAGACTGGTGCCTTTGATATTTTGGGATTCCTGAGATTAGATTGCAGGGGCCGGGGGATATGCCATCTTCTGATAAATCTTGTTTACATAAAATATGCTTAGTCGGGTGCCCTCTGTTGATTTGATATGACCGTAAAGCGGATTCGAGCACCACCACCTTCGCTGTACCTGCCATACCTTTGAATGGCAGCACTTCCACAAGACCTTTTCCGCTTTTTCCATAACATGAGTCGTGCTGTCTCACATTGCAACACAAATATATGCAGCTGCCATATAATTATACGAGACCAGAAGTAGCGGAAGTGCCCAATCGCAGATTTTACAGAAAAGTACCGATCTGTAACAAATTCACGGATGAATCTTCAGGTACTCCACAGAAACACCATTTTTCTACTGAGGAGGCTGTGGAGTAACGATTGCAGTTGCATTATTTAACTTTGCTGCATGCCCAATTTCACCGCATGCATTCAGGACAATGTCAACACTGAATTTCACTCAATGGACAAGCACAGCGTGTTCAATGACTGATCTTGCCAAGTTCAATCTTCCATCACGACAAACGATTATCCGCAGTTCGCCAACTAAAGTAGGCCAACAAGTAGCTAACTAGTCAGCAGGCAAAACTGCCAAGCTGATAATGGAAAAACTAAGTTAAATACAAGTTAGCTAGCAAGCTAACTAGCGAAACTGTAGCCATCTAGTTGACATTTTAAGTGAAGGAAAGCAGCGCTTCATCAAGCTATGTGTATACGCTGCGAATAGCTTGCGAATACTCTTTATAGTTAAGTGAGCAACCATAGCTACTAATTGTGGTCAAAACACCAGTTATAAAACAGCAAACAGTTATTAGTCTATTCCTGAAGTTTGCTGGCGTTAGCTAGTTAGCTACACTTCTCAAAAACATAAACGTTACCACACTCACTTTTCCCAATTCTTGAGTTCGGTCCCGCATCTTTTCACCAGCCCAACTTTCTTGCAGGTATTTTCCCGACTTTTGATTGTGAGGAACACAAATGCCAGGAATACTACGCTAATATAGTCTAAGACAGTTCAAACATAGCACCAACTCTAAAACGGATAGCTTGCAATTTAGGCTGAAAGTCGCTCAAGAGTTTCGAAAGTCAGCCCGAAGAGAGAGGAAGAGGCGGAGCAAAGGGTGGAACTTTAGGGCTGGAACGTCCGCACTGGAACTGTCTTTTCCAACTGCAATAGCCGTTGGCTGACTTCGAGGAAAAAACTTCTCCGTCAGGCGAAAACTTATTCATCCTCCCTATGATACACTCCCTTGTTGTCGACAGAAACCTATGGTAACAACCGGTAATGACTTTGACCGTCCAACGAATCATCTTTTAATCCAGTCACAGTGCGTTTCCCAAACCTGCTCCTGTAGTACCCATGCCATGCATATTTTTATGTCTCCCTGAACTGACACATCCAGTTCAGTTCATCAAGTGCTCGACTATCGAGCTGATCATCTGAATTAGGTGTCTTACTATCAGGGTTACATCCAAAATGATCAGGGCAGTATCAGGAAACACAGTAAAATCTATTGGTGGTAAAATGAAAAGCAAGTTCTATTTTATGACGCGCCACACCGCCAGGTGGCGGTGCTCAACTATAATGTAGAGTATGCGAGTCCTTGGCTTATCAGGGATTGGAATATTTCCAAAGCCCACTTCGGATACTGGCACTGTTTGTAAATATGAACAGGTCATAAATGAATGCTTTTATTATTCATTCTCTGGGCAATTATTTCATAATATTTCATTTAGTACTTAGTACAACCACCTCTAGCAAGGATAACAGCATGGATTTTTAATCATAATTTTTGACAAAGGTAAGGCACATGTTTGAGGGGATTTTGGACCATTCCTCTGAGCAGATTATTTCAAGATCCCTCTCATTCTCGGGTTTGCGTTTATCAACTCTCCACTTGAACTGAGCCCAGAAGTTTTCAATTGGATCCTGATCTGGCAACTTAGATGGCCATTGCAGAACGTTTTGTTGTCACGGAACCATTTTGGTGTGGATCTCTAGGTATGCCTTTGGGCATTGTCTTGTTGGAAAGTCCACCTATGGCCAAGTCCCAGCTTTCAAGCAGAGGCAACCAGACTGTCAGCCAAAATATCCTGATACTGAGTAGAATTTATGCCATTTATGCCATTAATCTTAACCAGTGCCCCTGGGCCTCTTGAATTAAAACAGCCCCAAAACATGGCTGACCCACTATCATATTTCACTATGAGTATGAGGTGCTTCTCCTTGTTTGCATCTTTGTTTCGACACCAAACATGCCAGTGCTGAATCTGACCAAAACATGGAATTTTTGTCTCATCTGACAAAAGTACCTTGTTCCAGTCATAATTTAAATGTTTGGAAAACTCCAAGTGCTTGCTTCTGTATCTTCTGGTCAGAACAACCTTTTTTCTGCCAACCCTTCCAATGAGCCTTTGGTTGTGGAGATAGCGCCTGATTGTGCTTTTTGAAACTTGGTGACCCAACGATGCCACCAAGGCCTGAAATTCCTTCACCGAAATTCTTTGTTGTTTATCTCACCATCCTCCTCAGAATCCTGGGGGACTAAATGTAGTTGCATCTTCTACCCTTGAGGTTTTCAACAGTTCTTTATCTTTGGAATTTTTAAATAATTGCCCTGACAATGCTCAGAGGCATGTTCAACTGTTTGTGAATTTCCTTGTACCCATTACCAGATTTATGACGGTCTATGACCATCTGCCTCTTTTCAACTAACATTTGTTTTGTTTTCTTCATGGTGTTGGATGACAAAGGGATATTGCACGTGTGTTACCTCACTTTTAAACCCTAGTGATACAGGAAGTGATGTAATGGTTAAATATAGTTCATTAACACTTAGATGAAACTTAAACAAGTGGAATCTAATACCTGATTTAATTTTGGTAGATGTTATTTACAATAATTTTAAAGGAGGCCATTAATGGTAAAACACTGACTTGGAGGAAATTGATTTCTAATTAAATCAGTAAATGATTTTGGTTGGGCCCATTGGAACATGAATATCATACTGCATTTCTCACATGCTGTTATTTTGAGTTTTTCTATATTTTTTTAAGGTATTGTTTGTGCATTGGCAGTCAGGGATGCCAATAGTTTTGGAGCCCATTGTATACAAGTGAAACTATGCATAAATCAGGCAGATTTAGCTATCTGTAAGCAAGTAGAACTTGGCTTACGCAATGTTAGAGGAAGATTTTCGTTTGCTTGACGAATACCTTCGCTAACTACTCTGCCCTACAAAGCCTAAGTGCAGTAACTACATATTGGGTAAAATGTGAGTTACGCAGTTTTGGGCCTGAAAGTATATTGAGGTCAGGATTTATTTGGACAGAAATTTTACCATGGTGAGTCAGTTACCCCTTAAATGCCCCCTGTGACAAATTTGTCACACGATTTTGAGGGTTGTCAAAACCACTGACCCCACATAAATTTTGCAACCTAATGCCCAAAGTGACATATTTAGACCATCAGTGCTGCCATCTGATGCATAAAAGTGGAACTGACACTACACTGGCTGCACCAGCTAACCTTTCCAATATGGCCGCCCCCATGGTGGAATTCACATGATAGATCAGCACCCATTCATCACTGGATAAAGTAGATAAACAGGTAAGCTAATGAAAAATAAGATATGCCTAATACTTCAGCTATATGTCAACTACCAAAACAATGATGGACAAAAGTTCTCTTTATATGGGGCGCCCCAGTGGATCATCGGTCTAAGCGCGCGTACCGTAAAGGCTGTGTCCTTCCCGCAGCGACCTGGGCTCGATTCCAGCTCGGGTCATGTGCTGCATGTTTTCCCCCATTCTTCTCCCCAACTTTCCTGTCTCTCTACACTGTATAACTGTCAAATAAAGGAAAACTTCCCAAAAAATAATCTTTAAAAAAAAAAAGTTCTCTTTATATCCTTGAAACTTATCCACAAAACTAAAATGAGGTCAAAGGTCACCAAAAATTAAAAATTGCTACTGGGTTGTTATTAGCTCCTCCCCAGGACATATTAACAGAATACATAGATTTTTCTTTCAACTTTTACTACAGTTGGGCATTTAAGGGTTAATCATAATCTATCATAGAGGTGCTGACTATTTATTTGTTGGGACAGCAAACAAACTCTGAAGTCATTTTTTTACTGTTTAAATTATTGCGTAGTTACTGCACTTAGCCTTTGTAGGGCAATACTGCTGGCTGAGGTAGCCTGCTAGCTACGGACATGGCTGGATAGCTAGCTGCTATTTCAAAGCACTAATTTTACTTGCTGGCTATGGCACGGAATGGCTAGAACTTGCATTTATTTTTTCAAGGTTAAAGGCACAGAATTTGTGCTTTGATAGATATGGACTCCCTCCAGGTAGCATCTATTTTCATGTCTTATTCAATTTCTGAACTATCAATGTGACTGGATGTGGATGGTTGCTAGCATGTTGTCGTTTGCTAGCAAATTTTCCCACGCTGCATCAGCCCATGGATATGGAATGTTGGTCAATTTGAGAATTTATCAATAGTCGGGTGAAACCGATTAGAAATCTGCTGGGAAGTGTAGTCGCAGTTGCAATGGCAAACAGCTTCAAGGAGCAAAAATCTATGTTCATTTTTTGTCAATTGATGATCACAAAAAAAAAAAAAATCATCTCAGCTTTAAATTGCTGTTAGGCTTGAGGTCTCTTGTATGCTTAATCTTGGGGTTAAGGCAAAGATTAGGTTAATCAACAACTTGATTATGGTTTGGCCATTCATATGCAAAATGCAACGAGATGACTCAGGCCAATGTGAGCCAACAAGAATGCGCATCTAGCACAGTCTGCATGACACAGGACATAAGGCAGTACGGAGAGAGGGTGGACAGAGGATAGGCTTTTATTTATTTATTTCCTTCAAATCAATTTGGTGTGTGTGGAACCATCTAGTGGTCAGAAATTGCATAGTATTGTTTTAAACTTGCTATACAGTAAGTATAGAAAGGTAACATCTGTAGGATAGGCAAGGATGGTCATTGTATTCACTAAGAAATGCAAAATGCAGGTACCATAAAAGCTCAACTGCACTTGGAATTCAGTCTGATAAGAATGATCTTTTGTTAGTACCTCTTGGCAGCAACCGTTAGCTAACGTTCTGTGGTCAGTACAACCATGGTCAGCACTAACGCTGGCTTTGCCACAAAACTGACCCTTAAAGACGGTGCCTTACCAAGTATAAGTGACCCAACGACAGGTAATGTGCATTCGATGGCGCCATTTTGTGACGATATTTACAGTTTATTACACATGCAGGATTCTTGGCTTGATAACATGTTGCACTTCAGCATCATTGTTTTGCTTGATTTTTTAAAAACCCCAATTTCGATGAGGTTGGGACATTGTGTAAAACGTGAATAAAAACAGAATATAATGATTTGCAAATCCTTTTCCACCTATATTCAATTGAGTACACTACAAAGACAAGATATTTAATGTTCAAACTGATAAACTTTGTTTTTTTTTGGAAATATTCACTCATTTTAAATTCGATGCCTGCAACACGTCCAAAAAGCTGGGACAGGGGCATGTTTACCACTGTGTTACATCACTTTTCCTTTTAACAACACTCAATAAGCATTTGGAACTGAGGACACAAACTGTGGAAGCTTTGTAGGTGGAATTCTTTCCCATTCTTGCTTGATGTACGACTTCAGTTGCTCAACAGTTCAGGGTCTCCGTTGTCGTATTTTGCGCTTCATAATGCGCCGCACATTTTCAATGGGAGACAGGTCTGGACTGCAGACAGGCCAATCTATTACCCGCACTCTTTTACTGCGAAGCCATGCTGTTGTAACACGTGCAGGTGGTGGCTTGGCATTGTCTTGCTAAAATAAGCAGGGACCTCCCCGAAAAAGACGTTGCTTGGATGGCAGCATATGTTGCTCCAAAACCTCTTTGCTTCTTTCAGCATTAATGGTGCCTTCACAGATGTGCAAGTCACCAATACCATGGGCACTAACACATCCCCATTCTATCACAGATGCTGGCTTTTGAACTTTGCGCTGATAACAATCTGGATGGTCCTTTTCCTCTTTAGCCCGGAGGACACAACGTCAATGATTTCCAAAAGCAATTTTAAATGTGGACTCTTCAGACCACAGCAGACTTTTCCACTTAGCGTCAGTCCATCTCAGATGAGCTCGGGCCCAAAGAAGCCAGCAGCGTTTCTGGGTGTTGTTGATATATGGCTTACGCTTTGCATTGTAGAGTTTTAACTTGCACTAGTAGATGAAGCGACGAACTGTGTTAACTGACAATGGTTTTCCGAAGTGTTCCTGAGCCCATATGGTAATATCCTTTACAGAATGATGTTGGTTTTTAATGCAGTGCTGCCTGAGGGACCGATGGTCGCTGGCATTCAATGTTGGTTTTCAGCCTTGCTGCTTGCGTGTAGAGATTTCTCAAGATTCTCTGAATCTTTTGATGATATCATGGACTGTAGATGATGAAATCCCTAAATTCCTTGCAACTGCACATTGAGAAACATTGTTTTTAAATTTTTGGACTATTTGCTCACGCAGTTGTTCACAAAGTGGTGAATCTCTCGCCATCCTTGCTTGTGAATGACTGAGCCTTTCAGGGATGCTCCTTTTATACCTAATCATGACACTCACCTGTTTCCAATGAACCTGTTCACCAGTAGAATGTTCCAAACTGGTGTTTTTTTGAGCATTCCTAAACTTTCCCAGTCTTTTGTTGCCCCTGTCCCAGCTTTTTTGCTGTGAAAGTGTTGCAGGTATCAAATTCAAAATGAGTGAATATTTCCGAAAAACAATCAGTTTGAACATTAAATATCTTGTCTTTGTAATGTACTCAATTGAATATAGGTTGAAAAGGATTTGCAAATCAGTGTATTCTGTTTTAATTCACGTTTTACACAACGTCCCAACTTCATTGGAATTGGGGCTTGGACATGGTCTGTGGAGTTTTATGGAAAAATCAATTACCTTGTTGGAGAGAATGAGGAATGGATATAGTATTAAGCTATGGTACTGATCATGTTAATCCACGAGCAGGTGATGTGTGTTTTAGTTCAGACACCCCCTGCATGTCTAGCCTTCTCCCAGAGAACAGAGCAGCCCCCAGTGAAGAGTATTCACAGTAAATTAAATGTTAGCCAACGGTCACGCATTTCAATAAGTTCTCACGCTCTCACGCCACACATGACATTTCTCACGCTGAGAAGTGATACAATCGCCGCACATTAGTAACACAGACTGTATATAAAAGAGATTAGTAATCTATGAATGGATGAGGCGAAGGCAGACTGCTTTGCTTGAATCAGCAACCTGTCAGCCAATCAGAAAATAGTATTTCTTGTTGCTAGGTGAAATAGCAGCGCCGTAATCACGTGCTCCACACGCGCGCGAAGGCTGCTTTTGTGTGCACCCGACAAAGAGCTGGAAGTAGAAGCCCGAAATCAGGTAATCACTTTATCACTTACATTTTTTTTTTTTTTTTTACAATAGCTGCTTATTAAAGTCGAGGAACTATGCTGGATATTTGCTTTATGGATCATTTTTTGCCCCAATTTAACAGCTTTGGACGGTTATGGTTAGATGAATTGACTTGTAACTTGTTACGGGGAGAGTGGGGACTCAGCCCTCCAAGTAGTGTATTTTGGCTGAAAACAAACCCCGCTCCGATCCGGTGTCACAGGTGGTACCGCAACATCTCTTGTTTGTGACAGACAAAGCGATACAAATACACTAAAAGAATTATTTAATTTAGCCTTTATTATACTGGGGAGTCCCACTGAAAAAAAAGTACAGGTATGGCTAAACATTATCTTGTTCAAAATCTAACAACTACTCCAAGGCTAAACGCTAGCAAGTTGAAATCAAATTTTTAAGCTCATGTCAAATAGCATTCGCGAATGCCGTAGCTGGCCAGCTAACTCATATTCGTGACCCTAAGCACTGCTGTCAGCTGTGTTGTAAAATGCTTGATGTTGCAAAGTAAAAGGAAATATACACGCAACATGCATATACAAGATAGATACTTGTATATCGCAACGTTTAATTGCTCGCCTACTTGAGCTACCACTTCAGACAACAAGATGCGACGGATAACCCGGTCAGCATTCATTCTGCAAATAGCCTACAACGCGCACTGAACTTCCGCGACCGATCCTGGTGTGCCATCTAGTGATAGAATATTGTAACTGAGCGCATAAATTTGCAGCTCCACGTCCACTGGCGGACACATCTGCACAAAGATACACTGTTGTTCTTTGCGAAAGCGCCAAATCCGGATAATCCGTAAATGATGATTTCAATTAATATTTTAATTTGAAACGAGTAACTAAGTTGCCAGTGTCAAAGTAACGAAGGGAAAGTATACTTTTTATTTTTTAAATGTAGTAGAGTAAAAGTCCCTGTTTAAAAAAAATCATAAGTAATGTACAAATCCTCAAAAAAAAAAAAAAACAACTTAAGTGCTGTAACTAAGTGCATGCACTTAAGTTACTATGCACCTTTGAAAACGGGAGTATCATGCACCCCCCCTCCGGAGAAAATCTCACGCTAGCCTGCATTCAAAACTTGAGAGCCCTGTGGGATGTAAGCTGCAGCATCGCCCGAGTGAGGTACGACAGTTGTTTATGTTTGTTTGGATTCGGGTAGTTTGCCATGGACTGCTGTCTCCGTGCTACGACTGTGATGCGGTGGATGTATAACTGTGCTTTTGTTAGCCTGCTGAGACTGTAACTGTGGCCTGAGACTGTTGTTTTTCTGTGTGTTGCCAGCTCCTTTAGGACTGAGTAGGAGCAACGGACCTGTGGACCACGCTGAAGATGTTTTCAGTGCTGTGTTTTTGTGAGGATCAGTGACTGTGCTGATGTGTATGGTTTTGCTGCTAATTTAATCACCAGTACATCAGTGAGTGTGGTCTTCGTCTGCTGAACTGTCGCCCGTGGAGGTGCCCTGCGCGCTGTGCACGTCACGGGAGGGATATGAAGCTTGATCTGGATTTGTGCTTTTCCATTCATTGCCGGCGCCCATGAGAGGAGTGCAGGAGTGGAGACGGCGGCATCTCGGAACTACAGTTAAACACCGGGGAACTGATCAGTGGGTGATTTGACTTGGGTTGTTTGTGCTCTTTAAAAAAAAAAAAGTGTCAATCTGCTATTCTGTTTGTGTTACCCTTTGTTTTGTGTTATTCTGCCTTATGTACATTTATTATATTGTCTTGCGAGACAGCCGGATGCCTTATGTGCATTTCTGACAGGTGGGGCTGTAATGTGCATTTATGGTAAAGTCATGTACTAACTCTGTGGTCTGTGGGGATAGCATTTGTGCATTTATGTAATGTGTATATATCAGTGATGGCTCATGAGCTGGCAACCGGGGAGGCTCAAAACAATCCCTTAAAATTAATGATTGATCACAACCTGTTTTCAATCATTCATTTAAATTAGCCTACTATTACAGAAACTCCGAAAACTCAACATTATCAGGTGTGGCCAGTTTTCATTTATAACGCATACCTGTCAACTCTCACGCATTTGGTGTAAGTTTAAGTGGCAAATTTACACTCCTCTGCTGTAGTCAGCAATTATTCAATCAACGCGTAGGCTATGTAAGAGATTCTCGCTGGAATTGAAGTCCTTGTGCATGGAGGAGTTGGAAGCAATGTCATTGCATAAAGACGTTTCAAATGATCTAATTTCATTTAAACGATCGCGAAACACATGCATTGCTTCCAACCGCTGAGTAAAGAAAAGCGCAAGAATTCGGAGTTGTAATCGGTATGCACCAGAGTTGGGTCCAAGTACTTTCAAGTACTTTTGAGAATTGGATGCAAGCATTTTTTTTTTTTTTTTTTACATACCATAGTGCTTGTATTTGTATCTGTGTACTACCTAACATTGCCTAATATTAGGCATTAGGCCTAGTAATATTATTATTACTAGGTCTAATGCCCAATAATACCTAATAATAAGTACATGTACTTGTATCCAAGTACTTTTCAAGTACTTGGCCAATCTCTGTCAGCACTTAGGAGACAGATTTGTTCAAGAACTTTGAAAAGTACTTGAATAAAAGTACAAGTACTTTAGGCATTAATAGGAAGTAGTCCGATGCAAGTGCTAGCACTTTGGTATTTAAAAAAAAAATACTTGCATCCAATTCTTGAAAGTACTTGAACCCAACTCTGGTATGCACTATAAACAAAAACTGGCCACGCCTGATAATGTTGAGTTTTTGGAGTTTCTGTAATGGTAATTTAAATGAATGATTGAAAACAGGTTGTGACCAATCATTAATTTTAAGGGATTGTTTAAGCGTCCCCATTGCCAGTTCACGAGCCGCCACTATATATATGTATATATATATATATATATACATATATATATACACACACACACAGTGGCGCCCAAAATTATTCATACCCCTACCAATTTTTGTTTTTTTTTTTTGAGATATTTTTTGACAAATCAAATTTATTCTTGCAATAATGACACAGTAAGTTGACATAAGGCTGTAAGAAGTACAGTAAACAATTTTTCAAGAAGTAGAATACTTTTTGGTATTTTATTTGATAGATTTACAAAAAAATGCCATGTCAAGAATTATTCATACCCTTTTCTCAGTAATTGATGGCAAAGCCTTTATTTACGATTACAGCCTCCAAAAGCTTCCTGTGGTTGATCACAAGGTTTCTACACGTCTGCACGGGGATTTTGGCCCACTCCTCTTTGGGGAACTTCTCCAGATCCTTAAGGTTTAAGGGTTTCCTTGCCATGACCTTGGTCTTCAGTTCCCTCCACAGATTTTTGATAGGATTGAGGTGGGAGCTCTGGCTTGGCCATTCCAAAATGTTAACTTTGTTGTCCACTTACCATTTCTTGACAGATTTGGCCGTGTGTTTAGGATCATTATCCTGTTGGTCTTGGGCTGGAATGGATCTTCCAAGTTTTTCGGCGGATTGCTTAATGTTTTCACTGAGGAACTGGATATACTAGTCCTGTTTCATAATGCCATTCACTTTAACAAGGTTTCCGGGCCCATTCGCTGAAAAGCAACCCCAGAGCATGATTCTCCCGCCACCATGTTTGACCGTTGGGACAGTTTTTCTCGGGTTGAACACTTCACCTTTCTTACGCCATTTACACTTCTCCAACACAGACACACAAGAACTAGTCTAGCCTTCGCAAAAGCTCACCTGGATGAGCTCACCTTGTTAAAGTTAATGGCATCATGAAACAGGACCAGTGTATCCAGATCCTCAGTGAAAACATTAAGCAATCCGCCGAAAAACTTGGTCTTGGGCAGGAATGGATTTTCCAACAGGATAATGATCCTAAACACATGGCCAAATCCGTCAAGAAATAGTTAGCGGACAACAAAGTGAACATTTTGGAGTGGCCAAGCCAGCGCTCCCACCTCAATCCTATCAAAAATCTGTGGAGGGAACTGAAGACCAAGGTCATGGCAAGGAGACCCTCAAACCTTAAGGACCTGGAGAAGTTTGCCAAAGAGGAGTGGGCCAAAATCCCCGTGCTTTTGGAAGCTGTATTCGTGAATAAAGGCTTTGCCATCAATTACTGAGAAAAGGGTATGAATAATTCTGGGCATGGCATTTTTTGTAAATCTATCAAAAAAAATACCAAAAAGTATTCTACTTCTTGAAAAATTGTTTACTGTACTTCTTACAGCCTTATGTCAACTTACTGTGTCATTTGTGCAAGAATGAATTTGATTTGTCAAAAAATATCTCGGAAAAAAACAAAAATTGGCAGGGGTATGAATAATTTTGGGCGCGACTGTATATATCTCCCCTAATTTATTAGTCTGGTGAAATGGCAAATAGGGGCTCACTGTTGCACGATAGGGATCATGGGGATGATCCCATGTGATCATTCTGATGATTTGTCTTCTGATGTTCTGCACCTTGCTGCTCAGGTTAGATACAACTTCAGGTAACTCATTTACAATCAGCCATAAGCCAGTCACTTGAGTTACAGCACACCTTGTTTCAACTCTCAGATAGCCAGGCTAACATGTCGCTGATTCATACCACCGGCCCACATTCCATGCCTCTACCCCTGTGCTACGTCATTCAACCCACGAGTATGATGCTAATGGGATGACCCTGAACTCAGGATTGAACTCCATGGTGCACCAGTCAGGCTGATCCCAGATGGGGTTGAGGGTAATGCTGGAGTGCAGCCTGATGATTTGCTTCAATCAGTGGCCCTTTATAAGGAAGCTTGCGGCCTGTCTGACACCCAGCTTTTCATGAAGTTGCCAAAGTTTTTGGCAATGGCACCAAAGAAGTGGTTCACAGCTATGCAAGCACACCTGTCATTCTGGACTCAGTTCTGCGACCTTTTCCGCCAAGCCTTCCTGCCTTCAGTTAACCAAGAAAAGAGGAGTATTTTAGATAGTGTTCAGAGGCTTGATGAAACCCACCTCACTTTTGTGACCAACTAAGTGGGGGAGTTCAAACATTTGAAACAGCCACCACCTGTGTCTGAACAGATTGAAATTATATGTCGACATGTGTTAGACTAATACAGACTCGCCCTACATGGTTCTACTTTGGGGTTGATATCTTACCTGCTACTTAAAGCTATGAATTACACTCAGCTTTGGGCCCCGTGTCTTCAGAGAGGCCTTACCCCAGCCTTCGAACCCAGACACGCCTGAAGCTGCACTGTTTCAAATGCTTCACCCCGGATGTGACCACTTTTAATTGTATGAGCTGCAGACAAAGGAGGGGCGGGCTGAAGTCGGAGATAAGTGAAGCAGCACTTGCTGGTCACAAGCCGGATGGCGCTACTGCTCGTGACGTTGAAGATGAAGGGGCTGCTACTCAGCTGGACCCTGGGGCCCGTTCGCGCCACTAAAAAAAAAAAAAAAAAAAAAAACAACTGTGGGAATTCCAAAGGGTCCAACACAAATGGTAGCAGAAACTTTTCTGGCTCTGGCCCTTCATTAAACCTTGTGCAACACAAGCCTGGTAGGCTTCTGGTTCAGCCTATCAAAACAGAGTTTCTGGCTGAACACATCCTTATGGAAGCAATTTTGAATTCATGAGCAAATATTTTGGCAGTGCACCCCTCAACCTTAGTGGAATGTGATATATGAGATGACAAAGTAAAACCTTGGGACTTCAACTCTGTGGAACTGGCTGTCTCGAAACATTGCTTACCATCTGGCCTAGTCTGGCTCCAAATCAGACTGCCACCATCTGGCAGTTATCCCTGACCTGTCCTGCCCTATCCTTTTGGGGACTGACTTAATGATACCAGCCGACGTTCATATGCATCCAGCTACAGGGCATGTGTGGCTAGGAAAAAAACTGTATCTGCTCTGCAGCTGACAGATGAATAGCTGAGACTTGGATGTTCATATTGCATTCCTGAACCATGAGGAACTGACACTTAGCGTCCGTGATGAGATGAGTGAAACAGCCCTGTCTGAGCTGACAAAAGCAGAGCTCTCGCAATCTCTGAAGGAGTTCTCTCACCTGTTCAACAGTAGATTGGACCGCACCTCTCTGGTCAAGCACATCATGGATACAGGCTCGGCTAAACCAGTGTACCTGCCACCCTACCACACTTCTCCATTAAAAAAAAGGAGGATTAGAAGATCAGGTCCCCAAGATGCTGACCGATGGCAACCATGAGCCTGCGAATGGGCCATGGGCTTCTCCTGTTATCATTGTGGACAGACAAGGTCCTGGAAGTACTAAGCAGTGGGTTTGCGTAAACTACAGAAAATTGAACAAGGCCACAGTCAAGGATTCCTACCGTTCCAGAGTGGATGAGTCTTTTGACTTTCTGGCTCGAGGGAAGTACATCTCAACTCTGGACCTCGCGTGGGGATACTGGCAAGTGGCTTTGTCTCCCGATTCTCACCCCAATCCCACCTTTGATTGTCATGAGCTAATACTAATTTAAGGTCATGTTGTTTAGCCTGTCGAATGCCCCTTTGACATTTCAGAGATTAATAAACGCGGTCTGGCTGGTCTGACCTACAAGTGTAGTGTGGTCTATCTGGATGTCATTGTCTTCACTTCACCAACTTTCTCACAACACTTAGAGGACCTCAGCGAAGTCTTCACCCGCCTGGCAGATGCCAGGTTGTCTTTAAAATTTTCAAAATGTCAATTCTGTAAACACCCCCCAGTACCTGGGCTACATGGTCACTCTGGATGGCCTGAGCTTGGATGAGAACAAACTCACCGCCATTACAGACTTCCCGAAACCCTAAGGTCAAGCAGTTCCTTGGCATGGCGGGCTACCACCGTAGATTCAACCAAGGCTACGCTACTGTGGCAGAACCGCTCATTGTACTGACTAGGGAGGGGACCCCATTCACATGGACTAACGAATGCCAGCTGGCCCTGGACTAACTCAATTCAAAGCTATGTACGGTGCCAGTCTTGGTTCTCCCAATTTTGAGAAACCATTTGCAGTCCATACAGACCCGCGTGTGATGTTCGTTTGGTTGCTGCTTTGATCCAGACTAATAAAAATGGCTGTGAGAAAGTAGTGACATATGCAAGCCACACCCTGTCCAAGTCAGAGCAGCCATATTCCACTTCTGAGAAGGAATTTCTTGGTGTTATCAGGGTCCTGGAACACTTACATCAAAGAGTCCCATGCAAGTGGTGACAGTCCACAACAGTCGACAATGGTTGATGTCGCGGCCGTCCCTTCGGCTAGCCCGATGGTGCCTTCGGCTCCAGGACTTTGATTTTTGAGGTTGTCCATAAGCCTTGAGCAGCAAACTCTGTTCCCAACGCACTATTGCGCAACCCTGTTTCACCCAGTGTGGGGATTGACCTACTCCCCAGCTACGCTACGCTCAGGAGTCAGGCCCTGTTGTTGCTCACTGACAAGGAGCAGCTGTGCACACAACAGGATGCTGACTCAGCCGAGTGACTCGTGTTGATTCTTCAGAATACTGCCTTTATGATGGCCTCGTACACTTCAGAGATGGGAGATACTCGTCACCTGCATCCTTATAAGGATTTCCATCTATATGTGCCAACCACGCTTCGCAGCACCCTGCTGGGATACTTTCATGGCCACCCTATAGTGGGTCACCTGGGGATCACCAAGATCCGAAACCACCTTCTGAAATGGGTGTACTGGCATGGAATGAGATCACGAGGTGTGTGCTGTCCTGTGCAACATTTCAGTTCACTACGCCGACTAACCGCAAGCCTGGAGGATTCCTACAACCAGTGGTGGCTTAATTTCCTTGGGAATTTGCTGGAGTTGACTTCATCTGGCTTCCCCAGGTCCTTACGAGGCAATGAATACATTCTAGTCTGCGTAGACTTTTTCACTAAGTGGGTTGAGATCTGTCCAATCTGAGTGGCAACTTCCCAGGTGGCTGCTGAGAAGTTCCTGTCTGAGGTCTTTGCCGGACACTGGGCTTCAAAACACCCGGTGACCGGCAAGGGAGTCCAGTTTGTCAGCAACGTTTGCGTCAGGTGTCGTGGCAATAGGAACAGTCCACAGTCTTACCACAGCCCATCACCCACAATCCAAACAAACCAAAAGGGTGAATCCAACAGTGAAAACCACAATCAGAGCTTATGTTAGCTCTAAGCACAGGGAGTAGGACTGTCACCTTCCACTTATTAACTTTGCACTGAGAACGGCTCCTCACCGAAGTACAGGTGATTCACCTGCCTGCTTCATATACGGCAGGGACCCAAACACACCTCTGGACCTATGGATGCATCTGGAGCTGGAGGCTGTTCCAGAAATTGTGGAAGTCTGCAAGTCTGAGCTGGCGGCTGCTCTGCCGTATGCTTATGATCATGTGCGTCAGTCATTAACAGCCAGCCATTAAACATAGAAATTTCACTATGACAAGAAATGGAGCCAGGTCTCATTCAAGATTTGAGACTTGGTTCGGTGGAGGACTCATCCTCGCTCTGGCGCGTCTGCCAGGTTCACTGCCAAGTTGGCTAGGTTGGACAAGGATACCTACAGGGTGGTTCAAGCAATATCATACAAGGTTGTCTGGAGTCTCAGACAATTCTGACACTGGAGTTCATCATGTATCTAGCCTCCTACCCTTCTTCATTTGAGGAGGTGCATAATCCCCTACACATCCTTCCCTGAATGCTGTGAACTCTGACACTCGTGAGTGGGATGGCAGAGAAGATTATGGGGAGGAGAAATATGGATTTAAATTCCTTATTGGCAATGCAGGGGACACTGACCCTTCAGCTGAGGAGAGAGTGGAGCCTCAGGTGGGACCAGGGCTATCTGCAACCCTTAGTGTCTCCTCAGCGGCAACGGCACTGGAGGAATGTGGGAAGTCTATCTCGCTGGCACACCCTCACCCCTCCCCACACACACGCCGACTTCCTTGCGGTCCTCATTTAGGCCTAGACACACACCTAGAGTGACCTCTAACTGGACCTCTACTCACTGGTCTCACCCACATTTTGCTCAGAAGTTTGATTTGTGAGCTGGGGGCCTGTTTTGTTGTGTTCCATTTTTACAGATTCACTGTCTTGTATTTTGTTCACGAGGGTCCCATTTTCACTCAAGGTGGTCTTTCTAACTACAAATGGTTTTTTAGTCTAGTGCCTTGCTGACTAGGTGGCTGAACGTGCATGCACCGGATACATTTTTCCTCTGTTCAGCCTTTTTTTAGATGATCTTGCTAAGGGCCTTTGTGTCCTTTATATACTCTTCAAAAAAAAGTAGGGGATATTGAAAGGTCAAAAACAAAATAATGATTGTGTTTTGGATACAATAACTGACTGCAATGAAGATAACCTGGGAAGATAATCTGGACTGGTCTACAACTGAGCACCAAATCAAAGCCAATGGTGCGCATGTGCAGCACGTGGAAATTCCGAACATGTGGCCAGGGTGCATATTCTAATTTGACACTTTAGAGTAAGGTCTTCTACTCCATTGTGATCGAGATATCTTTCATTCTGATAGCTTCTGACTGTAATCCTTTGTTGATTTTGTTTATCCAAGACATCCTTTGATTGTTTTTTTTTTTCACAATGCTATGTCTCCAACGTGCTGAACATGTCTGCTCTTAATAAAACTAAAGCTGGGGTAAGAAGATTTTCGTTCGGTGTTCATAAGATAAGATACACTTTATTGAACCCCGAAGGCTAATTTGTCCTCTGCATTTGACCCATCCTATAATTAGGAGCAGTGGGCAGCCACAGAGCAGTGCCCGGGGCCCAACTACAGTTCTAAAGCCAGTGCCTTGGTCGGGGCACTGGTAGGAGCATTCCTATGATGCATGTTTTTGTGGGTGGGGAAGACCAGAGTACCCGGAGGAAACCCACGCAAACACGGGGAGAACATGAAAACTCCACACAGAAAGGCCCCAGGCCAGATTCAAACCCACAACCTTCTTGCTGTGAGACACCAGTGCTAAGCACTACTCCATCTATTCTACTCCGACCTCTCCCCAGAGATCACCCACATCTCTACAGTCATTTAATAACTACTCAGCTACTAATTCAGTCATCTGTATTTGCCAGTAGTCAGAGGATTTTGCTCTCAATTGACAACAGGGCTGACAGATCTGTTCACTGGCCAATCAGAACAGAGCTCATTTAATAGAGGGGACACCCTCTCAGAAAACCCTGATTTTTTTGAGGGTAAGGAATGATCGAAATCAAATTGCCCAGAAATTGTGGATTTTATGTTTTGTTTTGCCAAAAATTGTACAAACCACCTTTTTAGACATCCAAGAATATTACATCTTGCCAAAAAACAGCATAAGATGGGACCTTTAAAGTGAAAGACAACCTTTTTCTGAATTGAACTACAAACTGTCCTTAGATGTTACAAATTGTTTTTGGTAATTTTAGACCCTAGCTGAGCTGAATAAAAAAAATACTTGAAAATTCAGATCAAAACGCCCACAGAATCTGCCATTTCCTTTAACAACAACATCATATGTCCAATAACTCTTTTATGGAAGGAGGCAGAAAAAAGAAAAAGCTCTCAAAGACTTATCTGCTCCCGTGAATGTTCTAACACCCAAAAAGCGGAAAATATAAGCAACTTATTAAAAATCGTATCCACCAGTATGACAGAAGCCCCACGATAAAACCAAATAAGCATGATTAGCTTGGTTAATCAGAAAAGGCCTTGCAAGGTAGACTACAAACTTGCATGTGATGTTAACGTTACTTTGGTGAAAGACCAAATATACAAATGATAGCAAATTCATAGTTTATCGTGTATGCCTTCATACTTGTCACGCATCAAATAAATTGATTTCATATTTTATGTGTGTAAAGTCCGGTTGGCTAATTGTCTGAACTTTAGAAATAAAACTAGCCCATACCATGCCATTCAGTTCAACTCTTCATTTTCAGATTTTATTATCCGTACCTTTGTTTAAACTATACAGCTTGTTAATTAGCAAGTGACGTGTAGCCGGGATTCATGCTTCTTAATCCAGCATGGGAATATTTGCCTGCTAGCGGCAGTACGCTAGCATTCATATCCAGTCACATTGATTGCCAAAGAATTCAACTGGACGTGAATGCAGATGCCACCAAGAAGGAATTCACGTTCATGCGACGCTTACGTTTTACACCTTTAACCATGACAAAAATAAATGCAAATTCTGATTATTCCATGTGGTAGCCAGCAAGAGACTTTTGTGCTTTGAAATAGGACCTACCAAGCGGTCAGTGGCTGGCTGGTTACTTAAGGTAGTGGCAGTTAGCTAACAAGCCAAGTTACACTTAAAGCCAACAGTAGTCTAACACTACGCTACCACCAGCTAAGTTTTACCTGCATACTGATTAGCAAATTGGTCTGATTAGTGGATGGTTCCACTTGTTTTGTGCGCTGGTCAGAAAAGGTTTCCAAACATGAGCTGAACAATGCACAGTCAATTATGAATGCGCACTCATATCAACGGCTAGGCACACTCACCGAGACGCGCACTGCTACATCCTGCAAAATCATGACCATCCAGGTGAAATAAAAAGTTTTTAAACGGTCCTGTGCAACTGGGGGGGTAGTTTCATGAGGGGCAGAGGAGGGGCTTATCGGGCCGGCACAGTTATTTTATGAACACAAAACAGGCAACAGCAGCAGGCCGGCTGCGAACTGTATGGTGGAAAGAGACCTACAAACGATGGCTCTAAGACTGCAAGGGGTTGCTTGACCAAAAAAAAAAAAAAAAAAAAAAAGACTATTGCCTAGTGTGTCTCCAAACATGATGCACACATGGTTTGACTGTGATTTCAGTAAAACCTTCACTTAATAATTTGCTTATACATAAGATCTGCAGAGATCATTAGTTTCCTACATTTCCTGGAAAACTGGGGAATTCCAGCACAAACGCACACGCACGTTGAACTTGAATGGCACTTTTTTTTCAGCATGGGTGAATACTCACACGCACACACACACACACACACAAAACCTCACATACAGTACCTGATTGATCACATTGTGCCCATGTTTCGCTGCCATCTCAGGCCTCCCAAACAAAGCACTTCTAACATGAAATTTCAGCAGGGCCAATATCATTTGGCTTCTTAAAAATTGTCATGATGCACTTTTAGATTGTTTTTTGATTGGAAAATACTATTTACTCAGAAATGCTCTTTAGGCACCATAAATAACATTGTGGTAGCATCATAATGGGTTGACTCTCAGCTGAAAATCCGAAACTTTTTGCCATCATAGACAACGTGGATGGAGCCAAATACTGAGTATATTCTATGCAGTGGATTGCAATGTGGGCAGAAAGATATCACATCTGACCCTCATGGTCCATACTGTCCCAAAGTTTTGTGTCACAAAATTAAGTTGATGATGCTGCTGAAATGAAGCATATGCCCATTGATAAGTGAGCCATCATTGCCTGAAATGAATCAATTGATTGAGTGGACTCACTAAGGAAAAAGGTTAGCTGATGACCACCACTGAATTTGCTATATAACATCAATTGGTTTGCGTGCTACATGAGAAACAAGATATTTATTAACATTATGCATTTGAGGGAAAATGTTCTGAAATGATTGGTTTTACAGATCAGTTCATTACTGAGGAATGGTCTGTGAGGATGCCTCCGACCTCAAGAAAGTAGATGCAAGTTCCTGTCGCACATGTAGTTGGATGTTCAACTGCAGTTCTGGCATGTGTTAAGTAGGGAATTATAAAATGCATCGACAAGGTAAAACAAACCGCTGATGTTTCATCAGTAATTTTACAGCGAGTGGGATGTAATTGTGGATGTGCATCATGATGATGAATACCCCTTTACGCTGCAATTTTCCAGGTTTTAATGGCACCTGAATTACTACCTTAATGGCTGTTCAACTTGATTCACTCAGTGACAATTAGCATGACTTGGCAGGGGTGCATCCTCACAGAGTTGATCCGATTTAGATCTAGCGAAGATAATCCTGTATTCTGTAGAGTGCGGGAGAAGCCCTCATTTGATTTTACACTGTGCAAGTAATTTTGTCACAACTTTGAACAACATGCATATTAAACAAACCATGTTTGCCAACTCAAAATAAACCACATCTACCAAAAGTTTTTTGGCATTTTTATTATCATATTTTAATCTTTCAAGTAAAATAATGTGGAATTACAAGAGAACACAGGAATGTAGCAACTGAAAAGTAAAATAAAATAAGACCACCACCATATTTCACCATTTTCATCACAACTCCACTCCCTCAAAAGCTTTCACAGAAGCAAGGCATCCCCAAAGTAAACCGCCCCATCACGTAATGTATCTCTCACTTGATGTCAGTCCCATCCCCTTCTGCTGCAGAGGAGCGACTTGGCATACTGCCAAAAATTTTCTGCTCATGTGACTCCCGGCTTTTACCTAAACTTCACGACCACGAAGTCGTCAATTAATCGAGTCTTCATCCAGTATTCTTTGTGTCAATTCACCAATGTTTCAGAACAAAATGGCTAATGGTTTTTCAGAAATTGCATGGGTCTAATCTGCACATTCTTACCCGAAGAAATGCATTTTGAGAACAATCGAGAATGGACAAAGAAAAAGAAGCAAACAGTGGGGACAATTTTTTCAGCTGTGCAAAGGTATGATCCAAGAGTCAGATGAAGAGAAAATGGCCAGGAAGGCCCAAGCACAGAGTAACTCCAGCATAGTGCAGTAAAGAATAATTTCACAGACTCCCTCTTCTGACCTTGAATGACTTGACTGACTTTATGCAAACAAAATCAGAACATCAGTCAACAACTGCCCAGAACCTGTCTTAAACTTTGAACATACTTTCCAACCCCAGCTCACAATCATTGATGAATTTTGCATGACAATCAGGACTCATTGACAAGTTCTGAACAGGGAATCAACGTATTCAGGAGTATAACTGGACTTCAGGAATAAAGAACATTCTCTTCAGTCTTCTTAAACTGGTTTACAGTACATTGCCTGATTTTACAAACCACAATTGTTCCATACGTTAAATTTCGCGTCCCTGCAGCAGTCAGACAAGTCTATAAAAATGGACATCAACAGTGGCTCACAGAGCTAAACCCCTCTACCCAGTGGGGAAATGATCCCCATCGTCATGCTCCTTTGTTTTTCACTCGAACCCTGCGGCAGCCCAGGAAACTCTTCTTCTACGCCATTTCACCTCCCGGGTTGCAGTGCTCCAACAGAATTGGTGACCAGCTCATGTTTAGGGTACGCACTGGAGGGGAGGGATGCACAGAATTGTGAAGGGAGAGATCACCGTTCAGAAACATGCAGTCTCCTTGTCTGCTTCCATCCCAATTAGTGGCCTCAGTTCCCGTTTCCAAAAGCTACTGACCTGTACCATCAGTTTTTCTCTTTTCCTATCCGACAGCTATCCTCTCCCTCTCCTTGCTCTTCAGGTCTTGGCACGACGTGCATTGGTCTGCGATTGATGGTGATGACTAGATGAGGAGCGAGTGTTGCTTGCTGGGGTTCGGGCTTGAGCGGCCGCCAGAGCGGCCACACTGCGCAGCACCCTGTCAGGGGTCCCTTCGCCGGAGCCTGTGCTCAACTCCGGCCCCCGGCTCTGCGACGAGGACAGGGAATCTCTCTCTCGGTGTCTCCACTTTTCCTTCCGACTCCTACCTCGGTCTGTCTTTTCCCTGGAATTTGCCCTCTCCCCAGTTTGGTCTCTGTGTTCCTGACCTCGTTCTTGGTCACTACAGGAAGACGGGGCGCGGGAGCGGGAGCAGAGAGGGCCGGTGCTTTGAGAGCTGAGGCTACGGGTGCGCCGGCTGCTCAGGCTGCTGCTTCTGCTCCGACTGCTACCCTCCCCACCTTCGCTACTCGTACTGCTGCTTGTACTCCCGCTACCTCTACCCTCCGCTTCCTTCTTCGCGGCCTTTTTCAAAGATTTATTGACTCTTTTCGTCTCATTTTCCAATGGAGGTACCAAGCAGCCTGGTCGCTGACGAGTGGAGCGTGAAGCAGCAGGGCTCGAGTTGGCAATGACTTGTCTGCAGCTTTCGGCTTTGTTAGTGCAGGAGTTTGGCTCTTGTAATGTTTTAACCCAGGCTTTATTGCTCCTGTCAGGAGCTCTAATCTGTGCCACTCCTTTTAGTCCTTTATCCACCGCTCTGTGACTGCTTGACCCCTCGTTTCCCACTCGGCCACGCATGGCAAGCAGTTTGGCGGCAGCATTTAGGGCTGAGCACCGCTTCCCCAGGACCTCTGAAACAGCCGGCAACTGTGGTCTGCGTTCAGGGGAGGGCTGAGGGCCTGAGGATTTTCGGGTGACCCTAGCAGATGCATTGCTGCTACGCTCAGTTCTAGCTCCCGTTTCAGGATTCCTGGCCAATCTTTTGTTCCCTCCGTTATCTCCATCCACTTCCATCTCAGTCTCTTCCGCTCGTTCCAGCTTCCTCTGGGCAGCTCGGGTGAGGCGTCGATCCTTTACGTCCCCACTAGATTCATCAGAGTCAGATGACGAGGAGGAGTGATTCCGTTGAGCTGAAAATGGCGTAACAGAACAAGTGGACTCGGTATGCTCGGTCTGATGGAAACCAGATGCGCTCTCCTCGTTCGGCACCTTTTCCGGGTCATCGTTCACTTGCTTTTGTTCACTCTTCATGATTGTCACATTTTCACCCTCCTTTTTGGGGAGAGGTAAACAGGATTCTAGAGAATGTGAAGAAACTGAGGAGGGTGAGGAAGAATGTGCAGATTCTTGACTGCTCTGTTGACTGCTAAGTTGGCTCTCAGCAGTGTCTCTGTTGTCCTTGGCTCCATTTTGGTCCTCTTTCATATGACTGTCTGCACCAACAATTTCAGGAGTGACCTGATTCACTGCAGAGGGTTGGAAAGGCGTGTCCAATTCAGGGCTCTCCGATATGCATGCGCCAACTTTACTGTTAGGCAGAGTGGAACCATCTTGCTCATACAAACCTTCCACTTCTTTCTGACCTTCTTCAGTAACTTTATGCTGTGTGGACTCCCTGTCCTCTAGCTTTTCATGCATCTCATCCTCTGATACCATTTCTACATCTTTTTCGCCATTATCCTCCACTTCTGTTTTTACCGGCTCTTCTTCATTTTTGATGGAATCCTGTGGGGGACAAGATGTTACAAGAGTAGCAGATCCATCCTTCTGGAGACATTCACTATTAAGGTTACGGATACACCTATATTCGCCTGTTGTTTCAGCAGGTCTGTCTGAATGTGGGCTAAGCGGACAGGCTGCCGGGGAGGACCCAGAGTCCGAATCAACCTGTCCCACGCAGATAGGCTCATTTACTCTAGCAGAGTCCTTGCGAGGACGACCCCTCTTACGTTTCGGGGAGGAGGAGGGGCTCCCTTCCATACTGCTCCTCCTTTCTGTCTCCACAGGTCGGGCAGGGGAGGGTAGCTCTGTTGAAGAATCTATTACTCTGAGGGGAGTCTTAGGAGGACGACCTCTCTTGCGTTTACCTGGGGAAGGTGTGTTCACATTAGGCATGACATTTGCTTGCTGAGTACTTGAGGACTCCTTGCTTCCTGCCAGTTTCATGTCCCTTTTTCCAGGAAAGTTTGGAGATAAGCTACCTCTTCTCTCACCTCTTCCCCTTCCCCTTCCTGGGTGCAGCTCTCCTAACTGGGCAGCCATGCGAGACTCCGTCTCTAACCTACGCCGCACGGGTAAGTTTCTCAAGACGGGCATATCAGGAGAATAATGGGTGGGCGAGTAGGGGGAGACTACTCCAGCCATACTTGGGTAAGCTGAAGGGGAGTTTTGAGATTGCTCATTCGGTGGTGATGTTTTTGAAGGTGACATTTGTGTGGCTGCTGTGCTCTCCTTCTCAGAAGCTCCGGGTCTCACAGGAGTCTGAGGGGCAGTTCCTTTGCTTAGCTCCTCCGACAATGTGCTTGTCTGAGCACTTCCCTCTGGCTTCTCTGTGCCCGATCCACCTCCTCCACTTGCACCCCTTTTCCTCTTTTTGGGCTCCTTCTCTTCTACTACAGTGACGAGGCGGCCAGGCAGTTTACGGAGGACTTTAGCGGAGGGAGAGTCTTCAGGAAGGCCACTCAAGACTTCCCCATCAGCAGACTGCCGCTTTCGTGGTGACCGAGAAAGGGTGGAGAGAACAGGTGGGGAAGAAGGCAGGGCTGCTAAATGTAAAGTCTGGAGCTCTTCAGTTTGGCTATTAGTGTGCTGTGTGCTACCATCACAATGTTGGGTGTGGCCAGAAGCAAACTGGGGTTTAGGGGAATATAATGATGTTTGGATCAAACTACTTTTACTCAACGAAGTCCCTTTGAAATCCCCCCGTAGATTTTCATCATTCACAGAGGGAGACTGAAGAATATCCTCATCGGGCACCTTAAGAGAGTCTGATGGAGTCCCATCAAGCCGGCATTTTTCCTCCTCCCTTCGTAGAGGAGGACAGGGAGAGGCTAAAGTGTCTTGGACAGGGTGATAGTTTACATTAGCAGGAGTAAAAGCTGTGGAAGGCACATGGCTGGACAGATGCAGGGGCGAAGTAGGACAAGGCGGTGACAGGGACCCAGGCATTGAATGTGAACCAGAGGGAGGACAAGCTCTCCCAGGAATTGTAGGTTCTACAGCCCTAGGGACAGATGACATTGGCTGGGCTTGTTCCGGTTGTCCAGGGGAGCAGTTGGTGGATGCAGAGGAATCTTTGGTCATTTCCCTTCCCATCACAGAGCAGTGGCCTCTGTCAGGCACTTCGCTTGATGTAAGCAGTTGTGGCACTGGGTTGTCACTCTCGAGCTTAACAGAGGCAACACTGTCCTGCTGAGGAACATGAGCAGACTGAGCAACAGAAGCAGGGGCTGAGTCTTTATTCAGGTCCAACACCTCCGTAACGTCACCCTTATCCTGCTCATTTGGATAATGAGTTGGGGTAAGATCTGGGTCCCCAATAGGAGTTGTAACCCTTTTGAGTCTCCCACTGGCACGAGTGGAGGGTGCTCCCTTCTCCTTGTGTTTTCGGGGGCGGCGGGTGACTGTGGGATTCAGGGTGTCCTCAGCACAGGGCAATGGACCAGATCCCTCATCATCACTGTCAGAGGTCAGAGGCAACTTCAGCCCCTCCTCCTTTGCCTGGTCCAGACCTTTTCTGGCTGCTTCAACCTGTTCCTGCAGACACAGCAAACAGGCATAAATGATATCACAATGTGTGCATGCCTTCTGGAATTTGATAAATCATACTAAGGGTGGGCTTTCAGTGTGGTTAAGTTTACACTTAGTAAGTACTTGAACACAGCTGGTCAGAAAAATACCATTAGCTGGCAGCTATTGCTGGGACTGCTTTCATCTTAAAATGTATACCAATCTGTTCACCGTGGCTAAATTTGGGTGAAGCATTACTTGCATGGAAAAAGAGCATGTGAATAGGGTCACGGGAGTATAATAGTTTCCGGCTTTAATAGCAAAGCTTAACAGTCAGTGAGCTTAGTTAAATAGTTAAATCAATTCTGATTTAATACAGTAAAGCCCAGAAGTATTTGGACAAAGATTCAATTTTCATTGTTTTGCCTGTGTACACGACCACAATAAATTTGGAAAGAGTCAATCAAAATGTGATTGAAGTGTAGCCTTTCAGCTTTAATTCAAGGGGTTTCACAAAAATCTTGCATCAACCACTGAGGAATTACAGCCGTTTGTGCACAATCGTCCATTTTCAGGGGCTCACAAGTAATTGAACAAACTAGAATAAAGATAATGATTTTTCCAAATACTTCAATGAAAATCTTTTGCAGTCAATGACTGCCTCAATTTTGGAACCGACGGACATCGCCAAATACAGAGTTTCCTCCCTTGAGATGATCTGCCAGTCCTTTACCGGAGCCGCCTTCAACTGCTGCTTGTTTGTGGGTCTTTCCGCCCTTGGTTTCGTCTTCACTAAGTAAAAAGCCGCTCAGTTGGGTTGAGGTCAGGTAAAGGACTAGGCCATTTCATAATATTCCACTCCATTGCCTTGTATTGCTTTCACAGAGTGTTTTAGGTAGTTATGCTCAGCACTGTCCAATCAGTATTGCAGCATAGGGCTAAAACTGAGTAAATAGTGTCTCCCTATAAATTTCAGAATTCATCCTGTTACCACAATCAGCAGGCACATCAATAAACATGAGTGACCCAGTTCCACCGGCAGGCCATACATGCCCCTGTCATAACACAGCCTCCACCATGTCTGATAGATGTTCTATGCTTTGGATCATGAGCCATTCCTTTCCTTCTCCATTCTTCTCTCTTCCCATCACTCAGGTACAAGGTGATCCTGGTTTCATCAGTCCAAAGAATTTCGTTCCAGAGCTGGTCAGGCTTTTTTAGATATTCTCTGGCAAAGTTTACATCGGCCTTTTGTTCTTCAGAGTTTCGAGTGGTTTTTTCACTTTGTGGTAAACCCTCTGCATGTACATTCATGAGGACGTCTCTGATTGTAGACTTTGACCACGATAAGCCTACCTCCATGAGACACTTCTCGCCCTAGCTAGATGTTGTGAAGACCTATTTCTTCACCAAGGAAAGAATTCTGTTATCATCCACTTTAGTCATCTAATGTGGTCTTCCAGGTCTTTAGGTGTTCCTGAGCTCGCCAGTGCATTCCTTCTTTCTAAGAATGAATCAAATTATTGAGCTGACCTCTCCTAAAGTGCCTATTACCTGTTTGATAGGTTTGTTCTATGTTTTCACCCGAACAATGGATTCCTTGACCTGCATTGATGCATTTTTGGACCACAAATTGAGAGTTCCCATGAAAAGCAACCAAAATGCAAAATCAGCACTTGAAATCAACTCCATACCTCATATCTGCTTCATCCGTCCTAAAATAATGGGAACACAGACCAAACCTGACAATGAAACGGATTGTCACTCAATTGTCCAATTACTTCTGAGCCTCTGAAAATGGAGCACTACATGTAAGAAAGCAACCATTCTTAACGGTTAATGCAAGATTACTGTGAAACAGCTTGTATTAAAGCTGAAAGGCATCGCTGTGACGGTACATTCTATGTCTTTCCCCCCAATTACTCTACACATTTCGTGCTACCAAGATACAAATAAAAGAAACCTTTAAACTCCAAAATCCAGTTTCTGCTCAAGGAGGAATCGTGACCTAATCGTTTTATGAAGATTAGGTCAGGTTATTAGAAGCACAGGATATTTTTCTTGGTTATGCCTCACCATACCTTTATTTGGTCTAGAGAGTTTAAAATAAACAACTCAAAAACACCTTTTAAAATGTATTTTAGTGCCAAGTAATGCAATACGCCAAAGGTTTATTTAAAAAGACTTAAAAGACATACAACAATAAATACCCAAATTATTGACTACACAGCTGAGTTTTCCATGGTGATATGGTACAAATATGACCAGACAGTGCATTTCCACGCTATTTCTGTGAAAGAAGCGCACAAGATGCCAAGAAATTCAGCTCAAGGGCGTAAGTATACCATTGGCAGCATCTACTACGCAGCACTGTAATTCAATTACATGACCCACCAACATGGGCACAAGATGGACTCCGGCTACAATTCACCAATGTAAAGCGATGTGCCTATTGTGAGCCCAGCATTTATCAGCAGAGAGTACAATGCAGCGCAATCCAGGGGTAGCAGCTTTACCTCGGCTTGTTTCAGCTCCTCCTTGCAGACATCTTCCAGAGAGGCCTCCAAGAAGTTCATGGCATAGCGCTCTATAGGAGTAAGCTGTAAGACAGAGATCGAAAGGTGAATATAAATAATGGCCCACAAAAAATATCAGCTCTGGGAAATGACTTCGTCAGAACAATTCAAAAGCAAAGCAAGCCAGTCTGACCGCAAAATTCCCCATCCAAAGATCGGACACGTGCACCACTGGACGGACGCATGCACGCAAGGACAGACAAACTGCCTAAATCGATATTCCCGAAACCTACCTGTAGGGTGGCGGGGGAATGAAATGCAATTTTGAAAGGCTACTGCAAGTAGTTTGCGAGATGGTGTCCGAACTCAAAACTGAGGTCAAGGTCACGAGTCAAAGGTCACATACATTGTCCTGCAGAGGTCGTGGGTCAATTTTAATACTTGCACTGCCTTCTTTGACCAAACTTGATAGTTTTTGATCAGCTGATTTTAAAGAAAGCTGCAAACTCGGGGGGGGATAAATAAATAAAAAGGTCAAAAGGGAAAACAAAATCTAAGGTCAAAGGTCAACTAAAATGTACCATGGTAAGGCGGCGGTATATAGTTTCACAGTAATAGATTCAGACAGATGCACAGACTGATGCACACACAGACAGATACAGCCTAAATCAGAAGTCCCCTGACCAAGGCGTCGGGTGGTGGGGGACTTAACAAACACATTTGTGCACTCTAGAGGCATTAGTCGTTTATATTTCACGTCACAGAGCAGAATTCGAAACACACTATGAAACAATAACCGCAAAACCCCAAACTTGCATTACCAGTCACATGCTGACTCCCAACTAATATATTTCTCAAGTGAATGAAGACATCTGCCCCATAGAAAAAACACCAACTACCTAGATTTTTTTTTAACCCTTGGGGCGCTGAAATAAATTTTCAAACTCCTAAAAATTTAAATATCTTGAGCTTTTGAAAACATATGATAGGGTTTTCAAAAGCTTTGATTTTGTTTCATTATATCAGCGAGCAGCAAATGCTGCCTGAAGCGCTTTATGGGTTAAAACATTAAGGACAAATGTGCTCATAGTTTTGCACATTCCTACCAGAGGCTTGAGGATATTGCACATTTCATCACAATCACCTGCTCAACGAGAGCAGCTATTTCCTGCTCGGCCTTGGAGAGCTCCTCCTCCTCCTGCTGCTGTTCCCGCAGGCCTGTTTCCCCGGGCTCCTCGATCGGAATGCTCTCATTAAATTCAGCCAATTCAGCCACCTGTTCAGCTTTCGCCTGCGAGGCGGCGACGATGTCCTCCTCATCCTCGGCGCGACAGAGTGCCTGCGTGACAGGAGAAAAAAAGCGCCTCAACAACGCTATCAAACTCACATCCAATCAGCTCATCAATTGCCTCGAGCATCCGGCGACGAAAACCACGAAAACTGAAATTTAGCTTAAAAAAAAATTTTATTAATAAATCGCACGTCAGCTGATGTCATAAAAGTAGCACGGAAGTCAAACGAAACAAACCATATTATCAAAGTTATTCAAAGCAATCATTTTGGATGTTAGGAAAATGGATGAGTTTACTGCACATTTGAGGCAAGGGTGGTGAGAAAATCTTATACATACACAGCGCCATTTCAGAGGGCCATAATAAAAATGATTTCCGTAAAGATGAAATAACCATTTGGAAAAACCCCATAACGGGAGAATAAATGTTAAGCCTTCTTCATTCTTGCCGACACTACAGCATCAGACTGCAGATAACCCAATTTTTCAAACTAGAGCGTCTATTATGTTGAATGAGAGATGGAAAAATGTCACTGTCACATTACCTGCTCGAGAATAGTGGTGTGCTGTTTGCGGAGAGCATCCTCCTCCTCCGGATGGGCAGGCAGATTCATATCCACCTCTTTCTTCTCCCCTTCATACACATCAAACAGCTCTCTGATCGTTTGCTGAAACAATAACGGAGCGAACAGGTGACTTGCGTGACATTAGTCCACCTACATCTCTTCATGAGTTATGATTCACCACTCAAAGGTTGTTCTGCATCTCTACACAGAAACTGATGTGCACGCGAGACAGACCTGTTTGAAAAAGGCAGTGGTGAAATTGCCTCCCTCGATGGCCATATCTCCCAGCATCCTCTTCTGATTGGCTTTTTTCAAGATGTTCTCTTCCACAGTGCGCTCACTTATCAGCCTGAGAGAATACAGACCAGAGAACCATCAGAGAGATCTGTATTGCCCACTCCGCCCCACTGCCATTCAAATAATCTGCTGCACACCTCATCTACAGAACCAGGCACACGTTTGGACAAGCCCACATTTTCACGAAATCAGAGAAACGAAAATGAAATGAACCCCTTTCTCACCTTTTTTTTTCCCCCCAAAAAAGTCCGGATCTCTATTAAAAATAACCAACATTCGATACTGAGCACACTCAAATGTAATTTAATTACCATAATCATATGGCTCTGAGCTTCCACAACAGTGCAGCTGCAGACGTTCTCACAGACCTGCTGCATTTTACGATCGTTTCCCCCCAACCTTTCTGTTCAGCAAGTTCCAAATCAGCTGGATTTTTTTTATTTGCTATTGGGAAAAATGGAAGCAATAAAAGAGCACTGTCTAACATACTGTCCCAAAATCTCCCATACGAGTTAATCTGGCTTGAGATCTGGTGACTGTGAATGCGGTAGTGTATCCTTAGGATCATTTTATAAGACCATTCATTGACCGCTCGTGCCCTGTGGGGCTTTGGGCTGTTGTTATCCCAAAGGAAACCACTGTCGTCACGGTAAGAATCCTGCACCATAAGATATAAAAGTGAGCACCCAGAATAACTCTGCATTGATCTGCAGTGCCCCTTCTGCCTTCTTGGGTCCACCATTGAGTGGACTCCTACCATGCCAGGAAAATGAATGGATGCCTCTGCATTCCACATGTTTGTGTACACAATTAATCCGGTTTTTTCCTTTGTCATCTGTCTGTATATATAATTCTGTAGCAGCGAATTCGTCCAATGAATAACAAAAGGTTGCAAGTGACATTCCTGATGAAACCTGTTTTTCTGCACCACAAGTGGTGCAGAAAAACAGGTTTCATCAGGAATGTCACTTGCGACTTTTTGTTATTCATGGAACGAATTGCCTTTTTAAGTGCTTTTAAAAGCAAGAACTTCGGTACATTCACTCGAGTAGAAACTTCAATGGAAGACTTCCCCTGTCACTCAAGTAATCTTTTGCAAAGGGAATTTGTAACTCCAAACACCAATATTTGAGCAGTTCCAGCACCAGTCATGATTACACACAGTACAACCATGTAAAGCAAAGACCTGGGTGTGTCGGTTGTACCTGTAGATATGGACATCTCTGGTCTGGCCAATGCGATGGCAGCGGTCCTGAGCCTGGGCATCCATGGTGGGGTTCCAGTCACTATCGTAAAACACCACAGTGTCCGCTCCGGTCAGATTGACCCCGACTCCGCCACTGCGGGTCGATAAGATGAAGCAGAAGATCCGCCGGTCGGCATTGAATCTCTCCATTAGAGCCTGAAAATTAAAGAAGATCATAGGAATTAACCAGCTCTGACACGGAGCCAACTGAGGAAAGATGGCCAACATCTGAAGATGAACAAATTACGTTGTTTGAAAATATCCTCAGTGCAGTTTTAAAACAAAAAGGTAAAACAACCAGAATATGCTTCAGAAAACGTTCAAGGGTGATCTGGGGTTAGAAATGTAGAGGAAGTTTTTGGCTGTTGATAGCTGATCATATTAAGGCTGCCGTTTCCTTGGGTTATAAATAATAAATCATCATCATAATTTTTTTGGGTTGCAGTACGTTGATCATAAAATCAATCTAAAATTTTGTTAAGCATGGTGGACTTGTAGACAGGAAGGCATTGAATGGCAAAAAACAAGCAGAATGGATGGAGCATATGTAATTACCTTTTCAGGAACATATGCCAACTAGAAAGTGTTTTTACTCGTAAAAACAGATGTCTCCCCCCTTTCCACCATGTAATCCGTAAGCACACAACAAATCTACATATCAAACACATATCAATGATATTAAATTATTTGTGTTTGTAAATTATAGTTGATTGCCTAAGAACAATTGCACTGTTATATTGCATATGAAATGTGTGAATGAATGAATAATGAATCCCAGAGTTTTGTCTGGTAAATAAAGATTGTAACAAAGGCTAAATCCAAGAAAACATACATAATATACAAAGAAAATTCATGGTGTTTTATGAACTGTACACAAGGAAAGTCTAAAGTGTTGCCATGGAAAAGGAAAAATGAAAATTGAAAATATGTAAAACCAAGAAAAGGCATGTGCACATCTGCAAGATAAAGAGAAGCATTATACCAAATTTCATTAAAATGGGTTGTTTGAGTGTTCTGCTCTAGAAACCAAAAAAGTACCCCTCAAAATGACAAAGTCCAAGTTGTTGCCATGGTTTCAGCAAAAAAATAAAATTGACAATAGCTCAAACTCCCAAAAGGCACATCTAGATGATATAGAGAAGCTTTATACCAAATTTGGTTGAAATCGGTTGAGTAGTTTGAGAGTTATGCTCGAAACGAACCCTACCCTTCAAAAAAGACTAAGTCCAAATCGTTGCCATGGAAACAGAAAAAAAATATATAATTCATTATATCTGAAACCCCCAAAAGGCACATTTGCATGATATAGAGAAGATTTATACCAAGTTTGGTTGAAATCGGAGAGGTAGTTTTAGAGTTATGCTCCGGAAATGAGCCCAACCCTTCAAAAAGACTAAGTCCAACTTGTTGGCATGGAAACAGAAAAAAAACAAAATTCAGAAAAATCTCAAACCCCCAAAAGGCACATCTACATGTTATAGAGAAACTTCATGAGAAATTTGGTTGAAATCGGACCAGTAGTTTTTGAGTTATGGTCCGGAAACAATGGGAACGCCAACGCCAATGCCGACGCCAACGCCAACGCCGACGGGAACTCAACCAAAAACAATATGTCTCCCCCCCCAACCCTTCGGGGAGACATAATTCTCATTTTACAGCAGCAAAAGTGTTATTAAAATGAAGGCCCGAGAGTGCACTGTTTACGGCACATACGTGTTGCTGTGGTCTTGCACTGCTCATCAGATCTGGCACACTTTAGAAAGAATGCACTGATTTGCTGCAACCAATGCAATCGAGTGGACAACCTCAGGACCGATTATGAAACGTATCCTCATGAATTAATTAATACTATAACAAGTGTTGCCACTAAACGTGGCCATGTCCCCCGCCAGGTCACGGAAATCGACTGGGGTCGGCGTATCACACTAATACACATTGAAGCCAAAGATGAATGAAATCGGTCAAACCGTTCTTGAGATATTGCGTTCACAACAAACGGGACGTGACGGCCGGACGGACGGAGCGGAATACCATGCTACCGCGGGGGGGGGGGGAACAAAAAGAGCCCGGACCAAACTCTGAAAACAGCTTGGGTTGCCTTTGTCGTCCGTGACCAAGAAAATCACAGCAGCTGTTTTTTTCCCCCATAAACACTTCGGACTCTACTTTGACAGCCGAACCGCAGTCAAAAAACACAAATCCCTCCCACCTGTTTTCACACCCCGAACACAGCCGAACTGTTCAGCCCACCGCAAAATGACCTACTTGGATCGACTCACGCGATGACTCGCCCTCGCTTCTTTAAAGCATGCAGTCCCACCACCAATTACACACTGCCTATGCCGTCAGCGGATCATGCAGGCAGTGCGCAATTTACTTTGTACAGCTTCATGCGCCTGGCTGACCAGAAGTATTCATGACAGAGCGATGAAGTAAGGCATTTTAACAGACTTAACCCCCGTTATCACCCGCGAGGCTGCGCCAACTGCTGCCTTGCCCAGGCAGTGAGCCGCTCAGTGGCCCTGCTGCTGTCCCTGCGTCATCTGTCAGGCAGTGTTCTTCATCACGTTCCAGTGAGCCTAATGTTCAGTCAATACCTGCATTACCTTTTTATACTTATGAGCCTCGTAATGGCTTTGCTGCTGTCCACATGTCTTCATGCTTCCTGAGCTCCCTCACCTGTCTCTGTTCCACGCGAGTGCTGCCATCCAAACGTAAGTAGATGTGTCCGTGATAATTGAGGAACTGCTCCAGCACGTCTAACATGCGGGTCATCTGAGTGAAGATGAGCACACGATGCCCCTCTCCCTTCAGCCTCCGGAGCAGAGTGTGCAGCGTCTGCAGCTTACCTTTACAGGAGGAGACAGCACAGCCAATCAGTGCAGGTATACAAATAACAAGGGCCAAGACAACCAACTGATTTAGCATGTTTGACGCTTCTGTAAAGAAATGAGAAACCCTTGCATTTGGGCCAATTCCATATTATATTTACAAAATGACAAACATATTTATCCCATAAATGATGAAAAATCAGTGTGATACAATCCATGAGATACAGGTTTGGTATTACACACGTGTAATACAACTTTCTCGCGTCACAATTGGTCAGATTCCATTCATTGGCAAACACTGACGTCACCAATACTCCTGCTGCTAACCGGTAACCATCACTAGCATTAGTTTCTAGTCTGCAGTTTATTCAAGTCAATGTGATGAATAATTCGCTAGCTAGCATGCCAGTGCTTTTTGCCAGTAAAGTAATAAGTTATATGAGTAACTTATTGTAGAAACTTAAATTTATTAATTTAATGGTTAAAAGCGTTAGCATGCTAGCTAGCCAATTATTCATCCCATAGACTTGAGTACACCGCCTAATAGAAGTGAATGCTTTTCTTTAATTTTCGAAATAATACGACGCTGACATTTATGGGATAAATAGGATCTCAAATTCCCGAGATATAAAACTTAAGAAAATCGAGCAGCTACTCTCGCTTAATGAATTTGATATCTTAGGCTCACTCATTAGAGATCCACTATATATCCATCAAATAGCAGAATATAAAACTTTGACAGGAGGCGAATGGCCACTCACCACAATCGTACTGGATCAGTCTGAGGTCAGGGAAGTGGGTCCTCATGTTGCACTGGATGCGGTGGAGTGGGCGAATGAGGGGGACCAGTTTAGAGGACAGGGCGGAGCGGAAGGCAGCCTGCTGTTGGCTCAGCCAGGGGGGAGGGTGGCAGCAGTGCATGGTGATGGGCGGGGCTTCCACCGGCGGCACGACAAAAATAAACCTGAAAGAACGTGCCGCAGAGGGGCTTCATAAGTAAATTCACGTTTACGCCAACAAATATGCAAAATACGGAAATCAAAAAAGTAGACTGAAAAGGTTTCAAATTTAAAGACAGTAATGTGGCTGCACCTATAGTCGCCGCGGTTATCAATGCCGATGTTTATAGTCGCCATGTTTATTGTTATACCTTTCGGTATCCTCAAACCAAACAGCAAAACACCGGCGGAGCAAAGTAGTAGCCGCCTGTAAATTTAGACTCCTTGACTTAAATGAACAGCAGTTTCAAAGCAGTAGATCAATGTTCAATCTTATAAAGTCTTCTACCATAACAAAGTGTCTCGCTAAAGGGAAAATTCAGAAAGAATTCCCTACGGCAATGATAGACTCCTTGCAAGTTTCACTGAGCAAGAAGGCCATTTTAAAATGTCTTGATCATGACCTTTTCCAGAGATATTTCGCTTGAACTGGTGACAATAGGCTCACACGAAATTGAGAACTGGTTCACAGGCCGACACCAAGCATACACAACAAAATGGTACATTTTTGTAGAAAGAAATGATGAGCGAAATTCACTGGACCGATTTTTAAATTGTAGCACTTTTGTGATATAAATGTAACAGCTGATAGAATTATTCAGCTTTTGTGGTATTTGTCATCATCAACGTTTCACATAAAAAATGCCAAATTTCAGAATGCCGCGGCGACACAATGGGCGCAACTATGCTAGTTATATGTAAAACGTTGTGCTGAACCAGCTACATGACTTAGCATAGCAAAGCGAGCACTAAGTATTGTAAAACGAATACGCACCTGTCTATGATGTCACTCAGCAGCGCCAGCCTCTCCTCTGTTGAATGAATAGTTGCTCTCAGGTTCTCACTCCGCCTCCAGTAGACCCCTGAGGTATGAGTCTGAGCAGAGAAGCAGTTGGAGTGTCCTGCCTGGCCCCAGTTTTTGGGAGCAGGAGGGGATGGAGTGGCACCAGGGAGGAAAGTTAGGAAGTCCAGGACCTCACGCCCGTACACGGGCTTAGCGTTGCAATGACGCTCGTTGACGAGCAGGATCCGGTTTAGGCGATTTTCACGCTGCGACTTTCGCCGATTCGCCAGCCATGACTGAGGGAGGGCACAGAAGATAACTCGGCATTAATTAATAAATGATAAATGTGAATGAATGCAAATCCTGAAGGTGAGCATTAAAGAAATGCAGCATCTGTGAAGTTTCTGACTGAAGCTATATCACTTTGGGCAGTTCAAGTCCTTTCAAGGTTTGAAAACAAGGTTTATTATCCCCCGCCACAAAGCGTGAGGGGGATATAGGTTTGAGCTCCGTCCGTCCGTCCGTCCGTGTGTCCAAGATAAAGGGGACAGCTCTTCTCAGAAACTATTAGATATAGGACAACCAAATTTGGTGTGTAGCTTCAGACCATAAAGGCCTTGATGAAGTTCGAAAATGAGATCTGTAGCGATTATTTTTCCCGCAGTTATTGCCCTTGATCCGTATTTTTGGACTCTGTCCATGGTATCTCTAAAGGGGACAGCTTTTGTCAGAAACTATTTGAGATAGGATAACCAAATTTGGTGTGTAGCTTAAGACCATAAAGACCCTGATGGAGTTCGAAAATAAGAAGCACACGATTATTTTTCCCACAGTTATTGCCCTTGCGGCATTTTTGAGAGCCTCTGTTCATAGTATCTTTAAAGTAGGCTTTTTGGCGGGGGATGTTGTTGACCATGTCTACTTGTTATAAAATGTTTAAATCACAAGTTAGACTGATTCAAAGACCCACATATTCTCCTTGAATATCCAATCACAGTTTACCCATCTCCACAAGCTCCGCCTATCATGGTCAAATTTTGATGCCCACCACATTCTAATGAATTAAGAGCCATCCTGGATACTGCATCCAACAGAAAATGGATTAAAAAAATTTGGCTAAGGGACCAACAACAGTGACAGAGGATATCCTCATCATGTAAAATCAGAGGTATTTTTTGTCATCCCGAAATGTGTTTTCCACTCATTTTCAGTAAGTAGGCTTTTCATTACAAACCGGCGCCCACCACAAATTGCCGCTTACTATGAATGCTGTGCCGGTTATCTTTATTGCAGCAAGTATACAACGTCATAGAAAGTCCGTGAATTTAATTTGCATTGAATGTCCAAACTCGTCGTCATAAACCACAAACGTCTTGGCAAAACGCTTCCAGTACATTGTTATGCACTTGTGCATTTGGCAAGGAACCAATCGGAACCATTGAATGGAATCTTTGGGTAACTTCGGAAGTAGCACCACTGACCACATTACAAGGTCAGCGGGACATTCTGAATTAGTGAACCGCATAGCCAGACGCTGAAACCATGAAGAGGGTCCTTGGAGGTGAAGTGGCAAATCAAGCAAAGAACTATGAAAGATTTCTTCACCAAAGAAACAACTGAGTGGCAATTTGAAATTTAATGGATATCTTATTGATTTTGAGACAACTAAGTGAATAGATGTTGCAAACACGGACACAGGTTGAGACGCCGATCGGAAGTTTTGCTTAATCCCAATAATCTAGCCTACAGTTTGTACAAATTTAGTTGACCACGGTGGGTGAAACGTTAGATTCTCTTTCAACACGGTCATATTAAAAGTTTCATCTGTCACACTCGTCATGCCGTCGTTTATAATAGGCCTGTTTAAATTTGATCAAATCTGCCACGAATCAGTGTTGAGACAGTGTTGCGTAGCCATGGGATACTCAGCAAAACTTTGCGCTGTGCGAGCATAAGAAATGAAATATAGCAGCTGTTGACTGCTCTAGAGAGTAGAATACCATTTGGATGGATGGAAAGTTTTCAGCCAATCGTATTGTCCAATATATTCATTTATTTGGAACCGGTTTCAGATTTCCCATTCGATGCGCCTGTCACGCCATTTGTCTAATCTGAGCGTTTTACCAAACGCGCTGCGCGATTGATCAATTAGATATTAGCGGGGCAATTGGTAAATCGAGAAAAAACAATTAATTTATGCGAAAACAATTTCAGAGAGTATACTGCACCGAGACCGCTGAATTAAGGGAAAACTTCCTCTTGAAGCTAGAGGCTGTCAAATTCGTCTCATCACCCGAAAATGACATCGCTGTGCTGTGCATGAACTCCACACATTTAATATCAAATTGGATAGCGGCTCAGACTGATTGATCATTCGCGCAGATTGCATAAAAGTGCGTGACATAGCGATGACAAGCAACCGGTTTCATCATAGTAGCAAGTCAATAGTGATCGATAAACTTTATTTATTTATTTGCACAGCCTCTTGCAGGTGGCATGGCATGTGCCGACTGCTTTATCGAGTGGAGTAATATTTGGACGGGTGAACATCTCTTACCTAATATTATTGTCTTATATAGTAGTTTATCGAAGTTATATAGTAGTTTACCAGCTCATCGAACCGGTTTCAGAATCCATGTTGGATGTTTATAGTTATTAAAATTTATAGACATATAGACTGTAAAACTTGTGCTCTAACTGTATCAAGTTGATTCATTCTGTGATTGTCTTCAAACATTCCAGTGTTAATAACATACGAGTAAATTCAATTTGACAGAATTATTTCAACAGTGTTCAGTGGTGTGGTGTAGTGTGGTGATGGTGCTTTTAGCAGGTTTACAAAATAACATTTGTTGCATTACCAGGTAGATAATATTTCAGTACTAGCAAATAACCATTGAACCATAACATGCATCTGCAAAACTACAATAAAATTATATTTATCGACATTAAGAAAAAATCTGAGGCAATTATTCGAGAAAATATATTTTAATCTTCATAAAAATCTAACAATAATGCAAGTGAGTCATGTGAATTGTACTTTTGGACTAGGGCTGTTAAAATAAATTTCAGGGATCGAGTATTATTCGAATATAAAAAAAAAAAAAGTAACGCGTTGCTGAATACCCCTTGGCCCGTACAAGATTTCCTGCCTCAAGCTCACAGCGCTAAGGTGAAAGGTGAAAGATGAAATCCAGCAAAAAGCATGACGTTGCAATCTATGTGTCACAGTGAGTTACCATACCAAATTTGGCGAAGCTGCGATCAGTAGTTGCTGAGTACTGACCCGTACAAGACTTCCTGCCTCAAGGTCACAGCGCTAAGGTCAAAGGTCAAAACCAACAAAAAACCTGACATTGCACATCTCTGTGTCACAGTGAATTACCATACCAAATTTGGCTAAGCTGCGATAACAAGAAAAAAGCGAGCAAAGCTCACGTACCCCCGCTCCCCATTTGTCGCTCAATGAATGTCAATAGCAAATAACGCTTCTATGGAAATGTAATATGCAGTCATATTCAAATCAAGTACCAAAAAGGTCCATTTAGTGTACAAACTTGTCTCCATTGATGCCTCCCTGTCGATTTTCGTACTAAGTTGAATTAAGATTGAAGGGCAATAACTCCGTAAAAAATACAGTTTCATAACACGGTTTCGAAACTCGTTCAAGAGTATCGTCAGGAGTACCCACAAGCAAAATGTCATTGATGTAGGTGTAGTAATTTCCGAGTAAACTTGTTCCCATTGACGCGTCCCCAGCCAATTTTTAGACTAAGTCGAATCAAAGATTCAAGGGCAATAACTCCGTAAAAAATAAAGTTTCGGAACTGGGTTTCGAACTCGTTCAAGAGTATCGTCAGTAGTACCTACAAACAAAATTTAATTCATCTAGGTGTAATAGTTTCCGAGAAAATTTGTCCCCATCGATGCATCCCGGCGGATTTTTGCACTAAGTCGAATCAAAGATTCAAGGGCAATAACTCCGTAAAAAATAAAGTTTCGGAACAGGGTTTCGAACTTGTTCAAGAGTATCGTCAGGAGTACCTACAAACAAAATTTCATTCATCTAGGTGTAGTAGTTTCCAAGAAAACTTGTCCCCATTGTCCACTATAGAATAAAGTACAAAATGTGACGTTTCCATGGAAACGTCAGAAAATTGACATCCCAGAAAGCTGAAAATGACTGGATGCGTAGTTTGTGACATGGTTCACGATTGTACAAAGTTTGGTCGAAATATTTCCAACGGTTTTTGAGGTATGACCCCGGACGGAAGGACGGACGGACAGGAGGGCCGCTATATACCCCCGCTTACTTCGTAGCGGGGGTACAATTAGTTGCCGAGTACTGACCCGGACAAGATTTCCAGGGTCAAGGTCACAGAGCTAAGGTCAAAGGTCAAATCCAGTAAAAAACCTAACGTTTCACATCTATGGGTCATAGTGAGTTACCATACCAAATTTGGTGAAGCTGCGATAATTAGTTGCCGAGTTCTAACCCGGACAAGATTTCCAGGGTGAAGGTCACAGAGCTAAGGTCAAAGGTCAAATCCAGCAAAAAACCCAACGTTGCACATCTATGGGTCATAGTGAGTTACCATACCAAATCTGGTGAAGCTACGATAATTAGTTGCTGAGAACTGGCCCCGACAAAGTCATGGACGGACTACAGATGACAGAAAGACACTTAAGTGACCACAATACCCCTCCGGCCGAAGTCGGCCGAGGGGTAAAAACTAATGAATATTCAAAAGCTAAATTAAGTAATCGAGTGTGTGTGGTTTTTAGTTTATAAATGTGTTTACATCGTTCCTAAATCTCACCCTCCCGTAAATCCCCCCCCCCCCCAACAGTATACACCTCTTACTTCTGACAGTGCGCCTATTACTTGGGTTTCTAATGAAAAGCCTGGTAAGTTAATATTAACAAAGCAAAAACTGAACGAAGCGCAGCGGCTGAATCAGCTCACCATGTAGAAGGGGGAGCGTGGGGGAGGGGGAGGCTGTGCTCGAGCTCGTGATGCACTGTGTCCCGAGCCAGAGCTGGAAGCTGCTGCCATCCGCAAGGTTATAACATCAGTACCTTCGTCACGGCCTGACGACGCGCCTCCTAGGGAGAAGTAGAGGACGAAAATGGTCAGCAGCCAAACCATCATACAACCAGTTCCGGCCAAACGGCTGCAGCTGAGCAGGTGTGGGCTCGGTTGGTACTTGGATGAGAGATCACCTGGCCAGACCATTAAAACGCATTTAAAAAGAGTCAAATTATTACTTTTTGTATAAAAAATCAATTAAATTGATCTATTAATAGTGCAATTTGACAATACTTTTAGGGAATCCATATATAAATCACTCAAGTTTTTATAATTGACTTTGCAAAATGACACCTGAAGACTTTTAAATTCATCCTATTTTTCCATTAGCTAATCAGTCTTCTTCCTTTCCTTCAAGAAAAGGCATTAACAATCACCACATGCACCAAGAGTGTCAAGCTAATTACAAAGAGAGAAAGCCGCAGAGATGTGAGGCCCTCCCATTGGCTACCTCCTGCTAGACCCCTCCCAGACTGTATTCCACAGCTGCCCGCATAATGCACCCTTCTACATGTTCCAGATTATAATTTCATTTCTGATCACTCGTTTGTCCAATTATATCTGCGCTCCTAAAATTGGGGAGCTACGTATAAAAATGGTTAATACGGTTCACACAATGTTTTTGACAAAACCCTTAAATTAGCAACTAGTGTTGAAACTTCGAACATATCTTGATTGTTTCATGGAAAATTCATTGCGTCGCTCTCCCCATTGGTATTGGCAATGGACCTGACTGCGTGTAGGAGAAAGGCGTGGTTTTAACGGATAATGAAATTTGGTGTTTGGTTCACTGAACGCCAAGAGGATTTCAACCCTTAAAACCGCTGTATTTACAAATTGAACCCATTTGTATAGAACAAAACACTAAAACAGACTTGCCTTTCTGCGTGGAAGCGGTTTCCTTCGGCTCCTCGACAGAGGAATCGCACTGCTTAGACTGAGAGGCTGAAAAAGATGGCGCATTCACACGTCAGTTTCACACATTGGGTAGCCTGGTGAAAATACACTGCAGGCGGCAGCAGGAGCTCACACACAAGACTGTGGGACACATGGAGGACTGTACATGATGTTCAAATCAGAATCAATGTGCATCATATTGCATCATATGGCTGCAAACTACACAATCCCACATTTTGTAAATTATGGCATTCATCAACTGGTATTAAAATGGATTAACAAACATCCAGCTGGATCCAATATCAACTGCTAACAACACTCACTTTGAGGAGGTAAGGTCATATTGACCAGTCTGAATCGCGACTTGTGAGGCATTTTTCCTTACAACATTATTAAATTACATTGATTCTCTCCATTTAAAGACTATGTAAATGTTTCATGTAAAAGATATTAAGGAGTAGCAAAATTTTACATTTTCCTTTCTGACAGAGGGAGCATCTTCAGCATTTTGACCCTGGACGGGTATTTTCCATTTATTGCGGGTCTCTCAATGTCCTTAAAACAAAGAGGGCGTAAAGTAACAGCAATAATTTCCTGTTGCACCAAACCACAATCACAGCGCCAGGCCCCCTTCAATCAGCCAATCAATCAAACGACAAATCAATAAAACTTAATTCTAGACGCAAATCACAGGGGTCCATAGCACAATGCAAAAATATGAATAATCAAAGTAAAAGAAACTAGGGGTTGTTTTAAGGCAAAAAAAAAAAAAAAAACAAATGTCTCCCCCCCCCCCAACGCAGCCCCCCCAATTGATGTTCACAGACAGTAAAAGGCACATCTACATCCAATGTTGAAAGAGTGTGCAAGGTTTGATGTAAATATCTTAAATGGTTTCCGAGTTACAACACGGAAACAGCGGGAACGCCGACACGAATGCGGACAAATCCGTACAACACCAATACACCTCCCCTCCCTCCCTGGGGCGAGACGTAATGAAAATAAAGTAAATGAAAGAATAGAGCACAAAAATTCCGTGACGCATTCATCATGCAGGTCAACTAACGAAGCTAAATGAGGGCTCAAGGCCACAGCTCTCAGAATTTCTCCATGAACAGCTTTGTGGTACGGGTGCATGTTTTTGTGACACCTGACACTCTATAAAACTGTTCCTCACCTTGCTCTGTGCCAGCTGCTGGTCCTGGCAGAACCCTGAGGACGGGACGGGTGAGATGGGTTTGGGTGGGTGCTGAGGTAGCCGGCCGGGGAGGGGTCATGTGACTGGAAGGGGGCTGGATGGGGATCGGAGCCCTGATAGAAGAGCAGGTGTTGGCATGAGGGGCGATGTTGGGCGAGGGAGCGGTGGGCAGACGAGGGCGCGGGGGCACAGCCAGGGTAGGGACTGCCCCTCCTTCCTTCCCCGAAGACTGGCGCACGACGATCTTAACGAACCCAGGACTGCCCACTACAGAGGAGGGCACTGAGGGAGAGAACAGGCAGAATTAGCCCGTATGGATGTACACCACTGCTGTCTTCATGGTGCACTGTATCCCGCTATAAAATGGTAACATCCCACCAAAACTAAGGTGGTCTTCATGGCCAGGTGGTCACGTGACTATGCAGAACACAACAAGGGTATTTACAGTCTACAACAATGAGTTACTGAACTACCTGTAGAGTAGTATGTAGTACCCAATTCATACATAGACCGTACGCAGTACACAATTATGCGATTCCAAACATGGAAACAGTGTTAACTAGAGGCACTCGTAGAGTGCAAACATCCGCCAAGGCAGCACAATCCAAATCTTCGTGAGTGGGAACAAAGTTGAGTTATCGCGTGTCATATGATTTCAAGATGGCTGCCATGGCGGCCATATTGTTTCACTGACCGTGGTGAAAATCAATAGGGTCCATCCTTGTTGTAATAGCAATGCACCCACAAAATTTCAGACAAATCCGAGCATGACTTTTTTGTTCACAAACAGACAGACAGACAAACAGGGGCGAAAATATAACCTCTGCCCCAACTTTGCTGGCGGAGGTAATGACAGCCACCACTGTTCACTGATCGATCAGGCGGTGCTGCCCTCCACTGGACAAGGAATGAACTACATTCCCTACAGTGTAAAAGGTCACTCCTTAAGACCACCTGTCATTGTCACCCCTTTGAACAAGAGGCTCTTTCGAGTGGGAATTCCTGTCATGATGGTGAGCTGAGCTCTGATTGGCCAGCAAACAAACCTCAATGCAAAAAAAAAAAAAAAAAAAAAAGTAATGGTAGTGCTACAAAGGAAAGGCTGCAGGAAATGTTGAGCAGGACTGTGTGATAGAACAGAGCTCACAAACAGAGCTGATAGGCATGAACTATTGCAGAGCACATCAGAACTCAGCAGTGAATGAAAACATACGATGAAGCTGCAAAGAGAAATAACATTAAAGACAAACACATGACATTCACAAGATCAGGTGCAGAGGTACGTGACGCATGCACCGTCACAGAGACATACAGAGGCGGAAACGATGGAACACTGACCCTGGACAGGGCGCGGCTGAGCCATGGCCACTTGGTGGAGCTGTGGTCCGGAGAGCGTCAGCTTGTTGCCCTGCAGCTGAAAGGTGACTGGCTTACTGCCCTGGCAGGAGGAGACGGGTCTCCCGGCGAGAGAGGCCAGCTGAGCGATGCTGACCACCTCCCCAGCTGAGTGAGACAGACACCTCACCATTAATACAGAGCAGGAGCTTCTGATAAATACATCGACACCTCACAAATACAAAAGGAACATAACAGAACTAACACTTCTGTGACCGAGTGAACTCACCGAGTCCAGTTTCATGTTTTTTAGACATAATAAAACAATCACTTTGAAAATGCACCAGCAGACACAGGTGTTGCTGTAATACTTAATACTTAAGTTTTGAATAGTGACAGCAGATCAAATAGAAAAAGCATTTTAAAATGTGAAATATTTTATTAAGTGTCAGAGGCGCTCACATGGAAGCCGGGCCTGCATGTCGGGGCTGAGCAGGACCCTCTGCGTGACCGTGCTGGCGGGCGGAGGGGTAAAGGCGGGCGAGTGAGAGACGCCCGGGACAGCAGGGGGGCGCACAGACATGGCAGGAGCGGGAGGTCCCTGTCGAACCGCCACACCTGGCCCCGCACACATCGATACTGCCGCAGGGATGCTGGGATGCACCGGAGGTGAGGGTGGGGCACTGGCAGCCGCTGTCAACGCAGCAACTGCACAACACAGAAAAGTAATTTATATTCGAAGGATGTAATATCCTACATGTGAAACTGACAGAGAATCTGTGAGAGATCAAATTGCCAACTTTGGAAACCAGCTTCACCAAATCAATGCCATTTAACTATAAAACTGCTGAGGTGAAGCCACCAGTTTAAACGAGATGTGAAATAAAAGGGTTCCCACAGGCATAACGCTGAACCATGTAGGTGCATGAGCGAGCTAATAATGCAAGTTTCTCGACCTGCTGAGGATGAGTTTGCTGAATTTCCAAATTCCATACAGAATTTATGGACCTCTGTGACCACTCTAACACTAAGGCCAGACTTTTTTTTTTATTCCTTGGTCCTCGGGCCCGCCACCATGGAAATTGCCTGAGATAGAAAAAAAAAAAAAAAAAAAAAAAAAAAATATTTTTGCATGCCCTCGGGCCTGCTGCTCAGAAAAATCCCAAAAATGGAATTAAAAATATATTTTTTTATTTTCCTTCCACCCGCCACCTCCTGGAAGGCTAGTGATCTTTATTTTTTATCTTTCCTCCGCTCTAAATGTATCACTATTCTGAAAAATAAAGAATCAAGCCGTCCAGAATAACCATCGCATCAACGATTTCCATGTTCCCGCGCCGGCCATCAGTTGCCAGTCAAACTTACTGCATGAGCGTATTTAACGTAATAGCCTGTTCAATGTGGCTGTAGCACTGTGGCTAACATAGCTAAGTTACTGTTGCTAATGTTTGTTTCCTGAATATGCGAGAGTCAATAATATCAGGAGACATTCAACAGGTGTGTGAACATAAACCTCATTTGAAGCTAACTTTTAATACTTGTTTGTGACTTGGATGCTTAACACAACTGTTCACGGTAACAGAACTTAGTGTCTGTAAAAACCAGTATTTCCCGCTAACGTTAGTCTCTGGTTGTTATGAGCCCTCGTTTACTACCGCATTGTTCGCGTGTCGCGATACTGGAAACGCTCCTGGCTAACTTATATGCAGTAATTCTGACTGGTATGCTTGTGTTACTTTGGTTAGCAATCAAAGTGGTAGTTCTGTCACAACGTTACCTGATCGTAGCCATTACAGTTGAAGCTAACCGGAGAGGCGTTGTATGTGTCTAAGTTGGGCTGATAAGGCTGCGATCAGACCAGACGTAGGCTTTGCAGAGCTTAGGGTGCGTGTTTGGGTTTGTTTACTGCTGCTGTGAAATGATCGTTTTGCTTATCCGGGGTCAGCCGGGAACTTTGCTGTCGTGCGCCCTTACAAAAAAAATACCATTTAATTTACCATTGGATATCATTCACTTACCGTTGAGAATTTTCGTAAGGGTGGGCTAGCTCTCTGATGCTAAAGCTGTGTCTGGTATAACAAACGATATCTCTGCATTGCCGTGGCGGAATTTCATCCCCCTTTAAAAATTGTTCTGGCTAATTACAAGCTGAAAAAGTGGAAACTGGATACGGAATTTTTCCCGGTACAAGTTATTGATTCGCGAGCTCCACATAAGCAAAGCTTAGACAGTTTGCTTGTTTCTGCAATGAGTTTATTTAGTAGCTTACTGTCGGAATTGTTTAGTTTTTGCAAGAAATGGTTATCAGGAGCTTATAGCGAAGTTTCTTCCAGAAAAGTGGGTGTATAACAGTACAGCTACAACCGCATGCATGCAAGGCAAGACAGTACAAGCAAAACAATAAGCCGAGACGAAGGCGGTTCATTTCATTTTATCTAGTCGCACATACACATGTACAGCGTTTGATTGCGCAATTCCCCATCGATTCCTTACATAAGATGTCAGACGCAGGGTCCAAGACGTACGGACTGAGTGACTGTCAACCACTCTGGTAACAGTGATGTGCAGGTGAAAACTAAAACCTACTGCAGAAAGCACACCAACACCAAAAGCAAGATAAGATAAAGGTTATGTAGGTAGAGGATAGGAAAAACATGCATTATTGCTGAGGAGCTGTGCATAGACTACGATACAAATTAGAAGGTGGTTAGAGGCTGGTTTACGACTCTCCACTTAGATTAGTTTGACAGAAATTACCAAAGAATTCATAACAATAATGCAGGTACACACAGACAACAACAACATAAATAGGCCCTACTAATAGAAATGACTTGCATGATTTTCAAAATCGTTCCCCCAGGGTAATCCCACTGGAGTAATAAATCCTGCGAGATGAAGTGAAGCGGCAAAAAAATGCATAATGAAAAATAAAATCTTTATTTTAGAAATAAATGGTTTTTTTTCCTTCCTCCTCTCTCAAACCTGCCAATTACCATTTTGAGTAAGTGGAAAACAATTTTTTTTAAATTTTTTTATTTCGCCTTCCTCTCCTGTTGTCTGTGGAAAAAAGCCCGAGGACCAAGGAATGAAAAAAGTCAGGCCTAACCAGGCAAAAGCATGAGCCATCGTTTGCCACTGGCTTCATGACTCAGAAAATAAAGTTTCCTCCACAAGACGTATACATGCACTGCACCCATGGTGCAAGCAGGTATTGCACTTCTTAATTCCACTGTAGTTCATGGACAAGGCACAGCTAGCACATGCCTGATGTAACAAAGTACAGTACCAGTCAAAAGTTTGGACATATCCACATTTTTTTCTTACAAGACATGTTAAACAAAGAAATAGGTACTATTTATTTTGCAAAAAAAAAAAAAAAAGATCTAATTCTTAAATCCATCAAACTAACCAGCATTTGCGGTCATATTTGCAGAGCATTCTCACATTTTTTTTTTTTTTTTTTTTTTTTTTTTACTAGGGCAGTTATATGGCAGGGCTTCCGCCAAAATATTTTTCAGAGGGGGATTTCCCCCTTTCCAACTTTTTTTGGGGGGGATTTTCAATTTGTCGGGGGGGATTTTCAATTTGTCAGGGGGGATTTCAGAATGTAACGGCTAGCTGTCACAACCATAAGAGACTGTAACAACTATTAATTTAGGATATTCAGATGAACTGAAACAAGACAAAAGTTCTCACAAAAATAAAACATTTATTCAACAAAAGTAATTACTGCACTCAGTGACTGAGTGACCGTGTAAAAATTGAAAAATAAAAAATACAAGTTAGAACTGCCATTGACTATAATCAGATAATGGATATTACGCGACAGAACGGTATGCTTTAGAACAGGACTGGGCTTGACTAGATTCTCTAGTCAAACAAACCTGCAAAGACACAAAAAATAGCAGTGCTTTCGCTAAGCAGCGCGATTTTCGGTCGCCATGCATATCCGCATGGAACCTCTACGTGAAAAACGAAATTGACAAGAACGGAAGGCGACACTTTGGAAACCGTTATCCTACACCCATAAATTAAAGACTGGCATTGACAGCATGAAAAAAAAAAATCATTAACGTACAAGCCATCTCCCCCATTATAAAAATTATTCACTTGATTTGAAGCGAGTCCGGTGAATAAACATTTTAATGAATAGACGACAGGTGCAGACGGCGCAAACCTTGTCCCCAAGGCGAAAATATGCACAGCGCTGGGCAGGCTAGTGATTACCATGTCTGAAATTGGGGACGACGTAGGCCATGAAGATGTATAGCCACTGCCCTGATTGCGGTGCTGCGCAACGAAAGGGAAGATTCAAGATCATCTGCGGTCAGCGGCCAGCGGCAAGGCAGAAAACGTGCCCAGTGATTGGCTAGTTACTCTCTGAATGTCCAATCTGTTCAGATTTTGTGGGCGTGAATGAACGTGCGAGTCAAGCAATACTTGTATAGCTACTTTAAAGCCGCTTGCACACTGGACGCGAAACAAATTTTTCGCACGACAGATTACACTGACTTTGAACGTAATCTGTCGTGCAAAAAATTTGTTTCGCATCCAGTGTGCAAGCAGCTTAATTCACTGAAAACGTGTGGGAATCGCCCGCTTTGACTATTTTTTCTTGCGGGTGCTAGGGCAGTTTTTGCGGGAATCCCGCAATCGCGCTGCTTGGCGGAAGCCCTGTATAGCTATAATGAGTTTGCTGCAGAGCAGCCGTCTAAGTTCCCAAAGATGTGCTGCACTTGTGGTTTGCTTTTCATAAACTTTTTTGCCCAATAAATTCCTAAACAGCTTGTCTTTAATTTGGGTGTTGGAAAATGGAAAGAGCTTGTTTGTCTGCTTACTTTGCAAAATATGGCTTCTCTGAGAAATCTAAAATTTTGGACACTATTCAAACAAGTAAATTATTCTCTTTTAACTTCTGACTGTTTACCTCTTACCAGATTCCAGTTAAGATTATACAGAGAAGTTCAGCTGGTTAAATTTCTCTAAAAACAAAGTGCTGTGACATTAGCAAAGTATGTCCAAACCTTTGACTGGTACTGTACAGTCAGTCAGTCAAAGAGGGACATTGCCTAGTACTGGTTGGCTCCTGGGTCAAACATGTTTCCAATTGAAGGTTTAGCACTGAGGCGGTTACATAAAGACAGTAACCTCCCCGACAGTCTGCATGCATGTTTGCACACTCAGCTTCACACTGCTTGGAAACCCTACCCTGAGGAGCCTGTTGCACAAATGTGTGGGATGGAGCTGCATCAGGGCCCACTGGAGGTCGCGGGGCAGGAGGAGCCCCAGGCTCAGGGGCCGGGGGCCGGGGGTTGTTATAAAGCAGCACCGTGCGTCCGTCAGTCTTGGGTAGCGGCTGGAACATCCTGTCGAACAAAAATGGGGAAACATTTCCACCAGAACCCAACAGCAAAATACACGCGCATGCACACAGACCTGCCAGTAATTGCAGGAAAATATTGACAACTTTTAAAAAGTTAGACGATCAGTTCTATCCACTGCTAAACTGCCTTAACTTGGCAACCTTCTAGCTGCACTCTCCAGATTTACATCTTAGTGTTCTCTTAAGCCCAGAGGTACACAACTCTGGGTACACAGGTAAATATGACATTCCTAAGAAAGCTGTAAAAAAATGAAAATGACCCAACTCTCCGTTTGGGCTCAAACTTGTCGACACTCCCTAAAAACTTAGCAGACATAAAAGCATAATATACAAAGTACTAACACTCGCCAATGGAGGATCTACTTCGACCCGAAATAGAAAGAGAAAACAAAAACGGGAATGAAACTGAAGGATCATCCAGGCCCAAATTTAATAATACAGAAGAAATTCGGAGTGCAAAGTTGGACAGTTCAAACACCTTAGCTGTGTTTGAAATTGTCCACTCATTCACTCACTCCCTATTCCCTACATCATGTATATGATATAGTGCACTACATAGGGAATGACCAAAGGAGATTTCGGACACTACACCGGAATTTTCTGCACATGGTTGCGTCAGCAAATGCGCTGGATATTCCTGTGATGTAAGCAGACACGCCGAGCATCATGTAAACAAACCGGACACTTAAGCTGCTTTCACACCGGACGCGAAACGAATTTTTCGCACGACAGATTACATTCAAAGTCAATGCAAAGACGCGAATACATGCGAAACGCGCGTATTCGCTTTTTTGCATTGATTTTGAATGTAATCTGGCGTATGTAAAAATTCGCTTTTATTCCGTGTGAAAGCAGCTTCACAGGAACATTGGAGAATGTATTTCTGCAAGGCGGAGCCATCTCGCTCTTCACATTTTTCTTATGTGGAAAAACATGACCGCAGTGCATTGTGGTATACGGCACTACAATGTAGTGTACATCGCTTGCTCACTCGATTCTGCTGTGCATTATGGGTATTTAATAGTCCACTATATAGTGAATGAAAAGAATTCGAACACCACCACAAAATGGCGGACACACTATATAGTGCACTATATCCATGATAGGGGGCGATTTTGAACACAGCTCTTGTATAGCTGTACAGATTTTTTTCAGTAAATTGGCGACATACCAGTATTTCACCAAAAATGCATCCAGAATCAATAAAAGAACTAAAAAGCAGGCTGAATAAATACCTGTTGACCTTCATACGGACGGGTTTGGGTCGAGGCGGGGGATCAGGGGAATCCATGATCTCTTGCACCAGCCTGGGTGTCACCTTCTTGCTGGGCAGAAACACGTCCGCCTGATACCTGGATACGCGTCCTTCCAGGCCCACCAGATCAAACATGGACAAGTCACAGCACTGGGGGAGAGAGGTGGACCAGTGCATAACAGGACAATAATACAATTATACATAAAGCAAAACCTCATATATTACATTTCAGCCAGTAACCGTTTGTTTCGCTACTTTGGCTTTTCGCTATTATACTTTCGCTACTGCTCACAGTACTTTCGCTATAATGTCAAAGTCCATTCGCAACTATAATCAAACAAAGATCAGATCGAAGGTACCAGAGTAGTTCTCTAAAGCAAATCAGCCCTAACACATCAGCTTAAAAGTAATGAAGTGAGAATACTATGGGAGAGCTTCTGAGTGGGCTCTTTCAACAGGACTGAGCAAAAGTGAAGCCAAAAGTTGGATAACTGTACGGACTTGGGTGCAAGAGTGTTTGTTGCCGATTCGATCCTTGATTGATTGTCCATATGGAGTCAGATCTCGAAAAAAATATTCTCAGCTGTAATGCGAATGGTTTTTAGAAAGTTTTACTACTGATTCTTACGTAAAATTTAGGTTTTTAACTTGCATTTATCTATAGTAGCGCACGGACTTGGACATAGTAGCGAAAGTACAGTAGCGAAAAGCGAAAGTAGCAAAGCCACCGTAAACCCCTCAGTCATTTTTAAATTTTCATATCAGCAGATGCAGAAATAACACCTGCAACTAACTGCAAATGTCTTGAAACATACGTATCAATGAAAGGAGAGAAACCATGTCGTGTGACATAAGCTCAAATCTGGATTGGGACCTTTTTTTTTTTTTTGGAAAACCTCGTTTGCGATGTCATTTATCGATGGAAAAATTTAAAATGAACAGTTTTAAATGGCAATTTTTATTTCTTAAATTTCTCAAAAATGAAAGGTACCCCAAATAAGTTCAAAATAAGGAAGTCATTTCTGTCTCCTGAAAAAGGTGCAAAATCTGTACCTGAGATTTTCATCTGACACTGACGATAAGCTGTTCTTCCCATGACGCATCAAGCAGGAAGACATCACACTGCACAGTCAGACCATAGTTCACAGCCTGGGCGTACGCTGGAGGCGCAGCGCTCACCTGGTAAGCAGGTTTCTCCAGAGCCTGCAGCACAGTGGAGGCGGTGCTGAAGGATATGGGCGCGGTGATGAAGGGCGAGTGAATGGGCCGGGGGTCGAACAGGTTGGGGTGGTTGCACACTTTCCGCAGCTGCATCAGGATGTTTATCACAGACATAAAGTGCCCACTGGCCAGAGTCTCCCGAGTCCTGCAGACAAACACACACAAACACATGGACACCAATCCACTGTTTCTGAAACAGGTGTTATCATTCACTTGTGGGAGGATTTCCTGGAGAAAGTCAATGTTTTAACCCTTAAGATGGTAAAACACTCGTGCTCGTTTAATTGGGCCACCCAAACCTTTTACGTTACAGCTTATGAATCTATTATGTCCAAATCTAGGGAGTCACATGAGTCTGATAATGAATGGATGCACACAAGGATTCACCCATGCATTTGGGATTTATACATAAATGACTCTCTGCAAAAAATGATTTTCAATGTAGACAAAAATATTTACTGTATACAATCATAAAAAAAATCCAAATATAAATGGATAAATAACAAAAAAAATTATTTTTGATGCACACACAAATGTGTTTTGTTTTAAATAGGTGTTATAGAAATTCACAAATACGTGCAATTAAAAGTAATTGTAATTTTCATCAAAAACGCAGTTGGCTGTTTATATGCATTTATATGCAAACTGATGAACTTGCATTTAAAACTCGTTTGGCATCTGTGAACTACACTGCATTTCTTAGTGGGTTTTTTGAGACTCCACTGACAACCATCATTCACAAATGCATATTTTCCTAAAACAGGGAGTCATCTGTAGCCAGTCGGATGTCTCTCCCCTCCGCACGACCCGCTCACTCACGAGGCTTGGGCCATGAAGTCGTCGTAGAGGAAGCGCTGTCTCTTGGAGAGGCGGCAGCGCACCACGTGCTCGTACTTCTTGGGCATCTGCTTTTCGACGTCTGCCTTTATCCTTCGCAGGAGAAAAGGCCGCAGGACCTGAAGGGGGCGAAGTTCACATGCTGAATAAATGCATTTCCTAAAACAGCTTTAGTCCTCGAGCAGCAGGGCTGGGACACGAGCTGCCTCGCGGTGCGCTACCTTGTGGAGCCTCTTGACCAGGCCCTCGTTGTACTCCTGACTGCCCTCGATCATGCCGGTGAGGGGGTTGGAGAACCACTCCTTGAATTCTCGGTGCGACTGGAAGACGTGCGGCATCAGGAAGTGCATGAGAGACCACAGCTCCATCAGACTGTTCTGCAGGGGCGTGCCCGTGAGCAGCAGACGCCTCTGACTGCGGGGAAGAGCAGACGGCCGAGAGGTTACCGCAGTCCGCCAAAGCACAAGATCAAATCCCGTAACATTTTTAACACCTCTGATTTGTACTGCATATCACTAAGAAGTGGGTATGTAACCCCTCAAACGCTAACTTTATTGTTAAATTCACCCTTCAGTAGGTTCTAGGGCAGAAAAGGCAGAAAAATAGGACAATGTCACATAAATATTCTGTATCTGCTGGTTGCAGCGCTTCACTGAAGCTACATCACACTTACATTGAGAGAAACATTCAAACCCACCACTCTACGTTTCTATGGCCACAACATTACATTATGTGGAAAATATCTAGATCTTATACATTACTTTATACACATTTCCCTGAAACTCAGCAGTACATAGTTGCGATTGTTGGAAACCTTGGGATCTCCACTAAAATTGAAAATAGGCCTTAAGTACCAGAGGTCTGAATACAGCAGCTGCATGACCTGATATACAGGTCTGTAGGTCTTATGGAGATAAACTATAATTAATAACCCGAGAAGGAAAGGAGAACACCTGCCCCACTTACTACAAACCCACAGAACTGTCTGTGGCTCACATTCAACCAACAAAAGCCTGTAACTGCACACAGTCTAAGTCTCCTTCAGTCTCCCTCAATGTGGAAATGCAGTGGAATAATTTTCAAGCAATGGTGTGAGCTCTAGGGGTGCAAACGTACAGGAATAAATGAATACTCGCCAAGTAAATCACAGCCAGTTACAGAAATTGATAATCACTAATTGATCGGCAGTCGTTCTGTAGTCCAGTATTTTTTCTACCCTCTGTTAACCCAGTAAGCTGTGTGTAATGCAGGCCTATATGTGTCATTTTAAAAGCCATCATGCTCGTTGCTTTTGTTTCAACCTCTTCAACTCAACTCCTGGTAATGCTGGCGTTACAGGATTTTCAGTTCAGTGCCCTCAGATAGAAATCCATCACCTTCAATGCACGATGGATCTCAACCTGTTCCTGTTTGAGATCACCTGATTACCAATCAAACAATTGATTTACAGAATTACCCAGACCAATACATACGCGCATAATGATTATGAAATTAATAAGGAAAAGACCGAGAGACCACCAATAGGCTACACTGAAAACATACAGCACATAAAATACATGCAATATTGTACGTCACTCTGTAACACTGATTGTCAAAGTAAAGTTTTTACACCACTCAAGTGTTGGCTTCAATCATTACTGACTGATATAGTCCCTTGTTAAACCGCACATACGTGAGAAGGCATAAGCTGTAAACAAATGTATGAGCTGTCAATGTCCATAGAGATCTTTCTGTTTTTTTTTCCCCCCAAAAGTAGCAGTAAATGCTCCCATTTCCAAAGTTGTTGCTAGCTTTCACTGATGTGCTGTGACGTTGCTCCCCCAACCCCCTACTCCTGCTGCCTTCTGACGATTGGATGATATGAAAATAGAAACCATCGCCCCAGACCACACCTGTGCTGACACCCAACCCACCAAAATCCGCTCAAGATTATTTGCCAACTGAAGGTTAAAGGCGCAAGATGTAAAACTATGACAACTGCGCATTCCCAATTCCAGCAAAACCCCTAGCATTTGAGCGGGGTGCCAAACATGTAACAGTTACACCCAGCTCAGGGTGGATTCTGCAGCTTCAGTCACTTTTCCTCACTAGCGCTCAGCTGTTTTAGCTGTGGTGCTAAGAAAGTGCCATTAAACTGTAAATCTTCAAATGATGCATTTTTCCCTCAATGTTAATAAAAGCATAAGCCAAATAGTGCAAAGCACCACATAACACTCCCTGAGAAAATCTGCTTTTCAAATGTCAATAACATCACATGTCCACATATGAGAGATTACAGTAATTATATTTCAGGCTTTTTCATCTTAAATATTAATAATTATATATCTCTAACCTGTTGAAGTTGAGTAAACTCTGCCAACGCTGTGATTTGAAGTTCTTGATGTTTTGGGCCTCGTCCAGAATAAGGTATCGCCATGACTTCCTCCGAAAGGCCTGGTGATCTTGTAATACCAATTTATAAGAGGTGATGCACACATGGAATGCATTGGGCTTTGTCCAACCCTACAAGAACAGGAAAGAGCACACATTAAAATGTCACCACATTATTTCATCCTTTTAAACATGCACTAGGCCCATGCGTTCATTCTGGATTCTGAAGACATTTGGGTGCGACCGATTAATGAACACAACCGGCCTCTTTTGGTGAGAACCTACAGATATGTACAAACAGAAATAATGCCAACATGTACTCTAATACTTTTAATTTAAAAAACTATTACGTATTTCAGTGGCTTTAAAAGGTGATTTGTGTTCCACAGTGACCACTATACTGGTCAACATCAAATGAGCATATTTTACTTAAATTCACTCAAACTGAAAATACAGGAAAAGAACCTATGGGACCATGAGTGCTTCCGAAAATAAATGAAGTCTACTGGGAAAAAAAGATAAAAAAGGAGGGATGGGAATGGGGAATAATCAAGAAAACTAGAAAAAAATGACAAATCTGACCCAACATGAAGCAGCACAGCAAGTTTGATGTTTCTAGCTGTGAAAAAGTATGAGTATGAGCAGCTTTAATAAATGGCCCATTAAAAGTTTATGGGGACAGAGAATGTGACAGATATTTAGGTAATCTCGACCTCTGACCACCAAAATCATCAGTTCATCCTTGAGTCAAAGTGGACATTTGGAATCACACAATTGCATGCGGCCTTGATATGTACTGGACACTGTAAGCTACTCTCCAAAGTAGTTCAATGTCTCGTTGTAGACAGTATGTGACAATCTGAAGCAATTCCATCCATGCATTTCGGAGATATCGCATTCACAAGATTGGGACAGACTGACGTACAGATGGACAACCCAAAAAGATAATAAAGATAATTTTATGTTTATATGTTTACAACTATTTATGCTGCTGTCTTGACCAGGACTCCCTGGAAGAGGAGATCTTGTATCTCAATGGGACCTTCCTGGCAAAGGATAAATAAAAATAAATAAATAAAATAAAATGCCTCCAGCCTTGACTGCTGCCGACCTAAGTCATGGGGGGGAGAAACTTATCTAAAGCCTGATTGAATGGCCAGCAATGCTTAAAGTGTGAGGTGTGCTTCTCAGGTGGGGCTTCAGACAGTGCCAAAGGAGGCAGAGATATCAATTCATTCCCAAACTTACATTTTCATCTTTTTTAATGAAAAGAAATGACATTTCATTCAAACGAGAACGTAAAACGCGAATGAAAATTAACCATTATTTCTAAGCAATGCACACCAATCCCAATATTTACAAACCCTGGCGCGCATACACACTAAGTGATGGTGCAAATTAACGTTAAATAGAATAAACCACTGAAATCCGATTAATAGTCGGAGAAAAAGGAAAGAAATCAGAAAAACTGACAGAACGCCAAAATAAATAAAACAGAAACCTCTATCTCAACTCTGGAGGAATTGTAAAAGATAAGGTTGAAGTTGACATACTATCTACCTACCCCTGACCGCTGCCTCCGTGGCGTTTGTGTTTTATCATTCCCCTCAATTTTTCCCGAAATAGATTGCCTCATACCTGTCTCTTCAGTTTCCGTTCCTTTTGGCTTCCGTAGTACGTGAGAATCTTGAAACTGGGACACCAGCGCTTCAGCTCCATCTCCCAGTTCAGCATCACACTGGTCGGTACAATGATCAGGTGAGGACCCCAGTTACCTGAGCGACAAAAAACGGAGAGGTGTTTTTCAGCTTTCTGAATGAGCAGCTTTTAGAAGGGCACTCCAACTGGTAAAAATAGAATCAATAACATAACTCTAGCCGAACAAATTTTACAGATGCGCAAAACACATTTATTTATTTTAGAGATGCACTGATGTAGATACTGGTATCGGTATCATGCACTGATACTACACTTATGCACTCTAATCATACTCATTATTATGCTCCGATACCCAAACCGGTGCCAACAGTGTTTAAACGGCAACCTAATCAAACATTTGAAATCTTACTAACCAATGTCAGTAAAACAGTTTTTTTCAAAACCAGTATTTCCTTGTGGTTTCGGTAAATTTCGAAGCATTTCATTTCGGTGCTCGATATCGGCAAGTACCCAAAGGTGAGTACGCCTTTAAGTAATATTTCTATGAGTTAATCCTCCAGCAGCCTGCATCTACCAATTCCCACAATAAATTTTCATGTGAATTAGATCCTATGGTTAGAAATTAGGGAGGCCAAAATAAACATTTAGAAAGCAGGGGTAGCTAGAAAAAAACCCTGAAAGCCACAGAGTTACAGAGATGGATTAACAGTGTTTCCTGGGTCAGCTCTTATTAAAATGAATCACAAATCACAAATCCAACATTAATCTTTGTTCAGCAAACAGCAGAATATACTTTGTCCCCAATAGAGGGAGGGGGGGAGGGGGCTCTGCCCTGCAGCCCACGCGTAAGACACAGGCACAGTCATACTTCTGTTGTAAAATAAAAACTGAAAGCATCAAACACATGTACCTTTCTCACAGGCCAGATGAGCCAACAGCGCAATGGTCTGGATGGTTTTCCCCAGCCCCATCTCATCAGCCAGGATCCCATTCAGCTTCTTCTCATACATGGTGACCAGCCAGTCCAGGCCGATGTGCTGGTACTCCCGCAGCGTGCCGTACAGGAGGAAGGGAATGGGAGTCTTCACCTGCAGCAACAGCCAATCACATTTAGCGACACGTTAAACAAGAATTATTGGCGCATACACTCGGCAAAATGCTTCAGCCAATCAACATACAATGCGAAAAGTGAGGGGCTTTCACTGCTTGGGACTTATACAGCATACAAGAAAATGTTGATCACTTAATTAATTAAATTATTTATTTATTAACCCTTTCAGCGCTGTGGGCAACTATAGTTGCCCAATGATGTAGGATATCAAAATCAGATGCTGTTGAAAACCTATCATGTGGCAACTTGTTTAAAAGAGCTCCCGCAGGGGAGCTCTTTTAAACAAGTTGCCACATGATAGGTTTTCAACAGCTCAGGTTTTCAACAGCTCAGGATAATTACATTTCTAATTCCTTGAAAACGTATTCGGTGCTCAAAGGGTTAACAAGGCCACTACGATTGGTAGGATTAAATTAAACAGTGAGCAATTGAGTTTGCCTCCGCTATTCTAGTGAATCTCATTGTAGGGTCCCACAGAGCCCATCATGATGTTTGGGACAATCCATTTTTTCTAACAAGCTCTGTATGCCACAGTTTTAGTAACAAAATATCAAAGTAAGCGCTAACAAGTAGACATGGTCAACAACATCCCCCGCCAAAATGTCTTCTTTAAAGATACTATGAACAGAGGCTCCCAGAAGTGCCACAAGGGCAATAACTGTGGGAAAAATAATAGTGTGCTTCTTATTTTCAAACTCCATCAGGGTCTTTATGGTCTTAAGCTACACACCAAATTTGGTTATCCTATCTGGAATATTTCCCGTGAAAAGTAGTTCCCCTTTACATATACCGTGAACAGAGTTGAAAAAAAAAGAATCAAGGGCAATAACTCCGGGAAAAATAATCACGCGTGTCTCATTTTCGAACTCGATCAAGGTGTTTATGGTCTTAAGCTACACACCAAATTTGGTTGTCCTATCTGGAATATTTCCCGTGAAAAGTTGTTCCCCTTACATATACCGTGAACAGAGGAAAAAAAAAAGTGAATCAAGGGCAATAACTCCGGGAAAAATAATCACGCGTGTCTCATTTTCGAACTCGATCAAGGTCTTTATGGTCTTAAGCTACACACCAAATTTGGTGATCCTATCGCGAATATTTCTTGTGAAAAGTTGTTCCCCTTTATCCCGGACGGACGGACGCACACACACACGCACGGACGGACGGACGGACGGACGGTCAAATCAATATTCCCCGGCCACTTCGTGTGGCGGGGGATAATTAATGGGGTCTAAGCAACATGATGCAATTATGCATTTTGCAGCTGTAAATACTGTACGCGCATTAGGTGAATTTTTGATATTTTCCAGTTCATGGCACATAACTATTCATGGTATTCCTCGCTCTGCAAGTTTAATGATGACCTGGCTGTGGCGGATGTCGGCCATCCTGTTTGTACCATCACCTTTTCCAAACACACTTCATTACAACGTTTGACTGAGACGCAGTATACAAGATGGTAACTTGATCACATAAGTGATTTAGGAGTTTACTATAGCGGCACCCATTGACAAATTTACACAAAATTTGTGTCCTAAAGATGTAAAATCTTAAGCCGCGTTTCCACCAAACGCGAAACGAAATTCCTCCTCGCTTAATTCGCAAGAGTTTGGCCGCGGGATCATTTTTATTTTTCTGCTCTGAAGATTTTCCGCCCTGTTCGCGTGAAGATCCCGTTCACTTCTGAGAGACTAACCTGGCAAAGGATTGACACGCAAATTCACATCGCTGAACAACAGCAATGCAAGTGGAGAATGTTTACATTCAAGGGGCGGCACTTCCTGCAATCTCCACATATCATCAACAATAGGGACGCTAATGTTGCAATGCTAACGTCACAAATATTTTACTTTATGAACATTGTGCCAACTTGAGCATAAAAATATTCACAAAACTGATTATGTTGACATGTCCGATGTTGAGCTAGACCACTATTTTTCCTGTGAAACTGTGATCCATAGGTTATTTGAATCTAGACAGCTAGGTAGCTAGCGTTCCCGTTATCTCAAGCAATGCAGCTTACTGTGGTATGAATATGAAGCCTGGTAGCCAAACTAGCCGACGTTGCTGCCAGTAGCAATGATGCTATTCAGAACACTGCGCAAATTTTTTGCGAAATAATATTCTGACAAGGAACAAAATGCGAATTTGGTGCATTCACGCCATTCATGCTGCGCCGCGTCTATCGCGTGATTCGCGTCGCCCGGCACGAGCCAGCGTCTTTTTGCGTGTATTCGCGTCTTCGCACTGACTTAGAATGTAACGGGTTGCGTAAAAATTCATTTCGCGTTCGGTGGAAACGCAGCATTAGGTTTTGTGATGATTGGGCATTGCATTCAGGAGTTATGCCACATTACATCAATTGAAGCCACGCCCATAATCCTAATCAGGACAAAAATAGGGTTTCAGCAGCTTGAAGCCAGAGTAACAGTAAGGTGCATTCCTACAGTGAACCTATGAGAGTAAACGGAAAAATGCAACACCCAAGTGTATTTAATGAGTCAAGAATACTGATCACATTATCATCACATTATGTTATGTAAATCTGTGTCTTGTCTTTCCCAAACACTATGACTGGCACGGTAAAATGAGTGAGCAGGAAGTGACCTGTGTGGTGGCGAGTGTGTAGCCCTTGGGCTGCAGGCTCTCAGCAGTGGCTGCGATGTGGCTGATCTCCTTGGGCTGAGGGGTCCCAGAGCCTGGGGGACTGCCTTCTCCTCCCTTCAGCAGGATCTCCATCCCCTCCTCACCTTCCTCATCGCTTTCAACTGCCTCTGACTCAACTAAGGGGAGACATGATAGAAAAAGGAAGACGGGTTAAAGCCGAATGACATTTGGTAAAATTCTAGGCGTTAAATTAATTTCTTTAAAACAAACCAGGACCATACAAGTGTGAAAATGGACAGAAATTAACACCGTAAGAGCATCCAGCCAGAGTAACCACTGTTAAATAAATGTTTAATTCAGATACAGGCCACCATTTTGACAGGCAGATAACTTATTAGTGCTCTATTTTCTGAGATTAGCAGAAGGTAGCCGTTAAAATAACAGTCCATGAGAATTCCAAAGTTCTTACCAGAGGAGCTGCTTCCTTCACTGCTGACATCTCCATCGCTGTCCTCCTCATCGTCCTCAGAGCTGATCGACTCCTCTTCAGAGGTGGAGGGGGACGCAGAGGCTGAAGGCATTTCAAAATCTTCGCTGTACGCTCCTTTATACCTCTCAAATAATTCTTCAAGACTCATTTCACCTGGAGAGAAACCAAAAAGTATGGTAATTTGTAAACACAGGAAGAAGGTGGTTGGTGGGCTCTTATTAGTCCGATGTTTTTAAGAGTGTCCTGGAGGCCATTTTCCCCAAACAGCCAAAGGAGCTTCTGGACACTTAACATAATGCTAATGGGTGATACTTATAAATAGTATGTATACGTTGCACAGACAAATCAAAAAATATACAGTCTTCATACAGTTTGCAATAAAATACAAGTCAAATTTAGAAATCAAAGCTTTCCGTTTTTATGTGCATTTTCCATACCGTTCAAACTTTTTCTGAGTTGGGGTGGTAAATGCAGCGCAGCTGTCAACTAGGGCAAGTGGGTCTACTTAATTGAGAGAAGTCATTCAGGATAATTATGTTCCGTCCCCCGATAGTATTTTTTTTAAAAAATACAGACATGACTCCAGCGCGATTGGTCCAAAGCAATCATTAATAACAAATTTTTGTGACGTTTTTCTTGGCTCCCAAAACAAAACCCCAAACTTCTCTTTCACTGATGTGCAATGAAACACTTCTGATGTCCCACGATAAGACGGACAGACTACCTTCTCTTGCCAGGTCACCGAGCTCCTCAGAGTGATCAGCATCCCCTTCAGCCACTTCCTGAGCGGCGATGGTCTCTTCCTCATCCTCAGCTATGAGAGACAGGGAGGGAGAGCAGAGATATTGTACCACTGCAGAACTGCATTAACACACTGGGCGCTGCACAAGTAACTTAAGCCAATGATTTCTGTCTAAAGCTGCTTTCACAACAGACGCAAAACATACTTTTCTCACAACAGGTTACATTCAAAGTCAATGCATAGACGCGAATACATGCATTTTGCGCATGTTCATGTCTTTGCATTGACTTTGAATGTACTCTGTCGCGTGAAAAATTCTTTCGCGTCCGGTGTGAAAGCAGCATAAAACTGGACATCTAGAGAATTTAATTACACAAAGGGGGCTGGAGTAAATACAATAATACATTTTTAAATCAAGTCATTTTTGCAATAGAAAAGTTATTCAACACCCATGTGAAACAACGCCAGCATATATTAGTTCCAACACCTCTAGCAGCAATCACTGAGGCCAAAGCAAAACAAAAGCGTTATTTCTCGCAAAGGCACAATCCGTAATGAACAAAAAAGCTCAAGCACGCTTGAGAAGCCACACAGATTTCTAGGGGAGGGCCTAAAAATATTGGTTGAGATAGAAAGCCGCCCTCGAGGGTAGGCCAGAGTTTCGCTGATCCTGGCAAGAAACGCGACGGCGAGACATGCATGTACGCTGGACCTGCCCATCTCAGTTCCTGAACAAGGGACATGAGGCAATATTTGGCATGGCTTCCTTAAGTTTAACAAGCAAATTTCTATCTTTCTTTTGCAGACCGAGAGCAGCATATTCGTAGTGGAAGACAAGGAAATGAATACCACATACCATCATCTTCATTGGCCGTGAACTCCTCATCCTCCTCAGTGCCAGACGAGGAACTTTCTGAAGAATCGTCGTCAGTTGGGACGCTCTGAAAAATCACAGATGGGGAAAGATGAATTTGAGCCAAAGTCATGTAACAAAGCAGTATGAAATCAGCAGTGACTCGCCTTTCCATCACTGTGTAAACATCCTCCTATCGCACCGCTCGAGCAGAGCTATGGGGCCCACCAGTTTCGTTTTTGAACAGCACTTTAAAGATTGCTCAACTTCCTCCAAACGCAGTAGGGATGTTCCTAAATCTGAATACTGTATTCAGTAAAGCACAAACAGAGCATCTTAATCGCATAATTGTTTTTCAAGAATCCTGAATTTCTTTAATATGACCCGCATCTTCAAGCCTATTCATGGGCAACAGATGCACACACAACCTAGAGCTGGGCCGTTAAGTTCTCAACAGGCCTGAAAATTCAAACCCGAATCGAGTGAGTTAAAGCGTAGCCCAGCTCATCCGGGATTATCATTTACAGTACTGAGCACAAGACAAACCAAAAATAAAAAGGAAAAACACCAGGAGTTGGTTAATGCTGGAAGAGGCTGCGCTATTTATGAAGGCAGTGGGTCAAATCGCATAATGCAATGAGGTGAATGAAAGCTAGCGAGAGGGAGAGGAGCGAGCACGCAGGAGTCCCACATGCTATTTTGCCAACTGTTTTTGAGTTAACAGACTTCGCGATTGAGAGCAGTAAAATAAATCAATATTTGCCAAAAGCACACAATTTGATTTTAATGTTTTATCAATCACTACCACACTGTCATAAAACTTTTCGTTAGAACAAGATACGACTTTTGCATTATTCTTGCATTATTATTGCCATATGTTCATCTCTCAGCAAAAGATACTTCTACTCCAACTCGAACATTTAAGGCTATTGAAAAATCACCTATATATAACTAAAATCATAGCCTTCAAACATGCTCAATAAAACATTTACCAAATAATGGCCAGCATGGTATCTTCTTCAGGCTAATGAGCACCTGGCCTATTCAGCCTGTATTCACTGCTAAACATTCAAAATTTAATAGTTAAACATAAATGAATAATTGCCCTAAATAAACGAGAGAAAAATAAAATTGCAGACGGTTATGTTCCGTTTTCTTAATCTCGACTGACTACCGTATAGTCATAGCAAAGGGCCTACAGGAGATGTTGGATGAGTAAAATAAATAGTTACATTAACACTAATAAAAGAAGTCTTGACAATTGACTGACTCCAAAATCAGCAATCAGCACAACGGACAGCGCCGAATGCTAACATATAATAGGGCAGATAATCCAAATATCCTACAATAAATACACACTTTCTGTTATACTCCAGCACAGCCTGAGGCCGACCAGACCAGTCCAATTAGCTTTAACCTGGCCCTACCAAACAGTCTTTTTTATACCATGGCACTCTCCCACAGAACTTTCTCTAAACAAAGTCCTCACTCTGTGAGAAAATTCACATTTTGCCCCTCGTTTTCATCCTAAATCTGTAGGGGTTATGTTTCATAACATTTTTAAAATCATGCCAATGAAAGTTTACATTGATTCTGGAATTAAAATTCAGGTTTTGAATGAAAACTATTAAATATTTTTTTATTACTTTTTTTTTTTTTTTTTTTCAAATTTGGCATCTCCAATCCCACCCGAATCTGGAACACCCAATCCGAGAACTATGTACAAGGCTCGTATACAACCCCTGTTGCCAGCTCAGGAGAGTGAAGACAGTTCGCGGCTCTCCTCCAAAGCACGCGCCTGTCAGCCCCTGCATCTTTACACTCATTGGTCGAAACTATCGCAAGTTCAGAATGCAGGCGGAGGATACCTGAACATGCACAAGCTTAGAATCTCTCTGACGAGTGCCCAGCTCACCAACAGGAGGCGCTTGAGCAACAAACAAGGCAACCATTTTTAATTTCCTTTCCCAGCAGTCCCTTCCCAATCTGCATTCCAACAGCGCTTTAGCCAATCGTGCGCTGTTCTGAAAAACCTGCCAACCACTGCTGGTTGGTACGACCAGGCATCGAACCGGCGCCGTAGTAGTCACTACTGCTCTGCAAATGCAGCGCTTTAACCAAGTGAGCTACCCCGGCAGCTACTACTATTACTATTGTTATTATATGGTAAAGGTACAAGGCCACTCTCAGTAGAGGGCAGCGCAGGTTAATGAGCTCCACCATTTTAGGGAGTAAACTGCCACTCAGAAGCAGCTTAACAAGTTGTTTAAGATGCAATAACATCCGTAATTCAACCTTTTTTTGAAACCACAAGAATTTTAAAAATACAGTGATTTGATTTTTGGATCATACCACCCAGCACCATCACAGCACAATATGGAACTGCTTAATGTGTTGCTAGTAAAGATATTGTTTAGAACAGGAGGAGAGAACACAGCCCAGGGTTAACATGTGTATAGTGGCGTTTCCCCATAGGTACCTCAGCCTGTGTGAGTGTGTGCAGCAGCTGGTCCAAAGGCAGGGAGCCCTCATGTCTGAGCATCTCGATTTCTCGTCTGTGCGCTTCGGCATCGTTTCCTTCCTGCTGTTCTTCAACTTCAATGGTCTCCTCATCATCCTCCTCCTCATATGCGGGTTCAAAGTCTCCATCTGCAGGAAGGAGGACATACCTGTAATCCAACAGCGTTTACCTGCTTTACAGTGCTGAGCACCCGAGAAGCCAAATAATTTTTTTCCCACGGTTCACAAGCTGTGGCCATAGTCTAAGCATCGCATATTGCAGTCATTCCCTCGATGACGTTTCGTAGAGACCCATGCACCTTACGCGCCGTGAGTCTTGCACGGTTCTGTGCTTATTACTGCCTAGCATCGCCAACACCAGATATCAGGCATCAGTGTTCATTTGGTAATAATGGCACAAAATTTTGGCAGCGTGCTGCTTTTGCCTGTCATAGTGCTTGCTATAATACAGGCCTACCAAAGAAAACGGCCAAGCTGAAACAAAAGTTTGTCAGATGTCTGCCTTTGTCAAATAACCAGCAACACAAAATCGGAAACATGCTACATTCCTGAAAACTTTGAACCACAACACTTTGAAGTCGATACATTGTCACCAGAACCAAACTCAGATGAATAAATAAATAATCGCACAGCCTGTAACAAACCCGGAGACGGAGCAAATGAGTTCTCAATTGTGTGTTGCTGGTTCTTTGAAAAAGGTACAGTGCTTCCCTCTAGGATCTTTTTCAGCAGCGGGGGCAAAGGCTCTTTTTGTACCCTGGAATGTGTGTGCGGGTGAATATCAATCATCAATTTAAAAAAAAAAGACGACTGCAAATCAAGCTTTAGAAGATATTTATCTATACCATTTATTTAATATATATTTGTACATATACTCATTTGTACATGTCTATTACAACATTTATTTGTGCATTTTATATTATATATGCATTTGTACATATTTTTAATTACTTGTACATATTTTATAACATATATTATAAAACATTTATTTTTACATTTTCAAAAAATATATTTGTACATATATTTAATTATTTATTTATCCTGGTTTCTGAAATAAGGATATGATGTTTACATGCACAAACGCAAAAACGGGATTCTCCAAAAACCTGATTATAACTGGGATACTGAGGTCCATGTTACTAAACGCACTCATAGAGAATACATTGCAAATGTTCACTTACTGTAACGTCAGCGGCATTGAGAATCTTCCTACAGTGGACGTGTCATATGAAAGTTAAAGCTCGCGACAAATGTAAAATTTACTCAACTCGTTTCATAACTTTCTTGTGGTATCACCAAGAGTGTAAGATTCTGTTTATCACATAACAGAATAGCATTATTTAATAGAAGACAAATGTAATTTCCGTGAGCACCTTAATAAAAATGTTAGTTAATTCGCAGGCATACTAGCATTGCGCCAACTCCATTACACTTACACTTGGTATTCAGTTTAGCTACATATTAACAGCGTGACGAAATGCAGAGCGGTTTTTTATCTAGTACTACAGCTATGTGATTAAGTTTAATGTATCTTAACGTTAACCATCCATAATAACATATACCTTTTTTCTTGTTCTTCAGCTCCAGCAACGTTAATGTAAGGTGGTCTAACCTCATTCGAAAATTCTGTAAAATGTCAAGAAAGTGCTCGCGCTGTTGTGGTTGTCATGACATCAGGAGTGTTTGACATTCTGGCAGTATTCCATTCGCTCACGCTCGTAGATTGAGAGGGAGACCATTCGTTCTGAGCCCACCGCTGTGGTCGACTGCAACTCAGAGTAAAAAAAAAAAAAATCCCATTCTGAAGTAGCGGCGGGAATAATTTAGCAGCAGCGGGGCGCCACTACTAAATGAATAAAGCGGAAACTGTGAGGTAGACATCTGACAAACTTTTTTTTTTTTTTTTTTTTTTTACAGCTTGGCAGTTTTCTTTGGTAGGCCTGTAATAGTTACTACGGCTTGGCGATATGGCCTAAAAATAAAATCTGCAAATTTTTCACGCCAAACCCGATACATGATCAATTAATTTTTGTCCATAAAAACAAAAGACTCATTCAAAATTTTCTTTATCTGAACAATAAAAATGATAAATAGAAGCATTTCCCTTCTGGGATTAATAAAGTGTAAACCTAATTTTCGCCACTCACATTTCACATTTTTTATATAACGCTACCTCTTTTGTAGACAAAATTAAACTTGTCATTTGCCTGCCATATAACAAGATCGAAAGCCCCTCATTCATGAGTTTTCATTTAGCATGAAAGAAATGCGTTTAATTTGTCTACAAAAGTGAGTTGTTCTGCAGGGATAAAAACTTTTTTTTTTCCCAGGAGTCAGCCTTTATTTATTTTATATTTATTGATATTACACACTTAAGGGAATGAAATGCCCAAAATCCTTTGGGGGACACTGTTCTCAAAGTGAAGGATTATGAGCTTTCGCATCTGGTGCCGCTGGTATTCCTGAACCAATCTTTGGTCATGAGGGACTGGGCCTTGGAGCCTCCCCGATTTATCATCACCCGTTTCACTTCACCTTATTATTGCAACTTGACGCATCATTATTAGTCCTACATTTCTGCAGTACCAACTCTTTTAGAGTCTGCTGCAGTCAGATTTGAGATGAGTGTATATTTTCTGAAACAAATGATTCTACAAGTTTAAGTGTCAAATAATGTGTACCTATGGTGTTTCCTATATAGTAGAGGTTCAACAGACTTTTCAAATTCTCTGCCGTGATTACTTGCATTTTCCACAATACGCCAACTTCTTCAGAACTGGTGTTGTAGTTTCAGACCCTGGTATTGTGTAAAATACCAGTCTCATGGGCTTTCCAATTCTGCGTGATTACATAAAAAGCATGTAGCATCAAAATTATTGTTTTAACCCTTTGTTGCATGACTCTTTCCCTCTTTGCCCATGAAGAGTGGTGGTTGGATTTGGTTACTTCAGTAACCACTATACAACAAAGGGTTGACTCTTAAAGGGATAGTTTACTTTTTTTGAAGTGGGGTTGTATGAGCTACAAATTGCCACTACTTACATTAGATGCAGTAGAAAGCTCTCTGATATCCTCCAGGTAGCCGCACCAGCGCATAGTGCTGGGTGGAAATTTAGGTGATACACTGTTGTGAACGGGACCAAGGAAACAGCGTATTTTTGCGGCCTAAAAGAGGTCCTACCTGAAAATAATACACCATTTCAATTGTACGCTATATTTTAAAAAATTACAGCGCTTTACCTGCTCGGGAAAAAAAAAAAAAAAAAAAAGTTGCTCTTGAACTAACCAACTGACATAGTCCTCCGCGCGGCGCATCGTAGTTAACTGCGCGCTGTAGCGATCAGCTTTTTGGGTCACAGTAAAGCTGCTTGCACACTGGACGCGAAACAAATTTTTTGCACGACAGATTACATTCAAAGTCAATGAGAAGATGCGAATAATATTTGCGTCTTCGCATTGACTTTGAATGTAGCCTAAACTGTCTTGCGAAAAATTTAGTCTAGTGTGCAACCGGCTTAAATGCGGTTGCGAGGTCGGACGGTCGTTAAACTAGTGCAAATATTTCGAAAATGGTCCGTGTGTGTTGCTTTCCTGGATGTGAAAGCAAAGCTGTATCCTGGTGCACTTACAGCTTCCACCACATTCCTCTGTGGAATATTGGACTTGCGGCTGTGGCTAGTAGCCTCAACACGGATATTAATACGCCACCCGTATCCCGAAAAGAACTCCATGTTTGCAATATTCATTTTTCCAAAGAGGATTTCGTTAGGCTACATTCAGGGAAATCTCAACGGTGGATGCTGAAGAGCACTGCTGTACCCATGCATCAGGTAAAAGGGTGAAACACCTGTGAAAAAAGTCCAATGTAACATTGCAGCACAAATTGATATCGCATGGGGTCTACGCAGCCACAGACTGTGTATCTGCTGTGCTGGTTATTATAGGGATTTTTTTTTTAATTTGAGGCGTAATTCTATGTCACTGAAATGCTATCTCTGCCACAAACCGCTCAGAGTCTGACCCAAACAGCTGATAGCTACAGCGCGCTGTAATTTTTTTTTTTAATATAGTGTAAATTGAAATGGTGTATTATTTTAAGGTAGGACCTCTTTTAGGCTGCAAAAATATGCCGTTTCCCTGGTCCCGTTCACAACAGTGTATCACCTAAATTTCCACCCAGCACTATGCGCTGGTGCGGCTACCTGGAGGAGATCAGAGAGCTTTCTACTGCATCTAATGTAAGTAGTGGCAATTTGTAGCTCATACAACCCCACTTCAAAAAAAGTGAACTATCCCTTTAACTCGAGAGGTGAAGGCCTGAGAACTTGAGTTTGAGAGCTACTGTTGGCTACATTAAGTAGCTACACCATAACGAGCATAATTATTTTTGCACGAAAACCTGTCTGCCCGAGTTACAGGAGAATCAAAAAAATAAAGAATAAGTGATTTACATGAGATGAAGGAGCACTTTGTGTTTGTCATTATTAGAGGCATCTAAAGACAGACTGCATTATGCCAATCACAACCCAGTGTGTCAAAAAACCAGGTCCTGTAAACCAGAAAGATCAACTGAAGACGACACTTAAAATCTCATCAAATTTTGGGTAAGCACAAATCCCTGTACAGACACATTAATAAGTGACCTGGGAGTAAAGGTAAAAGCAGTGCACTACACCTCCATCCTAACAGACCGGGATTATGAGGTTTCCCGTGGAATTGTTAACATTAGTGGACTAAATTATAGAAAGCAGAAGACACAACTGATCAGAAAAAACGGAACTCTCTGGAATGACACTGCTGTACAGCAGTCTTGCTTAGACAGAAAGGTTAAGGGTAAAAGGGAAAAACTGCATAAAAGAAAAAAGAGTTAAGTAACTTTTGCCCACTGACCATCATCATCAGGGAGGTGTTGCTGTGGACCTTTGGGGAGAGAGCTTGCTGCTTCAGCGCTGGTCTGAGGGGCGGCTACAGGTGGAGCAGCAACATTCGCCTCACTTAAGGACTGGCTGAGGAGATCAGAGTAGCGTTCTGTCTGTCCCACAATGTAGTCCAACTGCAGATCTAGAGCCTTCTTACGCTTCTCCTCAAGACGGGACTGCTGCTTAAACTGCACCACCTACACCAGAGGCGAAAACCACATGTTCAGCGGTAATTCAATGCAACCATGTGGATGAAGTGGAAAGCACCATCAATGTTGTTGTTTTTTTTTTGTTTTTAAACTAAAACTCAAAATTTTCACACAAGTTTTTCCCTATAGAAGGTCCAAAGTGAGAAAAGGTATTTTTTCAATATTATAGGACAATGTCTCATATTCTAAAACAGCTGGCTGCAACACTTCACTGAAGCCACACCACACATTTTTATGGATGCTGCATTAAATCAAATAGATGATATTGAGATCTTGTTCATTATTTTATACACATTTCCCTGTAACTCAGCAGGGCATATCTGGGATCACTGGAAACCTTCAAGATCTCCACTAGAATTTAAAATAGGCCTGAAGGTCCACAGGTTTGAATACAGCAGATGCATCTGACAAACTCATATATGGGTCTGTAAGTTTTATCAGGTTAATTAAAATTGAAAACCCTCAGGCAAATCCTGAAAAACTCATGTAAGGATCACACACCATCCGCTAACAGTCTCTGGACAATTTCAAAGGGCACTTCTATTTATCAACGATTAAGCCCATCAACCTTCAAAAATACAGAAAACATCCAGGTTACAGCATTGTCTTCAGAATAGTTTTCAATGGGAACATGTACAAAGAAGGTACGTGCAACAGGAAACAGCACTTCTTAAACAATGCCCCTCCCTAGGTTCAAGTGAGCACTTCGACTGGTCACTCAAAACTTAATTTTTGTTCTCCTGAGCCACTGAGAGGTGGATTTTCTCTTGTGGGTTAAATTGCTGTCTTGCTGCATAATCCAAGTATGTTTGCGCATCAGATCACAGACCGATGGCCAAACATGCTCCTTCAGGATTTTCAGGCAGGAAGCAGAATACAGGTTTCTGTCAAAGAGGGAAGGTCGACCAGGCCCTGAGGCGCCAAGCATCTCCACACAGTCACATTACCACAACTGTTTAACCTTTTGGTATGATGCCAATACAGTGGAACACTGCGTTAGCCTTATGCAAGATGCATCGAGACCCATATCTTCAGTTTTGACTCATTAGTTCACAGAATACTATCCAAGAAGGCTTAGGGTCATACAGTATCATGGTGCACTTTTGGCAAATGTGAGATGAGCCTTTACATTCACCCTGATGAGCAGTAATTTTCGCCTTGCAACCGTCTTGTGGAGATAAATTTTTGCCCAGTCTCAGGAATGGTAGAATCATGAACACTGAATTTATCAGAGGGAGGCGAATCCAAAAGTTCCTGGATTATTCATCTAGATTGTTTTGCGACTTCTCAAATGCGTCATCAATACACTCTTAGAGGAATTTTTGAGGTAAATAATAGCTCTCACTGTTAAGCTGAACCCCTCGAGCCCAAGAAATGGTTTTGTAACCCTTTCCAAACTGATACATCAGCTTTTTCATCTGTTCCATAATTGCTTTTGATTGCAGCACAGGGTTAGACCTTTCAGCCAGCTCCACTCTGGAAAGGTAGTGCTTTAATGATGTTTAGCTTCTACAGGGCTAGCAATAAGCAAGCTAGGGTGTTCCATCTATTTTCACCAAATGAAAACCTACGATGTCATGAAATATTATTTGCCCCTACTGATTTTGTCCATTTTTTCATATTTGCCACCCTCACCCCCCCATGAGTTCGCCAAGAAATTGATCAGAAAAGTTATGGTAAAACTGCGTGTATAAACTGAGCTTCATGATTAAAGCAATCCACTGCACAATTTCTTTTATGAAATATACACGGACAGCACGGCTCTGGCGTTAAGTGTGATTACACAGCAAGACGGCACAATTAATGATTCCAATGAAGCCTGACAGCAAAGCCAACACCACTCCTCTTTAAGCATCTGTGGCATTAAAGACAATATCTGAATAGAAATTTAAATGGTTAACTTCAGATGGTTTCAGAAGTATTTTAGCCAATTAGCAGTTTCATTTTATTTTCATTGCCAGAATGTCTTCATGTTACTATGGTTTCCCCCCACCCCATTTCCCATTTTATTTCTCACTGACAAAAAAGCTGTTTGCAAGTGCCATGTGAAAGTGAAAAATTCAAAAATACACCAGAAAATTAAATACATGTCAGACAAACAGCATCACAGTGAACGGCACGGTTGTATGTTACCTTCTCCACACTGCTCCAAAAAGCCCGCACTTCTTTGGCGATTGAGGAGGCCACACGCCGTAGCTTAGCCTGCTCCTCTCGCTTGGCCTTCTCCTCTTTCTGCCTCTGTTCCTCATGGTGCCGCATCACCATCCGCACAACCTGCAATACGAACAATTATGCTGCGCTACTGCAGAACATTCCCCATCACTCACTGAAAACACTTTCGCCTTCAACCTAGAAGATGGATTGGTAGGATTCAAAGGACAAAAAAATAAAGGTAGTCTTTGAGTGACAACTGCAGTTGAGTGTTTGGAGGAGCGACAGAAAATATGCTGGATGGAAGGTGCTAGGATGTAGAGAAGCAACACTTTCCAAGGGGCTACACACTGGTGCACAGTTCAGTATTCTTTTCCATAACATTTCATAACAGCATAGTTTTCTTCCACATACAGGCCACCCTTGCCATCTTGTTTCATCAAAGCCAATAATAAATGAAAGAGCACCATTCAAAATGGACTCTGTGTCTGTACCAGAGCACTGCACAGGTGCATTCTCATGCACCCACCCGCACCCACAGGAATTTGCCCACACCCGCACCCGCAGTTGTACACCCACACCCGTGCCCGCAGGCAAAATCTGCACACACACCCGCATGGCTGCCTGCAAGCTGCCCGCGGGTGCGGGTGTGACTGCCCCGCGCAGTGCTCTGGTCTGTACCATATACTTCTTAAGGCACATAGCCCACTCCTGTGCATGTAACAATGTGGTTAGTAGATCAATGCATTAAAGAGATAGACAAGGAACAACACAACCAGGTAAGCGCAGTTTAGTAAAGTAAAGCAGCCAAAACTTGCAATGCATTGAAAGTTTTTCCAACCATCTGCTACCACAGGAAAAACTGCATATTGCAGGCTATATGAATGTTCTCTACCTAAGGCGAGTGTCCCAGTCTGTGATGACATAGGCCAACCCACAGACGCACGAAAGGGGATATTGTGGCATCCAACAGGGGACAGGGCATCATTGAGTTCGGGCCAAAATCATGCAACAAGAAAGCTTGCCATAACCCCAGACAGCAGATGTCATATAACGAGGTATGACATGCATGCACTGTAATTTTTGTCATAAATACAATGTATTAACAATAATTCATTCCGCCACCATCATACACGCACTGGCATTCTGAAATTATGAATAACAGCACTCCAATTTGAATTAATATTTTTAATATTGGCACAACAAATATTTAGAGCAAAATGCTCATCTTTAGCCTGTATTCTGACAGCACTGCACAGAGTTTTGCTGAGCTATGGCTATTTTCAGATCTCTGACATCTGCAGTGGTGTTGGCCACATTGTCCTTTGTGATGCTGTCAATTTTTTTTTTCTCCATTACCCATGCTTGCATCCCCCTTTGGAGTGCTCTGGCAAGTACCTCAGCAGTTTGACTTTCTGGGATGACACTAGTATCCAGGCATTTAAATTTTAATACCCAGTTCTGTTCTTTGGTATTTTTTATTTACTGTTGATTTGTTTGTAAGAAGCTTACGTGACTTCATGTTTTGAATTAGTATAGTATAATATGAGAAATTAATTTGGTAGAAATGACATCCTCAAATTATGTTTTATTTATTTGTGTGTGGATATGTGAAATTAATGTTGATGATGATGGTAGGGCTTCTTACTGGTGTGTATGTGTGCGCATGTAAGATATGCTTATTGGAGGCTGTTTTTAGAGGTTGCACAAGTATATCTCGTTGCACTGTTTTTTTTTAAACTGCATAATGGCAATAAAATGATTTGAAAACAACGAGTAGAAAAGACATCACCAAAACAATGTGCCTCAATACCACAACTTCTCTTCCGGAATCCATTTCTATCTAACTAGCTTCTAGAATTTGGTGTACCGCAAGGCTCAATTCTAGGACCTCTTTTATTTAGTTTATCGGTCAATGACCTGCAACTTGTATGCCTTGATGTTGAAAACCAAATGTGTGCAGATGACAGTCATTTTTGCACATTATAAAGACATGAAGTGGCAGGCAAATTAACATCAACAAAGGGCAAAATTTCTGTCTGGCTCACAGTCTTGCCAGACACTTAATGCAAATAAAACTGCCTTTTTTGTACTTTTATTCATTTAAGACAAACAGAAGCCACACTGATATCATTGAGAAGGGTGGAAGGATTCAGACCATTTCAAATCTTATATATCTGGGAATTTTAACTGACTCACATCTGTCTTTTAAGAACAAGTGAAGCAGATTTGTAACACTGTGAAATTTAATCTAAGAAACTTGAGGTTTATCTGAAACCAGTAACCCTTAGATGCAGCCAAGCCATACATGTACTGTATGATTTTTTTTCACACATTTCATACTGAATCACGAGCTGGAAAAATGCTTGCTCTACTGCAAACACTTTACAAACACTCAAGGCACTGCGCAAGAGGTCATTTACAAACACTCAAGGCACTGGACAAAAAGCAATTAAGTTACCATCATTGTTACATCATCTAGAGGTATAACTTTCTGACCTTTGATAGCTTTGTGTCTCTTGCTGATGCTAGGTGAGTCTACAAAGTGATTCATGATCTGGCTCCTCCCCCATTAAAAAGGTTCACATCACTGCTCAGATAATGGGAGGACAACTAGGATGACAAATAGAGGTGACTGCGTGATACTGCACAGATCTAACTTTTTGATTGCACAAGGCTTTACAAGACCCTAACCCAAATCTGAAGTTGCCTGGATAGAAACTCTACGAGGAGTTTGTTTAAATATGAGCCCACCAAATATTAATGATTTTTCAAAATTTTTCTTGTGGAATTTAGGGTCAGACTCAGAGACTTTTTTGTTCATTCTGGTATGATACATCACTCAGCAAAGGTTTTGTGACTGAAGATTAAACATATTTCTGCCAATTTTCCTTTGACTTTTGAAAATTCTAGGTGGCGCTACAGAGCCATTTTGATGTGTCGATTTGGATAAGCAAGAAAATATCAAATTTTTCCCAAGGTCCACGGCATGTGCCAATTTTGATGACTTTCCGCCCATAGGAAAGGTGATTTTCATTTGGGAATAATAAAAATAATAATAATAATAATAATAATAAAAACACTACAGTTACGATAGGGTCCTCGCACCCTCGGTGCTCAGGCCCCAACTAGCTTATAGCCAACTCTGGTAGAGCTAAGAAGCTATGAACTATCCCTGTCAAATAAACAAACAAATAAATTTGCAGATAGAATATTACACTTATTCCTGTAACTGGTCCCAACCCGGGGATCAAAGTCATGTGTCAATGTTTTGCAAGGATTTTGCAGGGAGCTTGAAATATTCATTTTAAGATTATTTTTTTTGGGAATTTTTTCCTTTATTTGACAGTTATACAGTGTAGAGAGACAGGAAGGTTGGGATAAGAATGGGGGAAGACATGCAGCAAATGACCTGAGCCGGAATCGAACCCAGGTCGCTGCGGGAAGGACACAGCCTTTATGGTGCGCGCGCTTAGACCGATGAACCACCAGGGCGCCGAAATATTCATTTTCATCATTCCTAAAAATATTGAACTTGCCCCACTTCACACCACTGCCAAATGCTGAGACACGTGGACCAATCCAGCAGCTCATCATATTGCAAGAAGTTTTAGAATATTGTTCCCCCTCTAAAATACATCATATGATGGAAAATTTCAAAACAGGCAGAAAAAAAAACGAACAAGCAATTCAAAGTTGTTTTTCCTCAAAATTTCATTATGCAAACTGCATGAGTGCAGAGAGGAAGAAGAACACCCTTTTTGAGGAGAAAACAAAAGAATGGTGAACCAGTGTTCCACCTCCTCAGTCTAATTCATGAGCACATTCTGGCCTCTTACCTTGCGAGCCACACCTCTCTTCCACCGTCTCTCCTGGGCAAAGTCAGCAGAGAGCCACTGCATCTCCTCACAAAGGTAATCCCAGTGCACCTTGGCCCGGCCTGGCTCTGCCACACGAGAGAGACGCTTCAACGACCAGAAGCCCTCTCGCTTCAGCGCCAAAGAGCGGTGCTCGATCTCCGCCTCCTATCAACGCAGAGAGAGCAGGCATGATCGTACAACACTCATTTTCATTTCAAATACAGTACTGTGAAAGTATTAGCTCCTTCCTGAATTTGTCTGTTCCTGCATATCTGTCAAACTTAATTGTTTCAGAACATCAACAAAAATTTAATGAAGGACAAAGACAAGCTGCGTGAACCAAACCCCATTTCCAAAAAGGTTGGGACATTGCATGAAATGTTAATAAAAACAGAATGCAATGATTTTCAAATCATTTCAACTTCATATTTATTTGAAAATAGTACATAGACATATCAGATGCTGAAATAGATTTTTTTTGTTTTTCGGAAAATATTGGCTCATTTTGAATTTGATGCCAGCAACATGTTTCAACAAAGTTGGCACAGGGGCATGTTTGCCACTGTGTTGCATCACGTCTTCTTCAATCAACACTCTGTAAGCGTATGGGAAGTAAGGAGACCAACTCCTGCAGTTTTAAAAGCTAATTTTTTTCCATTCTTGCTTTATGTACAATTTCAGCTGCTCAATACTTTGCAGCCTCCTTTGTCATATTTTTTGTTTCATAATGCGCCAAATATTGTCAGTGGACGACAGGTTTGGACGGCAGGCAGACTACTTTAGCTCCCAGACTCTTTTACTACAGGGCCATATTGTTGTAACACACACAGAGTATGGTGTTTGGCATAGTGTTGCTGAAATGAGCAAGGCCTTCCCTTAAAAAAGGCATCTCAATGGCAGTATATGTTGCACCAAAACCAGTATACATCGTTCGCCATCAATGGTGTCCTTCATGGATGCGCAAGTTACCCATGCCGTGGGTACAAATGCACTCCCATACCATCATGGATGCTTGCTTTTGAATTGTTTGCTGTTAACAAGCCAGATGGTTTCTCTCCTCTTAAGTCCACAGGATGTGGCATCCATGATTTACAAAAAGAATTTCACATTTTGATTAGTCAAACCACAGGGCAGTTTTCCACTTCGCCTCAGTACATTTTAAAGGAGCTCAGGCCAAGGGAGGAAAGCAGTGTTTCTAGATCTTGTATATAAATGGTTTAATCCCTACATGGCAGAGTTTTAACTTGCATTTGTGGATGCAGTGACTAACTGTGTTCAATAACAATCTTTTAAAGAGGTGTTCCTGAGTCCATGCAGTGATTTCCAGAATCACGTAGTGGCCTTGTCCCATGCGTACAGAGATTTTTCTGGATTCTCAGAATATTTTAATGATATAGATAAAATAGATAGACCATAGATGAAATTGCAAAGAATTTGGAGATTTTAAGTTGAAAAAGTTGTTCTTAAATCTTTGAACCATTTCCCAATGCAGTCTTTCATACAGAGGTTAAGCCCTCACCATAAGGGCATTTTTATGTTGGCTGCTGTGGCTGCCAAATACGAACTTCAACCAGAATGCCTCAAACACACTTTGATGTACTCATGGGTAGAAACATTCAAGCCGTTTCAGCTCCTTTGGTCAATTGGTTTTGGAGAAGAAGATTTTTAAGAGTATAAAACATAGAACGCAATGCTAAAGTACCCTCGGCCGTATGGCCATAAGACAAGGAATTACAACATATAAAGAGTTTTTTAATGCATGCCTGTGTAACACAATGTGTTTAATACTTCCGGGCTTGAGAGAAGTTTCAAGAGTGAAAAGGAAGACAGAGGTAATTTTCCAATTTCATCTAGGACCTGGCAGGTTATATGGAAAGTGTGGAACAGGACAGCTGGGACTTTACGTCGTTTGGCATTCAGAATATGAAGTCTGGCATGATGCGCAGTCATCAAAATGCAATGTTATGTTGAAGATGACTGAACAGTTAGGTTGATAATGTTGCTACATGAAATTGCTAGTAGAGAGTATTTAAAGTAGGTGAAGGCCATGTAGCTTCCATGTCCTCCAACTTGATTATCCAGTGGGTACACCTTATGAATTTGACATAGCTACACCAAAAAATGTCATGGTAGTGCAAAGGCATAATGAAAGTAACACTGTTCAGAAACAATGTGACCTTTTGACCCCATTAACCAGGTGAAGGTCATCCACCTTTCATGTTCTGCAAGCTGATTATCCAGAACATACACGCTGTAAATTTTACGCGGCTACAACAAAAATAGTGGATGTGATCAAGGAAACAGTGTTTACAAAGAATGTGACCTTTTGACCCCTTAAAGTAGGTCAAGGTTACCCATCTTCGAACTTGTCCAAGCTATATGTCCCAAGAACAGTCCCGGGAAATTTCATGACCCTGACATTAACAGGAAAGGAGTTATTGTCTACACAGACGGACGGACAGACGGACGCAAGGTCTTCACAATAACCGATGGCCATAATTTGGCCTTGGGTAATGATATGAAGGGGTGTGGCCTTTTGATAAAGGTAAAATCAAGGTCAAAATGGAACGAACACCAAAACCTGAAGTATATGTGTTGAGTTTTCATACTTAGTAAGTACATCTCACATTTCAGACAAATTGCTGCAGAAATTATTGAGAAATGAGATTAAATAGAATTTTCAAGATGGCTGCCACAGAGATCGTATCTGTAAATGGATTGGAACGCCTTGAACAAACTTTGGTCTCCTCATGGGTAGGAATATACACGACAAGTTTCAACTTCATGGGCACAGTATTTTCAGAGGGGAAAGCATTTACACACAGAGGATGACCGACAAGCACGCCACGAAACAAGCCCAGCGGACCTTCGGTCCAAGAGAGCTGAGAAGAGTGGTTAAAATGATCTTCAGTGTTCGGAAAAACTGATCTTCGGATACTAAACGTGGCGCAACCAGGTGTAATTATTTTTTCACATGGGTGATAAAGGTGTTCAATAACTTTTTCCTTCAATAAATGAAAATATCCTAAATAAATATTTTATATTTCAAAAATAAAATATTTTATTCTTTCTCATGTTCTCTGTCTCATATTGTATTTAGAATGGAGCATGTTGGATGGGGACAAATGGCTGACACAAATATGCAACAGGGGAAAATACTTTTTTAATGGACCTAAACATTTTCATTTTAGTCTCCATTCTTGTTTTGATACACGAGCACAACTGCTAACCATTGGAAATTTATCAAAAAGTTCATCAAATGTATCACTTACCTTCAACATATCCACATAATGCAAACACAGAAAAAAAAAAAATCATTCTATGATAGAGAAGCATTTGGACCCATTTTTTAAATTAACGTGTATAGTTTGTTCAACATTTCGGCGTCTCTTTCTGCTGAAGAGAGGAGCACAGAGACGCCTTCCCCCCACCTCCATATGAATCCCCTGCTCAGTATTAAGGCGATACTCACATGCTTGGCTAGCTCTGCAATGTCCGTGTGCCTATCCGCGCGAGAACGGGTAGGGCAGGCTGCATCTGAGTGTTGGAGCCAGCCCTGGCTCCGGGACGGTTGAGAAATGAATTTTCCGTGAGGTCCCCGCAGAGGAGCATAGGACCGGTCCATCTGGGCAGGCATCCAAGCAGATGACGAGGGTGCAGAAGGTAGAGGCGAGTTGGCCAACATCCGGTCTGCTATCCACTGAGACACCTTAATATCCAAAAAAATGAATAAATAAAAATGTTACACAGACATCAGCGGCTCATCAGATTTCAAAGAAAGCAAGGCCATTTTTTTTTGACAGCTGTGTAGAAGACTGACATTTAACACAGCTCCTTTCACACTCACACTCACACACAACTGTCCTCCTGACTTTCAAAGCACAAACGTATGCAACTAGCAATTTTTAATATCATTATTGTGCCCAGAATTCAATGGATTGATATTAGTGAACCTGTTGATGAGCGAAATATAAGCTTATAAGCACTCAGAGATGTACTCCACCGTCGCCAGAATGGCCAGAAGTTACCTGATGATGTCAGTTGCATCTGAGAGTGTTCTGGTAACCAAGCTGCCCTACAGACTGGATCCAGAGAATGTCAATATGCTGGTGTCCCTGAACATAACCTGCCTCGGTAAGCTCATTATTATAGCATAAAGTTTATTATTATTATTATTATTACCTGAAAATATACCAGAATACCATCATTTTACTATTATTATTATTACCATCACTATTAATCAAAAATAATCTCCTCATGTTGGCCATGATGCATTTTAATAAGGCGAGGCCTACTGGATTGGAAAAGCCTTATTCATATTTCTGTCCCCGCATCCATAGAGCTGACCGGAGTTGAATCGGACAAAATGTAGCTCAGAAAGCCCACAAGAGTGAAATTTTTTCGCCCTACCCACCATTATGAGGACTGACGTTGGTGGTTCATTGTTGAAATAATTGATATTTTATTCATTCAAGTGGCTCGAAGCTTAACAGGAAAGCAGGGCCTTTTTTCAAGCAATTATAGATAAAATTACACTGTATATGATGACCACCTACACTACAGGCCAAAAGTTTGGAAGCAAGCTCAAATTTCCACAAAAAAAGATCATAGTTTCATTGGCATACTTTGCAACAAAATAAACATGTCATGATTATTATATAAAGAGTCACTTACCAGAATACATTTTTACTAAAATTATCAGGCCTATATTACTAGGCCCATGGTCCTAGTGCCCGCCGGATCGCCGTTGGCATTCGGTTGGCTGTAAACCATGACATAAAGTGAATAATGCAAACTGTGATTTGTTTTTTACTTTTTCACTGAAGTTGTGACTCTTGCAAATCTTCTCAAGCCAAAAACTTAGGCCCTCCTTTCTTTCGTTAACATTTATTCAGCAATGGTCTGGTAACATCAATGTATACAGTACCTAAAGGTAAATAGAGGAAAATTGTGCACATCAATGAAAGAAACGTAATCATGCAGTAAATACATCCCAAAATCCATAGATTTCATAATGGTTTTTAAAAAAGGCGTTGTGAACAGAAACCTGAAGTTGCTTCCAAACTTCTGGCCTGTAGTGTCCGTAAAAAACAGTGTCACTATCTGCACCCGAAGAGATTGGGTATTTTTTTGCTTTTCAGACAGCTCCCTTAGGTTTGGTTACCGCAAGTGACCTTACAATGAATGATGATCATCATTTTGAAACATCTTTTACCTTCATGATACAGTGAAGTGATAAGATGACCGATAATACATTTTCTGATGGCTAAATAAACAAATGTCAAATATTTACAGTTCAAGCCCCTCAATGCCATTTTTAAATGTCCTGGTTACATTCAGTATTGTGCTGGATTCCAAAGGGCACCTCAAGCTCATGCACAATAAATTAGGCATAAATAAAGTGTATTCTTATTGCGAACCACATGGTAATGTAACTTATATTTGAAACGGCCAATCGATCACTTAATCCGCCATCTAGCCAGCCAACACAGGACTGCTTTTCATTGTGTTCCTTCGTAGGTTTATCCAGTGCATTGAATTAATACCCATTAGACATAGGCTAAACATAGACTTTGTTCATACTACAGCAACGGCAAATACAGCAGGCAAACAAAATGGAAAAACTTTCAAAATCAAGAAACAATAGCAGGTAAAAACAGTAAATTCAGATGCGTCGGTGACAACTCCAAGACCTGTAAATTCACCATGATTTCCCAGAAAACAATCAGGGAGCAATCTGGCTGTGTGACAAGTGATTAAAAGGACTGACAAATACATGTTACCATGCAACAACACAGATGGAAAGGCATTTAAAATACTGTGGATATAATGAGATTGTCACTACGAGCTTGGCAAGCACAGCAAATAAGCCATGGCTCCTCATGAAAACCACCAGTTACGTTCAGCAAACTTATCAGCCACAAAGTGTGAGCCAATGAAGCTCGAGTTTGTTGTAGTGTGGATTTATACATCTTCAGTGAGATTTACCTTGCGTTCGCTGATCACCTTCGGAAAAATCATAAAAATTAACAGTGAATAAATAAAAATTCCAAACTGTTTTCTTTAAGACAAATTCCTCAAAGATTTTTCTAAACCATGTCTTATGGGTTATGATGATCCTGGGCCATTTACAGGGCCTGCATAAGGCAAAGGTAGTGACCAGCAAAAAAAAAAAAACATACGTGAATGAACACCACTGTTAATACATTCTGATTAAAGCTGCTTTCATACCGGACACGGAACAAATTTTTCGCATGACAGATTACATTCAAAGTCAATGCAAAGACGCGAATTGACTTTGAATGTAATCTGTTGTGCGAAAAATTCGTTCCGCATCCTGTGTGAAAGCGGCTTAAGGCTATTACTAGGTATTTTGACTAGAACGACTTGGTTATCCAGAATGACTTGGTTATTCAGAATGGATGTCTCTCAAGGATAATGAATGATAATATTGATGCATTTCGCCAATTATACATTTGTAAAATTATTAATTTGACTGATTTATGAAAATCCCGCAGTGCCTGCACTACTGCTAGGAAACATTTGGGTTTAAAGGGTTAGTAAAGTTGACGTTTTGTACTTTTTTTTTTTTTTTACCGGTTCAGGCACCGTCTAAGGTCAAAGCACCGGTACCGTTTTAAAAGTATCGTTTAAGCACTGGTGTCCAAAAAACAAAAAAAATCCAAATGACACCCAGCCCTAGTACCAACAATTTTTTGCGAGCTGGTACTAAATAAGGACCAGAAGTATCTACCCTTGTGACAAAACTAGCCATGACGTACAGTGACTCTGTTTTGAATACAAATTGTGTGCTAAGAAACATGCATACCATCCATTATGTTAAACCACCTAAGAACCAAACATTCAAAGCCAATAGATGAACCATAGCAAGCATCCAACTTCAGTTCATGAAACACCATGAGTGTGACATCTGTTCAGCAAAAATCACAAGTAGTGCAACGAGCACTGTAGCTCACCTCAATAATTAAACTTTACTGACCAGATAGCTGCTTGCAAGAACAGTGTGAAATCCTAGAAACAACTTATAATGCATGGACCAACATAAATGCTGATGCTTCTGTTCATTTTCTTGGCATGGTCATCCGACTAAAGGCAGAAGTGTCACTGCTAATCAATACAGTGTTTCCCACAGAATTTTTGGAGGATATGGGGGCACAGTGTTTCCCACAGACCAGGAAGCAATGTGTGGATGGCAGACCAATGTCTGGGGGGATAATTCTCATTTTGTTGAGCGGGGGGCGGGCGGGGATGAGCAGATTCCGCATCTTCCAGTACCTTTCCCATTTTTCCTTTTTATTTATTTATTTATTTATTTTCCTAACTTGCGCATGTATGATCAACACGCACCAATCATGCATATTGAGACTATTGTGGGGGTAATTTACATTATAGCGGCCCACCATAATCTCGTCCATGCATGGGAAACACTGTAAAGCATTCCTATCATGATGGGAGAGGTCACTTCCAGGAATACAAAGGCCCGTGCCTCACAGGGAGCAGGGAATTACCAAGCAGTTTATGGAGTATGAAAATAATCGAAGCCCGTGCCACTGGCTTCACAGTCACCAGACCTCAAACCAACTGAACTCGTATGGGAGATTTTAGAACAATATGTGAGACAGCACTCTCCATCACCATCATTAAAACACCAAGTGAGGGAATATCACATGGAGGAAAAGCACTGGATCCTTCCAATAAAGTTTTACACTTGTAGACCATACCAAAGTATGTTAACTCTAATCTGGCGGCTTGTGAAAGCCCAATACCTTACGAAGACTGCTAATGTAGAATTTCCTTTGATTTGTCACCCGTCTGTATGCCTTGGGTCAAAGCTGCTTAGTGCCTAAATACCATATTTCTGCAGACTCTAAGCAGAAACACTGACAAATGGGAAAAAATTGCATTTTTAAGATGGCTTCCGTGGTGGCCAGATTTGAAAACTGATTCCAACAAACTCTGTTATCCTCATCGGCAGGAAGATGACAGTAAAGTTTCATCGGTCAGGTATTTTTGGAGGAGAAGAATTTTAAAGCTATTTTTGAAATTTAGGGGCGTGGGCCGACGCTAGTGTCAAAGCAAGGTCAAAACGCAACATACGGAAAACGTGGCACATGACTTGAGTCATGCTGCCAAGGTCCTGCATACCAAATCTCTGCTCAATCACGAGAAGAAATTATTGACAAATGGGTAAAAATGGTATTTTCAATATATAAGAAAACGGATTGCAATGATCTATACAAACTTAAGTCTCCTCATTAGCTGGAAGATGTCAGCCAATTTTCCGCTTCATTGGCCCAAAAGTTCTGGAGATGATGTTTAAGGACAACAACGAACAAAAACAGACGACAATAGATTTCCAGGTCATGACAAAAGCCCCCTGGACCTTTGGTGCAGGTGATCAAAAAATTAATGAGAAAAAATGGTGACAAAAGACTACTCTACATAAGCCAGGTGAATCACTTCAGGGCTGAGAGATATTTGAGAACTTAGAGCCAGCTCTTCAGCGCAATATAGCCTCCAGTTGATGTGTGAAAAACCACCAGCCCTTGATTTGAACAATGTAAGCAGTCTCCCCCTCTCTGCACCATTCCATTCACGGCCAACAACCTTGTGGAAACCACCTACGCTTTGGTGAATTCGCAACGAGTGAAGAGGCATATAGTGACATGAAAAGGCATTTGACCCCATATGATATCCTCCATTGTAACACATTTGTCACAGTAAAAGGTTTCAAATCTTCATACAAAATGCAATTTAAAAAATAAGCAGCACATGAGAGAATGCTTCATTGTTTTTAAAAGCCCCATGTTATGTAGTCCCTCAGCTGCCCCCCCAAAAAAAAAGTTTTTCCATTTGGAGATAATGGCTCTCTCACTTATTCATGGGAGTCCTAGAGCCTTCAAAATGGGATTGCATCCCGTTCCTAGAGGGCATATTTCAATAACTTTCTCATCTACTCTGGAATTTCTTTGATGCAGCAAAAACTGTCTGCTTGTTGAGACCTTTCAGACCAGACTTTACATTGCAGGAAAAGTTCAATTAAATAGATATTCTGATTAAAATGGACCAGCAGTAATCAAGCCTGGATGTGTCTGGGCCAATTTCAATCAAAAATTCAGTAAATTGGCTGAGTAACTATGGGGGAAAATACTTCACACAGGGCTGGATGGTGATGAATCATTTGCTTTATTTTTTTTTTTTTTTGGGATTTTCTCCTTTATTTGACAGTCACATAGCAGAGACAGGAAAGCTGGGGAGAAGAATGGCGGAAGACATGCGGCAGATGACCCGAGCCAGAATCGAACCTGGGACACCACAAGGACACAGCCTCTATGGTGTGCGCGCTTAGACCTATGAGCCACTGTGGCATCCCAATCATTTGCTTTATAAAAGGAAAAGTAATCATTTAAAAAAAATGCATTTTGTGTTTACTCAGGTGGTCACAATTTAAAATTTTGTCTGGAGATCAGAAAAAACTAGGTCTGACAAATGCACAAAGAAGAAATCAGATAAAAGGCCAAAGCATTCTCATGGCACTTTGCATGACCTCTTACCCTACATGAGGCATCATGGAAGTAGTGAGCCAACTTTCAGCTCGTCTACTGAAGTGCACAAGCCCATTCAAAATTCACAAAAAAAAAAAAAAAACCCTGTAAAAATTAGGACTCACCTTATTTTCAGCTGAAATAGGGGTGGAGAAGCCGGGGTCAGAGGCCTGCGATTTTCCTGCAAGTTCAGGTTCACTGTCGCTATTTTCACTTCTAGTTGTGCACTCTCTTTCTGGGGAGGGACACTGGGTACTAGATACAGAGGGCTGGGGGAGTGGAGATTGCTCGCTTTGCTCCTCCTCCAGAACATCCGAGAAAGACTGAGTGCTTTCACAGTCGTTGTTGGTCAAGGTGTGATACTCTTGGGTAGTGTGGACACTGCTTAAATCGCTCTCCCCCAATAGAGAGAGGGCATTCACTGACAAATTGGTGGTATCTGCAGCCATGGCGATGTCTTCATTTTGTGACACGGCACAAGTATTCGCGGGGAATTCTTTGGCCCCAGCACAGACCTCAAGAGCAGACTCACTTTGAGGCAGTCTCAGAGCAGTAGAGGCCACAGAGAGCTGGGTTTGCGGACTCTGTGCAGGGATTAGGCCAACAGACTGTGGTTCATTACAGGTAGATGGGCCTGCCTGCACTAAGTCACCACGCCGGAGAGGATCATCAGGCACTACGTCAGCGGGCGAAACAGATTTGGGAAGGCACCCATCAGAAACACTTCCAGAATCATAAACTGAGCTACTTATCACTGCGGTAGGTAAATGCAAAGCCTCGGCGTTACCTGACGACCGATCGGTGGAAGGGAGTCTGTCTATAAAGGGGTCAGCTATATTTAAGATGAGAAGCTTGGGATCAACGCCAGACGAAAGAACATTATCATGAGATACAGCCTCATTTGCGCCTTGGGTCATCTGAATGATGGAGGGTTTTGGAACAGAGGGGTCTGCAAGAGTGGGAAACCCACCATCTTGGTTATTTTCTTGGCACGAAACTGGGACCTCAACTTGAGACAGCCTGCTTTTCAAGGTGAACCCCAGCCCCTCCCCAGTCAATTCACAAGTACTACTTAGGAATTTAGTGGCCTCCGCAGACACGCTAACAATCGAGGATACACCAGCTCTACCTGCTGCTCCAGGTGGGCACGTATACCTCTCAGCTTGCGTTTCCGCTATTGTGACAGTACTAATAGGAGTCTCGCACGCTTCCATCATATTATCTAGGGAGGTCTGCTGAGTGTCATGAATTCTATGCAGCATGTCAAAGGAAGTATTAGAGTCTGTATGTGCAGTGGCTGTTTTGCATTGCATTCCACCTGCATTATATCCACTGCTTTTGTCCTCAACAGTTACGGGGAGGGTAGATTTATCTACGTATTCTTTGGTCTTTTTCTCAGCAGTCTGTCCATCACCTCCGATTGGCGGTCCCAAGGGAATCACAGCCTGTGTACACATGCCAGAGTCCGAGGAAATCTGAGCGACATTCATCTCTGTCATGTCCTCCAACAGCTCCGTTTTATTTTTGTTGGTTGTATCCAGTGGTTTCCCCTGACCATCATTTTTTGACACATGGTGGCTCAGGGGAGCAAGACCTCTGAAGACATTTTCTCTGACCTTCAGACGGTCAGCACTCAGAGAGCTGTTGTGATGCGGTGGACAGGGACTACTATCCACTTGGGCACATGAGTTATTGTGAGTGTTGCAGGTCTGACGGGGCACCAGCTGCTGAGCATAAAGCTGCTCCCCCCTCTGGATTTTCCCTGAATTTTCAGGAATCCTGCGAATATTCAGCTGGTGTTGAGTCGAGGGAAATGACTGCGCATTGGTGGCATGACCTTTTTGCCCGGTCCCCTGAAGACAATGAATCCTAGAATCAGGCGTTCCACCGAGAGGGTAATTTATTTTACTAATTTCTTCAGCAGTACTTAGGTGCTGCCCTTTTGCAGCTGTAGCAGCATCACTTTGCAAAGTCTTCTGGGAAACACAACTTTGTCTTACTTCTACTTCGGGACATTCTACACATTTTATAGCCTGTTTCGCCAACAGAGTCTCTGGAGATCCACTTGGACCACCAAGGTCAGAAACCACAGAAAGCTTTTGTTCTGACATAGTTGGCTCAACATTCTCAACTACAACAACATGCTCCTGTAGTACTGGCTCTGGCGCTTCACTGAGGTCTGACGCATGGAGCTGGACCGATATGGTGTTTTGGTTAGCAGGAGAGGACGTTCCGGTCTCCATGAGATTCTCCTGTCCAATATTACCGCTCTGGACTGATAAAACGGACTGATCCGTTTCATTCTCTGTACATATCCTGTCAGCCCCCATCGGCTGCGAGGGGTAACTAACACCTTGTTTTGCGCTAGACTCCCTCTCCCCCTCACTTGCTGCATCACCGGGGGAAGGATCTCCATTCCCCGGAAGTTCGTGCAGTTTAAAAGGGGCGTCTCCAGATTTTGGGGTCCCATGATGAATCCTTGCTTGCAGAGGTGAGGGAGACCCTTCCATACATAAGCCTTCGCTCTTTCGATGGTATGCAGGGCAGGAGGTAGGTCCCAGAAGTTCAGTCTCTGCGGCTTCAGCGAGCTGCTCAGATCCTTCCTGCACCCCCACTCCATCCACATCTCCACGTGCTGTCCTTTTCTCCCATTCATTGTAACCAAGAGAGCGCGTCCTAAAATTGAGTTCTGCACGTTTATACTGCAAGTTGTCAGGGTCGGACAGTTTATGAGTGAGGTTTTCAATGACTGGATCAAAGACATCTCCCTCTTTGAATTCAGACTGAGAAAAGGAGCTTGGAGTATTTGCCTGATGATGTGACGTGGTTTGGGAATGATCCATGTCTTTAAGTTCCTTGTTACGTGTATTTGTACCAAAGCTGACGGCCAGAGGCAAGCCAACAGAGCTACACTGGCCGAAATGGAGGGAGGCGGGTCCGTTCTCGCCCCCCTGGCCCGGCACCACTGTATCTGAAACTCTGTGCACTGCTCTCTCCGGTGCTGGGCTCTTCCGTCCTCTCCCGTCTTGTAATTCACCTTCTCGTTCTCCTGCAGAACGGTCCTGCAGGAGTTCGTATTGGTCTGAATGAGCAGATCCTCTCGTGGGCAAGTCTTTCTGCCTGCTGGAAAGGTCACTTCCGTCTGGCCTGTGTAATACTTTTGTTGCCTGCCCAGGGTCTGCGTGTGCGTCGCCAAATCTGCTTGGGAAAGGTTGCCCCGTCTGTGAATCAGCAGGGCTACTGGAGCTGTTGCACAAAGTGGCAGCCAATCTTTGAAGATTGTCAGCGTCAGTTTCCAATAAGAGGTCTTCTGTAATGCTTCCTTTAGTTCTGTTGTTTCTGTGACCCTCGGTGAGAGTCTGTTCCTTAGTATGAGTCTCTCTCTCTTGCAGGGACAAAATGCAGGTGGACAATGTTGTGGAGTGGGCAGCTGTGGCCGGCTGCAGGGCATGCTGGGATGACCCGGCCACATTCTGGGCAGCCAGGGGGTCCCCACCCAGCACAGCCACAGCCGTGGGGGGAGGCTTTTGTCCTGCCGCCTCCCCGAAACTTCCTCCTTCAGTCCTGTTGCCACAACTTACTGCACCTATAAAAAAAAAAAGAAAAAGGAAAAAAAGGTTCTCATATCTTGACCTACATTGAAGTGCAACAACGTATGCAGAATACAGCACCAATTATTCACTGAGACCAGTCTAGATCACCAAAATGCTAAACTTTAACTTTACAGATGCATAGAATTGGAGAAATTCTCAGATTTTCATTTTGTCCATGAAATGTGACTATATACCCGAATCAATCCATCAAAAGAGATCATTGCTGGCTGGTTAAGTTCTTGCATTATAAAATTACTTACTCAAAATGTTGAGTCTTCACAGTTTTGAGCGATTTTTTCTTTCTACTCAGCACAATATTTGACTTTATACCACAGGTCTGTTTAACCCTTTACTCCCTAGTAGCTATCTTAGACTGCTGCCCTAGCAGCCACTGACCCCTGGTGCCCCGAGACAATATGGCTACTAAAATACCACAACTGTAGTCGGGATTCGCCGGCAGAAGCTATGTGTTTATCACGCCTGTATTCGGGACTCGCCTGCACAGCGACCTAAATTATCACGACTGTAGGCGGTATCAGGGAGTAAAGGGTTAATGCTCAATTGTGACAGGTTGACAAAATAAGGTGTGCACTGTTCCCAATACATATTAATATCTTTAGCGAATACGAAAAATTAGAGAAGGTACAAAGCGACAACGACTGTACGAGTACAGCTCTGTTGCCGCGGAATTAGAAACTTTTGCATAACAAGGAAACAAAATGGAACCAATGACTGTATTCTTGCACATTGCAACAGAACTTTCCATCTTTTGAAGCCTCACAGTGGAGGAAGAAAATAGCCTACATATAAAGGTAGTTTTTGGACAAAAACTCCGAAAATTATTTCTTTACAGCGAACATGTTTGTGTGGTATCCGTGGTACAATTGCAATAAAAAACACGCCAGTCATTCTTCTAAAATAGTTGCACACCTTAGTTTACACTCCCACATAAAAACATAGTTATCCCTACCAGCCCTCGGTGTTCTCCGGCAGGAGCATTGAAAAAGGTTAATGCTTCCAAAATCAACTTAATATGCCTTTACATTTTTAGACACAGTCTTCATCGTAATGAGGCGTACTTTAATCATAACTTAAAACTTTCTTCAATGTTTTATCGATGTTACGATGGGACTTGGGCTACCGGAGCAGGCTATTTTATCTGGGAGGGAATCAGGGAAATAATTTTTTTTCCCCCCCCTCAAGCTCTTTTCCATTTCTTTAATAAATTTCGGGGGCTCTTTTTTTCCCCCATTTTTAGGGCTACTGTTTCCCCACTACATTCAAATTCAATTTTGGGGTAACATCACGAGAAATAAAAAAAAAAAAAAAAAAAAAAAACACCACCTCTCAGCTTGCTAACAGCAACTTAACAGCCACTGCCAGGAATCTTAAAATTAGCTTTAGCTGGACTTCCAGCAGAACTATGATCCGCAGCACACCGCAAAATCTAAACAAAAATGGCTCCCAACCGCACATTATGATTTTGCCACGTCATCGCTGTTCCCTGACCTAAAGCAGCGTTCGTCCTTAACGCTGGTCCGTCCGCCAAGTTGGCTTGGTGGGCCGACATCATTTTTTACCCGCAAAATTGGCTCCAGTGCAGTAAAACAACAAATTCTGCGTCGAGCTCAGGTAGCTGTCCGCCATTATGGTTACTGGCACCACCTCCGGTAAAGCCAGGCAGCTTACTTTGTTTTTACACCACAGTGAAGGGTTCCCTAAGGATTGCCACCTTGTGAGTATGCACAAAGGGTTTGCTCACAATTATGGCCTTACATGTGATGCACAGAAATCACTGGATAACATTGAATAGTTACTAGTAACTATTAATAGTAACTTTGCCACTTGGTTAGCTAGCTAGCATTTACATGCACCAGACATAACTAGCTAAATCAGCAAAAACACTTTCTAGCAAGCTAGTCAACCTTAGTTTGCTTGTTTAGCTAGCCATTTCGCTAGCGTACCTAGCTATTGGATATATGTTCAATTGACTTACATGCACTAAATAAGTGAATAGCCAATATTTCACTAACTAACTTAGCTGGAGTTGAACTGCTAGCATTTAGCTTGCTAGCTGGCATTAGGGCGTTTTTCGAGCTGGAAGCGCTCATAACCTCATTTGCAGAGCGCTCCTCTCCAGAGCTTATTGTTGCGAAGTTACAAGAACCATCCTCTTCCAATTCCGCAATTCATCCTTGTGAATTTCAAGTCTCAGTTTAACATTACATTACCTCAGAAAGGATTGCTAATACGATGAAAAGAAATCATGTATAATCAGCAGCTGTGCCAAGGAATGTTCATTTTGAACAAGGCAACATTGTCACCAACATCCCCCGCCACGGTAAGAATGGTCACGGGAGATTCCACATTCCCATTGCAACACCCACATACCAGGTTCAGAGTCAAGGGCCACAACTCCGTACAAATAAATGTCTCAGAATCAATTGTCAAACTCATTCAATAGGGTCATTAGTACTGGCCACACACAAAATTTCACCCATGAAGGTGCAAGAGTTCCGAGAAAACTTGTCCCCATTAAACCCAGACAGACGGAATGACGGACGGACGGACGAGCTCCATTCCAATGTCCCCCGATCCACTTTGTGGCGGGGGATAATAATCAACTTCAAAAGGTGAAACAGTGGAAAGTTAGTAAATGTACCAAGGAGAGAGAATGTTGGGTGTGCAGAAGTGTTCCATATATCCCCTCAAATCCAGGAAAAAAAAAAAAAAAAAAAAAACGTCCACGTAAAAGGAGAAGAACATGATTTGCAGTGAAACAATTGATGTGAATTTTGCAACAAAATCCATTTCACAGGAAATACTTTTAGATTCATAATTAGAAAATTAAAGAAACGCAGTATACTAAATCCAAAAGTCAATGGTACCTTCCAAACACCCACGCAGAGAAAACTTGTCCCCATTGCAAATCCCGTACACCTAAGTCAACGAACAGAGTCAAGGGCCATAGCTCCATGAAAATAAACTTCTCTGAATCAGTTTTCAAACTCATTTAATAGGGTCATTACACTACTGGCCACACACACAAAATTTCATCTACGTAGATGCAATAGTTGCCGAGAAAACTTGTCCCCATTGCAACATCCATACACCAAGTTCAGAGTCAAGGGCCATAACTCCGTAAAAATAAATTTCTCGGAATCAATTGTCGAACTCATTCAATAGGGTCATTAGTACTGGCCACACGCAAAATTTCACCCATGAAGGTGCAATAGTTGCCGAGAAAACATGTCCCCATTGCAAATCCCATACACCAAGTCGACGAACAGAAACAAGGACCATAACTCCGTAAAAATAAATTTCTCGGAATCAACTGTCGAACTCATTCAATAGGATCGTTAGTACTGGTCACCCACAAAATTTCATCCACATAGGTGCAATAGTTGCTGAGAGAACTTGTCCCCATTGCAACACCCATACACTTAAGTCCACGAACAGAGTCAGGGGCCATAACTCAGTAAAAAAAAAAAATTTTCGGAATCAGTTGTCGAACTCATTCAGTAGGGGCATCAGTACTAGCCACATAGAAAATTTCATTCAAGTAGGTGCAATAGTTTCCGAGAAAACTAGTCCCCATTGAACCCGGACGGACGGACGGACAGACAAGCGCCATTCCAATATCCCCCGATCCACTTCGTGGCGGGGGATAATAAAAAGCATAACTCGAAATGTATATAGCTGCATATGGCTCGAACTGTGTAGCAACGTTGCTAATGCAGCTTGCAACTATGCGTTGGAAAATGTAGCTACCCCAGTTTAAATAAATGGAAACCTATGCGATAACAATGTACCTCGCTATAGCCATTTGGCTGGAGTACTAAACATTGTTTGAGTAAACATTAATACTAACCAACTTGTCAGAAAACCTAGAGTACACAATCTCAGGCAGTGCACGATGATGTCACGACATCTGCCATTCACATCAGTCAAAGAAAATTATTATTTGTTAACATTACATAACCCATTGAGTGAGCAGTAATATAAGGACAGGCGGGACATATAGACCAATTTGTCTTAGTAAGGTTTAAACTATGCCATGCCTGAATAGTACACATGCTGGCGACAGGCAAATTAAGCACCATTAAAAAGCTCTAATAAAGCTCAAGGTGAGAGCTCTAATGATGGCTAAAACTGCACCTCTCTAACAAACCACAGAGGAATGTATAGCCATAACATACCATAAGGAGCCAGAACAGACCATGCAAATTGATGACAACCCTTAAAATTCCAGATAGGGTCCCAAGCTATTTTATGATTATTCTATCCAGCCTGTTGGATAAACCTATTCTCTTTCTGGGTAAAGAGAGCGTAGCTGGTCGAGCAAGCTGGTGGACCAGCTGACAATACAGACTGGGCAGCTGCTTGCCCAGCTTACATTGATTTTAGCTGGAATTTTCACCAGGGATAGCATGCATAAGACTTGTGGTATCTGACAAAACCTTAAGTTGGGCCCTACTTAAGTTACTCTAAAGTACAATAAAAATGATTAAATAGCTAGAATAGCATCTCAATTGGGTATTACTATACAATTGGCGGCTAACGTTGACTAAAGAAACCTAGAGTTAGAAATTATGCCTTGCTGTACTTGATCGTTTAGCCTGGCGAGACTGTGCTGATTGGTTAGCAACTCTTAGGTCTAGCCTACTTAGTTTGGCTAACCTTGTTGGATATCAAGTTTTGCGACGAGTACCAATTTATATTAATAGCCAAGTGCCTTTGGCCAATGTTAGTTACCGTAAAAACTTGGTAGCTAGCGAACGAGCTAATCAGCCTTGTCAATGCATAACTGACCTAGCTACACAGCTAAATTCTTGACTACTTGTGAATCTAACAAGTAGCGAAATAATTCCGATTCACTGTTTTTATTGATTCATATGCTCTGCAAATTGCTAGCTAAGCAGGCAAACTAGCTTGCTAGCCTAGCATGCAAGCTAGTTTGTTGGTTTCTTTAGTGCAGGACTGCCCAACCCTGTTCCTGGAGAGCTACCATCCTGTAGGTTTCTGCTCCAACCCTAATTCAACACACCTGATTCAGCTCATTAGCAGCTCGTCAAGATCTGTAACTGGGAACGCAGGTGTGGTTTGCTTTGGTTGGAGTGATAACCTTCAGGATGGCAGCTCTCCAGGAACAGGGTTGGGCAGCCCTGCTTTAGTCAATGTTAGCTGGAAAACTTTATATTAGGTGCATAATGCTGCCAGCTAGCAAGCTAAATGCTTGCAGTTCAACTCCTCAGACGACAGCCTGCTTGCTGCCACAGCAGTTGACATCTAAACATCCTTTCTTACATATGTGGTGCATGGGGCCTCATAGTTGAGTTGATTGCTAAATTTGTTCATAAAAATGTGCCTTTTTTGGGTTTTGTGTTTGAAAAAAAAAATCAGGGCTGACAAAAACTCAGCCAGACAGATAGATTTTGGAGTCTGTCAGCCCAGCTGGCTGACAGCTGAAAAAGTTCAGGTCAAACCCCGCTGAAGCCCATGGAAAATCTGAGGTATGAGTTGAAGAAGACAAACCACAAGTATCAACCTCAGAACCTCTCCAGTGCCTTCAGATTCCATGAGTACGAATTGTCTCCGATCCTGAGCCATGTGTTCACCAACCTCAACACTCAGCATTACAGGAGATGACTCATAGCTGTTACTTTGGCAAAGGGAGGCTGCACAAAATATAAAATCAAGGAGTGCCAACAAAAATGTTCATTTGATGACAAGAATTTCATGTTTCTTTTAATTATGCTACTTCAATTAAAAAGGTTAGATTTTTTTGTGAATATTTTCAATGAAAGATCATAAGGATAAATAGAGAGGGTTTTATGCATTCGGTTTCCCTAATTTTTACTAAAGGGTATCAGTAATTCCAGGGGGCACTGTTTACCTCATCATTTGATTTATAAGAAAGCAGACCAAAGTTTGAGCTGATTTCAGGTGTTGCATTTGCATTTGAAATCTGTAGCCATTAACACTGACAAAGTGGTGTCACTGCCAATGAAGGAAGCCATCGTACGTTTGCTAGTGAAGAAACTGTAACGATCGGCCAGAGCTAGATGAGGAGGTAGGTGCATCAGTGTCAACAATCAAGAGAAGGCTTCAACAGTGTAAATACGAAGTTTACACCAAGGGTTCAAATTTAAGATTTTTTTTTTCCAATCCATTTTCACATAGAATTACTGACTAATTAACAGTCCTTTGGCCAAAACCTGCAACTAACAACTAGTGTCCTGCGACCGCATGGGTGTAGCCCCTGTAAGCCCGCTTCTCTCCTTTCTTTCGCATTATTCGGCCAATACTGCCGCCATGGCAACCAAAATCAATAGGTGTCATAAGTGAAGTATAACACATGTATGTACTAAATATGAAAATAATCGGTCAAAAAGTACAGCCTGTACAGCATCCACAAGGAAGTGTGTACGTTCAGCACAAATTTTCGCATTATTCAGACAATACGGTCGCCGTGGCAACCAAAAGCAATAGGTGTCATAAGCGAAGTGTAACACATGTCCCATACAAAATATGAAAGTAATCGGTCAAGAATTGCAGCCTGTACTGCATCCACAAGGAAATGTCTATGTTTTGCAACCAATTTGCATATTATTCGACAAATACTATTGCCATGGCAACGAAAATCGATAGGTATCATCAGTGAACTCTAACACATGTCCATACCAAATATGAACATAATCCATCAAAAAGTACAGCCTGTACAGCATCCACAATGAAGTGTCTACGGTCAGCAGAAATTTGCGCATTATTGGGACAATACTGTCGCCATGGCAACCAGAATCAATAGGTGTCATAAGTGAAGTGTGACACATCCATACCAAATATGAAAGGAATTGGTGAAAAATTGCAGCCTGTACTGCGTCCACAAGGAAATGTCTTTTTCTGCCACTAATTTGCATATTATTCGGCCAATACTGTCGCCATGGCAACCAAAATTGATAAATAAAGCACAACGGACGTCCATACCAAATATGAAAGTAATTGGTCAAAAATTACAGCCTATAGAGCGTCGACAAGAAAGTGTCTACAGATGCGGACGCGGTGGCGGCGGAGACGACACACATGAATCCACAGTCGCCGCCCGACACCGTCCAGGGGCTACAATAAATTTTGTGAGTTTGTGGTCATACCATTCCTTTAGCACATTACTAGCCATAAATGCAAGAACGTTCACCTCAGTTTATACTTCTGATCTCCCTTACATAGACCTTGTATTTTTGAAAGGGCATATCACATGCTAGTTCATGAGCCAGCTGATGACAGTCAGCAGGTAATTTTTAAAAGAACAAAATGTGAAAACATTCATAACCGACCTCTAAAGATGTGCCAAGGCAGCTCACCTGTCCTTGGTGTTGGACCAGACTCTTCTGCACTTTCCACTTCCAGGATGCTGAGTTAACAGTGCCCTCTGCTTCTACAATGAGAAAGAGAACAGTACTTACTATGTCTGCATTTCCACTTCAACAAGAAACCATTTTGTCATGCAAGCTTGAGGGACTTAGTATAGATGGAAATTAAAGAGCTTAGGACATGTACTGAAGCAAGTTTATGAATATAAAAGGGTACAATTTAAAAAATTCCCATCGTCTGCCTAAAAAAAATGTAGAAAATAATTTTTAACAAAAATCGCAATTTTTTGTTACTTTCCCCATCCCCCTCATTAACAAACATTCTGAGCAACACAGAAAAGCGATTCTGGCACTCCCCTGTGTGGTCATGCCATAAGTAGCACACGGTGGGCGATTGTGCGTCCAACAACAATGGCATCCGAGTCAGATTCCGATAGTTCCTCAGAATTTTCAATTGAATCTGTCCATTTTGATGAAGAAGAGTACTTTTTTATGGAAGATGAGGAAACTCAACATAAAGCTGCTTTCACACCGGACGCGAAACGAATTTTTTCGCATGACAGATTACATTCAAAGTCAATGCAAAAACGCGAATACGTTTCGCGTGTGTTCACGTCTTTGCATTGACTTTTAATGTAATCTGTTGTGCGAAAAAATCTGTTTTGCGTCCAGCGTGCAAGCAGCTTAACACGGGATTCAGAACCATAGAACCATACAGATTCCAGCCTGAGTACTCGAGCAATTAAGACAGCCAATTGTCAGTGTCTCCGCCTGTCCTGAACTGTACAACGCTTACCAGCCAAGTAGCGGAAAGATTATTATTCCGGTTCTACAATTGTTTCTGTGCACTGCGTGTTGGATACTCACTTTTCAACCTTAAAGGAGGACTATCATCAAAAAATTTCTGCCCTCCTGTTATTTCAATTTGTTAATCTCCTGCTAGTTAAACTGCATTCAGATAGCTCAGTTCGCTAATTGACAAAAAAAATCGAATTTCATTGAGCCCATTGGGCAGCGCCGTTATTTTCCATAGCACCTGTCGCATCTGATTCTGGGGCGCAAGATCATGACGTCAGCCCGGAGGTCTGGCGCTTCCAGGCATCATGGCCATGCATTCGATTTAATGAGATTTTCTCGTCAGTGAACAGATCCGAAATCGCTTTGAAAATGCTGCATTGTCAGGCATACGATTGCGTCAATGACACTAAACAGAAGATGGCCAGTGTGACAATGCACACGTTCCCAAAGGACAGGGATTTAATTCACCATTGGGTTATAAACTCGCACAATGGAACAATGCATATCACTGTTCAGAGATGCTTTGTTTAGACGCTCAGCCGCCGCATTGACGTCACGATTATGGCTTCCACGGGCTGAAACTCTGTCTTGCGAAGCTTGAGTTCAAAACAATGGCAGCCTCAGTTTTGGATTTTATCATGGAAATTACGGGCAATTATCGCCAATTACATGGAAAGGACTAATTATCTTGCGGAAATACTTGAAGCGGGTGCTGTAGAACTTCAGTGCAGTTAATATAAGTTGAAACAGGTAAGCGTGATAATCCTCCTTTAAGTGAGTTCAACAGACCTGACGTTTGGTTACCTTACCTAACAAGACCACATATAATATATTAGGCTAAGAATAGCGTTAGTGGTGGTTGAACTCACCCCTGTTCTAGCCAGTAGCGAAATGATAATGTTCGCGGCTCTATACATTTCTGTGCACTATGTTTCATTAGCTCTCGAAACAATGCGTGTAAGCCATACCTCGCAGCTTGCTATTATTAGCTAGTTAGCAAGCGAACACGCAGTGCACAGAGATATAGAGCCATGAATGATATCACAACATGTGTAAACCATATCTTGCAGCTTGCTATTATTAGGTAGTAAGCTAGCAAACACACAGTGCACAGAAATAAATAGAGCGCCGTGAATAGTATCATTTCACTACTTAGCTGGTTAGATCACACTGAACAGCGAGTTGGCTGGCTATTGAACAGGCAGTGCAGAGAAACAATTTGGGTTCCGCAAATAATAATAATAATAATGATATGTAAAAACATGAATACTCGAAATGTTGGCCGCACATCGTAGGTTTCAGTGACCCGGGCTTGCCTGGGCCAGCAAAGTCGGCACTAGTACGTTGCACTGGTTTTGTCCATATTCTCGAAATCTCTGCATCTTTCAGCCACAGAAACATTCCATGGCCATATGCATGCATTTCACTGCATCCCCACACTACACATCGTTTTCTGTTCACTCGGTGATTTTTGTTGGTCCATTCTTTAAGATATTCTCCATCCAGACCAGAGTCGTAAACTACAGCTAACCACCTAATGACGTCACGTGGCTGAGCTGGCCCAGTGCAAATGTTCTCGATTGAGGCAAAGGGGGCGTTCCCTCAAGTGGATAATTTAGCAGATAAAATGCGGTTTTTTTTAAACATTGCATTAAGTATACGATATTAAAACCATCACTAATTGTTCAAGATAGGTACTTTGTAGCATTTTATCACATAAGAAACAGAGCTGCATTTCATGTCCTAAGCTCTTTAAATGTATACCAAGTAGGATTTTCGCCCATAAACATTATATAACTATACAGTCCAGTCGGCCGCGACCGCATGGATGTAGCCCCCAAAAGCCCGCTTCTCCCCTTTTTTGTACATTCTTCGGCCAATACTGTCGCTATGGCAACCGAAATCGATAAGTGTTATAAGTGAAGTATATCAAATGTCCACACCAAATATGAAAGTAATCGGTCCAAAATTGCAGCCTGTACTGCGTCCACAAGGAAATCTCTATGTTTTGCCACAAATGTGCGTATAATTCAGCCAATACTGTCGCCACGGCAACAAAAATCAATGGGTGTCATAAGTGAAGTGCAACATGTCCATACCAAACATGTTTCGATGTTTCGATGTTAACGCTGACAGACTGAACTTATGATTCCAATACCAGCTACGCTTCGCGGCTGATTTAACCAGCTACGCTTCGTGGCCGGGATCCAAAAAAAAAAAAAAAAAAAAGAAGACAAAATCCATTCATAACTTTCTAAATAATGTTGCTGACAGACAAACTGACAAGACTCAATCAAGGACCAATAGCTTGCCAAAATGTCGCCTTTCCAAGTTAATCCACTTCAAGATGAATATGGAAATGTAGTCGCATGTCACTAATGTTTAGTTTACTCCCTACCGCTATGAGGACTGTAACCTCCCTAAAATGCAACAGCATATGAGAGGACTAAGAATTAAATTCTCTGTCATTTGAGTTTGGTTTAGAGTTACAGCATCTTTAGGATTAGTAGATCACTTTCCAATTGGACGCCAATTACATAAATTCTATTGAGAAGTGAATGACAAAAGTAGTATCGTTTTAAAGGTTTTTCCTTCTTCTTTGCAGTGATACCAAATACAAAGTCAGCTATAGTTCGTATTTGCACAGAAAAAAGTTTTCTGTCAAGCAACTGTTTCAGCTGAAGCAGATGAAAAATCAGTATTATCAGATCACCCCATCTAGTGGCAAATTCCATCAGGATGCTACTCGCCGAGAAAGGGCAGTATAAAAATCTAACATATTTACGATTTCACAGTGTTGACTAGAGAGAAAATGATCAATTACAACCCAAAAACAGAGCCTTTTACAGTCTAACTACTGGGAGGGGAGGCATTTCCAAAAACATTATTTTATATAATATAATAACCAAATTGAATTGGAACAAAGAATAAGTCATCAAGCAATTACTAAACGAAATGAAGGCCCTGGTTTTAAAGCGTTTAAAAATACGCAGTGTCTAGAGATACAGCTGTTCTTATTGGTAAGGCAGTCGACTTCAAGGGATTAGGATAAGGATTATGGTTAGGGGAAGGGTTAGGGTTAGGGCAGGGTTTGAAATTGGGACTGCCATACCTCTCTACATTGAAATGCATTGGAAAACTGCCGTACCCGTAGCAACTGCCTTAAATTATACGCAACGTGGAAAACATTTTGTGAAGCATATCGAACGTGAATGTGAGAAATTATTTTCGCATTGCACGCAATGGACAAATGCACCGAATGAATAATTAAACAGGACTAATTTGAAATAACGTAATTCATAGCTCTTGATTCTGGTTACTTTTGAGCGCCTAAATTGCATACAGTGAAGGTGGAAAACATTTTTTTAAGCGTATCGAACGTGACATGTAAATTGTAAACGCATTCGCGCACACAGAGGCCAAATGTGAAACCAGAAACAATGTACCAAACACATTCAGGCAACTCTGTCATGTTTCATGGCCATTTAAATTTCAAAATGCGACAAACAAAAATGATATCGAAATAAATTAGACTGCCAACCAATTTAAATAGTTAATTGAGCGAATCAACTGTCAACTGTTTGATTGCAAATTGAGCAAAGTAAATGGAAAGGCAGTGAAAGCAATTGCCGAGTAGAGGATGATGATTTTGAAGACCTTAACGTTGCTTGGTTCAGCACGCAATTTGCCTGAATGCGTTTGCTGGATTACTACATTTGGCGATAACAATTTACATGTCACGTTCGCAATGCTTAAACAAAATATTTTCCACCTTCACTGTAGGCTATTTAGACGCTCAAAAGTAACTAAAATCAAGAGCTATGAAATACTTTACTTCAAATTAATCTTGCTCAATTATTAAATAAAAAATGCTAAAAAATTTGCAGCGCAGATTTTCCTGAACGTGCTTGCCAAGTCTTCGGTGCATTTGTCCTTTGCTTGCAATGCGAAAATATTTCTCTCACATTCACGTTCGATATGCTTCACACAATGTTTTCCACTTCGCGTATATTTTTAAACGCTTAAAAATCAGGGCCATCTTGACATGATTTTATTTTTAAGAAATCCTTTTGAATAATACGTTAAGGTTTCACGATGAGAGGCAGAATTCAGAGGTCTGCTATTTATTCAGATTACTGACATTCTTTCAATCTAACACGGTAGCCTGGTTAGGTCTGTCTGCTTCTCATTATCTCTTCTAAATCATTATTGGCTTGATTTTGGTTTAGAATGGTCATTTGGCTGAATAAATGGCTTGATTGCAAGTTAGGCAAAGTGCACGGGAATTGATTTAAGGTGAGCTAATTATGCCAAGGTGACGGCAACTGTCCAGCCTCGCTGGTAATTAGCGGACTTCAAATCGCACTTTTCTTTCCGGAAGAATTTCAAATGGCCTCTGATGTTAGTTCAACACTAAATTAAAGGTATGTGGCACAGACTAGGTTATAGTCAAGCTCGTCTGTCTGCCCCATAGAGGCAGTTACTTTTATTGCGCTTAATAATTATCGCGATACATATTGCCCAGCCCGATGTCAGAGGCGATGCATGTACAGCGAGTCGGCCCTTCAAAGGAAATTATTTATGATAATGAGCCGGCATTCAATCAGAGCCTCTAGTCAACGGTTACGGGAATGATTCCCCGACTTCTGAACATCGCAGCGTTCGACTAACGTGATCTAAAATCATTGAACTCACCTAAGAATGATATTTAATCACCATTAGGAGAAAATATGGTATTCGCCACTCTGATGAGGACTAACAAAAATATTATCGCCACCCAAACATCATCGCAATGGCGAATGTGGCGAGCGGCTAACGCAATCCCTGCAGGTATGCTTATACATACGTGAATAACAACACAAGTTTTCGGCGACCAGCTGAATAACCAAACGAGAGAATGAAACAAATCTCACCATTTGCGTTACTGCAGAAGTGCAAAACATTCTATCAGATTGCAGTTTTCAAAATGCATACTTCACCATGAATGAACTGGAAACGGCAGCCACCCTTCTACCCACACCAGAAAAATAGTGTCACGGGCACTGTAGCTCACCTGGACACTCGAAGAATTGAGATAAAATTGAGATTAGGATCTTGCCATAAAAAAAAAAAAAAAAAAAATCGGGATATGATATTTTTGCCATATCGCCCACCCCTACTTCGGACCTTGTACGCCCGACACCAAAAATGGTTTGATGTGTTACTTTTTAGTAACCTTACTCATAAACCTACTTGTAGAGGTTTGAAGTTGTGGTATTTTGTTCATTTTATATGATAAAGTTAAAATACGTTTGTTAGAGATGAAAATCCAGTTGGATTTTAAATAACATTCAGACACTGTACGTCCGACACCAAAAAAATGTACCTCCGACACTGTGTTTAGTGGTACATTACATGTTCATAATAAAAAGTACGGATTCCATTATGTAATCTTGTTTGAGTATACCATCTTGGGGAATCAGACATGGACTAATAATTGGAAAAGGTATAAACACTTCACAGAGATCCTAAAACAAATCATGCACATGTCATCAATGACATTTGCCTGAGTACGTCCGACACCAAGGTATTTTGGAGCAACATCTCCTACACTGTGATGAGGAGCTACACCCCTGCATACCAGATGATTGCCATAACCAGGATGTGTAATCTGCCCAAATGACAGCTATCTGCTCACTTCACTCTGCTCTTAATTGACTTATGAAGTGTCTGAAATATACAGTCATGCCCAAAATTATTCATACTCCTATCAATTTTTGGGTTTTTTCAAGATATTTTTTGACAAATCTAATTTATTCTTGCACAAATGACACAGTAAGTTGACATAAGGTTGTAAGAAGTACAGTAAACAATTTTTCGAGAAATACATTACTTTTTGGTATTTTATTTGACAGATTTACAAAAAATGCCATGTCCAGAATTATTCATACCCTTTTCTCAGTAATTGCTGGCAAAGTCTTTATTCACGATTACAGCCTCCAAATGCCTCCTGTGGTGAATCACAAGGTTTCTACACGTTTCCACGGGGATTTTGGCCCACTCCCCTTTTGCAAACTTCTCCAGGTCCTTAAAGTTTAAGGGTTTCCTTGACATGACCTTGGTCTTCAGTTCCCTCCACAGATTCCGGATGGCATTGAGGTCGGAGCTCTGTTAGGCCACTCCAAAACGTTCACTTTGTTGTCCACTTACCATTTCTTGACGGATTTGGCCCTATGTTTAGGATCATTATCCTTTTTGAAGATCCATTCCTGCCCAAGACCACGTTTTTCAGTGGATTGCTTAATGTTTTAACTGAACATCTGGATATACTGGTACTGTTTCATGATGCCATTAACTTTAACAAGGTTTCCAGGCCCATTCGCTGAAAAGCAACCCCAGAGCATGATACTCCCACCACCGTGTTTGACTGTTGGGACCGTGTTTTTCGGTTGAAGACTTCACCTTTTTTACGCCACTTACACTTCTCCAACCCAGACACACAAGAACTAGTCTAGCCTTCACAAAAGCTCACCTGGATGAAGATATAAGCTTCTGGCTGTCAATGTTATGGACAGATGAAACAAAGATCAGCTGTTTGGGCACAGAGATGTGGCTTTTGTTTGGCGTAAGAAAGGTGAAGCGTTCAACCTGAAAAACACGGTCCCAACAGTCAAACACAGTGGCGGAGTATCATGCTCTGGGGTTGCTTTTCAGCGAATGGGCCTGGAAACCTTCGAGTGCTCCAGTCTGTTCCTTCATTTCTTCTGAATTTGTCCTTTTCTGTGAGCACCGACCTCTGGCAAGAGAGGGGCTGAAGAGCAAGGGGTTCCTTTATTTTGGGCCTGGAAACCTTGTTTAAGTTAATGACACTATGAAACAGGACCAGTATATCCAGATCCTCAGTGAGAACATTAAGTAATCCGGCGAATGACTTGATCTTGGGGAGGAACTGATCTTCCAAAAGGATAATGATCCTAAACACACGGCCAAATCCGTCAAGAAATGGTAAGTGGACAACAAAGTGAACGTTTTGGAGTGGCCAAGCCAGAGCTCCGTCCTCAATGCTATCCGGAATCTGTGGAGGGAACTGAAGACCAAGGTCATGGCAAGGAAACCCTCAAACCTTAAGAACCTGGAAAAGTTTGCAAAAGAGGAGGGCCAAAATCCCCGTGGAAACGTGTAGAAACCTTGTGATCAACTTCAGGAAACGTTTGGAGGCTGTAATCCTGAATAAAGGCTTTGCCATCAATTACTGAGAAAAGGGTATGAATAATTCTGGACATGGCATTTTTTGTAAATCTGTCAAATAAAATACCAAAAAGTAATTATTTCTTGAAAAATTGTTCACTGTACTTCTTACAGCCTGATGTCAACTTACTGTGTCATTTGTGCAAGAATAAATTAGATTTGTCAAAAAATATCTCGTAAAAACTCAAAAATTTGTAGGGGTATGAATAATTTTGGGCGCGACTGTACGTCCGACACCATGGAACTGTACACATTTGTAATTTATTTGACCCATTTAATATATTTTATCCTTTAGCTATATTGAATTAATTGATATGTTCATTGTTTTTTGAGTTGTGTCTGCTAAATTGTAGTGTTTTTTTTCCCACTTTTTCCCCAAATATAGGCCAAATTACAAAGAACTGGGTGATATAGAAGACCTGCATGCACACAGTCTCTCTCACTCTCTCACACACACACACACACACACACACACACAGACCATACTTAAAGAAATATTGAGGGGTGAGATCGGCTGATTAATCAGCCAGCAGCCCTTTCCTGCTCTAAACTATCATAATCATATCGACCTATAAAAATCCACTATCGTTCCACCTCGAATGTAAAGACATGATGCAACCATCATTTTACACAAACAACAACTTTGCCATTAAATTTGCAATGAGACTTCACCGCAAAAAAGATGGCTTAAAGCGACAGTAAACATCGCAAAAAATCTTACATTTAAATGTAGAATTTTGAACATATGCACCCATTAAACACTGATGAGACCATCTGCGGAGAAAAAAAAAAACATCTCTTCCAATATAATTTATCAAGTTGAAATGTCAATATCCCTTCTCAGTCAGGACTGTATGGGAATTACTGACCGTCTCCACCTCCTACTCACAGCTTTAGACCAACAAAGAATATGAACAAAGAAATGTTAAAGTGAGCCTTCACATTGAGATTACTAGCAACTTTAAAAACAGATCTGTTGCTTAAACTGAAATCAGGACAATGTTAATTAAATAAATATTCAAAGTTAGCTGCTCAGCTGCAATCCAGCCATCAACAACTGGAATGCCCTCAATGGAACAACCTGGGTCATGCAAATACACATGCATTGAAAGACAGTCTTAGCACTCAAACCCACATTTAATTTTGACAAAACTAGCAAGCTGACTAGGTAAGATCTCATTGTTACTTGCGCACACTGACGTTGAGCTTTACTTCTGCGTTCACTCTGGTGGCCGTTGCAGGTGGGGTATTTGTTGGAGTGGAAAAGGGAACAGCCCTCTTATGATTGAGAGAATGAGAACAAGATTACGCAGTGGTTCTCAAACTCGGTCCTGGGGCCCCCGTGTTTTTGTTAAAACCACAATCGCAATTGTAGGATATCAACAAGCGGCTGATTGTTAAATAGCAGCATTTCATGTTTAAAGCAGTTACACTACCGGTCAAAAGTTTTAGGACACCCCAATTTTTCCAGTTTTTTATTAAAAATTATGCAGTTCCAGTCCAATGAATAGCTCGAAATGGTACAAAGGTAAGTGATGAACTGCCAGAAGTTTTAAACAAAAGGTAAGGTTACCCAGGTTTCTTGTACGCCGTCGAGTAGGTGAAAGGATGGTTCCTCAGTGTGTGACATCAACTGTCAAACATGGAGGAGGAGGCGTGATGGTCTGGGCCTGTTTTGCTGGATCCAGGGTCAGTGACTTACAGAGTGAAAGGCACCCTGAAGCAAAACGGCTATCACAGAATTCTGCAGCGCCATGCAGTACCCGCTGGTATGCGCCTAGTTGGTCAGGGGTTCATCCTACAGTAAGATAATGACCCAAAACATAAGTCCAAGCTCTGCCAGAACTACCTTGGGAAAAAAGAACAAGATGGTAAGCTTGAAAACATGGAGTGGCCAGCACAGTCTCCAGACTTAAAGCCCATCGAGATGGTTTGGGATGAACTGGACAGAAGAGTGAAAGCAAAGCAACCTACAAGTGCCACACATTTATGGGAACTTCTGTTACAGAGTTGGAAAGAACCTTCTGAAGAATATTTGATTTCCATTGTAGAAAGAATGCCACCAGTGTGTTCAGCTGTTATATCTGCCAAAAGGTGGGTACTTTGAGTCAAAAGTTTAAAATACATTTTGGTTCATAAATTAATTCCATGATTTCTTTTTTAACTTCGATTGTTAATTTGTTCTATCATGTCTATGCTTTCATTCCAGAGTACAATGAGACATTAAACTGCATAATTTTCGATTAAAACACTGGGAAAAATTGAGGTGGCCTAAAGCTTTTGACCGGTAGTGTATTTACAGTCTTAAGCCACATTTTGACAGACACATGTATGTGTGCCATGAAGAATAAAAGACCCTGGAACATAGTGTTTATTTTAGTACATTGCAAGAAAATTCAGGTAATAACATTTTTAAACAGATTAGACACTGAGAAAATCAGTGCCCTCCAAATTAGGTTGCTGAACACAAGTGTTTAGAGATCTTTCTAAATAGTTTGCCTTACCTAAACATAAATATGACACAAAACAGGTGTGACCAATATATTGCCCACATAAACCGTTTTCGACCAGGGGTGTGTTTCCCAAAAGCGTAGTTACTAACTAAGTGAGCAACTTATATAGTTCGTCCATTCAGGGTCAATGATTCCAACTATGTTAGCATTTGTGATTTTTGGACACCTGGTGTGCGTTTCCCGAGTCTTACCAATAAGGAACTTCTTGAAATTAATGAAATTTTTGGTAATTTTTTTTTCTCTGCTGTTGTTAATGCAATTGTTTCAAATAAAAATGTGGATATGAACGTTTTATTTTTTCATGGTTTGTATACATATGTCAAAATGTGGCTTATGAGGATAAATAACTGCTTTAGACAAAAATGCACCAAGTTAAGAAAAATCAGCAGTGTGCCAAAATCCTACAACTGCAAGTGTGGTTAGAACAAAACCCAGCATACACAGGGAGGCCCCAGGACTGAGTTTCAGAGAAGCTGGGCTTACAGATGACATATAACAGAACCAACGCTCCCTGAAACCTAAGAAACAAGCCAAGCAGAAAAACTAGGGGAAAAAATCAATAGCAAATAAGTTGGCGAATTAGCTACTGCTCAAATTAAGACTGATGAATTCAGAGGGCCAATAATGGAAGTTCCAGCACCTTATATATGTCAAATGCAACTGAATGGCCAAAACGTTTTATAGTCCCTCAAACCAATACATTCACTCTGAGAAAATGCAATAAATCCGGTTAAAACCCAACTGCTCAACGCCACACAAAGAGTAAATCGAGAACGCAGTTTCGCTCCTGAACAACGTTCCAACCAAATCTAACTTCCCAACCAAATCTTCAAGAAAAACTAAAATGGGCATTGCTATCATCAGACTATTCTAAGGAACGGAGGATGCGCATCCAGTTGGGTTGGATGGTGAGATTTCAAGTCAGGATATAGAATATCTTTTGTCTCATTCACTATGAATATTCACCCATCATCATCCTTTCCCGCAAACCAATAAGTCACGCGATTTAAATAGCTAGTTTGTTGGCAAACATTGGCGCGGCCTGAGCGATTGTGCCGAGCACCAAGCGCATTTAACTTCCCGTCAAATCAGTGTGCGTAACGTTAAGAAGTCATCCCAATGCCAACATCCAGACTCAACCAGAATGTAATGGTCTACAAGTTGGCAAACCTTAACCCTCAAGCAGACTGTCAGCAATCAAATACATTCTGAATAACCTTGGTAGTTTAGTCAACGGTTTACAAATAACCTGGCCCTTAACCTTGGCTAACGTTCGTTATGATGTTTTACACTTCACGTCAGCTAGCTAGCGAAATACTACGTTTCTTTACCAACCGGTCACTTATAGCCAATAATGTTCGCGAGAAAATGCAAGTTGTCAGTGGAGATAAAAGATTGGATTAGCTATACATACCAACCAGGCTAACCAATTACAACTACATGCACAATTACTGAAAATGGTGAGGTTCTAACCTTGTTTGTCAATGAATAGATTTAAGAGTTCACTTTGCGATATAACAAACTAGCCAGCTAACTAACAAACTTATACTGGCGTTAGACTAGCAAGCACTAGCAATGGAACCAGGTAGCTCGTTAGCCAGCAATGCACAGTGCTACATACAATGTGTGCGTGAGTTACATAATGCTGTCGGCCGGTCTGCTTTATCGCCTCGGTGTAGACCATTGGTTTGATGCTACATACGACATTTCCTCCAAACATGCTGATATTCCGTGAAATCCACTTCCACAACACGTTAGCTAGTTAGCTGGCTAGCGACGTTACACAGAAAAAGAGGGGGTACAAGTCCCCGTGACGTCATGGCGTAGGGTCAGAGAACTTCAAAATACAGTTTACCATTCAATTTTATGCCTTCCGATTTTGCTATGCGGCGTCAATCTGTTGTTTATTCAACATTCTTCCAAAGGACTAACACCTTTGCAAATTATTCTACATATATTTATTTCAAGTCGTACAGAGTAAGGGGGTTTCAGTGAACCGCCAACACAGGCTCCCACTGCAGCGACAGCGGGTGAAGCCGACCGAATACTGAGAGCATAAAAACATCGCAAAGTCATTATTTCTGGTCAGGTTGCCCCGAGGTCCATAACAAGTCACGGTAAACCAATTTCTTCCACCAAAAAGAAATTTTCGGCCAAGGGTTTGAACAAACTGCAATACCCAAACGCGACCACCCTTTCGAACCCCCCTCTTAAGTCCCCTCCTCCTTCCTCGAGTCCGGCCGCCATCGATCGCCGCCATCTTAACTTCCCTCCTACCTGAAATTTCCGAGCCGTTTTCTTTCACAAAAAAATCAATGAAGGAGCCGCCATCGTCCTAAAATCATACTCAATCCGTGATTAGGACACTCCAAACTATCTCTCGGTACCCAGCGAGACGTCCATGGGACGGTGTGAGCGGGAAAATAACGAACCGAGAGAATGCGGTCCGGATCACTGAATATAGCGGTTGTGGGGAGGAGACTTCAGAGGGAACGAAATGGTGGAGGAAACCGCTGCTGAAGTGCAGGGACACATAGACCTCGCGAGATGTTCGTTATCCCGCCAGTGGGGAAGTAATGGAAGTACAGTGATTTGGATACGATGGTAAATGTAGTCTTTAACGCTTAATTTTAGTTTTTTGGTTACAAAATGTAAAACCGAAACGAAGACGGACATTCAAAAAAGGCATGACAATATCATCTTAATTTTAACTTTTTGATGCTGCTTACAGTTACAAAATGTAAAACCGAGACGAAGACTGACATTTAAAAAAGGCATGACAATTTGATCAACCTTTGTAATTTTCAATTTCATGTAATACTAATAGACAGGCAATACAAACACCCTTTAAATGTTTGGTTACATGAGAAATTGACCACCCTAACTCAGACAAAGTTGTGAAGCTATGGAAAATGCTCATAAGAACAGAAAGCAGAGATTTCTAAATTTACTATGAGATGAATTTCATTGCAAACTGAATGAAAATACGGTACTTAATGTTTTGTCTGGTCGACCTCAATTTATTTGTAAACATGTAGTGCTAAATATAAATAAGTACACCCCATAAGATTTCATAGAAAAACATCTATTAAGGCATTCTATACAATAAGATATTTGTGCAAATCTGGTATTTTGGTTTTAAATGAGATTTTCAGTGCCATAAACAAAATTGGAACTTTTCGAACAAAATGATTAATGATTATGGTGCAAAAATGAGTGCTCCCCAATGAATGTCTTCGGATTGAAACCTGATAAAATTTTGATCAACAGGGACTCAGCAACAAATGAGTCTTATCAATCTTCACTCAGGTGGCCACCAGATAATTAACAATTAAGGGTGGTATTTGAGAAGTAAAATCCACTTCCATTCAGTGCTGAAAAAAATGGCACCACATGGAAGAGAAATGTCACAAGACTTGAGAAAGAAAATCATTTCTTTATACGAAAAAAGGTCAAGGTTCCAAGAAAATCAGTAAAATGTTGCTTGTAAGTTGGAATACAGCAATAAAAGTGATCCAAAAGTTCAAAAAGGATGGACTTGTGGGAAGCTACCTGAGGCGTCCAGGCCGTCCACGGAAGTTAACGACTCAACATGAGCATTTTGTGATAAGAGATAAGAATCCGTGTGCTAGTTCATCACAGTTAATAGAAAGTCAAACTGGGGTGAGTGTTTCTTGTGACACAATACAACGTACACTGCAGAGGACTGGCATGCATGGGTGTTATCCATGAAGGAAGCCACTGTTGAAGCCCATGAACAAAAAAAGCTGGTCTAGCATTTGCCATGGCCCATGTTGACAAAGGTAAAGACTATTGGGACTCTATAATTTGGAGTGATGGGACAAAGATAAATCTTTCTGGCACTGATGGGCTCCAAACTGCATGGCGTCACAAAGGCAAGGAGTACAATGAAAAATGCATGGTACCCACAGTAAAGCATGGTGGCAGCAGTGTTCTTCTATGGGGTTGCATGAGTGCTGCAGGTGTCGGGGAGTTGCATTTCATTGATGGCATCGTGAATTCACAGATGTACTGTGAAATTCTGGAAGTGAAGATACTACCACCACTCTGTGCCCTTGGTCACTGGGCACTCTTTCAACATCATAATGACCCAAAACCTACATCTAAGGCCACTGTTTCATTTTTGAGGAAGAACAGAGTGAAAGTGATTCAGTGGCCAAGCATGTCACCAGACCTGAACCCAGCAGAACAGTTGTGAAGAGTTCTGAAAAGACAAGTCGAGCGTCACTCTCCATCCAGCATCCAGGATCTGAAAGAGTTCATTCTCCAAGAATGGAGAGAGATAGATGTAGCAGTAAGTTGCCAACTTGTTCGTTCAATGTCTAGAAGAGTTGGCACAGTTTTTAAAAACCAAGGAGGTCATACAAAATACTACATTTTGTAGAATTTGTCCTAAGGTGTAATCATTTTTGCAACACCTCATTTGAATAAAATGATTTTTTTTAAATCATAATGACAGTAGGTGACCATACTTAAGTTACTGAAATAAATGTTTAATAAAACTCTGCATTGCCAAAGCACAGAAAAGTGTTTTCATATTCACTGAGAAATGGAGAAAAGTCTTAATTTTCAATGGGGGTGTACTCATTTATGCTGAGCACTGTATATCCCTTCCTATCATTCGGGCCTGCAACGCATTTCAAAAAAGTTTAAACAGGGACAATGTAGGATAAATGCCTAGGAGAATTATTTGGATAATACTGTGATTTGATACATTTAATTTCATTTGGTGATCGTAATCATGATTAGGTTCAAAAGAAGCATCCAGGATAGGCCTTGTCCTTTAGGAGCAAAGAAGGGCAGAGGATCACCAGTTTTCCCACAAGTGCATGAGAAAATTATTGAGAGGTTTTTTTGAAACAATACTCCCGAGAGGAGGTTAGGAGGGGATTTAGATATTTCACCCTCACTGTTGCGTAACATAATTATGTTGTAAAAGATTCGAGAAATCTGAAGGAATTTTTATGCAAGAAGGGGAAGGATACAAGCCTAAGCTGAATATCTGTGATTTCTGATCACATAGAAGGCAATGCGTCAAGAACCATAATTAATTTTTAAGAGATGTAACCACAGGGGGTCAGGATTATTTTGGTAAACCTTTGTCAAGTACTACTATATGTAGTCTCATCTAAACGGCAGTTAAATCTTAACTGTACAAAAGTGAAATATTAAGATAACAGTGACGAGAAGCACTGTTGACTTCTCTGGGCTTAGAAGCTTCTACAATGGGTCATTACACAGTGGGAACGTATTGTGGTCAGACAAATTAATTTTTTGGTAGACATGGGTGCCATATGCTTTGTTTTAAAGAAAAAAAAGGACCAACCAGACTATTACCAGCAACCAGTGTTGGGGGTAACGCATTACAAAGTAACTAATTACTGTAATCAGATTATATTTATCAGTATCTCAGGAATGTAACGCATTATTTTGATAATTTAAGTAATCGGATTACAGTTACTAACAAATAAATTATCTAGTTACTTGCATTACTTTAAATTCTTCAATTATTGGCAGGATGGGAGGCCAGAAAAATGCCTTCTTCTTCTTCTTCTTCTTTTTCTTCTTCTCTCGTTTGAGTTTATTGGCGATTGAGACCGAGGACAGAAAAACAAATCAGCCATTCCTTTTCATGCGTGTTTATGCCAGTACCGTAGCCTTGTACTTGACTCACTTTTCTGTGAAGTGCTGTTTGAGCTGATTTTTACCACTTTGCTGTTGGCTTTGCTGTATTAAAGGGCATGAAAGAGAGATCTTGTGTGGGCCCTCCTTAGTAGAATAAAGATTTGTGCTGATCTGGGCATATGCCAGGTTTTAACATGATATGGATAATTAATTAACCCCTTTGTGCAGAATACAAACACTGCCATTTTTTTCAGGTGTGCATGCGCCTATTTAGGCTTTATAACTCAGGTTTATGTCACAGAGACTCTGGAAAATTATTCCTGTGAAGCAATACATTTGGAAATACAATTACAGAATTATTTAGGAATTACATTTGTAAATTTCGGAATTTATGGACGCCAGCATCTAAATCTGCGCAAAGGGGTTATCCTCTTAAGCCCTGAGCCTCTGGTTTGAATATGACATGACCAAAATGAGTATATCTCTGCAACTACTTGGTCCATTTGAAGAATCCTGGTATCATAATAAAGGTAATACCTTGGGGATTTCTGTCGTGATGGAAAAATGAGTATATATGTCACTGAGTCAGAGTAAATGAAGATGGAACACAGCATAAATGAAAGATCTCATTTCCACCTAACAAAAATGTACTTTTATCTCTTTTGAAATTATTTATTTGCAGTCTAAAACCTCTAAAACATTGCAACACAGATTCATTATCTGTGCCAGAGTTTATTCTAATCAAGTAAATCAGAGCAAAATTTGAGAGGAATGTCTCAGTGGCTTCTCCAAATTGGCAGTTCGGGTACCTTGTGTGCCATTTCAGATTTCTCAGGTACCAAACTGTAAAACTAGTTTAATTTCATGACAGGCATACAATTCATCAAAATACAACTTTTTTTTTATTTTTTAAAAATGTAAAATATTTTTTATCATTATTATTTCTGCCAGTCCTGTATACATTTTCCCATTCAAAGAAAATACATACAAAGAGAATGAAGTTTTACTCCACTGGAGCAGATTTATTAAAAAAAAAAAAAAAAAGCAATAAACAGAATTTTAAATACAAAGATAGGTAAAAATGGTAAAAAAGTAAAAAGAAGCAATTATTTATTCAAGAATAATGCTATTACTGCCTCAAGAGGTGCATGCCGACCCAGGATTTAAACCCTAGTCATCCAAGAGAGTGCGCTGCACCCTAACCACTAGGCTACATCAACTGACCAATTCCCCAATGCCAAATTGCCAATATAAACAGTGAGTCAAGAAAACAGGTCATGCACCACGATTTAGTGTTTGTACTGCTGCCTGTCTTGGTGCTTTTTCGTAATGGCGCAAGGATTCTCAGTTAGAAAACAACTTTGAAAACTACTGTTGAATATTTAGTGGATAATTATACCGAAAATACTACAAACAAACCAGTTAAGCGTTTATATTGCTGCGCGCTTAAAGTACATGTAAATGGCCCATAGACTAAGTTTGACGCACCGAGAACGCAAGGCTCTATCTCATGCTAGGTTTGTGCGATTAAGGTGGTTTAGGGCTTGTTGGAAAAGTCAAAGCCCATAAAATCAAATGACCACCCGCAAAGTCTTACTGACAGCATCACAAGCCAATCACAGGAAAATACATTCTAGCAAGCAGAATGCTCAGGAGCTGACATCCTTTGAAGCAGTGCCTCGGGAAAAAAACCTGCATGGAGACTGGCAGATCTAGTTTCCATATAACACGGACACATTAGGCAGACAATAGCAAGCGCAGATTTACCCTGGAATACAGTTTTTTATTACAAAATATCAAAGGTAAGAAAAAATTTTTGCTCATCTCTGTAGAATGTAAAGTGCATGCCTGCTGTTCTTTGAGTGTGATGTCGGTTTAAAATGACATGGCATATATCGTTGGATTCTGTGGACTTCCCTCTTTCATTTGATTTATTGTTTGTATGCATAGCACAAACTGAGCGCTGATATTATTTTATCCTATGTTTAGTTACATGTTTATTTACAAGTACTTGCTCGGTCCTTGAATTGTGTTCGGTTGAGGGAAAAATGGTCAACGTGAGTCTTTTGCCGAGTTTCTTCCCGGTAAGTGGATATACCGCTTGACGATGTTGCTATTAAGATTATTTGTGACGCGTAATGATTGCCCCGGTACTGGGGACGTTCAGGTTTAAGAGGTTAAGCAGAAGGTGGGGTGCTGGAGTGGCTGATGGCAGTCTCAACTTGTCCCAAAGAAAGAACAAATTTTGAAACGCAAAAGGCAACAATGGAGACTTGTACTCTCGCAAACCTTTAAATTTGTTTGTAGGAAGAATTGAACAGATGTACAACTGAGACAATGAATCACTTGGTGCCTTCAGTCCCTATAAACATTTATTAAGTGCTGTTAAAATGAATGGCAACATTGCAAAGAGGTAAATACTTCACTGTCCCAACCTTTTTGAAATGTGGGGCAAGAATCAGAACTGAAATGCGTATATTTTGAAAAATCAATAACATTCATGTTGTGAAGCATCATATAATGTGCTGTTGTACCGTTTTCAACATAGTACAAGTCAAATATAATTTACAAATGACTGCTTTACATTTTAATTTCATAACATAATGTCCCAACATTTTCTGACTTGGCAGTGAAATAAAGAGAGCATTCACATAGGTGAACCTCATTTGAATTTTTTTCACTGAATAAAATCAGGCATGGTTGTTTACAAACATAAACATGACTTTATTGTGCTTGTCTTGTTTCATTTGCTTATGAAGAAGCCTTTATTATTGTAGACACAGGTTGCAAGTCTTGTTGAGGCCTGACATCAACTTTTCACCACACAGTGGAATGGTAGCCGGCCAATGTGTAATGTGAGGTAAAAACTGGGACTTTTTGCAGTGCATAGGTCATCCTATTCTTTGGTAGTGTTCATAATTTTACTGTATGTTTACTACATACTGAACCAGTTTGCACTGGATACTACATGTTACTTTCCATTGTAGTACACTGTGTAGTTGCCAGTATGTGATAACAGAAGTCTACTACTACTAAACAATGGTAAACATGGCCTTATCCCAACTTTTTGAGATGTCGTCGGCCGAGGATTAACTAGGTCTATCTGCCATTTTTGTGTTTTCGAGGAAATTGCGATTAAAGATTTGGCATTAAAAATATGCCCTTCGGGTTTTTCCGAATTAAGATTTTTTGCCCCGAACAATTAGAATACGATGAAACTAAACTGGGCTAATTTACATATCCCTATTCGTCCGGCAACATTGAATTCTGGGTACCCAATTTTGCAGATAGACCATTGCAACTTTAGAATTCATAAAATTCCAGTGTTACTTTGGTCTATCTGCAGATTACAGGTTTTAAAAAAGATGGAAATGAATTAACAGTCTCTTAAAACTGCATTTTAAAGAAACCCCAATGTTTATTAACTAATAATACTTATGAAACAACTTTTAAACACTGTCACAGTAAAAAAGGAATGCAAGATTAACACTTTTTAGGCCTTTTTCAATATGACCTAGTAAAGAGAGAGAAACTTTCACGTGTGAATGATCTCACATCAAGGAAATATGAACATTGTAACTGTGAACAACTCAAAGTATTTAAACAATGTAATGTTTTGACTCAGCCAATTTTTCTGGTTGATCGAAGCCTTTGGGTCATTATTCTTCACTTTGATCTGCATAGAAAAGGTAACCTTGAACTCAATTTACATGATTGACTTGACAAAACATAATTTTTCAGCAAATTATTTAAGTTTCAGCAAATAACACTCTGTTCAATCTGACTTCTCAAAGCACTCGCCTAAATGAGGAAATGCAGCAATTTCAACTCTGCTTCAGTAAATTTCTTCTTGGCAGCCATTTTGCCTCTGAGGCCTGAGGTCACGTGATGCAATCCCTCTAATATTATTGGTTAATTGCAGATAGACCAACTTAAAACTTGGTGAAGTGGCAAATTTGAAAATAGACCCTTCTAATATTGACCTTTGACATAAACTGAGTGCATATCTAAGCGGGGTCATAACCTAAAATAGACCTTGTTAACTTAAAAATCATTATGACAGAATATCTCAAATATTCACAAAAATGCAGACAGAGACCAAGTTAATTCTCAGCCAACGATGTGTTGCTGCCATCAAATTCAAAATGACCTAATGTTTTTCATAAAATGGTAAAATTTCTCACTTTCAACATCTGATATGTTGTCTCTGTTCTATTGTGAATAAAATGTCAGTTTATGAGATTTGTAAATCATTGCATTCTGTTTTTATTTACATTTGACACAGCATCCCAACTTTTTTGGAATTGGGGTTGTACATTATATCGTCTTGGTCAGGTCCATCTGGTGGGCCTGCAATGAATTAGTTTAAGGTAAAATTGTTTTGGGGCTTTTTATATTGTAATTTAAATGTATTCGAACTGGATCGTGCTAAAATGTTAAAAGAACATGACACAAGTATAACATCACGAAGGAGAGAGGCAAGTGGGCACGCAAAATAGGCTTATAGTAATCAATAGCTCGGAATACAGCACTGTGAAAAAGCATTTGCCCCCTCTTGATTTCTTTTATTTTTGCATATTGGTCGCACATAAATGTTTCAAATCATCAAACTAATTTTAATACGAGACAAAGATTAACCAAGTAAACACAAAATGCAGTTTTAAGTCATGATTTCATTTATTGAAGGAAAAAAAAACCATCCAACCCTACTCGGAACAATGTGAAAAAGTAATTTCCCTCTTAGTTACTAAATCAACCAATTAAACAAATTTAATTTATTGTTGGGTTCAATTTTGCTAGATACACACAGGAATGATTACTGCCAGCCCTGTTCCATTTATACGTAACTTAAATAGAACCTGTCTGTCAACCTGTAGTTGGCAAAAAGCAGCACATGATGCTCCTGTCTAAAGAAATTCAAGAACAGATGAAAATTAAAGTCCTTGGTTTCAGTTAGCTTGTAAAGAGTTGCAAAGGAATTTTTAAGGTCCTGAGACTCCAGCGAACCATGGTGAGAGTCATTATCTACAAATGGAGATAACCTGGAACAGTGGTGAACCATCCGAGGAGTGGCCAGTGTACCAAAGTTCCTCTAAGATCATATCAACAACTTATACGGGGGGTCACAAAAGTACCCAGAATAATATCAATAGAACAGCAGGCCTCATTTTCTTCACTTCTAAAGGTCAGTGTTCATGATTCACCAATAAAAAATAAATAAAAAAAAAAGACTGGGCAAAAATGGCATCCACGGGAGAGTTATAAGCTGAGAACCACTGCTGACCAAAAAGAATACAGAGACTCATCTCACATTTGCCAAAAAAAAACATCTTGATGACCCAGACTTTTGGGATAATATTCTATGGATTAATGAGCCAAAAGTGAAACTTTTTGGGGGACGTGGGTCCCGTTATATCCGGCAAAAAGCAAACACAGCATTCCACAACAAGAATATTATGCCAACAGCCAAACTGGTGGTAGTGGTTTGATGGTCTAGGGCTTCAGTCCTGATTCGAGACCTGGGCAACTGGCCATAATTGACAGAGCCATGAATTCTGCTCTGTATCAGAATATCCTGAATGAGAATGTCCAGCTACCAGCTTGTGAGCCAAAGCTCAAGCGCATTTGGGTCAGGCAGCTGGGCAAAGATTGGGAGCACACAAGCAAGTCCATCTCTGATTCGCTCAAAAGAAACAGAATAAAGGTTTTGAATCAGCCCAATCAAAGCCATGACTTGAATCTAATTGCAATGCCGTGGCAAAACCTAAAACGGGCAGTTCATGGTTGAAAATCCTCGAGTGTGGCCGAATGAAAATATTTCTCCAAAGAAGAATGGGCCCAAGTTCCTCTACAGCAATGTGAAGGACATGTTGCCAATTATTGCAAAGGTTTGAAGGCATTTGTTGCCAACGAGGGTGGCATAACCAGATTTTAGGTTTAAGGGGGCAATTAATTTTTTACATGGGTAAAATCCATTTTAAATAACTCTTTACCTTCAGGAATGATCATTTTAAATCTAAATTTACCATTTTCTCACATTATCTTTGTCAGTGCTGGTTTATGTATGTAGTCATTTCTTTGCATTAGTGTTATTTTAGTTCTGTTTATTATGTTTCACTTCTGTCCCTTCTGTTTTTTGTGCCTCCATGTGCCTGTTTTTACCTTTACTCAGCTCTTGCCCTCCCCATTCCATTTTCTTAGTGCCCCTCTGTCATGGTTTTGCCCCCGCCGGCAGGCACTGGGACCATGTACCCAAAAACAGGTGAAGGGACCCACATGCACAGGCTGAGTAAAAGTATAATAAAATCTTTACTTAAAAGATAAAACATACAGGAGAGGAGCAGCGGCAAAAAGACCAACTTCAGGGCTTAGGACACAGAATGCAGCTTAAATACTCTACACTGCACCTCCACCTCAACGAGCAACAGGTGTGGCTCGTTGAAGTGGAGGTGCAGATAGCAGGAGGGGGGAGGGACTGCAGGGCAGAACCATCACACCCTCATTTCCTTTTCTGCAGACGTGCCCCTCTCTGTTCTCTCATGCTCACATTTCCACCAGTCCTCGGTACAGTTGATTACCTTTGTTGTATTAAAGCCCTCTATTTTCACTAGCCCGCTGTAAATTTGGATCAGGTATGTCTGCTACTGACAAATTTGTTCCAAGTTTTGATTCCTGTGTATAGTCTTCCATTGTTTGTGAGTTTGGATTGCTCCTGCATCTGTTTGCTTTTGGCTATGACTGTGGTTTATCTCTGGGTAAAATTTTAACTGTGTTCCATTGCAGCATTCTACCTGGCTGGTTCCTGGTCTTCTGCCTGTTATACAACATTGTCTCTGCCCAGTGATTCTGTTCCGCAATCCTGCCTCTAGTTATCAACCTGGACTGTCTGACCTTAATTATTACTTCTTTAAATTGCGCAAAACTTCACTCCTGTCTGTGCTTGAGTTCTGAGCCATGACATTTCAGTCTCATATTAAAATTAGACGGATGACCTGAAACATTTAAATATTCCAAATGAGCCCTCTACATGGCATAACATAATTAAAAGATTTTAAAAAATCTGGTGGAATTTCTGTGCGTGAAGTGCAAAGGCACAATCCTAAGCTGAACATCCATGATCTCTATCGCACAGTTAGCACTGCATAATGAATCGTCATTTACTATAAGTGATACATCTACAGTGCCACGAAAAAGCATTTGCCCCCTTCCTGATTTCTTTTTTTTTTTTTGCATATTTGTCACACTTAAATGTTTCAGATCATCAAACAAATTTTAATATTAGACAAAGATCGCCCGAGTAAATACAAAATGCATTTTTAAAATGATGATTTCATTTATTAAGGGGAAAAAGCTATCCAAACCTACCTGGCCCCATGTGAAAAAGTAATTGCCCCCCCCTTGTTAAATCATGAATTAACAGCGATTAACCACATTTTTTTTAGTTCAATTTCACTAGCCACACCCAGGCCTGATTACTGCCAGACCCGGTGAATCAAGGAGTCACTTAAATAGAACCTGACTGACAAAGTGAAGTAGGCTAAAAGATCTCAAAAGGCAACACATCATGCCGTGATCTAAAGAAATTCAAGAGCAGATGAGAAACAAAGTCATTGACATCTATCAGTCTGGAAAGGGTTACAAAGCCATTTCTAAGGCTTTGGGACTCCAGCAAACCAAGATGAGAGCCATTATCCACAAATGAAGAAAACTTAAAGCAGTGGCGAACCTTCCCAGGAGTGGCCGCCCTACCAAAATTACTCGAAGAGCGCATCGACAACTCATCCAGGAGGTCACAAAAGAACCCAGGACAACATCTAAAGAACTGCAGGCCTTACTTGCCTCAGTCAAAGTCAGTGTTCATGATTCAACAATAAGAAAGAGACTGGGCAAAAATGGCATCCATGGGAGAGTTCCAAGGTGAAAACCACTGCTGACCAAAAAGAACACAAAGGCTCGTCCCACATTTGCCAAAATACATCTTGATGATCCCTAAGACTTTCGGGAAAATATTCTGTGGACAAACGAGACAAAACTTGAACTTTTTGGAAGGTATGCGTCCCGACATTTAAGTGTGACAAATATGCAAAAAAAAAAAAAAAAAAAAAAGAAATCAGGAGGGCAAATACTTTTTCACGGCACTGTACATGAGCTTGGGATTGCTAAGGCAAACCATTGTCAAATACTACAATATGTAGTTACATCCAAATGCCCGGTAAAACTTCACTGTGCAAAAACGAAGCCTTATGTTCACAGCAAACAGAAGCGCTGTAGACTTTTCTGGGCTTGGTGGCAACTGTGATGGACCAGTACACGCTGAAAACATTTATTTCTTCTAATTAAGCAATATTTGAGGTCTTTTTTGTTCACATGGGTGGCATGTGCTCTGTACTAAAGAAGGAAAGGACTATCCAGACTATTACCAGCAACAAGTCCAAAAGCCATGCTCTGTCATGGTATGGGGTTTTGTTAGTCCTGTTGATAAACATAACTTGCATTTCTGTGAAGGCACCATTAACCCTAGAACACTAACGTGTAGTTCGTGTAACATCATCACTAACGTTGGGTATATTTTACCCAAAATTGGAAAATTGAAAAAAAAAAAAAAAACTTCTCATGAAAATGTATTAAAATACAACAATACATGGCACTTTGAACTACTGCACTTTTATTTCCCAGTACACAAAGTCTCATAAAAGGAACAGAAGACATCATGTGGGGCCACTACCAAAAAATGATAAAATTAATGAAAGATTAGAGAATTGGTAACAAAAAAATTCCTGTGAAAAAACACTGGAGCTAGGAACTCATTCTTCAGTATACACGTTCTTGGGACTTGTGAGCCTTGTCTGATGAAGGCATGGTCTCCCTGCATCGATGTTAACTGTAGGAGAGGTAGGACAAAAAATAGCATTTTTGAGAGGTGAAAATGACTGACTAGTAATATTTTTTTTTTTAGCAGTTTGAATTACCCCGGAAATGAACACAAAGTGATTATTCATTACCATTATACTAAATGAGGGTTACAGGCAAAATGCAGGACCACGCTAACACACCTACGCATTACATACAGTCAGTACAGGCAGGGTAGTAGTGGGGAGGACACACTGGTCAATGGAAGACATGACATCTGTGTTGTGTCTTCCTGTCTGAGCCCGTGGGGCAGGGGCAGTCTGCACACCTCACTAACTGACCACTGCATGGGTGGAAATCTCCCGACGTTCATGTTCTAGGGTTAATGCTGAAAAGTGTCTCAAGCAGCAGTCCTGAATACTATTATCCCGGAACCGCGATTCCATGTTCCTTACGTCCCGCATTAGCAGGAAACCCATTATCCTGGAACCTCGATTCCGTGTTCCTTACCACCAAATTTGCGTGTATCCCATTATCCCAGAACCTCGATTCCGTGTTCCTTACTTCCTGCATTAGGGTGTATCCCATTATCCTGAAACCTCGATTCCGTGTTCCTTACCTTCCGCATTACCATGTATCCCATTATCCCAGAACGTCAATTCCGTGTACTTCACTTCCTGCATTGGGGTGTATCTCATTATCCCGGAACCTCGATTCCATGTTCCTTACTTCCCGCATTAGCTTGTATCCCATTATCCCGGAACCGCGATTCCGTATTCCTTATCTCCTGAATTAGCGTGAATCCCATTATCCCGGAACCTTGATTCCGTGTTCCTTACTTCCTGCATTAGCGTGTACCCCATTATCCCAAAACCTCTATTCCGTGTTCCGTACTTCCCGCATTAGCTTGTATCCCATTATCCCGGAACCTCGATTCCATGTTCCTTACTTCCCGCATTAGCTTGTATCCCATTATCCCGGAACCGCGATTCCGTATTCCTTATCTCCTGAATTAGCATGAATCCCATTATCCCGGAACCTTGGTTTCGTGTTCCTTACTTCCTGCATTAGCGTGAACCCCATTATCCCAAAACCTCTATTCCGTGTTCCGTACTTCCCGCATTAGCTTGCATCCCATTATCCCGGAACCGCGATTCCGTGTTCCATACTTCCCGCATTAGCTTGTATCCCATTATCCCAGAACCTCGATTCCATGTTCCTTACTTCCCGCATTAGCTTGTATCCCATTATCCCAGAACCGCGATTCCGTATTCCTTATCTCCTGAATTAGCGTGAATCCCATTATCCCGGAACCTTGATTCCGTGTTCCTTACTTCCTGCATTAGCGTGTACCCCATTATCCCAAAACCTCTATTCCGTGTTCCGTACTTCCAGCATTAGCTTGTATCCCATTATCCCGGAACCACGATTCCGTGTTCCATACTTCCCGCATTAGCTTGTATCCCATTATCCCGGAACCGCGATTCCGTGTTCCTTACCTCCCAAATTAGCGTTCAGCCTGGCCCGGCTCCAGTCCAGATCATGCTTGTCTGGAAGCCGAGCCTTTGGAGGGGACTGAAATGTCCCTCCCCTTGGGCACTGCATTCGCCTGACTATCTGCCCTTCATCAATTATTCAATTATCTGTTGTTCACTTTCCTGATTATCCTCACCTGTCTCCATTCAGTTAATCTCATTATCTAAGAGTATTTATGTCTTGGTTTGCCCTCACTTGGGCAGGTAGCCTGCTTGTCTGGTTTCCTTGTTTAGCGTACTTCCCTTTATGTTCTCCTGATGTTTGTATCAGTATAGTTTCTCCCTCACTTATTATTTAACCCCTTCGCGCAGAAGCCAAATTTGGCTATTTATGGGTTACCCAATTTGACGCTTTATAATTCAAGATTAAAGCTTCATAAAGACGACAGATGTGGCTCAACTCAGAAAAGACACTTACAGCATTTAGAATTACATCGTATTTCAGTTTATTTTCATGATTTTGGTAGAGAAAATGGGCTGCAAACATAAAAAATCTTCATGAGAATTCACCATTGAAACTAAAAAATTCTGAGGATTGAAAAATGGCTGGGGGTTATAACAATACATTTCTGGGATAATAAACTCCTAGACCACAAGAACTCCTCATATGAACATGAAATATTAAATTATCCACCTTTTATAAGCCATATAAGATAGCTATCCAGGTGGTTCCCCAAACTCACAGAGCCTTGAAAATGGCGCACTTTCAGTTCATAAAATAATCATATTTTTAACGCAAATCAACTTTGTACTCATGAAGTTCAATATGAATGGATGATTTTCTGGTTGAATTTTGCATAAGTGTATCAATATAGGCGCAGCTGGACATCAATGGTCACCAGTGACCTCCCCAAACCAAAAACATGCCTTTTCTCCACGATGAAGTTCGGAGTCTCGTCCATTTATCAGCAAAGCCGCGTCAGCAAGCACAGTTACTCATTAGAGGAACTGCCTATTTTACGGTCAGAATGTTCACACAGGCGGAAAGCTTGCTGTTTACAATTCCGATCATCCCAGCGAAACGCAAGCTTGTAACAGCGCTTTTCACACCCTCTATGGAACAGGTCTAACTCAGGTCACAGTAATAGCTGCTTGCACTTTAAAAGAGCGAAAATGCAAGGCATTCCGTTTCATTGAATGTGGTATAAATTCTAAAACTGATCACCTAGATAAGAAAAATGCCAGCACACTGCAGTATCGACTACTCTTCTGTTACCCAATGTGACAAACTAGCTCTGTGATCTCGGTGGTAAACCAAAAATAAGAAACAGCTGGCTAGTTAGCTAGCAAGCTAAAAGTAAGATAGAGCTACACCATACAAAGACAGCTTTACTCACTTTTCAATAGAATTATTGAGCTGCTCCTCAAAAATATCAATGCTGTCAGCCCTCCTGTCTGTTCCATTCAGAATAACTGCTGTTTTCCATCTCAGAATCACACTTCCATCCCGAAATAAGCTCAGCTCTCCAGGCTCAGTTCTGGAGGTTTTTGTTCCCATGCAAACATGTCAGTCTGACCTCGCAAAGTTAACGCAACCCTATTACGCAAAGTATTTTAATATGTTTTTAAGGTCCAATCAATGTCTTTTCACTTACTGAGGAAAGCTTATACTGTCTGCAATTGGATAAAAATCGTGTCAACCAACTGGTAATTACCAGGAGAATTTCACGTCATCTACAGCTGGGCTTTCACGCAGATACCATTGAATCACCATTAAAGTGATTGATTTCCGTCTTGTATGAGGCTCTAAAAGACAGGTAAATTCTTCAACCGACATATCTACGCGTTAATCCATGATAGGAAATTGCTTGCGTTTTTAATATGTGATGACTGAAATTGACAGTAGAATGACATACTGTCAATACCATGGCGAATTTTTGCCTCAGGAAACTGATTTTTTTTTTAACTACTTGGAATACCATTGGTTGCTACAGAGGACAACGATTTTTTCTGTCGCAAGAGATCATTTTTTTAAACTGCTGGATAGATACTATGGGCCAGGATATTGAGCAGTTTGCACATCAGGCTTAGCTGAGGAGTTTAATTCATGCAACTCCTGAAAAACAGGGATAGGAGTGAACTCGTCAATATTCAAGTCTGTGTTCCAACTCTGCTTGCTTGTGAATATTCAATAACTGATCCGGGGGTGCCATCTAGTGATAGAGTAGTGCAACTGCTTCCATAAAAAGAGCTGCTCTATGTCCGCAGGCGTCTACATCTGCAGAAAGGTGTTAAACTCCTCGTTCCTGCATATGGGTCCTCCTCTCCACTCCCTGCCCAGGCACCCTCTTTTACATCTTGGGATGGCAAGGCATAACATTAACAAATTATTTGAATTTTGTTGTTGAAAGTGCATGTTTTGTGTTATAGAACTGTGCAAGATCATAAGAGGAATCTTAAAATTATAATTAATATTATTAAAACACCGCAGGACTGGGCTAGTGAGCATAGCAGAGAGAAGAAGAGTGTTTTTCAGTGACCAGTGCTTTGTCCAGGTGTGTGGTAGGGAATATGAGTCAGGTAGCAGTGGAGACAGTATGGAAAATGTTAGCTGCTAATGCACGGGAGCCCTGTGGACTGGGGTGAAGGCCATCTCTGTCAAAAAATGGTGCACGCTCCTAGGAAAGATTATCAATTAGATAGTCAATAAGATAATAATCAATTAGAACCACCTTGTGAGAGGGACACACTGACTTTAGCCACGTATTGAGACTGAGTAGTCTACTAAAACGCCCACCCCACGATTAAGAGAGGGGAGCGATCCAGAAATAAAAATCAATTGGTCGCAGTCCTTGAGTGAATTAAAAAAACTGTTAAAATCGTGCTTCAGTATTTCAGACTATTGGTGAGCAGTGTCGTTCGTGCCAACGCGGATGACGACGTCCCTGGCATGAGGATGTTTGTTTAGGAGAGAGGGAATTTGTTGAACTATGGCCAACTTAAGCACCAGGGAAGCAGTAAGTTGCCGCAGTTCTTGATTTCATGTGTCTGACTATGGAATCACCAGTGATGAGGGATGCAGGAGGAGGCTCAGAGGTCTCAACTGGAGATGGGATAACAGAACGAGTGAAGGACTGTATGAAGCCAGACTGTGCAGAGTGGGCATGTTGCTGGGAGCGGGCCTGCTTTGGTTCAGAATCCTGATCCGGACGGCCAGTTACAGGCCAAGGGGTGAACTGCACACAGCTGGGCTGTGAAGAGGGGGCATGGCATCCAGGACAATGGTTACTAGGCGGAACAGACGGCTTGGATACAGTCATGGGGAAACGACCATCAGTCTCTGAGGAAGAATGGGATTGGTGACTGGAGAGCGGGGGGGGAGAGTCCTGGTCGTCCAAGTTAGAGAATTTGTTGGTCAACTTGAGGGCCTGGGGTGGAGGTGGGGGGGGGGGACAGGTAAGCTTCCCACTCTGTTTTCTCTTACGAGCCATAGTCCACGGCTCCTTCTCACTCAGAGTGGAGCTAACCCGAGCTTTGGGCCTAGCACCCAGCATGGTCCAGTGGTCTGCAGCCAGGCCAGCTACAACATCCAGGCATGGGACAGTCAAGTCCAGTTCAGTGGCAGTTGTGGCAGTGACACTGGGGCCCACGGTGACTAGGGAGTCCAGGATCCACTCCTAATCTCTGACCTGGTACAGGATGGATATTCTCCCTCCAGCTCACAGATTTTCTGGACCGGATGGAAGCAGCTATTGCATCTAGATGGTGAGGTGAGTGGAAGCATGGTTCATAAGTCCAAGAGGTGGTTGCGACATGGGCCCAAGACTGGGCCTGTTGCGGTTGATGAACCTGGCTAGCTAGCTTCGTGCTAAAAACAAATCAGGTAGCTTGCAGTTATGTTATCAGCTGTCTCCTTTAAGCAGGGTGTCCCGACCGGTAGACTTAGAAACAAGCGATCGAAAAGCCTGATTGTTCAAAAATCTTTTACTACATTAAACTGTTAAAACAACTGCAAACACAAAAATGTTGCGTTAAAATTGTCTCAGAACTGGCTAAATGATACTATTTTAGACCCAGCTCCCAGCTGCAAAACACAATGCCAACAATATGAATACCATACTGAATTTTTGCCTCAGAATGCTGATTTTTTACAGTAGTAAATTGTCATACCTTTGGGCTATCGTAGCTTTAGCTTTCTGCTTTGATAGGAACAAATTTTTTTTGTAGCGAAATTTACTTTTATTGACTGCTGGATGGATGCTATTGGCACAGATGTTAGGCTGCACATCAGGCTTGGCTGAGGAGCTGAATTCATACAATTCCTGGGCAACAGTGGTGGGACTTAAACATATTCTAAATAGTTTACGGGCACCACTTACTCGTGAATATTCAATATACATTTACATCTACTCCATTTTCAATGGTTACTGCAACTGAATGCATCAGTTGAGCAGGTTCATAGACGCTAGCATAGTAGCATCTACGATCTGCACCTCTGTGATAACAGCCTTATTAGCCTCGCAAAACAATTAGCTTGCTAGCTAACTGGTTTTCCCTTCCAACATTTGTAGCACTGGTGACTACATAACACTATGTTCAGAGCAAAGAGCTTTTAGCTGTTGATTTTTGTTGCTAATTAAGATGACCTGTTATCGAATCTTGCTTAACTAGCTTGCTGGTTTTACTTTTCAACAGCCTTGCTGTAAACAGTACCGGTACTTTGTGGTATGCTCAGAGCAAAAAATTTTTTAACAGAAGATTTTTGTTGGATTTCAAAATCAACATGAGTTGTATTAAATTGTTCTGGGACCTCACAACTAACGCGTGAGTAAATGCTTACCTATCTCTGCTGTGGACTGTCTCTGTCTAGTACAATTCTGAGATTAAGTCTGCAGGTGCCTTGGCCCCCTACTTCACACACAGCTGCTTTCAATCACTGATGTCAATTATGACTTTCACTCCACCAATTATATTGTTAAATCACAAATTAAACCAAACTTATCAGAAAATATTAACACTTTAACATACATCAGCATGGCAAAAAACTACCTAAAATGACAGGCACCATCTTTAGGTATATTAGTGTGCCCCATGTCCCACCCACTAACATGGAGACGATGGGGTTTAGAACCTATAATGCAGCCAGTCAGCAGGGGTAATCAATGTTTTAGGTAGACTTTTGGGTAGCTGTCAGGTTATCCATTTTGTATGCATTCAACGGTAATACATATTGCATACGACAGTGGAGGGTTTGGTGGAACAGCTAGTTCGGGCCACCTTAAAGAAACAGGAATGCATCTGTTGTTACTGTGGAAGCTACACAAGAAAAATGCTTTCATACAGGCCAAACTTCAGAAATTGAGGGTAAGGCAAAGAACTCCCAGTCTTCATTGAGCCTGCTCGTCTGAATGAATCCCCATACTTCATTCTCAAAAGGACGGAAGGGTATGACGTCACAGCCTACTTTCAGGTGTTTGAATCAACAACTACACATGAACATTGGCCCTAATTCGGCTAAGGTATTGTAATGGTCCCATTTTTGGGGGGCCACCCCAGAAAACCTATTTTGACCTACCCTTCAGCCAGACAATGAACTATATATTTTTTTTAAATTGGAGGTACTTTGCTGCTATGGGCACAATATCCAAACAAGTGCCAAAAAGTCCATGACAGGAGTAACGACCACGCTTCACTTTGTGGACCAGTGTTTGACCTCATTTGGATTAGCTGAGCCTGGCTTCAAGAGGATGCGACAGGACTGCCCCTGTTTGACAGGATAGTCATGGATAAATATTTGCAATCCGTGCTGCATGAAACAAAAAAGATGGTTACAGAATCTCATATCAGCTGGCTAGCTAGTTGAGCTGGTTGAAACCAAATATTGAGATGGATTCACTGAAGGATGGAAAACCTGGATGGGGCCCAAGTTTACCACCAAACAGACCTGAGAGTGGAGGGTCTGGCTGGATTCTGCAGCTGGTGGCACCTCTTTCCAGAGGGAGAACAATGCCACTGTTTTGAGTGTTGAGAGATGGGGCACATATCATGGAATTGCCCTGGGCATGACGTGTCCATGGCAACAGCCGCCGACTCAGAGGGATGAGAACCACACCCTTGCCATCTCCTCACCACATGTTGGGCCCATTAAAATATGCCAGTCCCCATAATACTTTGCCAAAGTTGAAGGGATTCTGATATGTTGCTTGATTTTGGTGGTATGCTCACTCTAGTTCAGGCTCAGTTATTGAAGCCAGGAGGGAATGACTCTGAGAAGTGAATAGCAATGCCCTATAGTTAGGAAGACACCAAAGATTGAGACCGCCCTTGTTAAAATTGAGACCCCTCAGTATAGCTGTCACATGAAAATGGGAGAAGTGCCTCAGTTGCCTATACCCTTACTGTTGGGCCAAAAGTGTGAGCTCTTTTCCAAACTTCGGAAACAAAGACTGCCACACCAACAATGGGACTCCTACCAAGCAACTGCAGCTAAAAATTAATAGCACACCACCCCTACAACAATGTGCACGTATCTGATGATGAGGGAGACCTACCACGGGCAGTTAAAGTTCTCCAAGGAGATGTTGAGATGGAACCCAACTCTGAAGGGGAGGTCAGGCTCCCCCAGGAAAATGGTGCACACATTCACGACCAATGCACATGTGCGGCAACAGGACTCACTGGACCAGGCAACCTTCTTCAGCTGCTCTAAGGTCCAGTTCTGACACTCTCAGGTCTATTGCAAGAACTTTTGATGGCTGACCAAGAGTGGAATGGGCACTCCAACTGCTCGGCAGCTTCCAAGAGCTATATGATGCAGGGAACAATGCATTGTGTTTTCCTCACATATCGCTAAAATTCTTTGCAACTTGCACCAGAGTAACCCTTCTGTCGATTTGGACCTGACGGGATAGATCTCATTGGCCTTTGTGAATTGATGAGGCAAGACCCCATTGACGGTTCATGGTTCATCCCTCCATTTGACCACTGTTGATAGGTACTCACCTCTGCTGACTGGGAGTACCCCAGGGGTCTTGCTGCTTTGGGCAAGCTCAAACCCACTTGTCTGGAAATATCATCTGCATACTGAAAATCAAAATTGTTCAGGTCCCATTTCTCCCACATCCAATACTTCAACAAGAACAAATGATTTGCTTACTATCTATGATCTGTCAGCAGACCTTGACATGCGCCGTTATGAGATGATCAACATTATTTGCTTCCCCTGTCAGTAGATTTATTTTGGCTCATTGGTATAGAACTGCGGATTAAGGTTTTCTTTAGTTCCAAATCTACATTACCACTTAAGACTTTTTTTTCATGAGCCGTGAGAATTTTTCATGAGCTAGGACTCCTAATTAGGTTAAATAAGACTAGACGCACTCAGGCTTGACTACCGTATGCACAGTGGAATCTAAATGTGACTATTGAATCTAAACAGCAATCTGAAGTAGGTAAAAAGGTCTCGACAAGCAGCAAACTGCCACAAATCCATTACATCAGTAAGTTATTGAAATACCACTCCCAAAAAGAGTTACAAAGCCATTTCTGAGGCTGTCAGGACTCCAAGTAACCACATTAAGAGCCATTGTTGCCAAATGGAGTAAAATTAGAACAGTGGTGAGTCTTCTCAGCAGAGGCCAACCGAAAAAATTACTTTAACAGTGCATTCAAATAAATTCAGTTTAATTCAGTTTTACTTGTACTCAGTGACATGCCTTCGGAGGTGAGTTAGGGTAGGCAGAATCCTCACCGTTAAACAAACGATAACTCTATTACTTTGCTTGATTAGCAATCTGAGGATTGATTAACTAATTTACAAGACTAAAAAAATCGCGTGCCAGTTCCATCCACGACATTATTGCTCACTGCATCCAACTTGAAATGCTCACGAGACAGCAAGTTTGTTCATATTTGCTTAGAGGAAGCTAACGCAATGCCATTAACAAATATTAAAACCTTTCTTATGCGGCGTTCAATGTGTGGCCAATATGTTTACGATAATATTTCCCCCCTTAAACACTTACTTTTTAATGCCACTTTTAAAAAATAGGGAGTTTATTTTCAGTCTTCTTTCATAATCCGATAAACAAAAGATCAAAACAATATATGGAATTACCAAGAGAATTGAGATTTTTTTCCTAATTAATTAAGATTTACTTCCTTGCAGTCTCGAATCAAAGCATAAAGGTAAATTAAGCTTTTTGTCACTATCACCTCTTAATCATTACAGGTTTAATTGACCAGAAAAAAAGGTCAAATTGATTGATTGACAATCAGGCATAGTACGTGGAAACAGGTTGACAAAATCTAGCCATAAAAAAGGAGAAGTCACTGCCTACCCTGACCGCACATCCCTGCTTGTACTGTATAGCGCTTTTCACAGACAGACTGTCACACAGACGCTTTCCAGAGCAAAATGGGCAGAGCCCAGCCTGATCCCCAAAATAGCAAATGAGGCAAAAACTCCCAGTAAGGAGAAAAACCCTCAGACAGTAGTGAGAAAAAACTCCTGAGAAGTAATCTCAGATGAACCCGGCTGAAGTGGGCAAGCTCATACTCCTCTGGCAAGCTAATTAATAATGTTCAATTAAAGTCCCCAAAAAAACTGAAGTTAGCTAGCTAACAGTTATAATTGGTATAGTATAAATCCTTGCGGTTCAACTCTAGCTAAGTGAGATAGTGAAAGAATGGAAAATTTTTATTCACTCATTTTCTATTGACTTCCGGGCACCAAATATAACTGTTTGTTAGCTAGGCTAATAAACTAGTAAGCTAAGCAAGTAAACTAAGTCAACTAAGCTAGCTAGAAAGCCTTTTTGCTGACTTAGATAGTCTTACTCAGGTGAAAAGCAAAAGCTATTCTGGTTAGCGCTCTCCATTGAGGCTGGGAGCACATCAGTTATGTTGATGTGGATATGCAGCATTTTCCCCTTGCATTTGCTTTTGTGGTTTGTGTGTTTTTGAGTTTGCATCGTTTCTGTTTTTGCAGCATGTTTCTCCTATTGCACACGTTTTGGGCCATGGCAGTGCGTTTGCCCCTGTAGGCCATCGTATTTAACAGCTTTAAGACACTTTTCTAATCTAGCTAGCTGATCGTTTTCTCCTGAAGTAAATGAGATATAGGTGTTTCTATAGAAAAGGGCACAATTACGGTAAAGATAGTCCACCCATTTTTTTCACAATGGAACTTAGTTTTCCTATTAATTTGGGGGCTAGAAATATTGGGTATGATATTTGCAATTAGGGGCAATTTTAAAGGGACACTAATTCCAATGACCTTGACATCCAAGGTCAGATTATGACGCAAATATCCATACCGTAATCATTCAAAATTGAGCCAACAGAAAATTAAGTTGAAAATTAAACCCTTTTCACTGATGACTCAGACTTGCCACCAGGAACAAGTCTTCTTCAGTATTTCAAGTTACATTAGAATAGCTGTTGGTTCAGGAAAAAAGGGATTAACCCTTTCCATTTCCGTTTTGAGCTTGTGAAATAGTTTTGTGCGTGTGTAAAAAAGTTTTGAACTTGTAGAAATATTTTGTTCGTGAGTAAAAAAGCTTGGAGCTTGTAAAATAGTTTTGTGCATGAGAGAAAAAGTTTCGCAGTGTCTAGAGATACAGCGATTTTTATTGGTACGGCAGTCGATTTCAAGGGATTAGGATAAGGATTAGGGATTATGGTTAGGGGAAGGGTTAGGTTAGGGGTCAGGGTTAAGGTTAAGGTTAGGGTTAGGTTGGGGTAGGGTTTGAAATTGGGACTGCTGTACCTCTCTACAGTGAAATGCATTGGAAAACTGCCATACCCGTAGCAACTGCCAAAAAGTTTTGAGCTTGAAAAATAGTTTTGAGCATGTGTAAAAAAAATTTTGTTCGTGTGCAAAAAAGTTTTGAGCTTGCGAAATAGTTTTTTTTTTTTTTTTTTTAAAGATTATTTTTTTGGGAATTTTTCCTTTATTCGACAGTTATACAGTGTAGAGAGACAGGAAGGTTGGGGAGAAGAATGGGGGAAGACATGCAGCAAATGACCTGAGCCGGATTCGAACCCAGGTCACTGCGGGAAGGACACAGCCTTTATGGAACGCACAGTTGGACCGATGAGCCACCGGGGCGCCCCCCTGAGAAATAGTTTTGTGCGTGTGTGAAAATTTCCTACCTTCCTGTGTGACAGTGAAGTTGCGGATATGCTCAAATTTCCTACCTTCGCGTGGAACACTTTTTATTTACAAGCACAAACCGGATTTACGAACCTCAAGTTAGGAAACATGGCCCTATTTTCACTCCTGTACAGTAGACTAGCCAATCAGCACGTTGCCCATTGAATAGCCAATCATAATGTTTCCCACCGTCACAGTAAGTCAAACTGTCCAATCAGTGGCCAAACGGTTCTGATGCCATTTCTTCCCCATATCTACGGAGAAATCCATACCTCATTGATTTCAGTTTTTATTCTCCTGTAATGTCTTCGTAATCATATACTCTCGCAGTGATATGTCTTGGGCAATTGATGTGTGCGCTTTTCACCAACACGGTTCGATTGACTCACGTTACATTAATTAGCTGGTTAGCAAGCTAGCTAGCTACCCTTCTGCAAGTTGGCGAACGCTACGAACAACCACTGTATAAAACTTGATTCCAGTTCATTAAACCTGAATAGATTGCGATCGGTCACTAGAAACTACCAGTCAAGTATCTTACATGGTTTGTAACGGTCTTACACTGCCCGGCCAAAAAAAAAAAAAAAAAGTTGCACGCTCAAATATTTAGTTGGAACCCCTGTAGTTTTGATTACAGTGCATATTCGTCTTGTCATTGTTCTGACAATTATATGCAATGCCAGAACATTTATTTTCGATCAGAAATGCCATAATTTTTGGCCGAGATCTTGTCTTCTCGACATAATGGTTGAACCACTCGGTGGTCTTTCTTGAGCACATCCCAATAACTTTTAGGCAAAGGCTATTCCCCCAACCGTTGGTGGAACAGGGGGGAAAGTTGCTCTTATTCCCCCAACCGTTGGTGGAACAGGGGGGAAGGTTGCTCCTATTCCCCCAACCGTTGGTCAAACAGGGGCAACGGTTGCTCTTATTCCCCCAACAGTTGGTCAAACAGGGGCAACGCTTGCTCTTATTCCCCCAACAGTTGGTCAAACAGGGGCAACAGTTGCTCTTATTCCCCCAACAGTTGGTCAAACAGGGGCAACAGTTGCTCTTATTCCCCCAATAGCTGGTCAAACAGGGGCAACGGTTGCTCTTATTCCCCCAACAGTTGGTCAAACAGGGGCAAAGGTTGCTTTTATTCAAATTTTTGAGCAACATGACATCTTGGCACTTGAACAGGCAGTACAAAAAAGAATTGGACCCAGCCCATTACATCTCCCGTCTGATGTTAAGGGGACACAATCAAATTACAAATGCAGTAATCCGGTTGAAAGATGTTTTATTGAGAAACAAAAAAAAAAAAAAAAAAAAAAAAAACCAAACAGATATTTCTGTTAACTTTTGAGTTAAGAGGGCAAATCACTGCTCTGTACATTAAATCCGCTGAACCCCTTTGCACAGAAGCCAAATCTGGCTATTTAGGGTTTACCTTATTTAAGGCTTTATAATTCAAGATTGCAGCTTCACAGACAAGAAAGGAATAGCTCAAATGAGTCTAGACACTTGAAACCTTCAGACTCCCATCGTATTTCAGTTTAATTTAATGATTTTGGTAGAGAAAAGGGGCTGCAAACACAAAAAATCTTCATGAAAATTCAACATTGAATTGCAAAAAAAAATAAAAAATAATAATAATACTGAGAATTGAAAAACTGCTAAGGCTTAAAACTATACATTTCTGGGATCATATAATATATATATATAATTCATCTTGCGCATTACATTCTAGATTACCCTTGCCAGTTGGTTTTGGCGGTCCATAGTGCTTGCATGTGTATTTGACAAAACTGTATTTGAAATGAGATGGATATAGGGTCAATTTTTTCGTTTGCATTTTCCACAGTCCTGCAATTATTAGATTGTTAATAATATTATTATTAATAATAATTAATAACAATTAACAGAACATTGTTCCGTTCGCTACAGGTATTTAGTGCTCTTTCAAAATCGGCGAAACTCTCATATTCAGCATTTACGCTTAAACCTAAGTTTTGAGACATTTTCCAGTTATGCCGCACTCCACACGAAACCGTTGCGCTCCAGACGAGGCTATTAAAATGGCGCCAAAAAAGTTTTACCAAAAGAGGTCACTCACGAAATATTCCACACATTTTACTGGCCGAGAATGGTTGGGTAAATAAGAGAACAGACACAGACAATTCGCCCAATGGTTTCGCGAAATATTCAATGCATTTCATGGACTGAGAATGGTTGGGTAAAGAAGAGAACAGACACGGACAATTAGCCCAACGGGTTGGCGGAATAGCCAATCTGACATGGACAATTAGCCCAATGGTTGGGTGAATAGCCACTCTGACACGGTCAATTTGCCCAACAGTTGGTGGAATAGCCACTCTGACACGGACAATTTGCCCAACAGTTGGTGGAATAGCCACTCTGACACGGACAATTCGCCCAACGGTTGGGGGAATAGCCACTCTGACACGGACAATTTGCCCAACGGTTTGGGAAATAGCCACTCTGACGCGGGTAATTCGCCCAACGATTGGGGAAATAGCCACTCCATAACTTTTTAATGTGTTTCAGGTCAGGACTTTATGGTGGCAAATTTGTTTGTGAAAATGATTCCTCATACTTGTTTTTGTCATTCATGGTTTTCTTTGCTAAATGCAGGCCAATAACTTGCCCGTTCTGAAATACTGTAACATCTTTTCCACCATCAAGGGATGTGTCTTCCGACATGATTTTTTAAGAAATGAGTAGCGACGCGCTTCAGTCAGAGTAAAAATGATTATTGCCAGCTGAAACATATTAATAACCGCAAAAATTATCCAATTATAGAATTTGTTCATTAATTTCCAAAAGGTGACTTTTTTTTTTGCCGGGCAGTGTATTAACCTTGTGTTATATCGGAGTCCATCGTAATAACGGACTGTTTCTCGGTCTGCACAAAAAGTGCAAGGAACAATTCGGCTGTTCAAGAAATGGTTAGCTATCGCGATCAAGTCGGCAAGGGCAAACTGGATGCTCAGAACTTCAGTTCAATAAAAACGAAAAGTAAGGAATGGATTTTGCAGGTCTCTTATTGTAGCAGCACGATGCTAACAGTAGGACTGTGAAGGGTGAAATATTTGACGCTCTGGCAAAACAAACCATTTTGGAACATATAAGGGTCAATGACAAATAAGCCTTTTAAAAATGTTTTTTTTTTAATAAATCTTTAAAAATGTACAGAATACGGGGCGCCCCGGTGGCTCACCGGTCTCAGCGCGTGCACCATAAAGGCTGTGTCCTTCCCGCAGCGACCTGGGTTCGATATCCGGCTCGGGTCATTTGCTGCATGTCTTCCCCCATTCTTCTCCCCAACTTTCCTGTCTCTCTACACTGTATAACTATCAAATAATAAAGGAAAAATCCCCCCCCGCCCCAAAAAAAATGTACAGAATACATTTATTTGAAGTTGGAAGAGTGTGTTTAAACAAGTCTTAATGGTTGCACAACATTTACAGGGTTTTAGTACAGTTTTAGACTGTATTTGCAATTTCACCACCCAAAAAATGTCAGGTGGCGCAACCAAAAGTTTCTTGAAAAAAAACACACTTCCCTCTTTTTTTTCTAAGTGATTTTTTTAGTAAGTATACCCTGAGAGTGTCTACTCTGCCTAAAACATTACTATTTTGTAATTGAGCTGGGTATTAAAAGTAACTTATGGATTCTTTATTGTAGGGGGCGGGTATTTTGGTTTTCCAAACAATTTAAGAACAACTAAACTATTAAACTTTGTTTTTTATTAAAGGTTTTCAATATAAAATTATGCCTCCATATGTAAGAGGAACTATGTAAATTGGTCGGAAATCGCTCGCTTCTTCGTTGGTTTGGTGCTTTTTTCCCTCTCCGCAGCTCCCACAATAGAGTGGCGAAGTCACGCCCCTTCCGGTGGACCCCATAGGACCTTATTTCGAAAAAATTTGTATGGTAGTCAATGGTAAGAAATAAACTATTTTTTGATCCCGTCTGAATTATACGATGAATTACACACATGATGTTTGTTGATTTAAAAGATAATTTTGCGAGCCAATAAATTAGCAGTTTGTTGTATAAGTGTTTAAATATACGACTGTGAAAATCCGTAAGTAAAAAGACTACTGACCTAAAATGTCGCGTAAATGATGTAATTGATTTCTCTGGTTCTCAAGCTACCCTCAGCCGCTGTAGCTACGATGCCTTCGCGCTTCGTAGCGGAATGATCCCACATGAAAGGTATTACTTGTTTTCGCTCCCTGATGGATTACAGGACCAGGAGTTGCTGGGTAAAATGTATCAGGTAAGATGATGTTAAATATGTGCTTGGAACATCACTAACTTAACAAACTACCAAGTAACCCAACTAGCAAATTGTCACCTAGCTAGCCAGCTAATGTTCGCTAATAGCGTGAGGCCTGCCATTTACCTTTCAAATGCAGAGTAAATGGATGAACTGTGAAACACATCTCTAAGTGTTAAACAACGACGGTTATCACACCGTGACCATTCATGAGTGAATGAAACGGTTCATTTAACCAAGATTGTAATTTTTAATGTTAATATGCAAAAAAAAAAAAAAAAAAAAAAAAAAAAGCTCAGGCGATGGGAGTAAGACAGCCCTGCATGACAGTCTTTTAATGTTTTTCATCATGGAGATGGGTGCGTCAGCTTTTTTTTTTTTTTTTTTGCAAGATTGTAGTTTGATAATTACAAAGAGTGAATGAATGAGTCTGCTGGGGAGGACCCAGGCAAGTATTTTAAGTACAGTTGCTGACCATTTTTGGATTTTCTTTTTTACCTCACCAGTATCTGACATTGAGGAACTCGTACCCTAAACCAAACGGCTCTGGAAACCTGATTACCACTGTACATATTTCATGCGCATGCATTTTACTAACCTTAAAGGCTCCAATGCACCCCAAAACCACAGCCACATGTCGACTGCTTGGTGCACAAAACTGTTCAGTAGATTCTTTGCTGTAACTAAGAGGTTGGATGCAAATCATATTTTTTCCATATTGTTTCAAAGTTTCACATTGCTTTTTCTCAAAACTTAAGAAAAATGCTCTTAACCTTTTTGTGCTCCAATCAGTAGATGTATTGATTGTGACATTTTGCAGAGGTCGTGAACTCATCTTTCCTCAGTTCAGCAACTGTAAGAATTGCAATGTGCTTTGATTTGAAATTTTATGTTTTCTTTATTCTCTTTTCCCAGCTCCATCAGCATCAGTCCTGTTCCTGCATGTCCAGCTGCTAATCAATGCTCTTAATTCTTTCATCATTACAAATAAATTAAATTTATTGGATGACATGGGGTTTTGTGTTTCATTGCATGATGTAAATGACCAATACAGTTTAGTTGTAATAAATTGGAGTCCAAAAGTCTGTGGCGGTGTCTGTGACCAGGAGGCTCCATGTCTTCTCATGCTGTGGGTACAGTCCAGACATCAGTTGGATGACCTTGGAAATGCCAGCCTTCCTCCATTGGAACTCTTCCTTTCGTCAAGCTGATCACCCACAAGGCAGCATGGCTATGCTTGAACTGCCCGAGTACACAATCTCAGGCAGTGCTGAATGATTTTGTGTCATCTCCCATTCACGTTAACAGAAAAAGAAAATTGCCATTTGTAAACATTACATAACTGATTGAGTGAGCAATAACATAAAGATGGGCTGGACATATGTACCAGTTTGTATTAGTAAGGTTTAAAGTATGCTGTGCCTGAATAGTACACATGCTAGCGACAGGCAAATTGCTGAACACTGGATATGGGTGAGAGCTCTACTGATAGCTAAAACTGCCCGTCTCAAACAAACTACAGAGGAATGGGTAGAAATAAGGTCCCAGGCTGGTTTATGATGGTTCTATCCCAGCCTTTTTGGTAAAACCTATTCTTTCTGGATAAAGCAGGTGAACCTGGTCATGCGAGCTGATAGACCAGCTGACAACAGACTGGGTAGCTGCTCGACCAGCTTACATTGGTTTTAGCTGGATTTGTCACCGAGCTCAGTATGCATAAGGCTTGTGGTATCTTACAAAATATTGAAATTGGGCCTCACTCAAGTTATTCAAAAGTATTTAAAAAAATTCAATATTAGCAAGCATTATCTAAATTGGGTATTACTAGCTAACCCTGGGTGCACTTATTTTATTTTAGTACGAATCAACATCTCATTGTGAACACACTAGCTAGCCAAGTTATCCGAGAGCTCTAAATTTACAGCTTCTTCGTGTATTCATAATCTTCGTAAACTAACCGCTATATTTTTGGAAATTCACGTTATTTCCCAACGAATCATCAGCGACTAAAACTGATTTGCACGCTGTTCTAAGATCTGTTTTAGCATTAAAGTATACATTTTTTACAGATACCAGTTGAACTCGCAAGTTGGTTAACTGACAAAAGCTAAAATGATCCATAGTTTTTTGATGCTTAGCTATATTATAACTTTAGCCCGCTGGCATTCCAGTGTTTTCACGCTCACCGAAAACTTGCAGAGCCGGTCCCGTACACTAGCTCTTATGGAATCCACTCGCCATCTCTCCTTCAGAATAGCTGTAGCTTCCCACATGGCTACTAGCAACGAGCTAAATATTTACCTTGTTGGCTATTAACTAGAAGTGTGCCAAGCAGACGGCCATGCTCGCGTTGGAGACGTACATTGTGTTAGACGAGGGATGTAGTTCACTGCGCAGTCTCACACAAAACTAAATATATCTCACAAACTTTACAACAAACAGCTAATTTATTGGCTTGCAAAACTGTCTTTTAAATCAACAAACATCATATGAGTAATTCATGGAGTAAGACAAACGGGATCAAAAAATAGTTTGTCTCTCCCATTAACTACCGTGTAAATTTTTTCAGATTTAAGGTCACATGGGGTCCACCGGAAGAGGCGTGACTCCGCCACTCTATAGTTCCGGTTTGCAAATTTCACACAACTGTCGTAAAAATCTCACCGCAACCACCTCCTCCACGCCCCCATCCATGTGCATTTGTTTACAACGAAGCCGGCGAGAAGGCAGCCCTAAAGCGATGTCTACCGAGGTTTGTAACCATTTATATCACAAGTTTTACGTTTACCTATATCTGTCATAAACAAAACAATTACGGGAAAAAGTTAAAGGATAACTGCGGCTTTTTTGTTCATGAGTTTTTTTTCCTCAGCACCGATATTTATCAGACGTAATGTTTTCGTAACACGCTCTTCTAGCTGCTCTTCTAACGAATCTTGAACTACACAATGTAAATAGCGAACTGCACAAAACTCACAAAACCTAGATTCGGCTGACGAAGTTATGCGGCTCAAAGTAAAATTGCACTCCTGGAGTAGAAACAGGACGACGTAGTAAAATAAATAACAGCTACGTGACAAACAAACGTGTTTACCGGTAACTGTGCTAACATCTCTGCTAGCAAACAAGCATCAAGCACAACTCATAGAATAAACACGCAAAGGCCTTTACAAACAACAGCAAACATGAAGAGAGGGCAACGACATATGAATACAAGGAATACATAATTTTTTTCGCAACGATACTTACAAGTGCAACAGCAACAACGCCAAGTCGGCATCTGATTTGCATGCTTCTTTCTCCTTGAGCTCTCTCCATTCTGAAAAAGCTCGACCAAGATTGACTCGTGTCTGACTTCTCGCTCGGTCAGACGTTTGTTCTCTCTTCCTCGCGTCCTCTGACAACGGCCACCTCTTCTTTTTCGCCGGCTCCGCCATCCTAACACCAGTGAAGGGAAGCTGTGCTCCTTTTATTACTAGCCGGGAAGTGTTTTTGTCTCGTACTTCAAAGCAGTTCGTTTCTCGCGATAGCTCCATCCAGCGACGAGATATGGGACACCGGGGCGGTGAACCTCTGATCTTTCAAGGTCGGTTTTCAGCCCAGATATGCTAGGGAGCGCGCGGATAAGCCCCATTCTCCCCATAACAAGTCGCTTAACCATCACAGTGACTCCGAGGCACAATAATTAGGGTCGAAATCCTGCATAGTTCCCCTTTAATATTATATTAATTCATATTTTAATACATTTTACAGTGTTAACTTGCTCGGACTGTTGCACCACCTGACATTTTGAGGGTTTGAGATGGCAAAACATAAAATATACAACCCCAATTCTGAAATAGTTGGGACAAAGTGTAAATTGTGAATAAAGTCAAAACACAATGACTTTCAAATCACACCAGCCAGTATTTTATTCACAATAGAACAAAGATAACATAGCAAATGTTGAAACTGAGAAATTTTGCAATTTTATCCACAAAATGAGCTCATTTCAAATTTGATGGCTGCTACAGGTCTCAAAAAAGTTGGGACAGGGGCCTGTTTACCTTGGTGTAGCATCCCCTCTTCTTTTTAACTCAGAGTGGAGGTGTCTAGGCATTGAGGAGACAGGTTTCTTGAGTTAAGCCATTGGAATTTGATCCCACGCTTGTTTAATACAGGCTTACAGCTGCTGGAGAGTTTTTGGTCTCCTTCGACGGACTTATCGTTTAATTGTGTGCCAAATGTTCTCAATCAGTGAAAGATCAGGACTGCAGGCAGGCCAGTTCCACACACGTACTCTTCCACTACGAAGCCATGCTGTTGTAATAGCTGCAGTATGTGGTTTTGCATTGTCCTGCTGAAATACACAAGGCCTTTCCTGGAATAGATGTCATCTGGAGGGGAGCATATGTTGCTCTAAAACCTTTATATACCTTTCAGCATTCATGGTGCTTTTTAAAACATGTAAGTGTCCCACACCATATGCACTAATGCATCCCCATACCATCAGAGATGCTGGCTTTTGAACTGAACACTGATAACAGGAGAGGTGGTCTTTCTCCTCTTTAGCCCGGAGGACACGACGCCCATGATTTCCAACAAGAATTTCAAATTTGGACTCGTCTGACCACAGCACACTTTGCCACTTTGCTACAGTCCATTTTAAATGAGCCTTGGCCCACAGAACACGGTGGCGCTTCTGGATCATGCTCAGCAATGGCTTCCTTTTTGCATGATAGAGTTTTAGGTGGCATCTGTGGATGGCACAGCGGACTGTGTTTACAGACAGTGGTTTCTTGAAGTATTCCTGGGCCCATTTAGTAATGTCAATGACAGAATCATGCAGGTGAGTGATGCAGTGGCATCTGAGGGCCCGAAGATCACGGGCAGTAAAGGTCTTTGGCTTGTCCCTTACGCACAGAGTTTTTTCCAGTTTCTCTGAATCTTTTCATGATGTTATGCACTGTCGATGATGAGACCTTCAAAGCCTTTTGAATTTGACGTTGAGGAACATTGTTTTTAAAGTATTCCACAATTTTTTTACTCAAGCCTTCACAGGTTGGAGAGCCTCTGGCCATCTTTACTTCTGAGAGACTCAGCCTTTCTTAGACATCCCTTTTATAGCCAATGATGTTACACACCTGATGCCAGTTAACTTAATTACTTGCTAAAAGTTCTTTCAGCTGATTCTCTTATATAATAATTGCTTTTTCATCCCTTTTTTGCCTGTGTCCCCACTTTTTTGAGACCTGTTGCAGCCAGAAAATTTGACATAAGCTCATTTTGTGAATAAAAAGGTAAAATGTCCCAGTTTAAACATTATAAATGTTATCTACGGTATTCCTTCACTGAGTTAACAATGAACCTTTCAATGCCTTTGACATGTTTGAATGACCAAAAGATTCATGCAGGAAGTATGATACTCCTTTCTTCAGTGCAATTTGCCAAAAACACTGATTACGGTAAAGAGGTATGTTTCATCGTCTTTACCGTAATTATTGATTACGGTAAAGACACCTGACCATCTTAAAGTTTGTTGAAAAAAATGAAACCAGCCATAACCCAGCTTTGCCATTTTAATACTGACTAGTACTTTGGAAGGCCTATTTGAAGAATAAAAAAAAGTGGAATCCCAGAGAAAATTTTTGGTGGACATGTCTTTACCATAATCATGGCCTTTTCTGTAGAAACGTCCATATAGAGCTGCGTGTCATCTGCATAACAATGGTATTTAACATCATATCTACGTTGTACTTATGATGGTCTCAAGGGGAAGCACATACAAAAAAAAAGCAAAGGGCCCAGAACAGATCCTTGAGGTATTCCAAAGTTTACCTCGGAGGACTCTGAGGACTTATTTACCTTGACAAACTGAGATCTGTCAGAGAGATAAGATTTAAACCATGAAAGGGCAAGTCCAGAAATACCAACTGATTTTTCTAGCCTGTGAAGAATATTGTAGTCCATGGTATCAAAGGCAAGACTTAAATCAAGGAGGATAAGAGCAGAGATGCAGCCACAATCCATGGAGAGAAATAGATCATTCATTACTACTGTGAGAGCTGTTTCATTGCTATGATGCTTTGTAAAGTCAGACTGAAACCTCTCATATGTCTTATGAGTTTGCAAGAAAGAAGAAAGCTGTTGGGCGACACATTTCTCAAAGATCTTAGATAAAAATGGGAGGTTTGAGATTGGCCTGCAATTGGCTAGGATTTTGCGATACGAATTTGGTTTTTTAAGTAGAGCCTTGATTTCTGCCATCTTAAATGAAGTGGAATCAGAACTTGAAATCAGTGAAGAATCAATTATGTGTAGAACTGGACAGCCAAGGATGGACAGTTGCTCCTTCACTTGCTTTGTGGGGATGGGGTCTAAGAGACAAGTTGATGATTTGGAAGTAGCAACTAATTTGGCAAGTTCTGTTTTCTGTGTTTAGTAGGAAGTTCCATGTTATCAGTAACGCCATCGCAAACTGCTAAGGAGGCGATGATCTTCTAATTCCGATTATGTTGCCACATCACTGCTGCAAGAGGCTGCAATTTTAGGATTACTTGCAGCATGGTTGTTAATTAATTTAGCCACTGTTTTTATTTTCCTGTATAAGATTTGCAAAATAAGAAGACCTAGCACTGGAGAGATCACGCTCATCTCCCTTACGAGTATCTATCGAATTAACAATCGGTGATCTAGATCGAATGAGTGGCCCCACCCAAGTGAGGGCTGTGCCGGACAACAGGGATAGAATAAACGAAACCTGCGATTCTTCATTCGAGAACCGAGAGGGTTGCGATTTAAGAAATATTTCATATTGTGCAATGAAATCCTTGCAAAACCGTGACACCCACCATCTACAGAACATAATTTCGTCAAAAGATTCAGAGAATCTGGAGAAATCTCTGTGCGCAAGGGACAAGGCCGAAGGTCAATATTGGATGCTTGTGATCTTCGGGCCCTCAGGCGGCACTGCATTTAAAACAGGCTTAATTTGGCACTGGAATTCACTGCAAGGCCTCAGGAACACTTCCAGAAATCATTGTCTGAGAACACAGTTCTCCATGCAATCCACAAATGCAAGTTAAAGCTGTATCATGCAAAGAGGAAGCCATATGTGAACACGATTCAGAAATGTTGCCGCCTTCTCTGTGCCAAAGCTCATTTAAAATGGAAAACTGTTCTATGGTCAGATTAATCAAAATTTTTAATTCTTTTTGGAAACCACGGACGACGTGTTGTGTGTACTAAAGAGGAGAGGGACCATCCAGCCCGTTATCAGCGCTCAGTTCAAAAGCTTGCACCTCTGATGGTATGGGGTTGCATTCGTGCCTATGGCATGGGCAGCTTACACATCTGTATAGGCATTATCAATGCTGAAAAGTACATAGAGCTTTTACAACAATGTCTCTTTCAGGGAAGGCCTTGCATATTTCAGCAAGACAATGCTAACCCACATAATGCATCAATCACAACAGCATGGCTTTGCTGTAGAAGAGTCCGGCCGCTGAAATGGTCTGCCTGCAGTCCAGACCTTTCACCAATAGAAAACATTTGGCACATCATAAAACAAAGAATCTGGCTCAGAAGACCCAGGACTGTCGAGCAGCTAGAATCCTACATCGGACCAGAGTGGGACAACATCCCTCTTCCAAAACCCCAGCAATTGGTCTCCTCACTTCCCAGACGTTTACAGACTGTTGTTCAAAGGAAAGGGGATGCTACACAATGGTAAACATAGCCCTGTCCCAACTTTTTTGAGATGTGTTGCTGTCATCAAATTCAAAATGAGCAAATATTTTTCATGAAATGGTAAAATGTCATTCATTCCTTCTCACTTTCTCAATTTTCTGTCAGTGAGGTTTCTAAAGCCTTGAAGAGTTTAGACCCTAAAAAATCTGCAGGCCCTGATGACCTCCCCCCTTACTTCTTATGCCTGGCTGCACTAATTATAGCTGAACCAGTGTCACATATCTTTGTATGGAAAAACAGCTTTTGTACTCCCATTTTTGAAAGGAGGTGATCCCTCTGTACTAAATAATTATCAACCAATTTCAAAACTCTGCATTTGAGCCAAGGTTTAGAAAAGCTAGTGAATGACCAAATTAAAGAGTATTTGTGTTTTTAAAAATATTTTATCTTTCCATCAGTCAGGCTTCAGGAAACAGCACAGCACAGTGACTGCCTCGGTAAAGGTTTTTTATGATGTTGTTGAAGCATTGGACGCTAAGGATTACTATGCTGCACTTTACTTAGACCTGTCTAAAGCAATTGATACTGTAGATCATGGTATCCTATGTCACAGACTCTTAGATATTGACTTCTCAGACCACACCGTTGGCTGGTTCTCCAACTACCTCTCAGGATGAAGGCAGTGTGTACAGTACAGTGGTCTTTCGTCAAGCTATTTAAACGTCATCAATGGTGTGCCACAAGGCTCAGTTTTAGGACCCACTCTTTTTACAATTTACGTAAACAATGTAGGTCAAAATATTACTGATGCGTCCTTACACCTTTATTCTGATGATACAATAGTTTCTTGTCGTGCAAACAATGTTTCCCAGGTCTTTCAACACCTATAGTCCGCATTTGACATTATTCAGTCAGACTTATCCCGTCTTAAACTGGTATTAAATGCTGATAAAACCAAGTATGTTGTTTTCAAACAAAAAAGATGGTGCCAGCAGTTCTTCCATCTATTACATCCACAAAAGGTGCTCCTATTGAGTTTGTGGTCTCTTATAAATATCTGGGAATCTTACTGATGTAAATCTCTCTTTTAAGTCCCATGTTGAAAACCTCTTAAAGAAGTTGAAACTAAAACTGGGGTTCTTCTTCAGGAACAAATCCTGTCTTACCTTCAATGCCAGGAAACAGCTTGTAGCTGCCACTTTCTTACCTGCTATTGATTATGGTGACATTGTTTACATGAATGCCTCTGCCAGCTCTCTACAGATGTTGGATGCTGTCTATCATGGAGCTTTAAGGTTTATAACTGGCTGTAACCACCTCACTCACCACTGCACTCTGTATTCTCTGGTCAACTGGTCATCATTATCCACACGTAGGCTTTTGCATTGGTACAACTTCATCTACAAATCAATCCTTGGACTGCTACCCTCATATATCTCCTCCTACATGTCTCGTAGTCAGTGCAGTTACCGCCTGCGCTCCCAGGCCTTTATTACCTACAGCGTTCCCTCAGTACGTACAGAGCTTGGCAAAAAGGCATTCTCTTACTCTGCCCCTTTAACCTGGAACAACTTACAGCAGGATCTGGAGTTGTCCAGTTTGATTTCATTGGGGGATTTTCAACAATTGTTAAGGGCACTTGAAAAATCTCTGGAAACTTGTTTTTAGCATTTTAACCCCCTGGCCTTGGCACTCTGATTTTACATGTATTGATTTTACTGTACTGTACCTATACTGTATTTCTGTCTGTCTGAAACTGCTTGTTGTTTGTTTTATTGTATGTCTGAAACAGGTCACTCTTGAGCATGAGACCTCACGTCTCAACGAGACTACCAGTATAAATGAAGGTTACAACATCTGATATGTTGTCTGTGTTCTATTGGGAATAAAATGTGGGTTTATGAGATTTGCAAATCATTGCATTCTGTTTTTATTCACGTTTTACACAACATCCCTACTTCATTGGAATTGGGGTTTGTAAATTATTTTTATGTAAGCCAAGTTTTTGTGCTGGACTTCTCAATTCGTACGGACCAGAGGAGGTCACTGACCGTGACATCTTTAGAGCTGGGGCGCAGACCGACTTACTGTTGTGTTAAAAAAAAATAGCAGTGCAACATCAATAACCTGATGAACCACTGTTATCAGTAATACTGATATTTCTGCTTAGCAAATAATTCACTTGCAGATGTAGTAGTGTAGTAGAAAAACAACAGACCAAACTGTCATGACATGCACGCTGCTTGTTCTGAGAAATTGACTCATTCATTGAATATGGCATATTCAAAATAATAGTAGTGTGGAGTTTAGAAAATTAATTCATTCTATGAAGAAACAGGAGTCATTAGTTGTCCTTTATTAAGGAAGAAGGGAAGCAAATGTTTCACACATTGTCATAAAATATATTTCCTGCTCAAGTGCGAAGTAAAATGGGCCGTTTTAAACATTGGGCCTCATGCAGCAACATTCTCTTAATTTCCTCTTATTTCTTTGCTAAGAGAAAAAATAAGAGAAATAAACTCCGGATGCACCAAATGCTCTTACCTTCCAAATCTGCTCTTACCCATGTGTGCTGAAAGTTGAATCCCACTTGATCGTAAATTGGAAGCGCGTGGCCGGTTGTTTTAAATTAGCATATATGACACCCACTAAACACCGTATAAGGGCAGGTGACATGTCGTGTGCAAAGAGCCAACTGGTCGTGGCAATCTAGGGTGTTTTCACACTAGGTACGATACCAGTAATGTAACGTACCCGAGTACACTTGCATACATGTCAAAATTCCGATACAGCGCGATGCAGTATGCACCTAGGTGGTGTTAAATGGGGAACGATTTTGAAAGGAGGCGCCAATATATTTTGGGGGGGTTTATTATTGAGAAAGGGGTTTAGAATATTAATATGGAATATTAGTATCGTGAATGCATATGCTGTGCGTGCCCTAGCAACTCGGTGTGTCATCTGTAACATGGATTACCACGTATAGCAGCACGAAAAATTAAACTCGAAATTTTCGTGACTGAATGCTTGATGTTTTTACACATCCATATCTTTCTCTGGGTACCAAAACATCAAGGTAAGCCGAAAATATACTGATTACATTCGATAGGTGGATGTTGAATACGGAATTCTTTCGCCCTTGCGTTTTTGGCCGATTATGCGGTCCACTGCCTCATATCACGAAAATTTATCTATCTCATAACTTGAGCTGCCAGACTTTGGCACCGCGTCCCGCACTTTGACATAGCCTATCGCAGCCGCATTTTCTTTAGTTTGTCACGGCACTGATCTATTATTCTGTGATAACCACGCGAATGTAACTACTCACAAATTATTCCATAAATCTCCGAATTTTTGCTTGTAGTATCCAGTTGTTATTGTATGTTTTCTTGCGCCTACATTTCGAGCAAGCATTGCATTTCTTCATTTGAATGGAGATATCTTTTCGCTGCTGCATTTGTTAGAACAAGAGAGCCGTAACATAACTGTAATCTTCTGTGCTCAAGTACGGTTACTTTCACATTTCGTACGAGTAGCCATTCATCTGTCTCAGCAAAGAGATCCGCGCTCTCTCTAAAAACGCGCTCTCTGCGCAAGGCATGGATGGCTAAAGCGTCCAACAGCAATAGGTAGCTAAGCCATTCAGAAGCAGAACGCACGCAAGTATCTAAGGGTTTTTATAGCTTAGTCCTAATTAGGATCAACTGGCCAAACTCTTTAGCCCAAGAATTAAATGATAAAATCATTATAATTTCTCAAAAACATAAACAATCAAAATTTTTAATGCATTTTTAATGTTTAGATTTTAAAACTTGTGTTTCCGTGCATTGGACAAGCAACGATTTTGTTTTCTCTTATCTCGGTAAGAGTGCTCTTGACCACTCGTAAAATTTTCTCTTACTTAAGAGAAGAGCAAAAATAAGAAAACATTGGTGCATCCCAGAAATCAATGGGTATGAACAAAATCAGAAAAAATCGGGGATACGAACAAAAATAAGAGAAAATGTGTTCTTATATTGCTTCTTGCATGAGGCCCATTGTTTGGAGGAACAACGTAATTTGATTAAAAAGTTGATTTGAGAGGGGAAAGCATGCAAAGATGTGCAGCAAATTGTAGGACGCTTGGCTAAACTGATCTCAAATGCCTAAAAATGGCAACAAAGACCTGAAACACGCGGAAGGAAATGAGCAGCTACGGTTAAAATGGATTGAAGAATGGAATGGCAAAGATTCAGCTAATCATCAAATCCAGAAAAATCAAATATTATATGAAATTGCCTGCAAGTGCTGTTACAGTCAAAAGATGTTTGATTGAAGCTATCAGCAAAAAGCCCCCATAAAGCACCATTCTTGAAAAATGGCATGTGCAGAATCGGTTAAAACACATCCACTGGCCCAAAGAGAAATGGCGTAACATTCTGCGGACTGATGAGTAAAATTGTTGTTTTTGAGTCTAGTGGTTGACGACAGTATGTCAAACGACCCCTGGGTACTGAATTCAAGCCACAGTACACTGTGAAGACAGTGAAGCATGATGGTGCAAAAATCATGGTATGGGAATGTTTTTCATACTGAGGCGTTGGGCTGATTTATCGTATACCAGGGATTATGGATCAGTTTGAATATATCAAAATTCTTGAAGAGATAATGTTGCCATACGTCGAAAAGGAAATGCCCCTGAAATGGTTGTTTCAACAAGACGACCCCAAACACGAGTGAGCAAGCCACATCTTGGTTCCAGACAAACATTGAGGATCGAGGTAATGCAGTGACCAGCTCAATCCCCTGACCATTATTGATGTTGCACTGCTATTTTTTTGAACGCAACTGTACATGGACAGCTAGCTGCTAGCGGTGTGAACCAAGTCAAAAGGTTTGTCTTGTTGGAGTGGAGGCCATCAAAAGCGCAGGATTCCCGCTTACATTCCGTTGGAAATCAAAAGTAGTACTCTCAGATTAGTTTGACAGGTTTTTGAAGACATAGTTATCATTTATATGAAAACTCAAGAAATAAAAACGCTCAGCACTATAGGAGCTACGGAGGACGAGTAGGATGTACGCCAACACCAAGACAGAAACCAGTGACAACTCATCAGGCACAAGTTTTTCTTTATAATCCCAGGACATCAGCGGCTTCAAAAATGCTAAAACCAGCGTGTTTGATACCAGCAACCATACTGCTGTCAAAACCATTCGGATCACATTTCCCCCCCAATCTGGATGTTTGATTTGATCAGTATTCCAATGGCCTCCCCAGTCATCAATATGAATCCATTATAGCACCTTCAGGATATGGGAGATTCACATGAAAGTGCAGCAGACAGATCTGCAGAAACGTCACGCAATCATGTCAACATTTACCAGAATCTCTAAAGATGCTCCATCCTGTGGACTCCAGGCCATGCAGAACTAAGACTGCATTGAAAGTAAGGGAGGCCCGACCTAATATGAGTGTCCTCTTAAGAAAAGTGCTTAGTGAGTGTAGCTGTTGGATAGCGCTTTTCCTTAAATAAATGAAATGATTATTCAATGTCTGTATTCTGAATTTCCTCAGAATTCTCCTTCCTCGTCTTGGATTATTTTTTTTTTTTTTAAATGGTCAGAATCCAGTGAAGTGAGGACAGAGGAAATCAGGAGAGGGGCAAATAATTTTTTCACGGCAGTGAAAGGTTTTTTCAGCCTCGAGTCAGACTTCCTAGGCCAGACTAAATGTCCTCATTTTCATAAATAAAAATGCATCAATACTAACTTATGCCCAAGCCATATCATTGACTGTATATCAAGATGGACAACCGGACAGCGCCTGAAAAGTGAGGCCAAAACATCATCGGCCTTAGACTGCCAGGCTGCAGGACAGGATATAAACCTGCCCCCTCCATGATAATGGATGGGACAAAAATTAAATGTCAAATAATTTTTATCTGGAGATGGTTTCTGTCATTTAAATAGTACTTACCATGCTGGTGAGTGTTCGAGTGTTCATTTTGTCTAGTAAGTTTGTTTTTATTTAGTTATTCAATACTATAAAAAGGGGGTGTGTATAGTTATGGTTAACAGCCATGATTGACAGGAACTCAAGTCGCCAGCGGACTTATTTTCGGAAACTATTCACAGCTATAGTGCGACCGCCGAGAAGAGAAATATCGTAAACATTACTCATGCATAATTTCTCAGGTCCCAGGAAAACTGAATATAACCCATAGTGATATTTTAAAGTCCAAAGAAAATTGACAGTAAAAAGGTCTTTGCATTGAACACAGCTTCATGAACTGTTGGCAGTGATACCGCTTCAGAAAAGTAAAAAAGCTGGCTTGCCAGTGTAAGAAGATTCTATAACGGGCTGTAGCAAGGCACACTGATGGTAAAAAAGCCCTTTACTTTGAATATAGCATAATGTACTGTTAGCAGTGATACTACGCTCAGAGCAAAGGGCTTTTTACTAATGATTTTCATTGCTAAAGTGACCTATTACCACATCTTGCTAGCATGCTAACAACAGTTAGCAAGCCAGCTTACTAGAAAATCGAGATTCAGTGGTGCCATTCTCTTTAGCAAGCTAGGCAGTTAGAACTAACATTAAAACCCATGACAGAGTAGGGATTTCATCTCCCATAGACTGCATTTACCTTATTTTGAAGGGTTAGGTCTGAATTTTTGAGGTTGGGTTGTATGAGGTAGGTAGCTACTTATCCATAGTAAATATGAGATACCTGGCTCGCTAGTATCGAACATCACCAACTACTAAGGACAAGGAAAACGGAAAACATATTTTAGCCTCATAAAACTTCACTTTTTGTACAGCGTTAAGAAGTGGAGAGACAGTCTATGAACCTTACTGACCGTTTTTCTAGCATTCCATTAATCAACCTGTTAGCTACTCGACCCTTATTTATTGCTGGAATTGAACAAATCCAATATGGTTTTAAAAAAAATAAACATGCAAAGGTCCAGCTTGTATAGCAATAACCTCTGGACTGAAGCATTTATTTACATTAAATAAATATGCACCCCGATGCCCAGTGCTCAAGTTTCCTACTATGGGTCAGGAGGAAAAATGACCTGAAATATGACCCCAAGATCATTTCTGGCAGTCAAAGAAAAAAAACATTTTTTGCCAAGCCTGTGTTTCAATGAGAAGGGCATTTTACAGTTTATTCAGGCCCCACCAGTCAAGTGCGACATAAACCCTCCCATCCTTAATCCACACTCCAGATGCTTTTATCTACTGCATTCTGAAGAAGGTGAACAGATAAGACTTGCACAATCGCCAACCATTTATTTTTTCCTTTGTGGTTTTCAAGGGAAAAAGGCATAAAATTAACAGAACACTTTTTCAAAAGATTGAAGGCCTAAACCTCACCATAATTTCTTCCACCCTCCAAATTTTTATGCAAACATTTATGTCCTACAGTTCCACATTAGTCCAGTGGCTACTCCAATGATGCATGTATAAATAACATATACCTCTGTTTCTGTTTATTTCCAACATATACAGCTTTGGCCAATAGTCTTTTGGACTCCTCTCTCCCTCATAGACACAGTTTCCACATTAAAGGTAAAAAGCATCGACAGCGCTGAATAACCATGGGCTGGTTGCATCTTAAGATCAGAAAAATGAAATAATCTCCAATTCAAATCAACCCACCTTAGTTTAGGATAGAACAAGTGATTTCTGATTCGGTAATTGTGAAGTTGCACAGGTTAGATGCCTTAAACAATGAAAAATAATAGAAAAACGAACATAATAACAACAAATTATCAAATTACAATGACAACAATTATACCAGTCTAAGCTGTGGTACTGTCTCGGCATCAAGTTGGGTAATGAGACAAATCTGGAAGAATTTAAATTGATTCAACATCATCAGAATTGTTAATGGGCCAGATCAGTGCTTTGTCAAAGTTGCCATGTCAGCCAGATACTTTATTCACATAAAATTACAAATAGGTTTCTTTTTCATAAATATTTACAGTCATCTTAAGTCAAAATTCAGGAAGACAGTATAGAAATATACTGGTGTATTAGTTGCTCCCCAGTACCCCCCTCCCCAAAAAAAAAAAAAAAAAAAAAGTGCCCTAAAGACACCCTGGAAATATAGTTGCCAGATTTGGCATTACATCTTTTCATTCTCCAATTCAACGTCTTTTTACTGTTGATTTATGGCTCTTCGGTAAGCCCAGACACACATACTGTGAAAAGAACAAAGAATATAGGCCCAAGTTAACCACAGGTCCCCATCAGGGAAAGGGAGAGGTAGTTACGTTTTGTGTACATTGTTAAAACAGCCGACTTAAATATCCAACTAAAAATTTAAGTATAAAGAATAGTAGCAAAAGACAAGAGCATAGGCATATACTTAATGTAATACATAGAGGGAAACCAGACAAGTTGAGCTTTGCGAAGTCCGTTCAAAACCTGGTACTCAGGTTGAAGCATGATTAAAATGTCCATTAATGTCCTTTCTAACACAAGTTATCACATTGAGAAGCTCAGAATCACACCAACAATCAATGCCCCATTGCAGACTCAAATTGCAATTCAGGATTTCTTTAAAAATAAAAAAAGCCAAGGCACAAAACCATGTACCTTAAAATTGCACCAACAGAACCACAGTGGATCTTGTACTGAACTGCCCAGTGAAGTTATTTTCCTCCTGGAGTTTTACAATCCCGAGTGACCTTACAAACCGATGTAAGGGGTCAGGTCCGGGAGGGGGTGAATGGCAGTTCAAGAAATCGGGTCAAGTTTCCCAGCTCAGAGAGAGGAAGGCGAGTGCAGGAATCCCAAGCCAATCTTCCTACCCTATTGGGTTCCCGCTCCCTTTTACTATCTGGATTCTCGATCTTTGGGAGTACTGTAGAGGGACAGTTCCGGGGGTCCGCCCACCCGGGAGTTTCGGGGAGAGGTGGAAGCCCTGCCGGGGGTCACCGAAGGGATGAGCGGAGGGGGCGCCCCGACTGAAAGGGGCCCCACCAACCCAGAGGGCGTCTTAGTCAGTCCAAGTCCGTTGGGTACGTTGTGAGGGTGCGGATGCAAGGAGCCCAGGCGGGAATAAAGGTTGGGGTGGCGAGGAGATGCCCCAGGTTGGTGGGAGTGTGCGTGAGACAGGAGACCCGGATGTAAATGATCGAGGTGAGCCGCGTGAGAGGCACCGGAGAGGAGGGGGTTGGAGAGGTGCGCGTGGGGATGCATCCCGTAGCAGCGAACCCTCTCGAAATCCTCGCGCAGGATTTGCGCTCGCTGGTCTTCCTCAAGCAAGCCTCCGATGGGACCCGTGGCTTGCGGAGGTCGCTCCTGATGGTGCTGGTGGGAGAGGAGGCCGAACTCCTGCCGTGTGGAAGAGGAGGACGAGGCCATGGAGGAGGGTGGGTGGTGCGGCCCCACGACGGCCGCCACGGCCCTCTCGGCCTCGAAGAAGCGCTGCACCTGCTGGTGCTGGAGGAGCCGGGCCAAGTGGGGATCAGTGCGCAGGGCCAGGTGCGAGTCGGGGCGCATGGCGAGGGCCTCTCTCTGCTGCTGCTGCTGGGCAGCCAGCTCCCTCCAGGGGTCCCAGGGGAAGCCGGGGGGAGTTTGAGAGTGCCCCTGCGGAGCCACGTGCGGATGGGCCGGAAAACGATCCCCCGGCGCTCCCATGACGATCCCTCCGCCGCCTCCGGTCACACCCAGGTATGCCTCTAGAGCAGCAGCCGCCCGCGAGCGATCGAGGAGGGAGAGGGAAAGGGGGTGGTGAGGGGGGTGCGGAGTGGGTGGAGGCTGAGGGACGCTGGGCGGGGGACCCAGGGCGAGGTGGCCGGAGGAAGACTGGGCGGGGTGGTGGCGGCCGACGGGCGGATCGTAGCCGCGGGACGGCATAGGCGGCGGCAAGGAGATGGGCACAGGCTCGACCTCGTCCTTGCGCTCCTCCTTGACTTTAATTGGAGGTATAAGCTGTGCGGGAGGATGGCTGGACGAGTGCTTGGGGACTGATACCGTGGTGGCGTGGTCCGGCTTCTTGTACTGTGACAGGGGATGCAGAGATGCAGGCGCCGAGGGCGGAGTGGAGGACGCCCCGTCCCTCTGGGCGAGCCGAGGCGCTTCGTTCGGAGAGCTGGATGGGGGAGGACCCTGCTGGCGGCCGTACAGGTTCAGCGGGGAGGGGACCAGGCAAGCGGGAGGGAGAGGGGTAGGGGGAGCAGAGGAGGATGAGGAGCACGGACGGTCGGGTGCCGAGGAGGAGGAGATGGGATTGGGCGCCTTTGGAGGCATTACTGAGAGCAGCTTGGCGTCTCTGTCCCTCTCCCTGCTGCGAGCCCGAGGCGGCTCGTCCTCCGACGGCCCTCCCGCGCTGCCCACTGAGCGGCCGAGACTGTTGGTCTGAGAGACAGGGGTGCTGCTGCACAATTTCAGGGAGGGAGCAACAGGAGACATCCTCACAGGGTATCGACCATACACGTTTTCCCTATGAAAAAGAGAGAGAAGACATTGTGCACACTTTCATTGTCATGCAGCTAAATATGATCGTAAACATAAATTCATACAAATTCATAATAATGCAACTTTTCCAGACAGCTATTGGCCCCTTCGGCAGAGTACCCAACTAAATTAAGCTGCAGTATCAGTGCAGGATTGGGAATGAGACCATGTTTCTGACCCTGCAGCCGAGCCAGAACTCCCCTCCTGCGCCAGTACCAGCTTCTGACTGAAGACCAAGGCAACGCTGTCTATGCATAGCCATTGGTCCGACCAAAACCTGTTGTCTGAACAATAAATTAAAAAAAAAATTTTTTTTTGGAAATAGTTACTGTTTGTTCAGTTATTTGGACAGTGCGGTAAATCTACACTGCTACACATATTGTACAAAGACTACCGTAGAATATATTCAGGCTTTATTTCTGTACCGTTGCCCCTTGAAAAGATACAATAAATTAATTGTGGAAATGTGAGGGGTGTACTCACTTTTGTGAGATACTGTAATTGTGACTCCCTCTGATGGGGAGGTCCAATGTTTTGCCCGCAATGTGATTACAATGGGAATGTGACAAACATGAGCCATAACTAACATCTGGGCTCATCTGAACTGGTAACTTAATGAGAGCATGATATTTGAAGATGACCCCACCCTAAAAAGTAGCACAGACAATGATGCATTTTCTTGAACTGAGTGATTACAAAGATGGCGAAGGGCTAATTTTCTAAATACCTTCAAAGCAAACTAATGCCACTTCCTGGGAAACTCGTGATTAATACATTATTAGATTATACGGTCACACTGAATACATTATACGCTAAATAAAAGCTGTGAAAATACGCTTTTTGAAAAATTACTAGGGAGTGTTAGACCTCCCAACCCTTATAGCATGAAAATGTTCAGAGCCTTTAAAGACAGGCAACAGTCATCGCTGACAGCCTTTATAATACTGCGGAAGGGCATCACCGTGGGATGCAGCAGAGGATAAAACAAAATGCAGCAGACAAGTCTCCAGGGCCACATAAACTACAGACTACTACTGTAGTCTGAAAACTACAGTACAAAATCACTCTCTATTATTGAACTGACTCCCAACCAATGATTACAAAAATGTATAATATGAAAACTGCAGCTAGATCAATACCGTGACCAAGTAAGTAAAATTAATATCAATTAAAATGAGAGTACTTTAGCTTCAGTACCAAAGTCATCAACTTAAGTGTTCTGAAGGACCTCCTTAACCAAAAAGGTTTATTTTGACAGGGAATGATGAGATGAAATTGAGGAAGCACAAAGCAGGAAATACAGAGCAGGTATATCGATGAGGGCTGTGAAGAAAGTGTCGAACGACAGTTCCTACCGATCCTTCTCATCTTTAATATGGATGACTTCTTTCTTCTCCACTTCCTTCACCCTGTCTTCCCTCTTGTCCGTGCCTTTCACCCACGACGGGGTGGTCGGGAAAGAGGGAGGTGTGCGGCGAAGGCGATTCCACGGGTCGCTGGGGTTGACGATGCTACCCACAGCTCCACCCTGCGACTCTTTATGGCCAAAAACTGAGTTGGCACCTGAACAAGAAAGAAAAAGGCTATTGATAGAGTATGCACAGAATACAATAACCTTCAGCTTCCTCAGAGCTGGTTCTGCAGGCAGCGTAAATCCAATCTCAACAAAATGCTAAATACCCAAAGCCACCCATCCAATCAGTAAGTCTTTGGGACCATGTAACTGTTCTAATGAAAATTACAGCAGTCATAAAAAATAATTAAACATTTAAAAAGCAATAAAACTATAACCTACCAACAACCTCGGGCAGTGATGGCGATGTGAAATCTTACTGGACCCACACGGGTCCCTCGTTCAATTTACACATTCCAAAAAATTTGACCAAAGGCAGAATTCAGAAGGTGCGAGGCCGTATCTTTTCCACAGTTAAAGAGGTCATTAAATCAATGCTTTATGAAAAAGTTCCCTCAACAGACCGCATTTACCTCGTCAACCCCAGTACAGGTTTCGATCCCTGTATGTACTTTTCAGCATAAACTTAAAGCCATATGCATCAACCGAGCATGGTCAGCCATTTTGGTTCATTTCAAATTTTTCTGTGGTCATCTTAGAACATATTAACATCTTCACAACACCGTGAGGTGCAGAAGATCTGATCTCTCACATGTGGTCTGAAGCAGACGAACATTTTTGTAATTAGGTTTTCCAAACAATACGAAATAGCAGATGGCAGAAAATCTACTGTGCTGGGCATTATGGTCTTCAAGCAGCATTGCTCAGGATGAGTGGGAACATTATGATGCACCCAAGTCAAACTGGATGACCAGTTTCACAGTTAAACAATACTGGATTTAATTTTTTTTTTTTTTTTTTTTTTTTTTTTTTAATTTTGATGTTGGGTTGCCAAATAGGGCAGTGTAGCGCCCAATAAAACTGCACCAATACTGGCCATGCCAACCAAAATATCATTAGCAACTGTGCATAGAAACGACAAATTAGCCGACAGGCAGTAAGAAAGCAGTAACAATCTGACTAAATCCAGTAGGGTCTCTATGCCCCTAGGGTTGATTTCTCCAGAAGTGACCATAAATCACAACACTCATTATAGGGATCACTCAATAACAGATGTGCTAAAACTAGAGAGACCAGTCACCCGCGACCACATGGGTGTAGCCCCCGAATACCAGATTGTGATGTCCTGGAAACTCTGACCTCTAGAATGTTTAGAAACCATATACTAGAACGGGCTTATTTTCAGAGTGAAATTGTGCTTTATTCGGCCATTTCGGTTTCCATGGTAACCAGGATCAATAAGTGTCATGCCCTAACCATAACCCATGCCCACACCAAATATCAAAGGAATCAGTAAAAATTTCTGGCCTGTACAGTGTCCACAAGAAAATGTCTGTGGACGCGGCGGCGGCGATGACTTCCATTAATCCACAGTAGCCGCCCGACTTTGTCCAGGGGCTACAGCAAACTCAAAAAAGACATATTTAGTCCACTGTGGGCAAAACGTGAGGACAGAGTACTGAGACTTACCCAGCGAAGGGCTACCCAGCCCACCGAAGGCCCCAGTCCCCAGAGAGCCCAGGGAGGAGAAGGGGGGAGAGCGGCCAAACGGGTCTGCAAGGAAGAGACAGCCATAAGTGCTCCCCTCTCAGTAAAGCCTGCAATCTCTGAGCAAACACTGGACTGTTCTCCCCTCTCAGTGAAGCCTGTAATCTCTGAGCCAACACTGGGCTGTTCTCCCCTCTCAGTCAAGCCTGTGATCTCTGAGCCAACACTGGACTGTTCTCCCCTCTCAGTGAAGCCTGTAATCTCTGAGCCAACACTGGACTGTTCTCCCTCTCTCAGTGAAGCCTGTAATCTCTGAGCCAACACTGGACTGTTCTCCCCTCTCAGTGAAGCCTGTAATCTCTGAGCCAACACTGACTGCTCCTCTCTCAGTGACCTGTAATCTGAGCCAACACTGGACTCTTCTCTCTCAGTGAAGCCTGTAATCTCTGAGCCAACACTGGACTGTTCTCCCCTCTCAGTCAAGCCTGTAATCTCTGAGCCAACACTGGACTGTTCTCCCCTCTCAGTGAAGCCTGTAATCTCTGAGCCAACACTGGACTGTTCTCCCCTCTCAGTGAAGCCTGTAATCTCTGAGCCAACACTGGACTGTTCTCCCCTCTCAGTCAAGCCTGTAATCTCTGAGCCAACACTGGACTGTTCTCCCCTCTCAGTCAAGCCTGTAATCTCTGAGCCAACACTGGACTGTTCTCCCCTCTCAGTGAAGCCTGTAATCTCTGAGCCAACACTGGACTGTTCTCCCCTCTCAGTCAAGCCTGTAATCTCTGAGCCAACACTGGACTGTTCTCCCCTCTCAGTGAAGCCTGTAATCTCTGAGCCAACACTGGACTGTTCTCCCCTCTCAGTCAAGCCTGTAATCTCTGAGCTAACACTGGACTGTTCTCCCCTCTCAGTCAAGCCTGTAATCTCTGAGCCAACACTGGACTGTTCTCCCTCTCAGTCAAGCCTGTAATCTCTGAGCCAACACTGGACTGTTCTCCCCTCTCAGTCAAGCCTGTAATCTCTGAGCTAACACTGGACTGTTCTCCCTCTCAGTCAAGCCTGTAATCTCTGAGCTAACACTGGACTGTTCTCCCCTCTCAGTGAAGCCTGTAATCTCTGAGCCAACACTGGACTGTTCTCCCCTCTCAGTCAAGCCTGTAATCTCTGAGCCAACACTGGACTGTTCTCCCCTCTCAGTCAAGCCTGTAATCTCTGAGCTAACACTGGACTGTTCTCCCCTCTCAGTCAAGCCTGTAATCTCTGAGCCAACACTGGACTGTTCTCCCCTCTCAGTCAAGCCTGTAATCTCTGAGCCAACCCTGGACTGTTCTCCCCTCTCAGTCAAGACAGTAATCTCTGAGCAAACACTGGACTGTTCTCCCCTCTCAGTCAAGCCTGTAATCTCTGAGCCAACACTGGACTGTTCTCCCCTTTCAGTCAAGCCTGTAATCTCTGAGCCAACACTGGACTGTTCTCTCCTCTCAGTCAAGCCTGTAATCTCTGAGCCAACACTGGACTGTTCTCCCTCTCAGTCAAGCCTGTAATCTCTGAGCCAACACTGGACTGTTCTCCCATCTCAGTCAAGCCTGTAATCTCTGAGCCACCACTGGACTGTTCTCCCATCTCAGTCAGGCCTGTAATCTCTGAGCCAACACTGGACTGTTCTCCCTCTCAGTCAAGCCTGTAATCTCTGAGCCAACACTGGACTGTTCTCCCCTCTCAGTCAAGCCTGTAATCTCTGAGCCAACACTGGACTGTTCTCCCCTCTCAGTCAAGCCTGTAATCTCTGAGCCAACACTGGACTGTTCTCCCCTCTCAGTCAAGCCTGTAATCTCTGAGCCAACACTGGACTGTTCTCCCCTCTCAGTCAAGCCTGTAATCTCTGAGCCAACACTGGACTGTTCTCCCTCTCAGTCAAGCCTGTAATCTCTGAGCCAACACTGGACTGTTCTCCCCTCTCAGTCAAACCTGTAATCTCTGAGCAAACACTGGACTGTTCTCCCTTTCAGTCAAGACTAATCTCTGAGCCAACACTGGACTGTTCTCCCCTCTCAGTCAAGCCTGTAATCTCTGAGCCAACACTGGACTGTTCTCCCCTTTCAGTCAAGACTAATCTCTGAGCCAACACTGGACTGTTCTCCCCTCTCAGTCAAGCCTGTAATCTCTGAGCCAACACTGGACTGTTCTCCCCTCTCAGTCAAGCCTGTAATCTCTGAGCCAACACTGGACTGTTCTCCCCTCTGTCAAGCCTGTAATCTCTGAGCTAACACTGGACTGTTCTCCCCTCTCAGTCAAGCCTGTAATCTCTGAGCCAACATTGGACTGTTCTCCCCTCTCAGGCAAGACTGTAATCTCTGAGCCAACACTGGACTGTTCTCCCCTTTCAGTCAAGACTAATCTCTGAGCCAACACTGGACTGTTCTCCCCTCTCAGTCAAGCCTGTAATCTCTGAGCCAACACTGGACTGTTCTGGAGAGCTTTTCAAAATAGTTTTAGTTTTTACATGAACATAGAACTGAAGAGGCCTGGGACATTAGAAAACAAGAGCCATCAGGATATGGCATACCCCCCCAGCCCACATCAACTTGGGATTAGCAAAAGGCACCACGTCAGGTCATGATTAATGTGCACACCAAGTTTTGTTGAAAAATATTATACACTTTTCAAGTTATGCACCGGAAATGAAATGTTCAGACGGACGGACGGACTGATGGACAGACAACCGCACCCATGACTATATCCCCCCGCGTTATATGCCGGGGGGATAACAAGGGGAAAACATAGGTACTGTCTATACAGGAGAGCTCAGACAGACAAAAGAAAAATCATGAAAAATGTAGATGATTATAACAGTTCCATTTCCCCAATATACATATCTCTTTTTCCTCTGAAGCTGAGGGGTGAATATCATTCTCTCCCTTGAGCAAAAACAAAGGTGAGACTTCTCACTGTAAAAGATGCCTCTTCAGGAGAAATTACAAATGGTGAAGTGGCGCGGTAACAGCTCAAACTTCACAAAGTGCGCATAGTTTTTATATAAAACCCAGGTTTTACTGTCAAAGTAACAGAGGGTTCCAAATCTCTCAGGGTAAATGCCACATTTTAAAGCCAAACATTAAAATAAAAATAAAAGTGAAAATTAGAAACTGAAAGTGTCTCTTTATGACACTGCCCATCAGTTACTGCCGCATACCTCAAATATTCTACACGAAAACTACCCGAGGAGCAAGATAAGGCAGGAGAGACTGAACAGACAAGCCATACCCTCCATCAGCCGGTAAGAGCTCAGGAGCTAAACTACATCCAGGATTTTATCCAATGCAAACCATAGTGGATTCCCTTTAAATCAGACATTATTCTATGTTCTTATCCAAAAGTCGCAGCAAATTGATTGTCCTACAATGCAATTACCGCCATCTAGTATGGTCTCACTTCGGACAAAAATTCATATTCTAGCACTAGCCAACATGCCAGGACATCTGAAATGATAATTCAGCTGTCGGTGAAGTAGCAGCATATCCCCTATGTTGTTCTTACAGCCTGCTAGCCAACTGCAATGTGAGTAGACGGAGTCAAACCCATCTGTACATCCATTTTCCTATCCTTTTCTGTCCACCTGTTCCACAGTCACAATCTGCTAAGCAGCTTCATATTGGACAACATATCAAAAGAAAATCAAACAGCAACATGCAGCGGTGCCATTAAAAATAATTGTGTATTAGCCCTAGTCCTGCCTCTCGGCTAATGCTTATCTTCCTCGGCACACAGGGAACCATCTACCGGGGAACAATATATCAACGACCGGCAGGACTGGGGTTAACAGCAAAACATTATGACACACAATCTTAAGGAGATGCACAAGCTCCAATGTGGTTGCATGACTGACCCCATTTTGCTGTGGAAGCGTATTTAAGAATTGCTTACCTAAGTGCGCAGGAGGAGTGATGAATGAGGAATGAGGCGTTAATGGGGGCACAAATGTTGAGGCCGATGGGTGGACTCCACCTACAAACACATTCCATACAAACTTTTCATAAGAAAGGAACATAGCAAGGCAAATGCACTTGTGCAGAAGATTTATCTAATATTCCGTCAGCGGTTTCACGCTATCCGAATCCAGGCACGCATAACATACCGCTGGCTGTGAAGAGGCCGGCAGGCCGGGCCAGCTCGTGGGCAGAGGGCAGCCCACTCCCCTGTGCAGAAAGCCCACCCAGCCCTCCCAAACCTCCAGCCCCAGGATGGCGTGACAGCACGTTGTTGCGGAAATCCAGCTTGTGAGGATCCACCTGCAGCAACTGCGAGAGGCATACTACATTTACGCAAGGAGATTTATCCTCAAGCATTCAGGCAAGCATAACCACCGTTTACAATCCAACTATTGATATTCAAGAGGTTCCAGTCTACATCTTCATGATCAGCCAAAATACAATGTCCAGTGATGACATCAAGAGCAGCTTCAGAGCGCCGACATCACCAAGGAGCTCAATCACATCCTGAAAGATTAGGCTGCCAACTACATCCTGCACATGAAGCCCTTTATGAAAAGAAAGAGAAGGGAGAGACTTTGCATTTCAATTTGCGGAGCTCATTGTCCTTTCCTGAGCTAACTGACATTGGCAACCATGCCTTTGGACACAAACATAACTCCAAAAAATAGTGACGTTGATCACTGTATGAGATTGTGTCCTTTCCATTCTACCCAAATAAAAAAAAACCTGAAAGTGAAGTTTGTGTACAACAAAAAAGAAACAGGCAGTGAGGCAATTAGTTTTACAAAAGGAACTGATGTTCTACAGGATAACTGTATTGAAGCACTTTCTCCGATTAAAAAAATAGTGCAATGCGTTAAATCAAATTTTTTGATATTCATAAAATTTGGAAAGTTTTCTATTTGAATTTTAGAGCATATCACAGCACCATCACAGCCATTACACTGGTATTAAATTATCTGATTACTGGGTTAGACAACAAGAAACACTGTGCTGCCATGTTTGTAGACTTAGCAGGTACGTAACATAACCTTAGCATTAAGATGCATTTTAAATAACATTTTTCTATTAATTATCTATCAATTCACAGCAAGTCAATAAAACTATAATTCTAATTCCAACCTCCATCCATTTCCGAACAACTTTACTTTAGTTTTTCAGAGCAAAACACTGCACAAACAAGTGCAAATTGTGCCAACAGCTCACGGATAGCTAAAAAAATCACCATTCTTTCCTATAAAATCCCAAGTCCCTTGAACTGTCACTCTGAAATAATTTAGTAGCAACGCCAAATGTGGTCCTGCTACATTGACCGAATCCTCTGAATGCGCATAAAAAATCTAAATCTGCGAAATTCATTGTTGCCTCGGGTCTCCAATGTTTTCAAAATCAGGCGAGATTGGAAAATCCTTCATAGTACACCAGGCATCAGTGTGCACCCAGTTTAGAACAGTCCCAGTTCTAGACAGGGATAGATTCCTGGGCCTTGAACAAAACCAGACCTCACTTCAAAGGCAAGAAAAAGCCCAAATACTGAGGATGCATGATTCAGTGCAAATATGGGGCACGCACACTGGTTTCACAGAAAAATAAAGACTTTGTGGGCAGAACAAAGGACTTTGCAAACTGCTTTGCCTCCCTCTAATTACGGCATGCAGTGCCCCTTGGCAAAACCGTAGGATGACGGCAACCATATTGCCACACATTTCTCTGATGTTTTTGCAGTTTTTATTTTCCTTAAGAAGATAGATTGCATTTGATGCCCTTTGGCGAAGCCTTGGTGCTTAGCCCCCAACAAGGCAGCCAACTGCAATATTCCCCAGCTCTTTAAAAAGGTTCCAGATTCAAGTGCTTCCGAAAGCAGTTGAAATATTAACATGGTGCAAAATCCCCTCGGATATTTTAGACCCGGAATCTTGAAAACAAGGTTGCATAAAGCCTACCTTGACTTTCTCCTGATGTCGGAGAATCATCCAGGCCACACGGACGTGCATAGCACACCATTTCCCAGGTTTCTGTGCAGAGGGGGAAAGAGGCACGTTTTACAGCGTCAATGTGTTTCACTTTAAACAGTGAATTCCTTTTAAAGGCAAACACCGCGTAATTACAATAAATGCAATACACCTACAAATGTAATATGGAGGTAAATCCCCATCTTTATTTGAGAGCATGGTCTTTCAACTTGAGAGCAGATAATCTTTTTCATGCGTAGATCTTGCAAAATTTTTCCCAAAAATTCTGCTCTTGCACTCGAATAGCCCCCACTTGCGCTTGAATCTGCTGCTGCTTGGACAGATTTTTTTGCACGCAAACTTCAGCCTATACTCTTCGCGCTCAAAACTGCCTTTATGTGCTTGAAACACTTCTGCTTCACTCGGAACATATCTGCTCGCACACAGTCCTGTCAAAAATCGCCAACCCATAGAATGTAAGGTTCCGTGCTGACCAATGAAATTATCGCTGCCTCGTTGCACGCCCATTCATATAACCTCTTACAGCGCACTGTGGGGGCGGTGACTCTTAGGCAGACCAACTCCCGCCCACAAACTTGCGATTCCCTAACCACATAGCTATGGGAGAAGTACACGCAAGCAGACAACAAAAGGAAATGCTGCACAGGAATAATAAGGACAAGACCATGATTTTTTTTAAAAACATAGACACACAGAACTACTCCTGATTAAAATAACGTGTGCCCCACAAAGGTTTTCAAGCTGAGTTGAGATCATGAATATAGACCTGACTAAGGCATTTTCAAAGTCAACCACAACAGCAGGCAGGCTCATGAGTTGTAGAAAAATGGTCATTATGATCAGACAAAGAAATTTAATCTTTTCAACCTCTAATTATTATTTTTTTTTTAATACACAGGGTCAGGCTTATTTTGTAAGAGGCAAATAGGAACTGAATTCATACCTGTTGCCTAAAAGCAGAAACCAAAGCACAAAGGCAAATCAACGTATTAGTGAGAAATCGCAAGCAACCGTATCCAACACGGCTGAAGCAAATCAGAAAATGAACCAACAAACCTGCAGATTCCTTACCCTCGAGTCTTTGGGCTGCAAGTGGTGGGGCACTGGACCAAGACGAGCTGCCATTTCTGGACTGGTGCCCTAGAGGGACAAACCAACATCAATATCAGTAACACACAAAAAAAAAAAAAAAAAAAAAAACAAACACCAACTTACAAAGCCTAAACAACTGCTTCTTTGTCATCAACCAATAGAAGCAGGGAATTGAAAATCTCTTGGATGTTCAGGATACTGACGATAAGCCTATACTTGCAGAACCTTTACCAAGCATATGATTACCTCGTCATGCAAAAAACTATTTCCACAACGCTGGAGCATAGTTAAACATGTAAGGATTCACTGCAGTCGATGCTTCATTACTGTGATACAAAATACGACAAAATGACAAACGAATGCACAATACTGAAATGTTCAAGGACAAGACGATATTACGACGTAAAAGCAGATTGACGAGCTGAAGTGGAAATCAGCGTAACACATGGCTACCAAGGCATTGATGCATCCAATAGTTATTTTTCGATCACTGGTGGTTTATCATCGCTGCGAAGGTGCGTTTAGAAAACCTTCTTAGCTACTCCAATAACTCCCATCTCCAACATAAAAACTGTCCCAGCAAATTCTCTGACGAATAAAGACAGTGAGAAGGTCAAAAGACTTACGATTAAATATAACTGAGCACAGAAGAGCGGGCTTCACTCTTCCACATCCTTCCAAACGCCTCTCGCCAGTGATTAACCGTTAAAGTGCTAAACGCAGCATTTGCGGCTCACTGATATAATGAAATAATATCATTACATTTAACAAATCATGTGGCGACCTGTTATAAAGAGCTCTCGCCACATGATTGGTTTTCAAAAGCTAAAGATATTTAAATTTTGACGCGTTTGAAAATTTATTTCAGTGCCCAAAGGGTTAAAAACAGAAACGCCTCAATGAATCGAACTATGAATCAACACTCAAACCCAGGCATAATGGCTCAGGTCTCGTTGTACCCCAGAAATCTACCCATCTCACTCCGCTGCGCTGCTGCATGCACTTGTGTTATATTGGCAGTTACACAGAACACCCACACATCATATACAAATTTGAGTAAAAGGACAGGTCTGGTTAACAACTGTGCCAACTTCATTAATATTAAAAATTGTAACCAGACAGTTCAATAGCTTTGAGATGTCACAACCAGTTAAGTTCTTCATGAATTCAATGTGCATTGGTTATGTCCCGAAGAAATTAGCCAAATTTGACATTCGGCAGTCGCCTTTTCGTGAAAATAGCTTTTTGTGGTTGGTTAAAAATACCCAGTGTGATTAAGCACTTTTCTGTAAAATCAAGAATGCTGTGTAAAACTAGAGGACTATGGACATTGAAATAATGGTTTAGAGTATTACAAAGGCAATTCAAGTTCATGCTCCGAATTGTGAAAGCATTATATTTTACGTTTCATTTAAAAATATATAATAGCTAATTTACCAATGTTTGTACAGTTGTGTCCGTAATTTTGTGAAACTCAAGCTGTCTGCAATGCCAGTGGGCCATGCCACTTACCTTGGGCTGAAAGGCCCCTTGCAGTGAGCTAAAGGGTCCAGCAGGGGGCAGAACAGGCTGGATTCCTGACATAGAGGGTGGATACTGAGGGAAGAACTGAAAGGGGAACAAATAGCAGAACAGCTTAAGAACACTAGTCCAGACAAACCCTGCAAGATCTCAGGGTCTCTCATGCGACTCTTCCCGGGACATAACCAATTTCACAAAGGCACAACTTCATTAAGAAATTAAATGACAACTCTCATAGCCAGCGGGCTGAAGGGTGCCATGAGTTCTAGTCTTTGAAATGATCAATTTGTGGCGATAGAGAACCCAGTTATTTCACGTTAGGCAGGAAGGTTCTTTCTGAGCGCATGCGTTTGTTGGCAGCGTCAATTCGATCACATCTTTTATAAAATAGTGCTAAGGCACTGTAGATCGCAGAGATATCTGGATTAATCAAAGCACAGGATATCAATGAGATAAAATGAAGGTCAGTAGATAAATAGACACCAAAATATGCGCGATTTGGCATTAAGCATGCTTTTGTAACTGTCAACTCATCCAATTTGAAGCAATAACAGGTTACATGCAAGCCAAAGTCACTTTTGCAATATGGCCACCACGGCAGCCATGTTTAAAATTGCGTTGCCATAACAGCACTGACTGAGGTCACATTCAGTCTCCACATGAATTTTAAGGACGTACTGAATCAGACTGTAATGTTGCAAACAAAATTTGGCAATCACACGAGTTCCAATTTTGTCCTTCTGAAGAAATCCAGGTGTCTTGATTAGCAAGATGATGCCTGTAAATTGTAAGCTTTATTGACCAAGAAGTTTTAGAGAAAACCATTTTTAAATTAATAAAATTTAGTGGCATATCTTAATGACAGATATCAAAGAACATTGCACAGAAAAAACCCAGACTATGTCTTGAGTCTTGATGTGTAGTACCTACATACCAAACTTCAGCTTAATTGCTGCAGAAAAATGACATATGGGTAAACAGAAAATTTTCAAGATGGCCACCATGGTATCCATATTTAAAATCTGATCAGAATTCCTGAAACAAAGTTTGCTTAACTCGAAGGTATGAATGTGCGTGCCAAGTTTCAGCTTCTTTAGTGATGTAATTTTGGAGAAGATTTTTTTAAAGATGTTAATGAAATTTAGGGGCGAGGCCAAAATGACCAAGGTCAAATGAAGGTCAAAATGGAACATCCATCAAAACCTGAAATATATGCATTCAGTCTTGGTACTTACTTTGTAAATATCACAATTCAGCTGAATTGCAGTAGAAATGATTGACAAATGAGTCAAAATAGCATTTTCAAAATGGCTGCCGTGGTGGCACTAAATTGATCAGAATGCCACAAATAAGCGTTCATGTACACATGGGTAGGAATATTCAGGCCAAGTGTAAGCTTCATCAACCCAGGGGTTTTTGAGGAGAGGATGTTTACACACGGACGACAACCGACCACGAGCAGGCCACAATATGAGCCCACTGGACCTTCAGTCAAGGGGAGCTGGAAACAAAACTTACGTTTTTTAAAATGATCAGGAGAAAGCGCCACGGACTACTATACAACGCAACTAATCAAAACTGCGCTGTAGCACCCCAGGGCCAAGCATTCCAATGATCTTGGTCCAGGTCCAAATAGCTTACAAGGGTTACAAAAGCTGCCAGCTACTATGAAAGGAGTTGTGCCACATTTTATACATTTAGGACGAACACAGACACAACATGTTTGAACCATCCTGAAGTCTATAAGCAAGAGGTCAAAATTAAAGCTTTTACAAGCCTGTGATAGAGATATGAGTGACAACAAAACTTTATAATCTTAAATACAGTCATTATTGGTGACCTATTAAATACACTGAACACACTAACGTTTTTCTCCTATTCCCGTCTGCTGCGGTATGTCGCAATAAGGGTAAACCACCATGCTTGGAGTCAGAGCTGAACTTGGGAAATCTTTAGGTAAGCAAGAAAATGTTTTTGATTCTGTGGTGGAGATTTCAATTCCCTCATTTTCATGAACACATTCCTTGAACAGGGCTTTGACAGCAAGAGCTAGCTGCACAGTTTCCCAATTCACTGAAGTCCATCTATTGGTTTAATTTGACAATTATCACACCCCAAAAACATGTCTAACAACCGACAAAGGTACATGCCACAAGCACAAGCAGGTGTGAACTTTTGAGCGCAAGAGCACCGTCCACAGCATAGTGCAACACTGCTCCTGTGTGGCACAAGCCACAGAAAACAATGGGGTTTTGAGGGCAGCATACAAACCCCAATTCCAATGAAGTTGGGAGGTTGTGTAAAACCTGAATAAAAAGAGAATACAATGATGTGCAAATCTCATAAACCCATATTTTATTCACAATGGAACATAGACTACATATCAGATGTTGAAAGTGAGACATTTTACCATTTCATGAAAAATATTCATTCATTTAATTCATTTTGAATTTGATGGCAGCAACATCTCAAAAAAGTTGGGTCAGGGCTGTGTTTACCATTGTGTAACATCCCCTCTTCTTTTAACAACAGTCTGTAAATGTCTGGGAAATGAGGAAAGCATTTGCTTGAGTTTAGGGGGAGGAATGTTGTCCCACTCTTGTCAGATATAGGATTCTAGCTGCTCAACAGTCCTGGGTCTTCTTTGCAGGATTTTCCATTTTATGATGTGCCAAATGTTTTCTATTGGTTAATGGTCTGGACTGCTGGCAGGCCATTTCAGCACCCGGACTCTTCTACTGTGAAGTAATGCTGTTGTGATGGATGCAGCATGTGGTTTAGCATTGTCTTGCTGAAATACACAAGGCCTTCCCTGAAAGAGACCTTGTCTGGATGGGAGCATATGTTGTTGTAAAACGTCTATATACTTTTCAGCATTGATAATGCCTTTCCAGATGTGTATGCTGACCACATCATAGGCACTAATGTTACTCGATACCATCAGAGATGCAGGCTTTTGAACTGTGCGCTGATAATAATATGGATGGTCCCTCTCCTCTTTAGACCGCACAACAAGTCATCCGTGGTTTCCAAAAAGAATTTCAAATTTTGATTCATCTGACCACAGAACAGTTTTACATTCTGCCTCAGTCCGTTTTAAATGAGCCTTGGCCCAGAGAAGACGGCAGCGTTTCCGGATCGTGTTCACATGATATGGCTTCTTTACATGATACAGCTTTAACTTGCATTTGTAGATTCCAAGGTGAACAGTGTTCACAGACAATGATTTCTGGAAGTGTTCCTGAGCCCATGCAGTGAATTCCAGTGCAGAATCATGCCCGTTTTTAATGCAGCGCTGCCTGAGGGCCCGAAGATCACAAGCATCCAATATTGACCTTCGGCCTAGTCCTTCGCGCATAGAGATTTCTACAGATTTTCTGAATCTTTTGATGATATTATGTACAGTAGATGGTGGGACATTCGAAGTCTTCGCAATTTTACATTGAGGAAAATTTTTCTGAAATTGATACGCAATTTTTAGATGCAGATTTTCACAGATTTGTGAACCTCTGCCAGTCTTTATTTCTGAGAGACTGCCTCTCTAAAATGCTCGTTATGCCCAGTCAAATTACTGACCTGTTGCCAATTAACCTAATTAGTTGTAAAATGCTTCTCCAGCTGTTTTTTTTATCGTACCACTTACTTTTCCAGCCTTTTGTTGCCCTTGTCCCAACTTTTTTGAGACGTGTTGCTGCCATCAAATTCAAAATGTCTCAATATTTTTCATGAAATGGTGTAATGTCTCCCTTTTAACATCTGATATCTTGTCTCTGCTCTATTGTGAATAAAATGTGGGTTTATGAGATTTGCAAATCACTGTATTCTGTTTTTATTCACGTTTTACACAAGGTCCCAACTTCACTGGAACTGGGGTTTGTATACCAAGATCCATGTTAAAAACCCAAAGGCCGCAGAACCTCAGAAATATAACAGTTGGGCAGACTGATTCCTTTTAAGGAATCTTCTCCTCCAAGTTGGCGTGCATGAATGAATCAAACCTTTTGAGTCGTGATCCCCTTTTCCAAAGTATGGCGCTTGTTTCTCTTTGAAACCATTATTATGTGGGCACATTTGGGAAGTGCTGTAACTGACTGGCTTATCATCTTTCTTCATCCTATCTTATCTGAAGTTAGGAAATCCTAAATACTCAATCCAGTATCGGTGATCAACTTTTATGTCTGTTACCTAGCAACCAACGCTTCTTTTCTCTCCGAGCCAAGCATAACATTATACTGGAACTGTAGGCAGTTAATCGTGTTTTTTTTTTTCATTATTGAAAACATAACGGAAACAAATGGAGCAAAAACGACGAGCACTAAACTTCAAGACGGATGAGTTAGAGGTGTTGGTATCATCTGTCGAAAAATCCAAAGATGTGCTTTTTGGGAAGTTTTCCAACACACTGACAAAGGAAATAAAAGAGAGAGCGAGTGGGAAAAGATAGCCGAGACTGTCTCCGCCACATCCAGCATCCAGTGGAGTGTTGACGCAGTTAAAAAAAGTTTCAACCCTTACAAGCGATACAAAAAGAAGAGCAGTAAAAACTGGCGGCGGCTCCTCCTGTGCCCCCTCACTTACCCCCGCTGAAGCCCGTATTGCTGGTCTCCTCAGGAAAGTAAATTATGTATGTTACTAACTTTGCCAGCGTTGTAATATTATAATTTTGCAATGTTACATAGTTGCTAGTTTTCTTGTCTTTACCGATCTCCTATATTACATTTGTATCCGGATAGTTTTGCATATGGGCTTTGCATTCTAAGCTAAATTACATATTTGCATGACATTGCTGGCTGAGATATTTTTTCCAGAGCAGCGACTTCACTCTGAAAATCTCCCTTTGAGGGAAAAAAAAAAAAAAAACAGCGCATTGATAAATTACAATACAACCGGGAGTGCCCCGTGTCGCCTGGTCGGTCTCCAACGCAGGCCACAGTTGTTCGGCTGAATGCAAAATCATAGCCGGTACCGACTAATTAGCGTCTTTGTCATCAAAGCTATGCACATCATTAGGGTCTGTCATTAGCCTCTCTGTGAATAAGTTTCGTCGGTTGACATTTTGTTGGTTTCGTAATATCAAGAAGACCCCCGCCATAGCCAATACTGAAACTTAAGACGGCTTATTGGTTATCCTACAGTTAGGAGAGTTCACTTACGATTTTTGGCAGTTAGGATGCTCCTGTAATACACTTTTCCTATCCTAAGTTAAGATCGGAAATTTGACTTAGGAACTGTTCTTCTGTAATGGCTTTTTTTCTAAATCAGATCCTAACCCTAATAACCATGGTTACCAATGAGTTAAGATAGGATCCACAAGTTAGGAAGCTTCTGTAATGTGGCCCCTGGTCCATAAAATGGCAGTGTTCCCTTCTTCTGAGTCTATGGACAGTCAATCATCTAAATGCAGAGTATTTTTGAGACGTACAAATGCAGTCTACAGCTAGTAAAGTATAAAAAGCAAGGAGTAGTATCTCCCAAAATTATGGATGGGATACGGGTTGCTGTGCTGGTAGGGTTTAAATAGAGTTGGGTCAGTGCAAAATAAGTCTTCACTTTGTTGGGCAAATAATTTTTACAGGTTATGGGATAAATATCAAAACAAAAATGGTATTTAATGAGCTGATGGGGATTGTAGTCCACTTGTGAAATGGCATGAGATTTAGGTGACGTATATAAAGGTTGAAAAATAGGACCAATGGCCCTGTAGCTCACTGGCCAGGAATAAATTTTACATATTAATTGTTGTTGTCATCATGGATAAGGAACAATTACCTATTAGCCAGTTCTGAATTCTGATCCTCGTACAAAACAGTCCTTTTAGTTCAGCTACAAGGCAGTTGATGCATCGTGCGACATTCATTTCACAGTATGAAAGATGAAGCTATAGCTACTTTTGAAGTTGTTCAAAGTCTCAAATGTGGATCCAGATCTGAATCCTGATGGTCAAATTTTTAATTTCAGGATCTTAAAGTAAAGCCAGATGTTGCTTGACACCTTTACATCTAAATTACACGCCAAATTATCTCGCTGGAAGAAGATGAAAAATTTCCTCATTGTAAGTAAATGGGTAAATTCTAATTAGAAGAAAAACTGCTGAAAATCCAAAAATTTATTTGTAAAAACTGACCAAACTTGCACGGTCCCAAGGAAGCCCCATACCAAATGTGAAGTTACAGAGTAGAAGATTACTGAAGACTGTGCCAACAAAACGCGACCACAACATATTGGCCAGTGAGCCAAACATAAAAGCTGGTATGTTTATAAGGTAAAACAAAAGAAAAGCCTCATTATATCCAAGTGTGATTGTATAGCGATTTGTCTTAGGCGATCTGGAGTATTTTAATACATTGTAATACCTTTGGCTGCATTATAATCATGTTAGAATGACATACAACATAACACACATTACACAAGTGAAACCACATAATCTTTTTTTTTTTAGTACAAGAAAATATGATAGTCAAAAACCCGTTTATCATACAACGAAAACATTAAGAACTCCGCACACTTGTACATAATGACTAATCTAGGTGAAGACTGCCACACTCGCCAATGAGCTAGGCAATCTAGCGCAAGTTACTTAGCAGAGTTGCTGCTATTAAACCAGCTCTTGCAGACAGAAAGAATACAGCCAGGATGGTAAAACATCATGGAAATGAACACTAGAAAATTAAACACAATACGACAGTTTGATGATGGGATTACAGCTTAGGTCTCGGGATGGAATAATCTACAAAGCATGCGGGACAGTGGAAAATTTGCATGCACACTCATATATGCATGTGTTTCTCAGCATGTTTCTAAAAAATCATTTTAAGGGCAAGATATGTCATCAACTGAACTCAAAAATGGTTAGCTTACATCGTTAAGAGTGTGCTGCATGACCAAATAAAAGATAAACACTCGCAATGAAAGAAATCACAATTTATCCTCAACCTCCAAAAGAGCATGAATTACCCAATAGTATTCAAAATCAGTCTACGCAAAACCCAGGTGAATCTCGCCATTACGTACAAACCAGCCACTAGAGGGCATAGTGGCATTACTTTAAGCCATAAATTAACCCTTTGTTGCATGAATATTTTCCTCTTTGCCTATTAAGGGTGGTGGGCTGCTTTGGTAGATTTAGTCATCGCTATGCAGCAAAGGGTTAACCAGTAACGTTAATTTCCATTTGATTTAAAGAAAAAAAAAAAAAAAAACCAAATGCGAAAATTTTTGAAAGCTGCAAACACATTTCAGAGACATGGTCCAAAGGAAGCTCTACACCAAATATGAAATGAATCTGGCCAGCAGTTTTGGAGAATATTGTCAAAGTCTTTGCCAACTGAACACAACCATGACCACGACATTCGATGTCGCCTGATCTCAATAGCTCAGCCAGCCATCGGCCAGTGGGCTAAAAATCACCAATTACTATGGAGAGCTGACGGTGCAATCACCAATGAAAATTTAAATGATTCATATATATATATATATAACCAGATCTTCAATCTGCTGCTTTCACGGAGGAAAAAAAAAAAAAAAAAAAAGAAAAAAAAATGAAGTGAAGCTTAAGACCAAACCAATAAAAATGAACAGTGCTCTTCATGCGGAATTAAAGGAAGCACAAGGGTACTCACTGGATGTCTGTAGAGAGACTCCATCTTGCCTGGGTACTTGTCAAACTGAAAACAAAAACAGATTTCAATGAACCCACATCTGCATATCTTGACATAGCAAGCTGTATCCTCACAGTATAATACAGTATTTCATTATGAAATGGACTGACATGGGTCATATTTTCAACATCTGAACACAATTGTGAAAGTTCCAGTTTTCCCATTTGTAGAAACGAGCTTGACTTGCACTTCCACAAGTCGAATGAGAAGGCTTTGTTCATTTGGATATACTTGTGAACATGGACAATCATAGATGTACGTCACCCAAAGCATAAAAGCTAAACTTGAAATGGGTGTGGCCCTTCATTGTGCACAAAAATTAAAATTGCAGTTGTGCTGCAGCCACTGCGGAACAGTTGAATCTTGACACATCCTTGCATCACTGATATGTTGATTTTTTAAATAGATTTTTATGATGAAACGTTAGTTACACTTCACTGTAGTCATTATATTGTGGAACTTGAGTTTTAGTTACCGTATTACCGCCGCCAAGGAGGTTATAAAATCACCTGCGTTTATTTGTTTGTCTGTTTGTTAGCAAGATTACTCAAAAGCTACTGAGCGGATCATCATGAAAATTGGCACATAGGGGTATCTTGATCCAAGGAAGAACCCTTAAATTTTGGTGGTGATCCGGATCAAATTCTAGATCTGACGAGGTCAGAAATCTTTGATTGCTCTTGTTGTAAATACTGTGACGACAGAGCCGCCATAAAACTTTGTTAGCTCAAGTTGCGACTCCGTTTGCATTTAGCTTGAGTAACGTCAGTATTTTAAATTGCAGCGTCTTGGTATTCTTGAGTGTTATGGAAAAACTTAGTAACAAAAAGCACATTTTGAGAAAAAAGACAGAAAACAGTATCCCTCTGGGTTAAAGCTCTTGTCCGACAGAACCGACTTAGCAGTTATTTATTCATCCCGTAATCAGCAATATTTAGGGAGGACTTTCTTTTTTTGTCAGTATCCATGGCAATACAACAAAACAATTTTTTTCCTTACAAAAACGTAAAATATAAATTATCAAAATGATGGACAAAAACCCAGCAATTATGTAGTTGCAATGGCGTTGAACAGTTTTTTTCCAGTGCTAACTCCACCATCTACTTCCCTAATGAAGCAATTTTCAGTAGTAATTAGCATGAGCATGATGTGAATTAAGAATTCAGACTTTGAATGTCCCGCACAAGCAGTGCTCTGCATGGTAACAGACCAGACAGATCATGTGATACGTATGCTGCTTCATAATTGAATAATTTTACTTTCAAGGTTTTGCCATCATAAAAAAATAGATTTCATTTTGAAAAACCAAGAGATCAACATGTTAGGTTTTCATTTCACAAATGTTTAAATACCGGTGACTTGCTGGGTTTAGCCATAGCAAAATATAGGGAACCAGGGATTATTTTTTATGTATCTTACTATATGTGATGAGGCAAAGCCTAGTGAGGTCAATAATGGTCCCAACACAGTTTAGACCAAAATTAGACTTACTAGGTCTTTCCATAACGCTCAACTATTGTATAATGTCTTTTACAAGTTGCGTTTAGAATTTGTAAATTTGGAAATGGGTCCAAGACATGCATTTTGTGTTGGAGAAACCACAATCAGCCTTAAAGGGGCATTTTGCAAATAATTAGACCATACATAGTTTAATATATTATAGCAAAGGCTCTGAAAAATAAGTAGCACATGAACTATACACATTATCCCACAGTGGCTTGAGTCGTATATTTATCAACTCCATGACTTCCCTACATATTTGCTCTAAAGACAACAATTAGCGCAATGCATAGCGCTAGTTCACGACTCCAGGGATGTCCTAAACCCCTTCACAATCTGCAATATACAGCTGTCAAAGCATTGCATTGCTGCATCACTCACATCACTGTGAAGAGAATGAGTCATGATAATAATGCTGACAGCTTGTCCTTTTCTCAGATGGACAGGCTAGAGAAGGCCAAAACTAGAAGTGTAATTTTTCACTCTGCCTGCCAATGCAGTGCGTGGGACAGAATCGCAACTAACATTGCAAACATGACATATAAAGTAGACATGCTAGCAAATAAGCGTACAAATGCAAGAGTTTGCAGTGAGCATTTTCTTCTTGAGGACAATGAGAGAGATCTCTAATCAGAGTCACTAGTTTGTTGTCTCAAACAAATTCTGAATGATTTGGCCAAACTATCTGATCCAGGCAATTAATGTCAATCTAGACTGACAGAGTTGCAGGAGAGAAACTTGGCAGTTTTCTTATAATGTCAATGGAATGCTCACAAAACTATGAGCTAACGAACTCAGAACAGGCAAATTTTTCCGCTAGTTGGTTAGCTCCGGCCAACCCACATTACTGACGTAAGCTAACGTTACTTGACAGAAATTAAGCGGAGCTCAGCAAAACGAAGAGACATCGCAAAAATCGCCGCCGAAATTTTCTTACTGCTAGCTTGCTCCAGTTTGCTGAAACTGCAAACTAACAAAAATCTTTGCTAGCTGACTGAAAGGTAATGTTACAGAAGACATGTTATCTAGCTAGCTTTCATTAAAAAGTAAACGCATCCATAACATCCTATGCACTCATATTTTGGGATGCCATTTCTGCTCTTGGAAACATAGCTAGCTTACAAAATAAGCTGAAACAACAAAGTTGTTCCTGAGCAGCATCTAGGGCATGCACTCTAGCTTCCCGGAGGTGGAGACTATAAAACCAACCTGAAATAATTTGTAGTTCCCCTTTACCTCCAATTACATTACTGTATGTGTCAAATGACGTCACTGGAGGGGAAAGTAGATATATTTTGCAGCTTATTTCCAGAGATGTGCAAAAAAATTGGTGAAAACTGCTAGGGCTGGGACGATTCTGAATCGATTTTTTTTGCGTAGTACCACTACCTGCTGCCATGGGGCGAACATCCGAGCTTTCCCTTTTCCTTTATTAAACCCGACGCAGGTTGAACGAAAGTGCCAAACATCAAAGGGCATTGGAAATGCTTCCGGAAAAAAAACTTGACTGACATCAGTATTTTTCGGTGACATGCAGCGCGGAGCCAAGTAAAGGACTACAGAATCGTCTCCTATTAACCAATTAGGCTACTCTCAGAAAAGTAACCTGTTCCAGTTTACTTGCTTGATTAGCAATCAAATGGTGGATGCGTTTACTCTCTAAGTTGGATGAGTAGAGCTGTTTATTAAGACAGCATGTTTGATTGCTGCATTTTGAAATTTAAATGGCCATAGAACAGCACAGCATGAACATGATTGCCATTGCCACGGCATTTCGTGCAACTGTGATAATTTGTATCTCACATTCACGTTTCATCCGCTTTTCAGAATGTTTTCCACCTTGTGTATTTTTTTAGGCGCTTGAAATCCAGGGCGATCTGAAAACAAATCTCTATTTTATTTTTATCATTATAGATCTCCTAAAAATACTACAATGAGAGATGAAATGCAGAGTTGGGATATGGTGATGTTGAACAAGGATTTTTTTAAAAGTGTGATAAGACCACTTGCCGTCATGGGGTCGTGTGTAATTTCTTGAAACATACACACCTGAAGCGGCTTAAACGATTTAAAATGCCGTCGGGAAGACGCCTGAGTTTAGATTTTGATAATTGCAGGTGCTCCGCCCTTCCTTAAATCTGCTCCCGTGTACTTGTCCTAAATAACAATCAAGCAATTTCAGTAGCCTATAACGATTAAGATGTGATGGTGAAAAGCAGACAAACCTAACTGGGCTACGGTGTTAGAGTGAAAGAATGCCAATACTTTAAATAATTTTAAAAAATCTTCCTCTGAATTGCAGCTCTCATTGTAGCATTTTAGGACATTATTAAAGATTGTTTTAAAGCAGATTTGTTACAAGATCGCCCTGGATTTTAAGCGTCTAAAAAATGCACAAGGTGGAAAACATTCCGAAAAGCGGATGAAACGTGAATGTGAGATATAAATTATCACAGTCGCACAAAATGCGTGGCAATGGAAATCGTGTTCATGCTGTGCTGTTCTATGGCCATTTAAATTTCAAAATGCAGCAATCAAACATGCTGTCTTAATAAACAGCTCTATTCATTCAACTTAGAGAGTAAACGCATCCACCATTTGATTGCTAATCAAGCAAACTGGAACAGGTTACTTTTCTTAGAGTAGCCTAATTGGTTAATAGGAGACGATTCTGTAGTCCTGTATTCGGCTCCGAGCAGCATGTTGCCGAAAAATACTGATGTCAGTCAAGTTTTTTTTTCCGGAAGCATTTCCAATGCCCTTTGATGTTTGGCGCTTTTCGTTCAACCTCGTCGGGTTTGATAAAGGAAAAGGAAAGCTCGGATGTTCGCCCCCATGGCAGCAGGTAGTGGTACTACGCCAAAAAAAAAAAAAAAAAAAAAAAAAATCAATTCAGAATCGTCCCAGCCCTAAAAACTGCATGTTTTTTCACAGTACATCCCTAACACGGAGTGAATGAAATAAGGTTGAAAATCAGCAAAGTGCCCCTTCAATGTTGTCTCCACACAGCCTCTGAGTGCTCGAGTGGCTTGGCATAGCTGGTTGGCCAGACACAACTGGCATTAAGCAAACAGACCCAACACACCCCTCGTGTCCCCAGTCATGGCCACTTTTTTCCCCCCCATTCTTGAAATGGCGTGACAAGCAGAGCAAGACTCGAAGCTGGAACAACATTTATCAAAATGAGAAAGATGCTTCTGAACTCAAGAACAAGCAAACCGCCCGAGCAGCCTTTTGAGCTGAAGACATTCCACTCAATTTAGCCCATCACTCCCATTACCAACACATTTTTCGAGGACTTACCAGTGGAGATGCTGCAGCCGACGGGGGCAGAAAAGGCGTGAAATGTTGGTGAGTGTGGGTATGCTGGTGCTGGTGGTTGTGCTGGTGGAACTGAAAGGCCAAAGGGGGGATCGTTGGCTGGGCCTGAGACGCGCAGCCGGAAGCCCCGGGTCCTGAGCTGGATGAAGAGGAGCCTCCTGACGCTGCCGGGATTGTGCCCCCGCTCACCTGATTTCCACCGGCAGTCCCCGCCCCCTCCCGCTCCACACTCTGGGAGGTCAGGAAGCGAGAGTTCAGCTCTGGGAAGACAAAAGGTAGTTTAGATACCAGCAAAAATAAAAAAAAATGAATAAATAAAACACCACTGGGAAAAAAAAAAAAAAAAACGATTATCGTGCCTTCAACATTCCAATACAATTTACCATACATTTATTAGAGAATTGGTCACATTAACTATTTGCAAAAGGACACAACTTTACTGACAGTGAATGCAATGCTCTAAGAGGGATCAGGTCAAGACGGCAAAAAGTTAAAAATGTCGCTCTCTTCCGTTAATCACTTTAAGATGCATCGACAAACAGAAGTGAAGTGATTATCAAGAATAAAAAAAAAAAATGAACGGGCCGCACACTTATATAAGCGCTTTGTCTATTCGCCGTAGGAGAAAATAACAGCAGACGGTTCGGCAGGGCCTTCTTCAGTATCTGAAGACTTTGCCGAAACGTCTGCTGCTCATTTCCCTCTGCGGTGAATAAAAGAACGGCTCAAAAATGCCGTCAGACTTAATTCTTATTCCCCAGAATAGACAAAGAGAGATCACTGGTTGACACAGATACTGTGACACAGACAGTGCGGAGGCACGCACCTGTGAGAGCGGCCGCAGTAGAGGTAGCCATGCCCGTGGTTGGGTGGGAAGAGGCCTGCAGGAGAGGGGGAGGAGGAGGCAAACCTGGGGACGGGCTAAACAAAGTCCCTGAGCTCGGATGGGAAGGAGGTCGCATTTGGCCGGGGAAGCCGGGACCGCAGCCTAAGGACAAGGCTATATTCATGGAAGGAGTGGGGGGACGCAGAGACGACGACGAGGCTGAGGTGGACGATGGGGGTTTGGTTGAGGTACTGTTCCTGAAAAATGGAGGAAGGTGGAATACAGAATGTCAAAATCCATGAAATTCAAATTTCTTTTTTATTTTTCCGTTATGTTTATTTACACCAGATGTACTTGTATTGCTCTGAATTATTAGCTTAAAACTCACATTATCTTTGGAGTCAAACTGACCCCATTCAATGCTCATGGTCTGTAAAAACATGGCTAGCATACTTCTCTCAGCTAGATTCTTTTCCTAAATACATAGGAGAAGCAAGAAATTAACTAAAAAAAAAAAAAAAAAAAGATTTTATGTTCTGTACATGTCATATGCATTGGTGCCAGAGGGATTTTTTTTTTGACCCCAAACTAAATTGTAGTATAAAATCATTTTGATTTTGTGGCGCTGGTTAACACTGAGGGCACTTCCTCAATCATTCTCATTTATTTTGATGTAACTTGATGTAAAAGAGGAGGATGGGTGGAGCCATGTTTAATTTGCTGGGCCATCAAAATAGTCAATGGACATGACTAAAATAGCTGAGAGAAGCTGATGACACATCCAGTTCGCCATTTTCTGCAAATAGTTTGAGGGGGTCAAACTGACCCCAAACAAAAAAACGTTACTTAATTTGAGGACAATAGGAGGGTTAACACACCAACATATTAGTGACATGAAGCTGTCAGTTCAAGCACATTATGAAGAACCACATGTAATGAGCTGAACACAATGGTTTATATAACTATAGTATACCATGCATTGGCTCTTATAGTCACTGACCTGTTGCTGGGGCCAATAGTATAATGAGTCTGAGGGCCCCCAGGGTAGGAGAGAAAGGGCTTGGGTTTGGGCTGAGGCGGACTTTGCGCCCGGTGTGGAAACCGGTCATCGCCGTTGAGCTGCCCGGGTGCTGTGGCCGTAGCAGAGGTGCAGGACGGGTAGCTGCTCAGGGCACGAGTGGGTATGCATGCAGAGGTGGATGTAGAGGAGGAGAAAGAGGACGATAGGGAATCTGGGTGCGGCGGCTCCGAGCTTCTTTCCTGGCTCCGCTGGAGGCCTGAGACGCGGGGCGTGACCGAGAGCCGGGGGAGGACGGAGAAAGATGAGGGCGGGAGGCTTTTGGTCACAGAGGAGCCCATGCCAACAGGAGCGGGCTCCGAAACTGCAGAGAAAAGATGATGCTAAACTTCAGCCAGTGTTTTCAAACTTCATCCAGACAGAAATCACAGCATGTTAAAATGATTCCATTCACCATGTTATAAGTGACAAGGACAAAATGTACATTGTCTGGCCAAAAAAAAAAAAAAAAAAAGTCGCCCCCTGGATTTAACAAAGCAAATAGGTAAGAGCCTTCCATTGGGTAATTCCTGCAGTGATGAACATCTCAGCAGACAAGTTACTTCAACAGAACTGATGCAGTCAGTAGCAGCTCATTTCTTAAACCCCCATGTCGGAAGACATATCAAGTGATTGAGGAAAAGAGGTTACTCTTGTTAGAAAAGGGTCAAACTACTGGCCTGCATCAAGAAAAGAAAACAAAGGAGATTGCTGAAACAACTAAAATTGGATTAAGAACTGTCAAACGCATTATTAGAACTTGAAGGATGATGGTGAACCATCATCTTCGAGAAAGAAATTTGGTCAGAAAAAAATCTTCAGTGATCGTGATACTTGATCACTTAAATGTTTGGTGGAATCCAATCGGGAAAATCAACAGTAGAACTCATGGCTCTGTTCAGAACATTTCCACACGGACAATGCAAAGAGAACTCAAGGGATAGGGACTAAACAGCTGTGTAGCCTTAATGAAACCACAGATCAGTGAGGGTAACCCGGAAAAAATAGACTTCAATTTGCTAGAAAACAAAGACTGGACTCCATGTGGTCAGGTGAGTCCAGATTTGCCCTGTTCCACAGTGATGGATGTATCATGCCTAGTGCCTACCGAACAAACCTGCGGGGCTGCGTTACGATCTGCAGTTGCTTCAGTCGATCAGGCCTAGGTTCAGCAACATGCCCAAAAGATGAGGTCGGCTACCTGATTACCATGTTTTTCCATCAATGGAGCTTTTCTTCCCTGATGGCACAGGCATATTCCAAGATGATAATGCAAGGCTTCATCAGGCTCAAATTGTGAGAGTGTGGTTCAGGGAGCATGAGCCATCATTTTCACACATGGACTGGCCACCACAGTCCACACCTTAACCCAGTTGAGAATCTTTGGGATATGCTAGAGAAGGCCTTAACTCTGCGAGCCGACTCTCCCATCATCAATACAACATTTTGGCAAAAAAATTAATGCAACTCTGGACAGAAGTTAATGTGACACTTGCATTCCGTAATCAAAGCTAAAGGCGGGCGAACTAAATATTTAGAGTGTGTGTTTTTTTTTTTTTTTGGCCAGGCATCGTATATTTTCCTGCTCCTCTACAATGTTCTAAATGCATTTAAAGACCATGCTTTCCCCATAACATTATAAAAAACAACAAATTGACTGAACAGCAATGATTGCCTAGCATTTTTCAGATGGTAGACATTTTGTGTAGCTGTTCCCATGTCACGCACTGCAAACAGACGTAGAACCAATTTTATTGCATAGCATCTATGAAGACAATCCCTGCCAAACATTGTCACTGTGGGTTTAAAAACTACGAGACAGAACAAAAGAGAGGAAGGGGGAAACAGATTATGCTTACCTTTCCGAGTGCTGACTGTGAAGACTGGCTCCATATCATCATCAGAAGCCTAGATCATGAAATGAACAGAATTATATAATTTATCATTTTCAGCACAATGTCACTAAATTGAAGTTTCCACTGGTGTGAATTCATCTGCAAAATCATACTGGCAGTGGTCTAAACACTTAACAGTATTGTAGTCAGGTGTATTCCAGTAAATAATTATCAATACTTTATAATGAACAGCCAAGTATATTAATATGGATACTGTGATGTAAAGATATCACACTTATATTCATGCATTCCATTGCATGTTTGCGTACAAATAATATATTCTGACCAGAAGAAATTCCAAACATCAGCTCTGCGCACTGAATCACCAAGACTTCTTTCTGCCGCTAACATCAGAGACCACTAGATTGGCTCCTCAGCTGGTTGCATGTCTTTGATCAATGCATGTTTTATTTTCATGGCTGTGATTATTTAGGTCACTATAAAAACACTACAGGGCTGTGTCCACCAAAGAGTATTTTCCCCTCCAGGCCAGCATTATTTTTTTAGCACCACGCATTTACACCATGCTACAAACTGCAGCAGTGCAACACGCCAGCGAGCGTCTATTCTGCACCAAGCGCTGCATGCTCTGGCTTTTTTTTTCTCGTCACCAAGAGTTGAAAGATAGCCACGCAAAGCATGGTAAAACACACAGCCTTGTCGATGACCTTTTTTTGACTAAAAATTTCCTGATCTTCACCAAAATCGAGTGGGGTACTCTTCATATCACCACTGATCCACAAAACAAAAAAAAAAAAAGAAGAATCCAACAAAAATTGGATTGAGAGTGCGAACAATAAATTGTGCACGGACCGACAGACGGACAGGGGCAATTGCAATATGCGCCCATCTGGTGGAGAGGGCTTATAATAATGTTCAACTTTGAGTAAAATGCGGCGCTCATTGTGCATAATTTTGACGGACAGGGTCTTGAAAATTCTATCATAATCTGTTATTACCAGTCATTTTTTTTTTTTTTTTTAACTGCCAATAGGTTTTGTGCCTTTGCCCTGGACAGAACAGTTTTCAAGGCTGTTTTAATTTTATGCCACTGACAAATAAAGCTCATCAGTATTACCTGCTTGTGCTTTCATTTTCCACTGCATCTATCCCTAACCCTACCCCCTTTCACCTTATCAACCACATGACAATATGGCTTTCTAAAGAAAATTCAGACGCTCCGCTTGTGACATTTTGCGATAGCTAGGCTACGTAGCTATATAGCCTATCAATGTGATGGCTGAAGCCAGCTAAACAATGAGGTCATGCACTTGAGATCAAAGCCAAGACCTGACAGTATTTAAATATGCACACTTGCCACAAATGGGATTTGGGGGGGGGGTTGGGGGTCCTATCACAGGAGGTCAAAATGCAGATACTGACATTGTTGCATGTGAATTCCTTAATGTTAGAGTAGATCATCCTGACCTCCTCTATTCTAATCTGTCACAATGACCTATGGCTTCACATTTTCCATCATTGTTTAAAAAAATTAATTCAATGATGGAAAATATTTGGCTAATGCAACCTCTGCATGTGACTGTCACTATTTACTCAGCTGGCCAATCAGAGAGGAGAAACAAACAACAGAAAGACGGCAAAATCTCACGAACCAACATAGACAGCAGGTCCATCCTCTCTCGCAACATGAGTCTTCCCTTCATTTGGAGAAAGGGTGGCAGCAAGACCCCTAACCCTCTACCAACATTTTTACAATTAAGCCGCTTTCACACGGATCGCGAAACAAATTTTTCGCACGACAGATTGCATTCAAAGTCAATGCAAAGACGCGAATACGCGCGTTTGTGTTAATAACACAAGCTAAAGTACTTGCAAAACATGAATTAACCACCAATTCCGAAGATACTCCGAATTGCAAACAAAGTGTCCGCACTGAAAAGTGCTGAACCTCCACAGCGCTGAAGTGCTCGCAACTGGGCGTTTTCAGAAGCGTGCCCGATGTTTTGAACTGAGAACAAAAACAATTTGGTGGACACAGTGCCATCATGTTCCTGAAAATGAATAAAAACCAGATCAATATACCCTACTGACAGGTACACCTTACAGTATGAAAGAAAGAAGAAACTCACCTTATCGCCTGACTCGCTCTCTGAATCACACTGAAACAAAAATGATCAAAGATGTGAAAAACTTCTCATGTCTCTCCCCCATTTTACAGCACAATATTCCATTAATTCCCCAAAGATTACAAATCCCCAGGACTCAATTAAAAAACAAAGACACTCACAATGTACCCCGTTTCCAGAAAGACGTTTGGGGCAGCCTGAAAAAAAAAAAAAAAAAAAAAATGGGTTAATTTCAGTCACTAAACATACCTCCATTAAAATTCCAACCATGAAAATGTGTCAATGTGTGCCGAGTACCAGGTTATGAGCAAAAAAAAAAAAAAAAAAAAAAAAGACACTCCATTAAGTTTAATTTTGTACCCGGAATGTAAAGTTTGTGAACAATTAAGTTGGCAAGACGAAGAGATTGATCATGAGAGTGATGCAAACAAAAATGACTTCCAACAAGCTGTCTTCAAAGTCTCTACGACAAATATTTATGAAGGATTAACTTTCGGCTAATCCTGAGAGGGGGCAAGGTGCTGACAATTAACGTGATCCTTTCCTGAGTCCAACAACCCAGTCCTCAATTCTTTGATGCACAGATATATAGTTGAAAAGATGAAAGCAAAGTCAATCAGGGAAATAAGTAGGGCTTCATCAATTGACATGCACCCCTACAGTCCAACACCTTCATTCCAAACCCCCCATGACAATGAGTTCAAATATAAAAAGGATCAAAGATCGTCCGACTGGGTTGCATGTGGGATGCAGCAATTAAAAAAAAAAAAAAAGTAATAAAAAAGTAATCAAAAAAAAAAAAACAATGAGTAGAAAGTTGCATGCATTTGTGTGCGTGTGTGGGGAGGCACATCAACATCCATCCTTTCCAAAAGTCTTAAGCTACGTAAAGTCAGACAAAAAAAACTAAAAAGTTGCAATAATTGCAAAAAAAAAATAGAGTTTACTGGAGAATGTGGTGATGAAAAAAGCAAGACTGGAGGCAGGGGCACAAAAATACCAAAATTCACGCTTTGGGACAGTCTAAAACTATACAGGAGGTCTGGAAGCTGAAACTGTCAAATTGCTGGAGAATGAAGCTTCTGAAAATGACCTGAAGTTTATAGAGAAGGAAATGAGATGAAAAAGGAGGGATGAAAGAGGGGATCATTAAGAAAACTTCGACAAATCCGACCCAACATGAAACTACACGTTTGATGCTTCTAGCTGCGAAATAGTGCGCGCATGAGCAGCTTAAATATACATTATGTCCTATTGTAAGTCTCTGAGAAAAACAAATGTAAAAAAGAAAAAAGTCAACCATGCGTTCAAAGGTATTTGCAAGTTGAGTCTGAATATCCTGAAGTTGCCTGACAACTCTTCAGCTTCTACCCTTAAAGCTGTAGGAGCTGCATCTGTAAATTGTTGTAGGAGTTGCATCTTTGGTGCGGGATAATCAGAGGATTAAAAAGATCAGCACACTTTGGCATCGTCAAATTAATAAATACAACCGCATGCAGTAATTAATGGGGTCCAAGCAGTTCTCAATTTTAAAGTACGTTGTAGTAAAGATAGCCGTTGGATAAATTTTGAGAACAATTTCCAATCTTAACTGTTCATGACATTCCTTTCCTTGCAAGCTTCATGATGAACAGTCACTGCTGAGCTGATGACAGTTGACTGACGGCCATTTTCTTTAAAATATCTTCTGTTCATTGCAAGGGCTGCCAGAGGCTTCCACACAAATCCAGTACACAGGAAGTCAACATCACACACCAGCAATTACAGGCATCAAGACATTTTTGCTTCTTATAGCCCCAAAGATTGTCAGTGAGACCCCAAAATTGACATATATCAGGGCTCGAAATTGCAACCGTTTTGCAACTAAAATTAACACTGTGCGACCCTTGAATTAAAATAGTCGCACCTGTGCGACTGCTTTTCCCCCCAATTTAACGCCTCTTTTCCCACACATTTGGTAGTCAGTAGGCATGCAAACCGCTGCTGCAGCTTAAATAGAGATGGGCGTGTGTGTCGGAGCAGTGCATGCATCAACTCGACATACCGCAGCCGGGCGTACCGGTATAAGATTGGAGCACACCCAGTGTGTTCCCTTGAGCTGAAAGTGACCAATCAAAGGGGAGCTTGACATCCTAAACCTCAGTACTGATTCTAGAATGGTTAATATTAGCCGTCAATCACTCCATTTCGCGGTCCTGAGAGTTACTATTGTAACTATACACAAGATTTAGATGGAAATAAAACTAAAAACAATGGAAGACTTCTTTTTTTTTTGGTACCGTTAACGTATAAAAAAAACGAGCCGGTAACGAAAGTTACTGAAACTGAGAATCATGTCAATGACTACAACAGTGATTCGGAACAAGCGGCAACCTGTGGGGCTGAAAAGTGAAGAAAATACATAAGTACCAAAAACTGCAGTTCCTCGAATGGCCACTTGAGGCTGACTGCAGAAACAAGTCAATCCCCATTGACCCCCATGTTAAAAAGCCCAATTTTACTGGAAAAAAAAAAAAAAACCATACAGCCTGGTTCAAAATACGGTTTTGGTATCTATGGCTAATTTTCCCCTCTGTGAAAACTGTGGGGGGGAGTGAATTTTTTTGTCACTTTACTAATTACATTATATAAAGGCTTAAATTTCTGCATAATTAAGGGCATGGCCACTTTGAGTGACAGAACCTTGAATTACATAGTCTATGGACAGGAGTCGTCTCGTGCGGTTATGTTGGGTGCTATGCTAGAGCACAGGCCTACATGGCCCCGGGCTGTACAGTAGGAACGCCAAGCCCTGCCGCTAACCCCAGGTCTTGCCTGGCTGTCTGAGCATGGGGGGTTAATTCAGCTCGTCTTCTGACTCGAGATTTTTTATCGAAATATCAGGACGGATTGGCAAGGATGGAATAAGATGAGGAGGCAAGTTCAGAGCATGTGCAGTCATCGTAACACAGCTCCTTTGAAAATGGGCATAAAATGTCCTGGTTAATGATTATCAATAACTACAAATAAACCATTACAAAGAACAATTTCTAAAGTACCCCAAGCATCTTTTTCCGCATAATGTTCGGCAAAAAATTCATATCGGACAACTTGTACGCCGATACCAATATGACAGTGATGTATCAGCTGATAAAATCAGTATCTGACTGAGATTAGTCGTTCCCCACTCTGATGTTCATGTTAATGTTAATCAAAGCTTTTGCATGATCTTACACACTGCACTGATGCCATGTGGCTGACTGATTGAATAATTGTAAGAATAGGCAGGTGAACTGGTCTTCTGAAAAAACAGCGCAAGCAAAGTAAAACTTTTGATATGGAAAAGTATAACTATTCCCCAACACTCTCACCTCACTCTTCCGTCTCCTCTTTCGCGCTCTATTCTGCAGGCTGGGAGAGTAACTGGAGGGGTCTCCTGCCTGGGGCTCAGACAGTGACCCGCCTCCATTTTCCTGCAGTCGCCTCTTCCGCTTTCCACCCCTCCGGGGCAGGAGTGCAGCACGTTCAGGGGGTTTCAGGGAGCAGTCCATCTGAAAAAGAGTCAGTACAACAAAGTTCACTGTCAGATTACCTTACAATTATACATCCGCACAAGGGCTGCATGATATGGAGGAAAAATGTGATTCGCGATTAAGGAATGGGATAATGTGACTGCGAAACGATAACGGGTGACGTCAATTCCAAATATTTTAAAATCTAAAATAAAGAATAAGAGCATACGCAGGTTGCCTAGGGTCCTTGCTTCTACAGAACAAACTACAAAAAAAAGTGACTGCAATCCTCTCAATGTGGAGAGGAAAAATTTGTTGAATATAGAATAGCTATGTTGAGATGTGCTTCACGCTGACTCATTTAATAGCCATCAGACATCAGCTGTTCGTACAAGCCTGCAGCGAGACAGAATAACATGCCTACAATTCTCTGCTCTGTCTCAATTCATTAACACCGAAAGAAATTCAGACCATTCCAATACCGCAACTAAAGGTGTGTCAATCAATTTTGAATCCTGATATTTTCACGGCATTTGAGAAAAATGGTATTGCGAAATCAGATAATCACCAGTGTGGAGACACATCGGGGCACCTTCGAACACGATTACCCACCAGAACCAATGTGTGAACTTAATGAGTGAACTATATTGCATAACAACTATGAAGAGACACTGAAAAGCAGATATGCCAAAATAAGCTATGATGTGAGACCGCAAGAGTGGCAACAATGTAAAATCAGAGGGGGAAAAAAAACAAAACCACATTCTTGCGAATCTACATCTCCCATTGTAGGATTTTTTTTCTCAGAGAAATTATGAAACATTCATGAAAATGTTTTTACTAAAAAAAGAACTCTATTTAATTAGGCTAATCATTCAAAACCATGCACTTATAGGGGAAAACATTTTTAATGAATTGAGCAAATTGTGAATTGCAAATTATTTTCATGTTCACTATGGTCAAACGTAATCAAAGCCATTTGTGCCATTTCACGAGCATTTCAAGTTCAGAAAGCAACCAATGGTAACGCTGTCCTAATACCAGCCAGCCGGCCTACCGCTTAGTCTTCCTGATTGAGTGAATCAATCGTTTGATTGCTTATCATTCTAAAATGTATATCAGGGTTTCCCATACATTCATTTATTTGTGGCTGTCTGCCACAAATGGACTTTTCTATGTTTTGGAGCTGGGCACGCAGGGTAGCCCATTAGTGGATGAATTTACGCGTTTAAACCTTTCACACAAAGAGCCACACAAATGATCAAACTCCACGCATTCAATCAAAAATTAAACTTTGCCACTATCACACAATCATTGTTTCTCTGTTGTCAGATTATTCAAGTAGCGGCAGTCTAGCAATGGCAAGCAGACAAGATACATTTTCACAAAAAAAAAAAAGAGGAGAAAAAAATTTGGCTAAGCTGACACTGATTTCTGGAAATGAACGGTTTATACGTTCCCTTGACAGCAGAGTGCGTTTTTCACGTTGCCTACTCAAAATCCCACTCAAGTTCAGCCACAATACTTCCTTAGATGTTTTCTTTATACAGGGCACTATGTTGCAAAAGCAAAGGAATGAAGTGACAGACATCCATTCCATTGATTGTTGACAGTTTGGGACAATACCTAATCAAGTTATTATGACGGCTACTGTAACAGATAATGTGAAAATCCATTGATCGAGTGAGCAAAAGTCACTACTTCATTTGTTGGCTTGTTTCATCAGCATCCAGAATCCACAGAAATTGAACCAGCTGCGGAAAATATAAATCCGCTCTTCGGATTGGGTGTGTCTAGGCTCAGAGACAAAGTTACTTTTTGTCTTCTCATTTTCGAGCAAGAGAAACAAAGTTCCAATGCCATTTCTTGAAACACAGAAAACGTGCCGTTTTGCAGGCAGATCTGCCACTTTAACGGCAATTGATTTTGGTTTACAATTGGTCAGTTTAGGGCCATTTCATGGTATTTGTGAAGTAGTATCAGAAATATAAATGTTTCAATCTGAGCAAAGTACCAATTGGACATGTTAGATGTACATTCTGAACTGAATAGAAAACAAAAATCTGGGCCATTACTTTTACCCTTGATTATGCAAATTAGGATTTAATTAGGAAATGATGAAAATCAGCGTGTCGGACAGGACACGTTTTTCTCATCTCTCTCCCGTTGTATTTAATTTTTGACAATTTTTTCTTGCTGACAGGACAAGTTTCTAGTCAAAGCAAATAACCCTCCAAGTAATGTTTTTTTCTCAAGTGTTAAGCCCTGTTAATTTCACTTCACAGGAGTTGGATGCCCTGTCCGACAAGATTCGTGAGCAACAAGAGGCCTGTCGGCCTAGAGAGCGCCGCTGAAGATGAGTGAAATGTCTATGTCATAACTTTATTTCAGAAATCCTTGAAAACTATTGCAATATTAGCACATATGACACATTTCGTAACCAGAACATGCTGCAAACCAGTTTGGTGTCTCAATCAGTGTAGTATAACAATAGAACCACACTGCAAATTGCAATCATTTATTTCAATCATCTTACCAGCAAGCAATACTGACAACCAACAAATACCCACCAGGCCACTTGTTGAGATATTAATGAAAGACTGAAAAAATTAGCACAAACACTGATTTTCTAAGTCCAAAATGCTGAATTTGTCAAAAACCGGGAAATAGAATTTTCTAATTTTTGCAGGGGATATTCATAACATCATAAGGAAGGCTCACAACAAATTAGACAAAAAGTTAAAAGACAGTTTTTTGAGATATTAATGAAAGACTGAAAAATTGAGCACAAACACTGATTATCTAAGTCCAAAATACTGAATTTCCCAAAAACCGGGACGTAGAATTTTCTAATTTTCTCAGGGGATCATCAGAACACCATAAGGAAGGCTCACAATGAATTAGACAAAAAGTTATCAGACAGTTTTTGAGACATATTCAAATTTGAAGGGAAAAGTTGACGCTGGACGGATGGACGGACAGACAGACAGATGGACGCCGGACGACTCAGCATTAGAAAAGCCCCACTGACTGCTGACTATTGTCACAGCAGAGCTAAAAATGAGCACAAACACTGATTTTCTAAGTCCAAAAAGCTGAATTTTTCAAAAACCGGGATGTAGAATTTTCTGATTTTCACAGGGGATCGTCAGAACATCATAAGGAAGGCTCACAACAAATTAGACAAAAAGTTATCAGACAGTTTTTGAGATATTAATGAAAAACTGAAAAAATGAGCACAAACACTGATTTTTTTAAGTCCAAAATGCTGAATCTCTCAAAAACTGGGATATAGAATTTTCTAATTATCGCAGGGGATCATCAGAACATCATAAGGAAAGCTCACAACAAATTAGACAAAAAGTTATCAGACAGTTTTTGAGATATTCAAATGTGAAGTGAAAAGTTGACACCGGCTGGACGGACGGACGGACAGACGAATGCCAGACAACTCGGCATTCGGAAATCTCCGCTGACTGCTGACTATCGTCACAGCGGAGCTAAAAAACGTGTCGGACAGGACTCTAGTATTCTAGTAATGGACCAATGGCTAATTCCAGAGTTGATATTGCAACTCCCACTGCCACTAAGGCTTTTAAAAGGCTGTTCTATTCTTTTTGAGTTCAGAAACCACTGGCTGATTTAATTGCCAGTAATTAGAGAGATGACTTCCCAATTAGCACCTGTCATTAAATATGTTGGGAGTAACTGGTGATGGGTTAAGTAAGTAGTGACGGGTTAAGTACATGTAATTGGTACCAAACTTACAAATTAGAAGACACTGAGCAAAACTGAGGAACCTCTCTGGAAGAGCTGATTGCTTTAAATTGAAGTGGTTTCTTCCTGTGTGTTTGTGTTTTCACAAGTTTGCGTAACTCAAAAGAAGCCAAGTCAGCTTCCTTGGAACTATAAAACTGCACCCCAGATTTGATGGGTCCATCACTAGAATGCAAGTACAGAGAGAAGCAACAGCCATGCCACCTAAAACAGATGCTGAGAGCAGCCGTACCTAAAGGGAAAAAAACAAGAATGACAGTGAGAAGTACGAGGCAGCCAAAAAGGAGGACAGGGAAAGAAAAAAGCATTTTATAATAATCAGGTGTGTATCTTCTGCCATTTTGGTCCCAACTGAAAAAGTGCCCTGTCCGACACGCTGACCAAGCGGGAACTTTTGACCCCCCTCAGCTATACTCTGAGTTAAGAAACCAAAATTTCCTCTGAAACCTAGCCAAGACATCAGGGAACAAAACTGCTTGGCTAAATTCTATGAATACCATAAGGTTGGACAGAACTTTGCAGTTTTCCAACATGGCAAAAATAACACTTCACTTTTTGTCCTGTTCGACACAAACTTTCTGGCTTCATTTTGAACTGGAAAAAAGAAATCAAAAGACTTCAGTTTTTTACCATATAAAGTGGTCCTATGGCTCTTGCTTATGACCAGTTCAAACTTATTTATCATTCCCCAGAGTAATGGCTATGGTGGACAAAAACCTGCAAACGTCCTGTCCGACACGAAACAAATACCATGAAATGGCCCTTCACAGGTTCTCGTCATTTTTATTTCTCTCATTCACTTCATGTCTGAAATTGGTAACACTGGTACCGGGATCAGTATGGAGAGACATTTGTCTCTTTATTATTCAATCCAATAAAATAGATTGCAACCAAAAAAGAGATTTGAGAGCAAAAGAGAATAAGTGGCAATCAAAAAAAATTTGAGAGCAAAACAGTATGATCATTTTGCTTATAAATCAGTCCTCTTTGCCTGCAAGTAAAAAACTTCTGCTTGAAAATGAGTCCTCCTTGCTTGCGAGTTCAAAAGTTTTGCTTGCGAATTCGAAAGTTTTGCTTGCGAATTCAGCTGCACTTAATGGGCGGGGCCTACGCTGATGGATGAGAGAAGAGTTTTTATTGGTGGGTTTGACCTGGCTCCAGCGCAGGCTACATCTTCCGCGTTACACCCGCTTCTCCTTTGTGTTATGCTACCGGGAGGCAAGTTGATAGTCTATTGCTCTTTGAAATTGAAATGTTTCCATAAGTAATGAATTACGCTAAAAAGCGTAGGCTACAGCCTGCCGTACATTCACAACAACAAGAAGTAATGAATTACAATGCCCTGCTGCTTCTAGCACGCTGATTAGCAGCAACACGGTTGCCCCTCTCCACTTGCTAGTCACAGCCTGAGCGGAGTAGCCAACGACGGAATGAGTGAGTGAGTTACAGGGAGGCCTATATACCGTTGATGAAGACTTCCGCCTAAGACTTTAAACACTTTCACTCCTATCAGACAACCTACCAAAATGGTACCAAACTGATGGGCTTATATGGTTAATGTTTTTAAATCCACAGTATTGTTTAGAATTGTGAATTAGTAAGTACTGGCAAAAAAGATGTGGCATGTTTGAAGTCCACAGCAATAAAATTTTAAGCTGCCCAAGAAAAATCCATGATTTCTCATTTCTGTGCATCAGACACGTGTTGTTGATTTTGTCTCCCCCACACCCCTCCCGACCCAAAACCTTTCACTGAATTTTCAAAGCAAGAAATGTCAGAATAAAAGCACGCACATGCAATTAAATGCAGGATAATAAAAAAAGACTTAAGTCTGAAGAAAAAAAAACATACAAGATAAAACCACTTATTTCAACTGAAAGGTTAATTTTACGTTTTAACTCTACCTTCCTCACTTACTTCTCCAGCTCACTGCCAGTACTCTCCTCTGGCATGTCTATCGAACCTCTCCAGAGGCTTCCCTACCCGGCCAATCCCGCACACGGCAAAATTCTGAGTCAGGTCCACTGAGGAGCACCTGTTACTTTGTAAACTTTTGCCTTTCAGTGTAGATCTTGTGTAAAGGCCATTACTGTGGCGAAGAGAGCATCCTGAACATGGAAGGTTCAATAGGAAATTTAGTGCATGTGTGGATTATACAGAGAAAAATATATACTAAAAACTCTTGACAACAATGCAACGCAATACATACAGGGGATATCTAAAAAAAAAAATCATTTACAGAAGTTATATGAAAGTAATCCCAAAAAGCTAGTCCATGCAAGTGGGCGATTTTCAGTCAAGTGCGCAATTTAGGGTAAAAAAATGTCATCGCATTTAACCTATTCAATTCAAAATAAACACCCACGAAGCAATTTAGTATGTTGCAGAACACTTTTTTCTAGTTTAAAAAAATTGTTTGGTCACGTTTGAGGGGAAAAAACAAAAAAAGCAGGATTTTTATGGTCAAAATGTCATTTTGTTACCTGTCTCAAGTGGGGCCACTTTTACTCAGGTTGATTTTTTTCCTCTTTTCCCTTGAGAAATCTACTTACAAAACTTCACAGGCTTCTTTGTATCTTAGGTCTCTAAAACAGATTCATCTCCCCATTTCCTAGTTTTCCTCTAGAAATATTAGTCAACATAGCTATGTCACGAACTTGGTTCAGTCACCGTCTTTTTTTTACCACCATCACATCTGTGGACAATAATTAATGTTGTCTCCAATAGGTGTCACTACCATGTTTTTTTCTTTAAATACCAGGATGTAAGGAATCTATTCTGGCAGCATTTTAGAATTTGAAGAAGCTGTGGGAGGAAGAGACAGCTCTGTAAGTTTTTCCAAATTGCGTGTCTCACAAATTGCATATCTTTTTTGTTACAACAAAATAATGCATGATTCCAGGTAGAAACTGAAAGAGTGACCTGTAATGGTGTGACTGCTCCACAGTTTGCCATAATTAAGGCATGTTTGTGTGTGGACAGGTGCCCACAGCACCCTGAAAAACTTTTGGACGTGTCTTTTTTGTTACTGTAGTTCGTCTTTCTTGTTACCATCATCGAGTAACAAAAGAGACAAATTGGTAACAAAAAAGACAGGTATGAGGCCGCAATTAAAAAAAAAAAAAAAAAAATCCAGTTCACAGACATACAATTTTGATGAAATCTTGATGAAACAAGGCCAAGGCCTAGGCCTACTATACTAGCTAGGCTAAGCAGACCTCCAGTTTTGTCCAGTTCCTAGCGGCCAAACCCAAAATGGCTTTGGGAACATATTTGACATTTTGTTTGATTGATGATGTGACGCTTGCCCCAAGATTATTATAAGCTCAGTCCTCATAATGACCAAAAAAGCCATAAAATATTTCAGAAGAACCTGGACTTATTGTGTAGTTATTCCGAAAAAGTGAAACTGTTCTTTTTTTTAATAGCTTCTATGTGATTAAATTCTTGGATTTCTGGCCAGTTTAAGTAATCACATTTGAAATTACTTCACTCAGTCATATGGAACCAATTCCCTTGCTTCTGTAAAATACAGTCTTTATGTTTCACTGGTGAACACGATTGGGGTAAAATGTCTTTGTGTCATATGCTCAATTGAAATTTTATTGATTAAGGAGGCAAACATTGGAACTGTGCGTGATTTATGCATTAATAAATTTTCACATATTCTTAGATGTGGTCTCGTTGCTTTCTGGTATCTGACGCACTGTACCGATGGTTCTTTTTTTCCAATGGAATTGTCCATTTTAGATGGATCTGTTGTGGTAATCAGGGAGGTTCACTTATTTTCCACTCTCAGCCATACAGAGCAGAGATCCGCAGGAAGACTGACCTGCAGAAAAGAGCTGCATTCATACCTCCCTTTCACAGCATTGAAACCACACCAACGCTCTGATCAATGTCACCTACGTCAGCCGTTAGACCACCTTGGAGTACAGCAGAAATTCAAAATTTGAAAATAAAAATCTGTCCCCAAGTTAACAAATATAGTGATAACCACATTTTAAATTACACTATAGTTGAAACACTGGTATATTCAGTATTCATCATCAATCACCTGTTTTATGCGGTTGCTTTTCATTTGCATTGAAGTGTAGTGACTACATTCAGAATATAGAATGGATTCTTATGGCTTACTGCTTCATGAGCCTTGCAAAATAATTCACGCAAATCTGTGCCGTTGCATGAGCGACATGAGCACAGAATAAGACATTGATATTTTACGTCGTCATTTATGTGGGAAGTAAACACCTCATAATTTTGTGTTGAAATGTATAACAAATAACAAATAAATTTGACTGCCGCAGTCTGAGCAACTGAAGCCAATTGGGAAAAGTAGACTGCGAGAGACTTAGGTCATAAAGTATTGAAACGTGAGGTTTCCGAAGGCCTTTGTTACTGCCGATGGACCGCAATATTACTAGGCCTACAGACATTATACAGTAAAACTCGCATATAACGGATTCAAATGGACCAGCTTATTTTGTCAATTGAAAGAGGGTTCATAATTGATAAGGTGATATTTGAGGGCCCTCCACCTTTCACCCTTGACAACGAAAGGCTCTAAATTTAACACAAACTAGGCCTACGCTGTCGGCGGCCGACAGCAAGGGGTATACCCCCGAAATTCCCCAATCCTCGAAGCCCCCTTTATTAGATTCCCCTTTACTAGACCTATAATATGAGCCAAATTTGAAGCCTGAGTAAGTAATTGTTCCAGAGATATGATTAAAAAACTGATTTTTTCAATATAAAGCGCCACCTGGTGGCAAACCTATGCATGCATACTTGCCCAAAATCTAATCAGTTCATCCTCTCTACCATATCTACCCATATGCTAAAAATGACAAGCCAATGTAAAGTATTTTGTGAGTGATCGCGCTAACGGCTAAAATCTGCGGACGCGGCGAAACCACGAAATCCTCAAAACTCTTATTTCGGGGATATAATGATGCGAAAAATGGGAGAGAACGCTTGCACCCTCCAGTAGTGTTGTGGTGGATGGAGGGGGCTTTTTTTTAAAAAGCAAGTTTTATGCATCGTGAACCCCCCCCCAAATTCTCTGACTTTTTAAACTTCTTTCAATGTTGGACACTTCTTTTAAATAAAACAGTCATATGAAACCACCAACTTTTGGTCATTTTATACATTTTCTTTTTTGTTACCGTATTGGTCTTTTTTGTTACTCATCAGATATTAAGCACTTTCCCATAAATGTTTTTGTGAAACACTTTAGAAACAAAGTAAAGTGCATCTGAAACCATTTTACCCCAAAAACTTGGTTAAAACTTAAATATTAATAGTATTTTGTCAAAAAAACATGGCAACAAGAAAGACAACATGAAAAATTTAAAAAATGCATTTTCTCAAGATAGTTCTTGCATTGCAGCTTTGTAGAATCCTTAGAAATTCACTAAGAAAACAAAATCAGGCCAAATTATGGGGGAAAAATGGGTTTGATTTTTCAAAAGTGTCTTTTATGTTACTTGCACACTTGGCTGAAAATCGCCCATGTACACTCAGTCTATCAAGAATTCTCTAATGTAAGAGTAAACGTTGTCCCAGCAGTCTGAACAGACAGAGTGATGGCGACTGGGGACAGTCCTCACCGTCTCCGTTTCGTCAGCACCAAAGGACTCGGCACTCAAGTTCATTGGGTGTTTTTTCGGGTGTTGACAAAGGGGATATTGATGTGTCAGATCCTGGGCCTACAGCAACAAATTGTTCCCCGATACTTTCACGAATGCCTTCATCGGAATCGGTTTCTACATTGAAACTGGGAGCCATGAAAAGCGGTTTGCTGGAAACAGGTCCAAAAATTGGGAAGGGGTTCTGCAAAGAATGTGTAATCCCTCAAAATCGGTCTAATTGAGTATTATTCAGGTAAAGCTCATGACAACATAGAAGCCCAATTCCGAAATAGTTTGGACAAAGTGTAAATTGTGAATAAAATCAAAACGCAATGACTTTCAAATCACACCAGCCAGTATTTTATTCACAATAGAACAGATATAACATAGCAAAAGTTGAAACTGAGAAATTTTACAATTTTAAACACAAAATGAGCTCATATCAAATTTGATGGCTGCTACAGGTCTCAAAAAAGTTGGGACAGGGGCCTGTCTACCATGGTGTAGCATCCCCTCTTCTTTTTAACACAGAGTGGAAGCGTTTGGGCATTGAGACAAGTTTCTTGAGTTTAGCCATTGGAATTTGATCCCACTCTTGTTTAATACAGGCTTCCAGCTGCTGGAGAGTTTTGGGTCTCCTTTGATGGACTTTTTGTTTAATTATGCGCCAAATGTTCTGAATCGGCGAGAGATCAGGACTGCAGGCAGGCCAGTTCAGCACACGGACTCTTCTACTACGAAGCCATGCTGTTGTAATAGCTGCAGTATGTGGTTTTGCATTGTCCTGCTGAAATACACAAGGCCTTCCCTGGAATAGATGTCGTCTGGAGGGGAGCATATGTTGCTTTAAAACCTTTATATACCTTTCAGCATTCATCGTGCTTTTTATAACATGCAGGTGTCCCACACCATATGCACTAATGCATCCCCATACCATCAGATATGCTGGCTTTTGAACTGAACACTGATAACAGGAGGGGTGGTCTTTCTCCTCTTTAGCCCGGGGACACAATGCCCATGATTTCCAACAAGAATGTCAAATTTGGACTCGTCTGACCACTAGACACTTTGCCACTTTGCTACAGTCCATTTTAAATGAGCCTTGGCCCACAGAACACAGCGGCGCTTCAGGATTATGCTCAACAATGGCTTCCTTTTTGCATGATAGAGTTTTAGGTGGCGTCTGTGGATGGCACGGCGGACTGTGTTTACAGACAGTGGTTTCTTGAAGTATTCCTGGGCCCAGTTAGTAAAGTCAATGACAGAATCATGCCGGTGAGTGATGCAGTGGCGTCTGAGGGCCCGAAGATCACGGGCATCCAGTAAAGGTCTTCAGCCTTGTCCCTTACGCACAGAGATTTTTCTAGTTTCTCTGAATCTTTTGATGATGTTATGCACTGTCGATGATGAGATCTTCAAACCTTTTGCAATTTGATGTTGAGGAACATCGTTTTTAAAGTATTCCACAATTGTTTTTACGCAAGCCTTCACAGGTTGGAGAGCCTCTGGCCATCTTTACTTCTGAGAGACTCAGCCTCTCTAAGACATCCCTTTTATCATGTTACACACCTGATGCCAGTTAATGTAATTACTTGCTAAATATTCTTTAAGCTGATTCTCTTTTATATGAATTGCCTTTTCAGCCCTTTTTTGCCTCTGTCCCAACTTTTTTGAGACCTGTTACTGCCAGAAAATTTGAAATGAGCTCATTTTGTGGATAAAAATGTAAAATGTCACAGTTTCAACATTTGAAATGTTATCTATGTTCTATTGTAAATAACATATTGGCTTATGTGATCTGAAAGTCATTGCATTTTGATTTTACTCACAATTTACACTTTGTCCCAACTATTTTGGAATTGGGATTGTATTTCTGAACATAATTCTGACTGGTTGGTGGAAGGGGAGTTTCCCGCCTTTTCATCTTTGAAAACACACATACCAGCGACACAAGGCATTCATGCCAGATGAAAGCCTGCAAATCAAGGCATCACTGAGGACTCAGTGGGTAGTAATTACAGGGTTTCAATGAATCACTACGGATTCCGCGTAAGCATTTAGCAACGCATATATGCATTAATGACAGGTAAAGAGTTAAAGAGTCAGAGACATATCCAAATATACAACTGTATTACAGTTTGGTAAACTGTTCAATATTCTAAACAATGGAAAATATAGTTGGCAAATTTCTCAAAGTAGCACATTTTCAAATGCACTTCAACGGAGCCTCCGTTGGGCAATTTACTGCTGTGTTCTAAGAGGTGTGAAAATTTCCCTGAGAGAAAACAGAACAGATCTGGGTCCTCGCCAAGACTGTCTCTCAAGGTGCTGCTATTCAAAGAGGGTGAGCCCCACAGGCAGCTGACAACTAGATTCGACTAGGCTTGGGCCAATTGACGACTGAATCAGCAATCGCCGATGGTTGGGCTCCATGGCGATTGCCAGTTTACCTGCCGATGCCCCTCCCCCCTGTCGCTTTTCCCATGCTTCTAAAATTGCAGCGCTATGTTCCAGAGCCACGGCAAGCCTTGTTCCGTTCCAGTGGCGCTGGCCTGACCCTCACACTCAAGCGCAAAGAATTTGGAATCTCACACTCGATGCACGGGAGCTTTGCGATCTATTCACATCTTGGCCCACAAATTGAGTGTGTAAGTGAGACGGTCACCAAGCCACGCCCCTTCTTGTCTATTATATTACCGTATATTAGCGTCTACAGGAAAATGAATGGGTAAATGTTAAATACGCAATATCTTGTTTTGCGCAAGGACGGGAACCAGTGAGCTGTTGGCATGTTGCACTCGTATTGGGTTTATTGGTTTTACAAATTTCATAAAACTTTTCCGCATTCATAAGAATTAATTACATTAAAGAAATGTAAAAAAAAAAAAAAAAAAACCTCTGGCATAAATATGTTCTGAATAGGTTGCATCTCTGTTGAATAATAGCCTAGTTAAAAAGAGCAATCTTGCAAGATAAAGTCACTATGATGTCGAGTCGACCAGATGGCAGCAGAAGACTGACCGCAAGCGATAGAAGGAGCAGGAACTGCCAAGCAGCACGTCTGTAAAGGGCGATTTTAGACGTAGTTCTTATTGACAAGGTATAGAAGCGAAGGGTCGCAGTCGTATGTAGGGTAATAAATTAACGTTGCTGTACAGGCTATTAGGTGGTTGTCTGACCTCAAGGTTCATACTCATTTTAAATATTTCGGTGGTAAAAAAGACCTGAGGCTAAAGGAAAAAAAAAAAAAGACTCGTGGCGACAGCCCAATAGCCGGACCATATACAGGTCCCTACTACCAGGACTGTTGGACCTCAGCCACGATCTTCGGATAGATGCCTCCAACAACTTTTATTCACTTCTGTACCTTAGATGTAAGTTTAGAATACTAAGAGGCTGACGGGACTGTTATAGTGCAGACGAAAGTACTCTTCAGGGGCGTAGGAAGCAAATTAATATTGGTCCGGCAGACGGCGCTGGGGGGATGGTATGGAAGGGGGGTGTCCCCCCTTCCATCATTAGAAAACTTTTTGAAACTGGGGATTGATTTGGTTAGCTGTGGTAGCACCAAGACTCATCTTTAGCCTCAACAGTTTCAACTTTTGGGTGGTGTTTCTAGTCACGACACAACAGCAGATTAGTTCAGACTGTGGTCTATAGTATGCACTTTCCAGCATTAGCAGTTTGAAGCATTTCATCCATGAACTTGATATAAACCTTTGAGAAATTGTTCAAGCAATGAATTGGAGGCTTATAGAACGCCTTATAAATTGAGATATATAAAAGAAGGTGACGTCCAGAGTAATGGTGTAAGGGTTATCCACCCATAGAAACTGACTGTCAGTTTCCTTATGTTCTTTTTTCCCTTGCTTTTTTACATTTACTGATTTATCTGATTTACCTTATTTATTTCATCCCATATAATGCAATTAGGCCACCTATCTAAGAAAAAAACAAAAAACAAAAAACTCTGACACAAGATTACCAAGAACGGGTAAATCCTGTCATAGGCTAATTCAGATATCATGTCCCTGCCAATCGCCGATGCTATGACTGCTAAATGGGACGATGCTGCTGCACAAACGATGACGCAAGCCTAGATTCGACCACAATTAACAAGTCCTTTGGCAAATGGTGCCAAGAAGCAAATGGGTGTGACAAAAAGAACGTTACATCAGCTTGGCAAAATAAATCGGTTTCACATCAGAAGAAAGGCCAGAGGTGCATCATGAGGAGCTATGCAATAAAACCGTCGGCTGTTCATCGTAGACATTAAATCACGTGAAGCAGCTTCCAATAATCCCATTGACAACTGTGCAACATGAAACTAGTCAGCAAGCTAACTGGATGTAAAGACAGCGCAAGCCTTGATGGTTTAACCAGTCAACAACTGGTTTTGTAAGCCTAGTTTATTATGAAGTAGCGTTACATATCTACGTTTCGGGATTAACAAGGTTATCATGATCTCATCAAGTCAGCTACAGCTGGGAAATCCTGTGTTCTATAGGCTCACACGATGACAAATATTTGCTACTGTAATTAAAGGCTGTCATTAGCCAACATTAATTTGAAGTATTCCAAAATTGACAAACTTGGTGAATGTTGATCCTAACTAACACCATAGACTCTAAAAAGATGGACGCTGCACCTGGGTTTGAAAAGTGAAGCCAATGCGGAAATCTCTTAAAATTGCATTCTATTTGATGGCCAGCAGATGGCGACGTTGGTGGTGGCAGAAAGAAGATCAATGCTATAGAAGTCTAAGAAAATGACCTTACTTTCCCACCAGGTTATTTCAATAATGATTTACCAAATTATTTTATGGTATGTATTGCAAGTTTCAAGTCTCCTATGATACATCATGATGTTCATTTTTGTAAATTATGGTCCCAAATAGAGTAGAGTAAAGGATAAAGCCAGATATGCTTTAGGGGCATGGCTATCCGATACAGTCAGATCCACCCCTCGCTCCTCCCTGGATCTTCAATTCACGCTCTTGTCCAATAGGAATCACATCCGGTTTGAAAATGACAAAATGGCGCCGTTTAAATTGCCAAAATCGAGGCTTCCTAAATTGTATGCTGAAACCAATGGGTGACGTCACAGTTGCTCGGTCCATCTCTTTATACAGTCTATGGCTAGCACCAATATGTTAGCTGCCATTACGGTACACTGCAAATAGCGATTAAGCAATACATTCATCAACATATTCAATACTGTGCATTAGGGTTGACCCGGTGAAAAATGATTAATGGCTTAATATTAAACAGGACAAGTCAAACGTATTGAATTTTACCACTAGGTGTCGCACTCAGCAGCTGCTCCAGATTGGAATAAACTAAGGAAGACCATAAATGAGATTTTTGCAACTCCATTCCACTGGGTGGTGGTAATGCACCTCCAAGCTGAGATATTAACAGCCAATAAACACTAAACAAGAAGCAGCCAGTAAATCGTGCCCCTCATGTTTAACCTAACCCAAGTCTGTAATGCAAAAATACTGTCCAAGCCCGAGTCCATTCAATACAAAATTTTAAAGTGACCCCAAACCAGAAAGCAACTTTGCTGCATTCATGTCCAAGATGATCCAGTTCAGAGTAGCGTTGACACGAGAACGACTATTCCTACAGATGAACCAAAACAGCACAGGCAAAGTAAGAAAACCCCGAGGCCACAAAATGGACCTTTCCGACTTGCTCCGACCAGCTCCAACCCCGTTAGGTACTGTTGCTAGGGCCCACATGCAACGCAGCCAAGTTCCACAACAGCACAGCAGAAGTTTGAGCATCACTCTGTCGGACCCCCCTAGCAAGGAGCAGCGCGTTGCGCTGTTGTGTGCTGCACAATTCCCAAAGTTTGGATTTTTGAAATCCTGGCTAAACCCCTGCTAACTGGTGTGGGTGAAATAGCATAAAATTTCATTTGCTTTACTTTCAAGAAAACAGCCTAGTGTTGTTGATCTTACTCACATTGAGCAGGGTTTTTCCTGCATAGAGAATTTGGTGGCGCCCGCCACCGCCTAATTTCTTACCGCCACCAGCTCCTAACGCGATTTTCTGTATCGCATTCTCATTTGCTTGTGCGAGAGAAAAAAAAAAAGAAAACGCGGAATTTGCGCAATAAAAGCTCTATCTGTAATAGTTTTGGTGATAGAAGTCATTGAAATTTCACTATGTGAAGTTTGACCTTCGAAGGTCACCGAAGGTCAAGTTCAAGGCCACCAAATGAAAGTTCATACATGACTTCCTGTAAGTGTTCAATGCACATATGTTCCCAATCTTCAATATTTTCAAGCCTAGAAACCTTTGAAAATTGTAACATTTTGCTTGACCTCAAGTTTGACCTTTCAAGGCCATCTGAGGTCAACTTTAACACAGCCAAAATATAGGTCATATATTACTTCCTATATGTCAGTAATACAAACTTAATCTCTATCTGCAACCATATAGCTTCCACAGGCGATTTGGCCCATTCTCCACAAGACCCAATGTTAAAGTACAGCGCCCCCACCAGACCCACTTTCGTCGATTCAATCAAAATGGCACTCGCACTGTACATTAAGTGTATCAAGGTGAGTTGATTGCCAGATTTAGAAAAAAAGTTATCAGACATAACTTCTTTTGAGAAATTATTTTTTGAAATTTCAAGCCATATCATTTAACATTGTTAATATATTCCCTGACCTCGAGTTTGACCTTTCAAAGTCATCTGAGGTCAACTTTAACATAACCAATGTATAGGTCATATATGACTTCCTATATGTCGATAATACAAACTTAATCTCTATCTGCAACCACTTGGCCTCCGCAGGCCATCTTGCATATTCATAAAGCACAGCGCCCCCAATAGACCGACTTCTGTCCATTCAATCAAAATGGCGCTCGCACTGTACATTGATGGTATCAAGGTAAGTTGATTGCCTGATTTAGAAAAAAATTTATGGCGCAGTTTTTGAGAAATAATTTATTAAAATTTCTCAGTCCTATCTTTAACATTGGAGCCAAAATTTCAAGGGCCCATAAAACAGACAAAAATGATTCAATCAAAAATCTGAGAAAAACCTCTAGAGATATGGTCTAGTAGTATGTTATTGCAAATTTACAAGAAAATTCATCAGGCCCAAAAAAAAGATAAAAAATGTTCCGGATGAAGGACGAGAGACGACGGATACCACACCACGACAATAGCTTATCGGCCCATAGGGCCGGTAAGCTAAAAATCTATGTGCTTGACTGATATTGAGCGTCATTGAGTGTGTTTTTCTGGTAAAATGTCCTATGTAATTGGGATAACTGATGTGGTCACAAGTTTATAAATTTTTTTGTTGATGAGCAGCAGCAGATAGTCTGACAAAGTGAAGTAGGCTAAAAGATCTCAAAAAGCAACACATCATACCACGATCTGAAGAAATTCAAGAACAGATGAGAAACAAAGTCATTGACATCTATCAGTCTGGAAAGGGTTACAAGGCCATTTCTAAGGCTTTGGGACTCGAGCGAACCAAGGTGAGAGCCATTATCCACAAATAGAGAAAACTTGGAACAGTGGTGAACCTTCCCAGGAGTGGCCGGCCTTCTAAAATTACTCCAAGAGTGCATCGACTCATCCAGGAGGTCACAAAAGAACCCAGAACATCATCTAACAAAAATGCAGGCCTCACTTGCCTCAGTTAAAGTCAGTGTTCATGATTCAACAACAAGAAAGAGACTGGGCAAAAATGGCATCCATGGGAGAGTTCCAAGGCGAAAACCACTGCTGACCAAAAAAGAACACAAAGGCTCGTCTCACATTTGCCAAAGTAAAAAACATCTAAATGATCCCCAAGACTTTTGGGAAAATATTCTGTGGACTGACCAGACAAAAGCTCAACTTTTCGGAAGATGTGGGTCCCGTGACATCTGGCGTAAAACTAACACAGCATTTCATGAAAAGAACATCATACCAACAGTCAAACATGGTGGTGGTAGTGTGATGGTCTGGGGCTGCTTTGCTGCTTCAGGACCTGCACGACTTGCCGTAATTAATGGAACCATGAATTCTGCCCTCTACCAGAAAATCCTGAAGGAGAATGTCCGACCGTCAGTTTTTGACCTAAAGCTCAAGCGCACTTCGGTTATGCAGCAGGACAATGATCCGAAACACACCAGCAAGTCCATCTCTGAATGGCTTGGAAAAAAACAACAAAATGAAGGGTCTGGAGTGGCCTGGTCAAAGTCCAGACGTAAATCCAATGGTGATGACATGGCAAGACCTTAAACATGCCGTTCATGCTTGAAAACCCTCCAATGTGGCTGAATTAAAACAATTCTGCAAAGAAAGTGAGCCCAAATTCCTCTACAGCAATGTTGCCAGTTATCGCAAATGCTTGATTGCAGTTCTCGTCGCTAAGGGTGGCACAACCAGTTATTAGGTTTAGGGGGCAAATGTTTTCACATAGGCCAGGGAGGTTTGGATAGCTTTTTCCCTCAATAAATGAAATCATCATTTAAAAACTCCATTTTGTATTTACTCAAGTTGTCTTTGTCTAATCGTAAAATTCTTTTGATGATCTGAAACATTTAAGTGTGACAAATATGCAAAAAAAAAAAAAAAGAAAGAAATCAGAAGGGGGGCAAATACTTTTCACAGCACAGTAACTTAATTTATGGACTTATTTGTTTTTATGTCTTTGTGTGTGTGGATTACTTGGCTTGTTATCTGGTGAAAATTTCATGTCAATAGCCCCATTAGAAATATATTTAAATGTTGACGCGTTCAATGCTTATTTTCCCCAAGTATTTAATTGGTTCGATATGAAATGTTACTTTTAGACATGAAATGTGAATACCCTTAGTAGGGGTAGCGATATTCCACGAACGCTGAGCAGCAGACTAAATAACAGAATTGGCATTCATGAATGAAATCCCAGATATTCAGCGGAATTCCGTCCGTTTCAAACAGACTTTTTCCTCTGCCCAGAGAGGGCAGATGCCACCAAACCTACTGAATAACAGAAATGTGTCAGAGACAGGATTCCAAACACCCTTTTCAAGTTAACGTCCCTTATTTAAGATTAAAGACAGCCACCCTTTTTGCACAGCTGACCAGCGGTCAAACATAATTCCTGGGAGATGTTTTGACGATTCCTTTGAATTTCAACGCGATCACACGCGCTGTCTCGAGCCTTGATTAATCGGCATTCTATACCAGCCATTGGCGGCCCCGATTTCTAAAGATCAGCTTCGGCCGCAGAAAAACCCATATTAGTCGACCTCTAGCTTGTGGAGGATCTTAGACCGAGGAAAACCTGTGTATCCTACTCGAAAGTCTTATCATGTGACGTGAAGTGTACCTGCCGAACCGCCACACATGGGTCACAGGTTTTCATTATGCTGTGTCTCTTTGCTTCCCTCACTACAGGTCAATTCCATTGCGACTTATGGGACATTTAATGAAAAATTGCAATGTTTCAAGTGAAAATTTGAAGAAACTAGAGATAAGAATGCCATGTAATTATAAATGATAAAAAAGAAGACTTAACTCTCCAAGAAACACGCAAAAGCTTTATGTCAGGCTAAAGTGTCATTACTGGAGGGGGCAAACTGTCATTCTGTGACTTATGGGACATTTGTGGACCACAGTTTTTTGTATGGTTTAAAGAAAGTTGAAAATCTCTCTCAGTTTTAAAGGTATGGAATCAGTTTGTTGCCCAATGTTTGGCCACTTAGTGCATCTTATTACTGGGGTCATGTTTAGGAAAGAAGCTAAATTCATTTTTGTATGATGCTCAGTAGAATGGCGTGACTTATGGGACATAGGAACGTGACTTATGGGACACTATCCCAAGGTCTACTTGAGTAGTGACTCTTTTTTTAGTCCGCAAGTGTCCTATAATGTCATTTTTACATTTGAAAATGTATTCATCAATTTACCAAAGGATAAAACATTTATTTAACATCAACTACCTTAAATGTAATTCAAAATATTTTGAACAAACACCAGAAAATCCATTGGGCTCAAGCAGTGAAATTTAAACTGGACACAGCATTGAGCATCACCTCAATTAATGATATGATTGAAAGAACAACATGATCAAACAGTAAAACATCAAAAGCCTTCAAAAGACAGTATTTGAAATGTTTTAGGCAAATGGCTATATGTGATTTATGGGACAGAGATGTCCACCATGTCCACAGTCATGTAAACCGTGGCACTCTAGCTCCTGAGCTAGTTGCAACCGACTTTAAAGTCACAGGGAATACAAATCTAGGTATTTAGGCAAATTAAATCACATAAATGCCTCTTCCATTTACTAATCTTGTTTCCTTTGTCATATGACCTCTAGTTTTGTCGTTATTGTTTCATATGATGTGGTCATCTCGTTCAAACATATATGATTTCCCTAATCGACTGAGCCCAAGACAACCAATTTTATACTTTCAGTGGGCTCCAAAATTACTGGCACCCCTGAAAAGCAATGCACAAAAACTTAAAAAAAAAATTCTAAAAAATATATTTATATAGAAACTATAAATGCCAAAATATGAGGAATACTGTACGATATTAATGTTCCAATGGAACCAAACTTTAATTAAAAATCAATTTCCTCCAAATCAAGGCATCAGAATTTATGGCACCCTTAAAGATCATTGTAAATAATATCTACCAAAATTATACCAGGTGTTACATTCCTGTTATTCAAGTTTTATCTAAGTGTTAAGGAACTGTATTGAGCCATGACATCACTTCCTGTTTCACAAGGGTATGAAAAATGAGGTAACAAATATTCAATATCCCTGTGTCCTCCACCACCATGTAGAAAACAAAACAACTGTTTGTTCAAAAGAGGCAGATGGTTATAAACCTTCATAAGTCTGCTAATGGCAACACAAAGATTCGCAAACGATTGAATATGCCACTGACTGCTGTCAGGGCAATTATTGAAAAATTCCAAAGATATGGAACTTTTGAAAACCTCAAAGGTAGAGGACGCAACTGAATTTTGCCCCCCCCCAGGAAACTGAGGAGGATGGTGAGAGAAAAAACAAAAATCCCCAAGAATCATTGTGAAAGAATTGCAGGCCTTGGTGGCATCTTTATGTCCTGCTGACTGCTCCTCAACAGTGCCAAGATTGTTTGCAACTTCTGGGCCTACATCACCTGAATGTTCACTACCTGTGAAAACTGATGTTTGGTCATTTTTTCCAGTTATGAAAGAAAAGCATGTCATCTCCGAAACACCAGTAGCAGAGCAAATACTGCCTCCTGATCAGCATAGAGGACATACAGTTTCTGATAGGTTTGCAAATTCAGAAGATGAAGGTACATCCAAACATTCAGCCCTAACTTTCTCGGAGACCCGATGCTTTTCAGTGCCCCGTATTTCATCAGTGCAGCCTTTTCCATGTGAGGCGGCTGAAAAATTCCATCTAGATGGGACACCCATAAGAGTTAAAGAGCACAGAGGGCTTCGTTTCTGGTTCCATCGTATCTATGTCAAATTTGTGACTTATGGGACAAAACAATCAAGTCATACAGAAGAAAAGGCAGCGGAGCAATTGGAACATCCTGCTGCTCCATGCATATCCTGACCACACTAGAAGATAGCAAAGACAAGAGCTCCTTCAAAAATGCACTAATTCACTTATGCAGAAAAGAAACCATGTGAAACGCGTGACTTATGGGACATTTGCACCAATTATGTTTGAGGTCACATAAGTACAGTTTTGACATTTAGCAGCCTTGTTTTAGAGTGCAGCTGGCGCAAGTGCAGGGGGTCATGAAAAGATGACACCGTGAAGGAAATGCTCTGAGGCTTTCTATCTCTGGTAGGGATTGTTGAAAAACAAGGATATTCAAAGTCTTTTTATTATGAAAATATTGAAACTTCAAAGTGATGTTATTTTTCAGTAGAGTATGCTATTCTTAAACATTCATTGGTCTTGATAGAAGAGGGAATGTATATTTCAACAGAATAAATGAGATAAATGTGAATTTTTTTAATATTCTTGAAAAATGGAACTTTTCCATGGAATTGACCTACAGTCTCTTCCTTACATCCCTCACATCTTTACTAAGCAGAACCAAGACGCGAGGAGGAGACAAGAGAGGGAAACGAGGATACACTTTCCCATAACGAAAAGCAACCACTGTGTCAAGACTGATTGAAGTCCACCTATTAAATGGCACCTAGATTGGCTCACAGGAATGCAACTTCATTGCACCAAAAGCATCCCAAAGCAGAATTTACATGTTCCCAAGCCCAATGATTACAGTCCCCAGGACGGCATTATCCTGCAGCGCTGGACATTCTCAAGACATTAACATTAGATCACTGGACATGAGAGTAAGTTATTTGCCAGGGCCCAATGCGCACACAGACCTTTGCAAGAATATGGAAAAGCGTGAAAAATTTTATGTTTTTCAAATAATAATATTGCCCAATATTTCCAATACAGATCACAGTTTTGGTTGTTTTTACTTTCCCCTGGACTCACTACCATCAATTAATCATCAATGCCAAATGCGGTGCTTGATGAGCTCCTATTAGTGGTTTCATTTTGCATGAAATTTTGGAATATAGAGTAAAAAAAATTAATTTTTCCAACTTTTAACCACAGGATATCAAAGTCCCCCATTACTGAACACCACAAAATATTCAAAATACCATTTCATTTTAATTTTAGTTCCAGCCATTGTATTTGGGATATGATTCACTCCATACCTGTGAATACATATGATACTTCAGGGCAGCAAATAATCTGTATTTCTGCACTCCAGAAAGTACTTACATTGGAGACTTAGGCCAACAAAAAAATCTTTTGTAACCAGAAAGAGACATTAGATTTACACTGTTACACATAATAAAAAAACAATTTGCCACCTTTCAGATTTCCAGAAAAATAAAATGTCAAAATTAAACAAATTCGTCGGTGTAAAATAGGCCACATCCCCATAATAACGTGGAAGACCACTATCAGGAGGCATTTGGTTGGAGTTATTGCTGCTACAGGTGGTGCACATAGAAATTTTACAGTTCAGCCAGTATAATATGGATGACTTTACGACATTAAAAATGGACTGACTTCAAAAATGTTTTGAAGTTGCTCGGAGTCCCTTTGTCAAATATTACATTCTGCTGAACTATGAAGATCTAAAACCATTCAGCGACATATATAAAATAACAGGAAATCGAGATAGGCGCCGATACTTAACCTTTGCACCATTTAGTAATAGCCAATTAACCGAGGAGCATCATCAGTACGACCAATGACAAATTGAAGGTAAAGAAGACTGTCGCCCGAGAGACGACTGGAAACGGATTAAATTGCGATTCGCGGAACGTGCCCTGTCATGAATTCCCAGAATATGATTCCAGCATGTTAAATGGCAAACGCTTCAGTGGACCTGAATTCAGTTTCTCGAGCTCACGCAACTTGTTTCCCCCGTGTACGTCATTTTCAATCATAGCTACCTTTAATAAGCAAGTAATACATTACCGTGTGACTGAGTATAAATGTCCACCATTATTAACGCCCAAATTGAACCAGCGAAAAAAGATTAAAAATTAAAGAGATATAAACTACTCGGCAATGCTGCACTCTTAGAAGTTCAATATTCTGAAGAAAAAGTATTTTCACTCAGCGTTCCTGCCAGCTTCCACTTGACAAATACAAAAAGACGGGCAATATCCGACCACGTAAACAAAAGTCAACCACGTACCTCCAAGGCCTCCAGGCTGATGAAGCTTGCAATGGCGAAACCATCGATAACATCCTCTTCGCAAGACACAGACTCTCGCTTCCTCCGGCGCGGAGGCCTATGTCGCTTTCCCACTGCTCCAGCGGGCCCACGGTCAACTCGCCGTCCACCTAAACCGTCCCTTCCACAGGCTTCTCGCTCAGAGCAGGAGGATGGTGAGGAGGGCCTCTGTTCCGTTACATCTCCTCTCCGTCGTCGTCTTTCTCTGTCGCGTTGTGAACGGGTGCGACGGCTTTGCCTCAAGCCGCCGCTTCGGCCAGGTCCATCCATGTCAAACAAAGACTAATCCAATCCGTGTCTGGTAAAAGGCACTTTACAGTCCGGGTTCAGTCAAAGGCACTTTCACCCAAACCGACCCCCTCCCCCCTCCCCAAAAAAGACGACGGAAAAAGATAAACACAAACGGTAAGCAGGGGTTCCGGCCTAAAATGGCGTTTGTCACACGACTCGCTGTACTTCTCTCCTGAAACAATGTGTCACGACATTACTTCTGTGTGGCTTTCGTGGTTCAGTCAAATGAATGTCGTTTCCAAGACACCGAACACAAGCAACCATATGGACGTAGTCGACAAAATTAACTTCACTCCGACATCCCAATTCTTGTAGAAACAGGATGATATCGCTGAATTTGCGGGGCATTCAACAGAGAGTTATCCAACTGACGCCAGCTAGGTAGTTAGCCAGTTGTACCACAAATTAATTGTAGCTAATGAACTGCTAGGCCAAAATGTACATTACGCGGCTAGCTCACGAAGACGCAGTCAAAATCCAAAGAGTTCAGCAAATTGCATGAATACGTTCTCTTTAACAGACAGTCTCGCTAGCTAGCCAAGCAATGTTAGCCAGCTACTTGCCAGTGTCAAGAATACATGGACAATCCAACCATTGACACCAACTGGAAATTGGTTATGGTGCTCTGCAATGGTTCAGCCAAGTTGCTCGTTATCAGTAGTTTAAAGGAAGGAACAACGTTAACGTTTAACGATCCCTTTCTGCGAAAAAAATGTTGACCAATGACGTACAACTGATCTAGCTAGCTAGCTGGTATACTGGCTTGCCAGAGCTTACAGCTAGTTAACGCCATCAAACACTGGTGCATCATTTCGTTTTGAGATTAGCACGATCATCTGTAGCTACGTCGTTTTCATAGTACTCGAGCAAGCTAATTAAAGATACTAATCGATTCGCCGTCCACCAAACTGGTTCGTCAGCCAATTTTGCCAGCTATAGCGTCACAACAGTGCTGCACTGTGTCGACAGGCCGTTAACAATCAGGCAACCCCTGCCTTTGTTCGCAATCAAGCCTCAAGCTCCATATCTTTCAGTAATATTATGTGTGGCGTTACTTTGAGGAGGAAAAATATGCCGCTCGCTAGTCAATGTTAGGAACCCAAGCCAATTTCGACGGAAAATATAACGTTAGCTAGCAACACAACTATTGTAACAAAAAAGACCGCAGACACTGGATGTTTCCATTCTAAATTTTTCCGTGTCCCGAGGTAAAGATATCCTCAGAATTTATTCAAAAAAGATGTAGTAAGCGGTATTCTAAATGTTTGACTTTTCGCAAGAAACTGATAATTCCGACCCCAGTCCAAATTGCTAGTCCAGGTGCAGAGAGCCACTCCACGGTCAAGGCAACGAAGCATAATAAGACAGTTAGCTAGCTACATAATTCGATAAGAACTTTTGACAAACGAGTCCATGCACCGCAAACCAAGATGGAATTTCTTTCATTGGCTATAACCTAGCTAGCTACGTTCTTTTCTTTCGTATTATTTCTGCTCTACATCCCCTGAACGGAAAGAAATACTAGGCCAGAATATTGACGCCTCGGCCTAATGTTAAATTTCCAAAAACATGCCTGCGGTCCAGGCTACAGGGAGGTTTCCCATCCTGCGACGAATGAAATCCTCCATGCCCAAGGAAACGATAGTCTTCTGTGCTTTTCAATTTACTTCAATGTTCTTCACCACAACACTCTATAAATCGCTAGCGTTATTTCCTTAAAAAAGTAACGAAAAGTGCGAGGAACCGAATTGATTCGACGTAAATGTTAGCCTCGCTAGCCACAGAGTGAACGTTTCCGTCTGCTGGGTACGGGCTTGCGTGTAGGGTTGCCAGGTTGACTTGGATATCCTGAGTTTCGAGACGTAATTAGTTATCCAAACATTGAAAGGCCCGCTGTTCCAAGTAAATATCGGCGACATTCCGCCAGGAATCAATATCCTTTGGAGCTAAAGCTTTTATATGTTAAATAATTTTTTTACATCATTTTCTGTATTTATGCTGTATATTTGTTCGACATGTTAAGAGTTGCTAGACATTTTGATGCGGTTTTTGATGACCGCTATAAATGAGATAGGAACACTCAAAGTCGATCAACCTTATCTCCCACCTGACAGAAAACGCAGTTTCCCGGCATCAAAAGGCCGAAGCGCATAGAAAATGCTACGCTTTCAAAAATACTCGTGTATTTCTGGACAGGGCCGAAATCATAACAGGAAAAGAACGCTTGCCTATATAATTTTTTCCCCAAGCAATCGAATGATTGCAAAGATGCATAGTAACATTGTAATCTTTTTCATCAGCTTGGCATAAAAAAGTTGGCCGGATCATAATTTTGTTTGATTGATATCGTTATTTTTTATTAATCTTGAACATACTGAAAAAAATGCTAGCGTTCCCCTCGTCGATATGGATTTAAATATTTAAATTTAAGGCCAAACCTGGCAGCCCTGGTTCCAGCGTCAGCACTGCCACAGAAATGAAGGTGGATTCGAGAGTGCAAACTGCATTTTTTTTTTTTTTTTTTTTTTAAAGCCAGTGCTACCCATTCAGCCTGGACCCACCGGACATGGACAATACCGCTGCTCTATAGTAAATAAGAGTTTAGCCCCATTTTGATCAACTCCTAACTCGGATTTTCCGAATAGCAATTTTCGACATTACCTATACCTCATTGAAAAAATAAATAAAAAGGATACCCGACTATATGTTGTCTGTAAAAGACTTGGTCAGGGCCATAAGATGAACATTTGTGCCAAGTTTGATTCAAATCAGCTCTGTAGATCTTGAGAAAAAGTTGAAAATGTGTCAGCCAGTCAGAGGAGGGAGGCCATATTGGATGTTGAATTAAGGCAAAAAAATAAATAAATAACATCACTTGGTCAGGGCCATAAGATAAACCTGTGCACCAAGTGTAATCCAAATCTGAGCCCTGGAACTAGAGAAGAAGTAAAAAAGCATCAGCCAATCAGAGACCATGGCAGTCATATTTTAATTTTATTTAACTAGGGAAGTCCTGTTGAGATTGAGATCTCTTTTTCAAGGGAGCCCAGGGGGCTGAGGTGGAGATGGACAGGACAAGTTGCATAGCCAGTTAGATGGGGGGGGTGTGTGATTAGGTGGCCGGTAAAGAGCCAGGCTGGGAATTTAGCCATGACACAGGGTAACCCCCTACTCTTGTCAAAGAGTGTCATAGGGTCTTTAATGACCACAGTGAGTCAGGACCTCTGTTTAACGTCTCATCTGAAAGACGGCGTCTCCTTCAGTACAGTGTCCCCATCACTGCACTGGGGCATTGGGGATTATTCCACCAAAGGGAAAATCACAACCTATTGGCCCACCAACACCTCTCCCAGCAGCAATCTGGTTTTCCCAGGTGGTCTCCCATCCAAGTACTAACCAAGCCCCCTCCTGCTTAGCTTCAGCCACATGACTAGCAGATCGAGTAGTGGTATTGCTGATGGCAACACTGGATTTCAAATTGAGACTAAAAATGACAGCATTGTGTCAGGGCCATGAGACAAATAAACTCACAACATCTAATTCAAATCTGAGCCGTGAAACTGGAGAAGAAGTCAAAAATGCGTCAGCTAATCAGAGACCGGGACGGCCATATCGGGCTCTGAATCGAGCCAAAAAATAACAATACTGTGTCAGGGCCAGGAGAGGATCATTTGTACCAAGTCGTATCCAAAACTGTTCTGTAGAACTTCGAAAGAAGTTGAAATGCGTCAGCCAATCAGAGGCTAGGGTGGCCATATTGGTTTGTGAATCAAATAAAGGAATACCAATACTTTTCAATGAAGAAGTGATGAGCGTGCATCAAGTCTAATCCAAAATTCACCAATGGAACTAGAAAGGAAATCAAAAATGCATCAGCAAATCAAGATCAAGAGATCAATATTGAATTTCAAATCAATCCGAAAAATAACACCACTTGGTCAGGGACCTAAGTCAAATTAATACCTGATATCTGATCCTAATATGACTGGTGGAACTGGAGAAGAAGGCTTGACTTGAAGTATTTCAAGTCCACTGAGGGGTCACAGACAGATGATTTGAATTGTCGACTTTCAGGTGGCAGCCCTATAAAACATAAATAAGCCATTGAAGATTCTGAACTCCTTTTGCATTAATTTTCAATAGGCCTAGGGAACAGAAGAACATTTTGAAGAATAGAAGACATGAGAAACATTAGGTGTGCGCCACTTTTATGCTAAAAAATTAAGAAAATCAATCACCGAACACTTTGTTAGGAACATATTGGGCAGGGCCTCCATTTGCTCCCAGAACAGACTCACTTCTTTGTGGCTTGGATTCCACAAAATGTCTGAAACATTCTTTTGAGACTCTGGTCTGTGTTGATGTGATTACATAACATGACTTATGCCAATTGGTCAGCTGCACATTCATGCTAGAAATCTCCTGTTCCAGTGCATCCTTTAGAGCAGGGGTCACCAACTCTGTTCCTGGAGAGCTACCATCCTGTAGGTTTCTACTCTACCTCCTGTTCAGCACACCTGATTCAACTAATTAGCTACTTAACAAGATCACGAGCTGGGCAATTAAGTGGCTAATTAGTTGAATCAGGTGTGCCAAAATGGAGATAGAGCAGAAACCTACAGGATGGTAGCTCTCCAGGAACAGAGTTGGTGACCCCTGCTTTAGAGTATCAGAGAGAGAGAGAGAGTCTGTTACGAGCCTAGTGGCCCATTGGGCCGGTGCTTAACCCCGGTTTCCATGGCATGAAGCGACTAGCAGTATTACTACTCCCCCTGGATGGGATGCCAGTCCATTGCAGGTACCTGCGATTAGAGTATCAGTTAGATTCAAATTTGGTGATTGAGGTTGTTATTAAATTATGGTTGACTCATTTTTATCTTCATAAAACCAGTTAGAGATAATTTTTTCTTTGTAACATGGTGCATTATCATGCTGGAATCAGCCATTAGACAATGGATAAATTATGTGGATAATGCCTATGGTCAGCAATATAACAGATAGGCTAGTGCATTGAAACAACAATAGATTGGAAGTAATGGGCCAAAAGTGTGCCAAGAAAACATTCCCCTTGCCTTTACGCCTTTACCAATTGGCTGAATTGTTGAAACAAGGCAGAATGGATTAATGGATTCATGAGGTTGATGCCAAATTTTTAGAGATGACAATTTTGAACCTTTGAGACAGTTTTGAAACTTTTCAAACAACCACTTTTTTGAAAAATTTCTTCTAGTAGTTCACAGTATAGTGACAGAAACTTTTATCGAATCTATTCTAAATGATTTGACGCAAAATTAAACACCTCTTATTACTGCAGATGAGACTCACTAACAGATCACAATTAAATTTAGTTGTACTTGCATAATTTATAATAAATGCATAAACAAAGATAGCATGGTAAATTGATCATTTTATTTGTATATTATTGAGATTTGCTGCAGGATATTATGCATCTTTTGTCTTTGAATCCTTGAGAACTGAAAGTTATTTTATTTTCAGATTATCTATCCACCAGGAACTAAAGACCTAATTGAACAATTCAAAAGTTTTAACCAAAGCCCAGTTTGAGCAGTCTGGAAAACTAGTCTGGTTTTCATTAATGCCTATTGTACTTGTTGGATTCAATGATACCCAGAATTTTAATAAGTTGTATGGGCCCTTTGGAAGATAAATACCCCCAACATCAGAGATCCACCACCACTCTTTACAGGTGGGTGTGCTTGGCAGTGCAGCTGCATTCTGAAGTGTGAGCTCTGTGTTGTTGTGCCGCTGCTCCCCTGAGTTTTGTATTGTGTTTTTACCAGTTTTATTAAACATCTCTATTTTTTTACTCAGCCTGTGCATGTGGGTCCCTTATCCACCTCTTGGGTACATGGTCCCAGTGCCTGCCGGTTTCCTGTTTACAGCCGGCGGGGGCAAAACCATGACAGTGGGAAGGGTTTCTTTTTGGCTATCATTGTTTTTACACCAAACCAACCCCTGGTTTTTATTGCCAAAGAGCACCCTTTGGTCTCATCTGACCATACACTGCCTGGCCAAAAAAAGCCACAATTTGGATTTAAAGACGCAAGTTCCTTCGAGCCTATGATTGAATCGTTATTGGTCTGATTATTATATTTCAGCTGGCAACAATTCTTTTAACCCTGATGGACGCAGTGCATGGCTTCTTATTTCTTAAACAGTCTTGTCGGAAGACATAGTTCATCATGGAAAAGATGTTGCTATGTTTCAAGAGGGGCAAATGATTGGCCTGCATCAAGCAAATAAACCAATTAAGGAGATTCTTGAAATTGACAAAAGGCAGAGTCAGAACTCACGTGCAGGGAGTACTCAGTTCAATGATTTATTGAAGGTCTTGGTCAGACATTCTGGGTCAAAACCAAGCAGATAAAATGCAGCACAGAAAGGGAAATCCAAATTGTGGTTGTAATACGGTAGATAGGTAAAAAGCCAAACTGCAGATATGCCAAGTGCAGGGGTCATTAAAAATTGTAATCCAGAAAAGCCAGCAGAAATTATCAACAGGTAATTAAATAAACACAAGGGATTAGGCAGAATCATTATCCTCAGACAAAAACAAACTGTGACCAAGAATCTTGAGAGGAATGCAGGATGCGCGTCAATACCATCAAAAACTGGCAAACAAACTTGCGATGCTACAAAGAAAGATGGGGGTTTATGAAGGAAAAGGGGTGTTAATTGGAATGGGGAACAGGTCAGTGTGCTGGGAGAAAATGTGACAGGGGGTGTGGCTATAACCAAGGAAACAAAATGAAAATAATGCATGAAATTCTTGGGCACCCAACTAACAGCATGGAGACTGTCAATGCTGAATATTCTGATGTTATTTATTCTTTAACAAGAGCACTCAGAGAGCGCAGCACCTCCGCCACGCCAAAGCAACTCTGTGCATTAGTGATTTTCGTTGGCTGATGTAGGGTATTGTTGCATTCCACCGCCAGGTGGCAGCAAAACCCAAAAGCATGCCGATTGGAAATCTGGCCCATTGGAAAGACTTGAAATCTCTGCCAGCATAGATGGATTTGAACTTTGGCCTATATCTCAGCTGTACTTTGGCCTAGATATGCCAAAGTTTAATCACTTGTTCCTCTTGCGCTACTCTAACATCCTGCAAAGTTTGGTTGAAATCTATGCGGCCTTTTTTGAGATATCCTGCTAACAGACAAACAGACAGACGAAAGGATCGCCACCAAAATTTAATGGGTTCTTCCTTGGATCAAGATACCTGTGTACCAATTTTCATGATGATCCGCTCAGTAGTTTTTGAGTAATCCTGCTAACATTAAATAAACGCAGGTGATTTTATAACCTCCTTGGCGGAGGTAATAATCAATACTAATTCTAGTATTTGCATACAAACATTAACATACATGAAGATGAATATTATTGTAATTATGTTAGTATCAATTCTCTCTCATTGTGCCGAGAAAACGAAGGATGGATGAGGCCTCGGTGGGCTTGATTGTAAGGGATGGCCAGCCATTTTCTATGGTAGAGGATGAGGGCTTTAGAACTTTTTTCAACTTCCTGGATTCTACCGATACTATTCCGGGTTCTTGTGGTATAAATTTTAAGTCGATACCTCAAGAATCGCGGATGATAGAGTAAGCACAGACAGACATACTTGCTGAAACTGAAAAGAAACTAAGAAAAATACTGAACTAAAAAAAATGCCTCCCTTGGATCCTCCAAGGTGAGGTAAAAATATTGTTTTTGAATAAAAATGTGTGAAAATGCATAATTTCACTCACCGCCTCTTTCACTTCACCCCTGTGCACAATCTGTCACAACCTTCATGTGTCCATGATCGTCTCTTCCCCCTTTCTAGCAACCGACACGTTTTACAGTTTTTTCTCCTCTAATGATTTATTGTTTCAGACTCAGGCTCAAACTCAGGTTACTTTATAGTCCATTAAACTTACATAAAATGGAAAATTGTCTTTGGCACTGGTATGGAATACAAGAAGCCTTACATGTGATACAAAACAATAGATAAATAAGATACACTTTATTGAACCCCATGGGGTTATTTGTCCTCTGCATTTGACCCATCCTATAGTTAGGAGCAGTGGGCAGCCACAGAACAGCACCCGGGGACCAACTCCAGTCCTAAAGCCAGCTCCTTGGTCAGGGGCACTGGTAGGAGTGTTCCTATGATGCATGTTTTTGTGGGTGGGGGAAACCAGAGCACCCAGAGGAAACCCACGAACACGGGGAGAACATGCAAACTCCACACAGAAAGGCCCCAGGCCGGAATCGAACCCAGAACCCACGACCTTCTTGCTGTGAAGCAACAGTGCTAACCACTATGCCACCATGCCGCCTAGATGGAAGGAGCAATGCATCACACAGCAGTCCTGATTCCATAATAAATATATAAAAGTACCAAGTCACATAGTCAGTTCCAGGTCAGTCTTAAAAAGGGGCCATGGTGGGTGGGGGCAGGCTGGGGGGTCAGATGAAAGGGAAGGATGTGTGTGCTTATATGTGTGTGTGCGTGTGTGTGTGTGTGTGTGTGTGCGCGCGCGCGTGTGCACTTGGGTGCAGATCCTGCGGGACCTACTTGTTTCGTCCCTTATTGAGAATGGTCACTGCTAATGGGGTAAAAGACTCTTAGTACCTGTTCTTCTTGGCCATTGGGACTATCAGTCCACGGCCTGATGGCAGAAGCTGAAATACAGAGTGGAGGGGATGGGTGGGATCAAAGTAGATCTGGATTGTCTTTTTTGTTAATGCCTGGGAATGTAACTCCTGGAGTTCGTGTTGTTTATGTCCAGTGATTTTATTGGCCTGGTGGATGATTTGTGCCAGCATGTTCTTCTGGTTCACTGAGAGGTGTCATTACCATGAAACAATTTTATATGTAAAGTGGGGTACACACACAAATCGGGGTAAATCTGGCTGATTTTTCCCCGATTTTCCCCCTCCCGACCAACGACGACAATTGGAAGATTATCTTATGTTTTATAAGATTATCCGATAAGATTATCCTGTGGTCTGAGGTGTGTTAAGAGTGAATTTGTCCCGATAATCGGGTCCGAAACGGGTTGGGCCCGACGATCGTAAATATTAAACTTGTTCAATCTTTACGACCAAAAATCTTCACGTGTGTGGGGAAAGCTGATGACTCCCGAGTCATGACTCCGTGAATTGTGAAGTGAAACGGAATGTAGCCAATCAAGAAGCGAGCTGACCACCATCATTCCCTCCTCTCGTGTGTCCTCTTCCATGTTGCATCTTGTGTTTGTTTTAGCTATGTTTCTTCTTCTTCGTTTTTGTCAGATCACGTTTGTTCACGCAAGATTTCTGTCTTGGAGGACTAGATTCTAGAATCGGTGGTGGAACAGAATCGTTATGTGTGTGGTGTGCTGTGTTGAGATTATCAGAGCACACCACACACTGTACGATCAAAACTGTTCAGTGCCTAATTTTTTATCTTCATGTGTGGGGTCTGTAGCAGATAAAAAATCTCTTCAGATTTAAAAAATCCTTATGTGTGTACCACGCCTAAGGACACTCTCTATCAGTGATTTGTCGACCCTGGACAGGGTGCTCTGGCTGGTGTCCTGGCTCCTCAGTTTCCTGTGAAAAGCAAGGCGCCGTCTCTTTTCGTCAGTAACAGCCCTAACGATGAATACATTATTTATTTTATTATTATTTTTTAAAGATTTTTTTTGGGAATTTTTTCCTTTATTTGACAGATATACAGTGTAGAGAGACAGGAAAGTTGGGGAGAAGAATGGGGGAAGACATGCAGCAAATGACCTGAGCTGGAATCGGACCCAGGTCGCTGTGGGAAGGACACAGCCTTTATGGTACGCGCGCTTAGACCGATGAGCCACCGGGGCGCCTAACGATGAATAAATGAACTTATTTCCGCGGGACAGCCTGACGTTGTCGAGTGGCATGAATGAGTATTCGGCTCTTCTGCGGCAGCGTTCGTTGCTAGGGAGCCGATTCTACCGAAGACAACAATGAGCTGCTTTCGTCGACGCAGTCGTGACTGAAAACTGTCGTTGAATATATGAATATTTTGCGGCGTCAGCATAGCTTTTGGGTTGATCATTTTGCTGAAATCGGCTGGAAGTAAGCTTTGATGTTCTGAACAACGCTTAACAGTTCTGAAAATCACATCCGGAAGTCATGGTAAGATCAAAGTGAAGTTCGTATTACGGCTGATATTTAACTGTTAGTTGTATTCTTAGAATAAAAGAATTCTACTCATCTTCAGATTTGAGTAAGTCTTTAAATTGATTTGTGATTTTTTTTTTTTTTTGTAGTAAAATGATATGTATTTTTCCTATAACTTTGCTTAGGGACCGCATCCGCCGAAGCCCAAGGTGTTATTGTGGTAGGTGGTTAAAAATAATTATACCTCTTGCTTTATGCTCGCAAATGCTATGGAACCAAAAACTGTTTCTGTTTATCTACAGGGCTGACGTCAGTTACACAGATATGGAAGAAATTGACAATACCAAGTCTACACCAGAACTGAAAAGGTTGTTGTTGTTATTTTTTTTCCCTGTTCTGATGACCCTCTGGAGACTTTGAATTTGATCGTGTGTATGTAGGGGTAAAGTGCAAATTACAGTACCCTTTAATGTGTGGAATCACTGAATCATTACAATTTCCTGATAAACATTGATACCTTTATTTATGCAGTCAGAAATAAAATTATATAAATACAGCCAATACATCAATAATATTAAAAATCTGCTATTACAGTTTGAAATAACTGCTGATTCAGTCTCTTCTTATTATTAAGGAGCTCAATTTTCAGCAGGCATAACTTAAACATAGACCACTATTGGGCTCATTACGATCAGTTACCTTTCACGTCCTTCATTTCATCCATTCTCATTTCCTTCCCTCATTCCTTCTCTCCATGTCTTGCTTTTAATTCCTCCCATATAGGAGAAAAGGAGAATAGGCATGAAAAGAAAGAGACAACAGGGAAATCAAAAAAAAAGGTTTAAGGCCAAACAAAAACATTCTGTTTCCCATAACGTCAAGAATTTGGGGTAGGTTCGGTAGGTAGGATTTTTTAAAAAGAAATAAAACGTATCCCCATCACTCTGATGGCGCGTTCTCTGTTTTATTAGAATGGTGCTGAGATACAAAATTCAGATGCTGCATGAGGAGGAATAAGGCCGGGTCAGTATTCGTTGATTTTATTTTCAATCTAAAAACTTTTGGCTGGTGTTTTTATGGAGGGTCAGTCAGATTACCAGAAAGAAGGGTTTTGTACCCTTGTGAAATGCAACATCTTTGCTCCTCCAAATTTCAGTTATAGGTATGGCGAATGTGGATCCACTGCTGAATAATTGATATGTCATGCATTCTAGAGAATGCTTCCTCAAAGGATGAACTTGTCTTACCTCTCTCAAGCTATTTTTAGGAAACATGTGCTTCTTCTTTCCTGACTAACTTAATGGATTTGGATCTTAAAAATGAAGGCTCAAACTCTGGGTTAAGCTAAAGGGAGAAAGAGGGCCTTTGAAAAGTTAATGGAATGAGCCAACTGTCACCTCATCCTGATGTAATGGAGGCGTTGCACTGGATGCAGAAACCGTAGTGTAAGTCACGTGATCCCCGAAGTAACCCAGGAAGATGGCTTTGATTGAATGGGGATGCATCGATTAATTATTATTTATTTATACAAAAAAAAAAATTATTTCCTTGCTCTGAAAGGTCGCATGTATAACCGGATATTGAACCTCAGGTCCAAGTGCTCCGCCTTATCCACGACACTAGCTCAACTGACTATATATTCACTGGTCGATTTAGCACTTGTATAGCTCTGCTGTGTTTGAACTTGAGCATATTGACGCAAGGATTCTCAGTCATAAACCGGCTTTGAAAACAACAGTTGAATATTTAGCGGTTAATTATCGCAAAAATACAACAAAACAAACCATTTTAAGCGATTATACTGCTGAGGTCTTCCAGTGCATAGCATAATAGCGAGAGGACTCTCCGATAGACTGACTAAAACAATAGCAAGTGCAGATTTACCCACAAACAGCTTTTATGAAAAAATATCAAAGGTAAGATTTTTTTTGCTCATCTTTGTAGCATTTAAAGTGTATGCCTGCTGTTCTTTGAGTATGGTGACAATTTAAAATGACAAGGCTTATATCGTTGGAATTTGTGGACTGTCCTTTTTCATTTGAGGTATCGTTAGTATGCATAGCACAAATTCAGCAGAAATGCTTGCGAGAGAACACTTATCTTATTTTATTTAATGTTTTGCTAGATGCTTATTTACTTGCTTGGTACTTGAATTGTGTTCGGTTTAGGTGAAAACTGTCATCACGAGCTTTTTGCCGAGTTTCTTCGCTTTAAGAGGATATGCCGCATGACGAGGTTGCTATTAGGAAGCATGCTGTATTTATTCTGCAAATTCATTGCCCCCGTTACGGGGGCGTTCAGACTTAAGGTTAATATTTGTATAGAATATATATTTAACACTAATTTCTTTAAATCTTCACTTTAAAACCAGTTTTTATTGCAACAAAACTGTTGACTTACTTGTGAACTTCTGGTACGTGAAGCAGCTTTTCTCGAAGTGCTCTGAGCAAAGAACTGAATGTTTTGTTGGTTTGTAAGGCTGTCCACGGTCAATTCTTCTTAATTTAACAAGCCACTCTTTCAAAAGGGCTTCACTATTTCGTGGAAATTGATGGAAACTTATTTTGCCGTATTTTCCAGACGACTGAATGGCATTATTATTGGTGCAAGCAACAGCAGCACAAGATTTCCTCATATTCACTATGCTGAAATCAACCTTTGTGTACATTTTGCTTCGGGGATCACGTGACCACCTACGTAACTTGCAACGACCTCATTATGCTGATGTGCTAATTTTGTGCTTTCAAAACCACTGCCATCATTTTGAAAACTGCAGTAAATAATTGTGCCGTTGAAAGAGGCTAAAAATATATCTCTTTCAACTGCAACAATAATTCATGGACAGGTCAATTTGATGAAATTATCCCAAAAGAAGCTGTTTTCACTACAAGCTCACTTGTCTGTCACTTTCTTTCGTAAGAGCTGAAATTTAGTTGATGTATGATAATGTGGTAAAAGAACAAATATTTAAGCAAGAGGGCACTCGTTAGAGCGCTTATCTCCGCCATGCCATATATCTGTTCTTTTGGTTACAGAATATATTCCAGATCACTTCCAAAATTAAATTAACTCTTCCTTGGACTACCACCTGTAATCCTACCAAATTTTGTGTTAAACCAGTCATAACTTTTTGAGTTGTCCTGTTAACAGACAGACAAACAAACAAATGAAAGGTCATTCATAGAATGACGACTTGCCGAAATCGTGCACAGATCTCTGAAACAGAATGAACAGAGTGGAGTTGGTTTCAAGTTTCTAGCTGTAATAGTAGCAAAGTTATGAATCAAAATGTGGATTTAATGTTTTTGGTGACCTCGACCTTGACCTTTGATCTAGGGACTAAAAAAAAGTATAGGCTTTTGGCGACAAACCTCCTCTATCATATAGTGAAGTTTCATGAACATAAACAATATGGAAAGGATAAAAAAGCATGTTACTAACAAACAGACAGACAAACAAACAAACAGATGACTACCGCAACCGACTAACATACTTGCCGAAATCTAACGCAACTGACTAACATACTTGCCAAAATCGTGGATTTCGGCAAGTAACAAACAAACGGGTGAAAACATAACCCCCTTGGTGGAAGATAGCAAGGTGAGCAAAACAGTCTCGGAAAAAAGACAGCAAACTAGACCTAACCAGCGCAGACAAAGAAATGGAAGCCCCAGATACAGAGGACGCTCAAAAATAAGTACATCAAAGTATATAGTTAGAGAAACTGATACCTCACAGATCCTGATCTGGCACTTTCTGCGACGGTGAAAGAGAATTCTGGGATGCTAAACCTAAAAACACAATTTTTAAAAAGTCACTTCTGTCAAACAAGAAGAACCCCTATCAAACCAGGCAAATTAGCAGGATGATTGGGTGGTTTACGGCAAGTGAGGCCCACAAGGCCACCATACCGGAGTCATCTCATCACTGTAGCTAATTAAATTGGCGTCTGGTGGATTCTCTTCAATCTCATGAGTGGAATAACCTTCATCTTTCAAAAAAAAAAACTATAGACAGAACAGCTTCTCAAGAAAGTTTTTTCTTTTTTTCAATTTTCAAATAAACATTGAACCTTCAAAATGACGGTATGTGAGTACTGTGGTGCAGTTGTTCTCTCTGGTGCATCGTTGACTCGTTCTCCTGAGACCACTTCAGTTTCCCTTGGGTTCTCTGGATTTCTCCCACTGACCAAAGTTAGGAATGTTTGGCACATTTGTGATTCTATACTGCCCACAGCTGTGAGCTATATACTTATTACCGTAACTGTCTCTCCACAGGGTTCTGTGTAAGGTGCTTGGCATTCAGATGAGCCAGCAGCCGATGGCGAGCATTCTGAGCGACCTGTATTTCCATGCACTGATATTCAGCAGGGTCAAGCGCTTTTCCAGGGAGCAGACCTCCGTGCTTCTGTCCATCATGAAGGCAATTCATGCTACTAATGTGGGTGAGTACTTTTCAGGGATGTAATGCAGAGAACCAATTGGTGCACACTCACCAAATACTTTATTTGGCAACCCTGTACATTCACACAAATGGCCGGCTCTTCTATCAGTTAATCGTTTTACATACTAAAGATGAGACTGACTCAGATGCATCAAGCTCTGGAAGCCTGCAATCAGTGTCACTTTAGCGGTTCCTGACCGGCTTGCTGCTTTTGCTAATAATTTGAATAACTTACTGAATGAGAGTCTGGAGTTGGGAAACAGATATAATATTAGATAATTTCCTCTAAAAAGTCTTGATGTTTTATATTAGTTTTCTAGGGGTGCCCATGAAATAGCATTGGCATTGCTTAGCTTTAACTATTGCTGTACTTGGTAGGCTGTTGGAAATTGTTGTCCTCCTACAAAATGATTTTAAGGAGTTAAATAGGGTAATATCATGTTTCAAAATTTTTGTTTATATATTAGAGTCAACCAATGCATATATGGTGTTTTTTTTTTGGTTCATGAAGTTTTTGTAACACATGGAAAAATTCCTGCCAGACTACAGTTTGACTTCAGCATGCTGAAAAGATCTATCCATCTATTCCCTAACCAATTAAATCCAGGTCAGGGTCACAAGAGAAACTGGAGCCCATTCCAGTTTAAATGGGGAACAGGCAGGAATGCATCCTGGAAAGTTTTTCAATTATTTGTTGGTATCGCACACCTTTCTTGAACACACTCATACCTCTGTGCAATTCAGAGTCTCCAGCTTGATAGACATGCATGTCTTTGGACTGTGTGAGGAAACGAGTGTCTTGAGAAAACTCACATGACCACAAAAGAACATGCAAACTCCACACAGATTCTAAACCTTTTATTCTCTGTATCTCCATATCATACTGCAAGTACTAATCTCAAATGAATTTAGTGCATTCAGTAATAATAGCTGCTTGCTTTCTAATTTCAGAGACTCCACTCAACAATATGGATCAGTGCTTCACAAACTGCAGTGAATTGTTGCTTTGTCACTCTTCCAAGGTAAGTGTCACTTTTTGACCTTGGAACACTAATGAAGCATTTCTTTCATTTACTATTACTGAACACATGGAGGTAGGAGAGAGCTTGAATGGCATGAACCATTACAATCCAGCACTCACAGAAATGCTGCAGAAACTTACATAGACAAAACAATCACAAGCAAGGGGCGAGGTTACAACAGAGCACAAGGAGGGCATGGGACCACCAATAAATCAATTTAATGGGATAAACCACAAGACTTCCACGGACTGCTGGAACAGGGAAAATTACCTGAGGAGACGCAGGGAAGGTGACTATAAATTTTGCCTTCAAAATTGCGAAGGGGTCTGATAGGAAGGGGAGTGTGAAGGGGTATTTTACGTACATTAATTATTTTTTTGTGACGGGGGAAATAAAAGTAATTAACTTTAGTCTTTCCCTTATTTTAATACCACGAGTGCCATTTTGTAAACCTGTTTAAATGACCTACATCTTTTCAAATAAATGCATTACCAGGTGAACTGACCTCTATCTATCCATGAAAAGTGCCAATCCCCTAGGTGCTCAGGCAGCCACGGAGAACGCTGAGCACCCACAAGGAAAGCCTATCATTCATGGGAAAGCCCTTGCTTTAATGCAGTGAATTATGCTTGCACACGCAACGCACTATCCATTTTACAGCATGTAAACCGTAAAAGTGTAAGGCTGGTGATTCATTTATTATAAAGTCCCATTATTGCTGGCAAATGAAACAAAATGTGGAAACGGACAGTTGTGTTATTCAAAAATCAATTACCCTAAACAATTAACAAGTAAAATGTATCCACAGTGAGGCAAGGAAGACTGAACCATGTTGCTGAATTGAACGTCACAAAAATGCATCAAGGAATGAAAACCTGCTTGCCAGCACAGATGAGTTCATCAAGCGCTTGGCTGTGAGGAGAAACACTGTCCTCCTATATAAATAACATGTAGAAAAAATCATGTGTGAAAAATCCCATTTGAATATTTCGTAGATGTGTGGGTCTAAGTAATGATAGTTAATTGACTGTATTTTAATCTATGAGCTTTTTATATTCTTTGCGCAGGTTTAGGTTTATATATTTAGATTTAGTTGAGCTGTCTTGGACACTTTCGTGTCAGATTGTGCAGATAACCTGTGATTATTCATACTCATGCAAACAGCTTTGCAAAATTATTTTTGTGGCATCGATTACTTTATATTCTGATGTGTATCAATAGCTGAATCTTTGATCTCATCACTACAAAGTCTGTATTATTATTAGGCTTATTAAAATATAATTATTGTTATTAAGCCTGCTATTATTTTGATCGGTCGCTGTTTGCAACACCGATGCACTCAATATAGTGTTGTGAAAAAAGTATTTACACCCCTCCTGATTTCCCCTATGTTTGAATATTTGTGACACTTAAATGTTTTAGATCATTAAACTAATTTTAATATGAAACAGGGATAAATTGCGTAAACACAAAATGTAGTCTGTCAATTATAATTTCAAGTATTGATGGAAAAAAGCTATCCAGCACCACCTCACCCTATGTGAAAAAGTAATTGCCCCTTTTGTTACTAAAGCAACCAATTAAACAAATTTAATTGATAATTGGGTTTTATTTCATTAGATACACCCAGGCATGTTTACTGCCTTCCTCGTTGAATCTAAATATCTCTTAATTAGAACCTGACTGGCAATGAGAAGTAGGCAGAAAAGCAGCACATGATGCCGCAATCTAGAATAAATTCAAGAACAGGTGGGAAACAAAGTTGTGGACTTCTACTAGTCTGGTAATAGTTATAAAGCCATATATAAGGCACGGGGACTAGTGAACCATGGCGATAGCATACAATTGAAATGGCCTGGAACAATGGTGAACCTAATGCTTAGTTCCCACTGTCGTGCGCTCCGTTACGAAGGCCACGATTGGCCATTCGTTGCTGATCGTGGAACTTCTCTGAAAATTTCAGGTTTGGATACGAGGTGATGCGTTGATCACGATTGACAATTAATCGTGTTGATCGTAGGACATTTTTGAACCGTCCAAAACCTTTCTACGATCAACACGATTGCCACGACTGACCTCAAGATCTGATAAGATCTGATAGGATCACCACGATTACTCCACGATTGAGACCACGATTTCAATCGTGCCGTGAATCGTGATAGTGGGACCCTAGCATTACCAGGGGTGGCCAGCCCACCAAAATACCTCAGTGACGACACATCCAGGAGGTCACAAAAGAACCCAGACTAACATTTAAAGAACTTCAGACCTTACTCGCCTCAGTTAATGCGGCTTCCTGGATGAGTCATCTCTGTTCACTTGGAGGAATTGTGGTCAGCTGGTCACTTACAGAGGTTTTCAATGCATTGCCATCTGCGGGGTCAAAGATCATCGACTCTCAGTACTGATATTCAACCTCATCCTTTGGGCAGATTTTCCCAATTTCCTTGAATAACATTCACTATTGAGGGTGCTGTTTTTTTGTTTTTATGTTGTTTTTAAACTTTAGGATTATTCAATCACAGTTTTTCTCAAAGTGGCAAGCCCCAACCACTACCTGCTTGTAAATGGCTGGGCCTTGTGTGGATGCTCAGGTTATATCCATCTTTAATCACCTGTTGAACATCTGCACATCTGGTAGCTTATTGACAGCAATACGGCTGAGAACCCAAGGAGGCTAGACAGTTCAGCACAGTTGTAATAGGATAAGCTTGAGCTGCAGTTGCTGGCCAGGCTTCTAGGATGCTGCCAGGTGTTTCACAGGCTCTGCCAGCACTGAACTGCTTCAGAGGATGGAGAGGTTGCTTGAGGGGAATACAGTCCCAGTCCTGGCTCCAGTTCAGGATTGGAAGGTTGTTCCTAACAAACTGAACAAGAAGAGCAAACCGGATGCGTTAGCAAGAGCGCGGTAAACCGTGAAAATTTGGCCTCAAACAGTTTTCAGTTTAACGCAGGTCAAAGATGATTTACAGATAACTGCTTTATTTCTTTACTTGCATTTTCCAAATCTTCCAAACTTGCTCAGAAATTGGGTTGTGAATTTTCAGCCCAGCTATCTTGTTTTAAATTTTCTGCACCCCCTGTCTGTTGCTCTAACTTTTGATCCCTTTCTCTTTTCTCCAGCGGCCTCCATTTAGCATCGACCTTTTCAACTCTGAGCAGATGATGCAGATTCTGCAGTACCTGGTCGACACCTACTTCAGACATTTTTTACTTTATAAATATATCTTCACAGCCGAGGTAATTATCAAAGAACTTTAGCTATGCAAAGTATCTACCCCCTTCCTGATTTCTTTTTTGCATATTTGCCACACTTAATTGTTTCAGATCCTTAATCTAAATGCAATTCAGGACAAAGACAGAATAAACTTTTAAAAAGGTTTTTAAATGATTGTCATTTCATGAAGGAACGAAAGTTGAGCACAATCAATAGGCTCTGTGAGAAGAAGTTATTGAACGTTTAGGTTCTCAGTCAGCCAATAAGCAACATTTAATTGATATTTTGGTTAAATTTGACTTGACACACCAAATGTTTCAGTGTTCTAATATGAATTCCATTCCTTGTTGCTGCACACCTGACACACAATATTATTATTATTACCTTTCTGTTTCCTCTGCCAAAATTTTGCCTCAAACTTCTTCCTCACCGTTTAAGCCATTGACACTGTTCCAACTTTAAAATGTTTAGCATGTCCTGGATTAAGTTGTACTCATACAAATTTGATATTATTCATGTTTTTTTTTTTTTTAATAATTTTTGAAGTTTTTAGCCCTGTTAAATCTAGCCATTTTCAGCAATTTTCACCTGATTCCACTAATTTTAACATTTAACTCTCATATTTTCTCCTTAAAACCTCACTCAACTTTCAAAATGTTCAGGTTATTATTTTCTTCAATTTTCTACTTTGTCATACCTTAAATTCTTTTATAAAAATATTTAATTGTTTTTACGAGAGCAGTCAATGAGGAGATTACTAATGCTTCTTAAAGGCCATCTAAAGTCGATTCTCAGACGGGACGTTGAACGTCCAATGTTTACAAACAAATCACTTGCTTTTGTTGACATCTTGCATTGTCACATGACCAATTTCATTCATATAAACCAATGTTTTGTGTACATGCGTAGATAATCCTTCTATTTCAGTTCATTTGCGCAGGTGCGGCTCACTGATTGGCCGATAAACAAAAACAATAGGAATTGACTTTAGATGCCCTTTAAGTACACTGAGGAAAGTGCACTGGAAAAATGGAAAAGGTGGAATTGGATTCAGATGCAAAGATGGAATAGGTTCTATTATGCCTTTTCTGAAGCATCACAAAGGCAGAAAAGGCAAATGCAAAAAACAAGCAGGAATGTGGTTCCACATCTCATTACAATAATGTACTGAACCATAACTAGAGTAACAGCGAATTTCACATGCAAAACAAACAGGAAACGTTGTTCCAAATCGAAGTACAATAATGCGCTGAACTATAACTGAAGTAACAGCACATTAAGTTAAAGGATTCTATAGTTACGCAAATACATAGTTTATTAAGTCTACACTAGAGTAGCTCAAGTAAACAGGCTTACCAGACTTAGCACTGAATGAATGCGAAGTTTACCATTATAGAGGCATAGGGAGTAAATGACACAATGAGAAACAGATGCGGTGCAGCATGGAATGCAGGCCAGGTCTTAGCAGGCCGATGATTGAGGGCGCTGGAGGCGTGGCGTCACAAACACTGACACCAAGCCCTTTTTGAAGTTTTCCATTTCCTTCATACTTTTGGCAGCAAACTTCACTCAAACATAAAATGGGTCAGCATAATTGGTAGTTTAGTGGCGTGAAACAACTTTTTGATACTTATCATGGCTTTTGAGAAATCACTGTTTAAGTTTTATGCAGATTTCAAAAAATATAATGGGACTCAATGAGAGATAATAGAGCGGATTATGACGTCACGCGCTCTGATAAACACATAGGCCCGTATTCAATATGGTGTTTTAGCGACCGTTTAAGGGTTACACGCGTACAAATTTCTTGATCGCCCGATCATCGTTGGTCTAAAAATAAACGCCAATTCAGAATGAGCGATAATCCAACATGCGGTTAGCCAACGTCTTACGTAACAAAAGAAAATTTAATTGCTGGGTGGGGTATGTTTAATGGCACTTTTCCACTACATGGTACCAGCTCTACTCTACTCTACTCGGCACCGGGTACTTTTGTGGGGTTGCTTTTCCATTAGAGGATAGTACCGCCTCCGTGGTACCTGCTTGTTGTTGCGACGCAGCATGTTACTGCCGCGACGGCATCCTCAGTTATATCAGGTTTACTTTTATTCCATCGATTTTGTTAAATATTTATGTGTTTAAATCAGGGCACGCGCACTACCGTCACCTCGTTATGGCACTAAAGTCCGCGAGTGTTTAATTGTAATTTCTGTTTGACATTGTCCTGATGCATAGGATAGCAGCTGGTGTTGTGTCCGAGTACCACCTAAAAACGCAAAGCAATGATATCCGTAAAAGGCATAGAGTATTGATAGAAAAAGGCAATATATTCTCAAGGCATTTGTGTACCATCAGTATTCCTTAATGTAACTACTACCCCTGGCAAAAAATATGGAATCACCACAAACCAAGGATGTTAATTTACCTTTTTTTCCTTTATAACAAAGAAGCAAATAACACATATGACAAAACAATTATTGTTTATTATCTTGACATTGAGGCTTCACAAAACATTTCACTTTGAAATTGAAGGCAAAACACATAGCAAATGCGCAAATCGTAGGAGATGGCAGAGTATTAGAATTTATCGCTTTACGATGCGTCTCATCTGATATAACGTTAAGACAAAAATGATTCATCAACACCCGTAAAGTTATTTTTCTGCGCGATTTTCTTTTAAAGGGGGCAGCATCACGTAACTTTCTCAAAGGGAATTATTATGGGGAACATAACTAGACAGAATACCGTCACTTAATTTCACCACGAACGGGGTCACAGGCAAAGAGAAACGCATTTCAGGAATGTTGCAGCTTTGGTGAACAAGCGAAACCATGTTTGAAAGGAAAGGCAATGCACAGCATATCAAACAAGTAGCCTAAAACAATATAAGTTGATGATCATAATAACTAGGCTAATCTTGAGACTCTTCAATCTAACTCGAACAAGAGGCTCCTCAGAGCCTGTACTCGGGCCCCGCATGCGCAGGACAATCGCGACCCCGAAAAAGAAGAACGGAGCCGAAACTTAGACTCGTGGCCTACCGGGCCGAGTAATGAGATGGTCATTACTATGACTACGGAGTCGTCTTTCACAGTGATGATTCTCTCTGACTAATCAGTCGGCAGTAATGTTGCACGTCACATTTTAGTACCTACTAATACCTGGTCGGCCGTTTTTTGGAACCCCAGGAGAGCAGGTACCAGAAAAAGTACCTACTAGTACCTGGTACTAGGTACCTTTTCCCTAATGGAAAAGCAAAAAAGGCGAGTAGAGTAGAGTAGAGTAGAGTAGAGTAGAGCCGGTCCTGTGTAGTGGAAAAGCGCCTTAAGTCTGCGTGTAAGTGGAAAACTAAGTACATGCAGCACAGGGCAGGGCTGCCAACTCTCACGCATTCGAGTGAGATTTATTAGCATATTCACGCTCCCGTGCCATAGTCAGCAATTATTCAATCAACGCAAAGCATGTGTTTCACGATCGTTCAAATTTTTTAAATGAAATAAGACCATTTGAAACGTTTTTATGCAATTTCATTGCTTTCAAGCCCTGAGTAAAGAAAAGCGTGAGAACTCCGGAGTCATTGATTTCCATGTTACTAGTGGTGAAATCCACCGTAACGCATGTGAAACTGATAAACCTCCATGCAGAAGGACTTCAATTCCGCCTGAGAATCTCTTTCAAACGCGCTGATTGAATAATTGCTGACATACAGCACGGGAGCTGGATGAGGCCCATTCTCTGGTCGTGCGTAAAATTTTCCTCTCTTTTCTGTCCCATAGTTGCAACTACCATACAAAATGTGCCAGACCTGACCAAGCCCATTTAAATACCCCTACCTGCTTCGATTTACGTCATTTCATTAAACTGTGGTGAGGTGTCGACAATGAAAGTTACGTGATGATCGGGGACTTGACTGCGGACAGCTGAATGCCAGATGATTGCGACTTTTGAAAGGCCGTTTAGGCCTCCGTTTACAGGCCCGCATACAACATCTATTTAAACAGTGCTTAAGAGATATTCACCATTTAACTAAACAGGCACTAAAACACCATATTGAATACGGGCCATACACTTTAAAGGATTCTGCCTTTTAACAAAACATAACAATTGTTTTTTTGTTTAGACCCTAAACATTTCAACAAACATTCTTTTATTAAAATGTTAAGATTTTCCTCCATTCTCCACCCAGGCCTTTTTTGAAGTGATATGAGTTTTTAAGCAGTGAACTCTCATTTGCTGGCAGCTAACAAACCGTTTTGAAGTGTTCTCAGGAAATGTTGCACGGTTTTGAATTTCTAGTACCCCGTCTGGGCTTGACTTGAGCCAGCTGGTGGTGTCGCTAGCAACTCAACAGGTGAAGTCAATAGTGGCCCGTTTCAGAACGTGATCTGTTTCTTTGACAAATTAGTAGATATTGACGACAGATGGTAGAGTCAGTTGAACGGAACAGACAAAAGAAAGAGATATAACCTCATCAGTTTGTCTGAGAAATAGCCGTGTTTGAACACAAGCCTTAAAACTACTGGTTACCTGGATGTAACTCCAGTTCTATGAGTACGTGCGGAGCCCTCTAATGGACTTCGCTATTGGTTTACCCCACCGAGGCCCCGCCTTGGTGCCTGAGAAAGAAAATTGAACTCACCTGCTCCATAGGAGGGGGCAGCCGCATGCTCACCTCCTATAAAGCCTCGGTGATGTCAATGCTCGTCTCCTCTTTGAAACTCAGCAACACACACTCGGGGCTAGCTGGGCAGGTTGTTAGAGGGCTCTGTACATTCTCACAGAACTGGAGTTTCATCCTGGTAACCAGTAGTTCTATGTCGTATGTGCTCCACCCTCTAACGGGCTTCGCTATTGGTTTACATCTAAGGCGAAGGCCGTTAGGGATGGATGTACTCCCAGGTGGCCCCAGACCACGGAGTTCCATTCAGAAACCAAAGAGAAACCCCCACACACCGGGGCGAGCACTGCCAGACTGAGTGCCTCGCCCCAGGTCGTGGCACAAAAAACAAAACAGAACACAAGTTGATGTTGGAAGGGGACCCCCCCGATAGGGTCCCCTCCCGGCATGGATGGGAGAGCGTGCTAGCTGCCATCTCCCAACGAGAAACTCCCACACCCACAGGTGAGCATCGCCAGAGCGCATCGCCTCAGCTCGTGGCACAAACACAAAACAGAAAAAAAGACGATGTTGGAAGGGGCCCCCCCCACCAATAGGTTCCCCTCCCAGAATGAATGGGAGAGCGTGCTAGCTGTCATCGCCCAACGACAAGCCCCCACACCTCCAGGCGGGCGCTGCCAGAGCGCATCGCCTCAGATCGTGGTAATAATCAGAACACTAGTCGGTGTTGGAAGGGGGGACCCTGCTGACAGGGTTCCCAAAACTGAATGTGCGACAGTGCTGGCTGTCATATCCCTGAGATATGACCGCGCAAAGGTCAATGCAGAAGACCAAGGGGCCGCCCTGCAAATCTCCTCTATGGATACACCCTTAAATAGTGCTGTAGAGGATGCAATGCCCCAGGTAGAATGCGTGGTCAATCCTGCTGGGGCAATGAGATCCACCACCAAGTAGGCCCTGTGGATAGCATCACAGACCCAGTGGGCGAGGCGTTGTGTTGACAGAGGGGCCCCCTGAGCCCGCCCGCTATAACAAACAAACAAATGATCCACTCTCCTGAAACTCGCAGTGCGCTCCAAGTAGAGACTGAGCGCACGCACTGGGCACAGCTTGTGCATCCGGTCCTGCTCGCTGGTGGCATGAGGAGGTGGACAGAAGGCCTGCAGTCAAATGACACATGACTTAAAGGCTGTGGTGATGACCTTCGGCCGAAAGACGGGTTAGGATGGAGTTCCACTGAGCCCTGGTCCTCGCTGAGGGTCAAACACGACGGGTGCACGGAGAGTGTGCCCAACTCGCTCACCCTTCTAGCTGACGCCAGGTCAAAAGGAAGGGCAGTTTTAATAGATAAAATGTACAGGTCCGCCTGGTCCAGGGGTTCAAACGGTGGCCCTGCCAGACCATCCGACACTGTCTGCAGATCCCACTGTGGGATTAAGCGCTGCGTAGGGGCTCTTTAACCTGCGAACTCTCCTCAAAAAGCGCTTCGCCAGGGGGTGGCTTCTGGCCGTTAAGCGGTCAAAACTGTCATGTCCAGCTGCAATAGCAGCAGCAAACACCCCCAGAGTGGATGTTGCGCAGCCCTCCTCAAACAGTCCCTGTAGGAAATCCAGCACCCCCTGTAGGGGGCACGAGCGCGGATCCAAGCTTCTTGTCTGACACCAGTCAGCAAAAATCCGCCAACGGGCCGCATAAGCCTTGGATGTGGCCGGGGCACATGCACACTGAATTGCAGACACCACTGCATCAGGCAGGCCCAACTCACTCAACCTCACCCTTCAATTTCCAGGCCATGAGGGGGCGGGAGACAGTGGCACCGGCGCCCAAATCAAGGTTGAGGGAAGGTCCAGAATCCTCCACGGGCCTGCTGCCGCCAGCTGAATGAGATCCGGAAATCACCTGGCGCCCGGATTCATTGGTGCCACAACAATCATGGACAGGTGCTGTTCCCGCACCCTGAGGAGCAGTAGCATCAGTAGCCGCTGGGGCGGGAACGCATACAGTAGGCCGGCTGGCCAGACTGGATGGGCCAATGCATCCACCCCCAGGGGAGGATTGTCGGTCGGCCTCAGGGAGAACCAAAGAGGGCACAAAGCATTCTATCTGCTCGCAAACAGATCCACCACTGGTCGACCGAACAGCCTCCAAATCTGTTCGGCCGTCACCGGGGAGAGGCTCCAATCCTCCTCAGGCAGGGCTCCCCTGGACAGCCCTTCCACAAAATGAAGGAATTTCTGATGGCGCAGAAGAATTGGGACATGAAAATAGGCGTCCGTCAGATCTATTGATGTCATCCAGTCGCCCAGCCTGACGCATTCCAGCAGAGACCTCGCTGTCAGCATCCAGAACGGTCTGTGCGCAATATGCGTATTCAGCTCGCGAATATCCAGAATGGCTCTCAGGCCTCCTGATTTTTTGGGGATCAGAAAATAAGGGGAATAATACCTCGCTCGAGCTTATGATTGGGGAACCAGCGTTATGGCCCCCTTTCAAAGAAGCGAATCCACCTCTTCCCTCAAAACTGCTGTCTCCACGGGTTTGGGGAGCACTGTCTGAACAATGCCTCTGAATGGAGGAGGACGGCATCGAAACTGCAGTGCATATCCCTGCCGCAGTGTTCTGTCCAGCCAGACTGGGAGGGGGGCGCACAACTCACCCAAAACTGATAATGGTTCCTGAGCGGCGAGGCAGCTGGTTCTATGGTTTCCGGTAGCCTGGGCCCTCCCGCGATGCACCTCCCCCTGAGGGAGGAGTCGACCGGGGGGACTTTGCCCGAAAGGGCTGAGAAGACAATAGCAGCAATGTTTCCGCTGCATCCCCAAGCACGTCACCTGGTGACTCACTCACCATGGACGGCGGGGGCACAGTTATTCCTGAGTTAAGCGAGACCACTTCCAGCCGCCCAATTACCTAGCCAGTGTCTCATAAACGGGCTATTAGCTGGTGAAGTGCCAATTTGCGGATCGGTGTTTAATGGCAATTCCAAGAACACACAAGCCTCATGCACCGTGTCCCTCTTATTAACCCTGTCAACGGAAGGGAGAGCCACTCTGCTTCCCCCGGTTGGGTGTCTCAAATGACCATGAATGCTAACACCTGAAACAGCCTGTGTGTCAGTGTGTGTAGTATGAGAACATAACGACCCTGAGGCCATATACAAATAATGCCTTTTATTTGTAAACTTTCCAGAAGCAGAGCAACCAGAAACCCCTGGTGTGGCTCTGGCGGGGCTGCAGTGGCGGTGGACGGCGTGGCTCCGGATCCGGCCACATACTCCGCCCCCCCATCGATGGCAAACACCTGCGACACCCAAAGCATCGCAGCACTGTCGTCTGTATCTCCAGGATCTCATCCGGGGATAGCTCAGCCTTCCAGTGCGTCAGTCGGTCCATGGAGCCGGCGAGGAAGGCCATGTTGCTAGCTAGTGTGACCACCTGAGCCACACTAGCATAGCAGCTGTCGAACAGGCTCGCTGTCATCCTGTCCCATTTCGAACGGGAGCAGCGGCCGACTGCCTGACCACATGGAGGCGGTGGGGAGTAGACACACTCTCACCGCATCTTCTATCGCTGGCACCCCCGTATCCCATTCCCAGCCCTCCACAGTGGAGTAGGGCGCATAGGAGATCGCTGGGGGATATGGCTGCCATCGGTTCGTCCAATCCCACTGGGCATAACCAAAGATGGGCGATATCTTCGGACACACTACCCGGCGCGGTCTTGACTTTGGCTGGGCCAGCAGGCCGATGGTGAAGTCGTCCACTTGAGCACGGGAGGGAGGCTGCGGAGGCAGGGGCATCTCCATCCGCACTGCCGCCGACTGGAATTCCCCCGGGTAGGAGGGTAGCGGTGTTCCGGGGAAGGCTCGTTGTCCTGGAAGAGGGCCGCTTCCTAGGGCTTCGAACGGACCGCCGCCGCTGGCTCCCGGGCTGGCCCGAGCCAGCCTTGAGGGCGTCCGACCTGCACAAACTGTGAGCGCTGCACAGGCGGCACAGGAAGCAGCCTCCGCCTGGTGCCGCCAGCCCAGACAGATGAACAGTCATCGTGCTGGTTCGAGGGCGCCATGGAGGAGGCACACTGGAGACAAACCTTATCCATATCTTTCACAACACTAGATAGTGACTGAAATTCATGAGAGTCCAAACTTTCATCAGGCTGAGTGAAAAAGGGGAGACGAGCAGTGACATCACCGAGGCTTTATAGGAGGTGAGTGCGGCTACCCCCTCCTTCGGAGCAGGTGAGTTCAATTTTCTTTCTCAGGCGCCGAGGCGGGGCCTCTGAGGGGTAAACCAATAGCGAAGCCCGTTAGAGGGCGGAGCACATACGACATAGAACATACATAGTCACTTTACTCATCCATATTTAAAGACGAAAACAAATTATCCAACTACCAACAAACTGAAAAGCCAGCAGTTCGAGACGCAGAGTTTTAAATTGAGTCGTTGCCATGAAAACGATCCACTGCCTCATCTAATTGCGGTGTAAACTTGCTGGTTTCAGAGTTTTGCGACTGGTGTTCTGACAAGTTGTGCTACCTTGTGAAAAAATGCTACCTTAATGCAAAGCGATCGCGAAGTCTTTGTTTCGCCTTAATATTGCAATATGAATAGTCTACAGTAGTAACTTTGTTATTTGTTCGCTAATTATGACATAAGCAGATGTTAAAAGTTGGATAAGTTTGTTTTCAAGATATATGCCACACGCCATTATTATCTAATTTCTGCTTTTTCAGGAAAACCTGGCGTTTACATGCAAATATATACACACTTACAGGTCGAAAGCGCACTGAAAAAAATTTACTTTCATGATTTTTGAAGATACTTAAGATGTTAGCGAAGAAAGAGCCCGAGATTCTAAGTCTGTGCAGGCGCAGAAACGCGAGGTAGCATATTTTGATAGGTAGCAAAAATTGACAGAACACCGGCGCATTGCAAGTAGTTGCAGGTTTCAATCTGTTTCATTGCAAATTTTGGTCTGAAGTGGCCTTTAAATCAATTATTTTATTTGGTTTCCAGCTATTTTTTTTTTTTTTTGTCTATCACTGCTCCCCCATACTTTCATCTTGAAACCCCATTCCACAAGTGAAATGTTCAGCTTACTAACACATAAAAGTGCAGTTCAACTTTTTGATATATTTTATATTTCAACTACTTTTGACATTTAAACTGCACCTGTTTTAATAACTATTGCTGCAATGACATTATACTTCTTCAACCACTTTACCAACTTCAAATTCACCCTTTCAAACTTTTTGAGCAGAAGCAAACACACAAATTTTCTAAAGAAAATTTACCCTTTTCTAGTTGTAAATATGCAATGTGATGGCTGTTACAGAGTTCAAAAACGAGGACACCTCTTGTTCTTGTCCAGCATGAAGAATTTTCTCTCATTTTTCCATAGTAGAGGTCTTCAGCAGTGCAATTATGAGGGTTTTTCCATTGCCATATATTTTGCTTCATAATGCAAACAATCTCAGTCGGAGAGAGATCAGGGCTGCCGGCTGGCCAGTCTAGTTCTCGCTGTCTTTGCTTACACAGCCATATATTAGCGTTTCCAAACCACATTTTGCACGGATTGCAAGGGCCCAAACTTGATGAGTGTGATGAAAAGACAGTGAGGTTACGCAGTGGCCAACAGGACCAAATTTTTTAAATTTTGTGGCAGTCATCATATTGTCAAATTTATGTTGGAATGTTAAATAATGTGTTGTAGCACTGTTTTCAATATAGTAAAGGGTGTAGTTTCAAATCAGACTTTTTTGAGTTTTGCATTTTCCATTATGAGCCAACTTTCCAGAGTTGGGATGGTACTTGAGGAGTTCTGATTTCAGAATTTTAAAATGGGTATTTGCATGACAGAGCAAGCAACAGCTCATCTTTGGGCATGGTTGACTTGTTTTGGTGTTAGTACACGTGTTTCAAAAAGTTCGCAGCATTCTCCTGCCAATCCCCTGACCCCACTCCTATCCTTTGGCTTTTTTTAGGCACAGTTAAACTTGTCTCTGTCCTATTCTGAAATTCCTGGTGCCATACCCTCAGGATCTTCAGGTAAGAATGTTCTTATTTACCCATCAAAGCGCTTGCAGAGATTTTTGATCGAAGTATTCTCATTATCATGATGTTCAGTGAGCTTAAACTGAAGAAAGATAATTTGCTGCAGCAGTTGCAATTCTCAAATAGGGCTGTAATTGTAGAGGGCCATTCTTAGTCAAGTGTGTGACCAAAAATGTGACAAACAGTAGAAAAAATCTCCAATTACAAAAGCATTGGAGGTTCATGATTGTGGACCTTATATCGGAGTACTACTTATCCAAGTCTATTAAGGAAAAATTTTATTTTTTACATTAACTACTTAAGGTCAGAGGTCAAATAAGACTGTTCACGTGTGGGACTTCACATGGAAGCAGGTTTTTCATAACTGTATTTGACTTCAAAAACTCTGTAAAGTTGAAAAATCCAGAATGTTCATAGTTTTGGGATTTGGAAAATAGCAAGGAATAAATACCTTACATTAAGTTTTAATATATTTCTTTATGTGATGATATCTGGTCACTTGTGTGACATTTTGGTTCACTTCTCAAAGAATGGCCCTAAAGGATACAATTACCTTACTGTATGTGATAAGATCCAAGGTCACATAGCCATGCAATAAAGTTCCAAATTTGGATTATTTATGAGTGCTCTCTTTGTGTCTCCTCTTAATTTTCCATTCTGCAGACTTAACTTTCACTTCTCACCAATAGTGCATATGCTTGTATTCTCACAAATTGGACTTGTCTAATTAGTGCTACAGCAACAGAACGCCAAAAGCAATTTTGCAGGGTTTCCTGACCTGTCTGAGCTGCAGTAGCCTGGATACACTGCTAGTCTGTCCTGCACATCCAAGCATTGCAAGTGATTTAATTAGCCTCGCTGTCCAGTGACTATTTTTCTTGTTCCAAAAATACATTGGGATTAACAGATGAGATATAGCTACAAGTGAACTACATATCTAAATAAAATTTCATTGAGCAGTCAACAAAATAGCTCAGTATAGCCATCTAGTCACCGGAATTTCATTCATATTTAGAATACTGAAGGACAGTTTGCTGTTTTTTCATTTTAGCGTTTTTTTTTTTTTTTGCAGAAGAACAACTCATTTCACAATGGACGTTTACTTCTCAAAATCAGAGACAAATTTGTTATTTGTTCCAATGTATGTTAGTTGGCGCACTGCCTCTCCCTTCTGGCAATGTTCAATCAGAATAATTTTATCTGGGATGATTTCTCAAGGGTCAACAAATGGACAGCAAATGTTTTTCAAACTGTTTTATGGAAACAGTAGATATAAAAATGGTGTCAGAATCAGTATGGTGGGCAAAGGTAGTACTCACTATTGTTCTTTCCTTTTGTGTCCCTAAGGTGCTTCATGAAGGCCATGACATGGATGCTTACAGTACATCAATGACCAAGCTGCAGGAATCATTCTTTTTATGAGTCTTGAAGAAGGGCCAAAGACTGGTGGATCCTGCCCCTAAACTTTGAGGAAATACTCATCTTAATTCTAAGAGAACACATTGTTTCACTCTAGATTTTAGTGCCTCCTGTCCTCGTACAGCCAACAGATGTTTAGTACTGAAAGGATTATTAAATCACAGCATTAAGAAACGATTTCTGTCTTTTATGACATAAACTAAAACTGTGTGGTGTCATTGTCTTCCAGTCCAATTAGGACATGGCTGCATATAGACTGTAAGGTTGTGTTGGAGTGAGCTGTCCCAGAATTGACACAACACAAACATTCTGAGCTATAAAATCACTCAATGTAACACATTTGTGAGAGTTTTCATTACACTACACTGCCATTTAAAAATTCATGAAAATGACTGAGTTATGGATGAGAAAAGTATCAGGTGGACACCATTGCTTGTACTGCAACTGCTATTTTGCATATATTAAAAGATTTGAAGATATAAACATACAATATACATGATCAGTCTTTTGAGGAATACACAACGTAAGATGATTAAATATACACCTTAAGACAAAAAATGAAGATCAAAAGTAAAAGAGTGAACATAAAGCCCCAATCATTCATCTTTATTGACTGCGCAGGCACCCTTTTTTAGGGAAACCAAAGTTTGTTTTATTTATTTTTTACATATTTGTATCAACTACATTTCACCCTAAAAGTTACCATCACAGATAATAATAATAGCAAATACATTGTATACATCACTGTGATAAAAGAAAAAAAAAAAAAAACATCTTGCATTCATTTTTGTACTAAATGATAAATATTATTTTCAACTAGTTTATTTGGTACACCTTGAAAGTATTGGATCGAAACTCCTTTTGCCTGTAGAACAGCATACACGACCATGTCAGCTTCATGACGGCGCTGGAGACATTCTGTGAGGACTTTTTTCGATACTGACCTGATATCATCATGCAACCACATTTTCATGGTTAACCCTAGTCCTGCCTCTGGGCTAATGCTTATCAAGGACCGGCAAACGGGGAAATAGCTACCGGGGAATGATATATCGACAACCAGCACACAGGGAAATGAGTGTGGGTCCTCTACATATCGGCGATTGGCAGGACTAGAGTTAAGGCCTCCCATTCCACTAAATCCTAAAAGCGCTCTGTTTGATTAAGATCTGGGTAAGTGCAGGCCACTGGAATGAACTGAAACCACTGTCACGCTTGTGGACCCAGCTTGAAATGATGCCCGATTTCTCATGAGATGCATGATCCCGCTGGAACTATCAATTTGATGAGGGTTAGGCTACAGTCATGAAAACAAGGTGGACAACAATGCTCCATCACATCATCACATTAAAATCCCTGCTCGTATTAGTGGACCAGTGTGCATCAGAAAGACCTCCCCGCTAACTTAAAACAACCAATCTCCAGCACTGTTGACACGAGGAGGGGTGTATTTGGTGTATTTGTATGTGGATGACCCAAAATTCTGACCCCTCCATTTGCATGTCACAACAGAAATCTAGATTAGTCTGACCAGATGACAACCAGTCATGGCGAGCACTTGCTCTCAGTAGTTTTGTTGTTCTGTGCTTAGCGGACAGGAGAAAAACCTGATGTGAGCTCCTGCTACAGGAGCCCACTTACTCCCAAGTTCTTCATCTTATGTGTTCACAGATTCTGCTTTGCACACCACAGTGAAAAGCCTTTATTTGACCAACTGACCTATCTGCAAATACTGCACTCAGTAACGGCAGGTGGCATCATGGTAGCCTTCCCAATGCATGCTGGGACAGAATTTCGATGCCCCATGCTGGACGGTATTCATAATTTATGTTGCCTTGTCAGAAAGTGCTACCACTAGGCAAAACGACCATAGTCTTTGTTTTTGTCTTTATATTAAAATATTAATCAGTTTACACAAGCTACTTCAATATTTGTTAGCTTGTTATAAGCACATACAACTAGTTAGCCACATTTGTTTAAAGGTAACATGCTGCATGCCATTATCATCCAGTGTCTAGCAGTTACATTTTCCAGCAAAGCCAGCGTGCACATACAAATATTTATATGCTTACATGTCAAAAGGCGCAATGTAAAAATTACTTTTAAGATCTTTGATGATTTTTACGATATGACCGTGAAAATGGTCCCAAGATTGAGGGTCTGCACGTGCTGGAACTGCTAAGTAACGTTAGCACATCTCGATAGCTAGCCAAAATCGATATGCAATGTGTTTGGTGTCTGTTGATCTTTTTCAGTTTTGGGCGACAAAGTGATTATTCCTATCAGCATTAGCCATGGAACTCCTCACGGTTTCAATATCCTTCTTAAATCGCAGGCTTTCAACGCCTGTACCACTATCCCATCCGCACCATTCACCATTCTTGTTTGTACTTCGCTCTCAAGAAGTGGAGGAATGTTTAATTTGGGTGTTGAAGGAAGTGACGTTTTACAAAGGGAAAATCCATAAAAACCAGGAAGCGTATGGTATTTGTGGATGGGTCAGTTGTGACCTTTATGGTATCCTGAAGAACAAGCTGCTGCTCAATGGCTGTTTTTTGATTCCTGCATTTCTCTCTCAGCTGGAGAGAATATAGTGTGAAAAAATCCGCTGAGGTTGGCTGTTTCTGAGAAGTTAAAACCACTATATCTGGCACCAGAAACGATACCATATTCACGTCACTTAAATTACACACACCTAGCCCCTTCGCTTTTTCAGTCAGAAAAAAATAAGACCACTTCACCATGACCATTAATGTATTAATAAGACTGTTCATCTTAAGTGGTCGGTGACTGTGTATTAAGCATTAAATTTTCAGAAATGGATTGGTGCTGAAACCTGTACCAGAGTTGGTGATTTTGTAAGGATGGGGGAGGGATAGACTTTCGAAATGAGAGCAAGTGCTACTCTTACACCCCCTTTTCCACAACCAAATGACAGGCAGGCATGCACAACAACACAGTTAAAATTTTACGATAAAATGAATTAAGGATTTAAAATTTTGAGCTAAATGTCCTTAAAGCTAAAACAAAAAAAAAAAAATTAAGTGACAACCTCTTCAAGGCCAAGGAGAATGATTTTTGGGGAATTCTGGAAGAGTGCAGCTCTGTTCTGTTGCTCTCCTTTTTTCACCCAGTGGCCATAAATCCGGAAAGCACAACCATCGATAAGCTTGCGAACTCCTCGTATAGAGTAGGGGTCCCTGGTCAAGAGTTGCCGTGTTAGTGGTCTGGCACGGCGATAGCGATTGTATATTCGAATACAACCCAACACTGTCAAGATAAGTACCTGAGGAGGAGAGATCATTTGCAAAGAGTAAGAAACTGAACACTTCAAAACAATACCTCAAGTAGGGAACTAATGTCCACACTGCATCAAACAGAATATTCAAAATGGACTGAGGAGAGTTGTAAGCAGCAAAATACTTAACACTTTTAAACAACATCTAGAGCAAAGATTTACAGTCAAAACACACAGTAGCAGAGTGGAGCAAAATTTTGCAGGGTGGAGACACATTCCCATTCACTTTCTAATGAGCCCCCTGCACAGTGCACTATGGGAATGGTAGCAGAGTGAAGAGACACAAAGTAGATGAAACAAGCCGCCAAAACTTGAATATTATTCTAATGAGAAGCAGCGATCACCAGCCCCTGGGCAATCATAATTACAAAAGGAGGACGGAATTTCGTATCTCAAAATGGAGGAGGCTAATCACAGCCATTGCTATTTGGTTTTGCAATACGATCGCATCGTAGCTAGGTTGCTATTCAGCTAGTTGTCTGATGCTGTTTAAATGAAGTAAATACTTTGCTTACAAAATTGGCATGTGAAATAAAAAGTTATCGTGAATATCAATGTATAGCTACATAGCTAGCTATGTATTTGGCTACTTGTCTGCTGACGTCCTTTAAATTAAGTACATAAATATTTACAAAGAATTTTCATCACCAAGTATTTTCATCACAAAGAACAAAATCCTGAGCTGCAGGGTTTTACGACCACAATCAGTTGCCATCTGCAATTTAGAATCAACCTGATTATGCTTGCAGAGAGCAATACACAGCTTATCCTCGCACACATTCTAAACCACCATACCAGTTGTGCTTTTGCTAAGGAGTCTCCATTTCTCAATAAGGACCAGGCCCATGCATTCAATTCATAAAACAAATTAGCATTAATAATCTCATTTACCTTGAGATAGGCACATGAGGAATTTTTTTGTGTATTTTTCATGCAAACCTTGTACTTTTTATAAAACCTTTTATCAGAACAAAAGCGAAACTCTTTGAGAGACGGTTTGGGAATGTCAGCGATGTTAGCGGCAGCTCTGCATCTCGCTCTGTCTGTTAGTCAATCTGCAACAATTTCCCCTCCCAATAGCAGCCACAGTATTTGCCCAAAGAAGCTGAAATCTGATATGGATGTTAAGTGTATGAGTGTGTGCGTGTGCATGCGTGTATATGTGTTTGTGTGTGTGCATGCACATATGTGTGAGTGAAGGTGTGCAATTTTGTTCATGACAACTGGCAAAAAACATGGTGTGGCTATGGCAGGCCTGTTGCAAAAAAGCCGTACAGCTTCCAGCTTGTTTTCATCCTTATTTCTTGCATAATCCAGAGCAACGGAGCTTGGTTGCGGGATCTGGCAAGAATAACCCCTCAACTGAACAGGCCACAGTCTTCAAAACAGCGACTTCATCTTCAACCTGAACAATGACATGCTCAACTCACCCTGAAAGTCTTGCGGGGGCTGAAGCGCCGCATTTCGTCTCTTTGGTATTGGCGGAAGAAAGGGTGAGCCAGGGACTGCTCTGCAGTGAGACGGGCAGTGGGCTCCACCACCAGCAGCCTGGAGATCTTTGAGGACAGAGAAGAAACAAGGACGTCAGTGGAGGACATTTAAAGATCTCACCTCAGATATAGACAGCTCTATTTTAGAACCTTCACAAATGGAAATGTATGCGGCGGTAACGTTATGCACAATGTCGTTCATCGCAAACGGCATATTTATCACCTTTGCCCAGTTTGGTAGTATCCTGCTCAAAAATAAAAGCGTTTGCATCTCAAGGAGTTGAACAGTGCAAACAGAGGTGTGTCAATGCATAAAGTTGGTTGTGGGCAATTTTTGTGCCACAAACCTTGTTTGGCCAACTAGGCCAACTTGGCTTGAGTCTACCTGAACGGTGATTGGATTACAGCCAATCGCGTAACACATGGTGCCATGTTGCTACCCTACACACAAAGAACATCAAATACAATCCGTAGCACAAATAGTAATAATTATAGGTACATAATATAAATATATAATAATTCATTCGTTTTAAAGCACTGAGATGATTGTCCACGAGCTCCCTTCTAATAATACAAAAAAGGGGTTTAATTTTCCTACATTGGGATGCTTCAATGAAGATTTCACCACCATGTTGTTAAACATCATGTCACTCTTAGCATCCATCACGTTAATACGACACAGTATTTTCTCTTGTAAAAGGAGCAAGTTGTTGGATTTTGGTTGATAGCCAGTGCTCCAAATCCTTTCTGAATTTCACAGAATACATACAATGGCAGAACAAACAGATGATCAGTAGTTTCACTTTCAGTATCTCAAAAGCAGCAGTTATTGTGAGTAACATTGAACCTCAGTCTTTGCAGGCAGAAAGTCAAAGTTTCCCGTGAAAACTAGAGAGGAAACAGCAGCTCTTTGAGTTCAGTGAGTAGGCCATTATCCAGGCAAATATCACAATCATTATACATTTTTGCATAAACTGAACTCAAAATTTAGGTCATTGAGATAGTCTTCCATGAGAATGTACTGCCAAAAAGACATGAAGTGCCCATCAATAATTATAATCTGATCGGCTAGCTAATAAACGCAACAGTAAACACAAAATGATATAGAGTAGCAAGGGCACACAAACCCATAGCTGTCCTTCAGTTTGGCCATCCTAAGCTAATTAGAGAATGTCTCCAATCGTCAAAACAACATATTATATTTGGGCGAAGTTTCATGCTTGTATCACACAGTATTGAAATTCCTAATATAGGTGTCCCACAACGCCAATCTACTTTGGGCTGCATAACAGAGCGCCTATCGCGTAGTTGGCCAAACTCTCCAAGAATGCAGTTCTGACCCAAACCAGTGTTTTAATGCAAACACCGTGGCTCTGTGGTAGCTCCATGGCACTGAATCGCAGCCAGCAGAGCGGTAAACAAATACACAACTATTGTCTCCTTCCACTATCATTTTTGTAATGTAGCCTCTAAATAATGCCAACAAAATGGTGATGGGGTCTAATGGGAGGGGGAAGGTGAAGGGGTTTATTTAAACACGTCAATATCTAAAAAATAGAAAGTTTGGCCTGGTGGTGGGTGCTACAGAGAAGGTCCTAGGGTCACCAATATCACCTCAAAATAACACCGCCCCAAACACCTCAGAACAATCACAGAAGGTTTAACATAATTCACATTGAAGCTGTCCCATTTATTGTATTTGGAAATGTTACAAATGACTGAGTTGTGGTGTTGCAGGAAACATGACACAACTGCTGAAACCAATAACTTCCTCTTCTATGCACCAGGAATTTTGAAAGCAGATTTGACATGATTCCCATTAAAGCTGTCCAGAGTTCTTGCAATTCTAACAGTTCGGCCTGGTCGTGGAGTTACAACAGAGACCAAAAGGTGACCAACAACAATAACAAGCCTGCTGTATGCACCAGAAACAATCACAAGTCTGAAATGATTCCCATCAAAATTGACATCTCCTATCCCTATGTACGCGCAGTTTTACATGTAGTTCTCTTCCCCAGTCTTGTCTGCTTTGGCTATTGGCAGAAGGAGGCGAGAAAATGGTCAGTACTGGAGGTACTTGGGCCCAGAGTGCTTCAGCACAAAAAATCACAAATTCCTAGCTCACTCTTTTCTGAACTGCATGCAAACTCGTTTGCGTATTTTGCGGTTTTTAAAAAATATTCCAGCCAAATGAATTGCATTGTGCCTGCACTCTTACTCAACGGATTTACTGATAGACACCCTCACAAATAGTGTCATAGACTTTCTATTGATTATTCAAATGAATTTAGCAGATAAACCCTTAATTTACAGTCTCTCCTTTTATTTGCTCCAACTATGAATATCAGTTGTAACACTGGCAGCTCCTCAGCTTCAAACAGGGGAAGCACACACAAAAAAAAATCAGCTTTAATTGCTGATAGTCTTTACCCATTTTCAATCATTTTCCTTTATTAACTACACTTTCACCCCAAAATCACTCAGTGCTATTAGGTGTAGCCAGTTCTCCATGTTATAGTAAGATGAGCGATAAACCTCTTGACTTACATACAAAATTCAGCGCAATATACTCCAATTTATTCAAAATTATGGACATGTAGCCAGTAATTATTCCAATTTTAACAATCAAACATAGTAGTCTGCACTGCAAGATATTTCACAAGCTACGGTGGAAAATAGCAGAGTTGTCGATTTATGTTTTTTGTACAGCATCAGGCTACCTTATGAATCAAACATTTACTGAATTTCATTTATTTCTAAACACCTTAATATCGCATTCAGAAAGAAGCAGCATGTCCACCTGCTAATGCATTATTCAAATGATCCAAAAGCTTTTTAACAGAGGAAAACAACTGAAAATGGGTCAAGGGTAATGATCAGTTTGAAAAGATTTTTGTGCTTCCCCTATTTACAGCCGAGTGTTAGTTACTGGTTCTAACTCCATCCAGAATGATTAATATAAAACACAACGATGTTGCCTGGGAGGGAATTAAATTTTTTTTTATTACATTCATTGAGCATAATATTGTTAGCAACTTAATATGGGCAACTGACGGTGAAGTAATCCATTCTCGAGTCATTACCATGCCACAATACATTGACTGCAATTATAAGATACATCGGCATTAGTTACAGCCAGCTCCAGCAATCGCTGTTTGTAAAACACCGACGTTAGCTTTCACCAAGGGACTCAGCAATGACTGAGCATAGCTATATTTTTTCTGGATGACAACCCTAGCGGTTTATGACCTAGACGAAATATTATTAATAAGATATTTTGCCACACTTCATTATTGACGAGAGAACTTCAATCACGACTCTTAGTTTGCTAAATCCATGTGCTAATTTTTCACCATAATCAAATAGACCTTTTAACTGTCAGCTAACTTAATGAACAAAATGGGTTATGCAATAGGTTGAGACAATGGTAACATTCTGAAAGTTGTCAGTTATAAACAGATGACAGGAGAAGAAAGAGTAAAGTTGGCAGTGTTGCTAAAAACCTTTTACTCTGGTTTGCCAACCACCAATAAACATCATAGAGGAAGAATATCTCTTCTTCTATGATGTTCATTGGCGATTTTCAAACCATCTTACATTCTTCATATCCTTTGACTAATGCACTAAAATAGGGCTTTGAATCCTCCAATTTCCATTGAAAACTCCTTAACATAAAAAGCATAATGCCTGAGACACTAAAATATATAAATACAATGCAAAACAAGATGGATTAGCAACGATGGAATCAGATTTGACTTGCAGTCCAGCAAATTCACTTCATTTGATTTCATGTTAGTTTTCAAAGTTCTGAGCATGGACAGTAATTGTGACACAACTCCTTTAATACTAAACACATTGCAGCACTGTTATCATCTATAATGGAATTGCATGCTATGAATTATTTTTCCCAGCAAAGGCCTCTAGTGAGCACTTCAAGCCTCAAGACATGAACCAATCTTGCTTCAAGAAGTTTCATCTCACCATCACTACCAACACATTTTCCTGGTCTGTCAGTGTCCTGGGATACTCGTGACAATGTGGATTTATCATCGGAGGATAAAGTGGCTTATTTTCAAGAAAAAAATATGAATCCCGTGCACTCACCAGGTCCTTGACGGTGTCAGACCTGTCGTCCCACTCAGGAGAGCTGAACTGGTATCGACCCTCCATAATCATCCTCAGCATCAACATCTGCTTACGGTGCCAAAAGGGCGGTGACCCTGCTAACAGGGTGAACAGAATCACCCCACATGCCCACCTAGGAAATGGAGAGAGCAGTGAGCCCCTCAAGGACAACCAACCTGAGATACCACAGAGTCAGAAGGGGAGAAACATTGTATGAAGACAGTGGGGAACAAGATACAGAAGGAGGAAGAAAAGGGATGAGTCACCAGGAGTGGTTATTGAGAGGGTAATGGAGTGATTCTGCTCATATGAATAGGGAAGGAAAGCATCAATGGAGATGGAAGGAGGAGATGAGGTACCACTACAAAAACGTATACTCATATCTTAATCCGAGCTGGAAACTCACAGGTCAACTTCCCGACCGTATCCTGGGTGAGACTCATCCATGGAACATTTCAGGATTTCTGGAGCTAGATAACCAGGAGTCCCACACAACTCTAAATGGATGAAGAAGGGGAAGAGGAGAGGCACACAACCTCTCAATGTAAAACATATACAGAAATGCCAAAAATGAATTGCCTGTTAAATTAAATACTGAATATGGACTGAAGCTTGCATTCAGTATGTTGCATGAAAAAAAGAAGTATACCAATTTGCAAATTAAGGTAAATGAAAATTCACAATTATTCCAAGAAACATGTTTCTGAAGAATGGACGTTCCTGGTTTGAATTTTTTTTTAAGCACACGGCCCCAAATTACTGGTGGTAATGTTGTACTACAGATTGTTTCAATAAAACAATTTTTTTTTGTAATAAATCTCTTTATACCACTCAATGACCAACTTTTATTGCAATTGTTACAATTGTGGCAGTATATATCCAAAAAAGGCAGGATTATGTACACGGATAGTGATAGATTTTTTAAGAAAAACCAGTCGTCAAATAGCAACATTTCAGTACTTGTACATCTTTGTGTAAAACCCAACCGGGAGGTTGTTTTCAAGTGAGTAGATTCAAGACGATGCCTGATGAACACAAGATTGCCATCCAAGAAAAAAATAGCAGAACATCTACTCAACTATGAGCAAAGGGGCATATGCGCCCATCTTCAGTGATAGCTGTGGTTCTTGGACTAAGTTCTACCCAGCCAAATTCAAAGCAAATTAAAGAGTGTTTTTCAAATTGCAGCATGAAAATGGCCACTGCATGGAAGCAGACCCCAGTACAGTGGGACTGAAAGACCTCTGCTTTCCTCCAAGTTGGCAATGAGCACTTTAATTGACTGATGGGGTAAATAATTTGCTCATGACCATGTTGCCATGTTGTAGCACTTCAAAAGATAATCATACAAGACCCTTGTAAGGCCTTGTTGGTCTGAACAAAAAAGTTTAGAGTTGATTTCATGAGTTACATTTTCATCTGGAATCTGTTGCTGTTCACTCTCAATAAGAAATCCAAACACCAGTCAGTGCCACAAAAAGCAAGCCATTATCAGGCTGAAAAATCAAAACAAACTCACCAGAGAAAAAGAGAAACCATTAAGTGAGGCCAGCTGAACTCATTGGTATATTCTTAAAACAGAAAGAAAGCACCAGTAAGCTCAAGAATACAATAAGGCTTGGAAGAACACATATGACAGCTGTTGTGGATGACAGAAGAATTCTTTCTCTGGTTCAGAAAAAAAACCTTCTCAACAGTTGGCTAGTTCAAGAACATTCTCTAGGAGGTTGGCATTCCCATAGGAGGTTTACAGCAGCCATACCACTCAATCTGCTCCAGCCGTGTGGCTGAAGCTAAGCAGGTGTGGGCTTGGTTAGTACTTGGATGGGAGACCACCTAGGAAAACCAAGTTGCTGCTGGAAGAGGTGCTGGTGGGCCAGTAGGTTGCAATCTTCCCTCTAGTGGAATAATCCCCAATGCCCCAGTGCAGTGATGGGGACACTGTACTGAAGGAGATGCTGTCTTTTGGATGAGATATTAAACCGAGGTCCTGACTCACTGTGGTCATTAAAGATCCTATCACATTCTTCAACAAGAGAAGGGGGTTCCCCAGTGTCATGGCTAAATTCCCAACTTGGCTCTTTCAACCGGCCACCTAATCATCCCCTGATCTAACTGGCTGTGCAATTTGTCCTCTCCCTCTCCCCCTCAACCCCCCAGGGCTCCCTTGAGAAAAGATTTCAATCTCAATGGGATAAATAAAGGTTAAAGGGGACCTGTTATGCTACATTTCCAAGTTTATATTTTGATCTTGGACTCCCCTAGAGTACTCCTGATTGTTCAAAGTCCAAAAAAGGGTCCTTATTTAGCTCACACTGCCATCCTCAAAAAATCCCATTTGTAGTCCATTGCAGTCCCTGCCAGAAACGCCTCATTTGGGCTGCTCTTCTGCTATGGCCCCCCCTCCCCGTGTGCCCACTTTCTTCTGATTGGCCAGCTTTGTAGAGGAGGAGCTGGGCGGGACTCGGCAGAACGCAGTTTTCCGGGTCCGCCTCCCTAGTGTGAAACGTGAGACGCATCTGCGATCTGAGCCAAGGAATTTTGCAATCAAATGCTGTACATGTGAATAGATGTAATGAAATGAACTTGTTCTAATGAAGGCAGCGGTGAAAGTGGAGGACACAGTGCGAAAATCTGGCAGCTCAAGCTCGAATTTGCCATCTACCTACGGATACTATGGTGAGTACACCGGTGTTTCCACTCTATAGCTAGGATTGAGGGAAAGCTAGAATCCACCCCATACAGACACATTTGCAGAACGGGTCGACATACCCAAGTGTAGACCGGAGACAGTAGAAATCCGTGGGTCTGAGTTTAGAGGGAAACATGGACAGTGAGGAGCAGCAAAAAGTGGACCAACAACTTATGGACTGCTTAGGTGCGTATTATAAGGACCTGCTGGTTCGTGGTACATAACTGTGGTGTGTCGTTAGCGTGGAGTAACTTCTGTGGTATATGACGGAGGGGCGAAGCTCCAGGCTAAACGGCCTTTTCGAAATTGTCCGTGGTAATGGTTTACTTATTGCCAATGACCAGCGTTGCTCATGAAAATGGTAGCGTTAAGCCGCTTTCACACAAACGGTTTTTTTCGCTGACTGGAGATTACATTCAAGTCAATGCATTGTCTTTGCATTCACTTTGAATGTGATCTGTTCGCCAAAAATTCGTTTAGCTTCTGATGTAAAAGCGCTTAACGCCCCATAACGCCTGTATTCGCCTTTTGCATCGACTTTGAATGTAATCTGTCGAAAAATTTGTTTAATTCTGTCGAAAAGCGGCTTAACGCCCAAACACGTGTATTCAGCCTCTTTGCATCGACTTTGAATGTAATCTGTCGCGAAAAAATTTGTTTCGCTTCGGGTGAAAGCGGCTTAACGCCCATAACGCATGTATTTGCCTCTCTGCATCGACTTTGAATGTAATCTGTCGGCGCAAAAATTTGTTTCGCTTCGGTGTGAAAGCGGCTTAACGCCCCATAACGCATGTATTATTCTCTCTGCATCGACTTTGAATGTAATCTGTCTCGCGAAAAAAAATTCGTTTGGCGTCCGTGAAAGCGCTTAACGCGCCCATAACGCGTGTATTCACCTCTTTGCATCGACTTTGAATGTAATCTGTCGCGCGAAAAATTTGTTTCGCTTCCGGTGTGAAAGCGGCTTAACGCGCCCATAACGCGTGTATTCGCCTCTTTGCATCGACTTTGAATGTAATCTGTCGCGCGAAAAATTCGTTTTGCTTCCGGTGTGAAAGCGGCTTAACACACCCATAACGCGATTCGCATCTCTGAATTGACTTTGAATGTAATCTGTCACGCGAAAAATTCGTTTCGCTTCCGGTGTGAAAGCGGCTCGTTTCGCTTCCGGTGTGAAAGCGGCTTAACGCACCCATAACGCGTGTATTCGCCTCTTTGCATCAATTTTGAATGTAATCTGTCGCGCGAAAAATTCTTTGAGTGTGAAAGCTTAACGCCCATAACGCATGTATTCGCCTCTCTGCATCGACTTTGAATGTAATCTGTCGCGCAAAAATTTGTTTCGCTTCCGGTGTGAAAGCGGCTTAACGCGCCCATAACACGTGTATTCGCCTCTTTGCATCGACTTTGAATGTAATCTGTCACGCGAAAAATTTGATTCGCTTCCGGTGTGAAAGCGGCTTAACGCGCCCATAACGCATGTATTCGCCTCTTTGCATCGACTTTGAATGTAATCTGTTGCGCGAAAAATTCGTTTCGCCTCCAGTGTGAAGCGGCTTAACGCACCCATAACGCGATTCGCATCTTTGAATTGACTTTGAATGTAATCTGTCACGCGAAAAATTCGTTTCGCGTCCGGTGTGAAAGCAGCTTTATGGACAGTACGCAACAGCTAGAGAGAGCTCTGAAGAGAAAGACCACCCCTCCTGTTATCAGCATTCAGTTCAAAAGCCAGCATCTCTGATGGTATGGGGCTGCATTAGTGCATATGGTATGGGACACTTGCATGTTTTAAAAAGCACCATGAATGCTGAAAGGTATATAAAAGTTTAGAGCAACATAATAACTTTCTCCTCTTTAGCCCGCAGGACACAACGCCCATGATTTCCAACAAGAATGTCAAAGTTGGACTCATCTGACCACAAGACACTTTGTTACAGTTCATTTTAAATGAGCCTTGGCCCACAGAACACGGCGGCGCTTCTGGATCATGCTCAACAATGGCTTCCTTTTTGCATGATAGAGTTTTAGGTGGCATTTGTGGATGGCACGGTGGACTGTGTTTACAGACAGTGGTTTCTTGAAGTATTCCTGGGTCCATTTAGTAATGGGTCATTCCATGTCAAATCAACCAAATTTTAGGAACTTCCCCACCAAAAACAATTAATTTTTATTATATTCCCCACAATGGAAGATTTATATATCTGGTGTGAAATGGTAAAATAATTAAGCTCAATTATTGCCAGTTCCTGAGATTTAACTTCTTTTAGGGAGGGGGGGTCAGTCTTAAGAAAATCGCCATAATTTTGGAGTAAGTTTGAGGGCCTGAGATATGCATTTGCAGAGCAAACAGACCCATAAGTTTCATTTTGTCATCAGAATAGTTGCTGAACTCTTGGCTTAAGCTACTTTTCTTTACTCAGTGAGTTTAGTTTACCTGTACTGTGGCCTGGAAAAAGCAAAAAACACCTATCATACTAATTTGCTCCAAATTTAATGCATTTATTATTCTGTAACTAAGTAACCCTAGAACACTATCGCTGGATGATTTTCACCCGAGCAAACGTGTTTACGTGATTTTCATTATGTTGAGTTTGTCTGAGTGTCATGGGTCCCTGGGTAGCTTCAGCATCGTCTTTGACATCTTTGAAGGCATGGGTGTTCTGTTCACCTCATGGTACTTTTTTCATTTTGTTAGACATGGCACAGTTGAAAATAAAAGAACACTACTCTAATTTGTCATGTATTGTCATATTTTAATATATTTTGATGACAAGTACTTTTTATTGGGTATATTAAATCGGGTAAAAATCACCTGGCGTTAGTGATGGTGTTACTAATTTTAGCGATAGTGTTCTAGGGTTAAGATAGAGCCCTGAGACTTGGTATGTAAACTGTCGGTCAACTTTCTGAAGACCACAAAAAATATCAAAGTCACAATGGTTGTATTAAATGTTTTAATAACCTTGGAAGTTTGCTTCAGAATGAAAAGTGCGTATTTTGGGTCATTATAGTGGGTATATATCTCAGAAGGGACACAAGTGATCAATGTCATATTTTTAGTGCTTGAAGGCATGGGTCTTGGGTCTAACATATTTCAAAAACTGGAGATGTAAAACTCTTCCTTTATACTGTACAGCGTGCCAATCATATTAGGTGATAATCATTGGCTGATGTAGGGTATTGTTGCATTCCACCGCCAGGTGGCAGCAAAACCCAAAAGCACGGCCCATTGGAAAGACTTGAAATCTCTGCCAGCATAGCTGGATTTGAACTTTGGCCTATATCTCAGCTGTACTTTGGCCTAGATATGCCCAAATTTAAGCACTTGTTCCTCTTGTGCTATTCTAACATCCGGCAAAGTCTGGTTAAAATCTATGCGGCCGTTTTTGAGATATCCTGCTAACAGACAGACTGAAAGACAGACAAACAAACAAACCAACCAACTAAAGCCGGCAAAAACATACACCTCCTTGGTGGAGGTGAACAAGTATATGTGTCACATTCATCTTTTCAATTACACCATGGCTAAGGTGCCCCGAAAAGTAAGTTAGACACCTAATATGATTGGCATACTGTACAGTCTAAAGGAAGAGTTTTACATCTCCAGTTTTTTAATATGTTAGACCCAAGACCCATGCCTTCAAGCACTAAAAATATGACATTGATCACTTGAGTCCCTTTTGAGATATATACCCACTATAATGACCCAAAATATGCACTTTTCATTCTGAAGACAACTTCCAAGGTCATTAAAACATTTAATACAACCATCACGACTTTGATATTTTTTGTGGTCTTCAGAGAGTTGACCGACAGTTTGCATACAAAGTCTCAGGGCTCTATCTTTATTAGTTACAGAATAATAAATGCATTAAATTTGGAGAAATTAGTATGATTGGAGTTTTTTGCTTTTTCCAGGCCACAGTACAGTTAACTAAACACACTGAGTAAAGAAAAGTAGCTTAAGCAAAGAGTTCAGCAACTATTCTGATGACAAAATTAAACTTGTGGGTCTGTCAGCTCTGAAAATCCATTTCTGAGGCCCTCAAACTCCCTCCAAAATTAAGGTGATTTTATTAAAATTGACCCCCCTTCTCTAAAATAGGCTAAATTTCAGGAACTAGAAATAATTGAGCTGAAATATTTGACCTCAATACTGCCAATGCATATCTCTTGAAATGTGCAAAGTTTTATCAAAATCTAAATTTTGATGCGGGAGGCTCTGGTTGAGTTGACACCAAATGACCCTAATGTCAATGACAGAATCATGCCGGTGAGTGATGCAGTGGCGCCTGAGGGCCCGAAGATCACGGGCATCCAGTAAAGGTCTTCGGCCTTGTCCCTTACGTACAGAGATTTTTCCACTTTCTCTGAATCTTTTGATGATGTTATGCCAAGCCAATGATGAGACCTTCAAAGCCTTTGCAATTTGACGTTGAGGAACATTGTTTTTGAAGTATTCCTCAATTTTCTTTATGCAAGCCTTCACGGGTTGGAGAGCCTCTGGCCATCTTTACTTCTGAGAGACTCAGCCTCTCTAAGACATCCCTTTTATAGCCAATCATGTTACATACCTGATACCAATTAACTTAATTACTTGCTAAATGTTCTTTCAGCTGATTCTCTTATATATTAATTGCTTTTTCAGCCCTTTTTTGCCTGCATCACAACTTTTTTGAGACCTGTTGCAGCCAGAAAATTTGAAATGAGCTCATTTTGTGGATAAAAATGTAAAATGTCTCAGTTTCAACATGTGAAATGTTATCTATGTTCCATTGAAAATAACATATTGGCTCATGTGATCTGAAAGTCATTGCATATTGATTTTATTCACAATTTACACTTCGTCCCAACTATTTCGGAATTGGGGTTGTAGATTGCATCACATTGGAGCACTGTATCAATTTTTACAGCCGTATAACTTTCAGTTAGTTTTCTGCTTAGTTTGGCGAGAACGGATATGTATTATATGAGGCCCCCACATTTTGACTATCAAAAACATTCAAAAGTAACAGTCTTGCTGCCGGATAGCTCACTCGGTAAAGCACTGCGTTGCAAAGCAGAAGTGACTATCACGTCGCGGGTCCGATCCCCGCTTCGTACCAGCCGGCAGTGGTCGGCAGCTTTTTCACAGTAGCGCACAATTGGCTACTGCGCTACAGGGTTGCAAATTGGGAAGGGACTGCCGGGAAGGGAAAATAATTGTTGCCTTGTTCGTTGCTCAAGCGCCTCCTGTTGGCCAGACGGGCGCTCGTCAGGAAGATCCTAAGCCTGTTCATGTCCGGGTATCCTCCACCCTCGTTCTGAACTTGCGAAGATTCAACCAATGAGTGTATAAGAAGCGGTGGCTGACAGGCGCGTGCTTTGGAGGAGAGCCGCGAACTGTCTACACTCTCCTGAATTGGCAGCAGAGGGTCGCATACGAGCAAGCCTTGTACATAGTTCACCAATTGGGCATTCCAGATTCGTGTGGGATTGGAGATGCCAAATTAAAAAAAAAAAAAAAAAAGTATTCATAATTATGTTCACTTGCATTTGATGCAAAAGTTTGTACCGTGTGTGAGAACAGTTGGTTGCAGGAAAAGATTGCATAATTTATAATTCACACGGAAGGACACAATCTCTCAATCTTTAGCTGTTATGTAGGCTACCACAGCCACCTGTGTTACAGATCAACTGGTTTTCCTGTTAACTGTTTGTAAACGTTGGGGGTTTCTCGTGAAGATGGCAGATGTTCCAACCACGGGGAGGAAGTGTGGCTTCCATAGATAGCTTTGTCTGTATCCAAAGAATGCAGAAAAAAAATATTCTGTTTCTGAGACAGTTCAAAAGTTAAAGGCAAAAACATATAGTCTGTTGTTGTTGTGCAACCTTGCGGTCAATTGATTTAAAATTCCAAAATGGTACAAGGCACTACTCCAGTATGTGGTTGATGCGTTTTATGAAGGAAAAAAAATAAATAAATCAAATGGTTGTCAAGTTATGCTCTGGACAAACACATTTTTTGACAGATGGACAGAGCAATGGCAGTTTCCCCTCCACATTAAATGCCAGGGGGATTAAAAAAAAAACCTAAAAATAAATTGAAATAAAATCTGTTGCAACCTGCACCTCAGTTTATTGGTTTCAGAGTGTTTCTAACTTTTTTTCTGGGTTGGTTTTGGAAATGGATTCTGTAAATTCGTTGACTGTCTCATTACCTCATTATCCCTCTGCGCATTCCACATGCCCTTTCCTGCATCCGTTTCTCATCTCACTCTTATTTACATTCCCCACCTTTTGGAGTTCTTTGTCAGATTGTCTCATTCTTGCCTCCTGCCTGTTCATGTCATCCTGTCTTTTCTTTGTTCTCCTGTGTCCGGATTCCTTGTTCCAGCCTTTAGCCCTCCGAATTCGTGCATGTTTTGCCCCATGTCTTCATTCGCCCCACCTCCCCATTGTCCCTTGTACTCTTTCCATGCATCCCTGCTCCCTCTCGGGCTGACTCCTAGGCTTTGACGCTGGCACGAATCATCGACCTCCATCTGCCTGTTCCCCAGGATCGCGTCTGCCACTGCCCGACACCAGCCTGCCCGCAAAATTTTTTTCTGCACTGGAGTTCCGGACACCGCATTTACTTCACTTACATACAGACAATCAGAGTCAAATTTTGTGTCCGGCCACAAAACATTGGTGGTAGCCATGAACATACCCAAAAACACTGTGGTTAGCTAGGTAGCGCAAACACTTATTAGCCAAAGATACGGTAACGTAATGCATTGCATAATTTGATGGCGATAAGGGAAGGGAATAAACCAAGCTTTGCATCATAGTCAGCTATATAGCAAGCTAACAGTAAAATGGAGCTCGCTGACGTTAGTCAATGTATGTGGCTTCATAGCTAGCAAGCTACCTTGTTTGTTGAATCTCATGCCTAGCTAGCTATATTAGAAAGCTAGCTATATGAAAACTAGACAAACACAATGCAACAATAACCCGCAAGCTAACTAGCTAGGTAGTCTGAAATCCTTTTGTTAGTATAGAACTGTGCCAATGAGCGCCACATTAGCTAGCCAGCTAACGAGCTAGCCAAACATGCCAAGGCATGATAACTGCACAAGACTGCTAGCTGGCTAACTTGGATTCCTAGCTAATAAGCAGAGAAAAAGCTGAGGACAATTCTTGGGGGGTAGACTAGCTAGCTGGCAGACTGGCTAGCGAACTCTCATGTTCAGATTGTTCCAGTAAAAGAAATGCAGGAAGCTAACACTACCCAGCTAGCTAGCTAACAACTTGTTGTAACCAAAGATGGCATCACTCACGACTCAGGGCACGCCCGCCTATAAAATTTTATTCTGATTGGCTGTATGTAAATGAAGTAAATACGGTGTCCGGAACTCCAGTGCAGAAAAAAATTTTGCAGCCTGCCCCAAACCATGCTTTGCCTTGCCTGTATTGCTCCATTTGCCATGCATTGTACCTTGGACTGTCAAGCTGAGGACAATTCTTGGGGGGTAGACTAGCTAGCTGGCAGACTGGCTAGCGAACTCTCATGTTCAGACTGTTCCAGTAAAAGAAATGCAGGAAGCTAACACTACCTAGCTAGCTAGCTAACAACTTGTTGTAACCAAAGATGGTGTCACTCACGACTCAGGGCACGCCCGCCTATAAAATTTTATTCTGATTGGCTGTATGTAAATGAAGTAAATACGGTGTCCGGAACTCCAGTACAGAAAAAAATTTTGCAGCCTGCCCCAAACCATGCTTTGCCTTGCCTGTATTGCTCCATTTGCCATGCATCGTACCTTGAACTGTCAACCTGGAATTAAGATCTGGTTTTTCGTTATCTCCAGGTCCCGATATTGATTCCTTCCACCCAGTCACCCCTAACAAGAAACATCTAGGCTGCCAGGATACACATATACACACAAACATGTACAAACACACACACACACACACACACACACACACACACACACACACACACGTAAATATACCTCAACTATGTCACAAAGGAGAGAGTGCTGAAAGCACGCCAGTTTGACTGCCAGCCAGTGATACAGATATTGAGACTGGATTACTGTGAGCAGAGATTCTTTCAGTCAGAAATTTTACCCACCTCTCAATTTTTCATTAGGCTGTAGTTGGACCGAAAATCCAAAGTCAGACAGCTTTATGTGTCCCTGGTCATCCAAAAGGATGTTTTCTGGTTTCAGGTCGCGGTGGACAATGTTGAGGGAGTGGAGATACTGGACAGCCTCCAGGAGAGCACGCATTATATTCCTGACATAAGGAGAAACAGAGAAGCAGTCATAACACTGCTTAAAGAATTCGGGAGGAAATGAGCAAACTTGTGAAATAAATTTCCTCTGAGGCAGCAACCCTTCACGGGCTAGCAAGCCTATTTGACAGGTGGTCTGCAAATCTACTTCCAACTCATGCCCAGGTGATGTCAGGAATCACACACATTTGAAAAACAGAGCTTACTTCCTTGTCTCTTCTCAATCTCATGAGGGACATTGCAGCTATGACACCCCAGGCCATATTCACAAAATGTCTTCAGGCAGAAATAATGTTGCCAACTTTGTAGAAATTTGAAAGGTTTGAGGTATGCGAGTCCCATAGACCAAATCATTAAAATAGCCGCTGATAATAATCACCAAGTCTGCCTGATAATTGGGTCAATATTTTAGAACAATTTGATACCAATGAGCTTTGTAAAAATGGACTACCTCAATCGTGAGGATACTGATATTATGGAAGAGAAGGATCTATGGGAAAGCTGCATTTAAATAAATACACAAACATTATGTCTCCATGCTCCTTTCTTGGCTTATGAAGTAATCTTGACTTCCAATTTCTTCTTTCCTTTCATTAACGCCTAAAATTCTCACATCCAGTGATATCTCTGTTAGCCAGACAATGTAGTATCACACTTAATGCTGTAAGAGAGGGTTATTCAACAAGAATAATTAAAAGAATGTTCAAACTGATTTACCCTAAATATTGAACAGGCTGCCTGACATGCAAAATGCTAACGGTAGTATCTCACTGGGCTGCGACAGCTCGCGACTAGTCGGAGACACAAAATTGCAAGAAAATACATGAATCAGCTACAATTTTCACATGGAATCACACGGAATTGGTACTTAAGACATGCGGTGTCATCCAGTTATGTTTTCCAATCGGACAGCTGTCTATTTTTTTTACTGCAAGTTGCGCTGACCGTGCTGCAAAAACAGGAGTACGTACTTGTCACAGAAATTACCTTCATTCGCTGAAGAGTTCTGAAATGCCGCTCTCGCTAGAAAAAGATTACCGTCGCTGAGTGCCGGTGCACAGACCTAATAATAATTAAATTATTTTTCTGTACTGAATGCAGCCCATTATTTTGTCGCCGTTAGATCGCATGGGGGAGAGAAGCCGTGTCTTCAATTGTCACTTGATTATTACTATAATTGGAAAACGTGTTAATAAAGAAAAACGATTGAGATCTAGCTAGGACTAATTGTTGTCATAATGCATCTTTGACCCTGAATTTTCAGTTCTGGCGCCGGCCCTGGTCCCAGGGCAGTTCGCACCAGTCTCAGCCCCGGAATGTTAGATTCTCATTTTTATCTCCAATCAGTCACAATTTAGTTTCATAGGTTGCCAATCCGTCACAAAGTTGTCTCACATTTCCCGCACTTTCTGACTAACGGAAATTAAATCGAGCGAGATTTGAGATGGGTTCGAGACGGGTTCGAGACACCCGCTACGACTCTGACTATTTTGAGATACTTCGTCGCGCAAATTTTTTGAACATGTTTAAAATTCCAGCGACACAAGAGCGAGGCCCTGCGACTTATGCGAGGACATTGAGAACCCCCGCGAACGTTAAGAGACATTTTGGAAACTCCCTCACGAATGCCGTTAGCAATTTGTCGCCAACAGTCGCAGTCCAGTGAGATACAGGCTTAACATTTACCACAACACAGCAAGTTCCATTATGCACAGGATAAATACATTTCCATTATCTCCTACACCGAGGAGGTCATGTTTTTGCCCGTGGTTGTTACTACTGAAAACTGTGCAAAATTCCATCCATACCTTTGTTACAAACACTCTGTTTTCTCAGTTTGAATCAGGTTGGAATACAATGAGTGCTCTCAAAAATATGATTTTTTTGTTGTTAGTGACACAGATGACTAGTGCAAAGACATATCAACGCGCACACGCATGGCATTTCAGAGGGCAAATTACACATGACTGATACAGGTCACTTTGTAATTATAGATGTGACCCGTCAAGATGGGCAAATATCAGAGTAGAGCTATAAGGCTTGTAATGTGAGTGTAGAGAATGATCCAAAGCACAAAAGCAAATCTGTCACTGAATGGCAAAAAAGAAACAAAATGGAGGTTCTGGAGTTGCCTAGTCCTGACTTGAATCTGATTGAGATACAGTGACATGACCTTAAACAGGCAGTTCATGCTCAAGCTTCCTCAAATGTAGCAGAATTAAAACAATTCCGCAAAGAAGAGTGGGCCAAAATTCCTCTGCAGCCATGAAAATGACTCATTGCAAATTATCACAAACATATGATTGCAGTTCTTGCAAGGGCAGTGCAACCAATTATTAGGGTTAGGGGGAAATTATTTTTTCACGAGAGAAACAGGTTTTGAGTAACTCTTACCCTTCAATAAGTGAAATGATAATTCCAAAACAGCATTTTGTATTTGCTCATGCTGTTTATATCTTATATTAAAAATAACTGAATGATCTGGAACATGTGCATAAGAAAAACAAGCAAAGAAAAATTAGGAAAAGTGCCGATACTTTTTCCTTGCACTGTAATAATGTTTTAATCAATAAAGCATAAATTATTTTCATGAGCCAAATTGTTTCATCCATTTTAGAAGTTGAAAATAAATAGCAGGGCGCCCCGGTGGCTCATCAGTCTAAATGCGCGCACCATAAAGGCTTTGTCCTTCCCGCAGCGACCTGGGTTCGAATCCGGTTCGGGTCATTTGCTGCATGTCATCCCCCATTCTTCTCCCCAACTTTCCTGTCTCTCTACACTGTATAACTATCAAATAAAGGAAAAATTCCCAAAAAAATAATCTTTAAAAAAAAATAATAAAATAAATAGCAGAGAGTGGAGAGGTGGCTGGAAAAGAAATATGGAGTAAACACAGACCTGGCTTCCTTTTCACTCAGAGTGACCTTTTCTGTTAAGTAGTCAAATAGTTCTCCTCTTCTCATGCTGAAAAGGTAGACAGAGTTAGGGAACAACATAATCACATCACATTATTGAATAATCGAAGTTAAGGAACATATTCTACAAACAATCCAAAATATATGAAGGAACAAAGGCATGGCCATGCAGTTGAATGCATCCCACATCAATTTACATTTGGAACAAGGTTTTATCCAAAACGACATAGAACAAGTGCAGACAAGAAGTTATTTAAATTGCTCCACAACATAAATCAGATAAGGCATCATTCATGTAATGCCTCAGTCAACACTGTTATAAAAAGCAAGATGAAGGCTGGAGGGTATTATTGTACTTACAGATCGAACACCAGAAATATGAATGTTGCAGATTCATAGGAATCAATGAGGGTTACTTGAAAAAAAGCAAAAAGAGATATGAATGCAGCTGACAGCAACACACTTTGAACAACAGTATTAATGGAATAGAAAAATGATCAATGTTCAATATTGTTCTTTAGTTGCAAATGAAACAGATTGTTCTTGCCCATTCTTAAAATATCAGCATCACATGCAGCTTTGCAAATCAACAAAAAAGGGGGAAAACGATATTTTCAATACTATGCCATGGCTTTTAGTACCTGTGAACTGAGCAAGCAGTGTTCCATTAAATTGGATAACAAAGCACAAAATCTACTGGCTTCATCTTATGAAGTGCTGTGAAAAAGTGTTTTTTAAAATATTCAACACAGACAAATATTCAACAAAGACATGTAATAAGTGTCTTTAATGCCTACATAACCAAACATTAGGCCTGCTTTGCTCTAATAAACTAATCCATTAATTTACGTTTGCACACCAGAAAATGGGGTCCACTCACACAACTCAGGCTCAATGCGAAAAAGCCTTGAAAACATAAATTCAAAGAAGGAACACTTTGGTTTCCATTGATGATTTAATGTCTATTCATCTATAGCCCTCAAATTTAAATGCCTAAATAAAATAATTCACTTCACTCTACCTTCCTCACTGTTTCCAACTTTGTCATTGATTGCATGGAAATTATATATTTTTTCCACTTTGCTTTGACTGTGGAGGCCAATATTTGCAACGAAAAGCCAATCCAAATTCTGCAAGATCAAGCTCTATTGAGAAAAAAAAAGCATGTATGAAGAAGTAAATTCTTTACCCAGCAAGTATAAAAAAATGCGCAAGAAAATTAAGTTTGACTTACTGATGGAGGGGTGGTCACTCACAACTTTCAGGATATGGATCTCCTTCAGTGTGGAGCTCTTCACTTCCTCCAACTGTTGAGCAGTCATCTTCTCTGCAGTGATTTCAATTATCTTCACTGCTAATTCCTGCCCCGTCTGCTTGTGTATACACCTGCGTACCACACTGCTCACACCTCTATTAAGGGAAATAAATTACCAAAATCAACATTTAACTAGCACTCAAGTAATTCATATGAATAAACAGGCAGGATGAGGGAGGACACCATCACTGTTATATTCAAAGGCTCAGATTTGCTCATCTGCAATTTTTTTTCTTCAAGAGAGGGTAGAATTAGAAAATAACTTTAAATTTGAATTTGATGATGTCTAAATCACAGAGATGATTTACACTCCACGAACTCCAATGTGAGTTGCTGAATGAAGCCAATTTATGGAGGCTTCCATGTCTCACAATCTGTCCTTTCTGGGCAGCGAATCATGCAGCTCAGAGAAAAATACTATAAATTCTAAAGGCAATGAAGAGAGGTTAGTATTGAAAGACAGTATTCAGACAGTAAAGCCATTGCAATGTGCTGCCTTTTTAACAATAGTGATGCAGAATAGTCCACATTTTTGCAGAATGACATGATGCCAAATGCCTTACCTGCCAATAACGTCTTTTGGATCATATTTCTGGTAGAACTCCTTTGCTCCCACCCAATCAGGAAGCTCATCTCCGAGAACTATGTCTCGGGTCATGGTGGAGGTCCTGGCAGATAAGAGGAACCCAAACACTAAACAACTGAACAATTCCATAAAAGAAAAACCTAATAGAAATCAATACAATGAAAGTTAAATTGCTCAACTACTAGCACTTTGTTTCACACCCACCAAAAATATCTCCTAGTTTTACAGTACATGTAAAACTCGCCAAACATGGTACTACTGTGTGGAGCTCATTCTGAACTGCAAAGAGGTCCTCCACCACCTCTCCACTTTTTGAAATTCCTAATCATGGGCTGGCTGAAAATGTGTATCTCTACGTCCATTAGGGATTTTCATATCCCAAGCATTGTAACTGCCCTATGTCCCCTACATCATTATCACCTTTAAGAGTGCCTTTTTCTAAGATCATCCAGTTGGGTGACCACGCCCATCTACCCCACTTTTGGTCCGTTATTCTCCCTCCTGCACAAAGGTCCCAAAACTTTTATTACTGATTATTTATGTTTGACATACAAAGATTGGAAAACAGTTGCAATTTGTTTGAGACCTTTCAGTAGGTTGGAACTAGGATCCAATTTCCATGTGTCGGAAATGGCACAGCTTATGACTTCAGGTGGCACTAGCATCAACCTACATGGAGGTCCCAGGATTTTTTTTCTTCAAGTTGCAGTCCACCAACTCTAGTTTCAAGAATAATTGATAAAAACTTGGGACCTCCTCCATGTAAGTTGAAATTTGGAGCAGTCAAATTTGTTACCGCTCAATATTGCACGGAAAAGTAGGCGTGGCCTGCTCAGCAGGGGAGGAGTTGATTACCAAGGTAATGACTGATTTCCCTGTTCCCAGCCCCACACTCAATAATTATGAAGTATGAAGAGATTTGGAAATGGTGAGTTGGCCACTTTTGCCAGTATTGTGCTGATCTTAGAAAAAGGCACTCTTAACAACCCTAGCATCAGTGCTTCTCAAACCTCTCCTGCACTACCACTAGTCCTGCATGTTTTATATCTCTCCCAGCTCCATCACAAGTGATTCAAATGATCAGCTCACTATCAAACAGCTTTTGGTGCCTGCTAATGACATGATCATTCGAATCACCCGTGTTGGAGCAGGGAGAGATCTAAAGCATGCAGTACTAGTCACTGCAGGAAAGGTTTGAGAAGCACTGCCTTCACTATCACCATTTACATCCCTAGCATTGTTACTGCCCTACATCACCATCACCATTAACATCCCCAGCAGTGTTACTGCCCTACATCCCTTACATCATTATCACATTAACATCCCCAACATTGTTACTGCTCTACATCCCTTACATCATTATAACCATTAACATCCTTATCACTGTTACTGCCCTGCATCCCTTACATCATTATCATCAACATCCCTAGCTTCATTACTGCTCTACATCCCTTACCTCATTATCACCTTTAACATCCCTAACATTTTTACTGCCCTACATCCCTTACATCATTATCATCAACATCCCTAGCTTCATTACTGCTCTACATCCCTTACCTCATTATCACCTTTAACATCCCTAACATTTTTACTGCCCTACATCCCTTATATCACTATCACTATTTGCCTCCCTAGCATCATTACTGCCCAACATCCCTTACCTCATTATCACCATTAACATTGTTACTGCCCTACATCATTATCACCATTAACATCCCTAACATAGTTACTGCCCAACATGCCTTAACATCATAATCACCCTTAACATCCCTAATATTGTTACTGCCCTGCATCATTTTCACCATTAAAGGTGTTCTATGCAAGTTTGTTGACATCACTTCTGTTGACATTCGAATTAAAACAAAACAGAGGTAGCCCGCCCCTCCCTCCCATAGTTCCCTCCTTTCCATGCTTCCATAACTGTCAACTCTTGTTGGTGATTGGCCGGGACGGTTTGTTATGTTATGAGGCACAGCCTGTGCCCCTTGTGTTTATTTGCAGTTTGTGACGCCTGTACAGTCCCCGGATTTTTTTTTACAGTGAATTTAGGGGCAGGCAGCTAGCGGATCATGGAGAGATGTCAGCGAATTGAGACAAAAATATAATCACGCAGAAAGTAAACAAACTTGCATAGTGCACCTTTAACATCCCTAGCATTGTTACTGCCCCTACATCCCTTACATCATTATCACCATTAACATCCTTATCATTGTTACTGCCCTGCATCATCATCACCATTAACATCTCCAACATTGTTACTGCCCAACATCCCTTACGCAAGGGGGTCATAAATGGTGATCCCAGAAGAACTTTTGTGTAGATTGCAAATTTCCCATCAGATTTGAGTCGCCCAACGAATATTATCGGAGGCCAATTTCAGATGGGAAATCAGCAATGACCTCATCCCCACCACAGTTGGCCCTTTTCCCCTGCAGCATAATCATAATTTCCCTGCATCATGATCATAATTGACCCAGAATGCTCAGACTTAGATGCCAAGCAGCAGCACTGATCTCTCTCCCCCCCATTTCAGCTGTCCTTCTACCCTGCTTCATTATAATCATCATTTCCCCTGCATTCCATTGGCCCTCAGCCTCTGCACCATCAGAGGCCCTGCCCCCTCACCCTGGTCATTGTTGGCCCTGAGTCTCCTGCACCTGTGCCATTAACTTTCTCCACACAGTTGCTAGCCTCATATTTTCTTGTTCCTTAATTCCGTTGGTGTCTTCTCCTCCAATATTGGTTCAAATATAATGTGATTTTCTGTCCATTTCCTGTTTATCTGCTTCAACTCTATCACTTTTCTTAAATTTTTTAGTCATTTCACATTTCCCTTTAGTCTTCAGGTGTGATATATAGAACACAAGATGGTATAAAAACAAGTCTCTATTTTTTATAATTGCGGACTGTTATTTTTATGCCCACTCTGCTCTGAGCATTCTGAATTTAAAAAAAAAAAAAAAAACATATGCCAGGGTCTAAAGGAGAGAATAGACCATATTCTTTGTTTATACACCAACATCAAATCTTAACTAGCAAATCTCTTTATGTTTTTTTTTCCCCACAGAAGGGAAGAACAGGGAAAATTCAATCAGTGACTGTCTCCTCATTCTAAACATTATTTTAGTGTTGCCCTTTTGAATGTCCAAACCCTGTCCACAAACAATCATTTTCAATATGAAACAAAACATTAAACAGACAATCATCTGCTTGCATATTTGTGCAGTTTCATAAGCACTTGAAGGTCAGAGAGCAACAATAATGCCGCTAAATATTAGTTGGCTAGCCAACCACTTTGCATTTGTGACTAAGCACATCACTACTACTATTTGAGTGATGTGCTGTGTCTGTCTCCATCTGTCAGCAGTGCGTAGCGCAACGTACGTCACTCATCGTACGTCATTACGTTACTGTGAGGTGAACGCTGGCCTTATCATTTCTCTTCGCTTCACACATGCTCGATTCAGCCTCGCTTCGTTTCAAACAGCCGGACCCCAAGTTTGCAGTGCTGGCTTCAGTCAGTCTGAAGCGAACTCAAAAGCCAAGGTGATCTTTCGCTACAAATCCGAGCACATTATGACATTAACTGTGATGCTAGCGAAATGCTTGCATCGGCTACACTCACATTATCTAACGCCACCGTTCATCTGTAACAATACGAATAAGTGCACATGCCCAAGTGTCATACAAGTAAAGCCAAGGTCATCTTTCACTACAAATCCAAGCATGCATTCACTAGTCAATTATACTTCAGTTAGACTTAGAATCCTCAGCTTTACAGCAACAAAATTCACTCTCTTACCTCTCCCCATTTACTGGCTTGATTTGCAATTTAACAATTGATTCTTAGAATCTCAAATCATAGCCTAATTATGCCTTCCATACACTAGTGGACTTTGAAAAGATATTTCCAAGACTAATGTCTGGCACCCTCTGACATCTTTAGACAAAATTATGTTGATTGTTCGATTTAATTGAAACATTAAGAGAGAGAAAGCCTGCCAGTCTGTGCTTGAGGACCACCTTACATCAAGGCCAGTGACGCTGCTTGGAATCTAAACCTAGAATTCTCAGTAATGTTGAATGCTTATCAACCGCTCCACGTGCACAGTCACGTTGTTTGTGGGCACGATCAGGATATTCTCGACCAAAGGGCCTCGTTTCCCAAAAGCATCTTAAGGCAACGATGATCTTAAAATCCCTCTGACCACGCATTTTACGTGTCGCAGAGAAGTGCCATGGAGATACTGGGATTTCGATATCACGTTATTACTTCATCTGATTCTCCAGCCCAGATTCAGGTCATTATCACAATTACATACCATATCGTCTTCAAATACTCCTAGCCCAAAAACCGCTGGCGCACATGCCACTCCCTTCCAACTTCTTTGATTCAGCCTCGCCGGTGAGCCGTGCGGTGGTGCCCTCAGTCAGGCTTAACCGCAAGTCATCTTAATTTTGGGTGGGATTTATTACTTAGTTATACATTGCGGTCTCCGCTCGTTGGGCACAAAGAACAAGGTTGAAGGGCAAGATTCGGCGACATATTTTGTCAATGTGATGTCCGGAAACAACATGTACCAGTAGTGTAGATATTTACTCCCGCCAGCGAATAAAACGATACTTTGATATGCCTATTGCGTCTGTATTTTGGGGTTTGTTTGGGCCGCTAATTTGGGGGTTTTCTCAGAGCTTCCCATTTGAGGGCCGTTTAACGGTCTCTAAAAAGGGCTGTATATGGCCCTGTTTTGGAATGTAAAATTTTATTAATTTTGCAACCTTTTTTATGGTTAACTGTTAACTTTTCGTGTTAACACAGATTTCGTGCTCATGGAAATACCCAGCTAACACACGACGAACTGGCGACGTAACTATTCCTGCTCTTTTTAGTGACCGACCATGTGGCGACGTTGTGACAACGTTGTCCATTGGTAATTCAGGTACGTTACTTGACGACCTTTCCAATACATCGTGGACACGTCTCTTGTTGGTCATTTGGTCAAGTCACCTGTTGTTAATTAAGTTACGAATACTGGCAAGTTGAGGTTTATTCGTTTATCAATCGTGGAGCAGCAGCTGCGCGAAGTTCACTTTCAAGGACAGTGATTCCATAACGTATATTTTTCTCAACCGTTAAGGACCTTCAACATTTCAGTCAGCTAAAGGTAAGTTTCCTTCATCATTATATTCACCGATATTAACCATTTCATTGGATATAAATAGTACAGCAGCTAAAATAACTAACAATTTAGGAATCTTTGATTTTTTTGATTCATTACCTGCTGTAAATAATTCATTATTATTTGATTCATTACCTGTAAATATAAGGTGAATTGGGTGGGGGTGGGGGAGACTTGGCTAGCTAATGTTAGCTTTTAGCAAACATAGGCAAACGACTGAAACTTCCATAAGTTGTTGCCCAGGTGAAACGTGGTTAATTAATATTATTCTAACCAGCGATCGTTTTCGGAAAATTAAGTTTTACGACACTATCACTTCAAATTAAATAAGAAAGCTAACGTTAGCTATACTCACTTAACTGTAAGACAAATTTAAATCGCGCAACTCTGTTGTAGAAACAACACTGAGCTGTCATTTCAGTTATAAACAAATGTAGCTAACATAGGAGTGTAGTCCTTATGGGGGTTATAGTTTGCTGTGCCTCTTATATTTAGAAATTTATGGTAAACAATGTGAATTAGGCACTATACAGGCTACATCATCTGTGAAAACCAGTATAATTAACCAACTGAAATGAAGATGAGTCTCTAATCTTATTGAAATTCATTGACATAGAGGACACAAGGGGCCTGACTCATTAAGACCTTTTGGATAGAATTTACCTTGCAAAACCAGTAACATTAGCTAGTTAAATGCATACGTTAATTTGTTTCACTTCTAGTACATGGCTTTGTTGCATAGTTTCATACTTATTTAAATTAAATAAAACTCTTGTTGAGATATCTGTCCTATGCATTGCACAGACTATCTTGAGATGCAAGCAAGGGCTGACAGAGAAAGATGTGCAGAGCCTGATCACTGAAACGCTCCACAGCCATGTTAAGAAAGGAGGCGACTGAAAACCTGGTACAGTATTGACATACTTTTCCCACAAGACTTATGGTGCTGTGATGATTATTTACACAGAAGTCCTTAATTTTATATGACAAAAGTTACACAAATTTTTCTTGGGCCTAATAATTAATTGAATCGAGTGTGCAAGAGTTGACCTGAAACAGAACTAACAGGGCAGGGGCTTTGAGATCAGGGTTGAATCATTGTTTTAACTGGTAAAATGGGAGTATTTAATGGGAGTGTGTAATTGCATACAGGCAGATGAAGCACTATATCCAGGGTCCTAATTGGTAGAATAATTGTACACCTTTCTCAGGGATAAATGTTTTGAAATTTGTGTCACAAGGTCACCGGAGGGGGCTTTGAAGTAGCCTGAAGCTGCACCCCAAACTGCAGTCTAAGACTTTACTGCTTAAAAATATTGAGGAAAAAGTAAAATAATTTCATGCTCTCACCTCTTGTGCTGTGTTTGTGTTGTCCCTTGCTGAAGATGCAATGCACAGAGCACTCGGTGAAAGAAGAGGACGATGTGTATATGTGTAAAAAACTAAACTGACTGATGAAAGAGTGATTTTAGACTTTTTATAGGGATGCTCAAGCACCCCTAAATTTCTTCTGAGCACCCCAGAAGGAGAATATTAATAATCATAATGAACTGTTATTATTTTCTGAACTCATTTTTAAGCCCTCTATCATTTCATTTTGAAAACTTGTGAGAGATGACAATTACAGGTTCAAAGTGATTTATTTGAATAATTTTTAAAAACAGCAATATGAAGCCCATTTTGAAGTTCAGTTGGTTTGTGCAACGCCCTGGCAAAAAATATGGAATCACCTCACAGGTGTGCATTTGGCTGTTTTACTCCATAGCAAATAAACAAATCACAGATGTGACACAAAACTATTTTTGTTCATTAGCTTAACATTCAGGTTTCATGAAACAAACCTCAAACAAATTAAATTACACTGCTCAAAAAATTAAGGGAACATTTAATCATTGTATAACACCAAGTCAGTTAAACTTCTGGGATATCAATCTATATATCTAAGATTCACAAGTGATTGTGAATCAATTTCACCTGTTTTGGTGCAAATGAAATTGACATCAGATGCAATGGGGAGGCTAAAGGAAGGCAATCTCCAAATATGTAATGGTTGTGCATGTGGTGACCACAGACAATTGCTCTCTCCTTATCCTTCCTGACAGAATATTCTCTATTTTTATGTTCGGCTAGTGTCCTTGTCACAGCTGGTAACATAAGGCGGTACCTGCGGCCCAGCTAGGTTGGACAGGTAGTCCAGCTTTTCCAGGACAGCACTTCCATACGCGCATTTGCAAGAAGGTTTGCTGTGTCTCCCAGCACAGTCTCAAGAGCATGGAGGAGATACCAGGAGACCGGCCGTTTCACGAGGAGAGCTGGACAGGGCCGTAGAAGGGCCTCAACCCAGCAGCAGGACTGTATCTACTCCTTTGTGTGAGAAGGAATAGGAGGGGCGCTGCCAGAACCCAACAAAATGACCTCAAGCAGGCTACTGGTGCACATGTTTCTGACCAAACTGTCAGAAATCGGCTCCATGAGGGCAGCATGAAGGCCCAACGTCCTCTAGTGGGCCCTGTGCCAACAGCCCAGCTCCATGCAGCTTGATTGGCATTTGCCGGAGAACACCAGAATTGGCAGGTCCGCCATTAGTGCCCCGTTCTCTTCACAGATGAGAGCAGGTTCACACTGAGCACGTGTGACAGGCGTGAAACAGTCTGGAGATGCCATGGTAAATGTTATGCTGCCTATAACATCATCCAGCATGACTGATTTGGCAGTGGATCAGTGATGGTCTGGGGAGGCATATGATTAGGGGGTTGCACAGCCCTTCATGTCATTGCCAACGGTACCCTGACTGCTGTTGGGTACTGGGATGGTCCTTGTGCATGGAGGAGTTGGAAGCAATGGAATTGCATAAAGACGTTTTAAATAATATTATTTCATTTAAGCGATCATGGAACACATGCATTGCTCCCAACCCCTGAGTAAAGAAACGCGTGAAAAGACCGGAGTCGTAAATGGTATGCGTTGTAAATGAAAACTGGCCACATCTGATAATGTTGAGAGTTGTCGGAGTTTCCGTAATGTTCGTTTAAATGAATGATTGAAAACAGGTCGTGACCAAACATTAATTTTAAGGGATTGTTTGAGCTTCCCCTATTGCCAGTTCACGAGCTGCCACTGATTATGTATATATATGTGGAATTGTAGGGCTACTGTTTACTAGCCGCAGCATTAAGGTGGCAGCTGTGAATTTAACTGCCGATGGATTATATTACTGGGACAACTTGATCAAGGAGAATGACAGGAAACAAGTCAAGACAATGAGTTACTTACAAGGATTTTTTCTTTAGCTCTTTAATTTCAGCCGAGCAGCAGTCACAGACGCATCACCTTCACTTTGCGTATTATACGTTCCATTTATTCTTACTACTTGTTATATATTTTGTTTTGACTGCATGACATAGCTAACACAGGCCTACACTTAAGTCGGTGACTGTGGCCTAAAATCAAGTAATCAAACATCTGAACACCATTAAAGAGGACAGCAGTGCAAAGCGAAGTTACAAAGTACTTAACTTCCGTGCGCGCGCTCCCGTGTAAGAGCTGCTTGGGGAAACGCACGTTAATTTTCGCGAGATCGCTCGTAGCAAACCCTCATAAAGCTCTACGATCAATCGTTATTTGGAAACGAGGCCCAGGACTAGTGATGGCTGTATGAAACTGAAGCGTCCATACGTGCTTCAAACCCGTAGCATAGAACCACTGTTTCAAAGCTTGCTTCGGAGCGGGGAAAAAATCACGTGACATATGACGTCCGAAGCAGTAACTGCTTCGCTCCCTGAATGAATCACCTGACTGGTTCGAGTGCGCCTATCAGCTGATTCACTGACTGACAGGTGACAGGATGAGACAGTTTTGAATTTGAGCGCCATAAAGGCTTTATAACAGCCGTAAAGAATGCAGAATTTGTGGGTTTTAGTGGGAGGTGTGTTTTTGCTGTTGAGTTGTTGTTTGTATTGCGTTGTTGTGGTGAATCAGTATGGAGCCAGCCAGGAAGATAGGTCGTTCTGATATGTGGAAACACTTCAATCTGATCGCTCCTGATAAGGTAGGTGTGCTGGCTGTACGTAAGAAAAGTAAAGTTACATATACAACAGTAAATATCAGTACAGTACTAGCCTATAGTAGGGTCTATCTCAAGTCTATTTTAAGTAGCATTACAGTAAATGTATGTATGATTAGTGTTGCCATAAGGCTGTAGCAACCTATTCCATATTTCCCCAGCACTCTCCTCAATAACACAAAATCAATCTTTATTTGTAAATACAACATACTATACTGTGTGTGTGTGTGTGTGAGTGCGTGTGTGCAATTAACCCTCCTGTCCACTGACCAGCCAGCCTAATTTTGACTGCAGCCTCATACTTGGCCAGGAGAGGTCACCCTTACTAAAGCTTCGAATACTGAACCAATTTTCGAAGCAATTGGCTCAAGTGGTTCAATGCTTCACAAAAGCTTCATTTGCCCATCACTACCCAGGATATGACCGGAGATTTCTCTTTGCAAACAGGAGTGCTGCAACGTTAGAGTCAGGGGCTCAAGACAGCGCCATTCAAGATCTGAGTCAGTGTCAACAGAGAGCAGAACCACGCATTCACAGCAGATTGCACCGGCGTTGCTGAGTAAATAGTGTAACTTTGCACATATAGTTGCTTCTCATTAAAAGTGGTCAAGGCTTGTGCGACGACTACCCGAAGTGCATTCGAGTCGGCTAGTTTGCAGTAAGCAGTGGCTATGACTGAGATGAATGCACTTTCAAGGAAGGTTCAGTAAATAGTTGTTACCTATATTTCCTCGATTCATGCTGCAGTTATGAAGCCACATCGATGTTTAAAGTTAAACTACAGCAAGCTAGGAGAGACTGAGAAAGCTTCTAAGTGACTTTGATTATGATTTTCATTGTATGGTATTCAATTCAGTTAAAAAAAAACCCGAGTTTTAGGGTCCTGCCAATGCGATTCTGACATCCGACTGCACAGCAGACCGGTTTATCTTCGGAATGCCTTGGATAGCCTATGTTTACTTTCCCTTACACTCGTCTTTCCTACTCGCGCTACTCTTCACTTCCGCGCGTGACGCCTTCCGTGACGCGAACAAAATATTGGTCTATCAAATAATCCATCTCAACATTCGTTTGGGTTTCACGACTGACTATACCATTTCTAATTTCGACGGGCGTAATCTACCCAGGTCGAGGGTGCTTATTGTCCATGCATAAGCAGTCACAGGTTTTTGTTTCTGGACATGATTATTCCAGTAAATAGACTGACCTTTTGAGACAATGGTACGAAACCCCATTCAACCTGCCTGGTAGCTCAGAATGTAAGTGAAGTCACAAACCTGCCCCTCGCCCTCCGCGATGTCCTTCCAATAGCGGCTACCTCGATTGATGGCAGGTCCTTGAAGCTGGTGAGGAAGCTCTCAGGACGACGCTTCTTCTTCTTCAGAACATGGTAGTTCGTTGAACGCAAGTGTATTACCGCCGCCTAGTGGACTGGAGTTCGTGTAGATATTCAGGAAACTAATCCTTCAGAGGACACTGACATGGTCAAGCATGCGTAGTAAACCTGAAAAATAGTGGCAAAGCCACTGCGCCCGCTTGGCCAAACGTGGCCAAAATGGAACGCCCCCTATTGGCCAAAGTATCGGTCCGACTGGGCTCAAAATTGAACTTGGTCTAGACCTTATGACCCTATATACACATATGAAATATGAAAAGGATCAGTGAAAAACTGAAGACGCTAGAGCACAGACAAGCCAAAAGTTTACACACGCACGCACGGACACACAACAGACCACAGATTTTATGACTTTTGACCTACATAACCTTTAAATTTAGGTCAAATCAAAAACCCATTACATATATGATGAACCGTTGGCAGAACAACCTACATTAAAAATTTGAGCATCTTAGCGCGTAGAATAAGGGAGCTAGAGCTGTTTGAAGTTTTGCAGAAAAAGCCGCCTGGTGGCCAAACTGAGAATCGCAGCACGCCCAAAATCGAGCTCGGGCTAGATCTTGGGCCCCATTTACATGCATATAAAATATGACAAGGATCTGTGGAAAACTGAAAGCTGTATCGCGCTGAAACGACAATTGTGGACGCACGCACGACCCTAAGCACAGCATAAGCCCGATTGGGCCTGTCGGTCAAGCCGGCTAAAAAATTGGCCAATTTTCCCAAGATGCTCAGTGGTGGAAATTGCTAGATTAACGTTTAATTGCGGTTAATTATAGCTGTTCTTTCCAAATTCAAATTATTTACTTTCGGGCAGGACTCATGCTATCTCGGGGAACCTCTAAGGACTTCACTGTCCATAATATTGGATGACACAGCGTTAGAAAATAGTTAGAAAATAAATAAAAGGGAAGCCAAAACGTAAAAAATCATGTGGATTCCCAGGCATTATATTCTCACTTAAATTGCGAAATCAAAGTCATGCTCTAAAATCTAGATTACGGACAGTGGAACATCTGATGACTGATGAGCGTCCACTGCGGATCCTCGGCAGTAGCAGTGTCCCTTTACCCCTATGTCCTGTAAAAAAAATAATAACAATAAATCTGAATCCACAAACAAAAGATTATTTCAAGTCTTTTGATTCGTCCTTGTCTTGTCTAGTCTAGAGAAAGATCGTCCTATCTCTGTTCCATCATGATATTGGTTGCAAGGTCTCAATACCCTCGAGTCTCAATAATACCCCCCCAGCAACCAGTGTGTCTTTTAGGTATTGGCTCCTTAATTGGTATGGTGTCGTGCATGCCTCCCCTTTCTAGGTGTAATTCATTTGTATGCCCCGTACCCTCGTGTTCCTGTGATGTATGTACCCTTTGCCTCTGTGTTGCAGAGTACGTGGATTGTCATGCTTAAAGGGGTTGAGCGAAGTAAGCAGACATATCGTTTTCATTCAGTTTTTTTCTGTTTGTTTGTGACGGAAACTCATTTCAAAACATTCTGCATTGGAATTTTTCCAAAACTCCCTCCAGTTTATGAGTAATGGTCCTAGCAACGGCCTCAGTAACGCAGACAAAATTCTTTGGCGATCTTCGGTAATCTCCGGTAGTGACGTCAATTCCAGAACAGCCATTGTTATGATTCTGTGCACGCCATTGAAATTCCTGTTCATTCTTCGCTGTTTTCGTGGCTTTGTGTCGAAATTCCTAGGATCCCTCGGCGGTGTGTCGCGATGTACTGTTCTCATTCAGCCCAACAATTGTTTGAGTGGCCGAACATTATCAGGTGTGGCCAGTTTTCATTAATAACGCATACCTGTCAACTCTCACGCACTCAGTGAGTTTAAGTGGCATATTTACACTCCTCTGCTGTAGTCAGCAATTATTCAATCGACGCAGATATGTAAGAGATTCTTGCGCTGAAGTCCTTGTGCATGGAGGGGTTGGAAGCAATGGAATTGCATAAAGTTTTAAATGATATTATTTAATTAAATCGATCATGAAACACATGCATTCCTTCCAACCCCTGAGTAAAGAAAAGCGTGAGCAATCCGAAGTCGTAATCGGTATGCCTTGTAAATGAAAACTGGCCACATCTGACAATGTTGAGAGTTTTCGGAGCTTCTGTAATTGTCATTTAAATGAATGATTGAAAACAGGCCATGACCAATCATGAATTTTAAGGGACTGTTTGAGCTTCCCCTATTGCCAGTTCACGAGCCGCCACTGACGCGATACATACATGTACATGAATACGCATGCATTAGGCCCACCGCCAAATGACTGTAGATACAGGGTATTTATTTACGATAAATATGACTTTATAAATGAACATTAATAAATTTGTTGTCAATCTCGCATTTGTATGTATGTTCATCAACGACAGACAAAGTCATACGATGAAACCAGTGGCGGACCGCCGGCAGAAACACAGGGCCAGCAATAACCTCACCTTTCACTGCTTAATGACCTACACCTCTCGCAGTTTACCTCTCCCGATTAGCAACTGCTGCTCAGACTAATTGGTAGAACCGACGAGAGTCTAATTTATTTTTGAAAGCCTTGTTATACAGTGCACTACGAAATTATACGGCATTTTCTTCCGCATATCAATGACTACGAAAAATATCAATATGTCTTTATAATTTCTGCGCTAGTGTAGCTTGTCAAACAGCACAGATTTGCGTAAAATTAGTTTGCGAGGCTCATTGAGCAATAAGCAACGGATTTTTTGCAGATTGTCATCCTTGCGGAGTCCAATCAATTATATCAACATAGGCAATAGGTAATTGCTTTGTCATTAGCATTTCTTTATCATAACGTGTTATGCATTGGTGGTGGTTGTACAGTTAATAAATTCTTTGATTGTTAATCAGGCAAACTTGATCGCAAACAGTTTAAGAGCAATTATGTGGGAAAGGGTGATGTTACTATAGGCCTTCCTGACATCTAACAGCAGGCCACGAGATGAAACAAGTCAGCAAGACTTAACATTCACGCCATTGAAGATCGGGTCTTTCAGGGGCAACGTACTCGGAATTATCCACGGCTTCAGGCTCATACATATACGGTCCAAAATACATCACTGCATCGCCCTCTTCCTCATCCGTCTCTTCAAAGACTTGAGGCTCACCAGAAACTTCAGAAACCTCGGAAACGAAGGTTTCTGACTCGCTCTCCGAAACATTTTCTACTTGTCCCGCTATTGTTTTCGCTGTGTTGTTCTTGTTTTGACTTCAGACTTCCAGGTGCGCCGTCTTTCGCGGGAAAATTTGAAAAACTTCGGAAAATTGGCATTTTAGCCACAAAACACATTACTGACCACCTCTATTTACATTTTTTTACCTGATACCTTTTATTTATCATCTTTTACACTTGAAAACCATTTATTCAACATTTTTCTAGGATACTTCACACAACCTCTTTAAGTCCTTAACTCATTCCCTACGGAATACTTTTATATGAAATTGTTGCGTTTGTATGGAATACTTTTTAGTACACAATACACAATTTAAATTACACAATATAAACACAAGTTTAGTTAAACGTCTGTATTTTCAAAATAAAGGTTTTTAGCAGGTTCAAATGCAAATGTCAAACTAGCAGTTTCATTTTGGGTATTTGTAACATCATTCCAATTGTCATTTTGGTTGCCTGCTACGTGACGCTGAGCAGCTCCTGAACTAGGCGCTCGACCACGACCTGTCCTGGCTCGGCCATGGCCCCTTCCATCCTGTGGTTGAAGTACAGGTGGCACATCATCGCGATCGTCAACTGATTTCGTATTTTCATCGGACTGCGAATGGTCGAGGTTGCTATTACCGCTGTCAGATTGGTCAGATTGGCGCAATACTCATGTATCTCATGAATATTCATTATGCATGTTTTCAACGGAACTCCGAATGACGTCATCCACGCTGCTGGCACCGGCTTATCGTAGGGAATGGTAGAATTTGCCGCGCCGTTGGCAGCGGCTTGCCGTAGGGAATGAGTTAAACTACTAGTTGGCCTTCTAGCATGGGACTGTGTTATTGTCTTCAAAAATTATTGTAACCTTCATGAAAGTGAAATGGCAACTACTATTCGGAACGCTATTAATTGGAACACACTCCCAAGCCTTATTGTCGGTCTTCAGGATTAGGACCACGTTCTTGTTAACTGGCCTCGTCAGTTTGTTCCTCCGCTGAGTTTATTTGGGACACCTCCCAAACATTCACTGGTCTCCAGGATTGGGAATGCATTCCTGTTAAACCCTTTGGGCCTGCCATCTGACCGTTCTGCTTTCAACACCACCAGGCTTCTGCCCCAGGATGCCACTGGCCTGACAACCTTTGCATGAATACCTTTTGTTTCCCTTCCTTTTCAACAACTTGTGTGTCTATTAGAAGTATGTTACATTACATAACATTTATTTAGCAGATGCTTTTATCCAAAGCAACTTACAGCAAGAGCATATGAAGACCACAAAGGAAAAATGATCTGAGTCCAAATTTAGCATTTTTGTATACTTTATATATTATTATAATATTTATTATAATATTTTGTAAATTTTATATTTTTTGCATATTTTTTCAGTGCTTGGTTTCTAAGGTCGTTTTGAATTTTTTATTCATCATTTCTCCACAATGTGAAAATGTGACTGATCATTTTTCCATTGTGGTCTTCATATAATTAGGTCATTGAAACTGGAGCACAACAGACTAGACAAGGCACAATTCATATCGAGCGTTAGTCACTTAAAGTAATGAACATGTGGAGCACAGACTATACGGAAGGGAAGAGCAAGCAGACAAAAGAAAAACAAAGCAATGGAAACAAACAGAGCGGGAAATTTTTTTTAAAGCAGGGGACAGGGGGTTTTAGGTCAGATACTGCCTAAGAACGTGAGTCATTAGGTTTCAACGGAAGAGCAGCAGGGATGGAGCAGTTCGTTGGGAGGTGGGAAGGTCATTCCACCACTGGGGAGCAAGATGGGAGAGGCTGAGTGATCTGGTATCATGACTAGCTTTCCGACGCGGGGCAGGGGGATGAAGTTGTCCTGCTGCAGAACGAAGTTGCCGAGCGGGCGTGTAAGGGGTGATTATCTCTTGCAGGTAGGAAGGGGCCGTCGTGTTTGCTGCAGCATAAGCCAGAGTCAGGACTTTAAATCAGACTCTGGCTGCAACTGGCAGCCAGTGCAGTGATCTCAGAAGGGGAACGAAGGAGGAGAACTTGGGGAGGTTGAAGACCAGATGAGCAGCTGCATTATGACTGAGCTGCAGGGATCGGAGGGCATTGGATGGTAGCCCAGCAAGCAAGGAGTTGCAGTAGTCTAGGTGGGAGGTCACTGTGGCTTAGATAAGGAGCTGAGATGAGTAGGTGGTTAGGTAAGGTTGAATCTTTCTGATGTTGTACAGAAGAAATCAGCAGGACCGTGTTATAGCTGCATTATGCTTCTTGAAGTTGAGTTGGTTGTCAAAGACAACCCCCAGTTTCTTTGCAAAGCAGGTAGCAACTACTGCAGTGTCATCAACGTTGATGGCAAGCTGTTGTGGAGGGTGCGGTGCGGGATGAAGAGGAGCTCTGTCTTCTCAGGGTTGAACTTGTAGGGGAATGTGCCTTTACGAGATGTAAAACAGCGAGAATGGATAATTAAGACATTTCGTCCTAAAAATCCTTCTTGCGGGATAACAATTTGGTTCAGCAGAAAACCTGCAAAGTTAGTAATCAGTCTCATAAAATTACTATTATAATCATAAATATGAAATTTCAATTCATAATTCAAATAACCAGTATTAATGATTAAATTAACAATAATTAAATCTAACAATTAATAATCCGAAGGATTTTTGGCATTCTACATACGCTATTTTCACTTAGAATCCCATGTTTTACAGCACCAAAACAGACACCAGGTTTAATAAATGAATTTATTGAACAAACACAGAACATACAGGGGCTAATCCTCGGAAGGGCTATGTACGAACTATGAGAGAGTAACAATAGTAATGCGTACGTTCGAGTGTGCACTTGTGGGCACGTGTTCTATCGTCTTGGGACAACGGGAGAACGGCAGTGCACCAGCTGCGATTAATGTCTAAATGTATAGGTGGGCCGTTGCATGGCCGGATAACTCAATTTAGCTTCAATGAATAGCAGAGAGGAGAAGCTAGCTTCAACTCATTAGCAATTCACTAATTGAGTTATCGTCCATACCACGGCAAGCATTTTAGTTTATTGCAGCGTTACAAAGTTAGCCAGTGGGAGAAAGATTATGCATGTATAGATACACAATCAATGGCTATTTAACTCCATAAAATATGGAAATGGACACAGTGCGATTGTACATGTACATTGCAGAAGGTCAAACCGAAATGCTTAACAATCTCAGAGAAAGAAAGCTTTACTGTGAAACCGCCTGGAAGGTAACAGTCTTTCTTAGGGTAATTAATATAACTTTGGTCATCTCTTGTGATTCCTTGAACAGTGCAGTCCTGGCGCGGATGACTAGCAGAGATCCAGGGATGCAAGGTCCTAGAGTTCAGCAGCAATGCACTGATCAGGTTCCCGTGTCCACGGGGTGGCGATGCAGCTCTGCTACGTCGGTTGCCGAGAGCAATGTCCTAGTTTATTCGGAAGAGATATTCAACCGAGTTGTTCCGTGATTTACTAGCATTAGCGCCGGGCGTAAGCTAGTTAAATGAGATTTGCAGTCCTGAACTTACACAGAGTTCCAGAGAGTTGTGAGCACTCTGGAGGTAGGCTGAATGGAATTCCAGTGCAAGTGCTGTCCTTGTACATGAAGAGAGTGTAACTTCCTCCGGTAAGGAGTCGAGCCAAGAGAGAGAAAACTGAGTTGGGCCCTTTTAAAAGTTTTATTGCCCATTTTTTTGCTTTTGGGCTCACTGTATTCACCTTATTTTTCACGGAAACACGGAGGCAAAACAGAACACAGCCAGCTTCCGTTTTTTTTGAGCGACACTTCCGGTCCAGCACTCTCGACCACTGTGTAGCTTTATTCACCTCCGCCAAGGAGAGGCATATTTTTTCCGGCATTTATCTGGTTGTCTGTCTGTTTGCCGGTTAGCAGGATATCTCAAAAACGGCTGCATAGATTTTAACCAAACTTTGCAGGATCTTAGAGTAGCACAAGAGGAACAAGTGACTAAATTTTGGCATATCTAGGCCAAAGTACAGCTGAGATATAGGCTAAAGCAGAGATTTGAAGTCTTTCCAATGGGCCGGATTTCCAGTCGGCGTGCTTTTGGGTTTTGCTGCCACCTGGCGGTGGAATGCAACAACACCCTACATCAGCCAACAAAAATAACTAATGCATAGAGTTGCCTTGGCGTGGCGGAGGTGCTGCGCTCTCTGAGTGCTCTTGTTAGCTGACTTGTGTCTACCTCAGCTACATAGAGATATTTGTTAAAAAAAAAAAAAAAAAACGTAATGGCTTCAAGGAAGACCGGGATCTTGTGTGCAGTTACACACAGGTACAGCAGCGTAATTATTAGATTATTAAAAATCTCCAGAAACATCGACATGATCAGTTATCTAATGTTATCAAGAGGCTCCTCAGGGCCTGTACTCGGGCTGGGTCTAGGCCTGGGCCGATCGCGAAACCGCGCGCGCATGAGCAGGACAATTGCGACCTGAAAAAAAAGGAACGGAGCCGAAATTTAGACTCGTGGCCTACCGGCCCGAGTAATTAATGTTTTTTTCAACAAATCCAAAAGCTTGTCCATGTTTACACAGTGAAACTGTTTGAAGCAAAAAAAAAAAAAGCGATCTTCTTGATAAATTCTGAGCGCCATCACAGCTGTCTAATAAATGTTATTTCAGAAGCTTAAAGTTAAATTCTGTTTCCCCTGCAGAGTTTCCTCTGTCCCGTCAAGTTTATAACTACAGTTTTTAGTTTTACTGCTTAAATGTCCCACAGTATTTGCTACAGTGACATTACTACGCGCATGGAAATGTTTACATTACTGAAGGCAATTTTAAGGACTAGCTTTGAAGTTAATCGTTAAAGAATAATCACCTGGAAAGCTGGCGCTGCTCCACATAATTTAAAAGGTAACCTAGCCTACACAGAGTGCTGGAAATATCCATGCAGCTGCAGACGGGTGCGGCTGGATGATTGATACATACATGCTGATTCGGGTGCCATCAGAACCGATCCGCGCATCATTATGGCTTAATAATCAACTCAGTCAATAAAACAACCCATCCTGTGTTAGGAGTGTATGTCGCTGACAGAAAGAAAGAAAGAAAAAGAAAAAAGATAGAGAAGCAGCGTACACCTCACGTATTTATTTCTCACACTTGCTTACACGTTTCGCTGGCATGCAGGAGCACCGTCTGTGTGTCTGTGTTGCGGGTGCGAGCCGCAGCTTCAGCTGCTCAGGGGTGCGTTTCCCGAAATCACAGATGCTAACTTACATAGTTGGGCCCATTGACTGTGAATGGACGAACTATGTAAGTTAGCAACTATGCTTTTGGGAAACGCGCCCCTGGTAGAGCGGCTGTGTAGCCCGGTGTGTTTATTCGCTGATTCGGTTCTGCAGGTTCTCTGCTGGTACACTGGAGACGGGGATCAAGCAGTTTGTCTCACTCGGGATTTATTGTACTTTTCTGATTCATAGCCTTTGATTGACGTGTGATTTATTCACGCGTTTAGAGGGAATTATTTTCACCAGTAATTTCCGGATAACAGAAACGTGGGCACAGCTATCTATAAAATACACAGACTAACTAACTAACTAACTAACTGATTGACTAACATAACCATTGTAAGAACGCAACAGCTACATTATTACACAAAATGTATTAGCTTAACGTTATCTTCCAGAGGATCGCCACTGCGTGACTGCAGGACTTCCCCTGTCCTGTGACGCAGGAAGAACCGGCCGTTTCGATCGTGCCGGCCGATGTAGTTAGGGCCCAGGCAGAGTGGTGGTCGGCTTTGCTTTGACTGAGCAGTACATCAGCTTTCATGAAAACCAGGTCATCGAAGTTGTACAGCAGTACCTAGCCGACTTTACCGCTATGGATGTACTGGTACGCTTCTGTGTTCTTGTAGTTTCGCATATCAGACCCATCCACACCAAGAGACAACACAAAATAATTAAAATTGTCCTCGTAGCGTATTTCAGGCCACTTCTTCATGTCGTCCTCCCAGTCGGTGAGCATCTGAGGATGTGGTACCAACCTCCAATCTTGAAGGGGCGTCAAACTGGTGCCATGGAGGGCCAAGAGGCTGCAGGTTTTCATTCCGACCAAAAATTCCACCAGGTGATTTCACTGATTAGTCCCTCCTGTCTGCTTGAAGGTGAGGTCATCAGTGAAATCATCTGGTGGAGTTTTTGGTTGGAATGAAAACCTGCAGCCTCTTGGCCCTCCATGGCACCAGTTTGACACATGATGTACCCACGACATTGTTGAACAAAATTAGCTTGCACCGTTAGCTCCGGTAAGGGAAAGCGGCTGACCGGAAGTGACGCACAAAAATACGGAAGTTCATCACTTTTACTTCCGTTTGAAAACATGAAATGCATGTCAGGCAGGGCGTGGTGCTGTAGACGTCATTTCCTTTTCCTGTGGACTGCATGCAATGAGTGTATATAGAACTGAGCCCGGTGCGATTTGGCGCACTTCGCCTTCTGGAATACCCTTCCGGAAGACAAATCCTCTAATTATAGATCGAACGGTCAGAAGGAAGCTATTTGGCGGCACACAACATGCAACAGCTTATAATAGCTTTTAATGATACTAGACCCTACATTAGGATAGGAAGAGTTTAAAATAGGATTTTTCCTAGTTTGGCATTACAGAAACAAATCCTAACTAACTTTAGGAATCATATCTTATCTTACTTCATCCTATCTTATCTGAAGTTAGGAAATCCTAAATACTCAATCCAGCATCGGTTATCAACTTTTATGTCTGTTACTTAGCAACCAACGCCGAGCTGAGCTTAACATTGTATTGGAACTGTTATCAGTTAATCGTGTTTTTTCATTATTGAAAACATAACGGAAACAAATGGAGCAAAAACGACGGGCACTAAACTTTAAGACGGATGAGTTAGAGGTGTTGGAATCATCTGTCGAAAAATCCAAAGATGTGCTTTTTGGGAAGTTTTCCAACACACTGACAAAGGAAGTAAAAGAGAGAGAGAGACTGGGAAAAAATAGCCGAGACTCTCTCCGCCACATCCAGCATCCAGTGGAGTGTTGACGCAATTAAAAAAAAGTTTCAACCCTTACAAGCGATACAAAAAGAAGAGCAGAAAAAAACTGGCGGTGGCTCCTCCTGTGCCCCCTCACTTACCCCCGCGGAAGCCCGTATTGCTGGTCTCCTCGGGAAAGTAAATTACGAAGTCACGTTAATAACTGACGCCAGCGTTGTAATATTATAATTTTGCAATGTTAATAAGTAGTTGCTAGTTTTCTTGTCTTTACCGATCTGCTGCATTACATTTGTATTCGGATAGCTTTACATTTGAGCTTTGCATTCAAAACTAAATTACATATTTGCGTGAGATTGCTGGCTGAGATATTTTTGCCCGATCAGCGACTTCACTCTGAAAATCTCCCTTTGCAAAAAAAAAAAAAAAAAAAAAAAACGCCGCGCATTGGTAAATTACAATGCAATCAGGAGTGCCCCGTGTCGCCTGGTCGGTCTCTCCAACGCTGGCCACAGTTGTTCGGCTAAATGCAAAATCATAGCCGGTACCGACTAATTAGCGTCTTGTCATCAAAGCTATGCACATCATAGGAGAGTTCACTTACGATTTTTGGCAGTTAGGATGCTTCTGTAATACACTTTTCCTATCGTAAGTTAGGATGGGAAATTTGACGTAGGAACTGTTCTTCTGTAATGACTTTTTTCCTTAATCAGATCCTAACCCTAATAACCATGGTTACCAATGAGTTAAGATAGGATCCACAAGTTAGGAAGCTTCTGTAATACTGCCTCCTAAAGTTTTTCCATTCTGACAGAAGCCGAAAGAAGCACTACGTATAGTAACCAGCAGATGGCACTAAATGCCTTCAATCGTGATGCAAGTTCAGACAGCAGAGAAACATCATTCTCTGGCAGTCATACCACAAGAAACCTTCGGTCGTTCTCATCAAGTCAAACATCATTTTCTCGCCCTGAATTCGCACGTGAACAGTCGACGAAAAACTGTAAAAGTTCAAGTCAATTCATCCAGTCAGGTTCCAAAGACAGCCATGAAGTGTTGCAGAATATACAACCCCAATTCCGAAATAGTTGGGACAAAGTGTAAATTGTGAATAAAATCAAAACGCAATGACTTTCAAATCACACCAGCCAGTATTTCATTCACAATAGAACAGAGATAACATAACAAATGTTGAAACTGAGAAATTTTACAATTTTATCCACAAATGAGCTCATTTCAAACTTTATGGCTGCTACAGATCTCAAAAAAGTTGGGACAGGGGCCTGTTTACCATGGCGTAGCATCCCCTCTTCTTTTTAACACAGAGTGGAGGTGTCTGGGCATTGAGGAAACAGGTTTCTTGAGTTTAGCCATTGGAATTTGATCCCACTCTTGTTTAATACAGGCTTCCAGCTGCTGGAGAGTTTTGGGTCTCCTTTGACGGACTTTTCGTTTAATTATGCGCCAAATGTTCTCAATCAGTGAAAGATCAGAGCTGCAGGCAGGCCAGTTCAGCACACGGACTCTTCTACTACGAAGCTATGCTGTTGTAATAGCTGCAGTATGTGGTTTTGCATTGTCCTGCTGAAATACACAAGGCCTTCCCTGGAATAGATGTCGTCTGGAGGGGAGCATATGTTGCTCTAAAACCTTTATATACCTTTCAGCATTCATGGCGCTTTTTAAAATATGCAAGTGTCCCACACCATATGCACTAATGCATCCCCTTACCATCAGAGATGCTGGCTTTTGAACTGAACACTGATAACAGGAGGGGTGGTCTTTTTCCTCTTTAGCCCGGGGACACAATGTCCATGATTTCCAACAAGAGTGTCAAATTTGGACGCGTCTGACCACAGGACACTTTGCCACTTTGCTACAGTCCATTTTAAATGAGCCTTGGCCCACAGAACACGGCGGCGCTTCTGGATCATTCTCAGCAATGGCTTCCTTTTTGTATGATAGAGTTTTAGGTGGCATTTGTGGATGGCACGGCGGACTGTGTTTACAGACAGTGGTTTCTTGAAGAATTCCTCGGCCCATTTAGTAATGTCAATGACAGAATCATGCCGGTGAGTGATGCAGTGGCGTCTGAGGGCCCGAAGATCACGGGCATCCAGTAAAGGTCTTCGGCCTTGTCCCTTCTGCACAGAGATTTTTCCAGTTTCTCTGAATCTTTTGATGATCTTATGCACTGTTGATGATGAGACCTTCAAAGCCTTTGCAATTTGCCGTTGAGGAACATTTTTTTTAAGTATTCCACAATTTTTTTACGCAAGCCTTCACAGGTTGGAGAGCCTCTGGCCATCTTTACTTCCGAGAGACTCAGCCTCTCTAAGACATCCCTTTTATAGCCAATCATGTTACATACCTGATGCCAGTTAACTTAATTACTTGCTAAATGTTCTTTCAGCTGATTCTCTTATATATTAATTGCTTTTTCAGCCCTTTTTTGCCTATGTCCCAACTTTTTTGAGACCTGTTGCAGCCAGAAAATTTGAAATAAGCTCATTTTGTGGATAAACATGTAAAATGTCTCAGTTTCAACATTTGAAATGTTATGTATGTTCTATTGTAAATAACATATTGGCTCATGTGATCTGAAAGTCATTGCATTTTGACTTAATTCACAATTTACACTTCGTCCCAACTATTTCAGAATTGGGGATGTAAATAAGTTGGCAAAAAAAAGAATATGTAGACCAACTTGTACTCAGTTCATTTATTCTTCCCAACTTAGTGCACACAGTAGGCATATGCATACATTTACTGAGAACATCTTCTCCATTCAGATTTTCATGCTTTCATCAGCACATTGATTTGTGGTGGGAGTCAATGACACAATACACGAAAAGATACTGCTCCAAACAGAAAAGAAGCACAGTACTAAAGTATGGCATTTTGCGCATCAGTTACTTGGCATAAATAGACAAAACACTCCGATCCACACAATATAACAAAAATTCACACACACACACACACACACACACACACACACACGATGAAACAATAGAAGAACTATAACAGGTAACACAATTAAAAATGCGTCATCGCATCATTTAGTCATCATTCATTGAACCTTGCGGGTGCTCCAGTAGCGCAAGACAAATATCTCACGTAGCGAAAGTTCTTTTATCGATGTTTACAGAGAGTGAGCTCAGGGCAGTGGAGTTGTGTCCACATTTCACACGGACATCTCCCGTGCAAGGGCACACCACAGCATGCGTTCTTCCTTTCATACGCCAGTCTTCCGGCAACGCACACATTGTTCAGGTGCTGTACCGCTCTACCTTCCCATTTCCACTCGCTACCTGTGAGAAGACACCCAAAAACAAGTAAAGCTTATTCACAAGGTGGACGGATGGACAAATCTAGCATGATGGCTTGGTAGGTCTTGTATCTTGTACCTTCTTTCGATCACACTTTCACAATAACAATCAAATTTGCTTTTGTCTTCATTAACAAGCATGTCAAATTCATCACGTTATTCCTCCAAATAAATTAATTTCTCAGTCAGCCTTCAATTTCAATTTTTCAGTCAGACCCAATTCTAGTGATTTCAGCAATCCCAACAGCGGTTTTCTTTGCTTGATGCTGGCCAGTAATTTGACCCTCTGGATTGAACAGCCAATGCATGAATGCAAACAGGAAAATGAACTCACCTCTCATTGCGGGCCAATTCCTTAGCGTCTCAGCTGTCAATCTACAGAAGCCGACTAAGGGAGTGTGGGGTGCCGCTGCGGGAGCAACTGCCACCGCAATGCCACAGTCGAGTGGCCACTGCCCCTCCAATCTTGACACTACGCAGGAAACAAAATATTTCCACAAAAGGGATGAATAAAAAAATCCAGTTTAAGAATCGCAATTCACTATACATTCTTTCAGGGCCGGTTCTGGACTGCTCTGATCGGGGGCGCAATCAGAGATTTGGGGTGGGCAACTTCTTACCCGTATCACACTGTGCCATACTACAATCTACAGGTCCTTTTTACGTCATTACATTTTATATTTAATCACATGACGTTTAATTCATATTAAGATCTAATTTAATCACTTAGACGATAAATTTATTCATCATTCATTTCATTACATTTTATGGCAAGACAGTGATTAGTTTTATCTGTTAAATCGCAGTTTATTTCAGGTTATTTTAATAGTTTTCTGCAAGTCTCTTGGTTTCTTGTACTGGTGCATATCGTATTATTTTATAGGGACCTCTGGAAATACAGATTCAGTTATCCCTCATTGTTTTATGGCTTCTGGAGCAGGACAAAACAAAACAGATGGAATGTTTTTTGTAATCCAACTGCATTGAAATACTGTAGGTCCGAGCATAACATTGGCTAATCGTTATAGTTTTGTTTATGCTCAATGCCATTTCCTCTGACCTTCCTGATATTAGATCTCCAAAAAGAGGTGCTTCGATGTGGGTGCTTCTAGAAGGGTGATCCTTCCAGGACGGTGGTCTCCTTGGCAGTGACCATAGTACCCCTCAGTCTCTGTGGTGCGAGCCATTGCAACTGCCCTGCATTCAGTTGCAAGCTAACTTGAGCAATGTTGAGCATGAATCCCTGACATGAGCCCTTCTCCCCTCTCCCTCGCCACTATACACTACCAGTCAAAAGTTTTTGCCCACCCCAATATTTTCTGTAATTGTTAAATTTTTTTATATTTTTTTCTTGTGTAATAGTCTGATATTGGTTGCATAATCGAAAGGTAGGAAAACTGAAGCCCAATGTATCAACCATGTTTATAACAAAACAAATTAAGAAAAACTAGGATCAGTCATTTTGTCAATACTTAAGTGGATCAGTAACGATGGTCTAATCCAGTGCTTCTCAAACCTCTCCTGGAGGCCCACCTGTCCTGCATGTTTTAGATCTCTCCCTGCTCCAGCACAGGTGATTCAAATGATCTACTCATTATCAAGCAGCTTCCGGGGGTTGATCGCGAGCAGATCATTTCAATCACCTGTGCTGGATTCCTTGTGGATTTTTCTTGTAAATTTATTATTTGTAATAAACAAGTATTGGGTTCCAGTAATTTCTTTGTTATAAACATACATGTAAGAAAAAGACTTGACAAGATCTTAGGGTGTGCAAAAACTTTTGACTGGTAGTGTATATCAGGTCCCCCTATTTGGCAGGTAACATTTTTCCTTGCATGACCGCCTCTCCCTAACACCCCATATCTGGTGCCTCTGTGCCGAAAAATTCCGAATAAAAGAAATTATATTTCCATCATTCAACCATCATGAACAAATTGCTCCTATATGTACCTCTTTTTGTCAGGTAACGTTTCCTTGCATGACCACCCCTGGGGGGACAAAGAGTAAATGTTGATCATACTTGAATTTAAACCTGACAATGGAATAGTACAATCAGGTGTAAATCAATTTGAATTATAATATCATTATTTATTGCAGCTGGCATGTCTCTCCGTGGGAACTGTCTTCTGACAGATGATGATGCCAATGCAGAGCTCAGAGCTTATTCATTATGCAACTTTTCTCCTCAGTGCGATGAAAGATCTCCCACAACTGCAGGATGAATATCTCCAAGCATAATTTATCGTTTATGGGCCAGCATTTCACAAGGTTAGAAATTTGGAGGCAGCCGAAAGTAGCGAAGCGTATGTGTTTTACTTGTGCGGAAGTTTTGCTTTGGCGGATGCGAGATTCATATCAAATTGCTATTTTCATTGAAATGCCACTCTGATTTGACTAAATACCAAGCAGATTCTGTGAAATAACATGCTGATTTGTTGAAGAAAACTGGTGCATGACCTCTGTCACCATGCAAGATCAGCTACCACTCAAAAGTCTGGAATCACTAGTAAGACAATGGGCTCTGTTTATGTGGCTTCGCAAACGGAAACGCATGTGGCCGTAATGTTTTACAGAGTTTCGTCCATCGCAAATGGCATATTTATGGCCTTCACCCAGTTGGGTAGTTTCATGCATGGAAATGAAGCCGTTTGCCTTGCAATGGGTTGGACAGCGCATTAGGGGGTGTGTAATTGCATAAAGCTGGCATTATGCCCTTTGTCCTATTACAAATCTCTTAAGCATTTTGATTCACCTAGACCACCTTTCAATGCAAAAGCTGTTACTTTTTAGAAGTAACATGGGACTGAATACCAGCCAGGGAAGCTGTTTGCAAATAACTGCATATCATTCATATCATTTTCTACCCATTGCTAAATTTATTTTTGATATGTACCCTATGAATAATGCCTCCATAATAGTGTTGTGGTCTAAATATTCTCTTTGTGCAGGGGGAAATTCAAAGAATTGACTTCAGTCTTGCCCTTGTCATAATACCTTGAGTGTCATTTTCTACACCCTTTAACTGGCCCACATTTTTTCTTTCAAAATGCATTACCTGGAGAATCGACCACGATACCCCAAACCTCTCTATGGTCTGCATGGGGGAGGGAAGAGGCACTTATGTCCTCCATTGGCATGAGAGGTTCACTTTTGGATGCCCCCTCCAGTAGCCTGACTCCGCCAGCCTACATACTTCCACTCAATTTCATTTCACTTCACCACCCAGTCTGATCACGATGAGCTCTGCCTCGTTTACCTCGGCAGAAAATACGCCGGACCAACCAACAAACAGAAGCCGTGGCCGAGAGCCATGATGTAGCCACTGCGCCGAGTTTGAAATTGTAATCTCCGAAATCAACAATGGCCACGGACATAGATACACGGGAGGCCATTCGCTCTGTCGCAGAGAAAATCCTCGGTATCAGCGACTTATAGCCACACCAAGATGAATGTTTGGTTAGTTTTTTGAATGGAAATAATGTTGTAGCTGTGGGCATCAAAACACTTGTGTTTCCTAACCCTTGTAAATCTGCCTTCAAGGAATGGACACATTCTCCAGAGTCTGATGCGATCGGGTTTATTGCAAGTCGCTCAAAGTAAAATACAAAACCCAGGCTGGTCTGCGCAAACCACATAGCATTCATTCTTCATCAATCACCCGACACAGACTGACCACCACTTGTCCGAACCCTCATATTTATTGGCCTTTTGGCATGTTCCTTTAGGCGGGATTAAACGTGACTCTCTCTACCTTATCAAACATTATTACTTTCTGATTGGTTCATTGTCCCATAGCAACACTCCACCCTTGGTTACAAGCTTGCCATTATATCACAGTGTACCTCCTTTTTAGGCCTCTCAGGGACGCTCGAAGACCGTATCTGATCCTCCCAAACCTATGGTTTACTTGAAGGTCAGTGTGGATGCCCAAGTTGGCTGGATTCCTGGATATTTCCAGAATAAACTGGAGTGAGGCGGCTCATATAATGAAGCTGCTCATTGGTTGACCACTAATATGGTCATTCCGGAAGATTAGCTCATCCAGCCAGCCTTTGTCGGGCTGCTAGGGGCTTTCTTATCTCAGTTTTTTGGCAGATTTATGAGTTTTTGTTTCTTCTCAGCTCCACATGCTTACAGCAGTTTTAAGGGGCCACAAGAATCTGGCTGAGTTCTCTCTTTTGAACTGTGATTATAGTAATACTCTGAATTTAGAACATTTTGGGATATTTTTCCCACCACATAGTGCTACTCCGAGAAAAGTTGTCATATCTACTTAATATCCATCATGAAACATATGAAATAGGCACCCTGTTTATCTCTGTGAGAGACAGCCGAACCACCTCAGCTAGTTTGTAGCTTCTAGTGTTACATTGCCTGCGAATTTCCCACTATTTAAGTTAGCAGCAAACTTTTTAAAAGCCTTGTTTTTGTTCATGTCAAAAGACCTATTCGCTGTCTCAGTGTTGTTATTATCCATTAATGAAATGGCTGTCTCTTTGAGAGACAGCCAAACGCTTAGAGCCAAACTGTGTTACTATAAAGTTAGACAGTGAGCTCGGTATGATGTTAGCGCACGTATGGTTAATGGTTCAGTTTTTGTGTCAATGCAGATTCCGTTGTAATGTAAACAATGCATTATTCTTGCCGATTCTGCCGTTGGTTTTGGGTCTCTTACGGTTTTTTTTTAATAGCAGCAGTATCGGCAGGAAAAACGAGAGCTCAACAGTTTGTATCTTGTAAGGAGAACAGAAAGAGCACTTTTGGTTTCTTTAAGTGAATGAGTGAAGGCTAAAATGAGGTAGATGGGCATATGTATGAGTACAGTATTAACTTTAATGTACTGATCAGTTTTCGCTGCATTCCTGGTGTGAAGGACTGTGTTTACAGTGGAAGTACAAGGCGGCTGAGCCGGCGCAGGACATACGTCATCGCCAAACGTTAGTGATTAGTTTGCGGGTACAACAAAGACTTTAAACTTCAGACAAGCGCCCACCCACCAGGAAGTAAACACTTGTCAATCACGACTGTCCAGACTCTGTGGACGAAGCAAAGCGAAGTAGAGTCCGGTATTACCAGGCTACCCCTCCAGTGGATCTGGTCTCCCACTTGCTGGACACTAGCTTTTACTTTTGTCTTCATCTCGCATCGTTTGAACCTCTACATTTGACGGTGGTTCTCAGAGGAGGCAGCAGTAATGTAAGGTAATTGATTGTTCTTCACCTGCCGAAATTGCCAGTTAGATATGACATTAACGCACTGGTTTTAAAAGGAAAGGCAGCGGCTGATCTGATTGGCCTTAATGGAACCAAACTTCCACAACACACACAGGCAATTAGTTTGTCTTAGACCAACCCTTTGGACAGCAGCGCCGCAGTTGCGCTATTGCCTCCTGTTACAAAATTATGGGAATGGAGTTAGAGACGCTCAGTTTTGATCAGCAACATCATAAGCACATGCGTTTGCTGACTGCATTAGGTTATCAAATTAGGGCCCTTTGTATCAATTCACATTCTTTGAACTCCAAGCTAAATTTTACTGACACTGAGTGACAAAGTTACAAACATCAAAAATGAGGGGTAAAATAGACCCAGACAACATGCTGAAGTTTTCCAAATATAACTTCATGACAAATCTGAGAAGGCACAATATGACAACGACTGTCAGAGTGGAACGATGACACTGTTAAATCAGTAATCACAGCAACAAAACAAGATTGAACTGTTTATCTCACTCTTGCACATAGCAGCAAAGCAGCAGTGATTCATAGTGGCGGAATAAATTAGTCTGCTTATAAATGCAATTTTTGGACAAAAACACAAAATTGTGTCTTTTTCAAAGCATTTTCATGTGGTAACTGTAATGTATGCGCAATAAACAATTCTATATCAGTCATTATAAGAACATGATTGCATACCTAAGAAGCGTTGGGCCATACTTTTTGGACAAAAACACAAAAATTGTGTCTTTTTCAAAGCATATTCATATGATAACTGTAATATATGCACAATAAACAATTCTATACCGGTCATTGTACGAACATAACTACATACAGTATCTGAAAGGTGTCAGGCCGTACTGCACTTCAATTACTTTTGTTTAATGATTGGTTATTTGTTGTTTATTGCTCACAGATTCTTTGGCTGCTCATACTTGCGCCGAAGGATCCCCCTAAACCAGTGGCTCCCGAACTCAGTCCTGGGGGCCCCCTTTGTATGCTGGTTTTTGTTCTAACCACAATGGCAATTTAAGTACTAATTTTTCTAGAGTAGGCACTTCAAATGTCACTGTCAACAAATTCCTAGCAAGTAAAAGTATTTGATGTGTTCTGTCTCAAGCAAACATGATGCAACTAATTAAGCTCTTGATTAGCTGCATTAGGTGTGCTTTAGACAACACCTGATTTGCAAATATGCTCTTAAAACGGATTCTACCCGGGGGGTTGAATAATTTTGAGACTGCAGTAGTCATTAAAAATGGAATTTTGTGTTAAATTTGGAGAAACCACTCATAATATTAGTTGTGTTGAGCTATTTAAAATGTTCTTGTTTAATCTGTTTATCACAAACAGCTGAAAGTTTGTAAATGTTTATATTAAACCCAATTTGCAATGGGGGTTGAATAATTTTGATTGCAACTGTATGTGAGTGGTGCTTAACTAGCTTGCTACAGCCCTGAGCCATACGGATTTAACCAACGCTACACTTGGTATTCAGTTTGGCTAAGTATAAACAGCATGACGTAACGCAAAGCGATTTTTTCACCCACACTTTCAGCCAATGAAATTTTTGCAAAAAAAAAAATGTCATGAACTGGGCTGGGGGAAAAGTACTGCAGTTATAAGAAAAGCAAGAATATGTTTGCAATATAGCTCAATAAACACTTCATGTCCACAGAAAAGTTATTGAATAAATCGATGCATTTTCCATGTAATGTGATGAGGATTTTTGTGACCTTGCATGAAAAGCACTTAGTTTGGGAAAAAATAACAGCTTGTTAAAATAATTTAATTTCCGTTGTCGTTGGAGCACAAATCAGTATACACAGGGGGCCTCCAGGACCGAGGTCAGGAACCACTGCCCTAAACTTCCCTGCTCCTTGAAAGTAAATACACAACATGAACAAACAAAATATTTGTGATTGTACTCCTGAAGGGTTAAGAAACACCACACTTGTGTCATTATGCTTTTATTGATAGTTTAATACAGACCCATTCAACCCAAATCGCGCCCAGAGGTTATGCTTAGTAGGTCCAGATGAACATCAAGAGCTCAAGGAATGAATGCAACTTCATTTTGAAATATAAAATAAACTTTTTGATCCCTCGTCTCATTATGTCAGTTCATACTGTCATAATTTGCCCATGAGATCTACAGTGCCTGCCAAAAGTCATGTCACTTATCCAAGTTGTAGGAACAACAAATAATAACCTGACTTGTAGTTGATCAATTGGAATCAAAAATGGCTTCTATGAAAGGCAAAGCCCTCTAGATTATGTGAAATATACCAAAATAGAGTTTTGTGTCATTGATTGAGTTTTATAATTTAATTTGTACAGAAAGGTCAGATTTTGCTTGGACAAAAGTCTTGTCGCATTGGAAAAAAATGTGGAAATTATACATACACTTTATTTTGAATACACAAATATGCCACTATAATATCAGAACATAAAGCCATGGTGCCTTGGAAAAAAGAATTAATATTGCGTATGACTCCCATGAGCTTGGAGGACTGCATCCATACGTCTTGGCAATGACTGAGATAACTTGATGATGAAATCATCTGGAATTACATAGAAAGCAGTCTTGCAGGACTCCCAGAGTTCATAAAGATTCTATGGTTTCATCTTCCAAGCCTCCTCCTTCATCTTACCCCTGAAATGCTCAATAATGTTCATGTCAGGTGACTGGGTTGGCCAATCCTGGAGTACCTTCACCTTCTTCGCTTTCAGGAACTGTGACATGGATGCAGAAGAATGAGAAGGAGCAGCAGTATAAGTAGGGCAGCAAAAACTTCTTGATATTTCAGGCTGTTGATGTTGCCATCCACTCTGCAGATCTTTCTCACACCCCCATGCTGGATGTAACAACAAACCATGATTTTTCCTCCGCCAAACATGATTGTTTTCTGGGAGAATCTTGGGTCCATGAGGGTTCCAACAGGTCTTGTACAGCGATTGGCATGCAGTTCAATGGATGATTCACCAGAAAAATAAACTTTCAGCCACTTTTCCACTATCAATCCTTTCTGCGAGCTGTGGGCCTTGGCAAATGCAATGCAGGTTTTTTGTTTTCTGTTTAATGCAGACTTCTGTGTACTCATTTGGCAATGAAAACCACTTTGAGAGAGAATTGGACAAACTCTTCTTGTAGATACCGGGATTTTTGGTGACATTTCCTCATGTAGCTTGGCTGTAGTTGAAGGAGGGCTAGCCTTGTACAGTTGAAGCAACAAACAGTCCTTTCAAACAGTTGTCATACCGGGGTCTGTCTGACCTGCGCTTGCCATGAACGTCACCAGTTTCCTCAAATCTTTTTCTCATCCCCTCCACTTGACATTTGGATACATTAAAGATGTCTGCCACCTCAGCAGCAGAGTCAGTCTTCAGGCTCTTGATGATCAGCACTTTGGTCTGTGGTTGAATCTTTGGTATGTTGTCAGAGGTCTAGTTGCACCTCATATGAAAGTCTGGTGTGCTGGGGTTATTTCTATACACATCTGGGAATGTGTTAATTACAGTATTTGTCATAGGTTAAACTCTAATCTGCGATTTGTTGCATCATCTGAAGAGACGACAAGACTTTTGTCCCAGCAAAAACAGATGTTATGGGCTTAGCCAAGCTGTGAACATCAGAACACTTTTTGACGGTTTCATTTTGCACCAAATTATTAATGTGAAAGCCCTTGACATTAAAATGGACCATTTATTGTAACAATTGATTGGTTAGAAATAAAGTTATATGCTATTTTTAGTTACTATGTCCTTATGCGACAAGACTTTTGTCAGGCGCTGCAGGCAAGTGTTTTTGCTCAATATCCTTATTTGATGTACTTTGCACACAAAATCACAATTCAGAATAAAAAAATAAAACCGCTGCTCTGAGGTACAGGAACTTTCAGACGAGAAGCAATTACAATACACTAAAGATTTAGAACATAAAGCATCATGGTTCAACAGACATAAACAAAGTAACACAATTATTCAATGAATGGGTTTTGTACTGTAAGGGCAATTACTGTGACAATGGTTGTGAGCATGAAACTACCTGGCATTGCCTTCTTCATCCAGATCGAGGGCACTGAGCTTCACCAAGACACAGATATTAACAGATGGGATCACTACAAGACATATGTTGCAATAGGTCTCATGCCCTCAGATTAATTGCCAGACATTAAAGTATACTGAGTACATAATAAAACAGAATTGGCTGTTGTAGTTTTTTTTTTTTTTAATTACACTGGAGACATCACTGCATGCAGAGTTTTGTACTCGCACGGGGCGATGCAACAAAGTATGTATTTGTAGAATATCTTTGGAAGAAATGCAGGAAGTAAATGACCCTGCCTGAAGGGGGAGGGGTATTGTTTGTGGCATTTGTTTGTCTGTTCGCGTGTTTGCCTGTCGGCAGAATAGCGCAAAAACGGTATGCTCAAATTTCACGAAATATTAGGAAAGGTGTGCAGTGGTCCAAGGATGACCTGATTAAATTTTGGACCTAACTGAGTCATGGTCAATGTCAAGGTCACCAAAAAACTGGGTGGGGTGTGTTTGGCCTGCCACTTCCTGTTAGAAGTTAGATGTGAAAATTACGCCCCAGCCATGGATGGCATTGCTGCTCTGCTGATGGATAGCAGTTAGGAGTATGAGTTACAAATGACAGAGAGAATGCTCAATCACTGACAGACTCCGACAGGACAGGGCATAGCTGGGTTAAAACAGTGAGCAGGGCGGTACTGGGAGCATCAATACTGTTCTACTACATGGGAAAGCCTAGTTTGGGGGGAACAGACAATGTAGTGGACATGTTGAGCTTCTGGAGGTCCTGCTGTGTCTCCAGTGGGCAGTTGGACAAAGGGCTCTCATCTGGCAAGCTGGACCGGGGGACGCGAGCAGCTATGGTGGACATCTCGCCCAGGTGGCTTTCTGCTGTGGCCCCACGGTCGGAGGTCTGCCTCATGCTGGTCTCCCGAGTCGCGCTGCTGCCTTTGAACATCTGGAGCAGACACTTCCTAAACTGAACAAAGGTGAAAGGTCACAGGATAACTGATGAGTTTGGTGGTGACACTTGTGATATCAGCATAGGGTTTTTTTTTTTTTTTTTTTTCTAAACCTTGTTTCTATGTGGATTTCTATGTGGTCAAGTCTCTCTCCAATCTGATAAAACACACTTCAGCCCACAGCAAGAGATTTTGTTTAGTTGCTATGGAATGGAGTCAGGAGTGTTACACTGTAATAGAAGCTTACAGGATGGTACAGCCTCAGGAACAAGGATTGGTGGCACAAAACTAGGGTATCTTCATCTTCCATATATCAATCACAGGACTGGCCATAAAATTACTGAAACTTCCAAAGCAGAATTTGAAATGCATTCAGTTTTAAAGAGAGCATACTAACCCTTGTCCTGCTTGTCACCGATATGAAGATGACCTACACTCGTCTCCCTGTGTGCTGGTCGTCGACATATCGTGCCCTGGTACCTACCTCCCTGTAGCCCAGCCCTTGATAAGCATTAGCCTTAAGGCAGGACTGGCGTTAAAAATAGCGACTGACCAGCAACTTGTTTCGAAGCAGAACTCATGTACAGTAAAATGTTAAGCGTAAGTTCAATTGTTATACTCTGTTTTAAAGTGAACCACATGTATTCTTGCAGGGTAATGGTATATTACATATGGCAGGGATTACTAATGGTATACAATGTTACATTGTTTATATATTAAATTAAGTCTTGCTTATAAAGGCTTCATTCAACTTACACACTGATCAGCCACAACATTAAAACCACCTGGCTTATACTCTGCTGGTCCCCCTCATGCTGCAAAAACAGCTCCATTAAACTTGAATTCCCTGACTCAGCATCGCACTTCCTCCTCTATCTTTTCTTCTATCCTCAGTACATCCTGATGCCAGCTCTACGCCATGTAAACAGTGCACATGTACCCTGCCAATGCACATGACGTAAAAGAAAACAAAACTCACTGGACTGGGCTACTTTCTTCTCAAGGTCCCGTTCAGACACTCTCGTGCCCATTATAGGCACTTTCTTTGGTGGACCAGGTTTAAAATGGCCGGCTCTGGCTGGTCTGCAGATACAAAGCCCTGAATGCAGTGGGGTGTAGTACGTTGTGAGTTGTGGCTTATTCCTCAGTTATGAAAACTAGAATGTGTTTTTACTTGCAAAAACAGAGATCTTTCCCCCCGCTACACTTCCTGCCAAACCCACCAGACGGACGGACAGACAGACAGGCACAGACTATAAGGCATCACTGCAGGACCTGAGTAGTAAGTATGCAAAGTTTCATTGAGATTATGCAAACAGTTCTGGAGTTATGCTTCGGACAAAACTTGATTACATCCGTATGGACAGACGGACGGACAGACAGACACATACCGAAAGGCACCACTTCAGGACCTGAGTAGTAAAGTTTCGTTGATATCATGCAAACAGTTTTGGAGTTACGCTCCGGAAATGAAGTGAAACGCCGACGCGAACGGGAACCGAGCCTAAAACAATATTGTCTCCCCTCTCCCTCTGAGGGAGGAGACATAATTCTCTACAACTTCAGCCACAGGAGCCTTTCTGCCTTCTTTCCTCTGTGCATCGATGAGCCTTGGGTGCTCATGACCCTGTTGCTGGTTCCTGGTTTGTCCCTTCCTGGACCACTGTCAGTACGTAGTCACCACTGCTGACTGAGAGCATTCCAAAAGACCTGCCATTGCAAAAGATGCTTTGACACAATCGCCTGATCATAATCATTTGGTCTTCGTCAAAGTCACTCCGGTCCTGTTTCTCCCGCATCCAACACCTCCACTACAAGAACCGACTTTTCACTTATAATCTACTGTCTATCTGCAGACTTTGGCGTGCACTGTTGTTACAAGATGATCAATATTACTTGATTCCACTGTAAATGGTTTTAATGTTTTGGCTCACTGGTATACAACCCCAATTCCGGAATAGTTGGGACAAAGTGTAAATTGTGAATAAAATCAAAACGCAATGACTTTCAATTCACACCAGCCAGTATTTTATTCACAATAGAACAGAGATAACATAGCAAATGTTGAAACTGAGAAATTTCACAATTTTATCCGCAAAATGAGCTCATTTCAAATTTGATGGCTGCAACAGGTCTCAAAAAAGTTGGGACAGGGGCCTGTTTACCGTGATGTAGCATTTCCTCTTCTTTTTAACACACAGTGGAGGCGTCTGAGCATTGAGGAAACAGGTTTCTTGAGTTTAGCCATTGGAATTTGATCCCACGCTTGTTTAATACAGGCTTCCAGCTGCTGGAGAGTTTTGGGTCTCGTTTGACGGACTTTTCATTTAATTGTGCACCAAATGTTCTCAATCAGTGAAAGATCAGGACTGCAGGCAGGCCAGTTCAGCACACAGACTCTTCTACTACGAAGCCATGCTGTTGTAATAGCTGCAGTATGTGGTTTTGCATTCTCCTGCAGAAATACACAAGGCCTTCCCTGGAATAGATGTCGTCTGGAGGGGAGCATATGTTGCTCTAAAACCTTTATATACCTTTCAGCATGGTGCTTTTTAAAACATGCAAGTGTCCCACACCATATGCACTAATGCATTCCCATACCATCAGAGATGCTGGCTTTTGAACTGAACACTAATAACAGGAGGGGTGGCTTTTCTCCTCTTTAGCCCGGAGGACACGACGCACATGATTTCCAACAAAAATGTCAAATTTGGACTCGTCTGACCACAGGACACTTTGCCATTTGCTACAGTCCATTTTAAATGAGCCTTGGCCCACAGAACACGGTGGCCCTTCTGGATCATGCTCAACAATGCCTTCCTTTTTGCATGATAGAGTTTTAGGTGGTATCTGTGGAAGGCACAGCAGACTGTGTTTGCAGACAGTGGTTTCTTGAAGTATTCCTGGGCCCATTTAGCAATGTCAATGACAGAATCATGCCGGTGAGTGATGCAGTGGCGTCTGAGGGCCCAAAGATCACGGGCATCCAGTAAAGGTCTTCGGCCTTGTCCCTTACGCACAGTTTCTCAAAATCTTTTGATGATGTTATGCACTGTTGATGATGAGACCTTCAAAGCCTTTGCAATTTGATGTTGAGGAACATTGTTTTTAAAGTATTCCACAATTTTTTTACGCAAGCCTTCACAGGTTGGAGAGCCTCTTGCCGTCTTTACTTCTGAGAGACTCAGCCTCTCTAAGACATCCCTTTTATAGCCAATCATGTTACATACCTGATGCGAGTTAACTTAATTACTTGCTAGATGTTCTTTCAGCTGATTCTCTTATATATTAATTGCTTTTTCAGCCCTTTTTTGCCTGTGTCCCAACTTTTTTGAGACTTGTTGCAGCCAGAAAATTTGAAATAAGCTCATTTTATGGATAAAAATGTCTCAGTTTCAACATTTGAAATGTTATCTATGTTCTATTGTAAATAACATATTGGCTCGTGATCTGAAAGTCATTGCATTTTAAATTTATTCACAATTTACACTTCGTCCCAACTATTTCGGAATTGGTGTTGTTTAATAAATCAAACATAATGGCTAAATTTTATTACAGCGATGTCCATTTACATGATAACAGTTACGAATTAAAAGATAAAAAGTCACAAAGAGAAAATAAAGCTATAAGATAATCAGCTTAAGAAAATAAAGCTATAAGATAATCAGCTCACAAACACATGCATATTCTGCCTTGGCTTATGTATAAGAAATGTTTTACTAGTGATGATGAAATTGGGTGAAGAGTAAACAATTCCTTTAAGAATCTTGATTAAGTTTTTAAAAGTAAAAGTCAGTTTATGCAACAATTCTACAAAGGAAAACGCCCCATCAGTTACAAACATATTGCTGGCACACTACAATATTTAGGCGAAGAAACAAGTCTGAAAGGGTTATTGTATGCAACAGTAAGTTTGCACAAGGGAGACTGCCAGTGGTAACAACACAAGGCAGAACGATATAAACTAGAAGTAAAACCAAAGACAGTGACAGCTGAAACCTGCTGACCAGCAGTCAGGAGTAAAATACAAGGCCTCTAAGGCAGGGGTGTCAAACTGACTCGTAAAAGCAGGGGTCCCCAATCTTTCCAAGAAAGGGCCAGTGTGGGTGCATGCTTTCATTGCAACCAAGCAATTACACACCTGATGCTACTAATCAACCCCTGGACTCTTCGCTAATAAGCTTGATTAGTAGCATCAGGTGTGTAGCTGCTTGGTTGCAATGAAAGCCTGCACCCGCACCGGCCCTTTCTGGGAAAGATTGGGAACCCCTGCGTAAAAGGGCCAAGAGGCTGCAGGTTTTCAATCCTACCAAGCAGAAGCACACCTGAAACCACTGATTTAATCAACTGATCTAGGCCTGCATAACTGATTAGTTGTATCAGGTGTGCTTCTGCATTGTTGGAGTGAAATCCTGCAGCCTCTTGTTCTTTTTTTACAGGTCAGTTAGACACCCCTGCTCTAAGGCAATGCCATTGCCTGCAGCTCATTGTTAATGAGCGGCAGGTGCTGCTAATCATTGTGATGGGGGAGGGAGTGAGGAATGTGGCTAGGGAGAGGACTGGAGGCACAGCCTCACAAAATCATTGAGAAATTTAGAAATAATATTCTACAAAGAAAGATAGGAAGGGGTTCCGCTATTTCATTCTATTAGCTGCATAACATAATTAAAATATTCAATAAATCTGGAGGAATTTCTGCATGGAAATGCAAGGGTGCCAGCCAAAGAGGAAAACCCATAATCACTCAGACGGACTTGCATCACAAACCGTCGTTTATCTGTGAGTGAAATAACCGCATGAGCTCAGCATTACTTTGGTAAAACTCGGTCAAGTACTACAATATGTAGTTGCATCCACAAATGCCAGTTTCTGAGCCAAAAAGAGGCCTTGTTTTAACTGGGTCCTTCAGCGCCTTTGACTTATCTGGGCTTCAAGGCATCTGTGATGGACTGCAGTCAAGCAGAGGAATTGTGTGTTGTGGATAGAAAAATCAATATTTCGGGTCTTTTTTTTCATAAGAAGTGGATGCCATGTGCTTTGAACTAAATAACCAGAGTACCATCCAACCTGTTACCTGCAACAAGACCACGAGCTATGCTCTGTCATGGCATGGGGCTGTGCCAATACCCTTGGCAAGGGTAACTTGCACTTCTGTGAAAGCACCATTAATGCTGCAAAAGTACACTGAGATTTTGGAGCAACAAAAGCTGCCTGCAAGATGGCATCTTTTCCAGAGACGTCTGTGCACATTACAAAGACATGGCAATATAAGAAGAGGGATCGAGTGCTGGACTGGCCTGCCTGCAGTCCCGACTTGTCCCTAAGTGAGTATGTATTTTGATGCATGAATGCGACAGCAAAGATTCCATGCTGTTGCACACCTTAAGACTTGTTTGCAGGAATGAGACAAAATGACCTCTGATTGCCTAAATATTTATTGAGCTAAGTTTTGTGAGAAGGAATGGCAACATTAAAAAGTGGTAAATACTGTACTGTTCAAACTTTTTTTGAAATTCAGTACCAGTCAAAAGTTTGGACACACTTTGCTAATGTCACAGCACTCTGTTTTTAGAGAAATTTAGAAGGCTTAACTTCTCTAAATAATCTCAAAGGGAATCTTGTAAAAGGTTAACATTCAGAAGTTAAAAGGGAATAATTTTTTTGTTTGAATAGTGTCCAAAAATTTGGAATTCTCAAAGAAGCCAAATTTTTCAAAGTTATAAATAACAAGCGCCTTCCATTTTCCAACGGCCAAATTAAAATCAAGCTGTTTTGGAACTTATTGGGAAAAAAAGGTCAATGAAAAGCAAATAACCACTAGTGCAGCACGTCTTTCGGAAGTTAGACAGCCACTTAGCTGCAAACTCATCATAGCCATATAACTGCCCTAGTAAAAGAAAAACAAATATGGATATGCTCAGAAATTATGACAAAAATGCTGGTTAGTTTGATTGATTTAAGAATTAGATTTTTTTTTTTTTGAGATGAAGTTTGCTTGTTTCTTTTTTCAGCATGCATTGTAAGAAAAGTGTGGGTATGTCCGAACTTTTGACTGGTACTGTACTTTGCATGAATCAAAATTTAAATAAGAGTTTATTCTGAAAAATCGATAAAATTCATGCATGAAACATAAATTAATAAGCTGAATTATTTTCAACATATTACAGGCCAGAGATAATTTTCAAATCAGCGCTTTCACGTTTTAATTTGAATTTAACGTACCATCCAAACTTATCTGATTTGGGGTTGCATGAACAAATAATTTCCACCATAGGAAGGTGAGCTATAACTTTAGCTCCTGTGAGTAGTTCAAATGGCTAAACACACTGCTGAACCAACTTGTTCAAAATTAACCGGCTCATGAGCAGGCATGCACTGAAGATCCATGGTCTTGCAAACCTAGCTTTCATACAGTGGGTGATGTGCACGTGCACTGGGCGATGTGTTGTTGGACGATCATAATTGTCCACATATTTCCTTACACACTCACTCTGCTTATTTCAACCCACAACTGCGTGCTGAGGTTGAGAAAACGACCCACGTAATTCGATTCTATGAGTGAACAGCATTTTATAGAAGTTTATTGCTCAAAAAAGGTATATAAGTGTGTTGTTACTGCTTCAAAGTGTGTAGTGCAATAACCACAGAGATGACGATTGGTTGTCTGGGGATTAGCTGTAAGAAAACACTAATTCGCTAGGCGAATTTCAAACAACAGATATTGTGCGATTTACCCATAGTCTGACGAAAGATTTTGAGTAATACTGACATAAAAAAATAAAAATTGACAATACATGGCTACAAAAAGACACAAACTCAGTTCCATAACAATTGGAACAGTATGTAAAATGCAAATATAAACAAAAGAAAGTGATTCAGGAGTGAATTAATTGATTTACTGTACTGCATGTAGACAAAAATAATCTTTTCATCCTGACTCCTGGCCCTTTAACACCATTGGTTGGTGTCCCAGCCCTTGAGCCTCAGATTTGCGGTACCTGACAGAGCCAAACATCCTCCCATTAAATCCCTCGCCCTGGACCGAGGACCTTCAATCTTCCCACCGCCGCTAGTTTTGATTCTGGATCACTTACCCCTCCTCCTGTCTTTAACAGCTGACTCCCAGGCCCTCCTCTTCTCTCATCATTATGTGTATAGCTATTCCAGCCCAAAATTGGACTATCCTCCACGACCCCCCCTGCCCGTCTAGGCCTCCCTTAGGCAGAGGGGCATCCGTCTCTCTAAGCAAGGCTCTGAATGTTTTCCTCCTAAGAGCACGTTTTTTTCTCTCTCTCTCTCTCTCCGGTGGATTTTTTGAGTATCTTCTTACCAATGTCACCGCTGGTTTGCTCTTGGAGATCTCTTGTTATTAGTCTGACTCTCGTCTTATCTGTAAAGCACTTTGTGATTGTCTTTTTGTTAAAGTGCAATAGATATAAAATTCAATTGATCTAAACTTGTGGATTACTCTGAATATTACACAAATGCTAGCACTCTTGGTAGTCCTGAGAGGGTTTTTTGGGGGGGGTTATACCACAGTACTTCAGACTTCAAGCAGCACATTGATGATAAAAGATTTGATCCAATCAAATATTCAAAATGACGATTTAATTTATGATGGTTAGTTTATCCAATCACATTTTAGCTTCTAAAATTGGCGAGTTAGTATTAAAAAAGGGTTCTAATTGCAAGTTTTGAACATTTTGGATTAATTAAAGCTGAAAGTCTTCACTTCAAGTGCAACTTGATTGTTTATTTGAAGTCCATTGTGGCGCCGTTCCCGAGCCAAAATGGGAAATTGTGTCACTGTCCAAATACTGGACCTGGCTGTACGCATTTGGATTTCAGATGGGTCACCACACCTGCTCTCTTAGAGAAGGGTATTGAGAGCACTGGTGAAAGAAATAATAGAATCATGAACCATTGAACTCAGTGTCTTTTCACTGTTATTGGCTTCTGGTGCAATAGTTACTCTGCTGTTTCTCTCATCCTGAAGGAGTAGGTCTATTTTCACCAGATCAGGTATCAGGGGCTGCCTAGGATTAGATTGCATGGAGGCAGTTACAGGGCAATACTAAAAAGTTGTCCAGGCATCATCAAGCAGTCTCAGTCCATCTGTTGTTTCGCTATGGGTAATTAATATGTTCAGTTTTTTTCACTGTAACCAATGATTATGACAACTGAAAATCAAAACCAACTCAGTTTCATCTAATCTTCATTTTTATTCCTCTCTTTCAGTTCTTTCTAATCCCAAGAGCTCATGGGAAATAACTTGAACTGGGTAACTTGAGTTAGGTGCATGCAGTCTAAGGTGCAGTGTTCTGGGCACTGCAATATGCACTGCTTATAGCTCAACTGCAAGTGAAAACACCTCTGAGTTTTAAGAGCCTATTCCCCCATGCATCTCCCTCCAAGTATTGAGTTATGCAACAAGGTGCATTCAGGAACCTCTACATGCAAATTTCAGCATGACTTGGTAAAGGCAACCTGCAACGCAAGTGAGACCAGCACAGTCTTTAGTTGAATTCGGCGGTGCCATTGCCGACCGCGGCCAGCAGCCTCTGAAGAGCAGGGCTTTGCCCTGCTCAGGAATATGGGAGGGATACGGTCAGTTTGGGTCAGCAGAGTTTTACTGCAGCTCAAGTGCCTCTTACAGGTCCTCCAGTTCACTTTCATCAAGTTTGGATTTCCTCTGCTCATCATTATTATTACCATCTCCGTCTCTGCCAGGGACCCTTCAGTCTTGAGTCCGGAGGCATTATTAGCAGCCCTGTCTGGACACTGTGTGAAGTGAGCTAAAAGTAGGGGCTTCCCACTGCTTTCAGACTCAGCCCTTTCCCCGAGCCTGTCCTCTGAGCAGCTGGGCCCTGATTGCAGTCGCCTGAGGTGCACTCACAGCTCACAGTGCGCAGATGCTCAGCACCTGGGACTCAGCCCTTATGGCCCTGCTCTTATCCCCTCCAACAACATCAGTCATTGCTGCCAACTACACAAAAAATAGCAGTGCACTCCATGTCTTACCGCACATTACCTACAATTCTGAACCCTCAGATTGGCCTGAGAGACTGTAATCATTGCTGATTCAAAAAAAAATCAGATTTGAGCAATAATAGATAAAATCAAGGATGCAGAAGTGCTGCTCCTCTCAGAAGTTTCAGGATTTAATTTTGTTAAATCAACCCCTTTGCGCAGAATGCAAATAATTTCTGATTTTTCCTGTTATACATGAGCCTATTTAGGCTTTATAACTCAGTATTTGTGTCACAGAGACTCTGGAAAATTATTTCAGAGAACCAAGACATTTGGAAATTCAATGACAGAATTATTTGGGAATTAAATTTTGGAATTTACGGACGCTGGCGTCTATACCTGCGCTAAGGGGTTAAATTCATTCAACACTAATTCAGAAAATTGATGCATTCACTCTGCAGTTACAATCAAAGTCATTAAGAGGAATGCTCATCAGAATGCTAATCGGAATATTTAATGCTTGTCGCTACTGGAATGCTTTACGTCGCTACGTTCAAACAATATTCAGGTATTTGTCTTTTAAAATGATAAAATTTATAAACTATGTGCAGACATGGACGTGGTCTGTCATACAGACCTGGATAATAAAAAAAAATTGAGTTACACCATCTAAACTCACTCTGGATGCTGCTACCACATTGCACTGTACTGAGGATGGTGTTTTTAGTGTTTGTCAACTATAAATTAAACTGCTATGACTTTGAGTTGTTTTCAATGAACAGGGATGCTGAATGAATGGAAAACATAAAACTGAGTTTTCAATACATTGCGCTCTATACAAAATGGAAAAGCAAATAGAAACATGGTTAATGTTTCTTTAAACAGGTCTGTTCTGACTTTCCAGTAGTTTGAATCTCATCTGATTAATTCATACAGCCCTGAATTATTGAAAGACCGAACGCTGACCCTGGGGTCTCTCCGCAGGCCCTGATACACCAAGCTCCATAAAGAGTCAGGCACAACTTCTCTTAAAATTCCAGTGCCTTCATTTTACAGCTCTGCAGGGGCAAAAATAGCAGGACAGGTGCCCATTTCTCTCATACAGGGCTCAGAGCACAAAGGCTGCCTTTGCAGTGCTGCCAAATCGATGCTGAATAACTCTCCTATCTGGCACAGAGGCTAGCAATTAGAGTCCACAGGGATCTGGGTGTGCAGCACAAGCCCACCTGTGAGATGGCAGCATGACAGCCGTACCCCTGACCGATCTAATCAATACTCCAGCAAACCCTGCGACACGCAGGATGGATCTCTCTATTGATTATACACGTCTTGATAACCATAGGAAGAAGAAATGCAGTTCTTTGTTGGTTATTCTCTCCTTCCTGATCAGCATGTACTGGAGTGCAAAATAAAAATATAACTCCTTTGTCTCTTGAATTTCTGTGTAATGTACTGGTCATTTTGTGAAATCGCAATGATAAACACAAGGCCATTTTTTTTTTTTGCCTCCAGGTTTTAACGCCAAGTCTACTTGCTACCACAGTGGATTTGAAGAGGAGCAATCAACATGTCCTTAAACTGTGGGCTTTCAGCTTAAATATAATGGTTTTATCAATAAAGTTGCTCCTCGACCCCCCATTTTTATCTCCTTGAGTGCAGCTGAACCAATCATTCTTCCGCAACCCGCTCCCACCGACGCAGGAGGAGGATGCCGTGGCGCGGAATTCCTCTGACTCATGTGACGACCCGTCCTCGCGTCTTTACACTGTGCAAACGCACGACCAACTACACACTGCCTCAGTCAGACAAGCATATTCAGCTTGTGCTCAGACATGCAACTGGCCCACTAACGAACCGGCTTAAAGCCTATTATCCCTGGCAAGGCTGGGGCTAATGGTTGCCTGGCCAATGCAGACCTCCTTCCATAGCCAGTAATGTGATGGCTGGGATTCGACCACCCCAATGTTGAGCTTACAGAGGATTGTCTTGGCTGCTAGCCAGTTGCAGGTCCCCCAACAAAGCTGGTCATTCTCAATATAATCCTGTTTGCCCCTGTCCCAACTTCTTTGTGACATGTTGCTGGCATCAATTTCAAAATGAGCAGACATTTTGCAAAAAAACAAAAAAAAAATTCTTAGTTTCAACATTTGCTATGTTGTCTTTGCACTATTTTCACTTAAATAGAGGGTTTAAATGATTTGCAAATCATTGCGTTCTGTCTTTTATTTACATTTAATGCAGTGTCCCAAGCTTTTTTTGGAAATGAGGCTGTACACAATAAACTCTGTTTACATATACTGATCAGCCACAGCATTAAACAGCCAGCCTAATATTGTGTAGGTCCTCCTTGTGCCACCAAAATAGCTCTGCTAAACTTGAATTCCCAAACCCAGGGTTTCCCAGCAGAACACTTTTCTGTCCAGAGCATCACATTCCCTCCACCAGCTTGTTTTTTTCCCCCACAGTGCATCTTGATGCCATATCTAGCCCAGCAAAATGTTGAACACATACCTGGCCAATGCGCATTATGTAAAACAAAACAGGACTCAATGGACCAGGTAACCTCCAAGGTCCTGTTTTGATACTTGCATGTATCAAAATGTGGGCACCATCGGTAGTGGACTGGGGTTTAGAATGGACTCTCTGACGGGTCTGCACCAAAACAGCACTGTACACAGCAGGTTGAAATGCACTGTGTGTCGTGACACATTCCTCAGGTAACTACCATGAGAATTCTCTGTGACTTGTACCACAGTTGCCTTATGTTGGTTTGGATCAGACGAGATAGCCTTCCTTGCCCTTGTGCATCATTGAGCCTTGGGTGTCAAACCCCCTGTAGCTGGCTCATTTGTTTATCCCTCCTTGGATCACTGTTATCAGGCATTCACCACTGCTGACTGGGAGCACCCCAGCAGCCTTGCAGCTTTGGAGAGGCTCTGACCGACTCATCTGGCAACAATCGTTTGGCAATTGCAGTGACAGGACAATCCAATGCTTCCGAGAAGAAAATAAGGCCTTTGCTTTTTCTGTCTGAGGTGAAAATAAGCTTGCATGGCCTCCCACAGTATACCTGAAAAGGCATTCAACAGTGTCTCTGCTTGACCTCCCAATAGCCGACATGCTTCCACAATTGAACAACTTATTTGGTGGATAGCCCAAAATCAAGAGGTCATTCAAAAATACTTTTCACCTCGGCTATATTTTCAAATATTATGTGTGAGCTATAACGCTGTGTGGCATATATAAAAAACCACTTATTTATAGTCAGTATTGCCATTCCTGTTACCTAGCTACTGTCAGAGCTCTGGCTCGATTGTTTACTTATTGCTGTTCTATCCTTATGAAATGTGTCAACAGGCATCTTAAGTAAAGTGTCAAATGACACAGATGTGTTTATGGTTAAATGAAGTGTAGGACGCCATCTGTGTCGCTAGCAGTCATTTGGATTATGAATAAAAACAAAAACTTTAATGAGAATGCCAATCCCCAGAATTACTTTTATGCTTAACTTTATTGCTTGAATCACTACTGCAGTCGTCATGAAGCAGGAGTCAAAAGTGAGGAATCATTAACATTGAATATGCAAAGAATAACCAACATCAATGTTGTTGGCTGTATGAATTTTGTTGAGTGGTTAAAATACAATTCGATTTCAGCAGAGTAATGACTACATTATACGGCTCAATCCAATCCACTGAGGCCGATTCATAGACTCTGTTTGGGTCCACACAGATCCATTGATGCAGTAGTGGACCTCAGCATCCCTCCCCCAGCACACATCTACGCAAATCTTAATGTTTGTTATCCCAGCAGGGTACGGTCCATGTATGCAACATCTGGACTATCAGTTGGCCTTTATTTGACATCTGTTTATATATTATACATGTATTCCTTTACAAACATCTGACTCATAGACTGAATAAAAAGATGGACGCAGCACCCGGGTCTGAATAGTGAAGCCCATGCGGAAATATCTAAAAATTGCATTCTATGTAATGGCCAGCAGATGGCGACGTTGGTAGTTGCAGAAAGAAGTTTAATGCTGTAGATGTCTATGAGAAAATGACCCTACTTTCCCACCTGATTTATTATTTAAATAATCATTTTCCACATTATTTTATGGTACCTATCCCAAGTTTCAAGTCTCCTTCAATTTATCATTATGTTTATTTTTGTAAATTATGGTCCCAAATAGACTAGAATAAAGGATAAAGCCAGATATGCTTTAGGGGCGTGGCTATCCTCTGGTCCTCGTCAGATACGGTTAAATTCACCCCTAGAACCACCCCTCGCTCCTCCATCACATCTGGTTACAAAATGAGAATATGGCGCTGTTCAAATTGCCAGAAGCGATGCTTCCTAAATGGTATGCTGAAATCAATGGGTGACGTTAAGGTTGCTTCATCCATCTTTATATAGTCTATGATCTGATCTTTTTGCCTAAGCTACTACATCAACTTCAACCAAAAAATCAGTTGGACTGCTGTTTCAACCTCCACGACAAAGCTGGTATGTTAGCATAAAACAGCCTTCAGTGGGGTGCCAGGGCTCAGTGTTTACATCACATATTTCATAACTCTCGTTGGTCTACACGAGACTACCCTTGGTTTTTATTAGTTAATAAATGTTTGTTTTATTTTAAATCCCACAGTATCTTCCATACAGAGCACCACTAGGGTCAGGTGAGGAGAAAAAAGTACAAACGTAAATCCGTGTGCAAGGATTGGCTAACTATTCCCACAGATTAGTAAACCATACCCACGGATTGGCAAAACCGTTCCTTCAGATTGGCAGACTGCAGTGCACCTGTACCCACGGATTGGCAAACCGTTCCCACGGATTAGTAAACCGTGCCCACGGATTGGCAAAACCGTTCCTTCAGATTGGCAAACTACACCTGTACCCACAGATGGCCGAAAACTGTGTCCGTGGAAACAACAGTGGGGGAATGGAGTGACACGAAGAGCGAGTGCGCTCCTAAACTGGGAGGAGAGAGCTCTCTGGATGAGCTAGTGCAAGGAGGGAGCTAACCTGGGAGGAAACACGCCGCTCCCATTCCAAAACTGACAGCTGTCAGCTCATACTTCAAACACGCTTGGAGGACTGTGAGGTGCAAGCAGGAGATAGATGAGCTCGACTTTCCTCCCAATTTCAAAGGGAGCTCCACCGTCACCACGATTTTGTGAGATTTCTTCGAGACCTGATAAAGGTATGAATATGCCGTGCAATCTTCATTATTTTTCAGGATTAACATAATGCTTAGCACATGTAACGCTTTTACTAAGAAGACATATTGTATATGTTATATATGTGGGCCTAGTAAAAATGAAACCCTAATAAAGACTGAGACATGACAATATTCATTTTGCTGAGGCTCCAAGAAATTTATTGCATTCAATTTGAACTACTACTGTGCATTTATTTAATCTCCCTTATTCATACACATGGAGTAAAGCGAAATCCTTTTGGTGCTTTTCATGCCCAATAATAAGTAGACAGGATGAATATGAGAGGATCTCTAACATGAATACACAGTGTTTTATTATAAAAGCTGTTATCATCATCATAAACATGAGTGCATAGGCCTGCTCCGTTAAAAAGTTCGCATTTTGCCCATGAAAAAAATCATCACAGACGTAACACATAGATATTATAAGATTCAAGACGGTGAGGTGGCCCATTTAAGCCAGCTCGCAAAATCAGGCTCCGGCCTAAGTCCACTGTCCAGCCTGGGAGCTTTAGCGTAAAAGCAAGGTTTGCAGAGCCGCTTTCAATTAAAGGAAATACAAGCACGTTTCTGGTTGAGAGTCTGCGAGCTGGGAGCCAAATGAATGGTCTGGTGTCTCATTCGTACTTTTAGCTTTTATAAGTTTTGATTTAAACCAGGTCCAGATAACATAACCAATATGATATGTGTACGTAGAAACAACATTAAACAATAGCTAAGTGTATAAATTATGTCAATCCATAAAAACAATGAAGATTCCTTGGCATGTTCTTAGTTGTATGGGTGTAAGAGGAAGCTCGCAAAATACGTGGGGACGGCGGAGCTCGCTTCAAAACTGGTGAATCTCCTGCTTGCACCTCACAGTTCTCCGAGCGAGTTCGAAGCACAAGCTGGCAGCTCTCAGTTTTGGAGTGTGAGTGGCGTGTTTCCTCCCAGGTTAGCTCCCACCTCACACTAGCTCATGCAGGGAGCTCACTCCTCCCAGTTTAGGAGCGCACTCGCTCTCCCTGTCATTCTCCATTCGCCCACTGTCGTTTCCAAGGCCGTGTGCTTGCTTTACGCATCCGTGGACCCTGTTTTTGCCAATCCATGGGAACAGTTTTCCAATTCGTGGGTACAGTTTGTCAATCTGAGGGAACGGTTTGCCAACCTGTGGGGATAGTTTTGCAAATCCGAGGGAACAGTTTGCCAATCCATGGTTATGGTTTACTAATCCGTGGGAACAGTTTGCCGATCCTTGCGCACAGATTTACTCAGATATTACCTGACCGTAGGGGGGCTCCATACTTCACTGTCTTCTTCGTGGCGAGGGGGTTGCCATGGGACACGGTCACAGGACTACTTATGTCTAGATGTTGCTTGTGTTAGAACAGAGCTCAGTAAAACTGCATTTAATTATAAAGTTCCCTGTACACCTGGAATAACCTGCAAGGTGAACTGAAACTAAATGAACTGAAGCAAATGAAAATTGATCAATGTTTTTTTTTTTTTTAAATCAAGAGAACTGCCCTTGTTTTGAGTAATTGTTATCTTAATTTAATGATGACAACTCTATTTTTTTTTAAATTATTATTTTAATTACCTTTCAACCTGCTCTATTTTAATTGATTGTAATACAGGACCCAGCTGGAAAGGGTACTTCAGTCTCAGTCTGGCCCCCTCCTTAAAGATTTAAAAACAATATAGGGCACTGGCGGCCCCAGAAGCTCCCGCCGTTAAGATAAAGCAAAATGCCGAAGTCATGTCATTTGTAGGCTTTTATGAGATGTGTGACCAGTGAAAATTACAAGCCTGTAACTGAAATAGTTGATGAGATAAAGCAAAATGTCAAAGTTTTTGGTGATATTTTTAGGCCAGTGACCTTGAAAAAATAGGCCATGGTCACCTTTAGGCACGTGATTTGTAGGCCTTTATGCAATGCATGTCCAGTAAAAATTAGGAGACTGTAACTGAAATAGTTGATGAGAAAGGAAAATGTCAAAGTTTTTGGTGATATTTTTAGGCCAGTGACCTTGAAAAAATAGGCCAAGGTCACCTTTACACACGTCATTTGTAGGTCTTTATGAGATGAATGTCCAGTAAAAATTAGGAGCCTGTAACTGAAATAGTTGATGAGATAAAGGAAAATGTCAAAATTTTTGGTGATATTTTTAGGCCAGTGACCTTGAAAAAATATGCCAAGGTCATCTTTAGGCACATCATTCGTAGGCCTTCATGAGATGCATGTCCAGTAAAAATTAGGAGCCTGTAAGTGAAACAGATGAGATAAAGCAAAATGTGTTGACGGACGCACGCACGCACGCACACATGGACGGAGCCCGATACCATAGCTCCCGCACCGCGAGTGGCGGGAGCTAAAAAATTGTTTGTTGGCTGATCCCATCATAATTACAGTTGCAGAGGGCTACATCCACTGGCTACACCCCCTCTACAAATGGTTCCACACTGAGTGGTTCCAGACCACATCCCATTTCAGGTGAGAAATTATAAGGTCTGGTGACACCAGGCTAAATATGGGGCACTGGCGGCCCCAGAAGCTCCCGCCATTAAGATAAACAAAATGTCAAAGTTTTTTTGACGGACGCACGCACCGATGGAGCCCGATACCATAGCTCCTGTACCACTCGGGCGGCGGGAGCTAATTAGGAGCTCCACAACTTTCATCGGCTGAGGGGTAAAAATGGCTCCTGAGTATGACTTATTTGAAGACATGATACAACCAAATCGCCACATCTGATATGACTGTGCTCAGCTCTGTTTGCTGTCTATAAGGTAGAGGTCATTTATATTTTTTGTACAAGCCAAGTTTGTATGCGTCTCATGTATCTTAAGTATCAGCAAAGGACTGAGCCTTGTATGCTCTTTTGCTGTAAATGCAAGGCCTGCGACGATAGTAAGGACTTCCATGAACTTTCGACTTGCCCTGAGAGATTTGGCGAAAGGAATGATGCATATTATTTCTTGTATATGTAGCAAAATAGTATATGGCTTAGCTAAAATGTTGGGTAGTGCGCCTCCCCCACCGATTTAACTTCATAGAGCGTACCTGTTTGTTCATGAAGACGTAGATGACTGGGTTGTAGACAGCTGCGGTTTTGGAGAAGAAGGCAGGAACTGCAGTAAGTCTTGGGTCCAGGTGGATTGTGGGGTAGGCTGTGACGGTGATGGAGAACACGGCGTAGGGCGTCCACCCCACCATGAACGCTACGATCATCACGATGACCATTTGTGCCACCTCACCGTCTGGCTTCCTGGTGTTACCCAGCCTGCCATGTGCATTGGAAACCTCGATATCAAAAACAAAAGTCACCTTTAGTCACATCATATATGATTAAGTGTCCTAATCTACCTTTATTGAGCTAAGCTACTAGTTTGGCCTCCAGCTTGCTTAACTCTGTCCTGCCACAGACAAGCAATGACCAGCTAGAAATACTGAAAAACCCTTGGGATCTCAAGTTCTGGAGTTTTGAACCAAAAAAGTTTCAATAAAATAAAAAATTTACTTGACAGGAACCTCAAAATCACTTTTATGGTGCGAAAAAATTTGCCTGAATTACTACACAAAAATGGATAATGGATACAACTGGAGTTTTTTGTTGAAGCTCACACATCCAGGAAGCAACAATACCTCAGACTTTCAAATATCGAAACTTTTTTCTTCACAGAATGCAACAATATCACAGGTGACCACTGAAAGTTGGGGAGAAGAGTGACAGAACAAGGTTATCGTGGATCCCCAAGGTTGATGAAAATTTCAGAGACCTAGCCGCCTATTCATGAAAGAACTATTATTTTTCGGGGCGGTAATCCCTAACGTCCCGAAACCTAAAGGACTGTAACTTCTACACTGTCAGATGCATTTATGAATGACAGACAGCAAGCCCAACAGCAAATGTCCTGTTTACTTTAAGAATAAAACCAAGTTTGCCACTGCGAATGCTCAATCAGACGTTGTCAGCCGCCCGGAAGAAAATCAAAACTGCCAAAGAAGACTGAAAAAACATGCGGAACAAAATAAAAAACTAAGTTGGCCCTCCAAGTAGAGGTAAGTAGAGCAAGGGTACCAAACTGGCAATACAGCAAAGTCGTGTTGCTATTAGAGGAAATACGCTTTGAATGTGGCCTCTTTTTGCTAGCACAAACAAAAAAGAGGAAGCGTGGGAAAACATCTCACCAAAGTTAATGTTCATCTTTTGGCCTGGCAAACAGAACTGCACCCAAATGCTGAGGGAAATGGGCAAAATTCAGTTTCTTTACAAATTTTGTGTCACATCAGATGGATCAATGCTACCGCCATTTTGAATCTCAACTAGTGTCCCTTCATGACAGTTTTAGGCTCACTTTCCTTCCTCTAAATTATCAAACAGTAAGGAGGGCCGATAAGACCAAATATCCCTTCATGAATACCCTTTCTGGGACTTAACGGGCAGTAGACCCTGAGTGGCTCCTCAATAACAATATTGTCCCTTCAAGGATAGGGCCCCTGGTTTATCGTTCTTTTCTGAATTTATCAGTCATAACTCACTGTAATCCATAACAATCCATTTTTAATGCAGCTCATCTGATTATTGTGAATTAAGTTCAAAGAGTGATCGCTGTCTATATTTACGAGATGAAAAGGAAATATGTTCATCACATGGCAGCACAGTTGCTCAGGGTCTGTTACGCGATTAGGCTGCTTCTTGTTTTGCATCACAAGAAAATTATGTTGCTCCATCAGAGATTTTGTTTTAGTCTGTGTCACAGGATTTAATTTACTTAATTATAATGCTCTCCTGGAAAAAAAAAATACTAATATTGGGACTTTGGAATTATCAGGTCCCTGATCCCTATGCATTCATATCCTGCTCCATATTTTAAGTTACAGTATTAGTCCACCTCGGAAATTATTTTGTTACATTTTATTGTTCTGTGCACATTGACCCCTGACCTGAGAATAGTTTTCATACACTCAGAAGTTGGTGATAAGACCTTTACAATGATGCTTACAAGGCATTATAGTTTGCATTATAAATGAGAAAATCAACTCAAGTGACTCCTTACATAAATTTATATATTATATTCATAGTGCTTTGATATATTAATGGACTATATTGAATTTATTCACAAATAAGCATGAATTCAAGCTTTAAAGCAAACAAAAGGTTAATTCTGGACCATGAAGACTGGACAGATTGTTAAGCAATTGTGGCCCTAATTTGATCACAAAGCAGCCACCCCCACCCCCCAGGTTTGAGATCAGTTTAATACAGGAAGGTAATCAATGATACTAAAAGACATTTTTTTTACAGCCTGAGTGAAATATAAAGATCTTACTGAAGCATTTGTGAAATGCTGTGACAGTTGCCCAGGTTCTTACCTTTCTCAGCTTCTGCATGAGTTTGGCATAGGAGCCGATGATTATTGCCAGGGGCAGGACAAAGCAGGTGAAAAAAAATGCGATGATGTAGCTGTGGTCATAGAAGTCTCTGGAATACCTGTTAAGCACACAGATTCTGATTAATACAACTGTATCTACTCATTCCTTTTACTGGCGTTCCCCCCTGACCCCAGCATGATGCATGACTCAGGCCCTGTCTACACTGGCATGGCATGGGTATTCTCGAAAAAGTAACATTTTTTAATGCGTTTCGGCCTTTCGTCCACACAGGCCTTACGGAAAACGCCTTTCAGGGCGAAGATTTCTTGGAACTCAGTTTTCACCGTTTACGGTAGGACAGGGAAAAATGTGTTTTCCCCAGGACAGGGAAAACTGTGTTTTCGCCGTGTGTTATTGAAGTGTGTGCACCTTACAGCAAGCTTTTAAGGCTAGCGATTGGCCTAAATGGCCTCACATTAAATCACGTATATCATTATTGCCTGTTGGTTTTGCATGCTCTTTACAGTGCTTTAATTGCGTTTTTGTGTCGATGGAGATTTTTTTGGAAAAGGGAGGAAAAACCCAATTTTTAAAAATTGTTTTCTCAACGTGGACCAGGCCTAAGTGCAAGCATTTACCAGTTTACTGGGTAGTACTGTCATGGTTTTTCCCCCGCCAGCTGAAGACGACAAGCCGGCGGGCACTGGGACCATGTACCCAAAAAGCGGTTAAGGGACCCACACGCACAGGCTGAGTAAAAAATAGAAATGTTTTAGTAAAAATACAGTATAAAACTCAGGGGAGCAGCGGCAAAAACAACAGGGCTCAGGCATCAGAATGCAGCTGCACTGCCAAGCTGGCAGTGCAGCTCTTAAATATCGTACACTTCACCTCCTCTTCAACGAGCAACAGGTGTGGCTCGTTGAAGTGGAGGCAAAGACAGCAGGAGGGGGGAGGGACTGCAGGGCAGAACCATCACAAGTACTGCAACAGCCATGAGGTACACACCAAAGCCGCAGATTTGAGTCACTGACGTGGGCATGAACTCGGCTTTATTTGAGACCCCCAAGCTTAGCCTGTTGTCTTCAAAAACATTCATACAGTTATGCTCAAAAGTTTGCATACCTAGCTGAATTTGTGAAATGTTGCCATTTATTTTGAAAATATGACTCATCATGCAAAAAAAACTTGTCTTTTATTCAAGGATAGTGATCATATGAAGTCATTTATCGTCACATTGGTGTTTGGCTCCTTTTTAAATCATAATGATAACTGAAATCACCCAAACAGCCCTGATCATCAGTTTACATACCCTTGAATGTTTGACCTCATTATGCAGACACGAGATGACACACTCAGGTTTAAATGGCTATTAAGGATCGCACACCTGTGGCTTTTTAAATTGTAAGTAGTGTCTGTGTGTAGTCATTGAGTTTATTAGCTCCTGAGTGGATGCACTGATCTGGCTAGACACTGAGCCATGGGGAGTGGAAAGAACTGTCTAAGGACCTTTGTAACAAGGTTTTTTAACTTTTTAAAGATGGGAAAGGATATAAAAAGATAACCAAAGACTTGAAAATGCCAGTCAATACTTTTCATTCCATGATTCATTGAAAATTCATTCATTCCATGGAAAATTAGGGGATACGTTGATACTAAGCCAAGGTCAGGTAGCTCAAGAAAGATTTCAGCCCAAACTGCCCGGAGAATTGTTCAGGACACAAAGAAAAATCCAGAGGCTACCTCAAGAAAAATACAGGATGCTCAGGAAAAAGATGGTGTGGTTGTTCCAAGAAGCACAATAAGGAGGTACTTATACAACAGTGAGCTGCATGGTCGAGTTGCTAGAAGGAAGCCATTACTGCACCAATCCCACAAAAAAGCCCTCCTAAAATATGCCAGACAACACCTTGACACACCTCACAACTTCTAGAATACTGTCATTTGGAGTGACGAGACCGAAATAGAACTTTATGGTCACAACCGTAAGCGCTATGTTTGGAGAGCAGTCAACACCATTCCCACTGTTGGCCTAGAGCATGGTGGTGGCTCTCTGGTGTTTTGGGGGTGTGTGAGCTTTAAAGGCACAGGGAATCTCGTGAAAATTGATAGCAAGATGAATGCAGCATGCTATCAGAAAATACTGGCAGACAATTTGCATTCTTCAATATGAAAACTTGGACTTTCCCGCATGACAATGATTCAAAGCAAGTGGTCAAGTTGACCCACTAGTGGTTACGGAAGAGACAGGTGAAGGTTCTTGAGTGGTCATCACAGTCTCCTGACCTCAATATCATGGACCCGCTTTGGGGAGATCTCAAACATGCAGTTCATGCAAGATGACCAAAGAATTTGCAGGAGCTGGAGACACTTTGCAAGGAAGAGCTATACCACCTGAGAGAATTAGGGGCCTCACTGACAACTATCATAAAAGACTGCACGCTGTAATTGATACTAAAGGGGGCAATACACAATATTAAGAACTAAGGGTATACACACTTTTGAACAGGGTTCATTTAATTTTTTTCCCCTTATTGCCATGTTTTATTTAATGATTGTGCCATTCTACATGACCTACAGTTGGATATGAATCCAATAAGAAATAAAATAAATGTTTTGCCTGGCTATTCATGTTCTTTTTTCATTGTCATGTATTTTTCCCTTGCTGCTGCTTGTGACATTTTAAATTTCCCCTTGGGGATTAATAACGTAATCTATCTATCTATAAGCCAGTGCCTCTACGAAAATATTCATCCACTTGACAATAGGTATCCACTTTCTGAAGTGCTTATCAGTTGTAAATCATTAAGCCGTTACTGAGTTCAAAACACTAAGACAGTTTTTAAAAAATAGTCAAGAAATGTCTGAAGCTGTAAAGTACGTTTGTTCTTATTCTTGATTTTTTTGTATACTCATATTCACACATTTGAATATCTGCAATATTTTTTTTTTTTTTGGTTATTTATTTCCTTATTTACTTCTTTGCATCATAATGTACCCATGATTGCCATGTAATCTTCTGGGACCACATTGGAAACAAGTGATTTATCACTTTCATGTGTAATCCTGGTTTAATATCATTCATACTATACATTATTGATGTATCTATATGTTTAACATTATTTATCGAATAAATCAAATCAAAAAAAAAAAAAAAAAAAAAAAGTTTGGGTGTTAAAAAATGGGTTTTAATATGGTAGCATGCGGGGCATGGATGTCTTTACTCAACAAAACTCCACTCTGACAGTGAGAAGAAGAACGTGCCCCATCTGCCATATCTGAACTAAAATAGGCCTCCACTATTACTCTGCCCCCATAGCATGCCAGACTGCAGACATGGCGAGCAATACAAATCTCATTACAGCAACTACAAATTGAAAATAATCCATTCAACAGGTTAGTCCTAAGAGGCCAGACATTAAAACTATTAATTAAACAAAAGACAAAGGTCACTTTTGCACTTTCCAAATTGAGGTATGAGAAGACGCCTAAACCATGTGTTCATGCTGAACAAAATGAACTGTTCTGTTTCTATATATATATATATATATATATATATGTAATTTTTTTGTTCTGCTAGTTAACAAAATATTCTGGAAGTGCAAAGTGCAGGATACTTCACAGTCCGCAAATAACTGGCACAACTTTTTCTCTTTCCTTCTGGGAGTTCATCAAACTCAGTATTTCAAAAGAAAAATTTCATACAACATAATCTATGATAACTCTCATTATAGACCCAGTCATTGAAAATGAGAGTGTCACCATGAGAGGGAGATAAGCCGGGAGACAATGTTCCATCATATGCATATTTGTGTATTTAGCAAGTTTTAAAACATACAAATTGCCTCCAGTATACAGTAAAACAAAGATTCTGCCCAACTGACAATACAAGGAGAAAAGTATTGAGACAACTGGTCATTACAACTCCAGAAACTTTTATAACATCCAATTCTAAATCCGCTGGTACTAATATAGAGTTGGTTCTCCCTTCGCAGCTATTGGGAAAGCTTTCCACAAGATTTTTGAGCGTGTCTGTCACAGTTCATCCCAAAGGTGTTTGACTGGGTTGAGGTCAGGGCTCTCAGCAGGCTAGTCAAGTTCTTCCACACCTCACTCACCAAACCATGTCTTAATGGACCTTATGCTGTGGGGCACAGTCATGCTGGAACAAAAAAGGGCCTCCCCAAAACTGTTCCCACAAAGTTGGAAGCATAGAACTGCCCAAAATGTCTTGGTATGCTCAAGCCTTGAGAACTTGAACTAAGAAGCCAAACCTTAACCCCAAAAAACAACCCCATACCATATCCCTCCTCCAAACTTTTTTACAAAGCAGTTAGACAGGCAACATTCGCCTAGCATCTGCCAAACTCAGACTCCCATCAGACTGCAGAACTGAGCGGTGTGATTCATCACTCCACAGAATGCATTTTGACTGCTCCAGAGTTCAGCGGTGGTGCGCATTACACCACTCCATCCGGCACCTGACATTGTGCTTGGTGATGTAATGGAAACTCAATCCATGAAGCCCTTGGCGCACAGTTTTTCAACTATTGATAATGCCTGAGGACGTTTGGAACTCAGCAAGTATTGAGTCAGCAGAGCATTTGCGATTTTCAAGCACTATGTGCCTCAGCGCTCTGTGACCCCGCTTTGCAACTTCACATGGTCTGGCGCATCATGGCTGAGTCACTGTTGTTCCTAAACGCCTCCACTTTTCAACCGTGCCGCTTACAGTTGACCGTGGAATATCTGAGAAGATATTTCACGAACTGACTTATTCCAAAGACGGCATCAAATGACAGTTCCGCGCGTAAATTCACAGAGCTCTTCAGAATGAGCCATTCTTTCATTAATGTTTGAAATTGCAGACTGCATGGCTTGGTGCTGTAGTGATGGTTCTGAATGAAACATCAGAATTCACCGATGGAAAGTCGTGTCCCCATACTTTTGTCCATATAGTGTATTTATGGGTCTAGGAGCCACAAATGTCACAGTGTGTGGGCTTATTCCTCTCATAGTAAGATTTAAATTCATGCCAAGTCAACTATTTATACAGCACAACTATTTTACTCAACTATTTATACAGCACACTGTCCAAGTATCCTTATTAAGTCAAACTTATTTACATTGCACATGGAATAATTCCTCGACTGAATACAAATGCCAGTTGTGCCCAGTTGATTAAGGAAGTCACAAAAATGTGCCAAAGCTCTACTGGGGCACACATAATGAACAGACAGATGGGACAGTCGATGTGACCCACTTTAGGACTGAAGTGAGGAGGGTCAGTGATGAGGCTGTAATGAGGGTTAGGTACAAGGGATAGTGACAATTTAATGAACAGTACCGCTGGTTAGTGGCGTGGTGATGCTGATCAACGATAAGCTGGGGAAGAGGATGTCAGTGCCCTCCTCAGGACTATACACCTCCCAATCCACCTGACACTCCAGGTGCTCTATTGATGTATCATTTTTAAAAATCTTCTCGTATCAATCACCTTTAAAGCTATTGTTTTCGGCTATAGATAATGTTATTGACATTTGTGGGCTTCTTGAGTGTTGCTGACTGCTGATTTGATGCAAACATTGTTTCTTCTGTGCCTTTTTTTGGCTTACATTTTATTAACCCTTATTCCCACCCGATAAAAAAAGGTAGGCCATTAGCAAATTGAAAATTTTATCACAATTTTGGGAGTGCCGTGAAATATTGCACTATTTGATATGAAGCTTCGTCTGAAAACCACTGTTGCTGAAAAATAGCATTCACCTCAGTGTGAATTGGGGGCTATGGTCAGATATAATGTCATCAGTAGACTTGCTGAAATGAGACCATAGCGACGCTAAAGGCAGCGGAGAGACCAGATAGTGACATCAACTTGCAGGCCTTCGAGATCCAATCTGCCAGCATAAGGATGGTAGTGTAACCCTCAGATGGCGGCAGGTTCACGCCAAAATCCACTGCCAGATGGGACTAAGATCACTGAGGTACCAGGAGAGGCTGGCGTTTCTCCGTTGGAGCCTGGTGGGGAACCTTCTCAATGGTGCACGTGGAGCAGGACATACTTGAACATTCTTGCTGACATCTCATGCAAATGTGGGCCACTAATACTTCCAAGACAAGGCCTGGGTGGTGCAGGTCATACAGGGGTGTCTACACGCCACAGCTATATGCACCATGATGAACCATGCCCTGATCCCGCCGGAGACAAGGGTCCAGTCTGGAGGACAGGTGGAGTGGGAGTGGGACCATCCTTCAAGACTGATGTCTTCCTCTATGTCCAATAATGATGTTCACTGTATTCAAACAATGATGTCAAAGTTATATCTGCGCAGTTTGGTGGTTGGCAGAAAGTGTGATCAGGGCAGAAATAACATGGCAAGTAGCCTCTTTGGTTCTTCACTTAAAATCCTCAAAAACGTGATTCCTGAACCCTTAGCGAACCTGTTGGTGCAACCTATAACACAACAACTGACTGGCATTGCTATTTTAGATGTTTTATTAAGTACATATAGAGACAGAGATCTACTAGTGTAAGATGAGCCATTTTGCCAACCACGAATCAAAACATTGACGTCATCATGAACATCGCTATACCACTGGGGCAAGGATCTGTTAGAGCCAGAAGCTCACCTCTGGGTCAGTGGCAGCTTATTCTCCCTCATGGAATTGGGACAAAGGATTGGCTCAGGCATTCTTGTGACCTGGGTGACAGGTCATAGTGAACTGCAAACGGCAAAAGAACGCAGCCAACCTGGCTTGCCGGGGGTTCTGTCACTTAGCCGGCTGAAGGTACTCAAGGTGTTATGATCCTGCTCTGTCTGACCATGTTTTTGCCTATGATTCTGATTCCATGCCATGTTTTTGATTTGCCCTTGTCTTGTTTTATCTTGTATTCCTGCCATTTTCCATTGCCACTGTTATTATTCCAGTTCTTGTTTTTCCCATGCCATGCATTGCACTTTGTCTCCCCAGTCTGGTCTTATGTCATGTGACAGCTTATTACCCCAGTATTGCGTGCCACGCTTTCGGGTGATTTCATGGTTTCTGGGTTTTCAATTATTCCTTCTAATCTCGTTTGCTTCCTTTGCCTTGCTGTTCTGTCATTACTAACATTACTAACAGTTTGTTATTTTACTTAAAACTACTAATCAAAACTAAAATTGTTTATAGTACTAACTTACTAACGACCACTAGAGATTGTATAGCTGCACTTTACTAATTGACTAACGAGCTCTCAGCACTCGCTCTATTCTAGTCTCCGCCCCTTGTCTTTACTCAATTTACTTTGCTGCGCTTCAGCGGATCCTCCGCACCTGTTTAATTCTGTTCTGCCTCTCATTATCTGTGCACGTTAGAACTCCCTAACCGGAGCCGTGTGTTTGTTATAGGCTGTCTGTGTAATCCCTGTCCTCGTTTTGGCTTTCGCCAATTTCATGTGGTTAGGAACTTCCTCTTGTTCGTTCCTTTGTTAATTAGTCTGATCCAATTCACCTGTTCCCTATCATAGCATGTGACTTCCTCTACGTGTATTTAAGCAGTCTGTTCACAACCAGCTCTTGTCAGAACGTTTTCCTTGTGCTATGATCTTTTATGCCTTGTACTCTTTGCGTTACACTTCTGACTGGACCGTCCCTAATTACGATTTTGGCTTTGTCTTGGATTTCTGCACCCGTGTAACGAACCTGTTTTGCCTGACCCTGATTATTGTGTTTGCTGCCCTGTGTACGATTTGGATTACGCCCCTGGGATTCTGATTTTGGATTGTGGACTCTGTACCGTTGCCTTCTTCCCTGCGGGGGTTCACCCCTCAGCTTTAATAAAATACTATTTTGCTGGATCTCCTGGGTCTCGCGATTGGTTCCTGAACGCTACCTCACAAGGACCGTGTAATCTGTGTTTGCAGGAAAATACTCTAAATCTCAGTCTAACCGATATCTACACCCTCCCAACTCTTCCTTCACCATCAGAAGCACCCTGCTGCCTATTTCATTATTCTAGTCCTGACAAGACCGCATAAGACAACACGGAATCAAACAGCCTCCATCATCTGGGGCCTCATTTGTAAAAGGTGCGTAGGCACAAAAAAAGGATGCGTACATCACTTTCTTTGCAGATTTCTGATTTCTAAAAACAAATTTGACATTTCAAAAGGGAAATTATTAAGATTATGGACATGTCAATGAATTCAAAGTTCATCCTGATTAAATAAATAAAAATTGCATGCAGTTAATCTTACCCATAGGTTTATAAATTAGGTTATTTTCTACTGCATGCCCATTTTTATTTTTTCATGCGCACGCATTATTTAGGTATGAAATCCACTCAATTTTTTTAATAAATAAGGCCCCTGGTACTCCATACTCACTTCCTCCAGATGGATCACATATCCAGAAAAGTAGACAAAGTACTTGCGGAAGAAGCCATTCTTGGCAAGTAGTTTACAGAAAGAAAATATTTCAGGATCTTTTGAAAGTGGAAGCTGTGCTAATCCCTTTAGCTAGCTTAGTGGATACAGTACCATCAATGTACATGAACACCTGCCATCCAAGCATGTCCAGGCAGACGTCATTGATGAATGCTTGGAACTCTGCAGTTGCATTAATCAACTCAAAGGGTCTTACTTGGTACTTTTAGTAGTCGGTTATGGTACTGAAAGTTGCCTTCCACTCGTATGCCTCTTGGACATTGCGAGGGCTGTGAGCACCCTGAAGGTCCAATTTTGTGAACAAGTATGAATGTAGAGCTAGTCTGTGGTCATGGGAACGAGAGGGAGTAGATGGCTGTACTTAACTGTCACTGCATTGACCCAGGTAGTCAATGCAAGGGGTAAGGCCTAAGTCCCTCTTGCTCTCAAAGAAGATGCTGGAAGAAGCTGGGGATGTACACTACCAGTCAAAAGTTTTAGGACACCACAATTATTCCAGTTTTTTATTGAAAATTATGCAGTTCCAGTCCAACGAATAACTTGAAATGGTACAAAGGTAAGTGGTGAACTGCCAGAAGTTTTAAACAAAAGGTAAGGTTACCCATGTTTTTTGTACGCCATCGAGTAGGTGAAAGGATGGTTCCTCAGTGTGTGACATCAACTGTCAAACATGGAGGAGGAAGCGTGATGGTCTGTGGCTGTTTTGCTGGATTCAGGGTCCGTGACTTATAGAATGAAAGGCACCCTGAACCAAAACGGCTATCACAGCATTCTGCAGCGCCATGCAGTACCCTCTGGTATGCGCTGAGTTGGTCAGGGGTTCATCCTACAGCAAGATAATGACCCAAAACATAAGTCAAAGCTCTGCCAGAGCTACCTTAGCGATACGATACATAAATTATTTGCAAGTCGTTACATTCTGTTTTTATTTATATTTTACACAACTTTTCTGGAGTCCCAACTTTTCTGGAAATGGGGTTGTACACATTGAACCATTTGTTGTAAAGAGTTAGGGATTGGACAGTTAGACATGGGAAATGATCAGATATGAAATTGATGAAGCCCAACCTCCCTTCCTGATTGGTTAAAATTTCATCCTTCATAACAATTGAAATGTTTGTCAGAGAGTTTGGGGTTAGGTTTCTAGGGTTACATAATAATCAGCAAAGCCCTACTGCCTTTCCTGATCAGCTTAGCTTTTTTGCTTCGCAACTACTGATCCGTGTGTCATAGAGAGAAGTCGGTTGGGTGTTGGTCTCAGAAAAGAGTCACATATTAATTGACAAAGCCTTGCCTCGTTTGCTGATTAGCTTAGTTTTTAGCACTCATCACTATTGAACTGTTTATGGTAGAGAGTAGAAGATTGGTTTGTTTGAACTGTCAGCTGCATAGTTGGTTTTGCTAAGATTGAGCTTTAGATGATTATCATTGCCCCTTATGACAAACCTTCCAGTCAGTTCTCAGTACTCCTGAATAAAAATGTTCTCTAAGTGAAGACAGCAACCCTGGAATCATACATGTCAATATTGCGACATGTCACAATGTACAACTGAGAAGGAGGATAAAATATATCTAGTTTGAGAAACATTCACCTCACAGGTCCTTGGCTGGGAGCTTTATTGAGTAATACCCACAAAACACCAATCTCATCCTCAACAGTGGAGAGGGGACTCCAGTATGCTGACATTCTCGGCAGACTTTCTAAGAAAAAGCAATACCTGGGACTGGTCAATCAAAAGAAAGGTTTGTATGGGCAAATGAATACAAAAATTGGATGGAGGACAATCATAAAAACAGTGTCATGAACAGACAAATCTATGTTTGAGGTGTTTGTTCCTCTTTGTGCTTGAATATTCTGAATATTCTGTCAGAGTTTTTGATGCCATCTGACAAGCATGGAGGAGGAAATTTTATGGGACAGGGGTGCTTGAATGCTGAAAAATTGAGCAAAGAAATCTTAAACAAGGATGGCTATCACTCCATTTTTGCCAAACTATGTGGACAGCAGTGGAATGACTTTCACCCGACAACAACACATGGACCCAATACACTGCTCCATATTATGCAAGAGCTGTTTTGGCAAGAAGCAGTCAGTCGGTGCTCTGCTGTAATTAACTGGCCAGCAGTCACCAGATTTCAGCTCTACTGAGTTGTTGTAGGAGCAGCTTGACCATATCGTGAGAAAAAAAAGTGCCCATCAAGCCAATCCAACTGGTCAGAGCGACTTCAGGAAGGATGGGGTGAAATTTCTGCAGATCACCTCAATATGTTGACAGCTATACTGTCCAGTGTTGTGTTAGTTCACAATTAATATGAACTAGTTCAAAGTTCAGTTCACAGATTTTAAAATGAACTAGTTCAGTTCATAGTTCATATTTTTAAAAAAAAATGAACTAAGTTCACAGTCCCAAAAAATGAACAAGTTATTTTTTAAGTTCATTTTTAAGGCACTCATCCAAGCATTTTTTTCTTCATTAGAGTCTCTTCTTATCTATTCATCCCCAGCTCCCAATCATTGCCTCAATGTCCAAAAATGGAATCACAGCTTTTATTTAACAAGTTATAGTACTGAAAAAAATGTCAGTAGATTCAAACTAAATGCTGAGAGTAAGGTCCAGCAAAGTTTCTGTAGTTGCCATTGTCCTTCATTACAACTGCATGAATCACATTCCAAGGCAGTTCAAAAAACATAAGCCAAGACCAACAATGTTACTGTAGGCAAGAACACTGAGCTAAAGGCGTCCAGTGCACCGCACCTCTGAATTTCCCATTGACTATAATGGAAAAATTCCTGCTATTATTTTGTTATTTAAAAGGTACACAATCGTAAATCTTTCCGGCGTAGGACTGGATTACATAACAAAAAAAGAATCGAGGCGCAATTTTATGGAAGCATATAGTTAACAAAATTAAAATGAAAATGCAATGTCAGAAATGCATTTTCATTTTCAAGATACAAGCGCATTATTTGTATCATAATGAAAATTCAAATGTAATCCTCCACTTTGCATTTTCATTATCAAGTCCATGTATGCAATTTTTATAACAATTGGAAAATTAAAATACATTCCTCATTTACATTTGCATTTTTCGAGAAGTGCCCTGCAATATAACTAACAAAAACGAAAACGAAAACGCTAATCGTATAAAAAGCAAATACATTCTCGGAAATGCTTTTTAGTTTTTTAGAAGCAAGCGCGTATTTGTATCATCACGAAAATGCTAAAGTAATCCTCCACTTTGCGTTTGCATTTTCGAGTCCATGTAGGCACTGTTTTCATTTGCAAGAAGCGCCCGCAATATCACTAACAAAACGAAATCGAAAACGCTAATCTCATAAAGCAAATACATTCTCGAAATGCTTTTTCTTTTTCAAGAAGCAGACGCAATATCTGTCTCATAATTAAATCGCTAACGCAGTTCGCCACTTTTCTTTTTTCATTTTCGCGACAGACTGCCCTGCCTGACTTTGCATTTTCGATTTCGAGGTCCCACGCTTTTCCTAACAAAATTAAAAAGAAAATACCCTCCCTAGTTGGGTGTGGCCTGTCGGTGAGAAGGCGGGACGTCCTCCAAAAGTTGGTACGGATTGGATATTAACAAATACAAGCGATCTCGTTGGTTATCAATCAGAGGGGAACTCCTGCTGCACGCACTTTTATGTCAAAGCACAAATGTGCATAGTTGGAGCCAACGACTGTGCACGGACGCTCCTCTGGACATTGCGGAGTTTGATTGAGAGTATAGCTAAGGTTTTCCCCCGAAATACACTGCTCTCGCACTCAATTACCCCCGTGTGCGCTTGTATTAGCGCTGCTTCCACTGAAATTGAGTGGTTACACTCAGATCTGTCGATCTTCGGACGGGTTATCTGCGCATCATCTGTTTAGTTGTTCAGTCGGTTACAATGCAAGTTCATACGCTCCTGCCCTCTTGGGCTTCATGTACTTTCATTGCTTTCTTCACGAATTTGGAGTGAAAGGACAGTTCGTATTAATACACCAGTGCCTATACGTCTCTTTACCTTAATAGCTGGCTACATACAATGGTAGCCGTTTAACACGTCGACCTCCAGTTCGCAGAGGTAGACTGAGCTAAGAAAGGGACAGATTCATCTGTTCGCTTGCATCCTGCTGCTGCAAAAGAAAGGCTTGCGAAATCCATAGATTTCTCTTATACCGTAAAGTCGCTTGTAATAATATGTTGCCGCTGGCCATAGCCAGATGTCGACACAGTGATATGTTTCGGCCAATCGATGTGTTTTTCATGAACAGTCACATCGTTAGACTAACGCGATGTTAATTAGCTAGCTAACTACTTTCCTGCAAGATGACGAACATTACGAACAACTGTAGCATAAAACTTGCTTCGAGTCCATTTAACTTGACCAGATTGCGATCAGTTTCGCACGTCTGTTTTTATGTGGTAACACTATGCTTGCAGCAGGATGCGTCTCTCTGCCGCAGTTCAGTGCACCCCTGCCATTCATCCACAAAATTGCATTGAGGCACACCAACTGGAAGCCGATGTGTTAGATTACCGGCAACTCTTATATGTAGCAGCAACTAAGGTATAAGAAAAGTATGGGCACCGATGTATTAATATATAAGCGGTCCTTTTATTCCAAAATCGTGAAGAAAGCCACGGAAGTAGCTACTTATGCAGCCCCTGTGGGCAGGACCGTATGAACCCGCAAAAGATAGCGTGCCGATAATCTGTCCAGCCATTGATTGATCGTGTGTAAGCACACGGTTTGAGTGGAAGCAGGTATATCCAGGAGCACGCAGGGGCTAATTGAGTGCGAGAGCAGGATCACTGCAATTTTAGTCTAACGATGTGACTGTTCATGAAAAACACATCGATTGGCCGAAACATATCACTGTGTCGACATCTGGCTATGGCCAGCGACAGCATATTATTACAAGCGACTTTACGGTATAAGAGAAATCTATGGATTTCGCAAGCCTTTCTTCTGCAGCAGCAGGATGCAAGCGAACAGATGAATCTGTCCCTTCCTTAGCTCAGTCTACCTCTGCGAACTGGAGGTCGACGTGTTAAACGGCTACCATTGTATGTAGCCAGCTATTAAGGTAAAGAGACGTATAGGCACTGGTGTATTAATACGAACTGTCCTTTCACTCCAAATTCGTGAAGAAAGCAATGAAAGTACATGAAGCCCAAGAGGGCAGGAGCGTATGAACTTGCATTGTAACCGACTGAACAACTAAACAGATGATGCGCAGATAACCCGTCCGAAGATCGACAGATCTGAGTGTAACCACTCAATTTCAGTGGAAGCAGCGCTAATACAAAAGCGCACACGGGGTAATTGAGTGCGAGAGCAGTGTATTTCGGGGGAAAACCTTAGCTATACTCTCAATCAAACTCCGCAATGTCCAGAGGAGCGTCCGTGCACAGTCGTTGGCTCCAACTATGTACATTTGTGCTTTGACATAAAAGTGCGTGCAGCAGGAGTTCCCCTCTGATTGATAACCAACGAGATCGCTTGTATTTGTTAATATCCAATCCGTACCAACTTTTGGAGGACGTCCCGCCTTCTCACCGACAGGCCACACCCAACTAGGGAGGGTATTTTCTTTTTAATTTTGTTAGGAAAAGCGCGTGGGACCTCGAAATCGAAAATGCAAAGTCAGGCAGGGCAGTCTGTCGCGAAAATGAAAAAGAAAAGTGGCGAACTGCGTTAGCGATTTAATTATGAGACAGATATTGCGTCTGCTTCTTGAAAAAGAAAAAGCATTTCCGAGAATGTATTTGCTTTATGAGATTAGCGTTTTCGATTTCGTTTTGTTAGTGATATTGCGGGGCGCTTCTTGCAAATGAAAACAGTGCCTACATGGACTCGAAAATGCAAACGCAAAGTGGAGGATTACTTTAGCATTTTCGTGATGATACAAATAATGCTCCTGCTTCTCGAAAACGAAAAAGAATTTCCGAGAATGTATTTGCTTTATACGATTAGCGTTTTCGTTTTCGTTTTGTTAGTTATATTGCAGGGCACTTCTCGAAAATGCAAATGTAAATGAGGAATGTATTTTAATTTTCCAATTGTTATAAAAATTGCATACATGGACTTGATAATGAAAATGCAAAGTGGAGGATTACATTTGAATTTTCATTATGATACAAATAATGCGCTTGTATCTTGAAAATGAAAATGCATTTCTGACATTGCATTTTCATTTTAATTTTGTTAACTATATGCTTCCATACAATTTTGCTTGACACTTTTCGAGAACGAAGTTCCAAGAGCTTGTTTTAGTCAACGGTTGATCCATTGGTAGGTCAATATGACTCACATCTTACTCTGATTGGTCACTCGCGTAGTATTGGTGAATAGTCTGCAAGTACATTGCCGTAAGTAGTTTGAACTCCCATGGTTACTGAGCTATGTTTTCATCTCACGGAACAGACAGCCGGGCAGTATGCTGAAGCGCTATCCTCGCTGGAAATCATAGAAAGCTAGCCAGTTTGGTCGACTGCCTTAGCTAGGATTGCGTTACCGTAATAATAATAAAAAAAAAACAAAAACTCACAGCTTGCTCACTAAATAGTCCCTAGATAGGCAGATGCCTGATAAGGATGCTTCTATTTGTACAATTCATCCGGAATGAACACCACTAACGTCACATAAACGTTTCTACCAGGTCATTCGCTATGGCTAATGCTATGTAGACATGCAACTTGGCTAACATTACATGGGCATGAGAGCTAGCTGGCCATCACCCTTTGTAAGCAACCTGGGTTTATTGTGCCAACTAAGTTTATCTAGCTAGCTAAATTACAGATAAAGTTTGCCATCACAGCCGTCTACAGCGACCGATTACCCTAACACGCCAGCTAGACAAGTGGCTAGTTAGTGTTGCGCTTCCCATTAAGACGTGTTTTTATATGCTCGACGTCTCGAACAGTGTCATGTAAAATTGCGCATTAATTTTTACTCTTATATGTTTTTCGATCACAACTATGTTGAAATTGTTTCGAAAGACCCCTTAGTTTGGCGGAAAATAGCAGGAATTTCTCCATTATACTCTCCATGGGAAATTCAGAAGTGCGGTGCACTAAACGCCATATTGGTTTCTTCACCTACGCTTGTAGAAGGAAGCGGTGGCAGCCTCTCCAGTTCTAAATACACTCATTGGCATAGACCGAGCGGCGGCGGCGTCAGCTGATGACGTCATCACAAAGCTACTGGGAGAAGTATTTTTGACAACAAAATTGAACGCCCGTTATTCCCTTCCAAAATGAACTCGTTCAGGGAATCGTTCATTTTCGGCAGGTGCGTGCGTTCAGTTCATCGTTCGTCAAAAAAATGAACGGGTTCATGAACGCCCTTCTTTTTTCCCGTTCACGCACAACACTACTGTCATAGGTCTGAAGGGCTGTAATTGCTGTAAATGGTGGATTCTTTGAAAGTTAGGTTTGAAGGACAAAACTGTTATTTGAAGGGGAAATCATAATTTATAATTTTGTAATATTTTGAGTATGTTTTCCTATTCATTTTACAAAGCATTAGATGAATAAAAGCACAAATTTTCATGGAAAACATGACATTTCCTGAATGATTCCAAACATTTGAATAGCTTATGTGCATGAATCGGGAAAAGGAGCGCGTCTTGGGTAGAAAATCAAAATCACTGTACCAGGTGCTCTTAGGAATGGGGCAAAAAATGTAACAAAAATCAAAAAAAAAAAGTCTAAGATGAAGGCCTGGTAGTGGAAAAAAAGGGTAAAAAGCCTTTTTAAATGGCTAATGCATCGGCAAGATTAAAAAAGCCATTTAATAAAGGCCTTTTCTTTTTTTTCCACTCACCAGAGTGCCTTAGACTCTTTTTTTTTTTTCGGATTTTTGTTAGCTTATGTGCATATTGGCCCCACAGACATATAAGCAACATTTTAATACACAGTGAAATCTAATTGGGACTTTTTATATGTTTTTGTGGGTACGAATGGTCATGGTGTGTTTCAACCATGGATATTGTTGCATTACAAAAATTCTACACTGTTCATAATGCTTCAAAATGGGCTGTGTTTCCCACTAGCAAAAATCCTGCCCTCAAAATTTCCTGAAAAACTGACCTTTTGTCCGGCTCTGAAATCACTGGGTGGAAACTTGCTGTAAACTTTGCCCACCCCTCCCTTTAGCCTTACTTCCTCGTAATCCCTTCCCCCCTTCCACCTTCTCTGAAAGTTAAAAGAACATCATCCATTTCCAACCAGGCTGGCTACTTCCACCCATAGACTGTATAAAAAGATAGACGCAGCACCGGTCTGAAAAGTGAGGCCAATGTGAAGGTACTTTAAAATTGCATTCTATTTAATGGCCAGCAGATGGCGACGTCGGAGGTTGCAGAAAGAAGTTCAATGCTATAGAAGTCTATGAGAAAATGACCCAACTTTCTTCACTGATTTATTATTTCAATAATGATTTTCCACATTATTTTATGGTATCTATCGCAAGTGTCAAGTCTCCTTCGATATATCATGATGTTCATTTTTGTAAATTATGGTCCCATAATAACTAGAACAAAGAATAAAGCCAGAATATGCTTTAGGGGTGTGGCTATCCTCTGGTCTTCGTCAGATACGGTCAGATCCATCCATAGATCCACCCCTTGCTCCTCCCTGGATCTTCAATTCACACTCTTGTCCAATAGAAATCACATAAAAATGTGACAAAATGCCACTGTTCAAATTGCCAAAATTGAGGCTTCATAAATGGTATGCTGAAACCAATAGGTGACGTCACGGTTGCTTCGTCCATCTTTTTATACAGTCTATTCTCCCACCTCCAACTCTGGACACACCACTCAACTAAACGTATCCGCGCCTCACAAAAAGCTTGTTTTTCCATTCAAAAGTGCATCGAACACAGGAAGTAAAATGCTCTGTCACTTTCCGTTGCACTGTGACTTTATGCAGCTTGTCACAAAGGTCCACTGACAGGCTAACAGACAAAAAAAATGTAAAATATACTCATAAATCCAACATTACTTTTTGTTTTTTTTACAGTTTTAAAATAAAGCTGAATAGCTTCCTCACTTGTTTTAGTGAAAAATATGATTTATTGTATTTATATGTCACTTATTTTAAATGATCATTCTTGCTTATTTTCATAAAGAGATCCATTAATTCTTCAGTCGACTGTGGCTGCTATATTCTGGAACACCAGTTACTAATTCAGTGAAGTAGTAAAGAAGTTAGCGTCAGCTCTGTTCTCCAGCATTGTGCTTCTGTTATGAAACTGATGCTCAAAAACTGTAAAAACTAACCACCCGGCAAACTGTTTCTTTTTGTTGAGAATAAAGAGATGATTGGTGTGATGGTGCTGTGAAATATGCCAGATGCGTGCAGCTGACTTACAGATGGTGTGATCCAAGCACAGGTGGCAGTGAGGGCAGGAACAATAAGTCTTTATTTTGTAAATTGATGAATCAATCTCAGAATGCAGTACTGGAAAATGAACCTCCTTTACATGATATTGGTACAAATGGCCTGTAATTGGCATACAATGGGAAAGTCATTATTTTATAAGATTTTCAAAATAACTAATATTTTAGTTGATGCAAAATTCAAAATAGAGCCTGAACATTCACCATACTTGCTTGTGTTTTTATGCGCAGCAGCTCTGTGATCTGTTTGAATGTCCTGAGCCAGACATGTCCACAGTCCGGCCTGGAGGTCAATCTTCGCACGAGGGCAAATTACATATGGCCCGCAGCTTCCTTCTTAAAATGTATTATTTATGGCCTGTCAGCACCCTCAAACAAATTAATAAATCAAGTTCAAGTTGTAATTTCTCTCTACACCTCCAGATGGCAGCACCACCATTCTGTGGCTCTGCCGGGCCCTGCCAGTGACCCCCGCTGACATGATTGCTTCCAGCTACTGGTGATTTGGTGATGGCTACTTCAGCTATAAAGAGGAAGGTCCCAGGAGAGGTGGGAATTACAATATCACTTCACTGAACGCAGGCACATTTGTGTTTGCCTAATTTGCCTAAAAAGTATTGCTGTTGCAAAGGAATTCAATGTGAGAAGCCACTATCAGACTAATCATGCTAATGGTTATGACAAGTTGGCATTGAGCAACCGCATTGAAAAAGTGAAGCAGCTTGAAGCTGTCTTGACTCGACTCCATGCTCACGAGTCAAAGGAAAACAGCACCAAAACAAGCAACAAAGTGACTATATAAATTGTCAAACATGGTAAACCTTTTACAGAGGGTGAGCCTATCAAAGACTGTGTGATGGGCCCATACATTGGCAGTCAAAAACTGACAATGGACTTTAGACCAAATTTTTGTTCGTCAATCGCTCAATCACTCTCTGCTGCCTCAAAATAGCAACACGGCAACTTGATGCCTGATCACACCTCATTTTAAGACCATTAGGCCCATGGGCATTCAGTTTAGCGCAAGTACATTTGCCATTGAAGCAACATGGACGCTTGACAGGAAAATAGTAACAGCATCGGACATAAGCTAGCGTCATGCTTGATGCTGGTCTGCACCGGCTGTAAGATGGAGCCCTCAGACTCATTGATGAACGATGGTGACGAAGGCTATCCCGTCTGGTCTGAACCAACATAAGAGCTACCGTGACGCAAATTGCAGAGAATTTTAATGACACCCATGTTCGCAATGTGTCACAACACACAGTGTATTGCAACCTGCTGATTATAGGGCTTTATGCCTGCAGATTAGAGTGCCTATACTAACCCAGTCCACTGCTCAAAGTGAAGAAGGTCATCTAGTCTGTTGAGCCCTGTTTTCTTTTACATTGTGCATTGACCTGGGTAAGAGATGGCACCAGGATGCACTGCGTGAAGAGGACAAGCTTTTAGAGGGGCTGTAATGCTCTGAGAAATATTCTGCTGGGAAACCCTGGGTCCAGGAATTCAAGTTTATTTTGACGGAGCTATTTTTGCGGCACAAGGGGAACACACATGACATTAGGCAGGTGGCTTTAATTTTGTGGCAAATGAGGGTATTCTATAGAGAATAAATGCAGAAAAAGATTGGGGTAAAATCTCTTATGCTAAAGGGATCCATCTGACTAAATTCACCAAATGCACTATTAAAAAAAAAAAAAAAAAAAAAACAATCATTGGTTTTCGAGATTATGTAAATGGGTGCACGTGTGGGTTCTAGGACTCACCAGTTTGGTTCACAGGTGGTGCCAATTTTACTGGGGGTGTAGCTGCTCCAGCCAAGCACAGGTGGGATGGTCCAAACGAAGGAGAATATCCAAACAAACAGGATGCCCAGAGCTGCATGGTGAGCCCCCAGACGCACATTCTTCAGAGGACGGCATATCACAAAGAACCGCTCAAAGGCCAAGATCGCCAAGGACCAGAGAGCCACAATCCCTGCAGATAAGAGGAAACATCAGAAACAGCAGGTCACCCCACAGGTGAAACAGTAAGTTTGTGATAGGGGGGACCGAATGACTGACACGGACATCCCAGCAAGAGTATGGTTAATATGTTAATAACACGTTCAAAATATCGCAGCACATTACTGAGGGGACGCATCCTTCCTGCCCCATCTTAGATCACACCCTTGCGTCTCCACTGCATTTACAAATACACCTCCTCAAATCTAGTCATTTATTATTACATTTGTGTGTTTTTACAGACTGGAGCGCACATTTTGTCATACAGCCTTTATGCACTCACCGACCACTCTATTAGTTACATTTATGCGCAATAAAGCAAATTATGAGCTTATCCAAACAGCTACTCTTTTAGCTGCATATCAGCTTAAAGAACAAAATCCAGTGGGGTCCATTGGTATCTGGACAGTGACCCAATTTTCATAATTTTAGCTTTGTACACCATCAAGATGTGCTTGAGGGGTTCATTTGTGGGAACTTTTTCATTTTCATGCAAAGATCCCCCCCCAGACATCTCCAGATGCTTGCCTGGTGATGCTCTGCCAGGCTTTCACTGCCTCTGTCTTCAATTCCGGCTTGTTCTTAGCAAATGAAATGCATACTCCACTGGATTCAGGGCAAATAATTGACTAGGGTATTGCGGAACATTCAGCTTTGCATATAAAATGTATTCGGTTACTTTCTCAGTGTGCTTGGGGTCAATGTCTTTCAACACTGAAAAGCACGGTCCAATAAGTTTAGATGAATCTGAATCTGAGCAGATAATATATCCATATTTATTTTGGAATTCATTATGCTGCTTTTGTGAGTAATCACATCATCAATAAATGCAAGGGAACCAGTTCCTTTGGCAGCCATATTTACCAACATAACAACATTACCTCCACTATGCTTTGGAGATGAGGTGGCATGCTTTGGATGATGAGCAGTCTCTTCTCTTTGTCTTACACATCTCTCATTATCATTGTGATACAGGTTGATATATCCAAATGATGTTGTTCCAGAATAATACAGGCTTTTTTATAGATGTTTTCAAGCCCACTATAATCTGACCTGTTTTTGAGGCTGTCACGCCCTGGCAGCCACAGATGTAAAATGGGTGCCAGGGCAAGGAGTGGAGCTGCAGGACCCATGCGCAGGGATGTGGATTTTATTAAATAATAAAGGTGAGTATAACAAAACCAATACAAAACTTCAGGATAACAAAAGGAAGTACACAAAACAAAAACGGGACACTGACTGAGGCTACCTGCGCATGAAGGGGGAAACCAAGCTTTAAATAGAAAAGGGATCCTAATTAACTAAACAGAAACAGGCGACCACAATTAACTGAAAGGGACTGAGGATAATTGATTAATTAGTTAAGGGCAGGAGGGGCATTACAGAGGCTCACCTATGGTTTACATCTTATGAGAACCCTCTGTGTTTACTCTGATAAAACCATCTCTTGATTGTTGACTTTGACCCAGATAAACCTTAAAGTGCCCCTATTATGTGACTTTTCACTGATCATTCTTGTTCTTGTATTCTTGAACTCTTCGAAAAAAAGGTTTAAATGCACCATTGTTAAAAAAAAACTCTTGAGTTTTCTCATGCTTGCCAATTCTGCTGTATCAGTCTGTGAAACGCTCCATTGAAAGTCCTGCCCTGCCCTCCCGAAATCCCCAGTGTGCTGTGATTGGTCAACTTGATCACTCCCTTGTGATTGGTCCACTGTTCGCGCCCCTTGTCACGCCCCTTACCATAAATGGATTTCCGCTTTAGAAACAAATACCGGTAAAGCCTTGTGGGCGAAACCCACTTGATTCAAGGGCGTGCCAAACTATCTGCTTGCACGAAAATTCAAATGGTGACATCACCAATTGAGGAGTCAACTTGCAAAACCTACTAAGTCAAGTTTTGAAAATAAATGAGTGATCCCCCTTAGCCTCTCTTTCAGGCACCTGCACATGTCCCACTGATAGCTCCACTTTCAACACCTACCAAATCATGTTATAAATTGTATCGGAAAAAGCAAAACTGACAAAACCCGCCAAGTCAAGGAGGAAAACTGTCAAATTCTGTGAAGTCATCAGCCAATGTGAGGAACGTGATTCCGTTTTCGTTCGCTAGAAGGAACCAATCACAGGCGAGCTTTTATAGCCTGTTCAGCTTTTGCTTTCTCTAACTCTAACTGGTTTGGGCAGTCAGAAAAGCGTGATGGTAGTGATACCATAAAAGGGGGATTTGAACCCATGGACTCATGTTTATGTTGTCATTGTCATAGCAGCTATTCAACCGCTGTGCTGTCTGTAGCAGTGAGTTGCATGTAGCGTGGGTCCTGAGTCAAATACCTTCACCTATTGAGCAACGGGGCTGGTTTAAACACTGTCAAAACCTGCTAAATTTCCACTCCACTTTCAAAACCTGCTAAGTCAAAACTTTGTGTTGCAAAATCAAAGTCATTTCTTAAAAAAAATAATTAATTGCCTCATGGATTACGTCTGCAAGGCTAATAGATTCAGTATAGAGAAAATTGGTATCTATGGAAGATAACTTCTATTCCCACCAAAAAAATCAGATTTTTCAAAAAAAATGGACCAACTTGACTTTGCAAGTGGACTCCTCAATTGATGAAAAAAATGACCAGAAGTGATTGGGACATTTCAGTCATCTCTGGTGCAGTGTGTTTTGCGGCAGAGAGTGCTTCTTCTGGAGGTGACTTCAAGTTGTTTTCCTATACAGACCTTTTAAATGCGCATAAAAACAATATGATTCACACTACGACATAAAAATAATGAAAAACCATAATAGGGGCACTTTAAGGGTGTTCTGGATATCGCCATCTGTACTGAAGGCAATTTTCCTCACTAGAAAAGAATTGTTCTTTCATCTACCACGTTATCTGTGGTCTTCTGGGCCTTTTAGCGTTTCTGAGCTCACCGTTGCAGTGCATGCCACAAGACAGGCGCAATCGCGCTGGCGCCCGTAAACGCCCGTCAAGTCATCCTTATTGGCATGATTTAACAGGCCCATCAGTCACTTCACGGGCGCGCCACTATTTTTATTTATTTAATTTAACCCTTATTTAACCAGGGAAGTCCCGTTGAGATTGAAATCTCTTTTTCAAGGGAGCCCTGGGGGTTGAGATGGGGAGGGAGAGGGCAAATGCGCAGCCAATTGGATCAGGGGATGATTAGGTGGCAGGTTGAAAGAGCCAGGTTGGGACTTTAGCCATGACACCGGGGAACCCCCTTCTCTTATCGAAGAGTGCCATAGGATATGTAATGACCACAGTGAGTCAGGACCTCGGTTTAACGTCTCATCTGAAGGACGGCGTCTCCTTCAGTACAGTGTCCCCATCACTGCACTGGGGCATTGGGGAATGATTCCACCAGAGGGAAGATCGTCACCTACTGGCCCACCAACACCTCTTCCAGCAGCAACTTGGTTTTCCTCGGTGGTCTCCCATCCAAGTACTGACCAAGCCCACACCTGCTTAGCTTCAGCCACGCGGCTGGAGCAGATCAAATAGTGGTATGGCTGCTGGCAAATTTATTTAATCCAAGCGTTAGCCCATTTGACCTACCCCGGTAGACCATGACGATGATGAGAATGTCATAATCAAAACTAGCAATCGCAACATTCTCTCAGATCAAGGCAACCAGTGCCAGCTGCGAGGAAGCATCTCATATTCAGTTCGGCATATCCGACCCATCATCATAGCCGTAACTAGCAATCTCGGACCTCAGTCAAAAATTCAGAGTGAAGAAAAAATTCAACGTCTTTATCATTCAGGTTTTGTTTTAGGTATCTTAGCTGTAACCCGTGTGAACATGCGATGTTACATTTCACCAAAAATCAATTTCTGTTTGCATATTATTATTCTTTCCCTCTTGTCTATGCATGTATTGTTTTGGGGAGTTTTCTTTAGTTCAGTAGAATTTTTATATTAACGCTGTTTGATCTTTGACATTTTGGTAACTTCCTCCAAATTTGCGGTATTCTCCTTGGTATTCAGCTCTGCATTGGAGAGGTAAGTGCTCTTCAGTGGTTTTGTAAAACGCAGTACAATGCTAAAGTGAGGCAAAGATATTTCTTTGTGGAGGTCAAAGATTTTATTCATTATTGCTTCGATGATTACTTTGGAGTTTATTCATTTTTATTTTATCGTGTACGGCACTTTTGTGAAGCATGCTAATTTACCTATCGTAAGTCCAGGCTAATGGAGCATTAGGTGGTTTATCGTGCGGTTCGCCGTTTCTTCCACCTCTAATTTAAAGGTGTGCTTGTAGAAACGTGACATGCAAAGTTGCTGTACTGACATTAACGCGTAGCACGCAGGCACGTTAGCTCCCCGTTTCAAAATTACCTCCGCCATCTAAGGTAAAAGGAGGTTATGTTTTCAGTCCCGTTAACTGGAAAATGTTATGACATGCTGAATACTCAGTTAGTATTAAGCTCTGGTGTGGATAGCTGTCGATGTAGACATGCGAAGTTGCTCTACTGATATATTAATGCGTTGCATGCAGAATCAAAATCTGATGGCTGGCAAGAGAGGAGTGGTCTTCGCCTTATTATTCATTACACGCAACACAACGCTGAACTATCAGACTGGCTATATAAGTATATCAAATTGTGTATCGCTTATAAAGAATGACATTATTTTTCAAATTTATGGTAATCATGGTAATTTTAAACTTACTATATTTTGGGACTGTGTGAGGATGGATGGATATTGGCTTGGAAGCAGTAGTTAAAGCAAATCTGCCTTTTTAAGCTTGGGACTTGTAATTGATACAGTTGTGAGGTTATCACAATAAAGTAAATTTATGAACAATAGGCTATACTCTTTGCAACACACTAAAGGCAGTCCACAGGCCAAGGACTGGACAGGACACCAGGGCAGATGAAGAATGGAGTAGATGGCTTAGTGGTAGCAGATACCAGTGTTTCACACACTGTGGGCTGCCATAGAATGAACTCGGACCACCACAAATTGATTCCGCCCCAAGGGGATTTTCTATATCGCATTCTCATCTCCGTGTGCGCAAAAAAAAAAAAAAAAGGTAAAATTAAAAGTATGCGGAATTTGCGCAATATTAGTGCCATGCCCCCCGCTCAAGAAAAGGAAAGGTATCTTCCCTCCACTCAACAAAATAGAAAGCATCAACCCCACACCCCGGTCCTACAGTGACCAACAAGACCCCCCGCTCAACAAAATAAAAAGCATCTACCCGCCACCCTGCCCCCGGTGCTACAGCAACCATCACCAATCACCATCAAAATAGTGCCCGCCAGATAATTGGCGGGACTGATTGATAGTGCCGTTGCATGCTTCCTTGTCTGCACTTTGAGTTCATGTTCATTACTCAAAATCTGGTCATACGTGTTGACCATGTAATTCTCCCTTGATTGACACCAGTGTTGTGGTTCAGTTTTCACGGTCCACTGAACACGGCTAATTTGAATTTTGCAAAATAGAAGTCTGCTGCGCATGGTAGTGCAAGGGTTCATATGAGATCTGTCACCATGGATGACAAGTACCATTGGTGTGTTACTTGCTGCATAAAACAGGAAAAAAAATAATTACGTTAACCCCCTACCCTCGATACAAAGATTTCACATTCATGAAAGGTTTGAGTGTATCATGCCAAACACAAGGGTTTAACATTTTCTCAAAGTTTTGAGAAAGGCCATCGATGACTATATTCAGGTGATAGATACAATTTCTTGTGTAACTTTTTGGCATTGCCATCAACAATCACAGATGATGTAGATCAGTGCTTCTCAAACCTCTTCTGGAGTACCATCTCTCCCGCATGTTTTAGATCTCCCCACTCGCACAGATGATTCTAATGATTCGCTCATTATCAAGCATCCTCAGGGGTAACGAGCTGGTCATGTGACTGACCTGTGCTGGAGCAGGCAGAGCTCTAAAACATGCAGGAGAAGCGGTACTCTAGGAGAGGTTTGAAAACCGCTGATGTAATTGATAAGATTGCTATCGTTCAATTTTATTATGCCCATGCAATAGACCTCAGCACTAGCAAGCTGCTCACCAGAAGTGTGGTAGTCTTGAAAGTGTAAGAAATTTCTGTGAAAAGATCCAGCTATTTTTTTGTGTATTGACGATTGCTCGAATTGACCACAGTCCCAATCAGTCACAGCAAATAAGCCATGGCCTTTCATGAAAATCAACAATTGTGTTTGGCGACCTTTTTAGAGACAAAGCGTAAACCAAGGAAGCTCTAGGATAAGGTAAAGTGGGTTCATGCAACACGAAAACTCGCAATCTTCAGCGCAATTTGCCTTGCATCCGCAGGTTACTTTCAGAAAATCATATAAAAATAAATGGCAAATAAATAAAAAAATTAAATGATTTTTCTTGAAACCCAATCGCTTAACAATTTTTTAAAACCAATTTTTGTGAAAAAGTATGATCCAAGACCACTAACCAGGGCATGTATCAGGGTTAGGTAGCGACCTGCAATAAATAAAGATGAGTGAACACCACTGTTGAAATGTTTTGATTACGCCTATAACATGATATTTTGACCACAACTACAAATTAGTTACCAATTAATGTCTTGAAAGGATTCTGCATGATAATACTTATGTGTTTTGCTAATTATATATTACAAACCCCAATTCCAATGATGTTGGGACGTTGTGTAAAACGAGAGTAAAAACAGAATACAATGGTTTGCGAATCCTTCTTGACTTATATTCAATTGAGTACATTACAAAGACAAGATATTTAATGTTCAAACTGATAAACTTATTGTTTTTTTTGGAAACATTCACTCATTTTGAATTTGATGTCTGCAACACGGGACAGGGGCAACAAGAGACTGGGAAAGTTGAGGAATGCTCAAAAACACCTGTTTGGAACATTCCACAGGTGAACAGGTTAATTGGAAACAGGTGAGTGTCATGATTAGACATAAAAGAAGCATCCCCAAAAGGCTCAGTCGTTCACAAGCAAGGGTGGGGCGAGATTCACCACTTTGTGAACAACTGCTTGAGCAAATAGTCCAACAGTTTAAGAACAACGTTTCTCAACGTGCAATTGCAAGGAACTTAAAGATTTTATCATCTACAGTCCATAATATCATCAAAAGATTCAGAGAATCTAGGGAAATCTCTACACGTAAGCGGAGAGGCCGAGAACCAACATTGAATGCTCGTGACCGTCGGTCCCTCAGGTGGCACTGCATTAAAAACCAACATCATTCTGTAAAGGATATTACTATGTGGGCTCGGGAATACTTCAGAAAACCATTGTCAGTTAACACAGTTCATCGCTACATCTACCAGTGCAAGTTAAAACTCTACCATGCAAAGTGAAAGCCATATATCAACAACACCCAGAAACGCTGCCAGCTTCTCTGGATCCCGAGCTCATCTGAGATGGACTGATGCAAAGTGGAAAAGTCTGCTGTGGTCTGACGAGTCCACATTTCAAATTGTTTTTGGAAATCATGGACATCGTGTCCTATGGGCAAAAGTGGAAAAGGACCGTCCAGATTGTTATCAGCGCAAAGTTCAAAAGCCAGCATCTGTGATGGTATGGGGATGTGTTCGTGCCTACAGGGCTCGAAATTAACTTTTTTACTCGGTAGCACTGTGCGCCCAAGCTCAAAAAGTTAGGAGTGCAAGCTAAAATTTAGGAGCGCACACACCGAAATCTAAGAAGCACCAATATATATATGATATTTTTTAATGTTTAAAAAACTACGATATAACTATATTGGCTTTATGCCATATCCTGAGGCCAGGATTTAAAATTGGGTCTCCTGGCTCTCTGCCCTTCCATCCATCTCTTCACTGCCTGTGAGGCATCAAATATGTCCAGTGGAGGATCCTCCACACTGATCCGAATCAAATCTTCAACTGTAGCTGTGTTTCCATCCACCTCTTTTAATGCGCATTTTCATTTTGCGCTTAAAAAAACCTGAGTGGAAACGGCCAAAATGCGCATCAACTTGAATTGTTGCACCAATTTTTTTTGCGCAAGGAGGGAGTGGAAAATTTTTCGAATCGATAAAGATAAATGCTCTTTAGTGCAGTGGAAACGGGTTAGCGAACAAGTTATGCGAATAAACGATGACGTTTAGTATCTACGTCATTTTTGCTTGCCTACGTTGGCAAGCTAGCTAGCTAGTTTGCTACCTCGCAACATTGGTGTGCTAGCTACAACGTTAGAGTTCGTTATCACTTTAGCTAGCTAGCTAGTGGTTAATACAGTAGAAGCGAACTGTAACCTTACACTACTGTGCTAGCTGTAACATTAAAGACTTCGTAACCACTAGCTTAAGTGATTACTTTCATTCGTTTTCACAGCCAGCTTTCCCATTTGTTTTCCTTTTTGTTCGTCGCACTTATTGACGTCATACCGTGCGCCGTCTTCTTCTGCAGTAGTAATAGTTATTGAATAGAGAATTAGCGCCACCTAACGGCGCTTTCGGCTTACCTCGTGAAACAAAAGCGCATAACTGAAGTGGATGGAAACGCACACAAATGCGCCTTTCCTTTTGTCGCATTTACGAAAATTCGCTTAAGATTTGCGATACAAGTTGGATGGAAACACAGTTTGTATTAGGGTTAAATGCAGATCTGACGTAAAGTCGAAAAGTCTTTGTTTTCGCCTTAATAATGCAATATAATCAGTCTACAGAGGTAACTTTGTTATTTGTTAGCTTATTATAACATAAACAGATGTTATAATGAGTTGGATAAATTTGTTTTAAGATGTATGCTGCACGCCATTGCCATCTAATTTCTGCACTTTCAGGAAAATCCAGCGTGTACATGTAAATGTATAAACACTTACAGGTTGAAAGACATAAGGAAAAAATGTGTTTCTTATGATTATTGCAGATAGGCTACTTAAGATATGAGCGAAGAAACCGAGACGTAGATTTTAGGTCTGCGCAAGTGCAGAACCGCGAAGCAGCATACTTTGATAGGTTGCAAAATTTGACCGAACACCAGACGTACTCGTTGACGCACATCTGTCACAGCATTTTCTGTGTTTGCCACTTTCTCCATGTATCTCAAAACTATCACGTTTAGAGTGTTTGGACCCAGTAGCTAACGCACTGTTATCTGCGAGATCCGGGCCATAGTCTTTGCAATGATCACAGTGCATTTCACCTTCTTTGAAGCTCAGCCATTCAAAATTTCAAAGCCACTCTTTGTGAAAATAATAAACTCTTTTCGCCGCCGGTTCGTCTGAATCACCATTGTAATCATTGTCATGATTCTCAGTTTCAGTAACTTACCCACTCGTTTTTTTTAACATTAACGGTAGCAAAAAAAAGTCTTCTATTGTTCTGTAGAATCTGGAAATATAAGTGACAAATGACTGATAAGCTCGGTCCAGAGCCAGGCCAAATAGCAATAGAACTTTTATGGCCTTCTCCCTAGGATGTTCCTGCAGCCTGCATGTGAAAGGTGTCGGTGATCTTTCTGTTACTTTGTACGAGGGGGGTAGTTGCAAAGCCCTGGCTGAGACAATGCCCCTGTACTACTGTCCTCCATCTTAAGTCCAGTTATATTAATCTGTTTAAGATAATCTAAATCTCTGGGAATTTCATAATTTGTTTATATGTTCAATATCCTGTTACGAAATCACTTATATACTTATAACCCAATTAAAACTATATATTAATTCATCTTAAGACTTTTTCATGACAACTGCATCATATTAGTACATATTCATATCATGTTTGGTCTTGTTATTCTCGGGGGAATCTAAGGACTTGAATGGAGGATGTTTCATTCCCATTGAAATTATGGTTCATTCCCTTTTGGAAACTCCTGAGAATTTGGTCAGAATACTCTCTGGTAATCACCCTATTCTCCTCTCTCTGCTGAAGTGTTTTATTACATCCTCCCAATAGTGGAAACCCAAAAACCGAATTCGACCCCCCTTCCAGGTGTTTATGGCCATGCCGCCTGGATCAAAGACGTGGTTTGGCTTAAAGCAAAGAGAAACAATCCATTCGGGGAAGATCGTATCCGATCTGTCCCCGCGTACGTAAGTGCGTGAGTAGTCCTTTTCAATCATGGAAGATCGTATCCGATCTCTCCCCGCGCACGTAAGTGCGTGAGTAGACTCTCTAGCTATGGCGGATCGTCTCTGATTTCGCACTCACCCAACTCTGTGTGTGTAGCTGTCGCCAGGTATGACTTTTACATTGGTCTAAATTCGTGGTAACTGATATTTGGTCTGTTGATTTAAGCTCTTGCCTACCTGGTGAATAAATTATTGTTATTCCTTTAAACTTGCGTGGTCTCTGTGACTCTTAATCCTTTTATTCTTTCTAGCCGTGTTGCGACGGATACCTAGGGGTATAATCCCGACCGAGGTACGACTGGCCAGCGGCCTGGTCTGGAGATTGGTTTTATTAAGTTGGAGAGACAACCACGATCTACTTACATAAAGGGTTTATGTATTTCCGGTTCTGGGATTTTAGCCTAAAGGAAACCCATGGACGAAAAGTCGGTTATCTGTTAAAATTCCCTGAAGGAACCCATGGGCGTGCATCGATCTGGGTTCGCTGTATTCACGCCAAAAGATGCTGTTGCAGTGATGGCTGACTTCCAACCTCTAATCTAATCAACGAACCTAGGATCCGGTAACAGTACTAAAAACCCGGGAGTACATGTTAGCGACAGCGGTAGTCTCCTAAGAGTTCGAGGTGTAGTCACTTCGAGACCCACGCAGGTTTCTCTAGATTATGGATTCTAATTCTAATTCTAATTGGAGTCAGATATTTAACGAGGGCATAACTAAATTCATTATTATAAATTTATTATGGAGTCAGATTAATTGTAACCGTTGTGCTTTTGTGCCCCGTCCTTCGAACGGAGAAAATAGATCCATTTTATTGCGATTCACACCAGCCAGGAGGTCACGCGTGCTAATACCAGCCAAAAGAACACGCATAAACCTTCAACCCTACAATTTCCGCCGTTGGTTATTGTTTTGTGGGTTTTACAGTTCTTCCTTTCATTTCCCGTCAAAATCTTGTGTGTAGTTAACATAACATAACATAACATAACATAACATGAGTGGCGAGAACAGACCGTTCAGCCCAACTAGGCTCGCCAGTTTCTTTTTAGTATTGTGAATATCTCACTTCAGATACTCAATGACTCAATAGTATCTAGCTTTAAGTCAAGCCTGCTCTTGAAAATTCCCAAGGTTTCTGCCTCAACAATATAGTCAGGCAAGCTATTCCACATCAAAATTACTCTTTGGGTGAAAAAATATTTCCTAATATCAGGGCTAAATTTACCCTTGGTCAACTTCCATTTGTGACCCTGAGTTCTACTAACAAAGCTTGGCCGAAGGAATCCTACATAATTCACTTTGTTAATACCTTTAACATATTTAAAGACCTCAATCAGATCACCCCTAAGTCTCCTTTTCCTAAGACTAAAGAGATTAAGGATCTTCAGCGTCTTCTCATAGCTTTCATCTTTTATACCTGGAATTATCTTAGTGGCTCTTCTCTGAACTTTTTCTAGAGCCTCTATGTCTTTCTTAAAGTCTGGTCCCCAGAATTGTACACAATACTCCAGATGTGGTCTGACGAATGTGTTGTACAAGAGAAGTATGACCTCCTTGGATTTGTACTCAATACTTTTAGCAATGTATTCCAGCATCCGATTGGCTTTTTTTAACTGCTACGGCAGAATGGCTAGAACCTGTGAGGGTTTGGTCAACAATCAGTCCCAGATCTTTTTCATGTGGAGCACATTCCAGTTTTAAACCTCCCATGAAGTAATCCTGTCTAATGTTTCTATTACCTACATGTACAACTTTACATTTCGCTACATTAAATTTCATTTGCCACATTTCTGCCCAATTCTGGATTCTAGCCAAATCATCCTGAATCACTTTAGTGGACTTTAAACTATTTGCCAAACCTCCCAATTTAGTATCATCTGCAAATTTAACTAATTTGCTGTCAATATTCCTATCTAGGTCATTCATGTAGATGAGGAACAGCAGGGGTCCCAACACCAATCCCTAAAGCAGGCGTCGCACTGTCCCGAAATTGACACCAGATGGCCATACGAATATTGAATTTCGCGTGATGGCCCCGAACTTGGTCAAAAGCCAATCTACAGCCGAAGGAAGTGCAATGCCTACAGAAGGTCACACGATGGCACCCGAACCACACACGAAGGCAACAAAAAGATGTGAATTTTTATTAAGTAGTTTACCCGCAGGACACTCGAAGGCCGCATGATGGCTTACATAGCTATTCACTACAGAGTAATATAGTAAATTTACGACAGATTACTGTAAGTTTCTATATAGTAAACTATTCTTCTGTTATGAACAAGAAATGTTAAGTTAAAAAAAGGTATGACGTTAAAAGCAACCATTTCATTATCATTTATCAGTTTCACAAATACTTTGTGCCTTATTTATATATATATATATATATATATATATATATATAGAGAACATGGCACTCTTAAATACTCGATTCTGATTAGTCAATCGCCAAAATTCTGCGGTGTTTATTTCCAGAGGTATGACCGCTGCGCTGCTGTCCGTTGCTAGTAATATGAATATTTTAATATTTCAAATGTTTTAGCCATATTCTAAGCGGGATAATGTGTAGTGAACTGCGCGTCGGGGTTCTTTTCCCCCGTCGGGAGTTATTTTTCAACAATCACCGGCTCACTATACATTATCCCTTACATATATAATATACGTTGTGCCTGCTCTGTAGAGTTGCTCAGGACTGACTGAGAAAGATGCTCTGAGGCTGGCCGTTTATATGTCCACATTACCATGACACATGTGAAACGCTTGAGCTACTCAAATTCGGCTGTCTTCGCCGACACCGTGGTCCCATCTCAATGTCATTGTACTATAACACGATGGCTAGACGACAGCATTGTGAGGGCTTCACGTAGTCGTGTTGCCTTCCTAAGACAATCGGGCAGCTTCTTGTTTCCTTCGTATTGTCTTTGTGAGGAGAAAAATGCCCGATGGCACCGATGATCACACGAAGTAAAGACGAAGATGACACGATTTGACAAGATGCTCTCATGATGGCCTTACGAAGGGCAAAATGGACACACGAATTCAACACGAAAATGAACCTTCGCAAGGTCTTCCGGAAATTTTTTGGCATGCCAAAGATTTTGCTACCACTCACGAAGTTGCTGCCGGAGCCTGAGAAATTCAACCGGCGGTCATACAATGGCTTAAGATGCCCTCACGAATGGCCCGATGTTTTTACGATCAGATCCGAATTTGAACATTTCCTTTATCGCGTTTCCATCTGGCGTCAATTTCGGGACAGTGTGACGCCTGCTTAAGGGACTCCATTCCCCACCATGCCTAGCTCAGATGAGACTCCTATGACCACCACTCTCTGTGTTCTGTCCTGTAACCAGTTTCAAATCCACTCCAGAATACTTCCTGTAACTCCAATGCTCATTTAAAAAATTAGTCTCTTATGTGGTACTGTATCAAATAATTTCTGAAAATCCAAGTATATGATGCCATAAGCCCTGCTCTGATCATAAGTCTTGGTGGCCTCTTCAAAGAATTCCAGAAGGTTTGTCAGGCATGACCTTCCCTTACGGAAACCATGTTGGCTATCCCTCAAGATATTATTACATTCAAGAAATAATTCCAGCTCGTTTTTCATGATAGATTCCAGTATTTTGCATGCAGTGCAAGTTAAACTGACTGGCTGGTCATTTCCTGGCTCAGTACGGTCCCCTTTCTTATATATTGGTATTGTATTGCCCTGCTTCCAATCATTTGGTATTTCTCCAGTTTCTAAAGACCGTCTGAAGATAGCTGAGAGCGGTTTAGAGATGATCTCACTAACTTCCCTAAGCACTCTAGGATATAAGCCATCAGGACCCGCCGCCTTATCTGCCTTTAGTTAATGCAACTTGTCTAATACTTCATTATCCCTAACTCAATTTCCACTAAATAATCTTGAGCATTGGACATGCCCTCTGGCTGAATAAAAACCCGCTCCAAGGTAAAATTCTCAACAAAGTAACTGTTTAAGGTATCCGCAATATCCTTGTTATCATATAGCAGTGATCCATCTTTATTCTTTATGCACTTAACCTCCTCTTTCACTTTCCTTTTTCTGCTACAGTACTGAAATAAGCACTTACGATTAGTTTTTGCCCCTTCTGCAATTTTCCTTTCATACAGTCTTCTGGCGTTCCTCAGCTCTTTTTTGACCACAGCCCGCATTTTACAGTATTCAGCCTTAGTATTCTCATTGTTATTGTCAAAGAATTCAGGAAGGTTTGTCAGGCATGACCTTCCCTTACGGAAACCATGTTGGCTATCCCTCAAGATATTATTACGTTCAAGAAATAATTCCAGCTTGTTTTTCATGATAGATTCCAGTATTTTGCATGCAGTGCAAGTTAAACTGACTGGCTGGTCATTTCCTAGCTCAGTACGGTCCCCTTTCTTATATATTGGAATTTTGTTTAGATATGAGCGCATCCTGTCACAGTTTGCTCACCTAAAATGGAAAATTTTGGTTTTTCAAAGACACCTTTTTAACTTCCCATGAAACATCAAAATTAACAGTAGAGTGATCACTAGTCTCAAGTGGCTCCAGTACCTCAACATTGCTACTTCTATCAGGGTCATTACAGAGCACTAAATCTAAAATTTCCTTCTCTCTTGTAGGTTTATTAACATACTGCACCAAAAAATTCTACATCTAGAAATTCTTCCTCCCCTTTACCCTGTCCTTTCACCATTTCCCCTCCCCTATGGACTGCTACCTTGCCGTGGTAGGAAGGCTTGCGTGCTTTGGTCACCCCTAGAGCTACACCGGCAGGGGATTTATCCCCCGGCAGGTTCAACCACGCCGGTCAGGTCGAAGGGTAGAAGCCAGACGAAGCGCAGTCCCTGGCCCTCCAGGTTGGGGGTTGGGCGTGTGGCTAATCACCACACCCCAGAAAAAAAACCATTGATTACAGAAACAAGAAACCAAGCAACAGCTAACCATGACCTTGGGGGAGGCAAGACTTTCCAAACTCCTAATGACCATTACATCAGATGGGCGGCGCGCACCTTGACGGGTGCTAAAGAAAGCCTGCGGGAGTCCAGCACGCTGAGAAAGTCTGTGTCAGGACCCAAGACACATTTGAGATTTGGAAGCTGGAACGTAAGAACAATGTTCAGCACAGGAAAGACAGCACAAGTGGCAAGAGAAGCAAGAAGATACAAGATCAGAATATTGGGAATCAGTGAGTGCAGATGGAATGGTTTTGGAAGATTGAGAACCAGCGACGGAGACGCCATCATCTACTCGGGACGAGAGGAGGAAGATGTGCACAGCAGTGGAGTGGCCATCCTGATACGAAAGAAAGAGGCAGCCAGCCTGGAAAGTTGGGCGCCAGTGAGTAATAGGATCATCAAGGCGAGGTTTTTCTCCAAGTACATCAAGACCACAGTGATCCAAGCCTACGCCCCGACAAATGGTGCCGAGGAGGACACAAAGGACGCCTTCTATGAGCAACTGCTGGCTATCATCGAGGAAACGCCCTCCCACGACAAGCTCATCCTCCTAGGAGATTTTAAGGCGAAGGTGGGAAGACCTGGATTGGGAGAAGAAGGGGTTGTTGGACGTTATGGGCTCCACGATGAAAGCACAGACAATGGAAAACGTCTTGTGTCGCTCTGCATGATATACAACTTGAGTATCATGACAACAGCCTTCATGCACAAGGAAATACACAAACACACATGGACATCACCGAACGGAAAACACCACAACCAGATTGATCACATTGCTGTGAGCTGACGGTTTAGGACATCAGTGAGAAATGCACGGACCTACAGAGGAGCGGACGTGGGAAGTGACCACCACCTGATAGCCGCGGATGTGAAGCTCAAACTCAGCAGAACAAGCAAGAAGAAGAGCAGCTCCAAGAAGTATGACGCCACCAAACTGAAACTACCAGAATGCCAGCGAGCCTTTAAGCTAGAGCTTCAGAACAAGTTTGCCGGCTTACAAGACCTGGACTCGGAGGACATGGAAACCCACTGGACAGCACTGAAGGAATCATATCAGAAAACAGCTGAGGCAACAATTGGATTTCACCAAAAGAAGAGGAAACCGTGGATCAGTGAAGAAAGCTGGAGGAAAGTGGACGAAAGGAGGAGCCTGAAAGACAAGATCAGCGGCACGAAGTCAGAGAGGATAATAGACAGAAGGAGGAAGGAGTACGAGGCAGCTGACAAGGAAGCCAAGAAAAGCCTGCGGAAGGACAAAACAAAATGGGTGAACAAACAAGCGAGTGAGGCAGAAAGAGCAGCAAGAAATGGCAACCTGAAAGGAGTCTATTACGTGACACGAACGCTGTGTGGAGAGTGGAGGAAAACAATGGACGTAGTCAGGGACAAGAACGGAAAGCTGCTAACCAGTGAAAAAGATGTGAAAGCAAGATGGAAGGAACACTTCAAGGAGATCCTCAACCGGCCGGCTCCTGAGCACCCATTGACTGAGGGAAGGAATACACCAGAAATGGACACAATCCAAACGGACTACATAAAACAACAAGAAATCAAGGAGGCCATACGACAGATGAATAACAGAAAATCTGGAGGTAGCGATGCCATCACAGCTGAACTGCTGAAAGCAGACCTGGACAGTGCCGCACGGGTCTTAGATGAACTGCTGCAACGTGTGTGGAATGAAGAGAAAGTGCCAGAGGAGTGGAGAGACGGGCTGATAGTGAAGCTGCCAAAAAGAGGGGATCTGAGCCAATGCACCAACTGGAGAGGCATCACGCTTATCTCAGTCCCTGCCAAAGTCCTCAGCCGAGTGCTAGTCCGTAGGATTAGCGCTGGAGTAGACAGCATCCTCAGGGAGGAGCAAGCAGGCTTCCGGAAAGGAAGAGGCACCACGGAGCACATTCACACCCTGCGCAACATCATCGAGCAAGTGAACGAGTGGAACTCCAACCTCTACACATGCTTCATTGACTACGAGAATGCGTTTGACTGCCTGCATCGGGAGCCACTGTGGACCATTTTAAGGAGCTACGGAATTCCGTGGAAAGTCATTGCCGTCATCACTGCCCTTTACACCAACACTAAATGCGCTGTATTGGAGAGGAGTGGCCCGAGTGACCCCTTTGGAGTGCTGTCCAGTGTGAAACAGGGTTGCCCACTCTCCGGGCTCTTGTTCATCATGGCCATCGACTGGGTGCTGAACCAGACAACTGAAGATACCAGACGCGGCCTGCAATGGACACTGCATCGCCCCTTAGAAGACCTCGACTATGCCGACGACATCGTGCTCTTCTCGAACACTCACAAACAGATGCAAGACAAGGTGAACAAACTCGTCAACACAGGAGCCTGCCTCGGACTGAAAGTCAACACCCGAAAAACTAAAGTAATGCGCTGGAACAACAGTAACAACAGCCCCATCACAGTGAACTCAGAAGAGGTAGAGGACGTGACCTCCTTCACCTACCTTGGGTCGGCAATCACTTTCACTGGAGGAGCCGAAGAGGACATCAAGGCAAGGGTGAGGAAGGCCCAAGGAGCGTTCTGCAAGCTGAGGAAGATATGGAGTGATGGTCAACTGAGTAAGCGCATGAGAACATGAATACTGAAGACCAACATTCTGGCTGTACTCTTCTATGGGTGTGAAACATGGCGGATGACCAAAGCCGATGAGAAGAAGATCGACACTTTTCTGCACAAGTGCATCAGGCGCATCCTCAGGATCAGGTGGCCCATGAAAATTTCTAACGAAGAACTGCGGCAAAGAACCCGGATGCAACAAGCTAGCAAGGAAGTAAAGCGAAGAAGATGGAAATGGATCGGGCACGTATTGCGCATGGAACCGTCCAGTCACCCGAGGATCGCACTGACCTGGAAGCCGCAAGGGAAGCGAAAACGAGGGAGGCCGAAGGAGACATGGAGGAGGACGACCGAGAGTGAGAGGCAACAGCTGGGACTGACGTCATGGGACAAGGCGAGGAGGGCCGCTCTCGACAGGCGCGAATGGCAAAGCCGGGTTTCTTGCCCTATTTTCCTGCAACAGGAAAGAAGGAACTAAGTCAAGTTAAGCTCACCATTTCCCAATCGATACCAGGATAATTGAAGTCTCCCATAATAATAGTCCCACCTCCTCTACAAGCTTGCCTAATACTCTTAAAGAGCATTTCATTGACAGTACTGTCCAAAGCTGGCGGTCGATAGCATACTCCTATGTTTAAACCTGTCTCGTGTTTGCCAATGAGCCTGAACCAGATATCTTCATAGGGCAAGGAATGTTCAATTTCAGGAATTTCCTGCACATTTATGTTTTTGTTCACATTGAGTGCTACACCCCCTCCTCGCCTATTACATCTATCCTTCCTAAAGAGCTTATAACCTTCTATATTATATTCATCTCCATCCTCTTCACTAAGCCATGTCTCTGTAATCACAACTATAGTAACTATTGTATAGTTACAATAGTAACTCTCAGTACCACAAAATGGAGTGATTGACGGCTAATATTAACCATTCTAGAATCAGGACTGAGGTTTAAGATGTCAGGCTCCCCTTTCAGTGGCCAGAATGGTCACTGTCAGCGCAAGGGAACACACTGGGTGCACTCTATTCTTTCACCGGTACGCCCCGCTGCAGTATGTCCAGTAGATGCATGCACAGCTCCAACACATACGCCCATCTCTATTTAAGCAGCAGCAGTGGTTTGCATGCCTACTGACTACCAAATGTACAGGATAAGAGGCGTTTAGTTGGGGGGAAAAGCGGTGGCACAAGTGTGACTCTTTTCATTTAAAAGACGTACAGTGTTAATTTTAGTCGCATATGCGATCCATCCTTTGGAAAAAGCCGTAAGCATGAAGTAAGTTTGAAAGCTCTAGAGGGAAAGTCCCAGGACTTGATAAATGAATGGAGTTCAAAACAGGACGGAGAGATGTAAAAGGAAAAGGGTTACGAAGCATCAACATCCATCCTTTGGGACAGTCCAAAGCAGTAAAGAAAGTTTGTAGGCTCTAGCCATGAAATTGCAGGAGTATGAGGGCTTCTGAAAAAAAATAAAATAGAAGTCCATCAATCTGAAGAAGAAGAGATGAAAAGGGAGGAAAAGGAAATTATCAGTAAAACTTGACAAATGACAAATCTGACTCAACTCAAAACTGCACAGTAAATTTGATGTTTCTGGCTGTGAAATATGTGTATGAGCAGTTTTAATAAATGGCAATTATAAGTTTATGGGGAACAGAATGGGACGGACATGAAGTCGCCTTGACTTTTTGACTACCAAAATCTCATCAGTTTGTCTTTAAGTCCAAGTGGGCATTTGTGCCAAATTTGAAAAAAAAAAAAAAACCATCAAGGCATGCCAGAGATATTGCATTCACAACAATGAGAAAGACTTGAGATCACAGCAATCTTGACCTTTGACCCCCAAAATCTTACCAGTTCATCCCTGAGTGCAATTAGACATTTGCCAAATTTGAAGAAATTCCCTCTGTGCATTGCAGAAATATCGCATTCGCAGGATTGGTATGGAAGGATGTCCGAATGCACGGATAGATGGCCGGAAGGACAACCAAACCCAAAAACATACTACCTCCAGCCACGCCATTAAAATTAAACGAATGAATGAGCTGTTTGGTGCTGATTCCGAAAGCTGCTAATACTTCCACAACCTATGAAATTTCATACTCAGCTGGTCCCACGACTGAAGGAGGCTTGTCGCGATCATATCAGTGTAGTTGTGCTTCACAACCCCTGGGTGTGCAGTGAATTTAATTGGGACCAGAACCTCCGAATGGTGCTTTTACCTTGCAAAAAAAAAAAAAAAAAAAAAAAAAATCTTAGTGGTGTTATGCATTGCACTTAGGTCTTACATTTTGGTGAGACTTTTTAAACTACTCAGTCAAAAGAAATTCAGTAATTCCACCTTCAACTCGGAGACTGGCTTCAATTTTTCTGGGCAAGCTGCCCCTCTTGCCTCCCTCCCTTAAAGCAGGGACATACATATACTGCTGACCAGCTCTGCATTGGTACATACCATGCAGGACAGTTGTACACCATTATCAGTGCCAGGGTGTAAAGAAATGTTTTGTTTACCAGTTATAAAAACTGTAGTGCTGAAATAATTAATTCTTATTTTTTGATGACACAGCAACCAAACTGAAATAAATATGTATAATAATAATACAGCTGAAAATATAAATAAATAAGCAAACAAACAAACAAATGAATATGGGGTCATTCCAATTTAAATAAACCAAATCATGGATTTTCCTCAAACTTTATCAGAATGTTGCAATGGATGACAAATGATAAAAAAAACAAGTTTCAGCTCAACTGGCCCCATAATTTTTTTTTTCTGGGCAGGTCAAAAAAGTGGGTGTAGCATTGAACAATCTGTTTTGCTCAAAATTGACAAAAACAAAATTCACTATGGCTGCTGTAGCGGTCATATTGAAAATGCAGGCACCTCCATTTTCTTAAGGAACATTCTTTTTCCTACCAGCAATGCATGTGTAAGGTCACTCCTCCAGCTTTCAGACTCACTGGTCTATTAAGACCTGGACCGCATTCTTCAGCACCACAATCATCGCATGCACCGCATGCATCGCATGCATTCATTTCCACTGTGTGGCAGAATTGTGCTATTTAAGACCGAGCCTCGCACTTAGTCTTTGCAGAGTCTCGTAAACCACGTCTGTATTGTATTGCTAGTCTTGTATACACCATAGACTGTATAAAAAGATGGACGAAGCAACGGTGATGTCACCCATTGGTTTCAGCATACCATTAGGAAGCCTAGATTTTGGCAATTTGAACAGCACCATTTTGTTATTTTGAAACCGAATGTGATTCCTATTGGACGAGAGCGTGAATTGAAGATCGGGGGACCGTGGCTCTAGATCTGACCATATTGGACAAGGACCAGAGGATAGCCACACCCCTGAAGCATATTCTGGCTTAATCCTTTATTCTAGTCTACTTGGGGCCATAATTTACAAAAATGAACATCACGATATAAATACAACCAAGTCCATCCTTGCACCTGAGTCCAGTCCTCAGCTTCCTGTCCTCCAAGCACATCAACCATCAATTTGCTGGTACCCATTTATACACCTGGGTGGAGTGAGGTGTGGAGTGTGGGAGTAAAGTGTTTTGCCCAAGAACACACCACGAAGGCTGTGGCCGGGGCTTGAACTCAGGACCTTGCAATCTCAAGTCAAGCCTACTTGACCACTGCGCTACCACATCTCCCTCAATTCTTACAGCATGCATCAAATTTCAATTTCAACACTCCCAGTCCTCACTCACACTAAAAGCACTAATTTGTAAATTGTTTCTCCCTAATTGATTTTTTTTTTTTTTTTTTTTTTTTTACAGTTCAACTTTTACAAGTTGACAGTTAATTAGAGCACAGTGTAGAAATTCAGGACTGTTTCACAATCTGAGTACGCTGCTTCTCGTGATTATGGCTACGGTGAGACAAGTTATTTATTAGGAATATAGAGTGTATCCCATAAACACAACTGCACGCTTAACGAATAACAACTGATTACACTATCTCAGAGTAGCCTATTATTTATACATAAGGATCCAGAACCCGTCCAACTACCGCGGTTGAAGACACGATCGAGCCTGGTCAGTTTTCCTCTTTCGCAAAGCATATCCAGGGAAGCGGAGCTCCCTGTTACGTCATTCATTTGACCCTGTTTTTGCTGGATAACTTGTTCACTTACCGAAGAATGTGACCGCAAATCCCTCCAATATGCAAGCCCAGTTTCCCAGAAAAAAGTAACCGTAGGCATTGGTGAGAAAACTTATCGTCCCCCCGATCAGAGAGACTAAGAAGTCCGCAACAGACAGGTTGACAATGATATAATTAAGAGGCTGTCGCAACTGCTTGAATCGAAAAGTGACCAGCATAACGGTGAAATTTTCTGACAGAGATAAGGAGGTGACGATGAACATTAAACACGCCAGAATAGTGTAGTTCCAGGGTGCGATCAATTTCAGCGGACCAGAAAATGGGTCTTCTGGTGTCACACTCTCGGGGGCTTCGGTGAAAGAAACCCCATTAACAGGTGTTACAAATTGATCCATCTTCCAGCCACGGGAGATGCGTAAGACCATAAAAAATGCATAAAGTATTGATTACGAAGGAATAAAAAATGATTTATCCCACCACCAAAGTGATTTCCCAGTGGATATGCAATGTTAATTCATAAGTTTTGAAGTATTCGCACGCTCTATCAGAAGTAGTACAGGTATACCAAAATATAATTTCACTATTAAATCTTCGCAAAAGACCTTCAACAATTCAAAAAGTATATTTACATACGAATTAAATGTATTTAGGCTATGACCATTTGCAAGCAGACCATATGCATATTGGCTAATTTCAAATAATTAATTTTTCCGATCACATTGATAATCCACAGCGCTCAGCGACAAAAATGGTGGGTCCGTTTCGGAGCGCGCTTGACCGATCTTTATAGCCTATAGGAGGGGTGTGCAACCACTCAGCATCTCTGCATCCCTCCAAATCACGCGTTTCTTTCAGAGCAAAACAGCATTTCGGTCGCATGCTCTTTATATAGAGCCCATGCTCGAAGCAGCAATTTCGAGAAAGATCATCTTCCTGGGGAAAAAAAATCAGTCACCGTTTCATTTACCTCGGAGCATCGAGGTAGGGGAGTGGGTCCACATTCTCCTCATTTGCTTGTCTTCCAGTTCGCTTGTTACGCATGCACGTCAGTTTATTTATTTTTTTGAACTTATGAGACCACTTCTCACCTTTTCGAAATGCATACCTCCACATTCTGACTTTACGGTGCTTGCTTACCGTCTGTACCTTCCAGTGGCCTGCACTTATTTTTTATTTTCATTCTACATTACCGGACAGGGGCATCAAAATTCACACAAGCTGAATCGGAAAATAGATTATTTATATCTACTAAAAGTGTCGTGCCGGACATTAATAAAAACTGTTATGGCAATTAACGGTTATAAAACATTATACACATAACTTAGTCATGCATGTGGCTGATGCAGATTTAACATGTGAAAAGGACTTTGCATGTTTGTTTTCTGGTTGCAATAGTTAATTTGATGATGTTTTTCAAAAGGAAGAAAGACCTAGTTCAGAAGGGGTCATGAAATCTGAAAGCTGGTGTAAATGACTGTTAAATATTTTTGAACACAAAATTTGCCATAGAAGAGCTGAAAAATGTAATCAATCAATGCAGACTGGGAAAAAAAAAACTACTGCAATAGACGGAACTTCTAGTAGGTCTCTTTGGCAGTTTGATGCGTTATATAAGCTGTTTCAATCTTGTTTCTATTGTGGCATTATTGCTGCACAGTGGCACAAGACTACTTTTCTACCTATTCCAAAATCCTCAAAAAAAGATGCCAAGCTTCCACTCAGCTGTAGGAGTATTAGTCTTATTACCGGTGTGTATAAATTATATTCATCACTTTCAAATTGTAGACTTGCAGACCACCTGGAGAGGATAGGTTTGCTTGTGGATGAGCTAATGGATTTCAAAAAGCTAGAGCATGTATTGATCATATGTATGCAGTCACTTCTGTTATATGTGCAAGAATTAAGGAGATCTCGCAACATTTGTTTGTTTTATTGATTTCAAGAAGGCGTTTGACTGGATTAATCAGGAACTTCTTCAATATAAGTTGTTGAAATCTGGGGTTAACTGGAAGTTTTACTATGGAATTAAGTCTCTGAATCAAGCACCCGTTGCTTGTGTTCTGGTTGATGAATAAACAGCTGGGTGTTTTTTTCTCAACAGTTTGGCGTGAAGCAAGCAAATGTTCAGTCTCCAGCATTGTTTTCCATTTATAAGTCAATAATTTACCTCTTCAAATTAAAACATCTAGCCTTGGAGTTTAAGTTAATGAACAGATTGTGAGTATATTAGGGGAGTACTGGTACAAAAGTAACATTTTTCACATAGACGTCATTTTAAAAGATAACGTTACAGACCGAAAAAAATTTTCGGAGCGATTAACTACTTTCGTGTGTGCTCTGTCAATATCAGGTGCTAAATCATCCCAATATATATTGACTTCGGCATAGTTTGACATCGAACGGAAATTGCGCATTGCTACTTTCGACCCCTCCAGTTGGGATGAAAGTAACACACGGGCGGGAGAAAAGTAACGCGATCAAATTAACTGGAATCTTTTAAATTACTGTCGTTTTTCATTAAAAAAAATCAAACAATGTCTTTGCTAACATGCAACTGTAAATATACAATGCACTTTATCTAAAAAAAAATCTTATTTCATTTTAAATGAATGAATTTATTTAATTCAATCATAAAAATGACATTAAAACAGAAACAAAAACAATCAGAAATTTGTTTTAAACATTTTCATTTGCTTCAAATGTTTCAAAAGTAAACGTGAACATGTTTAACGTGCAAGTGGTCCATTTATAAAAATTATGAAATTACTTTACTCATTATCACAGTTGTGACAGATATAATGAGCTGCACCCTCAGTGCATGCCTCGTGACCACAGCAGACAAAAGATGCACTGCACCCACACTTCTCCAGGCAAAGATGAGGCAAATGTCTCCCCACAAACAAGACATTCCTCATCATTGCCCTGAGAAACTGTGGTTGCAGTGCGTCCACTAAACAATGTTTTCTTTGGGAGTTTTGAAGAGGACTGTTTTTTCTGGCCCCTCTGCCGACTCTCCTCCTCCAAAGCAGCTTTTACTGGGGTGTCGGTCAGTATTGCTGTTGACCTGCAACGTTCAATGAGATGATAGTCAGAATCAGCTTGTTTTTATACAAGCAAGAAAATGAAGACAAGTTAAAAACGACACTCTGCTCACCTCTTTTATTTTCTTTCTTCGAGCCAGCCTTTGGATATGGATGAACCTTTTCTGGGCTGAACCTCTGTATTGGCATGCCACTAGATGTTCCTGGAACCACAAGCATACCTGGATAGATAATATAAAAAAAAAAATGCTTGGCAAGGCTCAACATGCACATTTAAAGACACACACAGACACAAACTCTCGCCATCTACAGGAATGGCAGACTCATGGGGATGTAGCTCAAATGGGCTCTGGCTAGGTTGGTGGTGTCTTAAGGGAGCGGGCGCTGGTGATGGAGCGGACAATGGTGATGAAGAGGGCGCTGGTGATGAAGCGGACATTGGTGATGAAGAGGGAGCTGGTGATGGAGCTGGCACTGCCACTGAGGATGGAGCTGGTGCTGGTGCAGGACGGTCGGTCACAAAAGCTGGAGCAAAGTCTGCCTCACTGAAAATATCTGGATTAAAGGGCCAGATACCGGTACACTCGAACCCAGATGAAATGCTGCTTGTTGTCGCAGCTTGAGGCAGAGCTTTAGCCACAAGACTTGGGATGTTGTAGATGGTCAAAGTTCTTCCAGGGTTTATTCACATCCAATTGCAGCACTGTTAATGTAGTGCTTCAGAGGGCCAAAAACGCTTCGGTCTAGCGGCTGAAGATGCTGGGAGCAGTGGGGTGGAAAAGACAGGAGTACAATGCCATGTGACTTGCAAAAGTCAATAGCTACCACAGAGAGGTGTGATGGATGATTGTCTAAGAGTAGCAGCAACTTTGACTCCGGGGTCACGCGGGTGTATCTTGCAAAATGCTGTAAAAATGCCACGAAATCTGTCTCCTGCATCCACCCCGATCCATTGGCAGAACCAGTGCAGCCAAGGGGGCCATCCCGGATGAAGTGGTCCTGGAACTTCTTCCTTGGGAAGATAAAGTAAGGGGGAACAAAGTTGCCTTGTGCGTTGGCAGCAAAGGCAACAGTCACCAATGTCCCTCTTTCCCCAGAGGTCACAGCACCGACCTGGCGCTGCCCCTTGGTGGCAATGATTTTGTCTGGCACTTGAACCGTTGTGGTACCTGAAATAATAAATGAAATGAATTGAGCCCCTAAGAGCCATACTGGGCCAACCCATGTTGGGGAACTTTTGAGAAAATGGGACTCAAAGTTGCCAGCTTCCTGCGTCATTTAGAGTATCTGGGAACTAGAAACACTGCTTCTGTTAAAAACTCAAGATATGTACAGTTACGTAGTGCACTTCTTATGCAGGTTTTGGATGCCCTTCTGTTTCATTTAAAGTGAAACCTTCCTCCTTCTGAAGAGGAACCATCATCTTCTGATTCATTTGGGTCAAACTCTGGGTCTCCATTATCTTCCACTTCACCATCATCATCAATCATAGCAAGCAATTCCTCATCAGTGCGATACCTAGCCGCCATGTTTACATTGAATTATGGAAAAGTTGTGGGATGGTCCACTATGGCTAAGGCAGCGCATTGCATATTTACAGTGGCAGAGAGGACGTTTGCTTATATGAGCAATCCATGTGGGTAGATTGGGTTGGCTCATTTAGGAAATGTAGATCTCAGTTTTCTGCACATGCTGACTACCTCAACTCAATTTCGCCAAAAGTGCGGGATGGCCCGGTATGGTTCTTAGGGGCTCAATTATTGCTGTTGCTGTTGCAAATCACTGTTGCTTTTTAATTTATCTAAATATAAATTTTTACCTGTTTCATCCATGTTCCAATGTCCTTTGCTTCAAAATAATAGCGGATGACGACAGTCTTTAGGTTTTAAAAAAACGCTGTCACGTTGGTCTTGTTGAAGCTGGTGGAACGGGACATTCTGGTGGCTTGAGGTCGACGGATGGACAGGGTTTTGTTGCGCTCGAGGAAGGAGATGAGCCAATCCTTCCCTGCCATCTGGTTTTTCTCCCATGAACATGGAGTTTTGAGGCCAATATTTTTGGCCAGCTCATATGCAAACTTTCGCACCTAAAACAGCACGAAAAAAGAGGTTAATTGAGAGTATGTTCCTACAATTAATCTGATTTTTTAAAATGTAGATTTATTTAAAATTGCTTTTAGTATGACTCTAGCTATACATTGAACTCACACTTCTAATACATAAATAAATAAATAATGTCAATGACATAAATAATGTCAAGTTAATTTAAAAATGAACAGGCTGTTATGACTTTGATGTAGGCCAATGGCAGTAGTGGTGTAGCTCTGTCTGCAGTGTTACTCCAACCTCTTTAGGACTCAGGCCAAAATATATATCAGCTGCTCTCTTTATATATGCCTGCAGTCTCTTCTCCTGTTCTTCTGTGAAGACTTTGTTGTGAGCCCTGTACCCTGGGGCTCTGGTCTGCTGCCCTCCTGCCTCAGCCCTCCTCTTGCAGTACCTGAACAGGGTGACATGACAAATGCCATGCACCTCTGCTGCCCTCCTTATACTCTCGCCTCTTCGGACATCAAAAAGGCCCTTCCGTAAACCTGCTGGTCAACCTTTCCTCTCTGGGTAGGTCTGACCCTAACTCTTGGCATTTTCTGTCGGTAAAATATAACACACACATTTTTTAATGAGCTTTAAAACACAAAATGCGGCCGCATTAGCAGTGAGGGACGAACTTAACAGTTGTTACTTCCGTCCCGACAGTGACTCCTGACATTTAAACCAGCATTGCTTCTAAAGTGGAAAAAGTCTGACATTTCAAATTTCAGGGTATGTTTCAAAACTAAATGACCAATCATTTCATCTTAAATATGACACATGGAGCGATAAAGACAATCTTTAAATCAAAAAAGTTTACCAGTTGTCTGAATTTACTCACCACTGTGGAAAACAGTCTTCCCGGTCTCGTTTCGCGGGGAAGTGACGAAACCTCAAGATTTTTCCCGGGTCTGGAGAGTGTTGCGAGCTGCTCGTGCTGACCTAATCTGACGCATCGAAGTGCGGATGGCTGTGAGTAAATCGCCGTATTACTTTCGTCCCGCGTTACTTTCGCACCGGCTCTCCCCTACTACATGCAGATCAGTTTTCCTTCCTGAATGTGAAAAAAGATATGCAGATTATTCAAACATTACTGCGGAATGGAGCTGGAAATGGAAACTGGTGGTAAATCGAGATATAATGCAAAAGGTACATTTTAGACATAAATCACAGGGGAGGCAAAGTCCGTTGGTTTTTTATTTTGGGTTCAGTACTGCAGTCATATGCTGATCAGTATAAATATCTTGGCTTGACGCTGGATAAGCACATGACATTTAAAGATGCTGTCAGTGTTCAAACCCACACACTAATAAAAAAAAGGTTCGTTTCAGCACCTTTTACAGGTGCGCACATTTGCTACAATAGCAGCATCTTTTAAGGAGCTTGTGAGCACCTTTTTTAAAGGAGCTCACGAGCACCCTGACAAGGGGTGGACACACGCAGCCTAAACGGTGCTCACGAACTCCCTAAAAAGGGGTGAACATAAGCACCCCAAAAAAGGTATTATTGAGCACCCTTGCATGGGGTGAACACGACAACCCTAAAAGGTGCTAACGAGCACCTATACAAGCGGGTAACGCAAGAACCCTAAAAGGTGCAGATGAGGACCCTTATTAGGGGTGACCACGCGCCCCTCCGTAGAGGGTGACTGCAAGCACCTTTTAAGGTTCTTGTTATTTCCATTTCACAGGGTGCACATAAGCACCTTTTCTAATGGGTGCTTGTCTGCACCTCTAAAGATTCTCACTTACACCTTTTTTAAAGCACCCAAAAGGCGCTTGCAGCCTCAGAGAGGGTGTTCTTTTTCTACCCTTACAGATTCTTGGCCTGGATAAAACACCCATGTGCACGCACACATAAGCAAACACATGCATACACACACCATCAACATAATCCTTAGGTTCCACCATGTATCAATCATTGTGTAACGTCTCGTGTCCTGTGCACAGTGACTTGTACGGAGGACAGGAAGCGGTATGGACTCAGATGCAAGCATTGATTTGAGCTTTTATTATGCTGGCACAGCAGTGCAGTGGGCATCAGCCTTGCAATCAGTATGAAACAAAAAGGAACTGAGGTTCCACAATAGATGGATAGATGGTAATACAGCAGTAGACTAAGTACACAATCAAAGAAAACAGAACGAGGTTCCGTTGAACAAGAAAATAAAAGGGCTGCTTTAAAGCAAGCGGCTCTTAGTTTATAATTTGGCTTAGTATACACGAAACATGGGAACTGTCTAGAGAAGACCTACAGCATCGTTACTGCGTGGCATTTAAGAGACATCACAAAGAGCCTTCGCATTATATATATATCCCTCTGCTTCCACTCAGAGGGAACAACGAATAGGTGTGCAGGCTGATTGACTAATGACAGATAATAAAAAAATGCAGCAGCATTGCATTCTACTAATTTTGTACGATTTAAAAAAAAAATGCTATACAAGCAGTTCAGCACAAAATAGGTCCGAGGATTGGTAGTGCGTTTGAGTGAGAGACTATTCAGGGGTGGGGACGGGCACCCTATAGGTTTCAGCTCCATCTATAGGTTCTGAAGGGAACCATTCCTAAGTGCGAACCTTTTCAGTGCCAACGAGCAGCCTTCAATAACCTTTTTTTCTTAGAGTGCAGTCTGCGGGCAGAGCACTGGGATCTGTATTGAACGAAGATAAAATATTGTGTTAATTTGGGTTTCCATGCAGATACACAACTTTACAATTTATGTGTGTGTCCTGTGTCTGATTATGCTTTCAGTGTTTGGGGTGAACATACAAGTCATAACACTATATATCACAGAGCTATTTGATCTTTTTTTGGGGAGTTCATAATTTTACTTCAGTTTTGGCCATTAGCGGAGATAAGGGAAATCTCAGATCATCAGACATAAATGTCAAATGTTTCAGCTTTGGAATAGGCTTGTGAAGATGTCAGATCAGAGACTCACTAAGAAGATATTTAATTGATGTCATGATCCAGACAAGGAACCAGACGCAGAGAAAAAGTACAATCCAATAGTCGGGTTTATTGATAGTAATATGGTAATAACTGTGAGGGACGGAGCCCAGAGCAGAAGGACACAGCTCAGCTCAGATGGTAGTGATCTTGAGTGCAGGGCAGGGATCTTCAAATCTGGACCTCGCATCCAAATTCAGTCCAGGTTTTCTTTTATCCCAGGTAAGTAAATAAACATTTAGCGCCCCTGATTGGCCAGACTGTCTTTACACCTGACTCCCAGGTAAAGGGAGGGTGGAAAACCAGCAGTTCTCGGACCTTCAGGACTGTGATTTGAGAACCAGGGGTGTAAGGAGAACACTCTCGCCAGTGTTAAACTGTCAGATGCCAGGACCGCAGAGTTTAGTTGGAATGTGGTCTCAATTCTGATGACCGCAGGAGGCTTGGGAGGTGTTTCTAATAAACTTGGCAGCGGAACAGACTTAAGAATTATTAAAAGGACGGCAGTCCTAATCCCTGAGACCAAGAAAAAGGCTGAGGAGATTGTTCCTATAAATAAAACCTGGAAGAGTACTTCCATATTCAACTATCATTAAAGATTACAAATAATTTCCAAAGTCCATAAACTCTAAGCTAGGAAGATACTGACTTGCCCTAATCTTCTAGTTCCCCTGTCTTTAGGGCTAATTTTTAGGTACAGCTCCATGATCTCAGTGGTCTCCAGTTCAGGAACCTCATCCCTAATAATTTGCCTTCTGGGGAAGTAGTTCAGCCGCTGCAGCTTGTGATTGACCTCCTGGTTTCTGACCCTTAGACTGCATTCGCCCAACCACACCTGTCTGCCAATCGCCTGAACTGGACTGTGCCATTACTCTGAGTTTGCCTATTCCCTTTGTGTTTCATAGTATCGAGCCCATAATAATAAATGCACTGCCAGCGGCTCATCTTTAATCTGCACTTCGTTCCCTGTGTCTGGTTCATTACTGTCCTAAATTTATGCTGAATTCGAATGGTTGGATGATTATGACAAAACTTGATCAGGACATCGAAAAAAAGGAACTTTTTTTGTAGCAGATTTTCTTTGTCAAGCTCATGCAGGAGAGAAAGCAGAATATTTTGTTTAAGGCCAAGCAACAAAATAACTCGTGATTTCTTAATGAAATTAAATGTAATCGAAACCAATGAAAGTTGGGCACTTTGTGTCCATGGCACGAAAATAAAAGAAATCAATTAATCGATTAATCTATCAATCTGTAACGCCACGCCCTCGGCGCCCTTAACGAGCAGCGTAGTCAGACCCTGACTGCATTGTTCACGCCACTTCATTACTTGCAGCTGTTGTTAATTCCCACTGAGTGGTAGCAGTGGTGCTCATAAGGCTGAGTTGCCTTCAGTCTCACACTCCGTTTACACGTGGCCGGCTATTTTCATAAACGAACATTTCACCGTCTCCGGTTTCAAAAAATAATATCATGCACACGTATCAGTTTCCAGAAAAGTTTTCATTTACATGTACCCGTGTTCATATGCCGTCAAGAGCATATCAAACCTGTAGGTGGCAGTGTAACGATAAGCTCAAGCCCACGTTAGCCAATCAGAATCCCGAAAATAGCAACAACAGAAACGAATCACGATCATCCATGATCACCACAGCCAAATGAAAATGTAAACAAAGGTCGCATTTTTTTGGTGCAGGTGCAAGTTCTGGCGCATACTGTGACGTCGGCTGCCTAAAACTCAGTTTTTCTCAGTTTACAAGCAAACTTGCAACTGAAGTTTTCCAAAATCTCCACTCTGGCCGGAGTTTTTAGAAAGAATTGTTTTCAGAGGCGAATTCTCCGTTTGCATGTAAACGAAGGGCACAAACGCAGGGAAATGTCTCAGTTTGTCAAAATAACCGTGTAAGTGTAAACGGGGGCTCATTGTGAAGTCTGTGTAACCTCATGCCTGTTTGCCATGGTAGTCTTGTATAGGCTTGTTCTACGAATTTGCGAACTTATGCTAAAACCTAGAAACCGTAAAACCTAGAATTTACCTTGTTTCTGATTTTGTTTCCTATTTGTAATTTTAATGCCAGCCAGACTTTGTATTATCATAGTACTCTTATTTAGGAATCTCAGTTTTTGTTTTTGTATTTCTGCGTTTGTGCAGTTGGTCATTAGTTGGTCACATACAACCAAATCCATCCTTGCACCTGAGTCCAGTCCTCAACTTCCTGTCCTCTGCGCACCAGCACTCTGCACGAAGTACAAAACGTTACACAATCTGTAATTGCTAGATTTCATTGACTAAATAGAAGATAAGTGATGTAGGCACACCAGATACTATGTTCTGTCAGCCTTGTGTCTGTTCCAAGTCATGTTCCGCACTGACAAATGGAATCCTCCTTATGTCTGTGTTCCAGTCCATGTCTTGTTTTCTCTAGTGCATGCACTGCTTCTTCGCTATTGGCTGGCTGTGGTATTTCCACTTTCCTTCAGCGCTGTCCTGGCTTTGGGTCTTTCTAAGCTTAGTGTCAATCAACTGTTTTTAGTTACTAACTGCTATTAACATTCACGGGAGGTGTTTTTCTTAGACAGACACTTTACTAATATTACTAATTTAGGTAGGGCGTTAATTGCCATGATTTCCTGCTTTGATATTTCAGACCTTGCTTTACTTAGCTGCGTAACTTTTTCACTGTTCCTTCAATCTGCATACTTCCTTGGTACTTAGCTGAGCACGCCCATTTTCTTAATGGGCTTGTTATGTCATTAAGCCTTGTCGAATGTCTCATGTTCATGCTTTGTTCTGCTCAGGTGTTCCTCATTCCCTGATCAAGCCTTGTCCCTTTATATTCCGTGGTGGCATTCCATTTGGCAATCAGTCTGTTGTGTTTCCATGGTGGTTGTTTCCATGGATGTTCCTTGCCTGTTCATGCCATGTATTTCTTGCTATGTCATTAGTCTTGATTATACTATTGCATTTGTACAACCTAATTGTTTCAGCTCTTGAAGTGCAGTTTTTCGTTGGCCTCGTGCTGCCTTAATCCAGTAGTTTTTTAGTTTGATTTTTCAGCTTTTTAAGTATAGTTTTCTGTTGGCCTTGAGCCCTCCTTTCCCCAGCTTTTTCTATTCTGTTGTAGAGTTTTTGTTGGCCCATGTGCCTTATTTGTTTATCTTTTCTGTTTAATAAATCTTTCTTTGGATTATTGTCTCGCTACTGGTGTCCTTCTGCGAACGTAACAGATATTATTGTTATGCTAATGAGTTCAGTCTTGGCGCATTTGACTGGTCTGTTCAGTGCTGTATGTCCATCAGGTCTCCCTGACCTCAGATCGCCAACACCTGTAAAATGTTTGCCTTACGAGCAATGCAGATTTCTGATAGACCTCACTGTTGTACTTGCTCTTCAGTTGTTCCAAGAAATATGGAGTTTTTGAGGAATTGACATTAAAGCTCCTATTACAACTGGGATGACTGTAGTTCTCCTCTTCTACATTCTTTCAGTTTCCACTCTGAGGTCACTATAGTAGTTGATTCTTTTTGGGATATGCTACCAACCCCTGGTATTGCAACATAAATAGGGAAGCAGCAATCTGCCTTGTCTATCATGATGATATCTAGCCTGGTGTGTTCAATTTTACGGTCAAAGTATTTTATGAAGCCTCAAAGGACCTCTGCATGCTTGTTCTCCAAGGCCTTGTCTGGTTCATGAAGATACTGTCAAGTGTCGACTCTGATACTGTATCTCTGACAGACTCCAATGGAGATTTAAGCATACATTGTCATGCTGACTTATATTTTTTTCGCAAGCATTTTGCAAGAAATTAGTATGAGTAACTTCTCAGGTCTTTCTCAACAGAGCCTACATTTTTTTTCAGAGAGTTCTTGTTATATGGGCTTCTTGACTAAGTTGTATTTAGAGTTTGGTCTTGAGCTGCAATTAAAAGGCTTTTGGTCTCCCTTAGTTAGCTATTTCCATGAATCTTCTGTCTTGAGATCTTTTGTATCTCAGTGAAATTGTCCATGAAGGGGCATCTTTTCCATGAAGGAAATCTATTCTCTTATGAGTTGTTTTGGCCGCTTATTATCCTACTACTATTAACGACATCACCTCTGTCTCACTGTCTGTTCAGGGTTACAAAGTACACCATTGCTCTAGTCGAAAACAAACTTCGCCAAAACACTTCTTAGGGGTCTGGCGTAACTTTTGTCCTAATGAAAATCTCTGCAATTTACCATGATTAAAATGTCATCATTTTTATGAAATTTAAGTAGGGTGACCGATCTGTTTTCTGACATCCAAGGAAAATGCATTTGCGGAAAGGTGATGAAGGCATTGCTGGCTACCAAACTGCAGCAGTGGCGGCTGGTGAACTGGCAATAGGGGAAGCACAAACCAGCCCTTAAAAATAACGATTGATCATGACCTGTTCTCAATCTTGATAAAATTGACTTTAATTGACTCCAAAAATCCCAAGGACCATCAGGTGTCCCCAGTTCTCCTTGTTAAGTCAAAATGAGCACGAATAGCCTAACTTTTGACCGGTTTTCAATCATTAATTTTAATTTCCATTACAGAAACTCCGAAAACTCTCAATATTATCAGGTGTGGCCAGTTTTCATTAATAACGCATACCTGTCAACTCTCACGCATTCGGCATGAGTTTTAGTGGCATATTTACATTCCCCTGCTGTAGTCAGCAATTATTCAATCAATGCATATGTCAGAGATTCTTGCGTGGAATTGAAGTCCTTGTGCATGGAAATTTATCAGTTTCACATGCGTTACGGTTGATTTCACCACTAGTAATTAGAAATTGGTTGGAAGCAATGGAATCACATAAAGATGTTTCAAATGATCTTATTTCATTTAAACAATTTAAAAGATAATGAAACACATGCATTGCTTCCAACCCGAGTAAAGAAAAGCGTGAGAAGTCCGGAGTCAAAATCGGTTTCCAGTTACTAGTGGTGAAATCCACCGTGTAGGTTAAACTGATAAACCTCCATGCACAAGGACTTCAATTCCACGCAAGAATCTCTTACATACGCATTGATTGAATAATTGCTGACTACAGCAGGGGAACGTAAATATGCCACTAAAATTCACGCCGAATGCATGAGAGTTGACAGGTATGCGTTATTAATGAAAACTGACCACACCTGATAATGTTGAGAGTTTTCGGAGTTTCTGTAAAGGTAATTTAAATGAATGATTGAAAACAGGTCAAGAATTAGGCTATTCGTGCTCATTTTGACTTAACAAGGAGAACTGGGGACACCCGATGGTCCTTAGGATTTTTGGAGTCAAGCAAAGTCAATTTTATTGACTGAAAACAGGTCATGACCAATCATTATTTTTAAGGGATGGTTTGTTTGTGCTTCCCCTATTGCCAGTTCACCAGCCGCGACTGAATAGGCAGTGGTAAAAACGTGTTCTAGTTATTATCAGTGTCCGGGTTAGTGTTTGTTGATTTGATTGTCATAATTTATTGTGTACAGTTGGTTATTCACGTGTCTTTGTCTTGAGTGGTTTTTTTTTTTTTGCTTCCTTTGATTTTCTTCCCAGTTTTGGCTCTGTCCTTGTCATTCAATCATTAGTGCACATTTAGTTAAAAACCTAGGCCTTGGTGTTAATAAATCAGGGCTGGTTAATTGTTCTCATTTGCCTCAGGTGTGCGCAGCCCGATAGTAAGCTTCCGGTCTCAGCAGCAAAGGACGGGAGATTCTGGTGAGAGCTTGTCGGTGCGTGGCTGCTGAATCGGTGTCAGGCATGAGTTCTTGAACTCGGAGAGACTCTTTAGTTGTCGACTATAATTGTGGATTTGAACAGGATTTTGGATCAGGGAGGAATGGAGAGTGATGACGTGGATGGTGGGGGAGAAAAGGGAAAGGGCAATTGAAAATGAAACTGATTGTTACGACCACCGCTGTCCACGGTGCTGAAGCAGAACCCCCCCTAGTGTTATGACCCGGGTATCCGCGGTCCTGAAGCAGTACTTCCCACGCGGACAAGGCAGGAGGAGATTGCCACCTGGCACCAACCTCCAGGGCAACTGGCACCAACCCCGGAACTGCTCCCCAACCGTGCCCTGGAAAAAGAACGCTGCCACTGTTCCCCTCACTCAGCCTGGCTGGGTCCCATGCTGGTAGTTGCATTCTGTCATGGTTTTGCCCCCGCCGACTGAAAGCAGAAACCGGCGGGCAGTGGGACCATGTACCCAAACGACAGGTGAATGGACCCACACGCACAGGCTGAGTAAAAATATAAAAATCTTTACTTAAATAATAAAAACAAACAAGGGAGGAGCAGCAGCAAAAACACAGACCGGGCTCAGGAAACAGAAAGCAACTGCACTGCCAATTTGGCAGTGCAGTGCTTAAATACACTACACTGCACCTCCACCTCAACGAGCAACAGGTGTGGCTCGTTGAAGTGGAGGTGCAGACAGCAAGAGGGGGGAGGGACTGCAGGGCAGGACCATCACAGTACCCTCCCCCCCCTAGTGTTATGTTTGCACTTCAGCCGGTAAGGTCTCCAGTAAGACAGTTGTTTGAGGTATTAGCTGCAAAAGAGGAAAGTTCTAGATAGCAAGGGAATCTTTCTGTTTTTTCCTCTTTCTGGGTGCCGTCTGGTGCCACTTCTTTTTATCTCGGTTTTCAAGATTTTTTCCCTTTCTATTCGTTCTGTCGAGCTCGCTTTGCTTCCTTGCACTCGCACGAGTTCTATGTCCGTTGGAAGTGCGAGTCTCTCTCTCTTATTTTATTTGTTTGTCTCTCTATCTGCGAGACTTCCTTTTATTCCGGCCGCTGCATTTGGCGTCTCAACACACCAGCCATTACAGTAGGTTGGCAACCTGCTGTTTGTTGTAGTCCCCTTTTTGTCACTCTTTAGACCATCAACCTTTCTAATCAACCAGTCAGAGTGCACATGGCCTCTTGTCCATTCCCTACACTTGGGTCCAATGACTCAGCAGTCGTCTTTGATGAAGCAATATTTGTTGTGGGAGTTAAAGTGATAGGAGCTAGAGGGGAAATCGACTGTATTTATAGTGACAATCATAACATCTGGAGATTTTTTGAGGTAGAAAAAATGGTGATATTGAAGTGGAGAGGGTGTGCACAAGAGGTTTTATAATTGTGCAAAGTAAGATAATGAAACTCGGGGGGGCTTAAAATCGGAGAAATTTATTCTACATGCATGATCTTTTTTCAGACGAACCACCAGGCTCCTGCGAAAAATGTCATCAGAGGTGTTTCATTTTCTGAGAAACTTTTTTTTTGAGGTGGTGGGGATCTGTGGAGCTCCTGCTGGTAAATTTGTCTGGAGGGAAAGGAACAAAGCATGGTGATCCTAGAGTTTTTAAAAAGTGCAGCCAGACAGGGTTTGTTAGATTATGTTTGCTACAAAGTGAGGAACTTTGAAAAAGGCTCCACTTCGGTGCTATTTTTGACAAGGATATGAGCATGTCAGACTTGCTTTCACCATTCCAAGGGGTGGGGGGCGGGGGGTGGGGCTGGAAGGGTCACCCATGACTGACAATGGTGTGAGGCAACCATGAGGTGGGGGTCTGGGATGCTCCTTCGAACATTTTTGAATGTAGACGGCCAAAAGACATTATTTCTCTGAATCTGAAGACAGATAATGCAATGGCGTTGAAAAGGTGGTGGAAGACTTATTAATGGGGACCTATTATGCTGATCCTTCTTTTAATACATTCAAGTAATGTTATAATGTTGGATGTCCATACTCAACCTCTGTTGAGTACAGCCATACATAAGATACAGAGGTTTTGCCATAATCTGAGAACGTGATGTCCTGAACACGATTTCCTCTCTGAACAGCTTGTCCCGAGATCTTCACGAGATCTGGGCAAAACCTGACGTCAGGTTGTGCCATCCAATCAATACAAACCCAGCCAGAGCCAATCACGACGCTGGACCTGCCCACCCTGGAAACTATTCTAACAGGCACAAACAACCGTGGATCATATTACACCTTAGTAGCGCCTACACTTCCGGAAATACAAAAGAAGAAGAAGAACCGCGGATCATTTGAGGTGCAGTTTTGTCAGTATATCTCCCAAAGCTGCTCGTCCGTGTTTTTTTTGGATGCGGAAAAAAAAGCACAAATATTTTTTCTTCCAAAAGACGATGCCACCAGAAATCAGTGGGTAGCTTTTTTGTTTGCTGGCGGCAAACAGCCACACTCAAAGGGAATGTTAGCTGTTTGTGCTCAGCATTTCACCAAAGACAGCTTTGTCAATAAAGGATAATTCGACGCTGGATACGCTTCCTAATTAGAAACTAAGTGTAAATTTATTCAGTTGCATGGACGCATTGACACAAATAACTGAAATTTCTTGAAACTCCATCTTAAAGTAGAATGTTATGTAGAAAATACTGCTGAAGATGGTGGTAAGATAAGGTTTAGATTTTGTTTCTGATTAACCAATTAGATAGTTACCGTTCTTACAATCTATTATTGTAGCGTTCTTACAACTTTTCCAGAGGCTTTCCCGTAAAAACTTCATCAATGATTTTGCGACCATAAAAGTTTGATGCATGCATTTAAATTGTTTTAAATGCTTTCCATGCATTGAAATTTTGCAGCTCACTAATAACCAATCTACTAAACTATTCCATTACCAACTCTTCAATGTAAGAAGCATAGATAATTTAACAAATTAATTACAATGGCATCGTGGCACGGAGTTTGCACCTACTCTTTCTGGCAAATGTAGCCTATTATCTTTAATGCTGAAAACATTTTCATTATGTGCAATCTTAAAACAAATTAGGTTGCACTGCTGAAAAAAAATAAATAAAATGGGAGATGGAATTCAGAGAAAGTATTGGATTGATTAATTAATTAAGATTATAATTTTTTCCCCTTCCCTCCAATATATCACATTGAAATATGTTGTCAATGTAGCCCATCTGTGATCTCGGTCATTTCTTTATAATTTCTTAATAATTACAGGCTCATATATTGGTCTTGAGTATTTAGTACATTGTGTGATTATTAATCAAGAGATCTTAAATAGGAACAGCTGTCCCGGGACGATATCGAATTCCTTGGCTATCGGATTCTTTACCCAGCTGGCTGATTGAGCTGGGGCGGCGCCTTCCCGGGCTCTATATAACCAGGAATTCTGACACGCCTCCTTCGCTAGAGTGTCTGTTTGTAGTTATGCACTTTAGCTGAAGATATCTGTAGTCAGGTTTTGTATGACTTTCTATCTTGATTGTTGGAGTTTCTTCACCCTTTTTTCTATCTCTCTTTGCTTCCGTGTTTTGGACTATTATACGTCCTTTGGAAGCACGAGTACTTTCATTTGGTCTGTATTATTCTCTGTGTTTGTACTGTGTCCGTGCTGCTCACTTTCTCTCTGGTCGTTGCATTTGGCCTCCTAATTCTACCGGCCATTACAGGAACCTATTCCATCTGGGAATTTGCGATTCAAGATATGATGTTACGCACAAAGGTATTCGCAAATTATTCTGGATAAAGCCACAACTCTTAAATACTGGCACACTCTGTCATTTATGCTGTCTTCCAGAGAATTCCCCCTGGAGGGGCGGCCGCTCGGCGACGATGGTTGGCCAAAATATTAAATACATGGCATATACAGCGGGGAAGATAAGTATTGAACACGTCAACATTTTTCTCAGTAAATATATTTCTAATGGGACTATTGCCATGAAATTTTCACAAGATGTAATTAACAACCCAAGTAATCCACACATACAAAGAAATCAAAACAATTAACTCCATAAATTAAGTTATGAGTAATAAAGTGGAAAGAGACAGGGAATAAGTATTGAACACATGAACAAAAGGAGGTGCAAAAAGGCTTGGAAAGCCAAGAAACCAGCTGAAATCTGTCAGTATTTAGAGAGCAATCCTGCCCCCTATCAGTGCAAATTATCAGCTGGTTTATTCCTAATTGATGGCCTATAAAAAGGTTTCCCATTATCAAGGTGTCACACAAGACGCATCTCATGATGGGTAAAAGCAAAGAGCTCTCAAGACCTTTGCAACCTTACTGTTGCAAAACATACTGATGGCATTGGTTACAGATATATTTCTAAACTTCTGAATGTTCCAGTGAGCACCATTGGGGCCATAATCCGGAAGTGGAAAGAGCATCATTCCACCATAAACTGGCCATAACCAGGTGCTCCTTGCAAGATTTCTGACAAAGGAGTCAAAAGAATAATCAGAAGACTTGTCTAAGAGCCAAGGACCACTCGCAGAGAGCTTCAGAAAGACACGGAATTAGCAGGTACAGTTGTTTCAAAGAAAACAAATAATGCACTCAACCGCCATGGCCTCTTTGCATGCTCACTGCGCAAGACTCCATTGTTGAAGAAAAAGCATGTTGAAGCTTGTTTAAAGTTTGCCGCACAACATTCGAACAAGCCTATGAAATACTGGGAGAATATAGTCTGGTCAGATGAGACCAAAATTGAACTCTTTGTATGTCAATAGCACACACCATGTTTGGAGGACAAACAGCACTGCACATCACCCCCAAAACACCATACCAACAGTGAAGTTTGGCAGTGGGAACATCATGGTGTGGAGCTGTTTTTCAGCATGTGGTACTGGCAGACTTCATAAACATAACTGAAGGAAGGATGAAGGAAGAAATATACCAAGACATTCTTGATAAGAATCTGCTGCCATCCACCAGGATGCTGAAGATGAAACGAGGGTGGACATTTCAGAAAGACAATGATCCCATATGCACAGCCAAGGAAATTCTCAACTGGTTTCAGAGAAAGAAAATAAAGCTGCTAGAATGGCCCAGTCAATCACTCGACTTGAATCCAGTTGAAAATCAATAGAAAGAACTGAAGATCAGAGCTCATTGAAGAGGCCTCCGGAACCTTCAAGATTTGAAGACAGTTTGTGAGGAGGAATGGGCCAAAATCACACCTCAGGAATGCATGTGACTAGTTTCTCCATACAGGAGGCATCTTGAAGCTGTCATTACCAACAAAGGCTTTTCTTCTAAGTATTAAATAAATTTCAGTAAGCGTGTTCAGTACTTTTTCCTTGTCATTCCACTTTATTTCACATAACTAAATTTATGGACTTATTTGTTTTTATTATTTTGCATGTGTGGATTACTTGGGTTGTTACCGAGATCTGGTGAAAATTTCATGTCGATAGCCCCATTAGAAATATATTTACTGAGAAAAATGTTGACACATTCAATACTTATTTTCCCCGCTGTAATGTCGAAAACAGTGCATGGATCGAGACACAAACTATAAATGACCGAATGTGAAGTGCTGAAAATGCACTTCAGATGTTTGGATAAGTCCTGCGTGGGTCGACCCGTTAACTGAAATCATCTGAAACTAGAGTGCCAAGGGCCCTGAAGGTTGCCGGCAGTTACAGCCCCAACAGGAGAAAAGTAACTAGCATCAGTCCGCGGATTCAACAGGAAGCCAACACGAATTCTTGCGAAAGCAACACGTCTACACGATACTGGCGTTAAAAAGCTCCAGCTCGGACATCTGCGAAAAAATTAAACCTGTTTAATTTTTTCGCAAATATCGGCGGTGATGGCGAACGGTCCCGTACCACTGCGAATCAATTCACGGTGTATACACTCCTCTCTGACGAAACAAGAGAACTGTTTCATCTGCACACTTCCGCGGGCCAACGCAGCTCAGTGAGAAAGGGGTTTTAGTTACCATTATCGGGCAACTCGACTGAGCGGTCACACTTTTTCATGAGTGACAGACAGCAACATTTTTTTGTCACATTTCTGCCATTTAGCAAAAATATAATCTTTAAGTAGTCTAGATCATGAAATCTGATTAGATTTAATTTTTACCTGGACTTTCACTGTCGTCGGCTGTCAATTTGTGAAGTGTGCCACCTTCCCAGTTCACTTCTGGTTCTTGCTCTGCTTTCAGACAATAATTTTTTTTGCATAACACTACCACCGAGTGGGTCTAATCAGTATTATTCTTTCTATTCCATGATGCTAATAGGAACAAACATCCAAAAATGGATTTTGACCAGTTTTTATTGCCGCAGTTGATCGCGAAAAAAAGTTGATCGTGCAGTTACAATGCCCGTTAAAATTTTAATTATATATGGGTTAGTGCCTGATACATACTAATGTCTAAAGACATTATTAAACGAGGAAATAAATAGATTGATTTTGTCACATGACGTTGACCTGGAAGACGAAAGTCAAATCCAATATGGTGTGTTTGATCAGCATAGATGATTTGTCATTAGTATCCAATACATACCGAAGATCTAAAGCCAACATTAAAGGACTTTTAGGCCGTTTTGGTCATTACCTGGACCTTGTTGCCCAAGGTCAAATCCAATATGTCGAAAACAAGCAGCATACATGATTTGCTATTAGTGCCCAATACATACCTAAGCTCTAAAAACAATATTAAACAGGTTATGGGCCATTTTTGTCATATAACCTTGACCTTGAGGCCCAACGTCAAATTTGACTGACTGCCTAAGAATTTTCAGCATACATGGTTTCTTATAGATGCCCCAAACATACCTGAGCTCTAATTGCCATATTGCCATTTGCAGAGGTGTAAAATCCAGGGGTCAGAAAGTAAAAGTCCTGCCAAGTTTTCTCCCTCCCACAGAATGAGCTGATCACTCATATTGGCTCTATTTCCAGTCTGAAGTAAATGCAGGTGGTTGGAATAAAGTTCTGAGGAGGATTTTTACTTTCTGAACCCGGACTTTACACCCCATTTGACCTTGACGCCCAATGTCATATTCAACTTGCCAAGAATGTTTGACTTACATGATTCCCTCCCCGTGCCTCACACAAACCTAAGCTCTAAATGCCACATCAAGCTGTTATAACACATTTTTGCCATTTGACCTTCACCTTGAGGCTCAAGGTCAAATGTGACTGACTCACAATAGCTGTGTTTCCATCCACCTATTTTAATGCGCATTTTGATTTTGCGCTTAAAAAAATCAGAGTGGAAACGGCCAAAATGTGCATCAACTCGAAATATCGCATCAATTTTTTTTGCGCAAGGAGGGGGTGGAAAATTTTCCGAATCAATGAAAATAAATGCGCTTGCAGTGGAAACGGGTTAGCGAGCAAGTTATGTGAATAAATGATGACGTTTAGTATCTAAGTCATTTTTGCTTGCCTACGTTGGCAAGCTAGCTAGCTAGTTTGCTACCTCGCAACATTGGTGTGCTAGCTATAATGTTAGAGTTCGTTATCACTTTAGCTAGCTAGCTAGTGATTAATACAGTAGAAGCGAACTGTAACCTTACACTGCTGTGGTAGCTGTAATATTAAAGACTTCGTAACCACTAGCTTAAGTGATTACTTTCATTCGTTTTCGCCACCAGCTTTCCCGTTAGTTTTCCTTTTCGTTCGTTGCGCTTATTGACGTCATAGCGTGCGCCGTCTTCTTCTGCATAATAAATGGCAATTGAATCGAGAATTAGCACCACCTAACGGCACCTACGGCTTATCCCGTGAAACAAAGGCGCATAACTGAAGTGGATGGAAACGTGCACAAATGCGCTTTTCCTTTTGCCGCATTAACGAAAATTCACTTAAGATTTGCGATACAAGTTGGATGGAAACACAGCTAATGTTTGGCATACCTGATTCGCTATAGGTGCCTCATACATACCTAAGCTCTCAACAGCAGGGTTTCCATCCAAATATATCGCAAATTTTAAAGGAGGACTATACTGACCGACACGTTTTGACTTAATCTTATAGTAATTTACTCCAACATAATATCCACGGTCGATTTTTTGTCCAGACATACCCCCTGTTCTTTTAAATGACCATTAATTAGCCAGAATTGCTGTTTCCAGGAGGCCGCCATTAACGCCACAAGTGGCATGAGAAGTTGCGAGATCATAACGTCACTGCGGCTGCCACATGCATTCATGTGCATGATGCATGCAATGTCAAAATGTCTGAATACATGGATATCTAAATAAATTAAACTACCAACCAATTTAAAATTGTTCATTGAGCAAATCAACTGTTTGATTGCAAATTGAGCCAAGTAAATGGCTCAAGTAAATGGAAGGGGGTGAAAGCAATTGTCAAGTAGAGGAGGATGATTTTGAAGACCTTAACTTTGCTTAGTTCAGCATGCAGTTTGCCTGAGTGAGTTTGCTTGATTATTACATTTGGCCGTTGTGTGTGAATCTTGTTCAATTATTAAATAAAAAATGTTTGAAATTTGCGGCACAGATTTGCCTGAACGTGCTTGCCCAGTCTTCGGTGCATTTGTCCATTGCTTGCAATGCGAAAATAATTTCTCTCTCACATTCACGTTTGATGCGCTTCACACGATGTTTTCTACTTCGCGTATATTTTAGGACGCTTAAAAACCAGGGCGATCTTAACATGATTTTATTTTTGAGAAATCTTTTTTAATAATACGTGAAAGTTTTCCGACGAGAGGTGGAATTCAGAGGTCTGCTATTTATTCAGATTATGACATTATTTCAATCTAGCATGGTAGCCTGGTTCGGTTTGTCTGCTTCTCATTATCTCTTCTAAATCATTATTGGCTTGATTTTAGTTTTGATTGGTCAGTTGGCTGAATAAATGGCTTGATTACAAGTAAGGCAAAGTGCACGGGAATTGATTTAAGGTGAGCTAATTATGCCAAGGTGACGGCAGCTGTCCAGCCTCGCTGGTAATGAGCAGACTTCAAATCGCACTTTTCTTTCCGGAAGCATTTCAAATGGCCTCTGATGTTAGTTCACCTCTAAATTAAAGTTGTGTCGGATAAAAAAAGGTAATAATCAAGCTCGTCTGTCTGCCCCATAGAGGAAGCGGGAATATTTCGGTCATTCAACAATCACAATGCAGGACCGCAGGACAATGGAAATTCATGGCGCTGACAGCCGCACTGACGTCACGATTAGGGGCGCCCCAAACGGATCGAGGGTGAATTTTCGTCTGCTGTGGTGAAAATGGCGCGGTCCACTAGTTTTGTAAAATCACTCATAAAAATTAAAGAAATTGCAAAATAAAGAAAACAAAGTCGTAGGAGCTTTTTTCATGAAATATTGAAATAATAACACCCAATTTTCCCAGCCATGATAGTCCTCCTTTAACCGAATTCTTGGAAATTCGGCAAAACAAAATGCAAATTTGTGCAGGTTTCCATCCACTACTGTTATGTGAATATTTGGAGTTGGTTCATCAAGATAAGCAATAGGTGGCGCTAATTCTCCAGCCGTCTGACAGCCATAGACACTGCAGAAGAGGGTGCAACGTGATGACGTGGTTACAGGCGCGTCTTTCAAACTCAAAACAAACAACAGCAACAGGAGAAAGCTATGGACCAAATGGAAGAAATATCACAATTATGCGCTCATACAAGAGTATTGATTACAGCGCTGTGCGCGTTCATAATCGTGTTGAAAGCATATATATATATATATTTAGAACACTAGATTGCTGATGATGTCATATTTACATTATCCAAAGTGGAGCACCTGACCGCCATATTGATACACCCAACTCCTTCATAAAAATGAATGGTTTCCTATGAGGCCAATTTCAAATAAGTCAATATAAGCGTTAAAATGCTGAGATGTGCGGCTGCCTTTTGCAGCAATATTCATTTGAAGGGCTGTAATAAAACGTTTCACGCATAAGTTGACGTAGAAATGCAAATTTGTCACTTTAATAGAAAAAATTGCGTTCACGTGCTTGCTAGCTAATTAGCCGTCCCATTGACTTGAATAGACAGCTGACTAAAAGCAAACGCTAGCGATTGATAACGGTCACCAGCGAGCTGCCTTGGTACCATTACCATCGCGGGGACTGCACTGACTTAGCAGTTAATAAAATTAACAAGGTGGCTAACAAGCTAGCTACTCGTAATTGACATTCGACGACAATACTTCTTACCTGCATAACATTTAAAACAGTGGACAAGTCGCTTTGTCTGTTTATACAGAGTTCCAAAAGACAAGGAGGGGAGAAAGGCTTCGCTGTTAGAAATCAGGATAAAAAACTTTTCTCTATCCCCTCGATCTGCGCTGTGCAGTGATCATTTCTGAGAGCAGTGTTTTAAGGGGACAGGGGCATAGATGAAGCTGAGTAAAGGAGTAGCCAGAGTTAACTAGCGCTTCCTTTTAACAACGTTGGCATTGGCCACATGATTCAATATAAACAATTCGGTTGACGGCAAATATGCTCAACCAGGGTACAATGAAGTGAAGAGACCAGACAGTAATTTGATAAGGTATACGGACATTCATCGACGTTTCTTATAACGGCGAAAACTTCCAAGCAATTATCTTATCAGAGGGTCATTAAAAGCCTTGGTCACGTTAACTTTAAAACTTTTCTGCTCGTACTTAAACATTGACACCAAGTCACATTTCGATCTGCCCTTTAGAAAGTGTGCTGCTTTCCATCCTCCAAAAAGCACATATTTAGGGAGACAAAATATTGCTCTGCACAGTGATACCAAAATAAAACCGACTCGCATGCAAGTGTTTTTGAAAATGTAATTTGAAAGTAGGCGAAAATGAATGGGAGTCTATGGGCGAATTTTACTTCCGGGTGTATAGGCTCCTGGTACAGATGCTTCACTTGAGCGAACCCTATCAGCAATCTAGTGTTCTCTCTCTCTCTACACACACATAGGGCTTAGAACCAGATGTGGCTATGTCCTAATTCCTACCATAGCCACTTCTGGTTCTAAGCCCTCGATATATGGTTGAAAGCCACCCAGAGACAAAGAGAGTTAGCAGTGGCCTATGTCATGTGATTATGAGCGTCACCATTTATTCGCTACATCTGTTTCCAGAGCACTCATTCGCATTTTACTTTTATCGATACACTAACTTTTCCACCTCCCCCAAGCGTAAAAACTTTTTTTGCGATATTTGGAAATTTTTTTGAATTTTCAGTGTTTCCATTCGGGTTTTTAATGCACAAATTGAAAATGCGAATTAAAACAGGTGCATGGAAACCCAACTACTGCTATATTAAGAGAGTTATAGCACATTTTTGCCATTTGACCTTGACCTTGAGGCCCAAGGTCAAATGTGACTGACTCACGATGTTCGGCATACCTGATTCCCTATAGGTGCTGCATACATACCTAAGCTCTAAATGCTATATTAAGAGAGTTATAGCACATTTTTGCCATTTGACCTTGACCTTTCGGCTCAAGGTCAAATTCGAACAACCGAGAATGTTTGGCATACATGATTCCCTTTTGGTACCTCATACATATCTAAGCTCGAAATGTCATATTAAGCAAGTTATAGCACATTTTTGCCATTTGACCTTGACCTTGAGGCCCAAGGTCAAATGTGACTGACACACAATGTTCGGCATACCTGATTCCCTATAGGTGCTTCATACATATCTAAGCTCTAAATGTCGTATTAAGCAAGTTATAGCACATTTTTACCATTTGACCTTGACCTTGAGGCCCAAGGTCAAATGTGACTGACTTGTAATGTTCGGCATACCTGATTCCGTTTAGGTGCCTTATCATGCCTAAGCTCTAAATGCTATATTAAGACAGTTATAGCACATCTTTGCCATTTGACCTTGACCTTTTGGCTAAAGGTCAAATTCGACCAACCGACAACGCTCGGGAAGCATGATATGCTGTACATGCTCAGTGCATACCTAAACTATAAATGCAATAATAAGCAAGTTACAGCACATTTTGTGCCAAAACACCCCAAAAAATGACTAAGTCCAGACATGCTGCCTAGGTGGCGCTATGAAGGAGCGATTCGATCATAACGCTGTATAGACTGTTGAAGCAGGTCATGAAACTGATGCCATTGCTGCGATAAAAAAAAAAAAAAAATTCATCAGACAGGTGCAATTTTCTCAAAAACTAAGTGCCAAAAATGGCCATTTTCGACATAAAATTTTTGCTCGTGCATTAACTTGATGACCCATTTGATCAAAGCCCCAAATAAAAAAAAAAAAAAATCATCAGAGCGTTTTTGAGATACGGCTTTAAACCGACGACGCCGACGACGCCGCCGGACGCAAAGTGACATTAGGTTACTGGCCTATGGCCGGCAACCTAAAAACAACTAAAATCCAACCTGATCCATTAATACAGTGCCTGCTGTCCCGTTTCCATTATCAAATACAAAATCCCGCATTTCATTTGGAAATGACTTTATGTACACCTTGGCAGACAAACGAAGTAGCCTTAAAAAGCGACACTTTTCAGTGAGAGAAAGCAACGGATCACACTGTCGTCACAGTCTACAATTAATCCAAATTTCTTCCATACGTATGTCTGACTTGACCTTCAATTGCAAGACAAGTGGAAGCAAGCTTATTTCACTCCTGTTGCATATTATTCAAGGGGTCAGGGTAGGTAATCAAGACTACATTAGTTTTGTTTCTTTCTTGCTAGCTGTTTTTCTCACTCATTTTAATTTCTCTCGGTCCTTCCCAGCATGTATTTATTTATTTATTTTTACCGGCGACCCTGAATTAAAAGCTTATTTTTTTTGTTTGCTTGTATTTTGCACAAGGAGTAATGTAAAGTTCAGCTGCAGCCCTGGGGATTCACTGTTATGATCTTTAACATCTGGATATGATAAAAATAAATTTGAGCAATATTTTGAAATGTTTTTATTACATTTTTGGAGATCACTGTGATCAGGTTTCCATTCTTTAAGCAAGTGGTTCCCAACCCAGTCCTCAAGGACCCCCTGCCCAGCAGGTTTTTGTTGCAGCTTTACTTTAGCACACCTTATCCATTTAAGGCCCAATGCACCTTCATGCGCACCCTGTTCAGGTAGATCTTTTTCAACCAATCAGCATGAAGCCCTTAAATGGATCAGGTGTGAAAGAGTAGAGTTGGAGCAAAACCTGCATGGCAGGGGGTCCTTGAGAAGTGGTTTGGGAACCACTGATTTAAGCAATGGTTTACTCGCGTGCTTTCACTAAGTGGAGCTTGTTTTCAGCACACAGTTAAGACGCTAGCATCCATGATAGTATGGGGGTGCATTGGGGGTGCATTAGGGTACATGGTAAGGGTAACTTACACATCTGTGAATACGCCATTAATAATGAATGATATATATAGTTTTCGAAGCAACATAAACTGAAACCTGTCACCTGTCACCCACAGAAAATATTTGGCGCATTATGAAACACCAAATAAGACAAAGGAGGCCGTGAAGTGTTGAGCAGCTGACCCTGGGTTTCCTCTGCATTCATTCTGTCATGGAGGGGCCAACGCAGCACAAACATTAGCATCACAGCTAACAAAAATGGAGAACAAAACAAAACAGTACAATTGCAGTCAATGTCTATCAAAAGCACATCCTGGACCCACAGTGCTTACAGCAAGTGCTTTAATCATGACCAAGCATCCAAATAAGAAAGGTTTTACCAAACATTTACAGAGAAACACTGTGACATTAGCCCTTTTTCCATCAGATTTTCAAGCAAATTAACTCTTAAGTCGAATTATTTTTTTAGCGACATAAGAGCCGTCAAAACGGTTTTCCATAAACAAAACGATTCTAGCGAATTAAAATGATGTCACAATGCCCCAAGTTGAAGCGCATTTTTCTGACCCCCTAGATGTTTTTCCATCAACAAAGTAGCGAATTAGAACCTTCTGAGAGGGTTAGTGTAGCGCAGAGGTCGGGAACCTGGGGCTCGCCAGCCGCAGGATCTTCTGTTGCTCTGCCGGGGCTCTCGGACGACAAAATAATAATAATAAATAAAATAATAATAAACTTGCAATCAAGGGATAATCCTAGGCCTAGTAGAAGACTAAAATAACAGTCAATACTACTTATATTAAAATGACAAGGCTCCGTGGCAAATACGTAGGTCTATCTGAGTAGAAAATGTATTAAAAAAACTGTTGAATAAAAGGCAAGGCAAGGCAGTTTTATTTGTATTTCTTACATCAAGACATTTCAATGTGCTTTACAGAGAAAAAAAAACAGTATAATTGAAGAGAGCATAGACATAGAATAAAAGTCACTGTAAGTTAAATATCCAAATTTTTGCCTTTATGTGGCTCTTCTGAGATTAAAAAATAGGCTAATCTTTCCAGCGCAGCAAACATTTATCAAGTTATTTGGCAAGAAAATTCATTGGCTGTCGTTGCGATGGATATATCATGAATAATAAGTGAACGTTAAATGGCTATTATCGATCTACCTTAACATGACACCTTTGGCAGCTATAATCAACTAGCCAAGGCGGTCGTCTCAAGAATATAGCCCACTTCAAATTAGTAACCCTTTGCGTTAGCCTAATTTATACACAAGATTTCACGCTGCATCTGACGTTATCAATGAGATCCATGTCACACGCCATAACTTTTTTTTAAAGCCAGCATCATTGATACGCAACGCTGTTTTATAATAGACTGGTCTTACACATGAAAATGCAGAAAACAAAATTTGGGCTGTAGATGGGGTTATTGGCTCATTTATGGAAAGCTGAACTTCCACTGACATGAGTACTGAGGATATGTGTAACACCGAACGTCCCTGACTATTTTCAAGCTAAAGGGAGAAAAAGAAACATGCTGAAAAAAATAGTGACCTTACGCCATACATGGATTGCATTTCTCCACATAGCTAACCACAGGTTAATACCAATACTTCGCCTGTTTTGCCTATGATGGTGAATATGCTGATGTTTAGAAAGCGCACTCGGTCCATAGTCTGACAGATGCCCGGATGCTATGCTAACATTAGGCAGTCACTGGTTAAATGATCAAGGCTAATTTTAACCAGCGCAAACGAAGTAACCCTCATCATATCGCCCAATAATTTGATTTGAATCTAATTTTGCAAGGTTACCACTGGAAATGTATAACTGCTGAAGTAGCACAAAATGATCACTATCACAAATACCAAATAGTTTCAGCTTGCTACCGCTCACCTCTCTTCTCATGTGAACGACTACTTTATTATGTTAAGATTAGCTGATGTAACATTATCTTCACCGAACCCATTTGCTTCCTACGACTGTCACCCTGGCTTACTGTCTGCTATTCAGTGATGGCTAGGACTGAAAAAAAATGGTAAACGAAACACAAGACATTCTTTGGGACTTAACGTTGTACAGGATTGCTTGTCACATCTAGCAAGCTTTTCTAAAATAAAGACAACAGTTGATGTCTTTTTTATTTATTCATCATTTTTCTGAAGTTGGGCGATAGGATCATTTCTGAGGCGAACTGAACTAAACTGCGGAAGACAGAAGACCGCAGAGGCGGCACAACATTCGAATTCTCGTTACCAATGCGCATGCGCGACATTCTATATCGCCTCAACCCTTTTCCATCACTTTTATGTCGATAAAACTTTCCCAAAACCACCTCTGCCGAGCGAATTAACTTAGCGCGACAAAATCGGCGTTAGAGCGATATAACGCTTTTTCCATCACAAATGTCACACTAACTTTTTGATGCGCGTCATTTTAAAGCGAATTATCTTTTTGATGGAAAAAGGGCTATGGTCAATCAGTCATTAAAGTCATATTTTTTGTGTCTCTTTTCAAAGGTACCCCACCAGCAGGCAGCAGTATGATATTTGCGCTACTCTTGTGTCTAATTATCCTTTACTCTGGCATCACACAGCGCAAGGATATTAATGCAAATTGTGAAAAGCATGCTTTTTGAAGTTGGATAGCCGCACTCCTTTTAGCATATTGCATCATGTGGTGTCTGAGAAATTAAAACCACACGCTGTGAAGTTCCTACACTCTTATAAACTGGCACCTTTTTTGCCAGTGATTTCAACTGGCTCCTTTTTTTGCAAGTTATTTTAACTGTAATTTTACAGTCAGTATATAACAGAGGTTCTGTGTATGTTAACTGTAAACCACAGTCAAATGCGCGCAGGAATCTACTTAGAGTTGTCTACTGATTCTCTTGTTCCTACAGACGACTGCTGGCAAGGATGCTGTAATTCATGGTTTCAAATCTGCAACCTGTACTATCAATGGAGTAGCCACCTTAACCCCTTTGCGCAGAAGCCAAATTTGGCTATTTAAGGGTTACCCAATTTGATGCTTTATAATTCAAGATTTAAGAGGACGAATGTGGCTCAACTCAGAAAAGACACTTACAGCATTTAGAATTACATCGTATTTCAGTTTATTTTCATGATTTTAGTCGAGAAAATGCAAACATAAAAAATCTTCATGAGAATTCACCATTGAAACTGTAAAAAAAATTATTCTGAGGATTAAAAAATGGCTGGGGGTTAAAACAATGCATTTCTGGGATAATAAACTCCTAGACCACAAGTACTCCTCATCTGAACATGAAATATTAAATTATACACTTTTTATAAGCCAAATAAGATAGCTATCCAGGTGGCTCACCAAACTCCCAGAGCCTTGAAAATGGCACACTTTCAATTCATGAAATAATCATATTTTTCACGCAAATCAACTTTGTACTCATGAAGTTCAATATGAATGGATGATTTTCTGGTTGAATTTAGCATGAGTTTATCAATATAGGCGCAGCTGGACATCAATGGTCACCTCTGACCTCTCCAAACCAAAAACATGCCTTTTCTCCACGATAAAGTTTAGAGTCTCGTCCATTTATCTACAAAGCCACGTCAGCAAGCACACGCACTCATTAGAGGGACTGCTTATTTTACGGTCAGAATGTTCACGCAGGTGGAAAGCTTGCTCTTTACAATTCCGATCGTCCCAGCGAAACACAAGCTTGTAACAATGTTTCACACCCTCTATGGAACAAGTATAACTCAGGTCACAGTTATAGCTGTTCGCACTTTAAAAGAGCGAAAATGCAAGGCATTCCGTTTCATTGAATGTGGTATAAATTCTAAAACTGATTGCCTAGTTAAGAAAAATGCCAGCACACTGCAGTATCGACTACTCTTTTGTTACCCAATGTGACAAACTAGGTCTGTGATCACGGTGGTAAACCAAAAATAAGAAATGGCTGGCTAGTTAGCTAGCAGGCTAAAAGTAAGATAGAGCTTCACCATACAAAGACAGCTTTACTCACTTTTCAATAGAATTATTGAGCTGCTCCTCAAAAGTATCAATGCTGTCAGCCCTCCTGTCTGTTCCATTCAGAATAACTGCTATTTTCCATCTCAGAATACATTTTCATCCTGCAAATAAGCTCAGCTCTCCAGGCTCAGTTCTGGAGGTTTTTTGTTCCCATGCAACCACGTCAGTCTGAGCTGCGTAAAGTTTATTGAATACAGCGTAACCCTACTACGTAAGAATTTTAATATGTTTTTTAAGGTCCAATTAATTTCACTTTCTGAGGAAAGCTTATACTGTCTGCAATTGGATAAAAATCGTGTTAACCAACTGGTAATTACCAGGAGAATTTCACGTGGGCGTGAACTACAGCTGGGCTTTCACGCAGATACCATTGAATCACCATTAAAGTGACTGGATTTCCATGAGAGCTTGTATGAGGCCCTAAAAGACAGCTAAATTCTTCAACCAACATATCTTCGCGTTAATCCACGATAGGAAATTGTGGGTTTTTAATATGTGATGACTGAAATTGATAGTAGAATGACATAGTGTCAATATCATGGCGAATTGTTGCCTCTGGAAACTGATTTTTTTTCCTTTTTTTTTTTTTATTGATTTTTTGCAGATAACTAATAGGACATGGAAAGAAAAGACATTCGATGGGGGCAGCATAATAAATTACTGCCTTTGTTTTCACCCCATTAACCCCCTTCCCCCCACCCTCCTCCCTGTTACCATACTGAATTCACAAAATTGTTAAAACATGACAAGAAATAAAAACAAAGGAAAAAAAACACAACAACAACTTAAAAAACTCACTCATACCTCATTCATTCACTCACTCATTCTACCCTAGCCCAGAAATCTCATTACCACCGTGTACATAACAGTATATCAGTTGATATAAGCACATCTGTACAACATTTTATACATTTTAGCCAGATGGACAGGAAACAAAGTACCTAAGAAATAAGCATATTATTCACTGTACAGGCAGAAATGAGAATTGAAATACAGTTCTTACAATAAACTCCCAATTTTTCTTACCAAGTTTGACCAACAGCTGATATTTTGTATTTTAGCTGAATGCAATCGTGCTGTGGTAAGCTCTAACTGTGCAATGTCCTTGTAAGAAGAGAGCCATTCCTTGGTTGACAGTATATGTGGGGGTTTCCAGCGGCAAGCCAACATCCTCTTGGCTGCTGTGAGCCCAGCCAACAGAAGACGCCTGTTATTTATTGTTAATTTCATAGAAGAAATATCATTAAGTAATAATGAAGACTGAGAACAAGGAACAGCTCTCTCCATTACATCAGACAATATACTTGAAATATTTTTCCAAAATCTGTTAACTTCTGGGCACTGCGAAACTAAATGAAAAAATGTACCAACAGTATTGCCTGGACAGAAATCACAAAATGGGTTATTTTTTAGTCTCATTTGATGAAGTCTTTGAGGTGTTAAGTAGGACCAATGAACAAATTTACAGTGAATCATCTGATGATTTGGATTTCTAGATTAAATCGTAATACTTGACCAAATAGATTGCCAGTTGAGTTCTGAGGAAGCATTAATGTCACTTTTCCAAAGTCTATTTAAAGGCAGATGTTTATATGAAGCCTCAGCTATCAGTTTGTACAGCTCAGAGGTAATACCCTTGTTTTTACCTTTAGTACTCAATTTTATATGAAAAGGATGATCTTCTAACTCAGAGTCCCACGGAACACCTTGAGCGCACTGCTGCACGTAACTGTAACTAAAAGAAAAAGGAAGTGCCCGGAAGGTCAAAAGTTCTTAGTAATTCCCGGAATTCAAGGAGACCTTGTTTCCCTGTAAGGTCTTGAAGAGTGTTTACTCCCTTATCACTCCACTAGGGAAAGGAAATTGGTTTCCCATCTATTAGAAGACTAGGATATGAAAGATTGGAGACTGACGGAAAAATTTAGAATGTATTTTTGCAAACTGTTGGACTTTATGCCTGATTTTTTTTTTTTTTTAACTATTTGGAATACCATTGGTTGCTACAGAGGACAATGATTTTTTCTGTCGCAAGAGATCATTTTTTTAAACTGCTGGATAGATACTACGGGCAAGGATATTGAGCAGTTTGCACATCAGGCTTAGCTGAGGAGTTTAATTCATGCAGCTCCTGAAAAACAGGGATAGGAGTGAACTCGTCAATATTCTAGACTGTGTTCCAGCTCTGCTTGCTTGCGAATATGCAATAACTGATCCGGGGGTGCCATCTAGTGATAGAGTAGTGCAACTGCTTCCATAAAAAGAGCTGCTCAATGTCCACAGGCGTCTACATCTGCAGAAAGGTGTTAAAGCCTATTGCATTCTATACAAGATTTGTCTGTTTTTATTTCTCGTTCATATAGATGGCTGCTGGCGAGGATGCTTCGATTCATGGCCACAGCTCGGCAAACTCTACAATCAATGTAGTAACCACCTAAAGCCTACTGCATACTAAAAGGTTTTGACACGATCTTGCCTTTGGACTCTCTTGCATTTAAGCTACATGAAATCTTGTAGTGCGCAGTAATCATAGGCAGAAGCCTGTATGATGTAATTGCTACCATTGACTATCCTAACTGTTAGTTACCTCTGATTTATTTCCCTCATCCATATAGATTGATGCTGTTGAGACTAAAGCTACAAGAGCTAAAAACCAGTGGGCCGTACCTAAGTCAGGCAAGGTTTAGAATTTATCAATGAAAATGGATTCAGAGCACTTGGTGGGAAGCAAACAGGGTCGGAGATCGAAGACCATGGAGCAGTGAATAAAAAACTTCTGCAGGTGAAGGAGTTCCCAACATAGGCCTTCAACAAGGTGAGGTTGGGCTCCCAAGGGGAAATAGCTTGAGGGAAAGGTTACTGGAGGAGGGAGCTGTTCGATCAGAAATTGACTGCTTTAATCCATCCTTATTCTCATACAGCAATGATCCATTTTTATTCTTGATTCATTTCTCCTCCTCCTTAACTTTATTTTTGTTCTACAATCCTGAAAAGAAAACACTTTAGATTCGTTTTTTACACCTTCCACATTTTTTCTCTCATAATCTAGCTTTCCTTGTTCTTTTTTGACCTTAGCAGGCATTTTATAGTACAAACCCCACTTCCACTGAAGTTGGGTTGTTGTGAAAAAACAGGAATAAAAACAGAATAAAATGATTTTTGACCTATATTCAATTGAGAACACTGCAAAGACAAGATATTTAATGTTCAGACTGATAAACTTTATTGTTTTTTGGAAATATTCACTCACTTTGAATTTGATGCCTGCAACATGTTCCAAAAAAGATGGGACAGGGGCAACAAAAGACTGGGAAAGTTGAGGAATGCTCAAAAAACACCTGTTTGGAATATTCCACAGGTGAACAGGTTAATTGGAAACAGGTGAGTGTCATGATCAGGAATGAAAGGAGCATCCCCGAAAGGCTCAGTCGTTCACAAGCAAGGATGGGGCGAGGTTCACCACTTTGTGAACAACTGCGTGAGCAAATAGTCCAACAATTTAAGAACAACATTTCTCAGCGTGCAATTGCAAGGAATTTAGGAATTTCATCATCTACAGTCCATAATATCATCAAAAGATTCAAAGAATTCGAAGAAATTCGAAGAAGCGGTAAGGCCGAAAACCAACAATGAATGCCCGGTCCCTCAGGCCGCATTAAAAACCGACGACATTCTGCAAAAGGATATTACCACGTGGGCTCAGGAACACTACAGAAAACCATTGTCAGTTAACACAGTTCGTTGCTACATCTGCAAGTGGAAGTTAAAACTCTACCATGCAAAGCGAAAGCTACATTGTATATATCAACAACACCCAGAAACGCCGCCGGCTTCTCTGGGCCTGAGCTCATCTGAGGTGGACTGACGCAAAGTGGAAAAGTGTGATGTGGTTTGACGAGTTCAAATTGTTTTTGGGAATCATGGACGTTGTGTCCTCTGGGCTAAAGAGGAAAAGGACCTTCCACATTGTTATCAGCGCAAAGTTCAAAAGCCAGCATCTGGGATGGTATGGGGATGTGCAAGTTACCCATGGCATGGGTAACTTGCACATTTGTGAAGGCACCATTAATGCTGAAAGGTACATACAGGTTTTGGAGCAACATATGCTGACATCCAAGCAAAGTCTTTTTCAGGGACGTCCCTGCTTATTTCAGCAGGACAATTCCAAGCCACATTCTGCACGAGTTACAACAGTGTTGCTTCGTAGTAAAAGAGTGCAGATAATAGACTGGCCTGCCTGCAGTCCAGACCTGTCTCCCATTGAAAATGTGTGGCGCATTATGAAGCGCAAAATACGACAATGAAGAGCCTGGACTGTTGAGCAACTGAAATCGCACATCAAGCATGAATGGGAAAGAATTCCACCTACAAAGCTTCAACAATTAGTATCCTCAGTTCACACACACTTATTGAGTGTTGTTAAAAGGAAAGGTGATGTAACACAGTGGTTTGTATTTAGTCTTAGTATTCTAATCACTGTCCTTTATGTACGTTTTATAAAGAATACTCTTTTCTTTCAAATGCCTCCAAATAACTGCAGTCATCCACAGAGGATTCTACTTTTTAAACTAAGTTTTGCACACCTTCAGAATGAATTAACACTATGCATCAAGTATAACTCCCCTGAGTCCACTGCATATTTCATTCAGTCTAGCAATCAAGGAGTTTCATCCAATCTATTGCACTTACGTACATATGAGGGCAACATATTAAACTTTGCTTGCCTATAATTAAAAATTCTGGTTTTTCGGAGACTTTTTTTAACCTGCCATGAAAAATCAAAAGTAACAGTGGAATGATCCCTAGTCCCAAGTGACTCCATGAGCTCTTCATTGTTAATTCTATTACGGTGATTACAGAGCACTAAATCTACTTTTGCTTTCTCTCTTGTGGGTTTACTTACATTCTGCTCCAAAGAATTGTCATTTATATCCAGAAATTCTTCCTCACCTTTACCCTGTCCTTTTACCACTCCCTAATTAATACCAGGATAATTGAAGTTGGGGTGTAGGGGGCTCTGGATAGAGATAGTACCCTTGTTTGCCCGCAGCTGCACCCTCCTCCATTGGGTGGACGGACAACACCGGTTCTCATCTACCTCCCAAAGCTCTCACGTGTTGGCTCCAAGCGCCACACCCCGGTAAACCGTCTCAACTGACGGGCTAAACCACGTGAGGGGAAAAAAGGAGTAAACCTTTTCAAATCCGGAGTGGGGACCTGTAGGCGGTTCAGTGCTACATGTAACACCATTCCGGCATCTCCTACAGCCAAACTGACACCAAACGTCATGCTCTGCATTCCTTTGGATCCCGTCAGTAAGGCAGAGAGGGGGATTCTGATGCTTGGGCCACCCAGGATCTCCGTATTCCGGCCCAGGCTTTGCGCCATGGAGAGGATACTCCAGCCCCGCTGCAAAGTGTGGACATAAACCGGAAGTTGTCAGTTTACGGGTTATAAGACCTTCCAAATTGGCGTACAGGAAGGACACCATGGGGCAACTTTGATGGTGGGAGGGACCATCGAAATCCTATAGTCCGACCACCGCCCGCCTCAAGCTGGCCAGCCCCCGGCCAATAAGGTGTCGTTCCGCCAACGTCTGCCGCTCCAGAGGGTGCCTGGAGCTCAGTGTTTCGTCAAAACATGAAAAGTAGACGGAAACCCAGTACCCAACAACTACAGTAACATTAAGAAAAAGACTCCTGCTTTGCATATTGCTACTTGGAATGTGCATACAATGTGCACAGGCTTCTCCGATGACCTGCAAGTGGTGGATAACATGAGGAAGACTGCAATTATTGACAGAGAACTGACTAGACTAGACATCAGCAAAGCAGCCCTCCAAGAAACGAGGCTTGCACTAAGTGGCTCCGTGAGAGAGGAGAACTACACCTTCTTCTGGAAGGGTAGAGGTCCCGATGAGCCCCGCCAACATGGAGTTGACTTTGCTGTCAGAAACACTCTACTAGTAGAACCTCCCACTGGAGGCACAGAACGTCTTCTCTCCATGCGACTCAACACTGCTGCCGGACCTGTCAATATCTTCAGCGTCTATGCTCCTACTCTCAACTCTTTAGAAGACACTAAGGACCAGTTTCATGAGCAGCTGAATGAGCTGATAGCAAGTTGTCAGAAGGATGAGCCACTGTTCCTATTAGGTGACTTAATGCTAGAGTTGGCACAGACCACGAGTCCTGGCCCACCTGCCTTGGACACCATGGTATAGGAAGGATGAATGAAAATGGACAGAGACTGTTGGAACTGTGTTCTTACCACAATCTCTGCATCACCAACTCCTTCTTTGAGTGCAAACCACACCATAAAGTGTCAAGGGAACCCCTATGTTGTTTATAGACCTGACCAAAGCATTCGATCTAGTCAGTAGGAAAGGCCTATTCGAACTTCTAAAGAAGATCGGCTGCCCACCGAAACTGTGCAGTATGGTGGTTTCGTTCCAACCAACATGAAAGGAACAGTCTTGTACGATGGATCTTGCTCAGACCCGTTCTCCATAAATAGCGGGGTAAAGCAAGGTTGTGTGCTAGCACCAACACTTTTTGGGATTTTCTTTTCCATACTACTGTCGCATGCCTTCGACACATCCACTGACGGTGTCTATCTGCATACAAGATCCGATGGGAAACTGTTTAACCTTGCACGACTCCGTTCCAAGACAAAGGTGAGGACAGTACTCCTAAGAGAGATGCTTTTTGCGGACGATTCAGCACTCGTGGCCCACACAGTGGCTGCTCTTCAGAGACTGAGCAACTGTTTTGGCACTGCATGTCAGCAATTTGGACTCATTGTAAGCCTGGAGAAAACTTGTGTCTGCGCAAAGGGGTAAGCACACCCCCTGCTATCACCATGGATAATGTACTCTTAAAAACAGTCGACAGTTTTACTTACCTGGGTTCTACAGTTACCAACACACTGTCCTTAGACACTGAACTAGACAAATGGCTCGGTAAGGCTAAGACTACGATGGCCAGACTGACCCAGAGGGTATGGGAAAACAGTTCTGTCACTGCACACAAAAATACAATTATACCAGGCCTGTGTACTTAGTGTCTTACTATATGGAAGTGAGACATGGAACACATATGTATGACAGGAACGTCGACTAAATGCCTTCCATGTGCGATGCCTTCGGCGCATCTTAGGATTCAGTTGGAGGGATAAAGTACCCAACATTGTCATCCTGCAACGAGCTAAGATACAGAGCATCTACACTATCCTTAGCCAGCGTCGTCTTCGCTGGCTAGGACACGTCAGACGTATGGAGGACGGAAGGATTCCTCAGGATGTGCTGTATGGCCAACTGACCTGCGGCTCCAGACGAGTTGGTCGTCCAGCATTACGCTTCAAGGACACTTGTAAGAGAGACTTGAAAGCATGCAACATATCTTCAGACACCTGGGAAGCGCAGGCTGAGGACAGTGCTGCCTGGCGCCGGACTGTGTATAACGGTGTCATAGAAGCAGACAAGAAAAGGGGAGTACTCGCAGCCGAGAAACGGAGGAAACGGAAGAATGCAACGACAAACGCACCCCCAACTACACAACACGAATGCACTGTGTGCAACAGGGCATGCAGATCAAGGAGTGGGCTCCTAAGCCACATCAGGAGCCACAACAGAAGCAACACCTCCAGAGGCGCACAGATGGTCTCCTGAGACTGGACTGCCAAAGAAGAATTGATACCAGGATAATTGAAGTCTCCCATAATAATAGTCCTCCCATAATAATACTCCTCTACAAGCTTCCCTAACACTCCAAAGCTGGCGAACGGTATAACATACTATGTTTAAACCTGTTTCATGTTCCACTGCGAGCCTGACGCAAATATCTTCACACACTAAATATCCTTGCACATTAACATTTTCATTCATATAGAGTGCTACACCCCCTCACCTCCTATTGGATCTATCTTTCTTTATAAGCATATAACCGTCTATATTGTATTCATCCCCATCCTCTTCAGTAATCTATGTTTAGTTAACTCCATATAATAGTCCTGCCTGCCCAACAAGCTTCCCTGACATTCTTACAGAGCATTGTGTTTACAATACTGTCTGAAGATTCAGTTAAACTGGCCACAGAGAATCTTAAACTCGCTTTTAATGCATTACAAGACACATCAATAACCTTAAATTGGTGCTCAATGCCAGCAAGACTAAATGGATGTTATTCTCCAAAGTTAAAAACATTGTGTACAATGGCTTGAATATATCTACCGTGAATGGAACTATTATTGATAGAATATCAGAATATAAATACCTTGGAATTTGGATAGATGATAAACTACATTTAAATACTACGTGAGCACTCTAGCCAGTAAATTGCAGCAAAAGATTTGATTTTTATATAGGAACAGAGCAAACTTCCCTAAGATTAGTAGAAGGAGAGTTGTTGAAGCAGTTTTTCTATCCGTTTTAGACTTTGGAGATGTCATTTATAGACATGTAGCGGCTTCCACTCTAAAGGTCTTGGATTCCATATATCACTCAGCCATTAGATTTATTACTGGTGATAGTTATAATACTCACCACTGTGCTCTATATAACAAGGTTGGGTGGTCCCCGCTAACAAATAGACGAGAATTACATTGCCAACTATTTCTTTATAAAGCCATAATTGGTGATTGCCCAAATTATATTACATCGCTTTTAGAGTGGGCTTCTGGAACTCATGGCACTCGCTCCAATGAGCGGCTTAAACTTAAAGTTCCGAGAGTCCCTACAGAACCTGGGAAATCTGCTGTTAGCTTCTGTGCTCCTGATACGTGGAACACACAAAAAACTCTAAAACTCAACACTTTGGTGCCCTTTAGTCATTTTAAATCTCTCATTAAAAATCATTCCACTGTAGTCTGCAACTGTTTTAACGAAGTGCACAGTTTGAATTTTATCTATATTTATTGTATTTGCGGTACTTATTGTATTGTATTTATTGTATTGATTGCTTTTAAATGTATGTGCTCGACGTCATTGAAAATGAGGGCTTGCCCTCAATAAATTTTGAGTTGAAATAAAGATTGAATGAATGAATGAATGAAGCTGGCGGTCAATAGCACTGTTCTTAGTTTAGACTTGTCTCGTGCTCCCCTGTGTGTCTGACCCAAATATCCTGCCACGGCAAGAGATGATGGATTTCATAAATTTTTTGTATACTTAGCGCCATTAAAAATGCAAGGGTGAGGTATGTACTGTATTTGCAGCAAATTGAAGAATCGATTGATTTTTATTGCTATTCCAGTGAGGCACAAGTAGAAATAAAGAAAAGCATGTGGTATTGTAATCCTGACGCGCGCCACGAGAACGCGCCAAGCACTTCAGTAATAACAAACATTCAGCTGTTTGTGATGTGTACAGTGACACTTGACTTGTTCTTTTGGGTGTGGTCAATAGCCTACATAAAGCCAACAAAAAAATGAAAAATGCATCAAGACAATGGAACGGCTTGTGACAAAGGAGAGAGAAAAAGAGCCATTGGCATGTTATGGGCAGGTCTCAGCTGCCGAGAAGTGGTGCTTCATTTGCACTGTCACCGTTAAACAATCAGTCGGCTGTCTATCCGAGATCGGAACACAAGCACTGTCACTGACCGACCCCACTTAGGGCAGCCACGAGTGACGATGGCAGCTCAAGAGCGCCACATCTGGTCACAGCCTGTACGTGACAGATTCTGGACAACAACCTAAACTGATCATGAAACGATTACAATTCCATGCGCTGTGTGTCTCTCCCCATCAGCTGAAACTCATTATGCGGTTGTGCGTTTAATGACAGCATAACAAGTATTTATATCCTCTAGTTCAAGCTGCTGGATTGTATACTCTCTTTCATGCGAGTTACCCTAGTCAATACTTGGTTTAAAAACTCTTTTGTTTAGTGAAACTTGTACTTTTCTGACAGCCTTTCCCTTAAGCAGTCATTCTAATCATTTAGTCACTTTGAACAAGCGTCCAAACCTAATCAGGGTCTACAGTTCAAGTAAACTCAACTCATGTTTGTTCTTGTTCATCTACTCAAGTTATCAAGAACAAGCTTCCAATCTTAATCAGGGTCCAAGTCTGGGACGGCGTTCTTGTTAACCCATCCAGTTTTCTCTCCTTGTCCAGTTTGTTAGGAACAAGCTATCAATCCTGAACTGGAGACAGGACTGGGACTGCGTTCCCCTCTCCATCCTCTGAAGCAGTTCAGCACTGGCTGAGCCAGTGTAACACCTGACAGTATCCCGGTGGCCTGGCCTGAGATAGCAGTTCAAGCTATCCTCCTCGAGGTTTCGTCCCTGGGCCCGTATTCACAAAGCATCTTATCTTACCGCTAGGAGTACTCCTAAGTCACGCTAAAACGTTTTATGTAGGAGTAAAATCTTAAAAGTTATTCACAAAGCCGCTGAGAGCAACTTTTAGTTAAGAAAACTGTTAACTCCTAGACTAGGAGTAGCTCTGAGATAGGTGGGAGTAAATCTCCGTTGCTATGGATGACATCAGTTCTCATGCACGAGTCTTGGGACAATGAGCACGGTGATTGGTTGTTTGGTGACAGGCGGCCCATTGAAAAAAATATCCCACATACAACCCATGGGGGAAAAAATGAGGAAATAGTCCAAGCGGCTGGTTTGTCCCATAAAATAATAACAAGTTGAGCACTCCTGAAAATGCGCAATGCGCAGTCCCCACATATCACGCTCTAGGCAAATAAGCATACATAGGAAAGAGATAGTTGTAAAAACGCCAGTAGCATAAAACGAGGCAATAATAAAACGTGTCATTTGCCCCAATAATTAGCAACTTATTACCCAATGAGAATATGTCGCGATCATTTAAATGTCAGGCAGTTCAAGTTTGTTTTCCCTAAACTGTCATGGATGAAAGTTCAAAAAGGACGCGAAAGCCCAACTGGAGTCACTACCAGTTACTGCTGCTGGCCCAGTTGGTGCTGGAGCGAAAGCATGTAATCAAAGGGAAATTTCGTGGGTGAACAGCAAATCCAAGCGGGATGCGTGGGATAATATCAGCCTACAGATCAATGCTGCGTTACCCTCGGTGTCTCGGACGACTGCGAGAAGCGTTGGTATGGGCTGCAATCGCAGGGGAGGTCCGAGATTGCAGCTTATAAACGGGCTATCGTTCAAACAGGAAGTCATACTAAGCTTGGATTGTAATTTATAGCCTACAATTTAGATATGCATACAAAATATGACATAGGCTGGTATTATTATGGTGATCTATTAAATGTAACCCTCGCTCAATAGCGTAATTAAATAATTCATGCATAGCAGGAGGAGGTACAGCACCAAAGCCACTGTTCCCGAGCAAGTGGCATCCCGCAGGCACATAATGCCTGCCAAATAATTGGCATAAGCTGCTTTACATTAAAATGCGAGAGCTGTGCGTGGATCCTGGCCATTTCGCAACAATGTCCAAAAAATTGTATTCGGCATCAAATACTATCTGGGTGTTGATGGGGTGAACTTTTTTTCTGTTTACAAATACTTCTTCATCTTGGGTCAGAGAAATAATTCGAATATGGGTCCCATCAATAGCAGCGACGATACCAGGCATACCTGAGATGTGCATGAATTCAAGTTTGATTCTGTGTTGTTGGCGAATGTCCATTGGAAACCGGATAAACTGTCGGATGATATGGGGTTCACTGAGTGCATTGTTTGTTTGTTGAATTGAGCGACTGACAGATGATTGTGAAATCCCTAAATTGTCCGCGTTGCAAAGTTGCATTTTTCCGGTGGCCAAGTAACAAAGTGTTGCCAAACATTTTATTTCGGGGCTTATTGGGTTGCTTCTCATGGTAGGCTAATTCTCTCCCTCACCAAGTCAACAACAAATAAAATCCCTTCATGGTCGATCCGATATCTTTCCTACAAGTGCGCAGCATTCAGAATTTCCAAGTCATTCCGTCTTTCAACATCAGCAGCCATTTTCTGATTCTTTGTGAATAGGTTTTAGCGAGTTAGGAGTCCTCTTGACCACTTTTAAGCTCTCCCAGAGTTAGGAGCTACTTTTAGGCCTAAAATGCTTTGTGAATAACACTTAGTAAAAATAATTAAGAGTCCTAAATTTACGACGGACACGCCCAATTTTTTTAGGAATTTCTCCTAAATCCGGCAGTTAGGACCTACTTTGAGCGCTAAGATGCTTTGTGAATACGGGCCCTGATCTTTACTGTATTGCCGTCAAAAAACTACTAGTTGGATTGTGCTTCTGACTCCACACTTGATTCCTGGTCTTGTCCATAACAAAAGATGCGAAAACCTTTTTTTAAAATTCGAGATTGATCTTTTTTTGTCTACATGCTCCAGGAGGTCACCTACCTGAGCTCCAGGCAGGTAACACACCACACAGGACTCCTTGTCGCACGAACAATTTATGCTGTCTACCCTTCTAATAACTGAGTCCTCCACTACTACTAACGTTTTCGATGAAACATTTTACAATGTTGCTCTTATGTTTGATTTATTTTGCAGGAAATATACTTCCACAACCCAGGTGCTTTAATCTTAAAGATGAGTTGAAAAAAGTTAAAAATCAGTGAAAGACAGTGAAATAATTTGTTATATTAGCAAGACAAAACATAGATGTGACACACTCACAAGCCATATCCAACTCTATCCAAGTTGGGGGCCTGATACCCTCTCAAAGAGCTGTAATCCAGTCAGCACCACTCATAATTTCTGTTTTATTTCTTGATTAAATAAAGTAGAAAAATACATCAAGATACCAATGACAGTATGGTTGCAGATAACCTGTGGACAAGGATGGTTGTTTGTACAGTATTTACAAATGTCCCAGTGGCCATAGAGGGGCAGTGGTGGGCAGCTCCAGTATCTGTTTCTCAAAAACACCAATTTTCTCACATTACTTGCTGGAAACTGATTGACATATTGCCCTTGGGGTATTGACACTGACTGACAAGCACAGTAGGAAGTGTGGGAAAATGACATGCAATTCAAAGGTTCTGGAAACTGCAACTGACAGCTCAGTAGGTGTGTAACCAGTGACAGAATTAAAACAAGCTGGAAGAAATATTCAAACTGAAGACAAAATTATGTTTGAGCAAAATGTACAAGATGAAAAGATTTATTGTGAAAATATCATCTGTTCAAATCCTGTTAATACAACTTGACAGTCCAGCACATGTAATTTTAATTGAGTCTACACAGACTTCATTAGGGAATTTGGTCCAAGGTAGCATTTGAGAATGAGCCTTTAACTTTGAAGAGGCGCCAGCTAAGGTAAGTAATGCAATGCATTTGCGGCCTATCACAGCAGCACAGTGTCTTTCTGCAAATACAGGTGACTCATCTTCACTGCTCCCACAACCTTTTAATATAATGAGTCTTACTGATGCGCATCAGATCCCCCCCGACTTTTTTTCTTAATCCCCCTTTGCTCTGGCATTCAAATGTCTTCCCTCTATTTCACCTCCAACTTAACAGGGCTTTCAATTCCACTGGCTTATCTGGCACATGAGACGTCCAGACTACCAGATAATTACCTGGCCCTAACAAGTGGGCAGGTTTCTGTCTCACTGTCACCAAAGCCAGACTTCATCATGTATAACTTTGACATCATGCGGACCACTAGGCACAAGTCTGATTTGTGATGGGACTGTTACACGAGTGCTATGGCATGGGCTTAGGTATGCTGCAGTATGCGCTGGTGTATATGCATTTTGAGGGGGACCCCAATGAGGGAATCTAAAATGCTGGTTGTTGTATTCAATATAGGGATGTTATGTCATGGTATTGCAACGTCTAAGATATTGGCGTAGTTTTATGGAGCGGTAGTGGCCACAGATAATTATTACAAGAGAAGCATAGGGGTGCTTAACCATTTACAACCAGTGCTCATGGAAAAATATTATTATTAATAATAATAATAATAATAATAATAGTAATAATAATTATAAAGTAGAATTAAAAAATACAATAGTTGTTCTAATTTGGTCCAGGGATCCCTGTGTATATAGTTTTTTTTCTTGCAGCCCAAATTGAAGTCCCAGAATTTTAACCAGGTTTCAATTTTTCTAAATTGCACCATTCATTTCATAAATTGCACCATTCATTTCACTCGGATTATTTACCCTTTCAAGCCGCATTTTGTCAGAAATAGCTATGGCTGCCCCCAAAAAATCTATAATTATTTTGTACTATGAATGTTTCTGAATATTTTTCAATTAAAAGAGGGAGAAATTGTTGTGATGAAATTAAATAATCAATTGGCTTCTAATTGGTCAAGTGACGCATGGTCACTTTAAGAAGCTGTCATTGGGAAGTTGATGACAAATTAAAGGACAAGGTAAGTGATAATAAGCTTAAACCTGTTTTATGTAAAAAGGAAAGCATCACCTTTTCTGTGAAACAATTAGGACCCTCTTGATTCACCAGCGTCTTTAGTTCTGCCAGTCAAAACCTGTACCTTATTATGGTTTATTTTATTTATTTATCCTTTATTTAGGTTTTCATCCACACAGTCAGCTGTTTATCTGTCCATGCGTACGTCCATCACAAACCTTTTCCTTGCTATATCTACTGAAGGAGTGGAGGAATCACCCCCAAGTCAGACCTGGGCTGCTTCCGAATAGTCTTTTTTGCCTGGCAAAGTTTCTAACTCCTATAAAATGATCCGGAAATAATTGTGTGGCAGCCATGATAAGCGCATTCAAATTCTTTAAATGTTAAGGAAGGGTGTCTCACTGCTTGTTAATTTATCTCCTTTAGCATAGGATACACAGAACCATCCTTTTCTAAAAGAAAGGAGATAACGTTATCCCACAAATCTGCGCAGCAGCAATTGGGTATTTAAAGCGGCGACCATTCATTCGGCCAATCCCATAAAGAAACGTACACGATGGGCAGGGGACTCATAATCACGTTTCCTAGTGTAAGTGCATTCGGATTCTCTAATTAGCACGGTTGTCTTCCTAAGCTGTTAGGAACTCTCTTTTACACCTTTCTTTTACCTTACAACATTTTCTACAAAGGTTAAAGAAAAGTGGTTAGGAATTAGTGGGGTAAGCTATAATTTTTTACTATACAGACGCAGCCCTGGTAAATCCCTGCAGAGGGTAGCTGAACTTATTATATTTTAGAGGCCATTGGGTCAAAGGTCAAGGTCACATAAGGCCAGTTATATGGTGGGGGGGAGTGCAGAATATCAACTTTTACTGTGTTTGAAGCTATAGCAGTTGGAGACATAGTAATGAATGCTTTGCATTGACTTGTACCTTGTTTGCTACAGCACAAGTTTTATCTTACTTGGCACGCAGCCATGGTAATTTCACACAATGTGGCTAAAGCACAAAGGATTCCCAGGTCCTATGTTGATAACCACTGAATTAAACTACACTGTTTTTGCATTGGGAGCCAAATCCTTGACCCAAACTGCATGTATGAGCTTCAATGAGCTAAATACTGATTGTATTTGGGTCAGAGGCTTACTATCAGACTGTATATGGAGTGATGCAATGCAAAACACAATCCACTTGGACACAACACTGTGAAGCTGCATGTGCACATAGAAATTGCTTAAAGATTTAATGTGGTATCGAAGACAAACAAGTAACTGCATTATTCATGCACGCAAAAAGAGCTAAATAAACAGGCCCAAATATTCACTGTATGTGCTATGGGAAAAAGCTGCAAATATTCGCACTCTCATACATGCGGGCAACATTGTAACAACCAGTTTGTCCACACAACTGGCCCGCATAGATGGCATACCACAGACAGGACTGCACAGTGGGCTGTGCTGAGAAACTAACTGCAAAGGCAAAGAAAAATAAACTGGGCCTTGTCCACTTGTCTAATTGTCAGCAATCTAAATCAACCACATTAGGAAATGCACAAAGTCTACAGTGCTACTCATCAAATTAATGTCCTTATCCTTATTTTGACAACCCACAGCTACGAACATCTGCTTTTCTTTTTGCTTAGGTACTTCACCTACTTGACCATAAACGTGAAGTATTCTGCCAGCTTTAATTCATCAGTTTGTCAGTATTGGTAAATAATACTTCTTTTTTTTGCCATGTTTATATTTTGGTTTCAATTTCATGTTTCCTCATTTCCATACCTGTCGTTTCTATGTGCTTTCCTTACGCTCCATGTATTATGTCTCCCCGTATGAGCGATTGATTAATTGTACATCAGTCTTGTTTGTTACCACGCCCCTTTGTGCATTCCTTTTGCCTCTTCCCCCGCTGTCCCTCATAGCCTTATCAATTCTGGGTCCATTTATTTCCCATTCTGTCTCTGTTTCAGTCTGTGTTCATCCCAATTGCATCTGATATGTGTCTTACAAGCCCCCCCCCGAGTCTGCCCGTCTTCTGTATTTGACTTTGTTCGAGTTTTGTTTTTTTTCCAGGAGCAAAAGCGAGGCTGGTATTGTTTTCAATTGGTCTGTGTGTGTCATCAGGACAGACTCCAGCAAGACTTGTCTAAAACTACTTTACAACTGCAGTGAAAGTATTTCAGAGTTTTTGCAGGTGTTTATATGTCTGGGGTTTTGTTTGTGGACAATTCTTGCACACATAATAGCATCGCAATATAGGTGAGTAGTTGGGATACAAAGGAAAGATGAGATTGAAGTTGGGTGTTGTCTGAGTGGCAATCTAGTCATGACTAAGCTTTGTAATACTCGACTCACTTACTGCCCTCATCTTAAATTTTACTCTTGCTTCCATAAATTGTTTACGAATACTTCCATTGTGTCCACCAGATGTAGCAGCATTACACCAGTTTCAAAATTCTGAAAGTGTGACACTTTTCCTCACAGGATAGTTACAAACATGCCCACACGAAAAACAGTATGCTGTACCTGCCATTTGCAAATAATCCAACCAGGGATACTGTTCCAACCATGAGCGACCTTGAACCCTCTTTGCTGCGCTCCAGTTGCTCGAATCACCTTGAGTTGAGGATGTCTTCATTCTTTACGCACATCTTGACTTAAATACCACAAATGAGATTGCTTAAAGAGCTGGTCATGCATTCTCAGGTGTGCAATTTTCATCAATTTCTACATCCCTGCCCTCTGCAGATACCTCTCTGTCAGTTAGGTCCCTTGGCTCACCTTCCTCTTCCTCCATGGCGATGATGTTAGTAGGTGTAAGGCCACACCTATAGCCTTCCAACTCACTTGTCTATTAAGACCCAGACTGCATTCTTCAGCTTCGCAATCATTGCACGCACCTGTTGTTCATTTCCACTGTGTGGTAGTGTTGTGGTAATTTAAGACCGAGCCCAGCACTTAGTCATTGCGAAGTCTCGTGAGCCACAAGCCTGTATTTACTCACTAGTCTTGTATAGACTTATCTCCCGCGTTTCACATGTATATATTACAACTCTCGAACTTAGTGCTGTTCTACTTATAGTATTTATATTACTAATATATTGTTATATTACTAATATTAATATATTACTAATAATATTTTCCAGGAACCTTGATTCCTTTGTATTTTGCATTATATCCTGTTTTGCCTTCTTGCTGTGTTGAAGGCATGAGAAATACAATCAAGTCCATCTTCCCACCTGAGTCCAGTCCAACACTTCCTGTCCTCCGTGCACATCACCGGTGCTCAGAGCACAACTCTTACAGTAAGTCTCCTTGCCTTCATTTTATCGATGTTTTTATGTTCACAAAGCTAGTTTAACCACATTTTCAAAGCAAACAGAGTTAACAATCAAGCCACATTAGCACAAATCAGTTGGTCAGGGTTTTTTGATTAATTTATTCATTTATTTACAGCTAAATAAATCATTATGAATAAATAAATCAATAAATAATTAATCTTGAATCCATTATGTATTCCGAGTTGGTGGGGGTGCTTAAGATGAGCTTGACTTATTTCATGCTCCCTGTTGCACCCCCTGACAGCCAAACCTGTCTCAGGGGGTTGAAAATAAAACATTATACAATTATTGACTTCAATTGAGGTGAATCCAATGATTCATCCGCCTTGGAAAAGTGATGTGAGTATCACTTGTCTAAAGTGGATAAATCATTGGATTCACCGATAACTGAAGTCAATAACTGTTTTATTATATGACCCTACTTGATGATATAAAATAAGAGAAGGACGACAACTCTAACAAAAAGCTCATTACAGGGATGAAGTGACACAAAATACGGACATTGTCACGAGTTCCTGCGGGGAAGCCAAATCTATTTTTATCTGGAGGTCGTCGGATTGCTATATTCCCCTCTGGCGCACTTTCTTGCAGTGAATTTCACTGTTCACAGTGACCGGCGAAGCTCACCTCGACCAATCAGGAGAGAGCGAATGCTTACGTCATAAAATAATAGCTTTTATCAACCGGAAATCTCAATGATAGCCATCCTTCCTTGAAAATGAGAATCAGAAAACTTTGCTGTTGATGTTAGCATTTGCTTTATTAGTCGGGCAAAGCACAAATAGGGGTCTGGTCTTCTGTGAGGATATTAACCTCTTTCACTCTGGAATTGTCATCAGAGGGATATAAGCTTTGCTTAAGCAGGAGTAAAAATGCGGTGTTTTGACTTAGGTGTGCATAATGGCTGCTAATTAAGCAATAAAACTCAGTCTTCAACCAGTGACATAACCAAAATGCAGGTTAACACTCAACCTTTTTCTGAGTAAGAATCGGATGATAAAGGTAATTAATTTACTGAGTAAATGGGCTTCCAATAAGCTGCATTGCCATTAACGATTATTACATCCAGCTTTGCGTCAATGAGGAAGGCTACGATGATATTGCATGGACGATAATTAAGTGAAATTTCTCGGATCTCTCATTTCTTGTTTAATTAGATATTTGTCATTCATACAGTCTCATATTATAGCCTTCCGACAACTTTCCCAGAAGACCTAATGAATGACTTTGCTACCCTGAGAGTTCTACGCATGGCATGTATACTAATTGATTTTAAATGCATGCCATGCGTTGAACTTTCACGATGCACCAATAGCCTATCTGATTTACTAAATCACTCAATCACCAACTCTTTGACATAAGAAGTGTTGGTAATTTAATAAATTAATCATTATCACTTCGTACTGCAACCAGTGTGCAACTAAGCTTCCCTGCAAACGCAGGGAAATTGGAAACATTATGATTAAGTGCAATTTTAAAATAAATTAGGTTGCACTGCTAAAAAAAAAAAAAATTCTATGACAGGATTCAGGGAAAGCACTGGGTTAATTAATTATTTTTTTATTATTTCATTTATTTTTTTCCATCTATGCAATATCACTATTAAGTCTGTTGTCAATGTTACCCTTCAGTGATCTTTCATTTCTTAATACTTTATTAATAATCACAGGCTTATATATTGGTCTTGATTATTCAGTAAATTAATTGTGTGATTATTGATCAAGCGATCGTAAACAGGGTCAGCTTGAAAGCAATTATAAGATTAAGGGTCAGAGACTCACAGCACGTCATTTGAAAATCCTGTAACGTTGTCGTTACCACCAGGGGGACGTTGGGCTTTAGGGAGTTAAAGTATGTGAATTCCTTCCTGCATTAAGTGCTGCATTAAAGGCTGCTTATGATTGAAAGATTAACAAACAGCATATAACGGTCTATCAAACTGGGTATACAATCCATATTTAGAGCTGTCACTCCATAAATGCATGCGGACATATCCATGCATAGAGGGATTTCATCCATACTCTCAGGGAAAAAAGGATTCTTTGACTTGTCTCCATGGAGGAACAATATGTAGTACTTTAAGAGACCCTCAATAATTGGTTTGAAGAGCAAAGATCCCAGAATGAACCATGTTCCCTGGCAAAGAAACCTTCAACTCGACTGCATTTTTATGTAAAATCACAGAAGAGCCTTGCGGAACCAAAAACACTCATAAATCTTTTCTGATTATGCAGTATGAAATTTTCAGGTTTTTTTTTCTTTTTATTTTTCATTTTAAAACATGTCAACTTCAGGCAGAGTGTACCCCATGAATTCTGTCAAGCAGAAAAAGTTCAAGAAAAATGAATAATTCAATTTGTTCGGGAAAAAATAAAAGAGAAAGAAGTTAAAAGATGTTTGAATAAAGAGCACACTGTGTCCTTCATGGACCTAGAAGTCAGAATAACATTAACGGTACCCCAGTAGCCCACAGCCATGGTAACAGTTGTTTTGGGGCACATGTTGGTTAACATTTAAAATGGATGGGCTTGAAAACATTTCTTTGAAAACAGAGTTGAGCTCAGATGTTTTGCTGGGAGGTTTCTAAGGCTGTCGCTGGAGGAAACATGACCCCCATCTGTTCTCCTGCCTCCCATACTGCCAATTTCTTCTCTTCTCAATTTCCCCTCACGCCTGATCTATCCCCCCCCTTTCTCTGCCTCTGTGGGCCACTATGTCAGTGGAGTCAAATTGTATTCATATGCTTTTAATAGAATTCAGTAATCAAAATTAATTAAATATTTTGTAGATTGTGCTAGACTGTAAAACCAAATATCTTCTGATAACCAAATATCAGAATCAATTGACGATCCATACCTGAAAAGACCCCAAGAACAAACAAAAAACTAGAAAACACCGAAATGGACAATAAGAGGCACAAGAAGTGACAGTAAGCTGGCAAACAGAGTGTTTTTGTAGACTTCTGAATTCATCCAGCAGCTAACTTCATGATTTACATCAATAAAGTGTTATGGTTCTGCCTTATGTGTGGTGTTTTGTCATTGTGCTTATTACTTTAATTTTTGTGCTTGTGCCTTTTCTCCCTTGCCTTACTCTTGATTTATTTTTTAGCTTTCATTCTGCCGTCTGAGGATTGATTCACTCTTGCCCAAACTCCTGTGATGTCGTTTGACAGCCTTGAGCATGCCTGCGTCTCGTTGTCCAATCACGTTTCCTCATTCGGAATCGGCTTGTGGTATTTCATTCATTACTTCCACCTGTGCTTAATTCTGGGTCTCGCTAAACTCTGAGTGAATGTGTTCTCCGATAGGTTCTTTACTAACCCGTACTAACCAGCACTTATTTGAGGGTGATTGTATATATTTATCACGTAGTATTAACCTTAATTAACTCATTAGCGTGTGCGAGCGTTTCTAGCTTTTGTAATTTCTTCCTAAGCTTTCCCTGTTTAACTACGTTTAAGCTATGCTTTCCTTCGCTTCTCTCGTGGTGTTTTTATACTCGTCACGTTTAGAATACCTTGATCTAAACCGTCTAGTTTGATTGATTGTCTCAACATTGTCTTTGGTCTCTTCAGTCCAAAAATCTTTGCTCCAGAAATTTAGTGACTCATCTCTGTACTACTGTGCCAATTATAATGTTGCCTCTGTAATTCTTATTTAATTAATTTATTGAGATACCCTTCACCTCTGCCCAGTGGAGATCGCTTGTGATGTTAATGACTGATGTTTTTAGGTTTTTCTATTCAGCCCTCATTCTGTTTCAGTCATTCAATTCAATTTATTTGTATAGCGCTTTTCACAGAGACTGTCACAAAGACGCTTTATAGTGAGAGATTAAATAAATGAAAGGGCAGTGCCCAGCCTATTCCCCACTACAGCAGATGAGGCAAAAAACTCCCAGTAGGGAGAAAAATCCTCAAACAGTGGTGAGAAAAAACTCCCAAGTGGGAAGAAATCTCAGGAGGAACCCGACTATAGTGGGGAAGCCCATCCTCCGCGGGCTAGCTAATTAATAACAAAATAAAGTAGAATAGAATTGACTGCTATTGTTTTCCTTTGTCGGCCTGTTTGTCTGCAGTTCAGTAAGTTAGTGGTTTTTTTCTTTTTTCAGGGCATTGAAATTGTTGAACAGGATATCCCCTAAGCAAGAACAATGATTGAATTCCACTCTTTTCTAAGCTTCAGAATGATTTGCTTTTCTCCCGAAGACAGCTCTCTGGTCCTCATGTCGATTTACCTTTTGTAACACAAAGCCAGTCTTCACTGGCAAAATCCAAGGCTAAAACTAAGAGTAGACATTCAGAACAATTTAATGTTCAACCAATCAATCCCTTCCGGAAATGAACTGAAGGGTTACTATAGTATACATAAGAATTGTATATGTAAGCGATAATCAACTCGTAGGTGCACAACACACGGTTTTAAGGCACGACACGGAGGCGAATAACCACCCGACGCAAAGTGCCTTAAAACCGTGTGATGCACACCTACGAGTTGATTATCCCACTTATACCATGGTCATTTGCAAGCAATATCAAATCAAAGCATTCAGAAATTTCTGCTGAAAGTTTTGCACTCCAAATCTTAAAATCCATTTGTGCCTTGTTGTGCTCTGCTCTCAACAGTTGACTGTTTGACAGCGACACTCTCTAACTTTCCGATGGTTACAGGTTGGCCAGCGGATGAATTTCGAACTGTGAAACTACCGTAGCCGAACTACCACATTGCATTGCATTCCACGGTTTTAACGCCCACCTGCCAGCCAATCAGAAAAGACTATTCACCCAGACCATGGTATAATGCTCTATAGTGCGGTTGTAGTGTTCTATAGTACGTTTCACCAGCTATGGTATTACCATAGTTTCTTTTGTGGTGTTATTTTATTAGCTATGGTAGCCCGACAATATTTCAATCGTAATACTAAACTCTCTATAGTGTGTTCCAAAAAACCATTCAATCACTACAGTAATACTGATAGTTTTTGGTGATTTTTTTTTATTGTATTCCTGAAGTGGTTTTTTGTAAGGATCTAACAGCACACACTTGGGCAAGAAGAAACACCTGTCAGTCACACGTTCCAATAGTTTTGCTCACCTAAAAATTGGGCGGCCCGCTACATAATGTGAAATGCTCTAGGTTGGTTAACAAATCGGTAACACTTTACAATAAGAGTACAACAATTAACATTAATTAACATTAGTTCATTAACTATCAGTTAATTAGCAGGTAACTAATGCGTTAGATAGCCGAATAAGCATTACATAACCATAATTGAACATTTATTAATTTCCTGTGTTTCCCTTATTGTGAAGTTGAAAACATCACTTAAGTATCCCCTATGTAGCACTTCAAACTATTAAACTATAATGTATCAATTAATACCTTAGTTGATGTGAACATCATTTGTAAATGATTACCAGGTGCATTAGTTAGTTAATTACCTGTTAGTAAATGCTTAGTACTGCATTAACTAATGTTAATTGTTGTACCCTTATTGGAAAGTGTTACCAACAAATCTAGATGAAAACACGAGGAAATAAAAGCTAAAATTCAGATCCATCGTTTCATGTACATCTTTTGACTTGAAACTCAATTGTCTCTAGTGTACAGCAGGGATGAGAAACCCTGTTCCCGGTCAGAGCCCCAGTCCGCACGTACACTGACATATTTGAAAATGTGTAGTTTTCCCTGTGTTTGGGCCTCTCGTCCACACGCAAGTGGCATTTTAAGTCTTAAAACAGATTTTTTTTTTTAAACACTGCTTCTAAAGTGAAGATTTTTCAAAATGCCGGTTTCTGTGTATCTGTGTGGATTTGTAAAATGGATCTTTTTGAAAACGATGATGTCTCTGCTCACTCAAAGCCCATTGTTGCGTTGTGTGATGTATTATATCATGTACAGTACCTGTCAAAAGTTTGGACACACTTTGCTAATGTCACAGCACTCTGTTTTTAGAGAAATTTCAACAATTTTTTTCAATTTTTTCAATTCAATTTCTCTATATAATCTCAAACGGAATCTTGTAAAAGGTGAACAGTCAGAAGTGAAAAGAGAATAATTTGCTTGCTTGAATAGTGTCCAAAATTTTGGAATTCTCAAAGAAGCTATATTTTGCAAAGTAAACAGACAAATAAACTCCTTCTATTTTCCAACAGCCGAATTAAAGTCAAGCGGTTTTGGGACTTATTGGGCAAAAACGTTGATGAGAAGCCACCTCAAGTGCAGCACGTCTTTGGGAAGTTGGACAGCCGTGCAGCTGCAAATTCATTATAGTCATATGACTGCCCTTGTTAAAAAAAAAAAAAAAAAAAAGTGAGAATGCGCTGCAAATATGACAGAAAGTGGTGGTTAGTTTGATGGATTTAAGAATTAGATCTTTTTTTGCAAAATAAAGGCTGCTTATTTCTTTATTTAACTCATATTGTAAGAAAAATGGGGGTGTTTCCAAACTTTTGACAGGTACTGTAAATGCACACATTATTGTCACAGATTGGCTGGGAATACTTAATTTGAGCTTTTGTGGTAGTTTTTGCATTCTCGTGTGGACACAGATATTTTGTAAAATAAAATTGTGCAGGCACATTTTTTTTTTTTTTTTAAAGGGGGGGGGGGGGATATCTGTTTAGAATAATATCCGTGTACGTGTGGACATAGTCTTAGATGTCTCTCTGCTCTAAGACAGCAGAGTCAAATGACTGCAGCATGAAAATGGCTTGATAACAAGGCCAATGCTTGATAATGAGGCAATCAGATGTTTCAGAGCTGAGAGACATCTAAAACATGGAGGACTTTGGCTCTCCAGGTACAGGGTTCCTTAACCGTGGTGTACAGGCCTGGACTGGCCATCTGGCGTACCGGGCAATGCCCGGTGGGCCGATGCACATTTTGGGCCGTTGCAATCATAGTTTATAAAATTGTTATAACATCGATAATTTTGAACGACCGCGCCGGCCTTTAAAACACAGAAAGCGGCCCATTGGTTCATTTTCTACACTGACACAGGGCTGGCCTGGCCCAGTGTAATCTCTGAGCCCTCCCTCCTCAGGGGAAAAAAAAAACGCAATTGGGTACAACTCGAACACAACCAGTGGCCTACACTGAGGCGAGCAAACTATAAGCGAATTCAAATTAGTTCTCAATAGAATTTCGTACTGAGCATTTCGATATGTAAATACTGTACATCTCCCCTTACGAAATATAATTCAGAAAACTTTCCCGCTGCGGAGATTATACGCAAGATTACAAAATGGTGACACATGCCTTATATAGCACTTTTAATTCTTTTACTTCACGATTCCGGTTATCTTGCATCTTGGCCATTTTTCAGTATTTATTGATATATTTGTTTTATGATATAGGAATTACCGAAAAACTGTATTCTTGCAGATAAAAAAACGATGCATAGGCTTAAGCCATGTACAGTTTATTTAATGTTGCTTTCGTCCTAAAAGTTTAAGAAGGTAGGCTTGCTGGGAAATTAGTTTGACCAATGGCTTTGCTTGTCCCCAGTTGCGTTAACAGTCTAAAAACGCGTTTTGACAACGAGCTCAGACAAAAATGTCAGAAATCGGTGGAGAGGCGGAAAAGCTTAGAGAATAAAGTAAACAGACATTGGAGCCTCAGGCTTTCAATCGCTAAGAAAATTGAGCAGCTGTTTGGCCACGATGATCCTCATGTAGCAAGCACTTTTCATTTGGAGGGGGACACGGAAAGCGGTAAGACTGACGTTAAGTTAATAGGCTATTGCAAGTATGTATTTGGTTAAAATTTGCTTGAGCTTACAAAAGGTCTCCACTGATGGACCAGCTGCTGATAATTTACTATGATTCGTTGTTTTACGGTGGCAAATAAAATTTTTCCTGGAATACAGCAAGCAAGACTTTCAAATTTTCCTATTTAAAACCCTGTCTTGACGTTCAGAATCACCTGCCAGTAAACTTGCAACCAGCAAGTTCTGCGGTTCTGAAGCTAGTGAGCTATTCTATGCCCTGTTGAGTCTGTAAGATATGTAACGTTATTTAAAAAGGTTATGTATGAATCAATCCAAATAGTGCAATGGTCTTATTGAAAAATTATAAATGGCCCACTGTCACATTCCTTTTTCACATTCATTCATGTAAATATATTATTATTATTATTATTAATAATGATAATAATAACTTTTTCTTTGTCATGGTGGTGCAGTGATTAGCACTGCCACCACACAGCAAGAAGGTTGTGGGTTCGATTCCGGCCTGGGGCCTTTCTGTGTGGAGTTCCAGGGCACGTAGGCTACGACTGAGCTTAATTTTAAATTTTGGTAATAGCAAAGTGTGTGCGTATGGCGGGCCGTCATGTCATGGTCAGGTTGGGCCGCTATGCCCAAAAATGCCAGGGCCGTTTTTTTGTCCCAGTCCAGCCCTGGTGGTGTATTGCAAAAAACAAAGGAAATTACCTTCTTTCTCCAATGCTTCTGGAGGGAACTACAATTCCAGTTTGCTTGTGATGGATGATATTAAGTAAAAGTAGTGATAGCAAGAAGCAACCATCCTAAAACTGCCTGGCAGACTACAGACCTGTGGCCCTCACCCTTCTCATAATGAAGTGTTTTGACAGACTGGTGCTCAAACACATACAAGCCAGCCTCCCTCCATTCTTGGACCGCCACCAGTTTGCATTCAGGCCTAACAGATCCACAGATGATGCCATATCCATCAGTTTCCATACTGCCTTGAACCACCTCGAGAGCAGGAACAGCTACGTCAGGATGCTTTTTGTGGATTACTCCTCTGCCTTTAACACCATCATCCCAGACATCCTGATAAACAAACTGCTGAACCTCGGCCTCCCCTCACCCACCTGCAGCTGGATTAAAGACTTCTTGACTAACCGTCCACAGTCCATCAGAGTCGGCCCTCACCTTTCCTCCACAATCACACTCAGCATCGGCTCACCTCAGGGCTGTGTGCTGAGTCCCCTCCTCTATTCACTATACACCTCTGACTGAACACCACCATTTCCCTCTGTCTCTGTTATTAAGTTTGCAGACGACACTACTTTGGTCGGACTTATTACAGGTGGTGATGAGTCCGCCTACAGGCAGGAAGTGAAGAACCCGTCTGAGTGGTGCTCTGCTAACAACCTCATCCTCAACACTATGAAAACAAAAGAACTCATAATCAACTTCAGGAAACTCAACACAAGCCACCAGCCTCTCTTCATTAATGATGTGTGCGTGGAGAGAGTTCACTCATTCAAATTCCTTGGCATCCACATCACAGACTGTCTGTCATGGTCACTAAACACCTCCGCAACTGTTAAAAAGGCACAACAGCGCCTCCACTTCCTGAGAATACTCAGGAAAAACAACCTGAGTGAAAAGCTGCTGGTCTCCTCCTACAGATCAACAATCAAGAGCATCCTGTCATATTGCATCTGTGTTGTTTGCTGGATACCTTGGACATTACTTTCCTGCCATAAAGTAACCTACTGCTTTTTTATATTTTATACATTGTGCATCTGTATGCGGGAGGGTGTATTTTATGGGGAGGGATGGGTAGGTGTTAGAATCTATGTCGGTGTCCCATATTTAACCTGTATGAATGGGTGTGTGTGTGAGAGAAAGAGAGAAAAGAGAGAGTGATGTGTATGTAGGGGAAGGGGGGGGTCTTGTTACATATTTATTGTATTATTTATTCTTTTCAAAGCGCTGATCAGGAGTGGCACCTTGAATTTCGTTGTGTTAATACACTGTATTTAATGCAATGACAATAAAGCTTTTAATGGATGCTCTGTTGCAGACAAAAAAGCTCTCCAGAGAATCAAAGACAGCAGAAAAAGTCATCGGTCTCCCCCTCCCCTCTCTGTCAGACATTGCAAACAGCCACATTCTCTCAAGAGCTAAAAACATCATTAAGGACAATACTCACCCCAGTCACCATTTCTTTGAACTGTTACCCTCTGGCAGGCGTTATAGGTCCATCAAATCCAGAACCACCAGATTCATAAACAGGTTCTATCCATACGCTATAACCTCATTAAACAAACACAGACTATAAACCCTCCCCACCTGCCGCCCTCTTGCATATGAACACCTGTTCTGCATTTTAAATTGTTTTATTTATTGTACATCTGTTATATTTATTGAATAGTCTTCTATTTATTTATTTATTGTATGTGTGTACCGCAGTGGAGCAGCACTCTTAATCTCGTTGTACTGTAATGTACGATGACAATAAAGGCATTCAATTCAATCCATTCAATTCAATTCAATTCAATAAGTTTTGGTCACATTTTTTCTCCAAAATCAATTATAATAATTTGTACTAAATTGGTCCAATCAGGAGAGACAGGCAAAGGAAGTAAACATGACTATTTACTTCAGATTACCTCCACAATCCCTCACTTTGGGGGTCAACTGCGTAAATTCAATTGCCACTCTCAGAACCTTCCATCTATCCTTAAATAGCAATGTGCAATGTAACCCTCAGTTGTGCTGTGATGTTTTACAAAGAGTTTGAATCTCTCTGTCCTTAAAGCCTCCACAAATTTCGATTAAAAAAAAAAAAATTCTCAAAAACGATTATGATGTTAACTGGCAACACTTTACAATAAGGGGACATTAATTAACATTAGCTAATGCAGTAAGAATTATTAACTATAAGTTAATTAACAGTGAACTAATGAACTAATTTACTAATGGTGTTCATGTTAACCAAGGTATCAATTTATACATTATTGAATAGTTTGATAGTTTCACGTGTTACTTAAGAGATGTTTTCAACTTCATAATAAGGATGTCAAAGAGCATTAATAAATGGTAAGTTAAGGTTACCTAATGAATATTTAGCTCTCTGATGCATTAGTTAACTGTTAATTAATTGATAGTTCATGCTTATTACTGCATTAAGTATGGAACCTTAATTATAAAGTGTTACTCGTTAACTATTGTTTGGGAGCCATCATGTCTTAGATCACCCAGAAGTACAGAGGGCAAATCTAGTATAAACTGACTACAAAATGGAAACAACTGCCCTACAATCCCTGTACAGACCAGAGCCACATAGGGGGCAGAACTAAAATAAACGATCCGCTGACTCCGCCTCTTTGTGACAAAATCAACACAAGTGTGACTCTTCAATTCCCCAAATATGAAGAATCTTTTAGTGGTCAAAAATTGATATATTATTTTAAACAGAAAAAAAAAATCTTACTGATGAATCGAGTTTCATTTGTAAATTGATTTAAAAACTTGGTTCCATGGATTTGGAAATTCTAGCTTTCAGTCCCATGAAACATTAAAACATTAAATGGAAAGGCTATCAGATTTCTTGATTTTAGATAAAACTTTTACATTAGTCTATTCACGCTTGTCTTTTAAGGCAATGTACGGTTTTTTTAAATGTGGCTGAAAGATGAGCTCCTGACCACTTCCTCTCAGAATTCTTCTTTTCCTTTTTGTGGTATGGCAGCAATCGTTTGATTAAACTTTTGTAATTGGCAAACCCTGCGATAAATATTGATGAATTCTTGATAAGACATTAGTTTACCTTCCTTTTTACAAAATCATTTATAAAAATAAGTTATTCCAAGAGATAAGCTTCTTACGTATCAAAATATTGTAATTAAGCCATATGATTTGTTGTAAAATTTTGTGGAAGATAAAACTCGAATTACAGCCAACTTTGAATGGCTTCCATCAAAAATGGCGATACATTTGATTGATTCATATGCGGAGTCATAATACAATCCAATAGTGGGGTTTATTGATAGTTATAAGGTAATGACAGAGGGACAGAGTCCAGAGCAGAATAACATTGTTCAATTCAGTTGGTACAGGCTGAGTGCAGGGGCATGTCTGCGCTCAGCCAGTGGTATTCGGGGACAGTAGTCCAATGGAGTGCATGCTTCTGAGAATAGAACTGTCAGATGGCAGGACTGCAGAGTTTAGCAGGAATGCAATCCCAATCCTGATGACTGCAGAAGGCTTGGGAGGTGTTTCTAATAAACTGGGCAGAGGAACAGACAGAAGAATGATTACTAGGATCGCGGTTTCAATCCAAGAGACCGAGAGTAAGGCTTTGGAGCTTTTTCCTCCTAATAAAGCAAACACAAGAACCGACTTATTTAACTTTCATTAAAGATTACAAATAATTTTCAAAGAGAATAAGGTTTTACCAGGATGATACTGACTGGTTGCTAAAGGGCTAATAGCAACTGACAATTCAGAATTTACATTCTCAAAATAAGGAATGTATGTGTACGCTAAGACACACAAGGAAATGGGAAACACAAATGAATAAAAGCTGGGGGGGTAGCACGTGGGACATAAACCAAAGAAAACAAAATGTCTCAAAGACACGCAAGCTGCTGGAAGGAGACACGAAAGGGATTTACACCAAAGGGTGGAGACGAGATAAGGAGTCAGGCCTGGTATTCTTCGAACCAGGAAGGAAAGTCAAGTTGAATCTTGTGAAGAAGAGGGACTAACGAGCTTGCCTGGGGTTCAGCCTCATACTAATTCAGAGGCACTCCAGATTGCAATGGTCCATCCAAATGAGGATGGGGAAACTGGATACTCCAATTGGTGCCTCTGGTAAGCACTTACACAGCACAGGCATAAATTATGTTTTGTTCAGCGCAGTTGTTCTTCAGGGGGCAGCTTCTGAAGCTGGGGCAGTCAACAGCTATGGGTACTGAACAAGCCAGGTGGGATGAAGCTCCGGGTTGAGAATCTTTAGATGCAGGCAGGGTAGGCACCTGTAACCTCCTCTGCCGATCCAGCCGCTTCTCTTGCAACCAGACATCAATTCTGAGCGCCAAGTCAATGAGGCTGTCCAGGTCTGGGAGTGGGATGCCCTCAGCCAAGCCATATAAACAGGTGTCATAAAGCGCCCGGTCATTCCAGCACATTGAGACAGCCGAAGTTCAGAAGGCGATGGAGTATTCCGATACTGACAAGCTGCCCTGGTGCAGCTGGAGCAACTTCCGGGCAGCAGTGTGGCTGGAGCCGGACCAGTCAAACACCCTCCTTATCTCCTCAACGAAAGCAGTATCGATTAACACTGCAGGATCCCTTGCCTCCCAGCAGGCAGTAGCCCAGTCCCTGGCATGTTTGGAGAGGCAAGTGATGACAAAACTCACTCTGGAGCATTAAGTGGGGAATGAAGACAGCTGTAATTTGAAGACTATCAAACACTGGACCAGGAAACTGCAGCAGGAAACTGGAGGGATTGCCATAATAGGGGTCTAACACCGCAGGGTTGGGTTCTCGATCGGCAAGCACCTCAGGGATGGTCTGCGGCAGAATGGAGCTGGCTGCTTGAGCGGAGGTGGCAAAGTCCCATGAAATATCTGTGACATCCACAATTTGATTAGAGAGGTCTTCAATGGACTGACAAAGCTGGTAGAGTTCTTCTTCCTGCTGATCAATCCACACACCCTTGTACCTCAGGGTGTCCACCGGGCTAGACATCTCCAATGGTTCCATCCTTCAGCTGGATTTTACTGTTATGATCTATACCAGGAACCAAATGTGGAGTCAGAGTACAATCCAATGGTATGGTTTATTTATTGTTACATGTTAGGTAGGGTTTATTAGTAGTGATACTCCAGCCAGTGCCTCCACTCTTCAAAGGCAAGCTTCACTGAAAACAGCTCCAGATCACCGATGGAGTAGTTCCTGTCAACAGCTGACAGCCAACAAGAGAAATAAGCACAAGGAAGTAGTTTGCCATTATCTGCTCACTGAGACAGGACAGCCTCAACACCCGCATCAGAGGCATTGACGTCTAGGATGAACTGGCACTGGGAGTCATCGATCTTGAGGACAGGAGCAATGGTAAATAATTCTTTGAGGCTGTTAAAGGCAGAGGCCACCTGGTGGTTCAGGGGAAGGGAGTCTTGATGGACGAGAGTACCGCCAGGGAGGCAGGAACTGTAGAGTACCCTTGAATGAACCGCTAGCAGAAATAGGCAAACTCGGGGAACCTCAGCAGCTCCTTACAGTCTTTAGGGTCCGGCCAGTCCAGCAAAGCAGTTCTTTCAGGGAATCCATCTTTAAGGCACCTGGCATTACAGTGAAGCTAAGAAGCAGATGATGGTGCAATGGAATTCAACATAAAATCATTAAATCATCTGCAGTTAGTAAGCGCTGACAAACTGGGCAACTATGTCTCAGAGGACATCATTAATGATGTTCTGGAATACAGTGGGGGGCATAAGTAAGCCTGAACAGTATCACTAGGTATTTGCAGTTGCCGAAGGGGGTGTTAAACGCTTTCTTCCATTCATGTCCTTCCTGCATGCACACAAGGTGGTAAGCATTGCACAGGTCCAGCCTGGAGAAATAACGACAGCCCTGGAGGTTGGAGAATGCCAGGTCCATCAGAGGAAGAGGGTAACAATTCTCGATAGTGATTGCATTAAGTCCCTGACGATCAATGTAAGGACTTAGAGATCCAACTTTTTTGGCCCCAAAGAAGAGACCATCTCCTGCTGGCGATGTAGAAGCTCAAATTCTGGAAGCAAGGGATTGATTAATGTACTCCTTCATCGCTTAGGACTACTGTATGGTCAAGAAGTACAGCTGATCCCTTGGGGGCAATGATCTGGGTAACAAGTCAATGGCACAATCATAGGCACTGTGTAGGGGAAGTGATGTCGCTTGGGCCTTACTGAATGCCAGACGGAGGTCAGGTTAAATAGCGAGAACTCCCTTCAGGTCCGGCAGCTCCTCTTGGAGGTCAGTGGATAGTGGCGCATTGGGACTGGAAGCTGAACAAAGGTAGGGCTGAGAACATGTCGAACTCCATTCTAAGATGGATCTTGAGGGCCAGTCCACACGAGGGTTGTGATGCTTGAGCCAGGGCCTTCCCAACACCACCAAGGCATTTGGTGACTCCATGATAACAAATGCCAACTCTGCAGAGTGGTTATCGGAGGTCAGCATGGGTCGGGTTACCCCTGTGATGTCAGGATAGGCAATTACTGTGCGATCTTGAGACCGGAGGGGTGTTGGCAGCGGTCCAGTCGGGACCCTCAGGCGGTGAACAAGACTAGGATGGATAAAGTTCCTGTCTGCCTCTGAGTCCTCTAAGGCCTGAGTGGAGATAGGGCGACCCACCAATTCAGGTCAACAGGAAAAAGTAGATGAGAACATGAGATGGCAGCACCAGATAGCACCTCTCTCTCAGATGTTACTTGCCTCTACAAAACAGAGCATTCAGCAATAGCATGGTAAGCACTTACACAGTACGGGCATAGATTATGTTTTATTCAGCGCAGTCGTTCTTCAGGGGGCAGCTTCTGAAGCTGGGGCAGTCAACGGCCATGGATACTGAGCAAGCCAGGTGGGATGAAGCTCCGGGTCTTGAATCTTTAGATGCAGGCAAACCTCTGCCTGTAACCTCCTCTGCCGATCCAGCCGCCTCTCTTGTAACCAGACATCTATTCTGTGCGCTAAGTCAATGATGCTGTCCAGGTTTGGGAGTGGGATGCCCTCAGCTAAGCCATATAAATAGGTGTCATAAAGCGCTCGGTCATTCCAGCACACTGAGACAGCTGGGATTCAGAAGGCAATGGAGTATTCCGACACTGACAAGCTGCCTTAGTGCAGCTAGAGCAACTGCCAGGCAGCAATGTGGCTGGAGCCGGACCAGTCAAACATCCTCCTCATCTCCTCAGCGAAAGCAGCGTACATTAACTCTGTAGGATCTCCTGCCTCTCAACAGGCAGTAGCTTAGTCCCTGGCATGTTTAGAGTCCATCGAATACTGGGCCAGGAGACTGAGGCAGGTGGAGCGGTTACTTTCCTAGGGGGTCTTACACCGCAAGATTAGGTTCCCAATCGGCAATCGCCTCTGGATTGGTCTGTGGCAGAATAGAGCTGGCTGCTTGAGCAGCGAAGTCCCATGAAAAATCTTTTACAGCCACAAGTTGACTAGAAAGGTCTTCAATGGACTGACGAAGCTGGTGCAGTTCTTCCTCCTGCTGACTAATCCACACACCCTAGAACCTTAGGGTGTCAACTGGGCTACACATCTCCACTGGTTCCATTCCTTCAGCTGGATTTTACTATTATGATCTATACCAGGAACCAAATGTGGAGTCAGGGTACAATCCAATAGTGGGGTTTATTGATAGTTATATGATAATGACAGAATCCAGAGCAGGATGACACAGTTCAGCTCAGATGGTACAGGCTGAGTGCAGGGGTGTGTCAGTGCCCTTCCAGTTGCATTCTGGGACAGCAGCCAGATGGAGTTCACGTTAGCAAAACCGTCCGATGGCAGGACAGGAGTTTAGCAGGAAAGTAGTCCCAATCCTGATGACCGCAGAAGGCATGGGAGATAGTCCCAATAAACTGGGGAGAGTGACAAACTAAAGCACGAATAATAGGATTGCGATCCCAGACTGGTTGCTGAAGGTGAAATAGCAATTGACAATCCAGCAACGTGCCCTCTCAAAGTACGGAGTATATATTTACGCACACACACGTGAGAAAATGGGAAACACGAATGCGTAACACCTGGTGGGGAAGGCACGTGGGTCGTAAAACAATCAAAGGAGACAATATATCTAAAAGACACACAAGCTGCTAGATGAGAGGAAATATGAAAGGGATTCACATGATGGTTGGCACAACATTAAAGAGAATATCCTAAATAAACTGTGAGAACTGTGCATGTTTTATCTGTAAGAAAGGGAAACAGTCCCATTTTGAACATTGAGTGTGCATTATCTAATAGTCACGTGGAAAACCATTTTGGGTTGAAAAAAAAAAAAAACTTTTGAATCAAGAAGGCTTTAAGTGAGAGCTTCCATACCCTTAGATTTAACTATTTAAGGCCACTTGATTAATATCCATTGTGGCAGAACAAATGTTTAACTTTATGTGTTTTACCATATAAATTTGAAGATTTTTTGGTCATATTGTTTCAAAATGATTCACTTGATGAAGGTAACGTCATGAACAGATATGAAAATTGAGATACGACTAAGGAATTCAAGGTGATCTTGTCATAAATTGTCAAATATTTCCCTATCCAAGGCTGCAGAGTTTTGTCTGTTTAAACAATTTTATTATTAAAATTAATTACTGAGAGATTATCCATATTTTCAGAAATGCAAATACCTAGCATATCAACTGATCCATTCTTCCTTTTTTTGGGTAAATTATACAACAAGATGAATGCTGAATTTTTCAGACTCAGTCCTAAGCCTTGAACATTTATCATAATTTGACCTCAAATTTGACAAACTGGACAAATAATCAAGGTCCTGAGTTAGGCTTTGCAAGGATAAACACTGAGGGGTCATACATCACAACTGACGATCCATTTTGTCTAAAATTAATTCTGCTTACCCATTTAATTTGAAAAAAAAAAAAACGTATTTGCCTTAAAAATTCACTAGGAAATTCACATTGAAAAAAGTTTTTAATTTTTCATCCCAAAGAATTTGATTACCCTCCATGAGTCTGAATGCTTAAAACACAGTAATTGCATACTGTGTATTCTTTCCTGATGGGTGTGCACTGACTGGATAGACTGTCTGCTTAGAACCTGGATCTGCCATATTTGGAGTTAATATACCACTGGAGGTAGTAATCCCATCAGGTAAACCCTTGGCTTATAGTTGTGATAATATTCAACTTTCACTTATATACAGTAAGCACACAATTCCTTTGACGGAGAGAAATTTTTTGTTGCTTTAATTATGTTTGTTAAGTCAATTACTGGATCTGAATGCAACACTACATGCATTTTATATGCTGAAGCAAAGACTGAAGCTAAAAAGTCCCCAAACAAGCAAGAACTGGAGATGTTTGCAGTACAGGCCAGGCAGAGCATCAATACGGAGGACGCCTAGCGTCTGATGTCTATATAGGCTTCAAGTAGTCATTACATGCACAGGATATACAGTACAACCAAGTGTTCATTAGCGATTACTTTACATTTCATTGTTTTAACCTGTCCACCATTTTTTTGATGTGCTGGAAATGAGGGAATATGTTCAAAAGGTACTGTCATTTCTAAACGCTTCATCCGAAAAGGATGACAGCAGATAGTCTGCACTTCAACCGCATTGTCAATGTTTCGTGCTCAAAGTGCAAGAGTACAGAACCAAAATAAAAAATGTGTCACTGACCAGAATTATGGTGCTCACTGTATGTTTTCGAGAATGCCTAAGAAAATGAACTGAAATCAAAAGAAGAAATTAAATTTTTGTTTCAAATCGCTGCTGTGAAACATAGCCTTCAATTTCTCATACAAGCGACATACAAGCTTCAAGCGAGCATCAGCTTGTGGCTGGAGGTTTTTTTTTTTAATAGCCTGCTGGTCATGGACCACAACTGGGGTTCTTGTCATTAATTACATTTATTTTCTTGTCTGTCAAAATGACAAATTTCATTAATTCAGCTAAAGCATAAATAATGATCAAATATATGTAGCCTGATTGTTAGAAAGCAAGATGCACCTGGTTTCTGTATTGTATGAATGCATTTTTTTACATTAACTGGAGATTTATGTTTTAAGTGAGCCTTTTTCTGTCAAACCAGTGTATCTAAGCTGGTATAAATTATTGGATAAGTCAAATATCATTTAAAGTATTTCACACAAAATTAATGTTTCCAATTATTGATCATTTGATGGTATATTTTGCTGGAAATAATTTTTTTTACTCCACACCTAAGATGTTTAACTCCACAGCTAGAAAGATCAAATGCAGTGACATAACTGGAGAGCGTGAACACAAAGAACTGAAAGATGCTCCATATGAGTGAATTCCAATGATACTGTCTGTAAGCTTTAACCTTTTTTGAAATGTTCAGGAATTTTTTGGAACCTGAGCAGGGTATCTAGCCAGGCATGATAATAATGACATTGGATCATACTCATTATCATATTCACTTTACTCACTGTTTTTTTTGTTTTGTTTTGTTTTGTTTTTTGCTGTTTAATATTAACTCATTAACACAATGCTAACAGTAATTTTCCTCATGCGATTAGAAAAGCCTAAAACCAGAAAGCCCATGACCTCTATAGTGACAGCAGGTAAATAATTTACAGCTCAGTAACCTTTATACAACACCGTTTCCAAAAAAGTTGGGACACTGTGTATAACGTAAATAAGTAAAGAGTGCAATGAAATCATTTTCAAGTTTCAAATCTTTTGAACATTATATTTAGCCTACTTGAAAATGGTATAAAGAATATTTTGGATGTTGAAGCAGATATTTTATCATTTTTTTTTTTTTTTTGAAAATGTGAGCTCATTTTGAATTACAACCCCAATTCCAAAATAGTTGGGACGAAGTGTAAATTGTGAATAAAATCAAAATGTAATGACTTTCAGATCACGAGCCAATATGTTATTTACAATAGAACATAGATAGCATTTTAATGTTGAAACTGAGACATTTTACATTTTTATCCACAAAATGAGCTTATGTCAAATTTTCTGGCTGAAACGGGTCTCAAAAAAGTTGGGACACCGGCAAAAAAGGGCTGAAAAAGCAAAGAATATATAAGAGAATCAGCTAAAAGAACATTTAGCAAGTAATTAAATTAACTGGCATCAGGTGTGAAACATGACTGGCTATAAAAGGGATGTCTTAGAGAGGCTGAGTCTCTCAGAAGTAAAGATGGCCAGAGGCTCTCCAACCTGTGAAGGCTTGCGTAAAAGAATTGTGGAATACTTTAAAAACAATGTTCCTTAACGTCAAATTGCAAAGGCTTTGGAGGTCTCATCATCGGAAATCCATAACATCATCAAAAGATTCAGAGAAATTGGAAAAATCTCTGTGCCTAAGGGACAAGGCCGAAGACCTTTACTGGATGCCCGTGATCTTCGGGCCCTCAGACGCCACTGTATCACTCACCGGCATGATTCTGTCATTGTCATTACTAAATGGGCCCATTAATACTTCAAGAAACCACCGTCAGTAAACACAATCCACCGTGCCATCCACAGATGCCACTTAAAACTCTATCATGCAAAAAGGAAGCCATTGTTGAGCATGATCCAGAAGCGCCGCCGTGTTCTGTGGGCCAAGGCTCATTTAAAATGGACTGTAGCAAAGTGTCCTGTGGTCAGACGAGTCCAAATTTGACATTGTTGTTGGAAATCATGGGCGTTGTGTCCTCCGGGTTAAAGAGGAGAAAGACCACCCCTCCTGTTATCAGCGTTGAGTTCAAAAGCCAGCATCTTTGATGGTATGGGGATCTTTCAGCGATTGAGAACATTTGGCGCATAATTAAACGAAAAGTCCATCAAAGGAGACCCAAAACTCTCCAGCAGCTGGAAGCCTGTATTAAACAAGAGTGGGATCAAATTCCAGTGGCTAAACTCAAGAAACTTGTCTCCTCAATGCCCAGACGTCTCCACTCTGTGTTTAAAAAAAAGAGGGGATGCTTCACCATGGTAAACAGGCCACTGTCCCAACTTTTTTTGAGACTTGTAGCAGCCATCAAATGTGAAATGAGCTCATTTTGTGGATATAATTGTAAAAATTTCTCAGTTTCAACATTTGCTACGTTATCTCTGTTCTATTGTGAATAAAATACTTGCTGGTGTGATTTGAAAGTCAATGCTTTTTGATTTTATTCACAATTCACACTTTGTCCCAACTATTTGGGAATAGGGGTTGTAGATGTCAACGACGCATTTCAAAAAAGTTGGCATGGGGCATGTTTACCGCTATGTGGCCTCACATCTTCTTCAATTGAAATTTCCCTCGAACTACGAATATAACTAACTGCGTTTTCAGTCAATTCAGTGAATGAAAGTCTCATTTCTGACCTTTCTTGCCAGATATAATTTTTATCATTTACTGAGGCTTTGCCTTCAAAGAGTCAACAAAAGGACGCTTACTTTGGCGATATAGCAGCACATTAAACATTTCCTGAGTGGGACACCCCTAGCTTCTCACTGTAAAATCATAAGTGCTGATGATTTTGCAAAGGTTGTTCTCGAGTCTGCTAAGTCGGCATCAGTATTGGGTTTAACCTAGCTTATAAACTCTATTAAAAAGGCCCGAAGAGCTCATTAGAACAAAGTTTAGCACTAAATTTTTAGCCTACATGTATGGTTATGTTTCGAGATCAGAAAAAAAAATGACAACTGCATTCTACTAACTCCCTGATTATTCGTTCGTCTTTCCTGCAGTGAAAATTTATCCAAGCCAGACATCCAACATTTCTGTTTCCCTATTCCGTTGACCATACATTATGTCACATTTGATTCTATAATCTTATTGGCTGGACAAAGCAGGGTAAAAACCAGCGTAAGGCCTATTCAGACCGGGGCGAAGTGAAAAAGCGGCACTGATTTGCGGAATATTTGTGTGAAACCATTCACACCGAACTCGGTGCGAAATTTTGTGTTCCAATTTTGCACAACAGACAACCAAATCCGCGGGTTATAATTGAATCAAAATGAACTGTGATGGCAGCAGCTGCGACGATGACATTGTTTCTATTTAACTGAACGCAGTCTACTTTTTGCATTGACGGTCATCTCCATAGCCACCGCATGTTTTCCTTATTGATGTCCGGACCTGGGGGCTGTTTCAATAAACTTAACTTGTCCAACCAGCCATCCATACCGTGAAACTTCGGACCTTCGACGGACCATTTCCGTCAGGTGTTTAAGTAAAACAAAAGTAGGATGTCCGATCATGGTCTGATGCGGACGGACTGTCCGGTCGAAGCTACTTCATAATTTACACCTCAGTGACGCACACCTTCGTGATTTGGTGCACAAATATTCAAAATACGTTAACGTTAATTGGAAAAACATCTCTGACAAGCTAGGTCTCTCACTACTATGAAAAAGTAAACTAACTGCACACAGAGCTATAAGATGTCATGTTAAATTTCAGTCATAACTGAATTCAAGCTATGTAGCTAATCAAAAGCAGCCTTTGCTGTGCATTCTGTATCATGAGCTACGAGTAGCTATCGAGTTGCAACATAGCAAAGCTGTTCATTATACAAAAGACATTAGGGTTCATTCCATGTCGACTCAGCCACCCATGTACATGACACCTCTTAGATTTTGTTCAAACTTTGTCCAAAAATACTTAATGGTACCAAACAAAAGAATCCCAAGTTTCCTGTCAATATCTCCATGCCCCTTTTTGACTTATGTTAAGTGCTCATTTTGTTTTATAGCATTTTGGAGGGACCATAACTTCTCAAGTAATAGAGATAGGAAGCTGAAATTTGATGTGCTGGTGTATTCTGGCCCATATATCAGGATTCTGCAGCCAGAATCACCGTGAGATATCGAAGGGGTGAGAGGAGGGCCCCCAAAATCCTAAATTTTTTAAGGCGGCATGTGATTTTTCACTTTTTGGGGGTCCCTAGGATTTGGTTCAGTGAATGTCACTGTTCGAAATGTGGTTCTCCCTCATATTTGGGAACTTTCCCACCACCAAACTAAGTTTTAGGATAATGGTACCATTAGTGGGGGACTTGTGGGGGTCGGAAAACCACTCTGGGCCAAAATAAGCCTTTCAGACCATGGACTTCAGACACCCAGATGACTCCGTGGGCACTGGGTGATGGCAATGGCATTTATACTAGACAGATATACGTACATATTTAAACATTCATTTAATGAAATAAACACTTTGATTATCAACCTCCTCTTATTTGAACAAAATGTACGAGAAAAGGCATTCTGAGACCCTTTTTTGGCTGAAATTTTGAAGTCCAGAAACTAGGTCAAACAGGATTACATAGAAAGATTGGACTAAACTCTCTAAAATCAGTTATAATTACATTAATACAGGTGTTCATCAATGAAAACCTGAGGTAAACGACCTAAATTATGCAAAAAGGCACTGTAACCCCTTGTACACCATCACACGACCATGACCTAATGTAGTGGGAAACCAGGTTACAACATACTGTCAACAATTGGTCAAGACATGGTTTCAGCACATGCACAACATAATTTATTGGGACACATGGAAGTATTCTATTGTTACCTGGAAAAAGGAAAACCATTTATTCAGAATCCTTCAGGTCTTTTGTCCTACAAATTGAGGAAGAGTTAACATGAATTTTTGATGGTCATATTCCGCAAGTCTGTACTGGCGCGCACTGCGTCCATGAATTTCAGGTGCCTCTATACAGCGGATAATATGCTGAAATGGCACCCAGCATAAAACCTGTTCCTGGTCAGATGACCAAGAGGGGATATTGTATGCAGGTTTCATGAATTTCACATAGGCAGCACCATGTTGCTTCTTCCTCACGTGTATTGCATCACTTGGAGTCCTTGCAAATTTATTCTGATTGGGTTCCAGCGAATTGACACCTTGCTTAAGACATACAATACTTGGGCCCTTATTTTAACCCTTAGCTATATCTCATTTGGTTGGAATCATAAACAATATAATTTATTGGGACAAATGGTAGTATAACATGGGATGCCTGATCTTGCATGGAGTGATCAACCTTGACCATGTTGACAGTATGTTGTAACCTGGTTTCCCACTACATAAAAATCTTAGTTGTGTTACGGTGTACATGGGGTTAAAGTCCCTTTTTGCATAATTTTGGGTGCTTACCTTAGGTCTTCATTGATGAACACCTGTATTAATGTTATTGTAACTGGTTTTAGACAGTACGGTCAACTCTTTCTATGTAATCCTGTTTCCGGACTTAGAAATTTCTGCTGAAAAAGGGTCTCAAAATGCCTTTTTCCATAAAATATGTTCATATAGAAGGAGGTTGATAATCACGTTTTTATTTCATTAAATTAATGTTTAAATATGTATATTTGTCTAGTATAAATGCCATTACCATCATCCAGTGCCTACGAGGTCATCTGGGGGTCTGAAGTCCAGGGTCTGAAAGGCTCATTTTGGCCCAAAGTGTTTTTCCGACCCCCACATTAGGGTGGTTAAAAAAAAAATGAACTTCATGGTATTAACCAAGGCACCTCCTCATTTTGTTTGCTTTACTGAACTATGTAATTTTGCCAAAAATCTTAGTGATATTGTTCATAGAAAGCAGTGCTCATGGGGTCATCTATATCCAGGGTTTCCTCCAGGATTTTTTGAAACTGTGGCAGAGGGCTTCAGCGTCGGGTCACAACTCAGCATCATCAGATGTGGCCAGTTTTCATTAATTAGCACATAGGCGATGTAATAATTGAAGTCTATGTGCACGGAGGTTTATCAGTTTCCCATGCGTCATGGGGGATTTCACCACTAGTTTCATGGAAATCAGTAATGATTCCGGACTTCTCACACTTTACTTTACTCGGGTTGAAAGCAACGGAATTCCATAAAAACGTTTCAAATGGTCTTATTTCATTTAAAAAATTTGAACGATCGTGAAACACATGCATTGCGTTGATTGAATAATTGCTGACTATGGCACGGGAACATGATTATGCCACTAAGTCTCACGCGGAGTGCGGGAGAGTTGGTAGCCCGGCAATTAGGTAGAGCACTACTTTTATTAAGATTTACTATTGAGATGATATTCCTTCTTAAATTCTGCAGTGTACCAGTTTTTAGTTGTCCAATGTACATGTATAATATGCATAGTGTATTGAGTGATCTGCTGTTTGCGGTTGTTGCTGTCTTTTTGCAATTTGTGTTGTTAAAATCGGAAGTGAATGACCTACTTCTGTTTATGATATGTTAAAACAGTAATAAATGATCTAGTTTTACTTGAATACAGCTCTTTGTGTTATTTGTCGGATGGAATAATATATGCACTCGAAAGTTTGCAGGTTCTCTAATATGGCACAATGATGGCAAAAAGCTTGCGAAATTGACCCATCATGAGCACTGCCTTTACGTTCATATATCAACTTGAAATTGTGCATGTTAGATTAAAGTGATAATTGGAACATTTTGAATAGGTGCCTTGACTTCTATTATTTATAAAAAAATTTCAGCACATTATTGGACCACCCTACCCCACATGTCCCCCAACAATGGTACTATAATCCTAATAATTAGTTTGGTGGTGGGAAAGTTCCCAAATATGAGGGAGAACCACATTTCGAACAGTAACATTCACTGAACTGAATCCAAGGGACCCCCAAAAAGTGAAAAATCACTTGCCGCCTCAAAAAAATTAGGATTTTGGGGGCCCTCCTCTCACCCCTCTGATGTCTCATGGTGATTCTGGCTGCAGAATCCTGGGCCCGTATTCACAAAGCATCTTATCTTACCACTAGGAGTACTCCGCTAAAAAAAGTCGCGCTAAAACATTTTATGTAGGAGTAAAATCTTAAAAAGTTATTCACAAAGCCGCTGAGAGCAACTATTAGTTAAGAAAACTGGTAACTCCTAGAATAGGAGTAGCTCTGAGATAGGTGGGAGTAAATCTCCGTTGCTATGGATAACGTCAATTCTCATGCACGAGTCTTGGGACAATGAGCACGGTGATTGGTTGTTTGGTGGCAGGGCGGCCCATTGAAAAAAATATCCCACATACAACCCATGGAGGAAAAAGTGAGGAAATAGTCCAAGCGGCTGGTTTGTCCCATAAAATAATGGCAGTTGCTACGGGTACGGCAGTTTTCCAATGCATTTCAATGTAGAGAGGTACGGCAGTCCCAATTTTAAACACTGCCCTAACCCTAACCCTAACCTTAACCTTAACGCTGACCGCTAAAATAACTCCTCCCCTACTCCCACTTTGAAGCCTTACCCTAATCCCTTCAAATAGACTGTTGAACCAAACAAAGTTACCGTTTTTCTAGATTCAGCGTAAAATAATAACATGTTGAGCTCTTCTGAAAATGCACAATGCGCAGTCCCTGCATATCACGCTCTAGGCAAATAAACGTACATAGGAAAGAAATAATTGTAAAAACGTTAATAGCATAAAACGAGTTATTAATGAAACGCGTCAATTGCCCCAATAATTAGAAACTTATTACCCAATGAGAATGAGAATATATTGCGATCATTTAAATGTCGAGCCGTTCAAGTTTGTTTGCCCTAAACTGTCATGGATGAAAGTTCAAAAAGGACGCGAAAGCCCAACTGGAGCTATGACCAGTTACTGCTGCTGGCCCAGTTGGTGCTGGAGCGAGAGCATGTAATCAAAGGGAAATTTGGCTCGGGGGTGAACAGCAAATCCAAGCGGGATGCGTGGGATAATATCAGCCTACAGATCAATGCTGCATTCAGACGACTGCGAGAAGCGGTGGTATGGGCTGCAATCGCAGGGGAGGTCCGAGATTGCACCCTATAAACGGGCCATCGTTCAAACAGGAAAGCATACTAAGCTTGTTTGTAATTTATAGCCTACAATTTAATTATGTATACAAAATATGACATAGGCTGGTATAATTATGACGATCTATAAATGTAACCCTCACTCAACAGCCTAATAAAATAATTCATGCATAGCAGGAGGAGGTACAGCACCAAAGCCACTGTCCCCGAGCAAGTGTATCCTGCAGGCACATAATGCCTGTCAAATAATTGGCATAAGCTGCTTTCCATTAAAATGCGAGTCGTGCGTGGATCCTGGCCATTTCGCAAAAATGTCCAAAATATTGTATTCGGCATCAAATAGGCCTACTATCTGGGTGTTGATGGAATGAACTTTTTTTCTATTTACAAATACCTCTTCATATTGGGTCAGAGAAATAATTCAAATATGGGTCTCGTCAATAGCACCGATGATACCGGGCATACCTGAGATGAGCATGAATTCAAGTTTGATTCTGTGTTGTTGGCGAATGTCCATTGGAAACCGGATAAACTGTCGGATGATATGGGGTTCACAAAGCGCATTGATTGTTTGCTGAATTGTGCGACTGGCAGATGATTGTGAAATCCCTAAATTGTCCGCGTTGCAAAGTTGCATTTTTCCGGTGGCCAAGTAACGAAGTGTTGTCAAACATTTTATTTCGGGGCTTATTGGGTTGTTTCTCATGGTTGGAGACGCAATTCTCTCCCTCACCAAGTCAACAACAAATAAAATCCCTTCATGGTTGATCCGATATCTTTTCAACAACTGCGCATCATTCAGAATTTCCAAGTCATTCCGTCTTTCAACAGCAGCAGCCATTTTCCAATTCTTTGTGAATAGGGTTTAGCGAGTTAGGAGTCCTCTTGACTACTTTTAAGCTCTCCCAGACTTAGGAGCTACTATTAGGCCTAAAATGCTTTGTGAATAACACTTACTAAAAAAAAATTGGGAGTCCTAAATTTGCGACTGACACGCCCATTTTTTTTAGGAGTTTCTCCTAAATCCGGCCGTTAGGACCTACTTTTAGCACTAAGATGCTTTGTGAATACGGGTATATGATATATGGGCCAGAATACACCAGGGTCCGTATTCACAAAGCATCTTAGCCCTAAAAGTAGGTCCTAACTGCCGGATTTAGGAGAAACTCCCAAAAAAAATGGGCTTGTCAGTCGTAAATTTAGAACTCCTAATTATTTTTACTAAGCGTTATTAGTAACACTTACTATTAGTATTGAAGTAAGCCTGTTCGAGCCTAGTGGCCCATCGGACCGGTGCTTAACCCCGGTTTCCATGGCATGAAGCGACTAGGAGTATTACTACTCCCCCTGGATAGGATGCCAGTCCATCCACAAGTTTCCCTGCCTTTTTGCTGGTACCCATTTATACACCTGGGTGGAGTGAGGCGTGGAGTGTGGGAGTGAAGTGTTTTGCCCAAGAGCACACCGCATAGGCCGTTGCTGGGGCTTGAACTCGGGACCTCACGATCTCAAGTCAAGCCTACTTGACCACTGCGCTACCACATCTCCTACTATTAGTATTAGTCTCCATTATTAATTGCATTGCTGGGTCAGCTGCACTTTGCAGGCCAGTGATGCTTGTGTCGGGTCCCAGGACACTGTATACCACTGATGCTGTGGGGGACGGTGGCTTTGGTGCTGTACCTCCTCCTGCTATGCATGAATAATGTTATTAGGCTATTGAGCGAGGGTTACATTTAAAAGATCATCATAATAATTCCAGCCTATGTCATATTTTGTATGCATATTTAAATTGTAGACTATAAATTACAAACCAAGCTTAGTAGGGCTACCTGTTTGAACGATAGCCCGTTTATAGGCTGCAATCTCAGACCCCCATGCGATTGTAGCCCATACCACCGCTTCTCGCAGTCGTCTGCCGTCCGAGACACCAAGGGTTATGCAGCATTGATCTGTTGGCTGATATTATCCCACACATCCCGCTTGGATTTGCTGTTCACCCCTGGGCCAAATGTCCCTTTGATTACATGCTTTCGCTTCAACACCAGTTGGGCCAGCAGCAGTAACTGGTTGTGGCTTCAGTTGGGCTTTCGCATCCTTTTTGAACTTTCATCCATGACAGTTTCGGGCAAACAAACTTGAACGGCCCAACATTTAAATGATCGCGACATATTCTCATTGGAAAATAAGTTGCCAATTATAGGGGCAAATGACGCGTTTCATTATCGCCTCGTTTTATGCTATTGGTGTTTTTAAAACGATCTCTTTCCTATGTATGTTTATTTGCCTAGAGTGTGATATGTGGGGACTGCGCATAGTGCATTTTCAGGAGTGCTCAACTTGTTATTATTTCATGGGACAGACCAGCCGCTTGGACTATTTCCTCATTTTTTCCTCCATGGGTTGTATGTGTGATATTTTTTTTCAATGGGCTGCCCTGTCACCAAACAACCAATCACTGTGCTCATTGTCCCAAGGCTCATGCATGAGAACTGATGTCATCCATAGCAATGGAGATTTACTCCCACCTATCTCAGAGCTACTCCTAGTCTAGGAGTTACCAGTTTTCTCAACTAAAAGTTGCTCTCAGCGGCTTTATGAATAACTATTAAGATTTTACTCCTACATAAAACGTTTTAGCGTGACATAGGAGTACTCCTAGCAGTAAGATAAGATGCTTTGTGAATACCGGCCCAGCACATGAAATGTCAGCCGTCTTTCTCTAATATGTGAGAAGTTATGGTCCTTCCAAAATGCTACAAAATGAAATGACCAATTCACATAAGTCAAAAAGGGGCATGACACCCAAATTTCAAGAAATTTTCAAATGAAAACTGTCAGAGATATTGGCACGAAACTTGGGATTCTTTTGTTTGGTACCATAAAGTATTTTTGGACAAAGCTTGAGCAAAATCCGAGAGGTGTCATGTACAAGGCACCTCAATATTGGCTGTTTTGACACGGAATGACTCATTAAAGGATCCATATCGTGACGACAGCTCATTTTACAGACTTCAGTTAAGTCAAAGACACAGAGCTCCACTCTCGGTCTCACGTAAGCACCACAAATATGCTGATTTATAACAACCTCTGATAACCATCCCGAGACTGCTCTTAAGGCAATATCCCATCGGCGTTCACGTAGTATGACTAAAAACACAACTTTTTGTCTAGAGAAAAATGCCACCGATGATTTTAAAGGGAAATATTCATGTATATATGGTTGTTAGAAAAATTCATTCGCGGATTTAACAGAGCCCCATTTCTGGGTGTATATAAGTTTCATGGGCATTGATTATATTGTCTTTCCTCTCTCTAAATATTTTGGGCTGTCTTTGCCTTCAGGCAATTTCAAGCAAAACGCTATATATTTTTTGTCCGACCGGGTTTTAGGACAACGCTCAAGTGGTCCCAGAAAGTCAGACAGAGGACGACAGACTGTTTATTGAAACACCCAGAAAAAGACAGACCGTCCGATCCTATTGGAGGTAGTACATCGCTGGGTTGGACGGTCTGTCGTGTTTATTGAAACAGCCCCCTGGAGAACAATATTGATCAGTCGCTCTACTTTGTCACTGTACCATGCTATGTGGTCTGAGTTCGCATGTAGTTTATGTGGCTTTGCAGTCTGAGGTTTGAATGCTGTGACGTGAATACGCACAAAGCATTTCATTAGCTAAAAGTCTAGTTTTGCTGATGGATTTTCGCAAAAGCTAAAGCCCTTGCGGATGTTTTTTCTGCTGCACGAAAGTTCTGTGTCGGTGTGCAAGCTTACATTAGAACCCATGGAATTAGCTCCTATAAATATCCGCGCAAATAATCCGCACGGAAATTCGTGCTTGGTGTGAATGGGCTTTAAAGCTGGCTATATATCAGTACTGTTATTGGAAATGCAGACACTCTTTGAAGTGGGAAGAGCTCGTGTCTAAGGAGTTCTCGCGGCTTTGCCTTGTGAAAGTCACTTGGTATTGTAACTTGTTATGTATGAGTATTTTATGTACAGCACTGTAAATTTTATAAATGGAGATTTGTTACATACTGTTTTTGCTGCATTGCTGGTCAGCTATTTGTTTATTTTGTTCATCATTTAGCATCCTCTGGTGGTCTGTCTGTAGCAAAACATGATCTGATGCAATACCACTTTTTCGTGATGAAATAGACTAGTGCTTTCTAGAGGTTTCTGGCATTTTCTTGCCTGGAGGGGGCCGGATCTCCCAGGACTCCTGTAGATCTTTCCAGAGTGTTCCTAGTCAATATAAATGCTGTGATTTTGGTCAGTTGGAAAAAGAGTTTTTGTTTTGGCATCAGAGTTACATGGTGGCATTGGAGTGTTATTATAAGATTACACAGTGAATTATTTATAGACTTTTTTTTTAACCTAATCAGTGAAGAATAAATTTGTTTAAGTTGTAATTGCTGGTTTTCTTTGTTGTGATTTTCAAGTCATAACAAATTGGAGGTTCCACCAAGATAAACCATTCATTGGATCAACTATTGGATTCACCAAAGATGAAAGCTCATCTATTATTTTTAAATCTTGTGACTATTTGAAAAACCAGCAATCATGACTTTTGATGTTGAAAATTTTCTGAAAACTCCAACCCAGGAATCAATTGTGCTGGCAAAGAAGAAGGACTTGCAACAAATAGCCTCAAGCCTTGGATCGTCTGATATGAAATCATCAGTGAAGAAACAAGAAATATTCAACATTTTGGGGCAACATTTCATCGATGAAGATATCTTTGGGGAAGAAGCAGCAGAATTGATTAAAGATGTGGAAGTGTCTGCAACAGAGCTGCAAAGACTTGAGATTCAGCTACGCCAGAAACAACTAGAACTGGAAGAAAGAAGGTTGGAGAAGGAGAGAGAACTGGAAGAAGAAGGTTGGAGAGAGAACTGGAAGAAAGAAGGATGCACTTGCAGGATGAGCTGGAAATGAAGAAAATAGAAGCAGGTACTGTAACAAAATCTTTTGGACTTTCTGATCATTTTGATGTGGTTAAACACATCAGACTTGTTCCTCCCTTCCTAGAAAAAAACGTAGACCAAAACTTTACCCATTTTGAGAAAATTGCTGAAAATTTGAAATGGCTAAAAGAACATTGGACAATGATGTTACAAAGTGTTCTTACTGGTAAAGCTAGGAAAATCTATAACCATCTGTCCAACAGTGTTCTAACTATGATTTTGTCAAATCTGCAATTCTGAAGGGTTATGAATTGGTCCCCGAGGCTTACAGGCAAAAATTTAGGAATTTTCCCAAGGAAGACAGTCAAACTCATGTTGAATTTGGCAGGTTGAAGGATCAGTTGTTTGATCAGTGGTGTAATTCCATTAAAGTTGAGAAAGATTTTGACAGAATGAGGCAACTTATTCTGGTTGAGGAATTCAAAGGTGTATCCAGCCTGATATCAAGACTTTCCTTGAGGAGAAACAAGCCAATACTTTGCAAGATGTTTCCACCCTGGCTGATAGTTATGCATTGACTCATAGGTCTTCTTTTGTCCAAAAATCCACTTTTTCTAAATTTCAAGGCAAGTCTCAGTCCAAGACTTCTTCTAATAACACTTCTAATGATTCCAAGGCCACTTCTGAGAGGAAACCTTCCAGTGAGAAGCAATCCTCTGATTCTTTGCCTTCTGTGTCTTGCAAATACTGCAAAAAGCAAGGTCACCTTATTTCTTAGTGTTATGCTCTCAAGAAAAATCATCAACAAGAAGAAACCAAGCCAACTGCTTTCACTAGGAGAGAATCTCTTGTATCAAAGGTCAGTTCGCCTGATCTTCTACCTTCTGTGTCTGTTTCTGTTATGGAGGGTTTTGAGCCATTCATCACCGATGGTTTTGTCTCACTTTCATATGATTTTTCCTTATCTGCTCCTGTTCGAATTCTAAGGGATACTGGGTCTTCCCAATCTCTTATTCTTGCAGATATTCTGCCTTTTTCGGACAAATCGTCTACTCAGGCTAACGTCCTAATTCAAGGAGTAGAATGTGGTTTTACTAGTGTACCTCTCCATAATGTTCATCTCAAATCAGACTTGGTCTCTGGGCCTGTTACTGTTGGCGTTAGGTCTTCTCTTTCTTCCAAAGGTGTTCATTTGCTTCTTGGTAATGATCTTGCTGGAGATAAGGTTGTGCCCTACCCTGTTGTAACTGACACTCCTTTTTTTTTTTTTTAAAGATTATTTTTTTGGGAATTTTTCCTTTATTCGATAGTTATACAGTGTAGAGAGACAGGAAGTTTGGGGAGAAGAATGGTGGAAGACATGCAGCAAATGACCTGAGCCGGAATCGAACCCAGGTCGCTGCGGGAAGGACACAGCCTTTATGGTACGCGCGCTTAGACCGATGAGCCACCGGGGCGCCCACTGACACTCCTTTGATTGATCAAGACTCTGAATCTATAGGAGGAAATTCCAGACCTCTATCCTTCATGTGCAGTTACTCGTTCTATGGCCAAAAAGGCTATTCAAGATAATGCTGACCTGGACGTCAACCTGGCTGACACCTTCATTGGGCAGTCTTTTCATCAGAAACCTTCCAGTCCTGAGATGTCTGGGAAATCTTCAGACTTGTCCTTGTCAGGTCATTCTAATGACATTCTGTCTAGGAAACAACTTATTCAGGAGCAACAACAAGCTTGTGATCTAGCACATCTTCCACCACAGGCTGCAAGTGAACAAGAGGCTACTCAAGTTCCTGTCTGTTTTTACTCCAAAAATGGTGTGCTTATGAGAAAGTGGCTTCCACCTGATGTTTCTGCAGATGAAGAGTGGATGATCACCCATCAAATTATTCTTCCAAAGTCTTATCGTCAAGAAACTCTTAGTCTGGCACATGACAATCCTATGTCAGGTCATTTGGGTATCAAGAACACCCTTCAACGTGTCAGGAATAATTTCTTCTGGTCTACCATGAGGTCCGATGTACAGCAGTACTGCAAATCCTGTCATACTTTTCAAATGGTTGGGAAGCCGAACCAGAATATTCCAAAGGCTCGTCTTAAGCCCATTCCAGCTTTTGAAGAACCTTTCAGTCGGATCATCATTGACTGTGTTGGACCATTGCCAAAGACTAGATCTGGTTGTGAGTACCTACTGACTATCATGTGTGCTTCCACTCGGCTTCCTGAGGCAATTCCATTTTGTAACATCAAGGCGAAGACTATCATCAAGGCTCTTACCAAGTTTTTCTGCTTTGTTTATCTTCCTAAGTCTATTCAGTCTAATCAAGGGTCAAATTTCATGTCTGGCATATTTCAACAAGTTATGCATGCGCTTGGTATTAAACAATACAGGTCATCAGCTTACCATCCTGATAGTCAAGGTGCTTTGGAGAGGTTCCATCAAACCCTGAAGAACATGATAAGGACCTACTTCCTTCACACAGAGAAAGACTGGAATGAAGGTGTCCATCTTCTTCTGTTTGCTGCCCATGAAGCTGTTCAGGAGTCTCTTAGGTTCAGTCCTTTTGAGCTTGTTTTTGGGCATACAGTTCGTGGACCTCTGAAGCTTCTGAAGAAAAAGTTGCTGGCCGAACATAAAGTCCCAATGAACTTGCTTCAGTATGTCTCTGACTTCCGTAATCGTCTCTCTAAGGCTTGTGACTTTGCTAAGTCTAATCTCAAAGAGGCTCAGGGCAAAATGAAAGCCAGATATGACCTTCATTCCCAAGATAGAAGTTTAAAAGCTGGTGACAAAGTCCTTGCACTTTTGCCAGTTCTTGGAAACCCTCTAAGAGCCCGATATTTCGGCCCTTACACTGTCCTCAAAAAGGTCAGTGATCTAAATTACATCATTTTAACCCCTGGAAGGAGGAAACAAAAACAAATGTGTCACATCAACATGCTGAAAGAATACATTGACAGAGACACTCAGCAAAAGCCCGTCAATGTGGTAAATACAATTGAATGGGAAAATTCTGAAGAAGATTGTGACTGCCCCTTGGAAAATGAACCTGGTCCAGCCAAACTTGAAAATTCAGACATTCTTCAAAATATTGTCAGCAAGTTGTCCCACCTGGATCCTTTTCAACAACAACAGCTAAAGCAGCTTATATTTGAATATAGTCACATATTCCCTGATGTTCCCTCAAGGACTGGTATGGTTTACCATGATGTCATCCCACAAGATAATGCTAAGCCTGTAAAACGGCATCCTTACAGAATGAATCCAGAGAAGCAGAAATACCTTAAACAAGAAGTCAAATACCTATTTGAAAATGACTTTGTTGAACCAAGTTACAGTGACTGAAGTTCTCCATGCATCCTAGTTCCGAAACCCAATGGAACTACAGAATGGTGACAGACTACAGGAAAGCGAACACTCTATCAAAAACGGATTCATATCCTATTCCCAGGATTGATGACTGCATTGACAAAGTTGAACAGTCAAAGTATGTCACCAAATTTGATCTCCTCAAGGGCTTCTGGCAGATCTCTCTAACAGACAGAGCAAAAGAGATTTCTGCCTTTGTCACACCAGATGGATTGTACCAATACAAGGTGATGCCCTTTGGAATGAAAAATTTTCCAGCCACCTTCCAAAAATCACTGGTAAACAAAGTGATTTTTGGACTACCAGGATGTGAGGCCTACATGGATGACATAATCACCAGCGACAGCTTCCAAGAGCACCTCACCTACATCAGAGACTTCTTTCAGAGAGTGAGTGATGCCAAGCTGACGATCAACCTTGTTAAAAGTGACTTTTATAAAGCTACAGTTGTTTACTTAGGTCATATTGTAGGACAGGGTCCAGTCAAACCAATTGATGCAAAAGTAAAAGTTATCACTGAATTTCCAGAGCCTACAACTAAAAGACAACTAGTTAGATTTCTAGGGATGGCTGGCTACTACAGAAAATTCTGTAAAAATTTCTATCATTTCTGAACCTTTGACAAATTTACTGAAAAAAAATGCAAAATTTGTTTGGGATGAAAAATGTCAAAATTCATCTGACCAACTGAAAGCTATCCTCAAAAACGCACCAGTTCTCTTATCTCCTAATTTCAAAAAGGAGTTAAAGTTGGCTGTTGATGCCAGTGATATTGGTGCAGGCGTGGTTTTACTGCAAGAGGACACTGATGGAGTAGATCATCCTGTTTGTTACTTTTCCAAAAAGTTTGATAAACATCAGAAAAAATATTCAACAATTGAAAAGGAATGTTTGGCACTTGTTTTGGCTTTACAACATTTTGAAGTCTATTTGACTTGTTCAGCTACTTCCTTCAAGGTCTTCAGTGATCACAATCCCCTCACATTCTTGCATAAGATCAAAAACAAGAACCAAAGATTACTGAGATGGAGTTTACTTTTGCTACAGTATGATTTAGATATTTCTCACATCAGGGGAAAAGATCATGTTATTCCAGATGCACTTTCACGAATGCAAATTTTACTTCTCTATTTGATTGTGAAAATTGCACTGGTTGTTAGGTATATGATTGTTATAATGATCAATGATACTTAATGTGTAAAGTTTCAAGATTATACTGATTATAAAACCATGTTAATTTTAATAAAAAGAAAGCTTTTAGCAAACTTTTCTTTTCTTAAAGAGGGGGGGTGTTATGTATGAGTATTTTATGTACAGCACTGTATATAATTTACAAATGGAGATTTGTTACATACTGTTTTTGCTGCCTTACTGGTCAGCTATTTGTTTATTTTGTTCATCATTTAGCACCCTCTGGTGGTATGTCTGTAGCAAAACATGATCTGATGCAATACCACTTGTTTGTGATGAAATAGACTAGTGCTTTCTAGAGGTTTCTGGCATCTTCTTGCCTGGAGGGTGCGGGATCTCCCAGGACTCCTGTAGATCTTTCCAGAATGTTCCTATTCTATATAAATGCTGTGATTTTGGTCAGTAGGAAAAGGAGTTCTTGTTTTGGCATCAGAGTTACATGGTGGCGTTAGAGTGTTATTATAAGATTACACAGTGGATTATTTATAAACATTTTTTTTTAGCTAATCAGTGAAGAATAAATTTGTTTAAGTTGTCATTGCTGGTTTTCTTTGTTGTGATTTTCAAGTCATAACAAACTAGACATGTAGAAATTCATCAGTACATCTGAAATTTGGCATAGATTCTTATGCATGTATAAATTACACCCACTTGCCCTTCATTCTGATCATCCATTGTGAGGCCCACAAAAATGGTGCTTGTGACATTTGTGTTGTTTCTAAACTTTAACCGCTATGTTGTGCTTGCAAAAAGTGATACATCAGCATGTTTTTTTTTTTTCTAAAAATGAAACTGAATATGATTTTTATGCAGCCTTTTACGCAGATTTTATTTCATGTGGTGCTTTATGATTTGTTGCCCATAATTTTATTATAAACTCAGTTCCATCTTTTTATTTCATTTGGTGCCTATGATATTCTTTATAATTTGAAGTTTTATTAAAAATATTTGAGTCAGTACTCAGCAGACTCACCGTTATTAGTGACTGATTATTACTGTTATTTGATGTACATATCTAACTTCAGAAAATACAGATTTTGACTGATATCCTTCACATTATTTCACAGTTATTGATTATTGCATCACTATTATTGCATCTGTAAGGAATTCTCTAGAATACCCCCCCCACACACAAACTCGAACCCCCATCCTCACATTGGTGCCTGGCTAACCATTAGGGCACATGTAACATGTAACATTCACCCTCTACACCTCTGACTGTAGGACAAGTCTGTCTGCTGGCTGCCACCTGCAGAAATTTTCAGACGATTCTGCTCTTGTCAGTTGCATCCTCAATGACAACTAGATAGTTTTGTCAATTGGTGTGATGAAAACCAATTAATTTTAAATTTAAGCAAGACAAAGGAGATTATAATTGATTTTAGGAAGAAAAAAGGCAATGGTGACTCCTGTTCTTATTAAGGGTGTGGCTATTGAGTCGGTTGCCTCTTATAAGTACCTTGGTGTCTTGGTTGATAACAGGCTGGACTGGAAAGAGAACAGCAGTGCGGTCTTTAAAAAGGCTCAGTCCAGGTTGTTTTTTCTCAGGAAGCTGAGGTCCTTTGATGTCAGCAGGTCACTCCTGCATGTGTTTTACCAAAGTATTTTAGCAAGTGTTCTCTTTTACGCTGTTGTTTGTTGGGGGTGGGGTTTAAAATCAGAGGACAGAAACAAAATTAATAAATTGATAAAGAAAGCAGGAGCAATTATCGGTTTAATCCCTGACTCACTGGGGGTAGTCTTGGAAAAAAGAACATGTAGGAAGCTTAGAAGTGTGATGTAGCACAAAAACCACCCCATGTGCAACATTTTTAATGAGCTGAGGAGTTCATTTAGTAACAGACTTCTTCTGCCGAGGTGCTACACAGAAAGATTTAGGAAATCCTTTGTGCCTGCTGCAGTTAGGTTTTTTAATGACCATGTTGGTGGAAGCTGATGATCAAACTTCTGTGGGGATTGCATAGGTAATTTTAATGTATGTATGTATGTATGTATTTATTTATTTATCTACATAACATTACAGTGACGTTTCTTGTATTGTGCTGCTGTGCTTTACCTTGTACTGTCTGAGATGTATATGTTCCTTGCCTGTTGTCTGTCCAATATCAAACGGTGACATTCAGTTTCCCCATTGGGGATTAATAAAGTATTTCATCATCATCTTCATCATCATCATCATCATCATCTGTGGTCATGTTACTGACAAGAAATGTTGTAGCAAGCAATAAAAGCATTAGAACTACCACCATGTGTACATATATTGGTAATAAAAAGGGAAAAATAAGGTGGGGTAGCCGTCAGCTGACTACAAGCAAATTAAAAAGGGTGATCTGCTGGCAATGCAATAAGCTGGCACTCTGCAGAGGTCCATTAGGGAGAGGATAGGTGTGTAGACATTGGTATAACTAAAGCACATCTATTGTAAATGCATCTAATTCTAATAACTGATAATCAGAAGTGATGACAGAAGAAACAAAAATTTATTAAAGAATATATACAGTAACTACATTTGCATATTATAACAAGTATGCACATAAATATATATGTTAAAACTAAAAAAAAAAAAAAAAAAATGTTAAATTTACATCACCAAAGGACAAGGAAAGTAGACTCTAGAGGCCACCAGAATGCACCACAGAGCTTCAAATTTTCAAAAATTCCTCGGGGTGAATCTCCCCCGAACTCTCCCTGGAGGGCTTCACATCATCAGCGCTCGCATTCGCGCCACCAGCCATAGCCACCTACTCTATTTTGCCGGCTGCCTTTTGAAAGCCCTGGACCTGTTGCTTAATAATCTAATTAGCTGTAACATGTTCTGCCAGTTGTCTTTTTTAGCATCATGCAACTTTTCCAGTCGTTTTTAGCCCCATCCCAACTTTTTTTTAAAAATGTTGCTGTCATCATATTCAAAATGACTAGATATTTTTGAAAAAACAATAACATGTATCAATTTCAACACTTGATATGTTGTCTTTATCCTTTTTTCAATTAAATACAGGGTTTTATTTGACTTGCAAATCACTGCATTCTGTTTAATTTACATTGAACATAGTGGCCCAACTTTTTTGGAAATGGGGTTGTAGACAGTTGGTGTGATGTTAAAAAATGCTCCAAAAATGTTCTCAGTTTTAATGCATGAATTGGGGCTCGTCTACCCAAGTTTTCCGCTTGGGGAGGACCAGGTCACTTTCAGACTAGCTCTTTTTAAAAATTGCTTTCACATATTACAGCAAATATTTTACATCTGCAAACAAAGTGTATGCCTTTGCTTCAATTATTGATCAGTACAATGAAGTTCTTGCACTTCCCTGGCAGTATAATTCAACTGTGCGAAAGGTCATGTGTACCATATGTACAGCACTAACTTTTCCAAAGGTTGAAGAGTCTAATCAATTCCATCCCCTGCAGGAAGTTGACTTAGCCCTTGACTTAGAGAGCAGGAGGATGGATTGGCACCCTGATGCCCACTTCTTCCAGGAGAAGGGAGCTGGAGATGGTGAAAAAATCAATTATTATAACTGTTGACATAATAGTCTACTTGTGCCACAAGGAGTCTCACATGGTGTGTTTGCCCGAGGACAAGCTCCCAGCGAAAGCTTTGAGGGATCCATCAAAATTCATGTTGGGCCCAATCAATGTTCTGCAAGACAAAATTACGGAAATAATAGAAAATATTTGGTGCAGAGCTCCCATGTTAGTGTTTTTTTTTTTTTTATTGGATTGCATTTATTAGATAGATTAGATGCTTTTACTCAAATGTATGCACAGTAAGTAACAAGGCATAGAAGTAAAACTTTGTTCTGTGCAAAATGAGATCTTTCATTTATGCTGTGTTCCATCTTCATTTACTCTGAACCTTTTTCATTTACAGTGACATATGCACTGATTTTTACACCACGACAGAAATCCCAAATGGTGTTACCTTTATGATACCAAGATTATTCAAATGGACCGAGTAGTTGCAGAGATATACTCGTTTCATTTTGGGCATGTCATTTTCGAGACAGAGGCTCAGGGCTTAAGAGTTTAAGGTCACACAATTAAATCCCATAGCAGGAGTCGTTTTCCACAGCAACCATTCAGCGATTGGATTATCTGAGCTCCCGTGTCAATTTCTTTTTAATCCAGTATGCTCTAAACCGATAGGAGATGAATGTGGGGGGTTATTATCTCGATGGGTATTCTTTGTCATCCGACGTTTGTTTGGTGTTCAAACTGGTAGGCTGTCCTGACTGCTACAACCCCAACACCATTCGGTTATACTGGCAGAGGCAGATTTTAGGTTAAAAGAAATCATGGGCCAGATGCAATATGGCAGAGTGGGACAAGGGCAGCAAACTGTAAAGCCGTTGGACTGGTGCTGATCCAAGCTGTGTGCTGTGTGCAGGAGTTGCTCCTTTGCAGCACATCTCATCAGGATGCTCTTTGGATTAACTTCTGACAGTGGTTTGTGTTGAAGTGAGAGCAAGTTTGATTGCTTGGCAGAGGCGTTGCCAGGATGCCAAGCTTGGGGGAGCATTTGTCCTCTTTGGGGGGGGGCAAAAAAAAGAACCTCTAAATCGGTGTAAAATACAACATCTACAACATCTTGAAACTTTATATATATATATATATATATATATATATATATATATATATATATATTTCAGTGACGGCTGGTGAACTGGCGATAGGGGAGGCTCAAACCCATCCCTTGAAAATAATGATTAAATAATGATAAAATCATGACCTGTTTTCAATCATTCATTTAAATTACCATTACAGAAACTCTGAAAATCTCAACATTATCAGGTGGGGCCAGTTTTCATTAATAACGCATACCTGTCAACTCTCACGCATTTGGTGTGAGTTTAAGTGGTATATTTACGTTCCCCTGCTGAAGTCAGCAATTATTCAATCAGTGCTTATGTAAGAGATTGTTGCGCGGAATTGAAGTCCTTGCGCATGGAGGTTTGTCAGTTTCACCTGCGTTATGACTCTGGACTTCTCACACTTTTCTTTACTCAGGGCTTGGAAGCAATGCATGTGTTTCATGATCGTTTAAACTGTTTAAATGAAATAAGATCATTGGAAGCAATGAAATTGCATAAAAACCTTTCAAATGATCTTATTTCAGCTGAACTATTTAAACGATAATGAAACACATGCATAGCTTCCGACCCCTGAGTAAAGAAAAGCAGGAGAAGTCGGGAGTCATAACGCAGGTGAACCTGATAATCCTCCATGCACAAGGACTTCAATTCCGTGCGAGAATGATGTATATTTGGCATTTTCCGGGATGGATTTTGTGATAGCTACAAGTTTGGAATCTTTTTTGAAAGTGTAATCAACGAGCCGAGTAAACAGTCCCTCCTCATCCATATCCCTGTGATTGTGCCCACGCAGAGCAAGTTCACTAACAGTGAAAAGCTGAATGACTTCACCCATGCTTTTAATGTGGTAGCTGTTCTTTTCTACTTGGGTATGACCCAGCAGATGGACAATATTTTCACCTGTCTCTGACCGGCGCTGGTACTCCTGCCACGCGCCATGGCCCTGGAGTGTGAGATGCTTGTTGCGTGTTTGTACAGTCTTTATCAAGTACTTTTTTCCCATTTGTGTAGCCACGTTTAATAAATATGTCCTCAAGATCCGAATTAGAACTAAATTTGCGACAAGTGAAGCAAAAGCTGGCATCGCGCAGTACTGAATATTCAGGCCATGCCATGGTCGAGTTTGAGACGCTTAGGATAACTGCTTAAAATGGGCTGAGATGGGTGATCCATATTTAAGTCCGGAGGAGTGGACACAGAGCCGGGGGCCTGAACATGGGAAGAACAGACGTTTTGAGCCCCCAGCATGGGTGCAGTGCTGCTAGAGCATGGTGCATTTGCCAGTGATTCACAGGCAGTCCCGGACCCCGGCACGCATGCAACGCCCTGTTCGCTCGTTGCAGGGCTGCTGGTAGAGACAGTACTTGCGGGAGTGGGAGCTGCTGGTTTTTTAATGAGCCACGTATGCATTTCTATTGGCAAATGTTCGAAGTGCTTATGATACAGATTTTCGAAATGTTGAAATGTGCTTATGATACAGAATTATTGTTGCAACAACCCCAGTGAGTGACTAGCAACTCCAGACTAGCTGCTAGCTAGCTGCCTGGGCTCACTCGGTAGCCAACTCAGATTATAACCACACAAGTCGACACACACACAGACGACAAACTATTACACAAATTACCTTAATGTCAAACAATAAGACTGACAAAATAAGCGGTGGAAGAAGAAGCAACAAAAGAGATATGGGCGAAGTTTTCATTCCCTGAGAGAAGCACATGTCCTGTATGAGCAGCGTAGACGCGACCTCAGACTGAGTGAAGACGGCAGTCTAACAGAATGGGAGGGTCCCTAGTAATTCGAGAGTGCCCATTGGTTGATTTCACATCAGAATAGACTGGCAAAGGAATCCACCAATCACACATAGTGATAGATAGATGAAGCATACGTAAAGCTCTCTCTTAATGGCTGTCTACCTCCGGCTGTGAATTACGTGGGATACGCTCGTTTGCTGTCAAATAGCAGTAAATCAGTTTTTTATCTTGAGTTTTCATTGGGTTGGCAGAGCTTTTCTCAGGGTGGCCCCTGCCCACCCCCTGCCCCCCCTTGGTAACGCCCCTGTTGCTTGGGGTGCGTCTCAGTCAGTTGGCGTGGGCTGAATGGTAAACCAACAGCTAGGTTAACATTGTGGACTGGATGGAGAAAATTTTACTGTGGGCCAAGTTTTGCATTAGCAGCCATCATTAGGTGCCTCTATCTCCTGTAATAGTAGAAGGTTGTGTTTTGAAAGGAGTCGCAGGGATCATATCTGATCAAATGAGCAGGCTAAATGGCTTCACTAGCAGCAAACCTAGTATTGCCATGGACAACAGTAGAGTCAGCCATTAGGTTTGGAGCCAGCTGCCATAATTACGTAGGATTTTAGTTGCTTAATGGTAGCTGGCCCAGTGTTACTTGCTGCCTTTAAAATTTAGGTAATATCTATCTTCAGATTCGCGTTCGTTAGCATATATCTGAATAATTTAGGCCAGTTAACCTCACAAAGCTAAATGCAGCTGCTCTATTCAAATCTGTGGAACTTCAGGCCTATTTTAAATTCTAGTGGATGAAGGCTACTTAGTTTCCCGATTATTCTAAATATGATCCTCATATATATATATATATATATATATATATATATATATATACAGAATATGTATGAGACACTGTCCAACCATATGAAAAAAAATGCTTTAAATCTGACTTTAAATCTACTAAACAGGAAACTTAGAGTAAGGGTTTGAGGGGTTACACTGTAATGATATTTGTCTATTAGTATACATTAATTACTTTAGTTATAGTTCATGTCTATTAAAATTTTTTAACTGTCTAATTTATTCCATTGAAATATGATATTTAAATATGAGAAATATACAAGGTTCTGGACCGTATGATGGCGGAGAATACTGGATGCTGCGTGGCTTCTGAGTTTGGTTAAACTTTTCCTTGAAGCTTTTGATGGACTGCCCATCAAAATTTCTGTGGTTTGTATTTGTGATAATGAAAAAAAATCCTAAATCAAATTTGAATTTGAAGAAAGAAACCGCATAACTGTAACGGTGCGGCAGCCCGTTACCGCTGAAGTGCATACATTCATGGACTAATGCTAATGTTGCCGCTAAAAGTACACTGTACACACATTCCTAAACTAATTCAAATGTTGTCGTTAGACTGCATACAGCCCTGAACTAAATGCAAATGCAGCCAACAGCACAATTTCTCCAACATGTCTTTATTTGCGCACACAAACATTCTCATAACATTCCAATGCCATCGTCACCGCATCTGCAAGGCAAAAACACAAAACATAACGTTAACATTCCTGCCTTCAGGCCGGCCGGCTGAATGTGAGGATATAATGGACTTTAACAACGTTTAACAAACAAATTGAAACAAAAGCGAACTTACCTTGCAGTGTTGTTGACTTCCTGGTTTGAATCGGGAGAGAACCCGACGGAAGGTTGGGAAGGACATTTGAGCTTTGGGGGTGTGACATCATAGGCAGGGATGAGTGAAGTGTGTGGGATCAGCGGGGTGTTTGAGGCTCGTGAGTGATTATTGCTATTTATGGTGTGATAAGTTTTCAAAAAATAATTATACACTGCCCTCCATAATTATTGGCACCCCTGGTTAAGATGTGTTCTTTATCTTCTAATAAATTCAGTTTTTTTCCAAATAATATAGGACCACAATGAAAAAAGAGGAAAATCCAACCTTTAATTCAAGTGCATTTATTCAGTGGGAAAAAAAATCCCACATTAAGAAATCATTCTTTTACATCAAAATCCAAATTATTAGCACCCCTGATGTTAATACTTTGTACAACCCCCTTTTGCCAACAAAACAGCACCTAATCTTCTCCTATAATGTTTCACAAGATGGGAGAATACAGAAAGAGGGATCTTCGACCATTCCTCTTTGTACTATCTCTCTAAATCATCCAGCGACCTGGGTCCTCTCCTCTGCACTCTCCTCTTCAGCTCACTCCACAGGTTTTCAATGGGGTAGAGGTCTGGGGACTGAGATGGCCATGGGAGGAGCTTGATTCTGTGTCTGGTGAACCATTTCTGTGTAGATTTGGCTACATGCTTAGGGTCATTATCTTGCTGAAAGACCCAGTGACGACCCATCTTCAGCTTTCAGGCAGAGGCCACCAGATTTAGATTTAAAATGTCCTGGTATTTCAAAGCGTTCATGATGCCATGCACCCTAACAAGGTTCCCAGGGCCTCTGGAAGAGAAATAGGCCCACAGCATCACCGATCCTCCCCCATACTTCACAGTGGGCATGAGGTGCTTTTCTGCATACTCATTTTTTGTGTTCCGCCAGACCCACTTAGAGTGTTTGTTGCCAAAAAGCTCTATCTTGGTCTCATCTGACCAAAGCACATGGTCCCAGTTGAAGTCCCAGTACCGCTTAGCAAACTCCAGACGTTTGCGTTTATGATTGTGAGTGAGAAAAGGTTTTTTCCGTGCATGCCTCCCAAACAGCTTGTTGGCATGTAGATAGCGCCTGATGGTTGTTTTGGAGACTTTGTGACCCCAAGATGCTACCATTTGTTGCAATTCTTTAACAGTGAGCTTTGGAGAACTTTTTATTTCTCTTACCATCCTCTTCACTGTGCGTGGTGGCAAAATAACCTTGCGTCCTCGTCCAGGCTTGTTTACTACTGTTCCAGTTGTTTTAAACTTCTTAATGATTCCTCTGACAGTAGATATGGGCAGGTGCAGGCGAGTGGCTATTTTCTTGTAGCCATTGCCTGACTTGTGAAGGTCGACACTCATCTGCCTTACTTGAATGGTGTGTTCCTTTGTCTTTCCCATGTTGAAGAGTGGATAAGAGAAATGGCCTCTATGTACGTCATATTTATACCCCAGGGAAACAGGAAGTGATGAATTACTAATTAAATGTTCTTAGATACTCTGATCAACTTTGTAAACTACTGTAGAAATGACAGAAATACTTCAATTACATTTATTTCCTAGGAATTGTTAGGGGTGCCAATAATTGTGGAACAGATGATTTTATGAAAACTAATTATTTCTTAGTCTGGGATTTTTTTTTCCCGTAAAATTCACTTGAGTTGAAGGTTACATTTTTCTACAATTTTCAGTGTGAGAGTATGCTTCTGCAATAAAAATTTTATTAATTTTAAGGCTTTTAACACATCTTAACTAGGGGTGCCAATAATTATGGAGGGCGCTGTATTTATATAAAACCATTTGTATTAATATATGAAATATATTGAGTGATGTTTGTACAGAGAATGTATATTTTTATAGATAATTGATTACGGTGATGGACAATGGGTTAGGCTGGCAGGATGAAGTACCTGTTCAGGTCTAGAAGGTGGGCAGAATGGTCTGAGGTGAAACAGTGCCAACACCTGCAGACAGGCTAAACTGGTTGTGAAAGCCAGAATTGAGTTTTGTTATTTCAGTTTGATTATTGAAGTTCAGTTGTATATTTTGATTTTGGGAAGTTTAGTTAAAAGTTGAAAATTATTATTCAGGGTTTTTTCTTTTCTTTATTTTCCTTTTTTTCCCATGCAAACTGGCATTGTTGACCTGTTGCCAAAACAAAATAAAAAGACAATCTGGTGTCACCTTTTTGAAATCTGAGACACTGCCTCTCTTTTTCCAACGCCGTGAGGTTATCCTGACTACAATAACACCTACAATCCGCAGGAGTTTGTGATGTGGGAGCATGACTGGGTAAGACTTAGGAGAGCCCCGAGACGCAAACTTTCCTGTGCAATCTTTACTATCAGGAGCATTTGGAAACACATGATGCTCTGTTTAGCTGAGGAACTAACACACTGCACCTTCACTGCAAAGCCCAAGAAGGTGAGCAGATGCATTATTTCTAGTTTATTAGACAGGACCTGTTTGTGAACAAAGTCAGACTTTTCCTTATAAGTCACCCCACCATCATTTACTGAAATGATCCCCTCAAAAACCATTTTGGTTTCGTAAAAGCCAGGGTGGACCCTCCATGGCAGCTTTACTTACCAATTTTACCATATGTGGCAGGCCGAAGGAGGGCCCGGGCGGGGGATTGAACCCCAGACTCCCTGGTAAGAGTAACATGCACTTACCACATTTCCAAAGAGCCAGGCTGAAGGAGGGCCCCGGAGTCTGGGGTTCAGTCCCCTGCCCGGGCCCTCCTTCAGCCTGCCACATTCTGGCGTAATCGGCAGGATTCAGGGAAACCTAATGGATGGCAGCATGCGTAAAGCATGGAGCGTGAGGACCTGAAAGAGGGGGAGAGATGTGTCAGTTGATGGGTCCTGTCACTAGAAATGCCTTCTAATAAGTACGCGCCCCGGCTACCTTGCCAACGAGCCTGGCTCTTTGGTGATGTGGTCAGCGCGTGTGACTCTTACCCAGGAGTCTAGGGTTCAAACCTCGCCCAGACCCTTGCTTCGACCTGCCGCACATTCAGCATGTGGGGTAAGTTAATGTTTCCGCTTCACAGATCTTGCACCAAATCTGAACACCAAGGTCAGTGGGAACAATCTGACAGGCTGCATTTGCTCAACAGAATTTAAATTGGCAGCAGTATACACCTCTGCTAATACCAAGCTCAGGCTGTATTCTGTCAAGGTGAAATAGCCTGACAGGGTTCTGTATCATGACACAGATTCTGCAATCTCTTGTGGATTTTTTTGGTGAGCTAACAAGAAAACTGGACCCAGGAGACCACATTGTTGCATTTGTGTCTGGAGGCCCCAAGACTTACAATTATAAAACACTGCTTGGTAATTCTTGAGTGAAAGTTAAAGGTGTAACACTGCACTTTGCAAAGAACCGGACTGTAAGTCTTTCATCCCTCACAGTCTTGGTGTGTCACCATGTACAGAATCGATCGCCTCCAGCCTGTGAAATTACAACTGCCATGCAGCAAATTATTGATATTAAAGGTTTCATGCTCTTGAACCACTCAGTTTGTAAAACATTCAGAGTTGTTCACAATAAAAGGGTCCTGCAGCCAGATTGCAAAACCTTACCATATGGTTTCTAAATCAATATTTAGGGTTGAGGGCAGTGTGCAAACTATGTTGTTGGTTTCGGGGGAGCTCACTTTTTCAGGGGGGTTGGGCATGCTTGCGCCTGCCTCTAAGAGAAAAATTGGGGCTCACTTACTTTTAAAAACAGCTGCATACACAAACAGATGCGGACACCAGAGCCACAGTAGTTGTCAATTCAATTCAATGCGCAACACACACTTCAATATGTTACAAATGAAGTTTGACTGTGGAGTAAAAATAAACAACCATAACCCACCACAAAATATAGAATACTGCCATTTGGAATATGAACGCAGCAAATCAGGCAACAAACATTTCAAAACAGTTTACAACTCTGAAAAACCTTGTCTACTGGATCTCAAAATCAAGAACAGCCATGATCTGATTGACGAGCAAAAAATCTGATCATGCTGCAGAACGTATTGATTAGAACCTGAAAATAAATGAAATGTTACGTTAGAAGTGATGCGTATGTTTGGAGATTTAAATAGTCAATGAGGTTACACTGCTGTCTCATGTGTAATAGCACATGCGGGAGGAGACATGAATGTTTCTGTTGGGGGGGAATGCTGTTTTGTATTTACACTTAAAATATTTTCACATTTTAGAAAATAGAGTTAATATTTTACTCATTGATGGTGTATTACCGCAACCCATTAATCCGAGTATTAATTTTATGAGCCGGCAGATTATCCAAAGTGTTTGCGGAGGTAACCGCAATCCGCTACCTGCCAAGTGTGTCAAAATAAATGTCTGAAGCTTGCTTTGGCAATATGTACAGTGTTACGTCTTGCCAATAACGCCATCTGAACTCCCATCACTATTCAATGCTAAACGTGAATAATTGGCTATAGCTCCTACCGAAACACAGAAGCGACCACAGAGGCCTGGGACCAGCTGCCTTTGCAATTCGTCCTGAAGCCCATTAGGTGGAATGGCAATGACCTGATTTAATCCAAGATGCGATGAAGAGTGTTGGGTAGAATTTTTCCAAGGGAGGTCCATTAAGATCAAGAAAAAGGAGTGCCAAGAGGCTGTTCTCTCGCAGCCATCTCTGATTTTTGCAGACTACTAACCACGGAAAATAATATGAAGCGCCGCCACGCTTCAATGGTCATGGCAAGAACAAAGTAAATTAATTCTTAATCAGCGGCATAAATCATGCATCAGTAATTGCCGTTTTAATGCAGCATCTATGATACGAATACAGAAAAATACAAGTGCGGTGCAAAAATAACATATCGTCAAAAATTTGGAGACCCCCAAAATTTCACAAATTGTGTTTTCAGGGGAGCTCATGTCTCATTAAGGGGAGCCGTGCTCCCTCTATCTCCCCCTTAGTTCGCACCCTGGCTGAGGGTTTTGACAACTATCTTCAACATACATTTTCATATATCATATCAGGACTATCAAACTGTGGCAAAAGTGTCTTTATGAAAAGGCTGCTGCAAAATTGACCCCATGTTTTGTCATGTGTACCACAGAATGTTGTCTGGTTTTATTCATGTTGGCAACCGACGTATGATGATTTGCTCTGTTAAATAAATAGCTAATGTACATTTTGTGGAAAATCTGCTTGAGTTATTGACTATTGAAGCATTGCTTCCTTTGCACAAATCCAACAGAAAAAAACTTGATTAAATATTGAAGGAAAGTCATTCAGAATGGTGGATTTCTTCCGCTGCTTCTCAGTGTGGCGATTACCTTTCTAACCAGCTTAAAATAATCATTAACAAACTTTACGTAGCATGCTCAAAAGATGTTTCTGGTACCTCAGAATCACCTCAAGAAATTAAAGAACCTTATTTTTTTACCAGAGCCAATAGGAAAATGAATTGGATCAGACATTCCGAAACATCTTCTCAAGGGCTGATGTGCATCAGCACAAGGTAGCAAAGCTGCATGCAGTTGCTTTACAAAGATTCATAGCTGTTGTTAAACAAGGTGAGAACGAATTGAACCATTTAACATTATCAGATCGGGGGGGGTCAGAATCACATTGGTCTGATTAATTAGTTCAAGATGTGATACAAAGTGTTCCATTCAGAGGCAAAAAAAAGGCGGTCTGTGTCCTCGATTAAAATATCTTAAAAAAAAATGTAACATGGAACAATAAAAGGGTGTTTTTTCCCTGAGGAAAACCATAAGAGGCTCACATTTCCTTGATCTTATTTGTAAAAAACATCCCCACACCTCAAAGGGTCTGTGATGACAAAAGTCAAAAATTTATTGAGGCTTTGGCAATAATTAATATGCCACTTCCTGTTGTGCCTAATCAACAGGTCTGCAGCGAAATAAGCGCATACAAAAAATAAATAAATAAATAAATCACCAAAGGCAACACCACTGCAACTGTGGTGAAAGAGGCTCCAACCCAGGTTATCGCAAATACCCTCGGCTTTTGTTTTTTCAACCTCAGTTTTAGACTTGATCTGCTCGGCTGGATTATTTATGCTGTAGAGTGATTATGGTGATGTGATTTATAGAAATGCATCTACTTCTGTTTTAAAACCTTTAGATTCTATTTATCATTCTGCTATTAGATTTATCACTGGTCTTGACTTCTGCACCCACCATTGTGTCTTATACAAGTCAGTAGGGTGGGGGTCATTGAAAGCTAGACGAGACTACCACTGGTTGTTATTTGTTTATAAATGTGTTTTATTTAAAATCTCTCTTTATCTAGCAAGTCTTCTTTCACGGCGAGTGGGTTGCCATGGGACACGGTCACAGGACTCATTGGCCCTCATTTATCAAACTTGATCTGGTGCAGATTCTGGTGTAAATATTAGCGTACGCCAGGTGTCATGTCTGATTTACGAAAAGTGTGTACATCGCTGATTTTGGTGTAGAACTGGCGTGGTGTTGAAAAATCTGGCGGCTGAAACCAACCGTATATTACATGACACACCCCTATAAACTCATGCTCCGGGAGGCATAGTCCTGCCCACTTAACGACATGAACTCTCGAAAGACGGCAAAGAAGAAGAACTTCACTGAGGAGGAAATAGAAATTATCACGTCCGAGGTGGAGAAAAACAAAATAATTTTATTTAGAAGCCTTAAGAGTGGCATCAAGGGAGCCCAGAAGGCTGCAGTTTGGAAAACTATTGCTGCTGCGGTAAACACCGTTGGGGTGGAAAACCGGAGTGCAGTAGAGGTTTGATTTAATTCATCAATAAATTCAATTTATAGATCCATGATATTTCATGTTATAAAGCCTGCATAACTGACAATCCAAATGCTTTACATGTAGGTTAAAAAAAAGTGGTCCGATTAAAGATCGCCACCAAAAAACGGGTTGCTGAGCTCAGGCGCAGCAGCACACAGACCGGTGGAGGCCAACCAGACTGAAACCTCCAGCTGTCACCGTTCGAGGAGCACGCGGCAGCACTGATGGGCTCCCCCTCCATCGTGGGAATACGGGGCGGTGGGGACATGGATGAGTCCCCACCGCCTCGATCGGAGCTGCATGAGGGTAATTATGTTAAAATACAGTCTGCAGAGATCACTCTTCATTGTACTTTTATTAGTAAGCGCATTGCGCTTAATCAAATTGATTGTAATTGTCAGCCGTCTGGCCTGACAAGCAGGTTGGCTCAAAATATAAGTTTAATCAATTTCTAAACACAGGTGTCGAATTTATTTATTTATTCATTTATTTAGCCTATTTTTTCATTTTACTAATAAGAGCAACAACAGCATGACGTCCGCATCGCTGCAAATGGTTTATTAATCATTTTGACAGCTGCACTCGTTCCTGCATGTTGTACGCTGGTTTCAAATGTGCGTACGCCTGGTCAGACCTGGTGTGAGATTTTTGCGTGCCGTACGCTCACGTTCAGATTGATAAATGCCGATCCTTGTGGGAGATTTGGCGTACACCCATTTTTTTGGTGTACGCACGTTTGATAAATGAGGGCCATTGTGTCTGAATGTTCCTCGTGTAAGAACAGAGCTCAGTAAGACAGCTTTTTATTATAGTGTCCCACACACCTGGAATCAGTTGCAAGCTGAACTGGAACTGAATGAACTGGTTCCTTTTGGACATTTTAAAACTTTGATCAAATCATTTTATCAAGAGGATTGTTGTTTTAATTAATGTTTTCCCTTTAATGATGGCATTGTATTATTTATTTATTTATTTATTTATTTATTTATTTTTGGTACCACAAATGTCCTTGTAAACTGTGTTATTTTAATTGTTTGTAATGCTGAAAAGGAGACATGGTCTCAGTCAGGCCCCCTGCTTAAATAAATCTTAAATAAAATTAAAAAAATAAATTTACAAGCATGAAATAACTTAAAGGAGATCAGAGAATTTGCCATCTGAATAAAAGACAACATATATTTCACATATTTATCCTAGCATATTTTATCAATATATTGTGAAACCACAGCATCATTCCTTTTTTAATTTTCAGCGTACAGTGCTATAATACTGCTAAAAGGTAAAGCTTTGAACCTCTTCTGTTTGTACAATGCACAATGCTGACCACACATCACAAAGCAGGGGTCTTGGCTCAGTACAGCACTGTAAATGACTCAATCAGTGTTCTTTTGTGAAAATGTATTGGCGCTATCCAGAAAATAATAGTAGTCCACAGGTTATAAATTTTAGTCAAAGAATTCTCCCATTTGGTCCGCACACAGATGGAAGCTACCCAGTCTTCTCCGGGTTTGTGACATGGGCATGTATTCACAACGTACAGTGCAGGGAAATTGCATTATTTATCGCTAGTTGGTTCACCACAAATACTGATAGTTCATGGGTTGTTACTTAAAACCACAGTACATTCTCTGGTGGTCATGATAAATCATAATCATACAGCATGTTTTCTATTAGGAAGTGGCTATTCGCCCTGCAGCGGGGTGAATTGGGGGAAAGAGATTGGCTATCTGCCCCGCAACGGGGCCGACAAGAGAAGCAGTTCTGCCATTTGTACCACGGCATGGCGGATAACAGAAGCACTTCTGCTATTTGCCCTGCAGTTGGGCCAATAAGAGATTTCATTTTATAATCCGCCCCACTCTTTGATCTTTCGCGCTGAACCGCCGCGGGGCGAATAGCCTCTTCCTTTTCATTTAGTTCACCTCAATGACGTTATCACGACATGCATACACAAGGTCTTAAGGCTAGCCTGCTTTAGTGGGTTTTAATGTTAGCAGTCAACAGAGCCTGCATGTGTCTGCAGCTTAACAACAGGTAAGGCAGCAAGACACCAATTTAAGCTTGTACTGTTCAGGATCGTGGGTCACCCGACAGAACTCATCCTGGCCCACAACCATTTTAATTTTAATATCCACACCATTTAAAAAAAAAAAACATGACTGATGTACATGAAAGAGCAGCTCAAACGTGTTCAATCAATCAATCAAAATCAATCAGATAATTTTATTGTTATTATGCAGTTCTAAAAAACAGCACAAGATATTCTTGTGCAACATCTAAAACAGCCTCCAAACAAGCTTATCTTACATACGCACACATGCACACAAGTAAGAAGCCCTACCACCATCATCATCATCATCATCATCATCATCATCCACATTCATCTCACATATCCACACACACAAATAAATAAAACATTGTCGGGAGTCCTACCATCATCATCATCATCATCATCATCGTGTTGCTGAGAGCTGTATTATATCTCTGTTGTTCAGAGCGTTGTTGCCCTGCCTGCCCGGGTTGGTTTCATCCATGTACCTGCTGGTGTATTGCTGGCTTGGCTCACGGCTGTTTCCCAAGCGAAACATCCACTTGCGAAAAAATAGTGGCTATGGGGTCATTATTGATCTCGAAAATGTTAGCTTGGTTAAATTTTGCTGCTATCGGCTTGTGTGATTTTTACATCAAAGATGGAGTAATGTCAAGTCAACATAGTCTTAGCTGCTCCCTGTAATGAAAAAGTTGAGAGGTCCAGTGTCTGAAACAGCCAACAGCAGCGGGACTTCCACATAGATGGTCTTTGCTGTATTTGCTTGAGTATAAAGGACTGCAAAAAGATCCAATTCTGATTTCATGTATTCCTCAAGCAAATTTTCAAAAAATGCATCCGATTTTCCTGGTAAGCTACTGTGTAGGTTTTTTTCCTCTTTCTCTCATTTTTACCAACTGTGTCAAGTGCTTGATACACTCAGTTGTTTTGTTTTTTTTTGTTTTTTTTTAGAGTTTTTGATGATGTTCCACCCTGGCAGTCTTTTTTTGTTTACATCGTGTCATCACCATGAGTCCTGACCCTTACTGACCATCCATGCTTAAACGACGTCTCGCAACATTGTTTACCATAACTTAAGCTATGCTCTTAGCTGCCGAGGCCAAATGTAGCATAGCTATTTTGAAACCAGTCTCTAGTAGCAGTAAAGCCATTTGGAATAAACTTGGAGAATTCTTCCAAGTCCACCACCATATAGATCACACCCATCACTAAAGTCAGGTAACCCATTACACACCTGTACTGCATAATGTTCAACTTTTCTGTGCTAGTCTGTGTTCAGTACAGGCCATGCCTGTAATGATCCAGACCAGGAATGAAGTGCAGAGGCAGAGTACAGTCCATCAGTAAAGTAAAGTTTATAGATGGTAAAACGGTAGCAATGGGGCGGAGCCAGAATAAGGCACCGCACAGTTCAGATGTAGTGGGGGATGCAGAGTGAGGTCCATCTCCATACAGTGGCTTTCCGGACAGACTGTCAGATGAAGTACAAACGTTCCCAGTGCCAAACTGTCCTCAAGGAGGATGGACTGGCTTGTGAGGAACTTGGTTCCAATCCTGATGACCGTATAAGGATTGGGACCCTATTCCTAACAAACTGGACAGAGGAACATACTTGAACAGGGTTCACATCCTGGAGCCTGAACAGGCTTGGGAGCTTGTTTGAGTTAACTGAGCGAAAAGGATGGCTTCCACAAATTACTATCATAAAGGTTACGTTTAACTTTCTAAAGACGAACAGTTTCTACAAGGGATTACTAACTGGTTTAATGCACGACTAGCAAATTACAATCCAGAAACTGGCAGCTCAAATCAGGGAGTTTAAATACACGTAAAGGAGTCATCAGGAAGTAACAATGAAACAAGACACAGCTGGGGAGGGGAATACGCGCGAGACGTAAACCAATCAAAGGAGACATACTTCTAATAGACACGCAAGCTGCTTGAATAGGAGGAAAAAACAGATGGCATTCACTTGAGGGTTCTGCCAATACTATATTTCACTCATGATAGTGGTGCTTTACCAGTCTGAAATGCAGCTTTGTGATGACTTTTCCGCAACTGAAGCTTATGTCTCTTATGGTTCGTTTTCAGTTCAAAGGGTATATTGTCAATTTGTTCCTGGCTCACCGGTAAGTGGTGTGGCTCCAATTCTCTGGTAGAAGATAATATCTGTGTAGCTTTATATTACGTTGAACCCATTTCAAATATTGGCTGGATAAGGCACGACTGGGCCTTAGTTCAAATCAACACCTGGTTTGAGACTGAGAATTACAGCTAGTTTTCCTGATGCTGTTAAAATTACTCCTGGCTTGCGTATAATGTGAACTTCATTCTTTATGTCAAAGTACAACATTTTAACTGTCTCCATTTACCATGAAGAGAAGCTCTTCATTTCATTCAATATGCTAGTAACAGATCTGTTATAGCCAGGGGAAAATAGACCAAGTTTTTATTTTTTGCTTCATTGTGCGTCATAAAAACAGTCTCTATGCATTGATGAATCGAAAGTATGTGGGTACTGTATTTCTCCTAAGTCGAACTCCCACTCCCCTCACAGTTCAATAGGTCTGGAAAACCTAATTATACAGCTTGAAATTTTGTTTTCAGGGTAAATTTACAAAGATGAACCTGAATCCTCCATGGTCACCTACTCTCTGTGGCACTGGCGCCGGAAGGGGGGAGGCCAGAGGGCCATTGCCCCCCCCACTTTTACCCTTCTCCCACTTTCTTTTTAAGCATGAACAGTTCAGGCGGTTTGCGCATGCATAGGCTATTGTCACGCTGTCTTCAATAGACATCATTTAGGCACAGCGCTTTTCTTCCCAATGTCGTAACATTAGAGGGTCGCAGCGAGTGCAACGGCACGAGGACTCAGTGGCGAGGGGAGCCAACAGTCTCGGGTCCCGACCATTGTCGATAAAAGTGTGGTTTAATGTTAAGAATCTCATGTCAATTAAGACTTGCAACAAACTACCTCATTTACGCGTGCTACTGGGTATTTATACCACTACAATTGCATTCATTTCTCAGTCATGGCACTAGGAAGTCGACGTCATCACGGTACATTATGCATACTTTTAATTGACCATAAGTCGTTATAACATTAAATAATTTAGATTTCTTTTTGGAAAATGCTTAATAAAACAAACAATGATAATTTTATTTTGCTGTTGATATCGTCATTGAGACAGCAAGTGTTTTTGGGTAATGGCCATGAGCGTGAGCGCAGATCAACTGTTTTTACGATGTCCACTCGCTCGCTGATTATTGTTCCCACAATTTCTTGCTGTTCGCAAAATTTCAGATCATCCCAATAAAGTTGTGCTAATGTGTCGTTCATTTGCTCATTATGCCTTATTGTTCTTGATGATGACCATTATTAAGATCATAATTTTAAGATGATAATGTTAAGAAAGAAATAGGAAACTTCATATTATAGAATGAAATAGTGTAGTAACCCTTAGTGTGTTTTACGTAGGTCTATAACACTTTGAGGAACGTGCAAATCTTGAGATACCTGAAGTAACAACATCGAAAACGATTTAACATGTTTAACTGTGTACGACTGCAATGTGCAGGTAATAGTGTGCGTGCTCCAATCCGCCGATGTCAAAAGCTTAATTGATTTTGCAGTGGATTTAATAATGGGTTCTACTTAATAAGTATACTTTGCATGCATGTTCTATGCGATTTAAGCTCTGGCTGATCCTGCCTACCCAGCCACGGACCTCACTACGCGTTAATTCATGATGTACATTGAAACGAAAAGTCCAAAGCATTAGTTTTAAAGAAGAGGTGATGGATTTGGGGCATGTGTGTCTGGGTTAACGGGAATGAGCCAAACGTCTTTTTATTTTTTTATACCGTAAGTGTTGCAATATAGGGGCATAGCTAAGGTGCACGGAATGGAGGCACTGTAAATGAGCTGAACACCCAACGCGACACTTTTTGGCCCCCCCACTTCTTAAGTGAATCCGGCGCCCCTGGTCTGTAGGTGTGTACAGACTTAAAATACTTTATTGACGCTTAAAACTAGATGTCAAGAACGTGACTTGCCGGTGTCTCGTTGTTGAATGTTTCAGGCCACTCAACCTATTTTACTAAACCAACTTTTTGCCCTTCATCTTTTTCTGAGCTGTGATCCTTTCAACCTTAAATATTTTGTCTTCACTCATATTAACTTTCTGTAATTCATCTTCACGAAAGGTTTTGTCAATGTATTCATAGTTCCAAATTTGTATTCTGGAGGAATTCTGTGGACCTAATCAGCCACTTTGAAATATTGATCTCTACATATTCACAACTTTTTTTTGCAAGCTTTCCACACACTTTGGAAACTGGACAGTATTGCCCCCCCCCTCCCCGAAATTTAACTTCATACTTTTTATGCCTTTTAGGATAGTAGTTCTAAACACTTCAAAAGCATTAGCTTCTTTAACTTCTAACTATCTAACTGAGATGTGCAGTTGTTGTATTACCTGACCAAATCTTGTATTATGCCAATGTACCATCGAGTGTTATGCGCTATAAAGTAACACCACATTTTTGTCGTCAGAGTCCTGTTAAATCATTTACACCGTGGAAACATACGCATCTTACTTACCTGCGGCAAAATTACACATTTTGGACCTTGAGAGGTTATTTCATCAACCTCTGAAAACTCTGAAAAATCCCAAACATTTCAGGCATGTGGCCCTGAGCAAGAATGTCTCAGAAGGCCAGATTCGATTCATTGCCCCTCTTGTGCTTGAGAAGACAAACCCACATAAATTTTGACAATGTACAGTATGAGTCAAAAGTTTGGACATACTCCCATTTTTCTTGCAATGCATGTTAAATAAAGAAGGAACCACCTTTTATTTTGCAAAAAAAAATCTAATTCTTAAATCCATCAAACAAACCAGCATTTGTTGTCATATTTGCTGAGCATACTCACATTTTTTATTTTTTTATTTTTTACAAGGGCAGTTATATGGCTATAATGAGTTTGCAGATGAGCGACCATCTAAGTTCTCAAAGATGTGCTGCACTTGCAGTTTGCTTTTCATTGACCTTTTTGCCCAGTAAGTCCCAAAACAGATTGACTTCAACTCAGCTGTTTGAAAAATGGAAGGAGCTTGTGTGTCTGTTTAATTAGCAAAATATGGCTTCTTTGACAAATTTTGGACACTACTCAAACAAGTACATTTTTTCTTTTCACTTCTGACAAGATTCCATTTGAGGTTATGTAGAGAAGTTAAATAATTTAAATTTCTCCAAAAACAGAGCGCTGTAACATTAGCAAATTGCGTCCAAACTTTTGACTGGTACTGTATCTATGCATGTTAACATTAATTTTGTTGTTATGCAGAGATAAACTTGACATGACTAAATCGGTCTGCTATTGAACATCAATATTTGACGCAAAAAATCATTTTGAAATTAACTCAAGTGGTCTTGAGTAAAGTGTACGCATCCTATCCAGACAGCCACTCCGTAATTTTCAAGATGAACCCCTTTACAGACTTTCTTTCCCAACAAAAGAGCCGAGATTTTCTGGTGAATAATTAGAGGATTTCAGACTCTTGTGCGCATCCATCCTTACAACTAATGCAATAATGACACATGGCATCACAAAATAGAGTGTTAATTATTCTTATTTTTCTAAATTGCCACAAAATGCACATTAAGGACCATAGATTTGAAACTTTACTAAAATCAGTCATTTGTGGCTGATCGTCTTCTGACACATCATTCCACAAGCTTTTCTACTTGGCCCCCAAAATCTCGCAGAAGTCTTTCCAGACAGCATTAACTGTAATGATCTCAGTGCACTGACTGTTGTGCGCTGAGATACAAAAGTGGAGGCGAGAGGATCCAAATGAAGGTCTTTTGTGGCCCACTTTACTAGCAGCTCATGAGCACATGAACAACCCTCATGCACCCACCCACACACACACACACACTCACAGAAGCAATCAGTAAGCAACTTTTCGATCCTGCCGGCTCTTCCTTTGTGTTTCCTCCCTGGTCACAGAACAGTAGCAATTCTCATTTATGTAACTTCACCAGCTCACAAAACGTGCAGCATTTTCAATTACCGACAACATACGTTTTTTTAAATTATTATTATTATTTCTACAGTAATGGAGAAGGAAAATACTGAAAGACTCCAGAATAATCCAAGTAGCAGTGTTTCTTTCATTGTTCTATCACTTTCTTTCTTTCTACCATCTCTCCTCTACTTCACACTTATGCTAAATTTAGCTAATTGTTATTGTTTTCACCATTGCCATGCTGCCATTAAAACATTCTTTCACTTTAATTTTTGGTTTTTAACATTTTAATAAATCTAACTTCTTAACATTTCTTGATCAAAAATGATTCCACAAGCAGGATATAAACTATTTCGGTTTAACCTTTTTAATTTCCCAGAGTATAGAAAGATGCTTGAAATTGTCAGGGTTGACTCAGGACCAGAGAGCAGACCTGGATTCAGAAATCTATACAAGAGTTTATTTGCAGGACTGGACAAAAATAATACAACCAATAATATATAATATATCCAGGGAAATGATGTTGTGGTATGATGCACTGTGTGTTTTGACACATTCCTCATGTAAGTAATATCAGCATTTTCTGCGACTTTTGCCAAGGCAGCCCTTCTGCCGGTTCAGACCAGACAGGATGGCCTTCTTTGCCCTTGAGTATCAATGAGCCTTGAGCACCTAACACCTTGTTGCCAAGTCATTGTTTGTCCCTCCTTGGACCCACTGTCAGCAGGTATTCAACACTTTTAACTGGGTGCACCCCAGAAATGTTGCCGCTACTGAGATCCTGAGACCCACTCATCCGGCCAAAACGATTTGGCCCTCGTCAAAGTCGTTCAGGTCCCATTTCACCCATATCTAAAACATTGACAACAAAAACGTATCATCTAAGGTCTGTCATGGTTTGTGAGGTGTGCGTGTGGTTTGGACTTTTCTTTGCGGCTCTCGTCCCGGGACGATATCAAATTCCTTGGCTATTGGATTCTTTACCCTGCTGGCTGATTGAGCTGGGGCGGCGCCTTCCCGGACTCTATATAAGCAGGAAGTCCGGCACGCCCCCTTCGCTAGAGTGTCTGTTTTTAGCTTCGCACTATAGCCGAAGATATCTGTTGTCAGGTTTTGTATGACTTTCTATCTTCTTATATTTTGAGTTTCTTCTCCCTTTTTTCTATCTCGCTTTGCTTCCGTGTTTTGGACTATTATACGTCCTTTGGAAGCGCGAGTAGTTTCGTTTGGTCTGTATTATTCTCTGTGTTTGTACTGTGTCCGTGCTGCTCACTTCTCTCTGGTAGTTGCGCTTGGCCTCCTAATTCTACAGGCCATTACAGAGCACTCTAGCCAGCATGGAGTTGTCAGCAACGGCTGCGTTAGAGAAAGTTGTGACTAATCGACAAGCTGTTCTCTCTGGATATGGCAAGGGTCTTTCTAGCCTGAACAATCAGCAGGCGGAGTTGGCGGAGAGAGTCCGCCTTCAGGCGAATGCCATGGAGAGACAGGAAAACGTTCTGTTAACTCTCACTGAAAGTATTAGAGCCTTGTCCACTCAGATCACACAAAATGTTGCACAAGCACAATCCGTACACCTTCCCCGAGAGCCAAAACTCCAGTTACCCCCAAGATATGGAGGCGAAGCAGGAAGATGTAAAGATTTCATTGCCCAATGTGAAATATTTTTTAAAGCGCAGCCTTCACGGTTTGTGAATGAAGAGTCTTGGGTTTCGTTTATTTTATCCCTGTTGACCGACACAGCACTCACTTGGGTCGGCCCACTTATTCGATCTAATTCTGCGGTAGTGAATACTGTGGAGACTCTCGTTAGAGAAGTGGAATTGGTGTTTGATCAGGATGTTTGTGGTCAGGACGCGGCTACGCGTTTAATGCATCTGAGGCAGGGTTCTGAGAGTGTCGCTGAGTTTTCAATTTCATTTCGCTCCTTGGCGAAAGAGACAGGCTGGCCAGAAGCGCCTCTTATGACAGTTTTTGTTCACGCTTTGGCTGAGGAGGTTAAGGACGGTCTGGCTACATTGGAGCCTTGTGTTTCCCTGGAATTGATCATCGCATCCGCGAACGTAACAGGGAGAAACGTACTGTATTGACTCTTGCTGACAACGGGGTTAATGCTCCTCGCAGCGTGCATACAGCTCCTATTCCGCCCACTGAGATTTCCACTCCTGACGAGCCTATGCAAGTTGATGACTCATATGAGAGCCGGGCTCGTAAGCCCGTTCGCAGACGTATAATCTGCTATAATTGTAACAAACCAGGACATATCCATCCACGCTGCCCTGACTTTCAGGGAAACGGGAAGTCCCTCTAGCGGTATGGGGGGCACTAGAGGGACAGACCCAATTTCCCCTCCGAACTTTAATTCCTGTAGAATTGACTGTGGGGAGACAGAGAATATTTACCGAAGCTTTTGTGGACTCTGGCACCATGGACTGTTTTATGGATGCGGAGTGGGCTAGGAGACATTCCATTCCCATCCGCCCTCTTTTACATTCACGCACTGTAAGGTCTTTGGACGGTCGCCCGCTGGGAACTGGATTTATAACCGAAGTCTCTGAATCATTGACTATGTTCATCTCTTTTGGTGGAGGTTCGGTTTTTTATTATCAGTTCTCCTGTTTTCCCTGTCGTTTTAGGACACTCTTGGCTACGGAAACATAGGCCGCACATCATTTGGGGGAGTCAGAATAACCCGATCGTCCAGTGGGGCACTGATTCTAGGTCCCACTGTAGGGAGAGTTTGGTGTGTCATCCCAGGCATCAACCTATGGGGGAGGCTGACGCCTGGAGTGATTCTGAGGAGTTTGTCTCACACAACCCTCCTAATCTAGTGAAAGGGGCGGAGGAGGGGTTGGAGTGGGATCCTCAATTTGACTGGCGGCAGCCAGAGGAGGATTGCTATTCGGAGGATTTCTCTGACTCGGAATCAGACACAGAGATGGCAGGTTCCGAACAGGTTGAGAATTTGGGGGCTGCTCAAAACTTTTGTCTGCCTCCTAATGTTCCTAATGATTATGCTGATCTCGCAGAGGTTTTTAGCAAGCAACGGAGCTCGACTTTACCTCCTCATTGCACATATGATTGCGAGATCAATCTCTACCCGAGCACCACTCCCCCCCAGGGGTTCATTATACTCGCTGTCAGGGCCTGAGCGAAGGGCCATGCTAGAATATATTCAGGAGGCTCTGGCTAATGGATTTAATCGGCCCTCCACGTCTCCTGCCGGAGCGGGGTTCTTTTTTGTGGGCAAAAAAGATGGCGGCCTGAGACCCTGTATTGATTACAGGGGCTTGAACAATATCATTGTTAAAAACCGATAACCCCTTTAGTTGATGAATTCCGCGTTTGAACGTCTGCAGGAGGCGTCGTTTTTTTACTAAGCTAGACCACCGGAATGCTTATAACTTGGTTCGGATCCGGGAGGGGGACGAGTGGAAAACGGCAGTTAATACGCATGACGGGTACTACAAATATTTGGTCATGCCGTTCGACTTGGTTAACGCCCCTTCTGTGTTTCGGGCACTCATCAATGACGTCCTCCGAGAGATGTTGGAGAGATTTGTCTTTGTCTACCTTGACGATATTCTGATTTTTTCTTCAACTCTCACGGACCATAAACAACACGTCAGACAAGCGCTTGAGGCCCTCCTTAAAGCCAAGCTTTTTGTCAAGGCTGAAAAATGCATTTTATATGCCAAGACCGTTTCGTTTCTTGGCTTCATTGTTTCGGAAGGGTCAGTCTGCATGGATCCTGAGAAGGTGGCAGCAGTCAGGGATTAGCCTGCCCCTCAAAACGTCAAGGGGGTGCAACGGTTTTTGGGGTTTGCTAATTTTTATAGGAGGTTTATCCGTAATTTTAGCGCGGTAGCTGCCCCCATTTTCGCGCTCACTAAGAAAAATGCCTCCTCGTCGTTTCCTTGGTCTCCAGCAGCTGAAGCTGCTTTTAAGGAGTTAAAGAAACGGTTTAGCTCAGAGCCCATTCTCATTTTGCCCGACCCCTCCCTCCCATTTGTTGTGGAGGTGGATGCGTCGGAAGTCGGGGTGGGTGCCATTTTGTCCCAGCGCCCCCTTCAGGACAATAAGTTGCACCCATGCGCCTACTTCTCCTGGTCGTTGTCAGCGGCCGAACGGAATTACAGCATTGGTGACCGGGAGTTGTTGGCTGTCAAGTTGGTGTTAGAAGAGTGGCGCCATTGATTGGAGGGGGTTGAACATCCATTTGTAGTTTAGACGGATCATAAAAATCTCCAATACATCCAACAGGCAAAACAAAGTAATTCTTGGCAGGCGCGGTGGTTGTTGTTTTTCAACCGCTTTAACTTTACATTAAGCTATCGCCTGGGTTCTAAAAACATCAAGCCCGACGCTTTGTCGCAGATTCACGACCGCTCTGTTCGCGACCCCATTCCTGAGCCAGTTATCCCGGCAGCTCAGATTGTGGCTCCCATTCAGTGGCTAGTTGAGTCTGTTGTGCGGGAGGCATTGAGAACTGATCCCGGTCCTAGTGGGGAGCTGCCTGGCAGTTTGTCTGTTCTGTTGGCAGTATGGTCCCAAGTTTACCAGTGGGGGCACTCTTCCCATCTGGCAGGTCACCCGGGGGTTCATCGGACCAAGCAGTTCTTGGCCCGACGTTTTTGGTGTCCCAGCATGATTGAGGACATCCGGGAGTTTGTAGCGGCATTCTGTATTTGCGCTAGGAACAAGACTTCCCATTTCCCCCCCTCTGGTCTGCTGCGGCCGTTGCCCATCCCTAAGCGCCCATGGAGCCATATCACTCTTGATTTTGTTACGGGGTGCCTGTTTCTGAAGGTAACACGATCATTTTGGTTGTAGTCGACTGTTTTTCTAACGCCGCGCACTTTATCACGCTGCCCAAGCTGCCTTCGGCGCGGGAGATGGCCCTTCTTGTTGTGGACCATATTTTCCGGCTGCATGGTCTCCCTCTAGATGTGGTTTCTGACCCGGGCCCTCAATTTACGGCCAAATTCTGGTGTGCGTTTTGCAACCAGTTGGGGGCCACCGTAAGCCTTTCCTCTGGTTTCCACCCAGAGACTAACGGGCAGACAGAGATAACTATCCAGTTGTTGGAGAATACTTTTCGATGTTTAGCGGCTGACAACCCATCTTTGTGGAGTCGATTTTTTGCATGGGCCGAATATTCCCACAATTCACTGGGTAACTCCTCCACAGGCCTTTCCCCGTTTGAGGCTCAGTTGAATTATCAGCCTCCGCTGTTTCTTGAGACTGACAGGGATTCAGAGGTTCCTTTGCTCAATCACTTTGTTCCGCATTGACGGTCAGTTTGGGCCAGGGTCCATTCCTCTTTGTTGCGCTCTGGACAGAAACAAAAGACCGCCGCAGATAGAAGGCACCGTTTGGCCCCATCTTATCGGGTTGGCCAAAAGGTCTGGCTTTCCACGCAGGACCTGCCCTTGAGAGTGGAGTCACGGAAGTTGGCTCCCCAATCCTTTTAAGATTGTGCGAAGGATCAATCCTGTCACAGTCCGGTTGAAGCTCCGCAGATCCTTACGGATCCAGCCCTCTTCTCATGTCTCCAGGCTCAAACCTGTTAGCACTTGCGTCCTGGTTCCGGTCAACAAACCCCCGCTGCCGCCGCGGATAATTGAAGGGGGGCCTGTTTACACTGTGCGTTGTATTTTAGCCGAGAGGCGTGTGGGTCATGAGGCTCAGTTTTTAGTCAACTGGGAGGGTCCTGAGGAGCGGTGCTGGGTTCCTTCTCGGGATATCCTGGATCCCACCCTTATCTCAGAGTTCTGTGCACGGGGTTCTCTGGGAACTTCTGGAGCCGTTCCTTGGGGGGGTCCCATCATGGTTTGTGAGGTGTGCATGTGGTTTGGACTTTTCTTTGCGGCTCTCGTCCCGGGACAATATCGAATTCCTTGGCTATCGGATTCTTTACCCAGCTGGCTGATTGAGCAGGGGCGGCGCCTTCCAGGACTCTATATAAGCAGGAAGTCCGGCACGCCCCCTTCGCTAGAGTGTCTGTTTTTAGCTTCGCACTATAGCCGAAGATATCTGTAATCAGGTTTTGTATGACTTGCTATCTTCTTATTATTTGAGTTCCTTCTCCCTTTTTTTCTATCTCGCTTTACTTCCGTGTTTCGGACTATTATACGTCCTTTGGAAGCACGAGTACTTTCATTTGGTCTGTCTTATTCTCTGTGTTTGTACTGTGTCCGTGCTGCTCACTTCTCTCTGGCCGTTGCGCTTGGCCTCCTAATTCTACCGGCCATTACAAGGTCTGTCTGCTGATCTTGATGTGCAGTTGTCACAAGATAATCAATGCTATTTCTTTCATTTATGAGTGGTTTTAATGTTTTGGCTCATAAATGTAACACTTCATTTTGAGGAGGAGTTCTGCCACAAAGGGAAACGTTTGTTTCTGCCACATTTGTTTTCCATTGGCGGGCTGTTATTGAGGGAAGCTTCGACTTTGACTAGAATTCAGTGTTTCAGCTAAGGACTGTGTGAAAAGATGGACGACATGCCCCCATTCACTCCCATTGAATAAAAATGGAGCCAAAATATCCCCGATACGGTTGCTGCCATCTTGCACAATTGGAGCCAGAGTCAGTGCAGTAGTGATCGGGGGTCGAGCCGCAGTATCAAGATCCCACCCATACACCCATCCGTTCACCCCCCTGAACTTTTCACCTGGCCTGGCTGCGACGCTATAAGCGTAACGTTTAGTGCCTGTAATAGCTAATACAGACATTTTACAGTCTATGTAAGTGAATGGACCCTACAGCTGTTGGCTGCATAGCTATTCGCAGGCTCGTTGAATGAGGTAATGCAGTCTGTGGGTAAATAGACCCCCGCTGCCACCTGTTTCACAGTTAGTTATGACTACGTAACTCGCCAGCAATGATGTCTTGTCAGTGAATCTTGCTTCACAAGCTAGCTTGGTAGCTAGCTACATTAGCTAATGCAGACAACAGATTTTTGCAAACTCTTGACCATAGAGCTGCTGTCAGTGTTCTCAATTGTAACTTACCCCATTTTCTGAATGGCAAGCATTCTAATGCCGACTTGAATTTTCGATATCACATTCCACCGTGAAAGTGTCATTTCGTTTGTGCAATGCTACTGGCCGAGTAATCAGTAGAACTGTTAGCTACCTTTTCTTCAAGTTGGAACGGTTGTTTGAATTTTGTATTAAGGTCAAAAACCTTCTAACCACGTAGTCAGCTAGGTGTATTTGAAAGTCTCACAGCGTAACAAAAACGTTGTATTTTCAAAAATATGAATAACATAATTTCATTGATGCAATTGAACATTATCATCATAATTCAGTGGACCGGGAAAGCCTTCTTTATTGGAAAAGCTAGCGATGCCACCTGCCTCCACTTATGTCAGGTGGGCTTAATATATTTGAATAAATATAGTTATTGTTTTGACTTCGCCAGAGGCCAAGAGACTAAACAAATACCACGGGAATATCTGGAAATCGATGCCTATAGTGTCTTCTGCATAATAGGCAATTCCTCCGCATTGGGGAATTTCGTAAACGGACTCAATTTTATATCATTGTTACATTCAGTGTATGCACAAAGCACACAATGCAGCATGGATAAAATATGGAATAATAATTATAATTTCCCTTTGGGAAATGGAGTTTAAAAATATTGCCTTGTGTCTGAAAGACCAAATCCAGTCGGGTGATGCTGGATTTGGATTTTCGACAAGTTATGGCCACAATAAATGCCATAATTTCTCTGCTTTATGTGATGTTTGATCTTTTTATTTTTATACCGGAGTAGCTATCACACTTGTCATTGCTGTCGCAGCTCTTCCTCTCCCTCTGCCTTCGTTTCCGTCTCTTCCTCTTCAATCTTCTCCAATCCATTTGCTTTACCCCAGCCTTTGCATTTGCATCGTATGGACTTCCTTAGTCACGTTTCCCCACGATGAATGTAGGCCAAGTGGTTGTCTTAGGGCCATCCAAAAGTTAAGGTCTCTGCATAGTTTTTATTTAACTCATTTGCACACTTCTGATTTACTGTAGCAGAAGACATAGTATATGTGAAAGAATTCCAGAGTGAAGTTTTTGGCTCCAAGTGCATATAAAGACCTTTATTATAAGAGGTTTCATTTATTGCCATCAAAGAAATGAACATTGAATAACAAAGCATGTCTCGTGTGCTCCGAGTCCTTGGGCAGATGATTAGAGTCACTTTTGGAAAACTGAAGCTGTAATTGTCTAGATGAACTGCTTTGTAACGCATTATTAAACACACAAAATGCCTGACAGTTTTTGCCAATGTGTAGATGGAAGCGTATAAGGTGAGAATGGCAGCACACATTAGAGAAGCCAGTAACGTGCATTATTACAGACCTACCAAAGAAAATGGCCAAGCTGTAACAAAAGTTTGTCAGATATTTACCTATTTCAAAGAACCAGCTATTGAAAACTCAATTGGTTCTTCTCTGGATTTGTCACAGGCCGTACGATTTTTTTGAGTTTGGTTCTGGTGATAATATTTCGACTTGTGTTGTGGTGTGAAGTTTTGCGGGAATGTAGCATGTTTTTGATTTTGTGTTGCAGGTTATTGAAATAGGTAGACATTTGACAAACGTCTGTTACAGCTTGGTCGTTTTCTTTGGTAGGTCTGTATTATTCTATCAACATTGACTTGTCAATCTCCAAGTGTAAATTACTGTCTTAAAAAAAAAATGCATGTTTCCCTCACAATGTATTGTGGAGCATTTTTGACAACTATTTTCATCAATGTTTGATGTATAAATTACTTCAAAAGTATAATCCAACAATAAAACAAAAGATTTGCTTTAAGCATTCTCCGAGTCCTCGCTGGATAATGTTGATGTCTGAATTTGAAGGCAGCTCCTGTAATCACATGAATAATAAAGAAATAATAATAATCAGAAAAAGCAGAAGCTATGCTGAGCAGTGGTTAACACAACATAGACTGCATAAGAAGAGACATTAAATTTCAAACTAGCTACCTATAATTTTCTGAAAATAATTAAGCTGATCATGTAAAAATATTTTGTCTTTATACAACGCCCTATCCCAGCGCTAACTCTCTAAATTCAGAAAAATGCATGCATCACCTTCACAAATATGTATCAGAGGCTGAATTTATTCTTAAGTGCCTTGTGCAAGTTAATAGTCTTGTTAGCAGTAACTGAAGTCAGCTAGCAAGCTAGTTAACCTTAAAGTAACTCGATAGCAAACGCAGAGTTTATGTACAGTTTACTAGTGCAGCATCCATCATGCTGTAACATACTTTCTCGATGTTATGCTTCCGTGTTTATTGCACTCTTTCCTTTGCGTTATGCGCCCGACTCCCTCTCGCCCAAACTCAAAATGTTGTCGTATTTTACTCAGTACTTTGCCAACCACTCTTTTAAGAGTTACCCAGCTTGCTACCTAGCCAATTCCAAAAGAGAAGAAGCATCGATTCCAGCTGTAATTTAACTTGCCGCGTCTATATTGTACTTATTGAGGAACTGAATTTACTTTCGGTATTATTTCATTTTTGTCATATTCTTATTATTCAAATAATCTGTACCGCCTTGATCCTGTTGGTTTTCCTGCAGTTTTAGCAGCTACTCATAAGGATGTAAAATAAGGATAGATTTTTGTGGTATTATCTGCTGAAAAATGAGACGTTGGCTCGCTGTCTCTATAAAAAGCAGTCAAACCTGGGGGCTCTTCTACTGAACGTTAAACTGCAAGCTACTGAATCATTTAACGGTACCCCGGTTTCCAAGCCTCAGCGATTTCAATCCGTAGGGAGAAATGCTAAAGGAATTAACTGCCATGGGCAAGGATCTGAGCTTGATCCCCTGGGTAAGCAGAATTCATGCTTTAAAGGCGATTGTTATCCAGCTAGGTGACTAGCAACTGTGTTTGTCTTAAAACTCGAGGTTGAAGACCGCAGTCAGAGCTGGCGAGTTAAGTTAAACGTTGTGACTACTATGTCACTCGATTTATATAGCTAGCTAATTCAAGTTCAAGTACAGGAGAATGACATCTTATGCCAGAATATCGTTAATTTAATTAAAATGTTTACCTTCAAAGATATTCTCTAAATTAAAATGAATACATTTCGCTGGATATGACTAACTACCCATCTCCATTTCCCCTAACAATACACATTAACTTACACTGCTAGCCATCTTAACGTTAGCTAAATTAGCTAGCCAGCTAGCTATGTGATAACGTGGCTGACCGTTCAACGTTAGCTAAAGAAATATAAATTTTACTTACCGAATAAAACTGCGAAGATCCTTTAGATCGGTCAGTTCGGTTAGTGCAGTTCACTCCACAACAACTCATTTCGTTGTTTTTTTTAAAATCAATCTGTGGGGCTTGAGACACAATCGCGGTTAGCAGCCCTCTGAACATTTTCAATGAGCGTAAATCCCATGTCTGCGTTTCTATATCAGCTACGTAAAATTACTGTTCTTGGAAAAAATAGTCCGCAGAGCGGGCGGGGGCCATCGGGACTCTGTCAGGCACTGCAGTTGTCAATCACAGCTGTTAATTATGACTACACGCCCCTTTTGCATGTTATCAAATAAAAAATTTTACAGCAAACTTATAAGAAAAATGAACTCTAGAATATATATCAGCATTGTAGTAACTTCTTAAAAAGGTAGAAACCATCTTCACAAAATAATTTTTTCACTTGTAAGCAATTTTTTTGTGTGGCCTGTACCCCATTCACTAACATGGAGGGGACGGGCTTATAATTTGTACTGCAGCCTTCCAGTAGATGGCGATCGAGACGTTTTGACTTCACTTTTCAGGAGCCGTTCGGTTGTCCATCTTTTTATACAGTCCTTGGGACACATCATGTTCAAAAGAACGAAGCTCACATGTACCTTTCTCGGTTTATTCTCTGGTTCTGTCACTGCTGAATGCAAAAGGGCAATTCCAGCAAAACAGTCTCATGGCAACTGAAATTTCAAACTAGAAATATCACTTCAAATACTGTTTGGTCATGTACTTTGGCTACCTAACTGTAAGGAAAATAGGGATTTCAAGCAACTTGACCGAATTTAGGATTTGTACTACACATCCAATTTCAGCCACTGAAAAACAGCATTTTTCAACCCAAAACCACCACTTTTCTTCCTGGCTCCCTCACTCTAGCCTCTTGCTTACCACAGGATTTATTGTTATTGTTTGATTGTATGGACGTCAGAGTGTTAGGAGCATCATCTAAATTTCGGAAGTAAGTATGATTTTCCTTGGGCTGGATGACAGAAATGGTGCAGTCTCTTTCCGTAACATGAGTAATAAAAAATGATGAACTTTTCCCTCGTTTCACACTGCTGTTAGATAGGACTGTCAGATTCCTGTATTCATCTCTTGTACCACCACTAGTTACATTTATGAAACAAAATAAGGAAAATCCCTCTTAAGCTCTGAGTGGAACTGTATCAAATTCTGTAGCGTGAGTAACATGTAATGTGAGTAACAGTGTCTGTTATGTGCGTAACACACTTTATCACTGAGATCTAAAGACTGAAGTTTGCTTTCCTGCTTTTCAGTGAGTGGGAGCAATTAGTCATTGTTCTTTTGAAATCCCCATCGCATATTTTGCGATACAGTCTTCGTCCAGTTTTGAACAAAAACGGGCTCCTACGGTCTCTTAATATCGTCCTGATCGGCCTCCGTCGCTGCACTATGGATAACCTAATGTCACGACTCTGAAAACATGGTAGCGAGTGGAAAGACCCCATTATTTTCCTACCTCCGCGCCAGTCCCACCACAGAGCTAAAGAAAACACTAGAGTGGACAACGTCATTGGCTGAACCAACCGCAAAACATGAGAAGCATCTGCTATCTTGTGTAAGGAATCGGTGGGGGAATTGCGCAATCAAACACTGTACGTGTGTATATGCGAATAGATAAAATGAACTGAAAAACACTGGACCGGTGTCACACATCAGCCTACAAGCACGACCATTATTTAATAAATTATGATTTTTTTTATTTTAACTGGTGTTTGTTGTCACAAAATTCTTAATAGTTAGTATATTCTTAATAGTAAAATTCAAAAAATAAAATTTAATTAGCTGTAACTAGATAACTCGGTCGCCACAGGGAATTTCAGAAAAAATGGCCGCCAGCAACCATATTGGACGTCCAAAATTGCCGAAAATCGGTCTTGAGTATTGTCAAATAAATATCTTCGCCTGTGTAAAATTAGAAAAAAATTCCTGTTATAAGTGTCGCTTCCAGAGCCCGGAACAGAAAACCTCTGCAGGCGCGGCGGCGGCGTTGGCCCCGGAACTAAACCATAGTATCTCCCGACTCCATCGTCAGGGAGACACAAATATGAGTGTTGTGTGTGTATATATCTCTAAGGAAAGCTGTTTTCATATTTTGAACACATGTACATTTGTATTTGTACCTTGAATTCCTGTAGTGCTCTTTATTCTAGATTAAGGCAATTTTCATTTTAATAATTAAATGTTCATCTTAGTTCATAATAATTACCAATATCAATTTCTTTCACAGTAAAAATATTATATATAATAAAAATCAGTCCTGAATATTCACTCATTCACAGTTTGAGCAAGGGGGGGTGGGGGGGCGCAGTCAACTCTGAGTATCATCAGTCTACTTGTAGAACTACAAATTTAATCATTTATATCACTCTTTAGAATTGATATCCTAGGGAATGAGGTTTCAATGCACGTTTTGTTCTTGCATTGTACCTGTAACGTGGGTAACGTAACGTGAGTAACGTGACTTTTTTTTCTTTAACTGTGTGTAGAGATAATAGTTCATTAACCTATGCCAATTGCTTTGTTCTCTTAAAAAGTTTAGTAATAAAAGTTCAAAATATTGTCAATTATTTTGCTGTGTCTTTTCTAGTTTAGCGAGATATTGAAAGCAAATTTAGCGTAAAAAACACCATGAGATTTTTGCGTATCGTGAGTAATGCTGACAAAAGTCAGCCTGGAAGAACCATTAAGCAGAATTTTTCCAATGTTGTTATATGTGGACCTTGAGAGTGGCCTATGGTAATCAGCATGTTGAAGATTCACAGCAGATATGAAAAGGGTAACTTCAGCTGATTGGTCTTCCATGAAGTGTTGTAGGACATAAAATAATAACAGTTTGAACAAGTTATTCTGGATAATCTCTCCAGACAAGACCCTGCTGTTTTTAATGGGTTAGTTGAGGGGTGAACCAGGGAGATGAGTGGTTGAAAGAGACAGGATGCGTCTTAAAGCGATAGTAAATTCTGCCATGCTGTGTATATCTATCGAAAGAATAATCCAATCTGTGTACATTCATTGCATTAAAATAAAAAAACAAAATTCTCTGAGAGAGTAAACGGCAATTTTATGTTGACGCTCCATCCCTCATGATCTGCGCCATTTTGACTGGGCTCAATCTGAAACGTGACGTCAGATTGACCCAGCCGCTCTCCAATGTCTGAAAACGAGTAGCATCCAGCTGCAGCCCGGAGCAGAAGCCCCTGACGTGACACAAGCCCCTGGCTTGACGGAAGTGAAATAATGGCTATTCACCGTTTTGATTCTGCATTCGGTAACGCGTCCAACGAGCCGTGTTTTCGAGACACGACTGGTGAATTCTGTCCTTTTGACCTCATGACCTCACTGTCCGAATGACCCTTCCTCGTACCTTCGACTTAATTTATGACACGACTCGTGTTTACGAGTGTTACCGAATGCAGCATTATTCACTTAGCTAGCTCGCTAGCTAGGCTAGCAAACTAGCAAGCTAGCTAGTTCACTAGCCTAGCTAGCTAAGTGAATAAAAACAGTGAATAGCCATTATTTCACTTTCATCACGCCAGGGGCTTGTGTCACGTCAGGGGCTTCTGCTCTGGGGCTGCAGCTGGATAGTATTGCTGAAAACATAAAACGATGCTGGACATGCGCACTGTGTTCTAACTCATCCAGCATGTCGAACAGAGAAGATGATGACAGTGTTACAAGTTCAGACGAGGAAATTACACGTGATGGAGGTTTGCAGGGATACCAGTTTGAACCTAAACGAACAAATTTTGAGAATAGTGACAGCGAGGCGATAGAAGAGGAAACACATAGTCCACCATTGTAAACTCGACTGGACTGGGTCACTCAAACGTCACAAGGAAAAAACACGTGACATGGGAAACGCTCTTGATTGGCGAACGCGCTTCCAACCTTTCACAATGGCAGCACTGTACAGCTACAGAACCCATGCATTCTCAATGTTTGACAGCTTCGCATTTATTTTAAAAAAATTATGTTTGGTTTTTCTGATATTAGAGATATGGTTCTTTGAAGATAAATACATACCATCGCAGAGTATTCTATCACTTTAAGAGGAGCAAACATGTCCAGTAAGGAGGATAGACAAGCATTACTTGTTCACTTGCGTGACCTGTTCTTCAGTAGATGAGAGTTAGTGAGGGGTGGGATGGGAGGAGATCACACTGATGAGATCAGCATGGTTTGCCTTTCCAATGTTGCGAAATGTCATCGTCCGTTGAGGTTTTTTCTAATATGGTTGAGAAGGGACCTCATGACCACTTTAAGGTCTGTGATTGGAAGTAATAGGTCGGTGAGATTGATAGGTGTTAGGCTGGTGGAGCAGACTAGGTCAAGTGTGTGGGCTTTGTTATGAGTGGGAAAGGTTACTGTGCATGTTGCGTAATCTCAAGACAATCGAGTAGTGATAGGAAATCAGTTGCGTAAGTGGATAGGGAAGAGTTACTATGAAGAACAGGCCTTACCCAAACTTCTGGAAGCATAGAATAATCTGGAATGTGATTGAATGATACAGCATCAAGATTTTCCTTCAGTGGAATCAAGAGGTCTAGCCTTAAAGGTGCACTATGCAAGTTTGTTTATTTTCTGCGCAATTATATTTTTGTCTCAATTCGCCGACATCTCCCCACGATCTGCTAGCTGCCTGCCCCTGAATTCACTGTAAAAAAAAAAAAAAAAAACGGGCTCTGGAGACCGCACGGGCGTCACACACTGCAAATAAACACAAGGGGCACAGGCTGTGCCCCATAACATAACAAACCGTTCCGGCCAATCACCGACAAGAGTTGACAGTTATGGAAGCATGGGAGGGAGGGAGGGAACTATGGGAGGGAGGGGCGAGCTACCTCTGTTTTGTTTGAACTTGAATGTCAACAGAAGTGATGTCAACAAACTTGCATAGTGCACCTTTAATGGAAAAAGATGCCCAGACTTAGGTGTGTACACTAACATTTAGCCATACACAGTACTTCTCCAGCATAAAAAAGAGTGCTGTGAATTGATCCACATTAATCATGTTTGACTTTAAACCCTCCTATATATTGGGCTTGTGGTAAGCTATGAGAAAACAAATAAAGCTAGCATGTATTCAATTTTACAAAAGAAACAAAAGTTTTCCATCTTACTGAAAATACCCCCAGCAGGTTACTCTTGGTTCTCTGCTGGTGCAGTTGCAGTGAGATGGCTTTCAGCCGGGGCAGCTGAATCTTTACATTTTCACTCACTGGATGCTTAAGGAATAAATTCAGTGCAAAGTGAGAGTTGGCAAGCAAGGATGTTAAGTAATTTTCTTGATAGGATCATTCATGTAAAATGCATTGAAAGAAAAATCATGATGGTCGGAAAATATTTTGTGGAAAAAAAAATTCAGAAATTTTATTTTATTTTTTTTTCCATGGGCGGTAATAAGCTACCATACCTTTGGTAACAGTAGAAGTAATGAAAATTAATTAACATCCATAAAAAAATAAAATTGATACTTAGTTATTAAATTTATGAGGAATACAATGATATTGGGGGAGGTTATTCTCAGGGATAGAGTTGTAAAGGTAGAGGACGATTGCGTTCAGCACCAGTGTTCTTATCTCTGACTCAGGTTAATGCAGTGCCTTGAAGGAAATTCTTTCATCTGAGAACATGTGCTGACCTTTTGCGCCACACTTTCAAGAACTATAAACAGGCTGCCAAAGCCGTCTGTGTTGTGACAGCCTGTGGGTCCATAACGGTCTGTTTTTGACCCACAAATGTGATATTTTGATCACTGCACGTTTAACCTACTGCTCTAATCAACTGGCCTTCTCTTCCAGGCCTAAAACTGTGTTCATATGGACTTTCAGACATCAGGCTATTATTGGTAGGTCATTTGTTCCAGTCCCACAACTGTTCTCATTTTGTTATTCTTCATTAAACCAAGCTATAATTATGTGTTTTATTTCCAGACCCACAGGTAAGTTCATATGAGCTTCATCCAGATACCAGGCTTTCATTGCATAGTCTTTTGTTCCAGAATCACAGCCAAGCAAATGTTATCTCCTGCTACCAGACACATAGCCTTATAGTGTGAAAAGTCTTTAAAAAGTTCTCTTTTATAGTGCAGCAAGAAGAATTCAGAATTAATTAAGAGTTAAGTATCATGGAATGATATGACAGCTCAAAGGAATGGTCTGAATGTTCATGTATGAAAGGTCAAGCAACCACTGAGGATGAAAAATAAATGTCACATGGGTGACATTTAGCGGTTGCATAGAGGAACTGTATCAATTTGCTCCCACAAGTTAACTCAGTATAACCTTGTGGATCACAAGTCACCTGGAAAAAAAAAATGAATGAATGAATGAATGAACAGTAAATTCCGACATGTTTGAGCTGATGTACACTCGCAGATGCTGCAAATAATGTTGATAATCTCATAACAATGGTACATGCCAAGGTCCACTGACAGATCTTAGACGACTTTAATGAGGGCCAAATCATTATAGCCTGACCAATGGGTTAGAGCCATAGACTGTATAAAAAGATGGACGAAGAAACCGTGACATCACCCATTGGTTTCAGCATACCGTTTAGGAAGCCACGATTTTGGCAATTTGAACAACACGTTTTTGTCATTTTGAAACCGGATGTGATTCCTATTGGACGAGAGCGTGAAATGAAGATCCAGGGAGGAGCGAGGGGGGGATCTACGGGTGGATCTAACCGTATCTGACAAGGACCAGAGGATAGCCACGCCCCCAACGCATATCTGGCTTTATCCTTTATTCTAGTCTATTTGGGACCATAATTTACAAAAATGAACATCATGATACATCGAAGGGGACTTGAAACTTGCAATAGATACCATAAAATAATGTGGAAAATCATTATTGAAATAAATCAGGTGGGAAAGTAGGGTCATTTTCTCATAGACTTCTATAGCATTGAACTTCTCTCTGCAACCACCGACATCACCATCTGTTGGCCATGAGATAGAATGCAAATTTTAAGAGATTTCCAAATTGGCTTCATTTTAAGGACTGGGTGCTGCATCCATCTTTTTATATAGTCAATGGTTAGAGCATTTTTGAAGTGGCAGGACTTCTGGGGTTCTTCCTGTCAGTAGATGTGACTACCTACTGACTGTGGTCCAAAGAAAGACAAACCATGCATCTGCGACATGGTTTTGGCTCATTGAAGTAGGAGGGCAATAAAGGTTATCCCATCTAGTCCAAACCGACAGAGGGGCGACTGTGTGTGGCGCAAGTCGCTGAGAATTCCAAAAATATATGAAGATGCATTAAAAACGGAACAAGCAACAGTGCACAAAATTTTCCACAAATATTCCACATTTTACATCAGCTATCATGACTTACGGGAACACAGTACCAAATATGTTATACTTTTGTCATGACCTGTGACACTTCAAGTCTGGATAGACATCAGCACCACATCAGCACCAAGCTGGGTAACTGCGTTATTGAGCCAGAATTATTTGAACAATAACAGTCAAAATTGAAAATGCGAATGGGAATAAAATAATATCCCAGGCATATACCAATCTGGAATCTTTTATTATGTGTTAACTCACAATCAGACTATCATTTTCACTGAATAGTACCTTTGTATCTTGCTGGGTTAGTGCAATGGATGGTCGGAAAGATGGTCGAAATTGATTTTTGTTGCATGTTTGCTGTATATTTTCTCAGTGACCCAGATAATGTATTGTGATGGTAAATGCCATTTGTTGTGCTTTTGGAACTCTATTTTCAAGAATACCAAGCTTATCTTTGGCAGTATCTACACTTTCAAGATAGACAGAGCCAACGTTGGAGGAAAACTCAAAAAGTACCATTTCATAGTAGATTGTGCCTATGTTTTGGTGGCTTTATTTTGTTTACCCAGCAAGACATAGATCTGAAATTATCTGGATACATAGTCCCTTTTGGGTACATTACAACATTACTAAAATCTCAATGGTAGTATTTTCAGTGTAGTCGATATTCAGCATCAAAAGTCAGAAAATTTTGCTGTAGGCTGGATGCAAATACTGGCTATCCCCAGCAATGTGCCAAAGAAATTGTTTTTGAATTGTGATGCACACAGCTAGTTCTCTCTGAAAATGAAGAGTGTAGCTTGGTACTATGCTGGGTTGATAGCTATCTGACCAAAGGTGGTGCTCTAAAGCGCTAATGTTCTACCGGCCTAATATTCCATGTTCCCAGACATATACCAAAGTTCTTTTTTTTTTTGAAATATATAAAGTGCAAGCACAGTTATGCATAAAATTTGTAATCTCTTTGGTATAAAGCTGGGTTGGCTGTAAATTGGAAAAGAATGCTGGTGGCAATTGTAGTGGTTTTGCACTCGTAGTCCAGTTTGTAGTCCACTTCTCCGAACTACATATCCGCCATACAATTGGGTGGGTACCTCGTGATTTGTTCCCAGCCAATGAGGTACCTCAGTTTCAGCAAACGTTCACAACGTACCACGACAGTAGCTGATCAGTGCCCTAAATTGCCGTTGTCTATGTCCGTGCACCCGTTACTACATAGCGGGCTACTATTAGCTAGCTAGATGCCTAGAAATGTATGGATCACAATGAATAGTTATTTCGCCATTTAGCTAGCTAGCTAGCTAGCATTAGCTAGCATTAAGCTACACTAGCGAACCACCTAGCTAGCCAGCTAGTGAGCTTATTACATCTTGTGCACATAGCTAAATCGATGAAAACAGTAAATGGTTAGTTTACCGCCACTTACTGTTATTTAGCAAGCTAGCTAGCATGATTATTCACAAAATATTACTAGCTAATCTAGCACAATAGCTAGCTAGCTAGTTCACTAGCCTAGCTAGTGAGCTAGCTAAGCCAATAAAAACAGCGAATACCCATTATTTGGCTACTTAGCTAGCATTGAGCTGCGAGCATTTCACAAGCTGGCATTTAACTAAATGCGCCAAATATGAAGTTAGCCAACTACCGAAGTCAGTAAGCTAGCTCGCTGGCTAAGTTTGTCTGCTAACAGCTAGTTCGCTGTCAGTTATGCATTGACAAGGCTGATTAGCTCGTTCACTGACTATGGAGTTTTTAAGCAAACAAACGTCCACAGATATCTGGTTATTAAGGTAAATTGGCGCTATTTGAAAAACTTGATATCTATCAAGGTAGGCATAACCAAGTAGCATGTAGAGTGTCTAACTAATTAAATAAACAAACGGCTATGGCAAGGTGCTGGAAAATTTGAGACAGGAGACTTCTAACGCATTCTGAACTCCTTCAGCCCGGGAATCAGGAGGATCATGGGATGTGTAGTTTTTAGACTACAAAAAGGATTAGCATGGTGGCAAAAAATGAAAACGATTTGAATTACAGCTGATTCCGGTCAAGAAAAATAATATTTTTTTTAGTCGGAAATAGAATGCAAAATCTTGAAAAAGATGGAGGCTTTAAAACAACGGGAAGTGATTCAAAAGTGAATATTTTAAAAAGTCTGTGTAAAATGAATGGGAAATTTTACTTCTGACATCAGCGTGACGTCATCACTTTAGTACTCTATAGCACATAGTACTCAGGCACTGTTTTAAGCAAATGGTGGACATTATTGGTGCAGCTTGCCATGTGATCCAGGAGGATGTCTGATTTTGTAAAATTGTCAAGTCTACGTTAAGAAATGTGTCAATAAAGCTATTAAAATTTGTTATTTGCACATTTTGTTATTAAAAATTCCTTTCCACTATTCAAAAGTCAAAAATTTGCTTTATTACAGTTTTAATATCTCTCAGTATATTTAAATTAGGAATGCGTCACAACACACAGTGTATCATACCCTGCTGTGTATTGCACTTTTTAGCTTGCAGACCAGTCAAAGTGCTCACTTTAACCCCAGCACACCTCTAGAAGCACCCCCAAGCACCAGCAGTTGAGGAGGGTCGCCTGATCCGATGAGTCCCATTTTCTTTTAGATCATGTCCTTCAGCTGGGTATGTGTGCACTATTAACCGAGGAAGAGATGGCATCAGAATGCACTGTGGGAAGAAGACAAGCAGGTGGAGGGACTGTGATACTCTGGGAAATGTTCTGCTGGGAAACCCTGACTTTAGGAATTCAAATGACGTCAGTTTGATAGAGCAACTTTGGCAGCATGAGGGGGTCCTGCACTGTATGAGGCTTGGCCATACAGTTTATCTGTTCCAAGTTATACATTTGGGAAGATCAAAAAGACAGAATTTTAAAAAGGGTGGGCTTCAAAGGGTTAATTTTCTTCTGTGAAATCTGTTCGCGGTGGTTTTCATAATGCATTTCCTTCCAGTAGACAGAAGTTCCAGCCCCGCTGTCCATAGCACAGTGTGTTCTCTGTGACAAGGATGACAGCCTTCACAGGCTCTTGGTGCAGTCCGATGCCCTGAGGAAATTGCCTCTAGCCCCGAGGAAGCCCCTTGGCTCATCCTGCTAAATTGCATAGGCAGCGACCTTCAACAAGCCAGCAAGGCGGCCAAACTGCCACTAATACTACACACTTTGCTCATCACAAAGGCATCTTTGCAGTTCAACTCCCACGACTTCCAAATAAATAAATTAATTAATTAATCAATAATAATTACAGTAATAATAATTGATAGTTAATAATAAATAAATAAAAAACCCAACATATTTACTGGCTGATTTATTTTTGTCTTTCGTCTCTGTTACCTACCACTATATTCTTCATTTCCATTTCAAACATACTGCATCCCATTATACTCAGGTTAACTGCGGATCACTGCGGGGAATAATTACATGTTCGGCAGTTATAGTTCAAACCCAAAAATGTATAACTCATAAATGGCTCTCGTTAAAAAAGATCCAAGACATGTACTTTTCCCATAACATACGAGTATTCCTTCTATAGACCAGTGTGTAAGATTTAGTGCCATCTAGCGGTGAGATTATAGATTGAAACCAACTGATAACCCAACCTTTTTTTAGATCACACTGCATTGAAAATCCGATCACCTGGTTGGTAGTTGGGGGCATCCCCGAAGCCAGAAGAACAACACAAATCATCACCCACGAATACTGGTGGCCCCACCTGGCCTCGGATGTCGAGAAAGCGGCCTAGTCCTGCACCACCTGTGCTATAGCTAAGACCCCACGATAGTTACCAGCTGGCAAGCTAAATCCACTGCCTGTCCCTCACTGTCAATGGTCCCACCCAGCAGTGGATTTCGTCACAGACCTGCCCGTTTCCAAAGGTAACACCACAATTCTGGTAATCATTGACCGCTTCTCCAAATTCTACAAATTTCTGCCATTCTCCAGAATGCCCTCTGCCTGCCAAGTGGCAGAACTGCTATTCCAGCAGATGTTCAGGAACATCCTGTCAAACTGAAGGCCTCAGCTCATGTCCCGAGTGTGGAAAGAATTCTTCAAGAAGCTGGGAATTTCAGTGAGTCTCACCTCGGGATACCATCCGGAGTCCAATGGGCAGGCGGAGAGAGCCATCCAGAACGTGGGGAGGTTTCTCCGAGCTTATTGCCATTGAAGACAACTGGATTAGTCGAAATACCAGCCCTGGGCGGAGTATGCTGAGAACTCACGTGAGGGCACTGCTCTATCGCCATTCCAGTGTGTGCTCAGATGGCAACCTCCCCTGTGCCTGCGGGACCCAAGCCAGACCGAACTCCCAGCGGTGGATGCCTGGTTCTGAAAGGCGGAGAAGGTTTGGACTGCTACCAATGTCCAGATCTGCAGAGCCCTCCGCCGCCAGAAGAGCCAGGCAGACAGATGACATCAGGACGCCCCCAACTACCAACCGGTGGATCGGGTTTTTAATGCAGTGTGATCTAATAAATCAAACATTGGAGCACTTAGTTTTACTTTATAACCTCATAATTTAGTAGTCGATAAATAAATTGTTTGATTATTCAGGCAAACTACATTGGAGCAGGTTGAGGGCAATCGTGTTAAAAGGTAAGGCTGTGCAACCACACATGTGTTTAGCTAACTTCACAACACAATAGTTTTCACAGAAGAATGCTCTCTGGTGTTTGGTTGCCTTTTTTAAAGACCATGTCAGGTTGGATGTAAGAAAAAGAAAAGCTTGTGTGTATGCCACATAAAAAACATTGTTACTTTAAATTCGGTTAAACCCCAAGCATGTGCCCTCCCCCCTTTCTGCGTTGGTTGCATAGCAATGGGAGATTCATTCACTGTTTTTACGTCTCCCCCCCGAAGGGAGCGGGGACATTGTTTTTGCCCGGTTTCCCATGTGTGTGCGTGTCCACATCGGCGTTCCCACCATTTCTGGACCATAACTCGAAAAAACTGTTTGATATATTTCCATGAACATTTGCACAAATTTGCATCAGGTCATGCAGATGTGCCTTTTGTTATTTTGAGTTTATTAACTTTTCTAGTCTCTTCCTAAATGTCTATGAACATCAATGAGGGGCAGTTGCGTTGGGGTGGGGGGAGACATTTGTTGTTGTTTTGCCTTAAAAACAATCTCTAGTTTTTTTTCCTGTCGTTGTTTCATTTTACTGTCAGCTTCGCCACATTGACTTATCCCCGCAGTATAAAAAAAAGAGTTATTTTCGTAGTGTTTTAAGAATTCTGCAATCATGCATGTCTGGTTATATAGCAAAGTATTTGTTGTACTTTGGATACGATTATTCTCAGATCATTAACCCTTAGAGCACTGAAACAAATTTTTTAAAAATATAAATTTACAACCCCAATTCCGAAATAGTTGGGACAAAGTGTAAATTGTGGATAAAATTAAAACGCAATGACTTTCAAATCACACCAGCCAGTATTTTATTCACAATAGAACAGAGATAACGTAGCAAATGTTGGAACTGAGAAATTTTACAATTTTATCCACAAAATGAGCTCATTTCAAATTTGATGGCTGCTAATAGCTGCAGTGTGTGGTTTTGCATTGTCCTGCTGAAATACACAAGGCCTTCCCTGGAATAGATGTCGTCTGGAGGGAGCATATGTTGCTCTAAAACTTTTATATACCTTTCGGCATTCATGGTGCTTCTTAAAACATGCAAGTGTCCCACACCATATGCACTGATGCATCCCCATACCATCAGAGATGCTGGCTTTTGAACGCTGATAACAGGAGGGGTGGTCTTTCTCCTCTTTAGCCCGGAGGACACGACGTCCATTATTTTCAACAAGAATGTCAAATTTGGACTCGTCTGATCACAGGACACTTTTCCACTTTGCTACAGTCCATTTTAAATGAGCCTTGGCCCACAGAACACAGCGGCGCTTCTGGATCATGCTCAACAATCGCTTCCTTTTTGCATGATTGAGTTTTAGGTGACATCTGTGGATGGCACGGTGGACTGTGTTTACAGACAGTGGTTTCTTGAAGTATTCCTGGGCCCATTTAGTAATGTCAATGACAGAATCATGCCGGTGAGTGAGGCAGTGTTGTCTGAGGGCCCGAAGATTACGGGCATCCAGTAAAGGTCTCCGGCCTTGTCCCTTACAGAGATTTTTCCAGTTTCTCTGAATCTTTTGATGATGTTATGCACTGTCGATGATGAGACCTTCAAAGCCTTTGCAATTTGACGTTGAGGAACATTGTTTTTAAAGTATTCCACAATTTAATCACACAAGCCTTCACAGGTTGGAGAGCCTCTGGCCATCTTTACTTCTGAGAGACTCAGCCTCTCTAAGACATCCCTTTTGTAGCCAATCATGTTACATACCTGATGCCAGTTAACTTAATTACTTGCTAAGTGTTCTTTCAGCTGATTCTTTTATATATTAATTGCTTTTTCAGCCCTTTTTTGCCTGTGTCCCAACTTTTTTGAGACCTGTTGCAACCAGAAAATTTGAAATAAGCTCATTTCGTGGATAAAAATGTAAAATGTCTCAGTTTCAACATTTGAAATGTTATCTATGTTCTATTGTAAATAATATATTGGCTCATGTGATCTGAAAGTCATTGCATTTTGATTTTATTCACAATTTACAGTTTGTCCCAACTATTTTGGAATTGGGGTTGTAATTATCTTGTGCTGTTGAAAACCTATCATGTGGTTACTTGTTTAAAAGAGCTCCCCTATGGGAGCTCTGTTAAACAAGTTGCCACATTACAGGTTTTCAACAGCATCTGATTTTGATATCTTACATCATTGGGCAACAATAGTTGCCTATAGCGCTTTAAGGGTTAAATTGCTGGTATGTTCAGCTAATGGGTGTCAGAAGCCTCTTGGGAAAGCAGACACTTTGGGACTTTAGTGAAAACTCTTTTTACCTCTTGCCGTTAAAGAGCTGCAGGATATTTGATACCACTGTTAATGGGAAAATGGCGGTTTCTGTGAGTGTTTCAATCCGGATGTTTAAGAATTTATCATTTATTTCAGCTTTGTCTCAAAATTACCAAAAAATATTTTGTGACACCGAAGGGGCAGTTCTTTAGTTTGCAGTTCACTTCAGACAAAAGGCTGTCTTTCACTTCAAATAATTGTGATTCAATTAACCCTTAGAGCGCTGAAATAAATATTCAAAAACGTACAAATTATTGAATTATCTTGTGCTGTTGAAAACCTCTCATGTGGCAACTTGTTTAAACAAGTTGCCACATGATAGGTTTTCAACAACTTTGAATTTGATATGTTACCTCATTGACCAACACTATTTCTATTTAGCCCTTTAAGGGTTAATAGTGCTGCCCTACCATGCAGCTTAGTAAAAGGAGTTCTGCAAACAGTCGGCCAAAATTAATCCACAGTAATGTGAAAGATTGATTTACATTTATTGGAATTCATTGGTTGCAGTCATTGCTGGGAGAGTTGGCAAAGGCAGCCATTAAGTCTGTGGGGCAAATTCTCAGGGGTATTAAAGGTGGTAGATGGCCTTTTCCTTTCAATCAACAAAATTATCCTTGAAAAAACTATTTTGTGTTTATGCATGTTCTCCTTTTGTTTGAGCAAATTTTGTATGAAGATCTGAAATCACTTACTGTGAAAAAAATGCACAAATATAGTGAAAAGCAGGAGGGAGAAACTACGAGGCACTGTTTTTTTTCCGATCATTTTTCTTTCAAACTGGCACTTTCACAGCAAAAGCTTGTATGCATTAATTATGCCATTCGTCATTCGCTAATCTTTTAGCATTGAAACAGTTCCACAAATAAATGCAAATTAGGCTGTCATTATATCAGAGTTTAACAACGCTCAATGAACCCTTGAAACTGCAACGTTAATTTGCAAGGGAAATTTGGTGATTTTAAAATGGAAATGCAAAGAGTCCACTTGAATTTCAATAAGAAAGTTTTAACTGCATTATCGCAAATCTGGCGGAGAGGTGTTCAAACAGTTACATACAGCGGCAAAGTGCTCCACTTTGTGTCACACCTGCTAGTGATGAAACATGAGCAGCTTCTCCTGGTTTGCATAGATAACCTCCCTCTCATTGCCTTCAAGTTTATGCTAATTGCTATTGTTGTACTCCACAGTTACAGTTATGCCTCAGTTGAGACTCATCAGCTGATACGTTTTTCATTGACAAAAGTGCAGTCATGCAAAAGAAATATTCCGTATCCCAGACAGCATGCTCTTTTTGGGTTACAAGCCATCGCTCCAGTATTCACAACACTATATGAAGGTAATTTGGCTTATTCCTAAGATTGTGTGGCTGGTGAGCTGAAAACTGAGAAGGCATAGAAAATCCCTTGAAACAAATGATTAGTCCAGCCCCATTTCAATCATTTAAACCGGACAAATGCTGTCATTGGACAACAGCGGGATATTTCCCTGAAACGACATCATTCTCCTCAAAGGCACAGTTCATAGTTTGGCCTGGAGGACGGGAAAAAAGAGAAGGGAATGGGGTCCACAAAATCAACATGAAAACCTCTCTGGGCTCCAGGAATATTCAGCAAATTTTGGTTATTGGGTGACCAATATCAATAACATCCTGACTCCATGCACCAAAAACAATCAAAAAAAGTGTGACAATATTCTGATTAAAACAGTTTTAGTTATTGCACTCATAAATGTTATATTTTACAAATGAGTTACAGGAAACATTACAGAGCCTCCACACACTTTAACTTCCTCCTCTAAGCACCAGGAATGTTGACCACAGATTTGACACAATTGCCTCAAAAGCTGTTTGAATTATTGCAATATTTAAAATTAACAGTTTGGCCTGGTGGTAGTGCTAAAACAAAGGTCACAGGGTGACCTACATCAATAACAGCCCTTCTATATTCACCAGAAACAATCACAAGAAGTATGACTTAATTCCCAGTAAAGCTTTTTGAGTTATTGCATTTGGAAATGCTAAGTTTGACCTGGTGGTGGCACTACAGGAAAGGTTGTAGGTCACATAAAACTACAGGGTTTGTTCTATTTGCACCAGGAATAAGAAGAATGAGACAAGAGGTTTCATTTTATTCTCATTACAACTGTCAATTTACAGCAATTTTAAAAATCTAAAGGTTTGGTCTTGTGGTGGTGCCACAGGAAAGATCATAGGCTGACCAACATAAATAACACTTTCCTTTCTGCCCCACAAATAATAACAAGAAGTGAGACATGATTCCCATCAAAACGGTTTGAGTTATTGAATTTTGAAATTTAGATTTTGGCCTGGTAGTTGCGCTACAGGAAAGGTGGTTGGGTCACACAAAACAATAGGGTTCATCCTCTATGGACCAGAAATGAACACTGGAATTTTTATGTGATTTCCATCAAAGCTGTCAAGTTACTGCAATTTAAAAACATTTACGGCTGGTTTCACAGGCAAGGTTTAAGTCTAAAGCCAGACTAAAAGGGTCATTTAAGCTCACTCAACTCAAAGGGACTTGCACAAAGACATCTTAAAATAAGCTTAGGTTTAAATTGTTCTACAAACCGATTGCAAGAAGGAGGATAATAGCTAGTCTTGGACTACATTGAAGCCTAAATTAATCCTCCAAGGAGGTGTCATGGTTTCGCTCCCGCTGGATACAAATATCAGTCCGGTGGGAGCTAGTAGTGATGGCAGTATGACACTGAAGCGTCGATGCATGCTTCAAACCCATAGCATAGAACCACTGTTTCAAAGCTTGCTTCGGAGAGGAAAAATCACGTGACATATGACGTCCGAAGCAGTAACTGCTTCGCTCCCTAAATGAATCACCTGACTGGTTCGAGTGCGCCAATCAGCTGATTCACTGACTGACAGGTGAAGGATGAGACAGTTTTGAATTTGTGCGCCATAAAGGCTTCATAACAGCCGTAAAGAATGCAGAATTTGTGGGTTGTAGCAGGAGGTGTGTTTTTGTTGTAGATTTGTTGTTTGTATTGCATTGTTGTGGTGACTCATTATGGAGCCAGCCAGGAACCTATTCCATATTTCCCCAGCACTCTCCTCAATAACACAAAACACTCATTCATCAATCTTTATTTGTAAATACAACATAATATACTGTGTGTGTGTGTGTGTGTGTGTGTGTGTGAGCATGCGTGCGTGCGTGCGTGCATGCAATTAACCCTCCTGTCCACTGACTAGCCAGCCTAATTTTGACTGCAGCCTCACACTTGGCCAGGAGAGGTCACGCTTACTGAAGCTTCGAGTACTGAACCAATTTTCAAAGCAATTGGCTCAAGTGGTTCAATGCTTCACAAAAGCTTCATTTGCTCATCACGAGGAGCTAGGACCATGGGCCTAAAGATTAAATGCAGGACCCAAACGCCAGGCTGGGAAAAAACTGGAGATTTTATCAAAGAAAAACCAATACACAAAGTTAAAACCTGGGGAGCAGCTACACAGGGTAAAAAAACAAGAGAATGCAGAGACAAAGGAGGACTGGAAACTGCCAGCCCTATATACCCAGGTAATCACCTCCACCCTAACGAGCAACAAATGCAGCTCGTTAAGGTGGAGGTGAGAACAAGCCACAGGGGAGGGACTGCAGGGTGAAAACCCTTACAGGAGGCAGGTTTAACTTCTGCTTAGCAAAGTTTGTGAGAGAGCATGGACTACTTGGACTGTCTAAATCAGGGGTCACCAACCCTGTTCCTGGAGGGCTACCATCCTGTAGGTTTCTACCCCAACCCTAATTCAACACACCTGATTGAAGTAATTAGCAACTTAATTGCCCAGCTCGTGATCTTGTTAAGTAGCTAATGAGCTGAATCAGGTGTGTTGAATTAGGGTTGGAGAAGAAACCTATTGGATGGTAGCTCTCCAGGAACAGAGTTGGTGACCCCTGATCTAAATGAAGACCAACATGCAACACAAAGGCCAGCCAGACGAGTCCTTGTTGATAGGACTAATCCGGTGAATTACTTTGATGAAATAACTTTTTCGGGACTGCTTTCATATGTACAAAGAAAATGCACTGGAGATAATTTCTATGCTTGAGCCTAGACTTTCCACTCTTTCTCAAAGAGGAAGGCCCACACGTATTTCCCTCCAAGTTCTGATCACGTTGAGGTTTTTGACATCTGGAATTTATACCGTGAAACTGGTGGTGCCAGTGAAGCTACTGTTTGCAGAATAGTTCACAAAGTCTGTAGAGCCATTTGTGAACTTCAGAGTGTTCCCTGATGCTACAGGCCAAGCCAGCTTTTAAGTGCAATTCTTTGAATATGGGCAATTTCTAGGAGTGATTGGCTGTGTAGATGGATGTCATGTTCCCATCAAACAGCCATCAACTCCTGATGCTGAGGAGTACAGAAACCATAAGAACTGGTTTTCTATTAATGTTCAAGGTGTGTGCACTCCTAATTTGGAGTTTTCAAACATTGTTGCCCGTTGGAAAGGTGCAACTCACGATTCAAGAATTTATCTCAACTCATTGTTGTGTGCTGAGTTTCAGAGAGGACAACATAATAATGATGCAGCAAAGATACCACCCCAATTCCGAAATAGCTGGGACAAAGTGTAAATTGTGAATAAAATCAAAACTTCAAATCACACCAGCCAGTATTTTATTCACAATAGAACAGAGATAACATAGGAAATGTTGAAACTAAGAATTTTTACAATTTTATCCACAAAATGAGCTCATTTCAAATCTGATGGCTGCTACAGGTCTCAAAAAAGTTGGGACAGGGCCCTGTTTACCATGGTGTAGCATCCCCTCTTCTTTTTAACACAGATTGGAGGCGTCTGGGCATTGAGGAGACAAGTTTCTTGAGTTTAGCCATTGGAATTTGATCTCACTCTTGTTTAATACAGGCTTCCAGCTGCTGGAGAGTTTTGGGTCTCCTTTGACGGACTTTTTGTTCAATTATGCACCAAATGTTCTCAATCAGTGAAAGATCAGAGCTGCAGGCAGGCAAGTTCAGCACACGGACTCTTCTACTACGAAGCCATGCTGTTGTAATAGCTGCAGTATGTGGTTTTGCATTGTCCTGCTGAAATATACAAGGCCTTCCCTGGAATAGATGTCATCTGGAGGGGAGCATATGTTGCTCTAAAACCTTTATATACCTTTCAGCATTCATGGTGCTTTTTAAAACATGCAAGTGTCCCACACCATATGCACTAATGCATCCCCATACCATCACTGATGCTGGCTTCTTTACTGAAAGCTGATAACAGGAGGGCTGGTCTTTCTCCTCTTTTGCCCGGAGGACACGATGCCCATGATTTCCAACAAGAATGTTCAATTTAGACTCGTCTGACCACAGGACACTTTGCCACTTTGTTACAGTCAATTTTAAATGAGCCTTGGCCCACAGAACATGGCGGCACTTCTGGATCATGCTCAACAATGGCTTCATTTTTGCATGATAGAGTTTTAGGTGGCATCTGTCGATGGCACAGTGGACTATGTTTACAGACAGTGGTTTCTTGAAGTATTCCTGGGCCCATTTAGTAATGTCAATGACAGAATCATGCCGATGAGTGATGTAGTGGCGTCTGAGGGCCCGAAGATTACGGGCATCCAGCAAAGGTCTTCGGCCTTGTCCTTAACGCACAGAGATTTTTCCAGTTTCTCTGAATCTTTGATGATGTTATGCACTGTCGATAATGAGACCTTCAAAGCCTTTGCAATTTGACGTTGAGGAACATTGTTTTTAAATTATTCCACAATTTTTTCACGCAAGCTTTCACAGGTTGTCGAGCATCTGGCCATCTTTACTTCTGTGAGACTCAGCCTCTCTAAGACATCCCTTTTATAGCCAATCATGTTACACACCTGATGCCAGTTAACTTAATTACTTGCTAAATGTTCTTTCAGCTGATTCTTTTATATATTAACTGCTTTTTCAGCCCTTTTTTGCCTGTGTTCCAACTCTTTTGAGACCTGTTGCAGCCAGATAACTTGAAAGAAGCTCATTTTGTGGATAAAAATGTAAAATGTCTCAGTTTCAACATTTGAAATGTTATCTATGTTCTATTGTAAATAACATGTTGGCTCATGTGATCTGAAAGTCATTGCATTTTGATTTTATTCACAATGTACACTTCGTCCCAACTATTTCGGAATTGGGGTTGTACAACAGAGCTCCTATTCGCACCAGAGGGTGGGTTGAGCGCATGTTTGGAGTGTGGAAAAATCGTTTCCAGTGTTTGCGAAATACTCTTCGTTTCAAACCAAGAAAATGCTGCAAGGTGATCATTGCTTCAGCTGTGCTGCACAACTACCTGAGACAACATTGCTGCCCAGATCCACCAATGGAGGATCAGGATCAACTGGATGTGCCCATGACTGAGGCAGACAATGACCAACGAGGACTTGCACACAGAACTGCCCTCACTTTGCAGCACTTCAGATAAAAAAAAAAAAAAAAATGCATTGAAATGGAATGTGTTCATTATGGCTTATGCTGTACAAAGTAAAAGTAGTATGCAGTAAAATTAAACAAAACACAAGACTGGTTTGTGTTTATTTAGTGTTTAATTTGATTTGCGTTTGATTTGATTGTGTTTGATTTAAATACTCACACGAATAATCATGTGAAACATTTATTTATATATTTATTTACAAATCATATAATTCATTGTGGCCAGTATTCACAATTGTCTCATTGCAGTATCGTTTTTGAATCATAGCTTTCTCCTCCAACTTCATTTCCGATTCAACCTGTAGAATTCTCATCCTCCGCTCATGTTTTTCCTTCAGAGATTTCATTTTCTGCTCATGAAATTCTCTGGCCAACTTTTCATGGATGGTCATCTTTTTGTTCCCTGCTGAAAGGTGGTAGCAGCACCTTCACGCATTGATGGTACAGCAGATGTGGAGGCTGCACACCCCCCTGTGCACCGACTCTTCCAGCCTGTTCATATTCTTTTCCTCTGAAAAAAAAAAAAATAACACTGTAAGAACCACAAATAATTCTTGTGTTCCTTAGAATGAAAGAATCAAGCCGCTTTCACACCGGACGCGAAATGAATTTTTCGATTATATTCAAATTACATTCAAAGTCAATGCAGAGAGGCGCCGATTCGCATTGACATTTTTGAATGTAATCTGTCGTGCTAAAAATTCCTTTCACATCCGGTGTGAAAGCAGCTTAATAAAGACTGACACAGACAGTGGAATATATTGCATTTAGCAAAAGGAGTAACTCGTTTAGTTTCTTTGCTGTGTTTACCATCTGTGCTCAGATCTTCATCTGAAATGTCCAAATGATCATTGTCTGGTGTACCTTCCAGAGGTTGCTGGTGCTCTATTATTCCAGACAGCAAATCACTTAATTCATCAGTCTTATTTTTTTTTCGGAGGCCCACCACCAGTTGTAAATCGCTCCCTTCTCACGTCTGCATTCTCTTTTTTTCAGAGCCAGTTTAAGGTTCTTCCGCAGAGTCTATAAAAGTAGATATCGCTCAATATAAGCAAAATAAAAATAAGGATATAAGAGATATTAAATACTGATAATTATGAGGATATCTCACCTGGAGTTGCTGTGCTGTCCTTGTGGTTACATTTTCACATGCATTGAACTCACTGCAAATTGCAGCCCATCCACTCCTCTTCTTTTGCTCAGTACCAGCAGCATGGTTTTTACTTTCAATTATGGGATGGTTTGACACAATTTGTTTTAGAAGCATTTTTTCATACTCACTGAAGTTTTTTGAACGAAATCATTTTGCCTCTGCCATTGTGTGGTCCCAAGAGTCACATTATTAATTGTGTTTTCTGATCCATTCCGGGTTTTGATGACCACCTGGAGACCAACAGCATGTGCTCTTACTTAAGATAATGGGGCTTAACCTAGGTGTTCTCATTTAGTCTTACTTACTGTTGTAGAAATTTTGATATTATTCCTGTAAGAAACACTCGGAGACAGAGATAGTAAAATAAGATCCAGTCTTTACTATATGCATGTAGGGTCAAGGTTACATGCAGGAACAAGGACAAAGGAATTCCTCCTTTGCTAGTATATTTTTATGAGCACCATGTGTTAATCTCCTCCCCTTGGGACTGATTCATACATCAGTATGTTGTCTTCAGTATTTCATGGCTAAGTGCATGTATCCCACGTGTATCTGGTCCCAACAGCCTTCTCAGGAACACACCGTTCAGCAAGGCAGGACCACACAGTTACAGAAAGCACATCTCATTACTCACAAGCTAGATTACAATGATAAACAATTACGCATGACCTAGGTCAATCAAGGATAAGCAATTAATAACAAAATAAACAATTTATGGCTAAATTTCTCTCACACCTTACTCCAGGACTCCATAGTCACAGACTAACTAAGCCAAATTCAAGCCAGGTTCATGAAAGCCACTTAAATGTTCTATCTTAACTAGTCTGAATTAAGGATTACTCCTGGCCTAATCTAAGCCTTGTCCGTGAAACCAGCCATTAAAGTTTGACCTGGTTGTTGAGCTAAAGCAAAGGTCAAAGGGTGGCCAACATCAATAACATCCTGTCTCTCCACCCCAGAAACAATCACAGGAAGTGTGACATGATTCCTATCAAAACTGCTTGGGTTACTGCATTAGAAAATTAAAGGTTGACCTGGTAGTGGCACTACAGGATAGGTCGCAGGGTCACACAAAACAACAGGGTTTGTCCTTTATGCACCAGAGATGAACATAAAAAAAGTTTCATGTGACTCCCATAAAATCTGTCAAGTTTCTCCAATTAAAAAAAAAGTTTGGCCTGGTGCCGCTTTAGGAAAGGTCAAACGGTGACCGTAGGTAACCTGCCTTCTCTCTGCCCCAGAGACAATCACGAGAAGTGAGACATGGTTCCCATTAAAATTGTTGAATTATACCCATAGACTGTATAAAAAGATGGATGAAGCAACTGTGACGTCACCCATTTGTTTCAGCATACCATTGAGGAAGCCTCGTTTTTGGCAATTTGAACTGCGCCATTTTGTCATTTTGAAACCGGATGTGATTCCATTTGGACGAGAACGTGAACTAAAGGTCCAGAGAGGAGCGAGGGGTGGATCTGACTGTATCTGATGAGGACCAGAGGATAGCCACGCCCATAAAGCATATTCTGGCTTTATCCTTTATTCTAGTCTATTTGCGACCATAATTTACAAAAATCAACATCATGATACACTGCCCGGCCAAAAAAAAAGTCGCACACTCAAATATTTAGTTGGAACCCCTGTAGTTTTGATTACAGTGCATATTTGTCTTGTCATTGTTTTCACAACTATATGCAATGCCAGAACATTTATTTTCGATCAGAAATGCCATAATTTTTGACCAAGATCTTGTCTTCTCGACATAATGGTTGAACCACTCAGTGGTCTTTCTTGAGCACTTCCCAATAACTTTTAATGTGTTTAAGGTCAGGACTTTGTGGTGGCAAATTTGTTTGTGAAAATGATTCCTCATACTTGTTTTTGTCATTCATGGTTTTCTTTGCTAAATACAGGCCAATAACTTGCCCGTTCTGAAATACTGTAACATCTTTTCCACCATCAAGTGTCTTCCAACATGATTTTTAAAGAAATGAGTAGCGATGCGCTTCATCAGTCAGGGTAAAAATGATTATTGCCAGCTGAAACATTAATAACTACAATAATGATCCAATTATAGAATTTGTTCATTAATTTCCAAACGATGACTTTTTTTTTGGCCGGGCAGTGTATATTGAAGGAGACTTCTACAGCATTGAACTTCTTTCTGCAACCACCGATGTCACCATCTGCTGGCCATTAAATAGAATGCAATTTTTTGAGATTTCCGTATCGGCCTCACTTTTCAGACCCGGTGCTGTGTCCATCTTTTTATACAATCTATGGTTATATCATTTGAAAATATAAAGTTTGACCTGGTGATGGTGCTACAGAAAAGGTCGTGGGATCACACCAAACAATAGGGTCCAAACAATAAGGTTTATGTGCCAGGAATGAACACAAAAATTTTTGTGCGGTTCCCATGACAGCTGCTTGAGACATCATGCAAACACAAAGCATCTACAGCAGTGGCAGTCGAGGAGCAAACATGTCCTCAAACACTGTGTGTTGGGGATATGCGTCATTGAACACCAGAAATAACATGCTTAATTACATTTCAGCGTAACTGAGTTGCGGACACTTATTGCTTGTCTTCCTTTTTCTTTGGTGTAATTATTCCATCATAGGTCAAAGGTAAGATCGTGCAAAATGCAAATGTCAAGGTTGACAAAGTAGTATCTTTTTGGTAAAGTGAAAGAAGTGACTTTAATGGAGATTTTTTTTTTTTTAAACGTCTTTAAAGTGGAGATTTTTTGAAACTCTGGTTTCTGTTTATTTGCATGGAAATGAAAAACTGAGCTTTTGGGAAACGATGACATGGCAACTGAACTTGCACGTGTCCACTGTAGCTTTGGCTAATGTATCTTTTAATATATGTACTGTTACGTAGACTTTATTGTCACCTACTAACCTTGCATGCTTTGAGTGTACTTGTTTTTGCATTCTCAAGTGAAGATATTTAAAAACAGTTTTTTTTTAAATAGAGGGTGAAAATATCCATTTAGAAAAATCTCTCTGTATTAGTGTGGACGAGGCCTTATTCTTACCTTAAGAACTGGCAATGCTTGATAGTTCTGAGTGTTTTTGGAGTTCGCATAGTGTTAATTTGCATAAATGACTGAAAACCGGTCAAGACCAATTATTGTCAAGGGATGTTCTCTGCCTTGTCTGTTTTCAGTTCACCAGCTATCACTGTACTGTATATCACTTAGTATTGGGCTTCTTTAGAATAGAAGTTTTGCCAATGTATCAAAGAAAACACCAAATCAAGTAGGTAGGAAATAACTATTCAACTCCTCAAATGTGTATGTGGATAACAAGGAAATGTGGATGAAATTATGCACCAGAGCAAGATATTTTCTGTGATGATACACTCAGGAACCAGACAATGCAGGAGGAGAGTTTATTAAGCGAGGGGGAAAACCCCCGCAGGGCAGAAGGCAAAAAGGTACAAAGTCCACAATCCAAAAATCACAATCCAGTAGAGCAGAATCAGAGTCGAAAACCAGGGCAGCAATAACAGTACTCGTGGTCGGGCAAAAAACAGGTTCGGTACACAGGCACAGGTATGTCAGAGAAGCAAAAGCCAAAATCCAGTGGGCGTAATCCAAACCGTTAACAGGACAGCAAACACAAAACTCGTAGTCGGGCAAAAAGGGTTCGTAAACAGAAGCAGACAAAAGTACCAAAAAAGCAGAGCCAAAAATCGAAGGTCGGACGGTCCAGTCAGAAGATAAACACTATGAGTACAAGGCGAAGACGATAGCAGCACAGGTAAACAAGGGAAACGTTCTGACGGGGAACTGCAGTGAGAAGACAGCTTAAATACGCTCAAGGGAAGTCACATGCTATGATTAGGATCAGGTGAAGAGGATCAGACTAATTACGTGGGAGCAAAACATGAGGGAGAACCTAACCACATAAAATTGGCAAAAGCCAGAACGTGGACAGGGATCACGAGACAACCTATGACAAAACATACAGCTCCGGTTAGGGAGTTCTAACGTGCACAGATAATGAGAGGCAGGACAGAGTGGAGCAGGTGCGGAGGATCCGCTGAATTGCAGCAAAGACTAAGTGAAGGCAAGAGGCGGAGACTAGAACAGGGCGAGTGCTGAGAGCTTGTTAATCAATTAGTAAGTGCAGCTATACAATCCCTAGTGCTCGTTAGTAAGTTAGTATTATATACAATGTTAGTCTGGGTTAGTAACTTTAACAAAAACAACAAACTGTTAGTATTGGTTAGTAAAATAGAAAAGAGAGGCGAAGGAAGCAAACGAGATCGGAAGGAATGTTTGAAACCCAGAAACCATGAAATCACCTAAGCATGTGACACGCAGGACTGGGGAGAAGCTGTAGCTTAACAAGAGACCAGACAGGGGAGACAAAGTGCAATGCAGGGCATGGCAAAACATGGACCAGACTATAACAGAAAAAGTGGATTGGGAATGGCAAAAACGAAAACATGGCAAAGTACAAAAACTAAACAGAACATGACAAAACCTAACAGAACATAATCATAAACATAACAGGGAATGGCAGAAACATAATAAACATGGCAGAATCATAACAAACATGGCAGAATCAGAACAGACAGAGCAGAATCATAACAATTTTCCATTTGATGTGATGCTGTGGCCATAGAAACAAGGCATCTTGGGTTTGAATATTTCTCTCAGTATAAGTGTGATGTTGCTTCAGGGAGCGCTACAACCAGCAGAAACAGAATGTGGATGTGACATTAGCCGACAGCATTGGGAAAAAAATGTTTTTTTCTTATTTTGAAACCACTTAAGAGGAAATTCGAGCAAAAATCAAAGTTTTAGGGGTTAAATTCCCCCATTCAAAAGTTCTCTCAAAGCAGTATTTTTCTTTGAAGTATTTATCTATTTGCTCTCAATCAGAGATATTTTGCCAATAATTTTGGCAAAAAATTTTTATAAAAACTATGATATCAATCATTTCACAGAGATATGCATATTAAGTTACCCAGACTCTAACTCACGCTGAAAAACTACCTTTGTAGACAGAGCAAGACATGATGGCCACATTGGTCCTGTGTTGTTCCTTTCTGGAGAAGAAGAAGTGATCACAGTGTTGTAAACAGAATATTCAAATGCTGATGCAATCATCAATACATCCTAACTTGACAAAACATTCGAATAAAGCCACTGCTCAAACAAAAAAAAAGGTTAAGTTATAGAACGGTAATTTTATTTTATCCACCTCTGCCAAGGAGGTGTATGTTTTTGCCGGCGTTGGTTTGTTTGTTTGTTTGCCTGTCTGTTAGCAACATATCTCAAAAATGGTTGCATAGATTTTAACCAAACTTTGCAGGATGTTTAAAGTAGCACAAGAGGAACAAGTGATTAAATTTAGGAATATCTAGGCCAAAGTGCAGCTGAGATATAGGCCAAAGTTCAAATCCAGCTATGCTGGCGGAGGTATGGGCTCTCTAGAGTCCAGCTCAGAGAAGGTCAGAATTGACACAAGGACCAATTGATTAGATTTTGGGAGTGATCCAGGTTAGGGGTTAGGGTTAGGGTTAGGGTTAGGGCCCTGGCTGGAGGTGCTGCGCTCTCTGAGTGCTCTTGTTTTATTTTTATTATTAAAATGGGTTAAATAAGTCTTCGAAACCGATTTGATGGAAGAGCAAAAGAAGGATTTTAATTTACAAACAATGCAGAAAAAGTGGGATGGACCATTGAGCTGAAGGGGTTAGGGGGACAGCGTCGCTGAGGTTCAGATAAAGTTTGTGCCGCTTTTTGCCGCTGCGGAAAGAAGATCACAGGTACCGACTTGAACCCATTGAATTCAAATCTTTTGACAGATAGAACAACAGCCCCCTCTAGTGTAAGTTTATTGAATTGGCTCCACTGCTCACCTATTTGGGTCACGCATTAAAGGGCATCTAAAGTCGATTCCCCTTGTTTTAGTTTATCGGCCAATCAGCGAGCCGCACCTGCGCAAACGAACCGAAATAGAAGGATTATCTACACATGTACACCAAACATTGGTTTATATGAATGAAATTGGTCATGTGACAATGCAAGATGTCTACAAAAGCAAGTGATTTGTTTGCGAACATTGGACGTTCAACGTCCCGTCTGAGAATCAACTTTAGATGCCCTTTCAATGCCACTGACTTACTGTACATCAAATAAACGCAGGACTCATTCATGAATACGTGTTAACGATTAATTGGAATTAAACACTGCCTTAAGTTAATATATCTCCTAAACTAATTTAATTTGTGTTTTTATTTCCATTTTAATCAAATGGGTTGCCAGGATATGGAGTTATTTGTATGACACTCTTGCAATCTCATCTGACAGCAGTGAGGCAATACCTCAATAGATATGGCTTATGCAATGTCTTTGAGGAAATAAAAATATGAAATCTCATTGATATTCTTAAAACAACTACTGATATTTAGCTACAGCGCTATGAAAAAGTGCCTGCCCCCTCCTAATTTTTTTCAGTTTTTGCATATTTGACACATTTAAATGTTTTAGACCATCAAACTAATATTAATATTTGACAAAGATAACCCAACTAAAACAAAATTCAGTTTTGAAATGATGATTTCACTTAATTGAAGGAAAAACTGCTGTCCGACCCAACCTGGCCTGTTATTTACCAACTTAACCAATTAAATAAATTTAATTGATAATTTGGTTTCACTTGACACACTTGTGTGATTACTGCTTCCCTATTGAATCTAAACATTACTTTAAGAAAAGCTATCTGGCAATGTGAAGTCAATGATCCAAATGAATTGATCTAAATAATTCAAGAATGGATAAGAAACAAAGTTATTGATAGTTATTGGCTGGGAAAAGATTAGAAAGCCATTTATAAGGCTCCTTGAGTCCAGCGAACCACAGTGAGAGTCATTATATACAAATGGAGAAAACTCAGAATAGTGTTGAACCTTCCTAAGAGTAGCTGGCCTGCCGGCCTACCAAACTTCCACCAAAAGCTCATCAACAACCCACAAAAGAATACAGACTAACAGTCACTGAACTGCAAGCCTCACTTGGCTCACTTAAGGACATAGCTCACTATTCTACAATAAAAACAGATTGGGTAAAAATGGCATCCATGGTTGCAAGGCAAAAAAACCACTGCTGACCAAAAAGAACACAAAGGCTCATCTCAAATTTCCCAAAAAACCTTTTGATGACCCCCAAGATGTTTTGCATAATATTCTGTGGACTGATGAGCCAAAAATTTAACTTTTCGGAAGACGTGTCCCGTTACATCTGGCATGAAGATAACACATCATTCCACGATGAGAACATCATACCAACAGTCAAACGCGGAGGTGGTCGTGTGAAGGTTTGGAACTGCTTTGCTGCTTCAGGACCTTGGCGACTTGTCATAATTGATGGAACCATGAATTCTGCTCTCTACCAGAAAATCCAGAAATGGCCATCAGTTTATGACCTAAAGCTCAAGTGCAGTGGGGTTAAGCAGCAGGACAGAGATCAAAAGCACACAAGCAACTCCACCTCAGAATGGCTCAAAAAAAAAAAAAAAAGGTTTAGGAGTGGCCTCGTGAGTCCTGACTTGAACCTGATTGAGATGCTGTGAAATGACCTCAAACAGGGACTCCATGTTCGAACACCCTCCAATATGGCTAAAAAGTCTGCAAAGAAGAGTGGGCCAAATTTCCTCCAGAGCGATGTGAAAGACTCAATGCATTATCACGAATGTTTGATTACAGTTGTTGCCGACACAGGTGGCAATTTGGTTTTGGGGGCAATTATTTTTTCACATTGGTGATACAGGTATTGAATTATTCTTCTACCTTCAATAAATAAGATGATCATTAAAAAACTGCATTTTTTGATTACTCACAGTCTTTATATAAGTCTTTGTCTTATACTAAAATTAGTCAAATGATCTAAAACATTTAACCCTTTATCGGGCGTGGAACCATATTTGGTAACTTAAGTCAGAGTCCAAAATGGTGCCCTCGCGCCTCTCCACGAGGCAGTAGAACCACGGTGATTTCTCCCTGCCAATTAGCGAAGATTAGGTTACATCACAGGTAGCGACATCAAGGTGTCTGACCAATCACAATAGCTCCTGACCTCTCAAAGAGCAGTTGTGTAACCGTACTCGGTCCCACTCACACGCACCCAACATCATAACTCTCAATAGTAAGTTGAGGAAACTCATGCATTATACAGTTGCATAGGTGTGCTAAAAGTTGAGATAGGTGTCCCTTGCGGAGGCTTTCTAGGAATGAGTGAATTTTTGTGCAAAAAAAAAAAAAAAAAATTGTGGTGATGCTGTTATGGTTCTGTGTTTTGATGCCATGCTCATGTGTTCATTGTCATGTCTTTTCTTTATTCTTTTTGCTTATTATACATCCCGGTTTTCTGTTCATGCCATTTCAGTTTTCATTGCACTTGTCACCCGTCTTGTGATCAGTTTGGTTCAGTCCGTCCTCCCAGTCTGTGTGCCTACCTGCTTCGGGTGATTTCAGTGGTTTCTGGTGTTTCATATTATTACTTCAATTCTCGTTTACTTCCTTCGCCTTGCTTTCCTAGATTACTAATAATACTAACATTTATATTTTGTATCATAGTTTACTAACCTAACTAATCCATGTATATTTTACTAACTACTAATTAACACGAGTTAATTTGTAAAGCTGCACCGCTACTAATTACCACTAATTCAATCTCAGCTATCGCCCTGTTCTAGTCTCCGCCTCTTGCTTTGCTTTCCCTGCATCTTCCTGCGTTTCCGCGAGATCTCTCGCACATGCTTAATTGCTATTCTGCACTCCTTGTCTGTGTACTTAGAACTCCTTGACCGAAGCTGTTTATCTGTCATAGGTTGTCTGCGTGGATCCTGTCCATGTCTTGGCTTTTGCCAATTGTTGTGGTTTAGGAGTTCCCCATGTGTGCTTACCTTTGTAATTAGTTCTTATCCAATTCACCTGTTCCCTGCATAGCATGTGACTTTCCTCTTGTCTATTTTAAGTCTTCACTGCAGTTCATTCTCTGTCAGAACGTTGATCAATACTCATTTGTGCAGAGCTCCTCGTATGCCTTTTGTTTATTGCTTCTTCACAACTGTTTTGTCCGACCTTGAGATTGCCTTGCCCTTCTATTCCTGTTTTGTCTTTTTGGATTTTGACCTATTTTTGTTCGACCACGATTTCTGTTTGGATGCCCTGTGTATGACCTACCCTTCTGGATTCTGACTACAAGTTTTGGCTTACTGTCTATGTACCGTTGCACATCTGCCTTACTGGTTCTGACCCCTGCCTGTTATTTCGACTTCGCCTTTTGCATACTGTTTTTGGCTTGGCAATTCCTGTGTCTTCTGGTCCCAACCCATTCTGCAATAAAGGCTTACGATTTTTGGAATACCTGTTCTCGCGAGTGGTTCCTGAACGCACCGTCACAGATGCCTTATTTGATAATACGCGCCATTCACCTAAGACTAGGGCAAGCAATGGACTTACGCACAATGCGTGGTACCTTTTTACACTAGGCTACATAGGGTTTTATTGAGTGCCCTGTTAAGGGTTAAATACAACATGCAGATGAGGAAATCGGGCAGGGGGCAAATACTTCTTCACTGCACTGTAATAAACATGAATGTGCTTTATACATTTATGACCATTGAATGAGTTTGATTTTCTTGGCTTCATTACATTGACTGTTTTTTTTTTTTTTTTTTTTTTAAATGGCTCAATCCTCCTGCCGGATAGTCCTGTTCCAAAGCTTATGTAATTTACTGCCCAAAGCGATGCTTCCTGGCCTGTAGTTTATTAGTGTCAATCGAGGGCCTCGATTCTGTGGTGTAGCATTCTGTAGAAGCATTTCTTTTCATTTCGACTGTTAATTACAGGTAGTAATTTATTCACAGATAGACGCAGTCTTCCCACAAATCAGCAAGAGCGCTTGCTCTAAAAATATTGTCTTTTACAGCTTTGTTTTGTGTGTTACAGTATTATTATGAGTGTCACAATGTTTCTGTGTGTTTTTACAGAACTGCTATGTGTTATAGTCAGTGGTGACTGTTGAAAGTGTGTGTGTGCGTGTGCGTGTGTCTGTGTGCGTGTGAGTGTGTGTGTGTGTGTGTGTGTACGGGGGGATGGGGGGCACAAAACTTACCAATAAACTGATTAGTCTTGACCTATTTTCAAACACTTTCCTTTGTAAAAAAGTTTTCAATAATTTGAACGATTCATCGGCAGATGAGCGCACAGCTTCCTTCTTGAAGCAATTTTAGGGTGTGTGTCTTCCCCATATTTTACCTACCTCAGCTCCTCGTCATATTTCTTCTCAGTATTCTACCAATGCTGCTTGTATTTCAGCACAGTGATACAATGCAGTAAGTATTAGTGACACCAATTTTGTCTGGCTCTCCAACATACTGAGAAGAAGGCTGTAGTGGAAACCAGGGAGGGGGTGAATACCTTTTTGCTTTTCTGTAATAAACATGAATGTGCTTTATACATGTATGAACATTATATTGAATGAGTTTGATTTTCTTGGCTTCATTACGTAAACTGTTTTTTTTTTTTTTTTTTTTTTTTTAAATGGCTCAATCCTCCTGCCGGATAGTCCTGTTCCAAAGCTTACGTAATTTACTGCCCAAAGCGATGCTTCCTGGCCTGTAGTTTATTAGTGTCAATCGAGGGCCTCGATTCTGTGGTGTAGCATTCTGTAGAAGCATTTCTTTTCATTTCGACTGTTAATTACAGGTAGTAATTTATTCACAGATAGACACAGTCTTCCCACAAATCAGCAAGAGCGCTTGCTCTAAAAATATTGTCTTTTACAGCTTTGTTTTGTGTGTTACAGTATTATTATGAGTGTCACAATGTTTCTGTGTGTTTTTACAGAACTGCTATGTGTTATAGTCAGTGGTGACTGTTGAAAGTGTGTGTGTGCGTGTGCGTGTGTCTGTGTGCGTGTGAGTGTGTGTGTGTGCGCGTGGGTGCGTTTGTGTGTGTGCGCGCATGTGTGTGTGTGTGCGCGCGTTTGTGTGTGTGTTTGCGTGAGTGTGTGTGTGTGTGTGTGTGTGTGTGTCTGTGTGCATGTGTGTGTGTGTTTGCGTGAGTGTGTGTGTGTGTGTGTGTGTGTCTGTGTGCGTGTGTGTGTGTGTGTGTGCGTGCGCGCGTGTGTGTGTGTGTGTGTGTGTGTGTGTGCGGGGGGATGGGGGGCACAAAACTTACCAATAAACTGATGATAAGTGTTGACCTATTTTCAAACACCTTCCTTTGTCAAAAAATTTTCAATAAATTGAACGATCCATTGGCAGATGAGCGCACAGCTAGGTATATTTTACCTACCTCAGCTCCAATCATATTTTTTTTCAGTGTTCTATCAATGCTACTTGTATTTCAGCACAGTGATACATGCAGTAAGTATTTGTTAGTGACACCAATTGTGTCGTCTAGCTCTCCAACATACTGAGAAGAAGGCTGTCAAATCAACAGAAATTGTGGCACTGTCTATTAGCTTAGCAGCTGTACTGCTTGTGCATTTTAGAGCTTTTATGCCTTTTACTGCACACCAATGCATGTCATAATGCTTAAGTTTCCTACAGCTTGGCTTATGTGTTGGAGCGATTATGTTACATTGCTGCTATGCATTAGACCACTGTAAATGTGGCACATTTCTTCAGTGAGTGAATGTTACATCTCAGCTGCGCGTATTGCCTCTGCATGCACTGCCACACTGCTGTGTGAATCAGGATATTGTATTTGAACTGTTGTGAGCTGACTGTCAGTACTTGCTACATGTGCCTGTGCTGATGTCACAGCTATAGACTGTATAAAAAGATGGACCCAGCACCCAGGTCTGAAAATTGAGGCCAATGCTGAAATCTCAAAAATTTGCATTCTATTTAATGGCCAGCAGATGGCGACGTCGGTTGTTGCAGAAAGAAGTTCAATCCTATAGAAGTCTACGAGAAAATGACCCTACTTTCCCACCTGATTTATTATTTCATTATTGATTTTCCACATTATTTTATGGTATCTATTGAAAGTTTCAAGTCTCCTTTGATATATCATTATCTACTAGAATAAAAGATAAAGCCAGAATATGCTTTAGAGGCGTGGCTATCCTCTGGTCCTCGTCTGATACGGTCAGATCCACCTGTAGATCCACCCCTCGCTCCTCCCTGGATATTCAATTCACGCTCTCGTCCAATAGGAATCACATCCAGTCTCAAAATGACAAAATGGCGCTATTCAAATTGCCAAAATTGAGGCTTCCTAAATGGTATGCTGAAACCAATGGGTAACGTCACGGTTGCTTCATCCATCTTTTTATACAGTTTATGGTCGCAGCCCTTGTGTGAATTCCTCTTGTGTTAACTCCCATCCAGCAGCACCTTTTCAATTAGATGTACAGTCTCTTTTGATTGGTTTATGTTCCATGCGCTTTCCTCACCAGCAGTGTTCTATACGTTTCCCTTCCCTCATGTGTATGTTGGCGTATTTATAACCCTTAATTTGAGTGTGCTAATAGCTGGATTGTCATTTGCTATATGCCCTTAAGTAAACAGTCAGTATTTTACTTGTAAAGCTCTTCGTTTATGGAAATTATAACCTTTAAAGATAGTAATATACAGTAGTTCTCTTCCTATTTCAGTTAATAGAAACAAACTCCCAAGGCTTACTCTTGGCTTCTAGGATTGGGACCGCAATCATGTTAATCAAATCTCAGTCTGTTCCTCTGCTCAATTTATTAGGAACAACCACCCAAACCATCTCCAGTCATCAGGACAGGGTCCGCATTCATGCTACACTCCACTGTACTGCTACCTGACAGTTGGTGAAGTGTACATTCTATCTGGCAGCTGTCCCGGATCTGCACTGGCCAGGCACAATTACGCCCACGCACCCAAGGCTGTTACATCTGAACTGAACTGTGTCATTCTGCTCTGGGCTCCATCCCACTGTCCGCTGTATTACTATCAATTAACCCTACTGTTGGATTCTACTCTGTGTCTGCATGTGGTTCCTGGTCTGGATCATAACAACTGATGTGAGAGAGCCACAGTTTTGCAGGGTATGAGCTAATGTAACAAAGAAATTTGCCCTGTGAAAGGTGACAGTGTAAAGAGAAGATGACCAGTTAGCGATAGAGGGAAATTTGTGTTAACACAAAACAACAGCAACAAAACTGAGGGCAGCGCAGTGGCGCAGCAGTTAGCGTTGGTCCAAATTTGGGCCATGCGTGGGAGTTTCAGAAGATGAGTTTTTTCTGGGCATTCTAGTCTCCTAGGTACGAGTGTTTGTGTAAACGTTGTGTGTGTGCGCCGTGTGTGTGTGTGTGTGTGTGTGCCCTGTAATTAAATAGCATGCTGTACAGGATGTGTTCCTGCCTTATGCCCAGGTGATGTGGCAACAGATTCCTGCAACCCTGACAAGGAATAAACTAGATGGATGATGGATGAATTGAATGAAACTAAAATTAATGTGAATCAGAGCAGAAAATGAAGGGGGGGTGTTTATTTTGAAGTTTTTTTTTAACCATTAGCAATTCCTTTTTTTTCCCCCACTACTGTGTATTGAACAGTACACCCAATAACTGCTTTGTGCTACATTCCTGAACATGTTACCATGGTAACAACTATGTGGATCTCCAGCCAAGGTGCTGAATTTCTGGTTCCTGTCAGTTATAAGAAGTTCATCCATCCATCCTGCCACAATGCTGCTACAAGTCTGGCATAATTACAATTTTTTATTCGCGATGATGCAGTGTTATGTTTTTGAGCTCTTGCCATACAGCTTTTTTGTTAGAACAATGCAGATATTTAACTGATGATCCCATGTTATGGAGCATGTGATGTGGTGATTTTTAATTAAACATGTTGGGTCAGATACAGGATTAACCACCTCAGCTCGTCTTCCCTTGCATTTAAATGAGCAAACACTTTAAGACATTATTTTATTTTTGTCACAGATGCACCTGAAATTTAGGCACCAACTATTTGGCCCCTTGCTAACTTTTTGGTACCCTCATCTTCAGAGTCTTACCTGGCTGAAAGGGTAGACCTCATTGAAGCAGAAGATGCAGCTAATTAGCATTTAAATTTGGTTTTGATACTTCAAAGTTCAAGCCATTTTAGAGATTTTTCTGATCTGTATGTCATGAAAGGATATTATGTAAATTGTAGTGTCACAGGTCACTTAAATCTGAATATTTGATGTTCCCCTTAAAAATTTAGGAAAAGAAGATTTGTACACACATGTTCCCTAGCATGTGACAGAGTAGGTCATTCATCGCTAATTTTCACTCAGAAAACTGCAGGTATTGCACCTCAGAACTGAAACTTGTGCAGAGCTGAGTAAAACAAAAAAAAAAAATAACCGCAATAATAGGCCCATTTCATACTGCATGTGATGTTATTCAATTATATTTTTACAGACAAACGAAAATAGTCATAAAAAAAAGTTACAGTGTGGTAGGGATAAAAAAATGAATACTGTAAATTGACATTTTAAATAAAGCAATTTCAGTTTTAGGGCATGACACAGAATCTTGGGAAATAAAATTATTGGCCTGAGGGAAAAAAGATGACCAATCTAAAAGCAGAGTAAAAAGATAAGCACCCTAATTAGACACCAGTAATCAAGTCATATTAAGTCTCATCCAAAGATGCTTGTTGGCCTGTCTTGAGTAATAAGGGCTGAGATGTTGACGCAAGAGCTTGTCACAGCACTAGCCATTATTTCTACCCTGGAAACGCAGCCAGCCGAGAGGCTCCTATTAATTCCTATGGATGAGCATTGCATTAGCACTCAGTCTGAAACATGCGATTGGAAAATTCGGATGAGAAAATACCAAAGCTGATGAAAGTGACCACAAGTAATCAATAGAACTGAGGATAGAGTTTTAGAACAGTGACGTTCATTTTGAAAAATGAAGAGATATTAAAAAACACACTTTTCAAAGGGTTAAGTGGCACTGCTAAACGTACGGCGTTCAGGATCTTCTGTTCTATTTTTTTTTTTTTTTTTTTTTAATATCATACACCCAATCATCACTTTGACTGCTCAGCAGGATTGCATTAACACACCTCGTGCATTAGTTCACCTGTCACAGCTGCTCACACTGACCAGATTGGATGATTGGAAGGCGGCAATGCTTGTGTCACACACGCAGGGGTTGACAAAGCTCATGCGATGTTAGCAGGCTCTGTATTGATATGGTGTTGTTGGTTTTGAAAAGTGCAAGTGTGTGAGTGTGAGTGCGTGTGTGTGTATGTGTGTGTGTGGGCTTGCATAGCTATACTTGTGAGAACCTGCTCTTGTGTTGTGAGGACATTTGGGACGGTCCTCACAGCAGACAACAGAGAATTATAGGTAAATGGTTTAAGTTAGGGTTATAGTTACAGTTAGGGTTAGGTTAAGCTTAGGGTTAGGGAAAGGCTAATTAGATAATGGTTTGGGTCTAGAAAAGGCTTTACAGAATGAATGTAAGTCAATACTATGTGCTCACAACTGCAGCTATACAAACATGTGTGTGAGTGTGTGGGTTTAAGTCCACCGTCACTGGCCAGAGTCACATTAATCATGTGATTTCTGTTACAGTGAGCTGCTTTGACACTGCATTTAACACAACCGGATATTGCTTAGCTAGGATATACACTAGAAATGCCATCAGCCATGCTAAATAATTGATAGCATCTTACAAATTCACATGAAAGATTTGTGATGCATGCTCGAGAACACGCACGCATATGCCCTAGATGGACCTGATCGCAGAAAAAACATTCCACCTTCTTTCACACAAAAATAGTGTCTTTCATGTTCCATAATTTATTTCAGTTATAATAGTTTATGCGCTAAGCTAAAATTTGACATGACCAAATAGTAACATCAGGGGTTCCTAAACTGAGTATCCCTTAAAGAAGCTTCTTTCTCTAGTGGCAAGCAACACGGTCCTGCCATGCCAATATGTGGAATCAATCAGTCACGGTGGCACTTGCAGTCCTGCCATCAGATTGAGCCATATAGCCACAGTTACTCATAAACTCTCTCTGCTATGTTCACACCACAAATCCTCCACAGAACCTGCTTCTTAGCCTCCTTCAGTTTCTGTATGGGGGAGGACAAATGAATATGTATGAAGATAAATAATAATTGAAAAACCTATTTTACACAAGGATGCTGAAAATTAGGCAATTGTTGATCAGATTCAGTTAAAACGACTGTATTAATAGTTTCTAATTTTATGCAGGGTACACTGAAGAAAGTACAACAAAATATAGATAAGTTCTTCACAACGCCGTGGGTATAACAAAGTGCAGCAGTCTCATCTCAGATAATTAAGGAAGACAAAATCAGCGAATCACTGTGCACCAATTTGGGCAGTTTGGTCATTAAATAAGCAGTGGTTATGTCCCAAATTCTAGCTGTTATGACAGAAAGGAGACCTATTAGACACAGCACTCAAGTTTCTTATGTCCAAAAATAAAAGCATTCCAAAAGAAAAACATCCTTTTCAAAAAGAATGCAAAAGATTTTTAAAAACTTATCCAATATTGTGCACAAAAGTACTAGTGTTGGGCACCATAATATAGGCCAGGGCAGGGTGCAGAGAAGACTAAAACCCAAAAATGCAAAAAAAAAAAAGAACAGTTTTTCTCTCGACCAAAGAAAAAACATAGAGCCATTCTTCCAAAGGCTTCCTACTCTGGCCTATACCTGAACTAAAAACATGCAAAAAAAAAAGTTCAAACACCAAACATGAACTAGAGAGTGTTTTTAAGGCAAAAAACAAATGTCTCCCCCCACCCCATTGCAGCCCCCCCTCATTGATGTCCACAGACATTTAGGAAGAAACTAGAAAAGTTAATAACCACAAAATAGCAAAAGGCACATCTGCACGACCTGATGCAAATGTGCGCAAATAATAGTGGAAATATATCAAACGGTTTCTGAGTTGTGGTCTGGAAATGGTGGGAACGCCGACGCTGACGCGCACGGGAGAGCAGACAAAAACAGTATGTCCCCCCTCCCTTCGGGGGGAGACATTATTGTCCAAACAGCACCACAGAAGCAAACAAAAGTTTAAAAAACAACCAAACCAAAGACAATAGAGAAAGGAAGACTGCTCACTGAGGAGTAATTTTTGGTATCAGTCACGTGGGTGCCCTGCCCCTTTAGATAGACTTGTGGCGGGTCCTGAATGAATTGATTCCAATGGGGAGAAGTGAACGTGAGCACAGATTATCACCGATTATTTTTCCCCATTGTTACAGAATTAAATACTGGGCTTATGTTTCACAGGTCACATATCTTCCAAACATTCTGGCGCTGTAATGGCATTTTTAAGACCAACAGATCAGGAGAAAATGAACTTTGTTTGAGACCTGTGTGTCTCTCAGCAGTGGTCACGTGACACCTGGCAATACAGAAATACAGTATGGACTGCGGGAAACCACGAATAAAAATTTTAACTGAAATAATGCTTGTGTTTATATGTTCAGAACTACTATTATTGTCATCGATGTTTAATCATTTTTAAAGGGGAAAAGGAATATATTTGATCGCTATGATTTTGTACTGGATTGATACCAGATATTAAACAAGCGGGAAAAGTGGCAAAATAAGGCGCAAAAATTAAATGTGTTGAAATTGACTGCTTTCTGAGCAGGTGAGACCAGACCTTAAGCCATATAGTTTAATAGCTATTTTGAGAGCAAAATATTAGGAATGCACCTACTGTGTAAATACATGAACAATAGCAGTTGCACACTAAAGGACACAAATAGCATACATAAAATATCACGATTACAATGTAAAATATCATTATTGCATATTTTGAAATCAAATGGAGTGTGGCTCACGGAGCAAGTACAGATGGACAAAGGAAGGGAAATGCCTCTGTTGACTACGTCCCAGAAACATACTGAAAAAATTGAGCATATTATCTGCTTGTGTTTACCTCTGAACATTCCTTCGCAACGACATGCTGGTGAATCATTAGGGCATCGCCATGAAAGCTTTTTCTTAACATGACCCCATCACTCCAGTTCTAAAAAAACCTGGAGCAGCTGCTGATGACTTCAAAAACTATCGTCCCATTTTCAACCTGCCATTCATCACCAAACGCCTTGAGCGCACTGTAGCCTTACAGCTGCAAGAACATCTGACCCATTACAGCCTGTGGTAAGTGTTTCAGTCCGGTTTTAGGACTAAGCACTGCACTGAGACAGCCCTGGTCAAGATTGTTAACAATCTACTCATTGCTGCTGACACAGGCCATGTCAGTATTCTCTTACTGCTGGACCTCACAGCTGCCTTTGATACGGTCTGTCATAACAGTCTACTCATCCGGCTGGAAACACTTTTAGGAATCACTGGCACACCACTCTCCTGGTTTAGATCATATCTTAAAGCTAGGGAACAGTATGTCTCCATTGGAAACTTCAGGTCCTCCAGTTCACCCCTCTTACATGGTGTCCCCCAGGGTTCCGTCCTGGGTCCCCTGCTCTCCACCATTTACATCCTCCCCCTTGGTCACATAATATGTCAGTATCGTTTAAACTTTCATTGCTATGCTGACAACACACAAATTTACATTCACACACTCCCTCCATCTAATGTGGTTGCCTGCCTCAATGCCATTAGCAACTGGATGACAAAGAATTTTCTCAAACTCAACCATAACAAGACAGAAGCCATTTTTTAAGTGCCACACCAGTGGTGTTGAAAAAACTAAAACACTCTCAGTTATCCATTCTTGGCTATTTCACCACCACTACAAAAACCTTGGAGTCATAATTGACTCTACCCTCTCCTTTGATTCTCACATAAAAAAATTACTAAAACAGCCTTCGCCCACCTCAAAAACATTTCCAAGCTCCGCCCCTCACTTAACTCCTCTACTGCTGAGACCCTCATTCATGCTTTCATAACCTCCAGACTCGATTACTGTAACGCCCTGCTCTTTGGTGTCGCTGCAAAGAGATTAAACAGACTACAATACATACAAAATGCTGCTGCTAGAGTTCTCACCCATACCAGGCCCTGGCAACATATCACTGCCATCCTCCATCAATTACACTGGCTCCTGTACATTACCGTATTCAATTCAAAATCATTCTGCTTGTTTTCAAAGCCCAACATAATCTAGCACCTGCTTATCTCTCAACTCTCCTAACCCCATACCAACCGACCCGCACCTTACGGTCCACTGATGCTCACCTCCTATCCACCCCCTTCGCCAATCTTCATTCCATGGGTGACAGGGCGTTTAGCGTGGCTGGCCCTAAACTCTGGAACAACCTCCCACCTGCAGCCCTACATCAATGCACTTCACTTTCCACCTTCAAATCTAAGCAAAAAACACACCTTTTTACTCTGGCTTTTTCCTCCTACTCTTAACTGTCCCCTCCATCTCATCCTCTCCCCTTGTTTTTATAATTTCTTTCCTATACTACTTCAGCCTGTTCAGCGTGATCCTCTCCTAGTTCATATTGCTCTGCTATTGTGTTTTGTTTTCTGTTGAAAGCAGTGTCTTTTATCAAGTCTACATTGTCCCTACATGTTTCTTTTATGACTGTTTTATTCTTGCTATAATTGTACAGTGTCCTTGGGTGACTTGAAAGGCGCTTTAAATAAAATGTATTATTCTTATTATTATTATTTCTGTGTCTGCTGTTCCTACCAGGCTGCCTGGTGAAGGAGCAGTACGTTCTGCATTGCTTGCTGCAGCTGTTGCACAAAGAGGATTCCGTGTTTCAACCTGGGAGCCACAGACTTCCTGTTTTGTGCTACCAACTGGGAATTAATAAATTAAGTCTGGAATGATGGTTTGGAGTTAGGAGGAAGATTTAAATTGAGCTTCCAGGGTCTTGAAGGTATTAGTTTATATGAAAAGTGCTGTGAATTACGGAAGCCGAGAGAGGCCACGTATTTACTTTTTTATTTTAGTGCCGTTTTCTCGTGATAACGACTTACTATTTCGTTATCTCAATACAACAAAGTCTGTTTTCTCGTGATAACGCATTGATTTATTTCGTTATCTCAATATAACAGAAACTTTTGTTTCCGTGGGATAGGCTAATTATCTCAGATGCTTGCGCGCTGGTTGCGTCCTGATTTCAGCCTTCAACAGATGCCACTGGCTGTAGCTGTAGCCTACCGGTAAGTTACACTAAACCATATATCTATGCGCTAAACGTTAGTTTGTTTATGACTGGGCTGGGTTTGTTTAGGGGAGACCGGTTTGCCTAAATAGATGAGAGGTTGACCAACCAGCGCGCAAGCATCTGAAATAATTAGGCCTAGCATGTCCCACGGAAACAAAAGTTTCTGTTATATTGAGATAACAAAATAAATTAATGCGTTATCATGAGAAAACGGACTTTGTTTATATCGAGATAATAAGTCGTTATCACGAGAAAACGGCAGTAAAATAAAAAAGTAAATACGTGGCCGCTCTAGGCTTCCATAGTGAATAACTATTCACAATTAAGATTGCTGACTGAAGCATAATAAAAATACAAAATGTAGTTGAGGATGACCTCAACATTGAGCTGAGTTAGACGATCACAGTGATGACAAATAAAACTGTACAATGGTCAATTTTGGAACCAGTTGCATGTCTGTGTGATGGAACACACTGAACAAATGGTGGGTGAATTATCCTGAAATGGAGAACTCATGAAAACACTCATACCGGAAGACATATTACGGGACCAAGGGCATGATCGAAAACTTAGTGCATAAAATTGTACCGAAATATAATTATAATATTATGAATATTCTTTATCCATTGCTCAGTAATCAATTGTCCACTCAATACTGCTTTTACTGTACTTAGACTCTTAAATAATGCCTAACATTGTTTTTCAAAGAGCCCATGGCCTCAGGGATTCACTGAACATGAAAGTTTTTCTATGTTGGATACAATAAAAAATGGGACAAAGATACACACAAATGATCCAAACCATTAAAACTACTGACCGAGAAGGCAAATAAAGTTTATAATCTCGTGAGAATGACCTATGCCTAGGTCTACAGGTCTATATCTAGGTCTACTGAGCTTAGATGGTGAACTAACAGTCAGTTCTTGGAGCTAATATGTTGGATGTGGAAGAAATGGGACCCAAGTGACTTTGACAGAGCCACATCATTATGGCCAGACAAGTGGATCACAGTATCTCCATAGCAGCAAGCCTTCCGGGCTGCTCCCAGTCAGCAGTGGAGAGTACCTACCAACTGTAGTCCAAGGAGGGGCAAACCATGAATCGGTAACAGGGTGTTGAGCACCAGGGGCTTGTTGTGAGTAATTTAATGCTAATGAAATTGGTCTGACTCCATATAGAAGTATACTTGACTTTCCTCCACGCGAACAATGACACACAGAAGGCTGCATGTGACTGTAGTATGGCTCTGTAAGGATGGCTATCTCGCTGAGTAAATGTGGACATGCCTCTGGCTGGCACAGCCTGAAATAATTCTGAATAAAATGTATTTGCGACGACACTAAAGGGCCTTATCTAGGCTACTAAGATCCCAGGTAAAGAGCACTAAATTGCGTGCTCGTGGTAACATTTTGCTCGTTTGGTTTGCTTATGTTTTGTGGGTGATCTACTAAGAGTAATTGCCTAAATGACTGCTGGTGCAAACAGCATTATTTAAATAAGGACTTTGCATGCTGCTGCTATTTCTACCATGGACAGTTTCGAGAAAAAGGACGAACTCAAACGCAAGATGAAATTTGACTCAATGGAGTCTGAGGTGCTTATGGAGGAAGCACATACACTGTTATAAATGGACTGAATTTTACAGTTAAATTAAGGCATTGTCTCCGTGTTATTTTAACTGTAAGTAGAGTACTGCGCTCATTTAATTGTGGTTTACAGTTAACATACGCGGAATCTGTGTGATAAACTGATTGTAAAATTACGGTTTAAATCACTGGCAAAAAAGGTGCAAGTTTAAAACTGCATGCTCAGTGTTTGAGGGTCGAACAATTTGCAGAGTACAGTCAATCGCTCCAATTACTCTTGGGAAGCGAGCAACTGCATAAAGCTCATGTGCTTCCCGTGTGGATGGAAACTTTATGTACCGGCCCATCCTGCGCAACATGGCATCCAGTATTTGAGACAGTGCATGCAAGAAACTGTCTTGGGAGATCCAAGCAGTGAGAGCTACTGTACGCTGGATTGAACCAGTTGCGAGAAATGGAGAATAGCAAGAAGTTTTGTCATTGCAGGTATGGCATGACTTCTTCTTGTAACTGGTTCCAAATCAGCCCTTATTTCATCTAACAGCGCCAAAATGACATTGCTGGATAGGCCGTATGTGTGAGGGTTTTCCCTTGCTGTCCCTCCCCTGCTGCATTCCTCACCTCCACTTAAACAAGCAACAGGTGTGGCTCGTTGAAGTGGAGGTGAGGGCAGGGTATATAGGGCTGGCTGTTGGCAGTGATCATTGCCACTGCATTCTTTGTTTTAACCTGGTGTTATGTTTGGTGCTGGTCATTGTTTTAGTAGCTTTGTAAGTAAATTTAAGTAAATCTTTTGTCTTTTTACCAGCCTGGCATTTGAGACTCTTCATTTATCTTTAGGCCCATGGTCCTAGCTCCTGCCGGATTGCCGTTTGGCATCCGGCGGGTAGACAATTCCATGACAATATGTCTGGATTATTCTCTCCTCTGACATCCCAAACATTGTCACACGGATGGAGAACACCCGTTCTCGGTGTACTCGCTGCCTGTGTCTTCTCCTCGCGGCAATAATGGCAGCCTCGTCTGCGCAATTACGTGGAGCCAATTAGTACCTACCCTTCAAAGGTATTAAATGGCAAGCGCAATCACCATCACTGAAATTGCCTTAAGGCTTGATAAGTTACTATGCTTGTGCTAAAATTTTCTCCTCCTATATTTTGCACGCTAGGATAGGCACGCCCCTTATTACATATTCATCAAGGCCAAAAGTACTAACTGCATACAGTGTGCAAATTTGCGCACTTCAAAGACACAATCCTCAGTGCATACCCTTAGTAGATGAGATTGCTGGTTAATTTGCAGGGGACATGGATAGGACATTTGCACACGTTTTTATACACGCAAAGTTTTAGGAGATCAGGCCCTAAGTGTACAGGCATGTGACTACAGGGTGTTGGCATCCTATGTGCATGTGTTAGAACTGAAAAACATTAGCTGTGCTGCGTGTAGTTACCAATCAAACGTGAATGCCTGGTTAAGGTGCATGGAATTAATTGTACAAACATATGAATGTCAAAATGCAAAGTAGAGTGGGTTGAGAAAAATGACTACATGCAAATGTCACGCAGGAGCCTGTATTAGTGCCCCTTGCTCTATTCCATCTATACACCCACAGATCAAAAGAAAAACCAAGTCATCAAATAGAGATGTTTCTACAATCCATGCTGAAGGAATCACTCACAGGTCAGTGACAAGAGCCTCTTACGGAGTATTTATTATGAGCAATGGGCAATTGAACAGAAGAGGAACCGGAAAACTCAAGGAGAAGGGCAGCCTGAGTCAAGCAATTAGCATGCAGCAGCAGAGCCGCGTATATGAGCCGTGATCAAGACATTCCAGGGATCAGATACCAGGTGGTCTATTTAAGACTGCAGAGGCCGGAGCGCTTCCAGGAAAATTACTTGATAGGGACACAGTCCCTGTTCTGGAGACCACAAGAGAACAGGAAGGTGATCCAAAATATAGAGATTCATTGTCATCTTTTCAATATTACTGAACACACTTAGGAAGAGCTTAGAGTTTAGCTAATACCAGATTACTAGACAGTAAATTCAAACAAGGGGCGAGGATAATCTAGTGCCGACTGAGACGCCACATAATAATTATATGGACGAGACGATCAACGAAAGGTGTGAGGTTCACATTGCGAGGCGGGGGTATATGACAAACCAATAAATCAATTAAGGGAGACAAACCACAAAACTCACAAAGACTGCTGGAACAGGGGAGGGCCTCAGGAATATTATGGATCAGCTATCGTCATACCGCATTCACTGTGTTCGCCATGTCCGCCGTTGTCTGTTGAGATTTTTTTGTGAGCCCTCCACAGGCCGTAAATTTCAACCAATTCATTTCTTATTTGGTGTGGCAAAGCCTCTCAGTTTTGGGAATGACTGACTCATCCGACTGTCCAGTTTATTATTAACTTGTACAAATGTGTTCTTTGCAATACACAATAGCAATGGGCTAACACTCACAGGATGAGTTAGCAAACAGTGAAAGTGATGGGAGATTATTTTTGAGCATACCAATATGGCAGTCTGGTTTCTTCAGCATTATTTTAGAAAATCAGTGGTCCAAAGACATGCTGTACGGCATGGGGAGACTGGCTATTGCTATGATGGTGCTATCCATATTCCCTACCATGGTCAAAAAGTACAGGAATCACAAAGCGGTACCTGTTTCTTCCATTCTGCTTCACTCCCATTAGTAGTTACCTGTTTTAAATTACTATGCATTTGCATAATGTTAAACTTCATGCTACTTTTCTGTGTTGCTTGCCCCACCCACTTTTAGTGGCCAACTGTCATCGCTTCACATCACTGAGGTTTGCTCACCTCTCATGGAAAATGAATGGCAGCCAATTGCTTCAGTCGCTAGACATCGCTCCAAAATGAATGCCTCTTTAGTGCGTGCATGGCTGCAAGGGAAATATCATCATGAGTGCACTTGGAATTCGACCCCATTTATGTGCATACACTGCTATCGATTGACTGTAAAATTACAGTTAATTAATTGGCAGCAGTGGTGCCAGTGCTTTTTGCGGTAAAATAATTGGATACTGTAAATTAAATCTAACCATGAAATTATGGGCAACTGAAACCTAAATTTAACCAAAATTAAACTTGTCCAATTGCTTTATCATTTGGGGGAAAAAACATTTGCAGACAGGTGCTAGGCAGATTGCGGCTGGGATATATAGCACGTGGTCATTACTTCCAATGCACGTCGGGTGCAGAAAATGCTTGTACGGGTAAATGAACTGTAAATTTCAGTGAAATGCACGTGGGTGCGCAGAACCCTGCATTTACTGTGAATCTGCACCAGCAATGTACTGTAAAATTAAAGCAGTTTATTATAGTGTATGTTTGTAAGCAAGAGTGTTCATTTACACGTACTCATGAAAGAGAGTACAGTCGCAAGAAAACTGAAGAAAGTGGAGAGAAATAGATGTACAGAAAGAGAAGACATGGAAAAATCGTTATATAAAAACCATTGCCTGACACAGAAATAGCCAATAAGAGGGAATACAGAGATGGAAAGGGAGAGGAGAGAAACAGTATGTATGCATGTTTATTCAATAAGAGCAGGTCCCATATTTGGATCACAGACCAAAAATAAAGCATATGCCATTTCAACCTCGGCAGTTCCCATGGTAACAGAATAAAGTGCTGTTTTATTGGTGAATTGCAGTGGGGAGGGCATAGGTGAGATGAGTACAAGTATCAAAGAAGTCACCCCTAATAGATAGCTGAAAAAATATCCATAATAATAGACCTCAGATGCCATTTTGATAACATAGCAAAAAATATCTCTGCAGTATTCGCTGCCAGTAAGTTGTTTTAATGCACCCACACGCTTTAGGCAGTTAAGAAATATAACACATAGGGACCAATTTTGACAACCTAAACGCAGACGGCTTATGCAAGTGATAATGGTATCACAGATCAAAACTGGGCTTGAAACTAACAAAACTAACAAAAACAAAAAGGAGTCAAAACTAACTCCATTTCAGTAATTTCCAGACAGGAGGTGATAGCACAGCTGTGGCACCATTGTCAAATTGAGTGGGCTAAGACAAATTAATTACCTGTGGGTTTAGTTGGGGTTTGGGTCCATTAAGGCTAATCAGATTAGCCGCAGTCATCCACTTGAAAAAGAGTTTTATCACCTGAAACCAGAGATCTTGAGGAATATGTAGATATTTGTTGTTTTAGCATTGTAGCTTAACAAGAAAGGGAGGAAATATTGCTCAGAAGTCCAGCAATATTTTGACTGCATGTTGTCTTTAAATTGAAAGAAATTTTTTTTTTTTTTTTCAGTCATAGATTTCTACCATTAAAGTTTCATTCAAAGAATCATGATAAAATCCAATCCTGAACCCTGTATTGTGCATCGAATTGTGAGGTAGGGGAATTTATTGTTACACGGCTAACTTAGATCATAATTGAGCTTCTCCATTCAAGCAATAAGATGATTTGAGCACACAGAGAAGAGTTGTCAGTGACAGGAAAGCATAACATGTACATTTGAAGAAAAACTAGGAGCAGAGAGGAGGGCATAGAGAGGAGAGGAGGTGAGGAGAGAAGCAGAGAAATAGACAACGTACTGACACTGTAACAACTGGGTCATGTGCCAACGTGACCGGCACAGACAGGAAATTGAGGACTGGACTCAGGTGCAAGGATGAATTTTATTGAAGGTTTTATTATGCCTCCAGCGCAAGCAGGAGGCATACACACAAAAGATATAAACAAAATAGGAAGCGAGGTTCCTTAATGAGCACAGACTATTAGTAATACAAACAATGGGCTATATAATATCAAAACTGTATTACAAAAATAGAAAGCAAAACAGGAAGCGAGGTTCCTTGAATAATAATAAAGTGCTGGAATTACGGAGCACTAATTCAAGAGTTTAGTTTTACAACATACGCGAAGCGCTAAATAATGGCCTTAGACATAAAGCACGTAACAGCAAGTGCAAAGCTCTGACATTTATACCTGATGCTACCACTCAGTGGCAATGATGAACAGATGATTCTAGTTGACTGATGATTGGGAGTGCGGTCCAGGTTTTGATGAGCAGGCATGCCGGACCGCAGGAGGCGAGGCCTGACAGACACACTGTATGACAATAGATTATTCTGCAAGAGTAACTTAGTCCTGATGTTTGAAACCCTGCAAAATTACTGGTATTCTGAGGAGTTTTTCAGGTTTATTCCCTGAGGAGTGGAGAATAGAGGACTCAGCCTGAGAATAGAGGAGCCTCAGGTTGAGGAGGGAGAATGGACTCATCCTGAATAAAGGACTCAGGTCCATCCTGAGGAGTGGAGAATAAGAGGACTCATCCTGAGGATTGGACTCAGAATAGAGGAAGAATAGAGGAGTCAGCCTGAGGAGTGGAGAGTGGAGGACTCATCCTGAGGAGTGGAGAATAAAGGACTCATCCTGAGGAGTGGAGAATAGAGGACTCAGCCTGAGGAGTGGAGAATAAAGGACTCAGGAGTGGAGAATAGAGGACTCAGCCTGAGGAGTGGAGAATAGAGGACTCAGCCTGAGGAAAGAGGGAAGACACAGCCTGAGGAGAACAGCCTGAGAAGACTCAGCCTGAGGAGTGGAGAATAGAGGACTCAGCCTGAGGAGTGGAGAATAGAGGACTCAGCCTGAGGAGTGAAGAATAGAGGACTCAGCCTGAGGAAAATAGAGGACTCAGCCTGAGGAGAAGACACAGCCTGAGGAGTGAAGAATAGAGGACTCAGCCTGAGGAAAAGAGAGTAGAAGACACAGCCTGAGGATTGGGGAATAGAGGACTCAGCCTGAGGAGTGGAGAATAGAGGACTCAGGCTGAGGAGTGGAGAATAGAGGACTCAGCCTGAGGATTGGGGAATAGAGGACTCAGCCTGAGGAGTGGAGAATAGAGGACTCAGCCTGAGGAGAAGAGAATAGAAGACATGAGAGGACTCAGCCTGAGGAGGAAAAGAGCCTGAGGATTAGAAGACTCACAGCCTGAGGAGTGAAGAATAGAGGACTCAGCCTGAGGAAAAGAGGACTCAGCCTGAGAAGACACTCAGCCTGAGGATTGGGGAATAGAGGACTCAGCCTGAGGAGTGGAGAATAGAGGACTCAGGCTGAGGAGGGACTCAGCCTGGAGAGATAGAGGACTCAGCCTGAGGATTGGGGAACAGAATAGGACTCAGCCTGGACTCAGCCTGAGGTTGGAGAATAGAGGACTCAGGAGAATAGAGGACTCAGCCTGAGGATTGGGGAATAGAGGACTCAGCCTGAGGAGTGGAGAATAGAGGACTCAGCCTGAGGATTGGGGAATAGAGGACTCAGCCTGAGGAGTGGAGAATAGAGGACTCAGCCTGAGGAAAAGAGATTAGAAGACACAGCCTGAGGAGTGAAGAATAGAGGACTCAGCCTGAGGAAAAGAGATTAGAAGACACAGCCTGAGGAGTGAAGAATAGAGGACTCAGCCTGAGGTAAAGAGATTAGAAGACACAGCCTGAGGAGTGGAGAATAGAGGACTCAGCCTGAGGATTGGGGAATAGAGGACTCAGCCTGAGGAGTGGAGAATAGAGGACTCAGGCTGAGGAGCGGAGAATAGAGGACTCAGCCTGAGGATTGGGGAATAGAGGACTCAGCCTGAGGAGTGGAGAATAGAGGACTCAGCCTGAGGAAAAGAGATTAGCAGACACAACCTGAGGAGTGAAGAATAGAGGACTCAGGCTTAGGAGTGGAGAATAGAGGACTCAGCCTGAGGGTTGGGGAATAGAGGACTCAGCCTGAGGAGTGGAGAATAGAGGACTCATCCTGAGGAGTGGAGAATAGAAGACTCAGCCTGAGGAGTGGAGAATAGAGGACACAGCCTGAGGAAAAGAGATTAGAAGACACAGCCTGAGGAGTGGAGAATAGAGATCTCAGCCTGAGGAGTGGCGTGGAGAATCAAGGTGTGGTCAGGAGACGAGTGAGAAAAGAGACGTAATAGTCAATCAGCGAGGATAAGAATGATGGACAAGCAATGTACTGACACACTGTATGATAATAGATCATTCAGCTTAGTCCTCATAACTCAGTCCTGATGCTTTGTGTTCTGTTCTTAACTGAGCCTGAAAGGAGAGAAGAAGTGTGGTGAGGAGAGAGAGAGAGAGAATAGACTTGGATAAAGTGCACACGGACAAAGTGCGCCCAAAAGAAAAAAAAAAAAGTTAAATTTCAGCACGCAGACCATGACTGAATCCCCAGATGTTCTGAGCTCAGCTTATGATTGTTCCAAGTTCTAGAAATACCCCTGCTGAACAACTTCTGGACTACGATACTTCAGACTTCATCCGAAAAATTCGACAAAGATGCTGAAATGGCAATTTTTGGAGTCCCAGAAGAGAATATCATCGGTGCCAAATAAAGTAAAAGATGTGATTGCCTTTGCAACTCTTCTTGCCCAGAGAAGGATTATATTAGAGCAGAAATAGGTACATTTGCCCACAGCTTCCGCTTGGATTACTTGATTTCTTGAGTTAGAAAAGATAAATACTTCATAAGTGGGTCAGCTCTAAAATTTCATTAGACATTGGAGCCTTGGTATTTCATTTTGAAAGAACTGAGACCCTTTACCTAAATTAGGTCGGAACTGTAATTTCATACTCCATGATTTGCTTTACCGAGGGACTGCTCAAAGAGATCGACAGGGTACAGAGCAGTTATAAGAACAGAAGGTAAAATAGCTGACTGGTATGTACTTGAACATCCAAAAATGTTCACTAAGGAAAATGTACTTTGTCATATGTTTGAAAACGATTCTCATTTTCTCAAATAAAATTAAGCATAATAAAGAAAAGCCTATGGTGAATTATACATGATGTAATTGCAATTATTAATCGCTCTTTTAAGAGTGAAAAATTTTGATAATACTGCAATGCCATGGTGATTTGACAGCAGTAACAAAGGCCTTGGGAAATCTCACCTTTTAATGCTCACAGTAATTACCTAATACTCTCGCTGTTCACCTGATTAGCAACAGTTGTTAGGACTAATTGGTGGTGTCACGGTGGGCTCAGGAACAGAGAGGAGGACATGAATGCAGAAATCTAAACAAGAGTTTATTAACAGGAATGGATGACAATCAAGGATATGTATAAATATTTATAAATCTGCTGCACAGAAGATACAGGAAGGGATTGGGCACTGGAAATACAAAGGAGACAAATAAATAATCACGAAGCAGAATTAGTTCAGTCAGGACAATTCACGTATTAAAATGAAAACCATTTATTGAGTATGGTATAGAATTTAGCTGAGTTTGGGGTGTGAATAGATCTGCTTTGGGTACTCGGTGCACAATATGGGCACTAACCTGAATAGAGGGAGAAGTTATATCTACCTATGAACAAGGCACCAAATCCCCCGAATACAGAAGCAGATCTAAACAGGCAGGAGGAAGCTGGGGTGTTGGTGGGTGAGCAGAAACAAAATAGCAGCATAATAACCAACAATGACAGCAATGAGGTGCAAATGCAAGCTGCGCAGCGGATGACTGTTGCAGACAAAGCGCCAGAGTGAACAGCTGCAAAGCATTAGCTTGATTAGTCATTTTTGAAGAGCGCGCTGCATTTCTGAAGTCATGTGTGCAGACATGATTGGGTCGTGAGAGGACATGTGATGTCCGAATTCTGCGATGCTGCAGCTGCGAAGAGTTCCCTGACTGAACTGCTGCTGCATTTCATGCGAGCTGTTCATGAAGCAGAGATACGCTGTACAAAAAAAAAAAGTTTGCTTAACATAGAGCCAAATAATCAGTGAGGGGAGAGTGGCTGTTTAAATAGAGGGAGAGCAAGTGCTGGAAATCAATAATAATGTGAGTTTGGTGGAAAATGTGGAGTGGAACTCTGAGTCTGTTGGAGGGATGTCAGCTTGAAAACTTGGTCCAGATGTGATTGGTCGAATAACAGTCACATTTATTTTTGATAGCATTCTTGTACATTGCATCACAAAGTTACGAGGAATTTTTTTCTGCACATAAATGACAATATAAAATTTAAATTTGTCTTCATAAATTCTGAACTCATGTCGCCCATGAGATGGCACAGATTTGCGTAAATGAGTTCGCAAGGCTCATTAAGCAATAAGGTATGAGAATCCGTTCTATATTCTGAACATAGTCGTGGCTAAAGGGCATCGTCAGGCATGATGCACAGAGGAGTTACAAAGTAACAATGGTGATAATCTGAGTAAATGCAAAAAAAATCAGAGAGAGATGGAAGTCAGCAAAAGTTAAGGATATTTCACGCATTTATTTATTCAGATTATTGCCATTATTAGAATGTCACATCAATTATATCAATGTAGCCAACAGGCTTTCAATTTGTGATTATCATTTCTTAACCATGACAGGTCATGTATTGATATTGGTTGTTCAGTCAATAAACGGTTTGATTATTAATCAGGTGAACTTAAACAGGAACAGCTGGAGAGCAATAATGCTGTTAAGGGTAAGGTTACTGAGAGCCCGCTAATCATTTGGTAGCATGCTACTGATACAATGTATGCTATTTTTTTTTTTGTCACAGTAACTTTTGCAAGTGACCATTGAGTAAAAATAAAGTGGTGACAGTGCAGAGTAAATGTGATATCCATGCTTGCGAGTAGCCTATGTGACGGTGCAATGAACGTGTCAGGCCTGTAATGTGCGTGTTGCCCTGTAATAATCTTTGAAGTGTCATTCCTACCTGCAGGGTAATACGCACATGACTGTAATTCAAACCTTCATTTCAAGCCGTCCCCTTGTTATGACATTCTGCACGTGGGAATTTGCCAAGAAACAGTGCTGCTGCTGATGGGATTGTCAGATGTTGAATTATAGAAAGTGAAAGGAAGGGATTATCTTGTGGAGAATTAAGCGATCGTTTTTTTTTTCCCAATAGCGTTTGCCAGTCCCGAAAATACAGGCAATGTTTTGTAAAAATTAGTGACAATAAATCTGGAATATTGCGCCTATATTTTTTTCTATTTTTAAGCATCTATGCTGTCAGTTATTAACTTTAAACATATACACTCTATTTATTTTCACTGTGAAATGTTTTCTGTATGTATCCCAGTGCATCCCATAAATCTCACTAAACACCAACAAACGTATTTTGTGCAAAAGGACACACACTCGCACAAACACACACTAAAACAGGCACACACATGCGAAGAAGCTCTGAAGACTGAATAAACTTGACAGAATGAGATTTTATTTTGTCTCGTCAACAGGAAATGTGCAGTTTTTTTCCCCTGTTTCTTTACACTCAACACAATCTTCCTTACATAAGGCTCTGTTTCCATTTTAGTGTCTGAATTGAGAGTTTGCTAATCCCTGCAGGGTATGACATATGGAAGTCCAGACGCTCAGCATTTCTCTTACTGCTCACTTGCACATTCAAACAGATCTCACAGCTGCCTAGGTGCTTATCCAGAGGGATAAATAATACATGAAGTGTAAGCTATGACAACCAATGCAGTATTGTAGTTCAGAGAGGAATGGTGGAGAGTATGGCTGAGTATAATGGAGTATGATAAAGTCAAGCAAGAGTATAAGAATGATAGTGTTGAAGAACAGCTCTTTCATATCAGATAGTGTGCAGTGTAGAACAGCACTAACTCTAGACAGAGATGTATTTCACTTCATGGTGGCAGTTTGTCCGATTTTCCGCACTCTGCATAAAATTTTAAAATCGCATTCATATTTTAGTAGTGATAACTCTTTAACATGCAAATATTATCACATTTTCGGGGACTGTATGTACCACTGCCTTTGAAAAAAAAATCTTGTTCTTCTTACTCTCTGCTCAGAAAATAAAATAAAATAAAATATGCAAAACATCCTGGCTGCTCTACAAGCGCAGCTGATGTCACATGATTCAAAACAGACATATCTTCAAGCACACATTCATTTAACATGCCATCATTAATTTCACAATGAAGTACCACACATTTTTGGTTGACTTAATGTTGACGACTCTATGCAAAACCCTCTAATAAAGCATGAAAGTAACTGAAGAAAGACAAGGCTTTCATTTTGGTATCTCCATATTTCAGAAAAACATTTGTGGCATCGTCAGGAAGTACCGAGCATTCTTCCAAAAGGAGAGAATAAATAGTGTAGACTGGTCACAAGACACAAGATGACGCAAAAACAGCCGATCCAAGCCATTTAATTAAGGTTAGTTAGGTGTCGATACAATGATTAGTTGCATCGTATTAACACCTGACTGACCTTAATTTGTCTTGTGATCTGTCTACGCTATTTATTCTCTCCTTTTCGAAGAATGCTCTGTATTTCTGACAATTAAATAAATGTTTTACCAAAACAAAGAAATACCAAAATGAAAGCCTTGTGTAGGAGTTGTGCTTCGCGCAGTGATGATGTGCGCGGTGGACAGGAAGTTGAGGACAGGACTCAGGTGCAAGGATGGACTTGGTTGTACATCGTGCCTACTGCGCAGCAGGGAGGCACACAAGAAGCAATACAAAACAAGATAGGAAACGAGGTTCCTGAATTGTACTATTAGTAATACAGAGACTGGACTTTAGCAACAGTAAAAATGTATTACAAATAGGAAAAGAAAATAGGAAACAAGGTTCTTTCAATAATAATGATAAAGTGCTGATATAAACAATAAACAGCACTAAATTCAAGAGTCAGAATTAACACATGTGAGACGCGGGGAATAAGTCTATTCAAGACTAGAGATACAACACAGGAATGTGGCTACGAGACTTCGCAAAGACTATGTGTGAATCTCGGTCTTAAATAGCTCAACACTACCACCTACAGGAAATGACAAACAGGTGTCGGTAATGATTATGAAGCTGAGAATGTGGTGCTGGTCTTAATAGATTGGTGAGCTTGACGGCTGGAGGCGTGACCTTATACCTTGTATTTCATCGCAGTTACTTTTGCGCTTTATTATTTAGACTAATCAGTGAATCTAATTGTTTAAAAGCCAATAAGCATACTTAAAATCACTGGATCAACTAAAAATGTATGGACTGTGGATGTACTCAATATTAGTAAAGAACTGGAATGTATACATGTTCTGATACAAATACTATGTCAGTTAATGTCCCATACACTTCATAGTACTGAATACTCTCACTGTCCATAAATTTTCATGATGATCATGTTTGTAGGCTTTTAAATTTAGCCTTATTCACACTGCTGAAACCGAAAACACGTCTGCCTGCATGCACAGAACCAATGCAAATTTCATGAAAAGATTAAGCCAGAAAAAAACATGAAATTCCAAAATAGTAAGTTCTACTTGTGGCCATCTGCTCCATTTATGACTGACTAAGTGTATTTTAACTTATACAGTGCTGTGAAAAGTATTGGCCTCCTTCCTGATTTCTTCTATTGTTGCATACTTGTCACATTTCAGATCATCAAATTAATTTTACTATTAGACAAAGATTACCACAGTAAACATAAAATGCAGTTATTAAAAGATTATTTCATTTATTGAAGCAAAAAAGCTTTTCAACCCGACCTGGCCCTGTGTATAAAAGTAATTGTCCCCTCATTGCTAATCCAACCAATCAAACAATTTTAATTTATAGTTGTGGTTCAATGTCACAAGACACACCAGGCATGATTACTGCCAGCCTTGTGGAATCAGAAAATTCCTCAAATAGAACCTGTCTGGCAAAGCAGCACGTGATGCCGCAATTGAATGAAATTCAAGAACAGATCAGAAACAAAATTGTTGACATTTATCAGACTTGAAAGGGTTACAAAGCCATTTCTAAGGCTCTAGGACACCAGCAAACAATGGTTAGAGTCATTCTCTACAAATGAAGAAAATCTGGAACAATGGTGAGCATTGGAACAGTGGCGTGTCCAGCCAACCAAATTTCCTCTAAGAGCACATTGATGACTCATCCGTGAGGTCACAAAATAACCCAGACTAAAATCTACAGGCCTACAGCCCTTAATTGCTGTACATGTCTTAATTAAGGTCAGTGTCCACAATTTCTCAATAAGTAAGAGACTGCGTGAAAATGGCATGCATGGAAGTGCTGCAAGGCAAAAACCAGCATCTACCAAAAATAACACAAAGGTTCATCTCACATTTGCCAAAAAAAAATTGTCATTAATCACAAAAGGTTTTGGGATAGTATTCTGCAGACTGATGAGTCAAGAGTGGTACTTTTTAGAAGAAATAGGTCCCGTTACATCTAGTGTAAAGTGAACACGGCATTTCACTATTAGAACATCATACCTCCAGTCAAACACGATGGTTGTTGTGTGATGGTCTGGGGCTACTTTGCTGCCTGAGCGACTTGCCATAGTTGATGGAGCCATGAATTCTGCTCTCCACCAGAAAATCTTGAAGGAGAATGTCCAGCCATCAGTTTGAGACCTAAAGCTCAAGCGCAGCTGAGTAATGCTGCAGGACAATGATCCAAAGCACCCAAGCAAGTCCACCTCTGAATTGCTCAAAAGAAACAAAATGAAGGTTTTGGAGTGACCCAGTAAAAGTGTGACCTGAATCCAGTTGAGATGATGTGGCATCATCTTTAACAAGTAGTTCATGCTCAGAAACCCTCCATTGAGACTGGATTCAAACAATACTGCAAAGAAGAGTGGGCCAAATTTCCTCCACAGCAATGCAAAAGACTCTGACAGATATCATGTATGTTTGACTCCAGTTGATGCTGCCAAGGGTGGCATACCCAGTTATTAAGTTTAGGGGGCCAACTATTTTTTCACATGGGTGATATTGGTTTTGAATGGCTCTTTTCCCTCAATGAATGACATGTTATGTCATGTCATTTAAAAACTGTGTTTTCTGTTCACTAATTTTCTGTTTTTGTCTTCCATAAAATTTTGTTGGATGATCTGAAATATTTAAATATGACAAATAAATGAAAATAAAAGAAATCAGGAAGGGAGCAAATACTTTTTTGTGGCACCGTAAATAATTGTGGACATTATCTTATGCCATGAAAGAGACACTTAGAAAATAATATAATGTTTTATTTACTGTAAGTGTTTTTACATAAACAATTAATTAATAACTGACCAATCCTGAAGAGTATTGTTATTGAGGAGGTGTGGATAATGATGTTCAACTGTTTTCTTCTCCTGCTTGAAATAAAATAACTGCACCTGAAAATTTCTGCATAGCTAGGAGTAACAGCTGTAAGGTATATTTTGCTGCATAAAATTGTCTTACAGGTGGAAATCAGACATCTGTGCAAGAATCTGAAATATTCTCTCGAGAGACTGATGTTTGCCCGCTGTGATTCCCAAGGAATTGAGGTAAATATAGTTCTGGGTTCACATGAAGACAGTCCTTCGACTCCAGCTTCATTAACTTTCTCAGCAACCAACTCGTATTGAGATCCAGCTTTTCATATAGTTAAGACTAGAGTAGTGACAGTACTGGTGAAATTATTTACATTTCAGTATCACTGCCTTTCATTATTTCCTTTGTCACCAGGATATAAATATGAATATTACACATATGTGGAATTCCTTTTTCATCCATCACTATAGAAAAAAACCCAAAGAGCTTGCACCTCAAAAGTGACAATTGCTTGCTGATTGACTTAAAATAGGGAAAACATATAGAAAATACACGTACTGTTGAAAATGCCACCAAGAACAGTTAGAGCAAAAATCAGAAAGTTTCTTGTGAGGAGCAGTAACTAATTTAGCATGAAGAGAACACAAGGGCATACTGCACCCAATAGACAGTAAAGTTATGGTTAGGATGGCAAAGAAAGGTCACAAGATTTAAGATTCGGAGCCGCACAGCTCATTGCACTCTTGGGCTCATGAAGATTCTCAATCCATTGTTAATCACCTCTACGTCAGCAAAATGTCTGGAAAGTTTTCATGAAAAAATCGTTTATTGAGAGAAACCCACAAACTGCAGTGCAGGTAAAGTGCCATGCTTTGAGGAACTTTGACTGGAATTGCGCGCATCAGTCACTGTAAACCCTGGTGAACTCAAATGTTTTGCGGAAATCGATTACCTCAAAAAAATTGCGTACGCCAACTTCACTCCCAGCGCAGAATACAAATCATGCCAATTTTTTCCTGCTATGCATGAGCCTATAGGCTTGATAACTCAGTATTTGTGTCATAGAGACTATGGAAAATTATACCAGTGAAGCAAAACATTTGGAAATTTAATTGCAGAATTATTTAGGAATTAAATTTCGGAATTTATGGACGTCAACATCTATATCTGCGCAAAGGGGTTAATGATCTTGTGTTCACAGCACTCAAATGTAAAAAATGTAAAAAATAACCTTACCTTATTTTGTTTAAGTTTTGTCAACACAACGCAATTAAGTTGGCCTACGCATTTTTTTTTTTGAGGTAATTTGTTTTCACAAAACATTTGAGTTCACCATACTATCAGGGTTTACAGTGAATCAGAGGTCCTCAATCATATCCAGAAAGGGTCGTTGTGGGCACGGGCTTTCATTCCGACCAAGCAGGCACTCACCTGATGCTACTGATCAAACCCTAGAGTGTTAAGTCCTTGATTACACTGTAATAAGTAACCGATAAAATTTACCCAATAAATCTGAGGTAACAATTTGCATCGACTTTTTTGGGTAAATTTAATTCCATATATTGAGTTGAGTTATTTTATACTCAATATATGGAATTAAATCTACCCAAAAAAAGTCGATGCAAATTGTTACCTCAGATTTATTGGGTAAATTCTATAGGTTACTTATTACAGTGTAGAAGAATCAGATGTCCTACTACTTGATTGGTATGAAAGCCTGAACCCAGAATGGCCCCTCCCGGCGTGCGTTCCCAAAAGCGTAGTTGCTTACTAAGTTAGCCATATTAAGTTAGCAACTAATATAGTTTGTCCATTCACAGTCTGTGGTTGCAGCTATGTAAGTTAGCATCTGTCTTTTTTGGGAAACGCACCCCTGGATGATATTGAGGACCCCTGGGTCAGATGATACCAAATTTCAACGGCACTACAGCATTTAAAAATACGTTTGTGTGTCATTCATATTTCTGAGCTGAGTTGTTGCTTGTTGTACAAACGATCTTCTTGTGATTGATGGCATAATGAATTCCACTAAATGCCAAATTTTAGCCGAAGACCCGGCTGCAATTGCTATCTGAATTTCCACACTTGAACTGTACGGACAGCCTATGATTGGTATTGAAAAGGGTAGTCCGCGAATGAAAGCGCGGGACTCTGAAGGATCTTGAAATGCTCTGCATAGGGACGTAGTCGAAGATGCCACAAAAAGAGTTCAAACGATCTTGTCAGCCATCACATGAAATGACTTGGCTTACTGTCAGTGCAATTATTCTCTCCAGCAGATATTCCATAAAATATTAATTAAATAGGTGCTAAACATTTAGTTTTGAAAGAAAACAAACCTTACTTTTTTGTTGGTAAAATAAGCATATGACTTCTCAACAAATTTGGGCACAGAATGTGACTCATTGCATTTGTTGTTTTTATACAATCATTTCTGTTCATTTGGATGCCATGAATTCCTCAGTTAACTGTACTGGCACACCTCTGCCATACAGTATTAGTAACGTGCATCACACCTTCATCAAGGCACCTCAAAGGCATCAAATCACAGTGAAATTCAGTCTTCAACAGAATTAAGATACTATTGGCTATAATATTCTGTTAAAGGATCAGTTTGATCAGTAAAACGAACGTTTGCTCAATGACTTGTTGACCGAAGTCAGAATCCGAAAAATAACGGAACTTCTAAGGATTTTCAAAATATTTTGTTGGCGTTTATGTATTTATTTATTTTCGGTGCATTGGTTTATTGACGATTTTATCGAGTGATTTAAATGTAGGGGACTACAGCGTTATTCACTGATGACGAACCGGCAAAGTGAGACAGTGGCATGTCACCATGCTCTCCCCTCCCAACAAGTGAGAGAGAGCAGCACCAGGGGGGCAACGGGCACAAGCAGTCGTTTTTGCGGGCGCTTGGATGCAAACCGAGGGGATTCGTGACCCTTCCAGTACACACAGTGGGGACATTCTACTATCAAAGAAAACTTGGCAGCATCGTGGATTCATTAATCGAAAGCTAGTTGCTTTTAACTGTATTTTGTGCAGCTGGACTTGTATGGAAATGCGTACTGCGGCACGCCGTTACGAGTAAGTGACAACCTTTCAATCTCCGACAGAGTTGAACATTGAAGAAGATTGCTTTATAAGTGTTTTGTGTCTCAGCATGTTTTAAAGTGTTGGGTAACCGAGTGTTTTCATATTGGATATTGTATAGGCTACGTAAAAGCTGCACACTAACAGCTTAACGTTAGCTTTATTTTACACGCACAACGGCGCGAGTACGCATGCAGATTAAAAAGAAAGGCTAGAGAAAAGGATAATAAGCCGCCTATATATCTCAGTCGCTGGCGCATAATAGCCTAATGCACACACGGTCGCTCGCTCGCACGCCCCCCCCCCAAACACACACACACACACACACACACACACACACGCACACGCACACATACACACTCCAATTGTGCACACAGGACAACTGCCTCTTTTCATCTTCAAAGAAGTCCCTTCTTAGTCCATTCGTCTCGCAGAAGTAGTAGCGCACCTAGAGAAGAGCCTCAGGTAGAAATCACCATATTTCCGGTAGAAGCAGCCTATATCAAATTAGATTTTCTTTTTGGATCTAAAAACTATATGCATGGTGTGTGCAGTGAGTAGTTCACTGCTAATCTCTGTGTAAAAGAAGTATTGTACGAAACCTCTTCAAGACTGTAAAGTGTTGTGTTATTTGCCAACCCGAAGATTGTGCAGTTACTGTTCCGTCAGGAATCAGGATTGTCTTGGGAAGACAAGCGATTCTTAGTTGCCGGTATCTCAAAAAGTGGCCTATTGTTGCTTAACAAGAGTTTAACCCTCAAGCGACCGAGCGGGGTCATTTATGAGCCCAGGAGTATATTTTTATTTGCCGTCTTGATATGTTAAATCAGAAAAATGTTTCCCTCCATGGGTTTGTCAAGGTAGTCCTCTAACAACTTCTCATAGGTTTTTGGAAGAATTGAACCTTTGGTGTGGGAGGATAACTGAAAGATGTGTGATATAGCAGTGCTTTTCAAGTTGATAAAAGGGCAATCAGTAGCCGCATACCTCATCCAGAACAAATTATTACCATTTCCTAGAAAATGAGCACCCAGAGGGGGCACATACCATCCATCAAATGACAGAAATAAATCACTTAATCTGTTCATCCTCTTAATTGGGCCTATATATCAATTTTAAATTTTTAAATATTTTTGACTGCTTAGTACTTTGCCCAGTTAAGATCAAATTTTATTGATTTGGTACTTAGACCAATATCGATCCCTGTGTAAATTTTGGTGCAGATCGCACTATTAGTCTTTGAGGTAAAGTTGGTGACAGACAGACAGAGAGACAGACAAATACACAAACATAATTCCCTTGGCAGGGGTAAAAATAAACAATAATCATATTATCCTGGATCTGATAGGCAAGGTTTACAGCAAAACATAACAATTTAGTGAACAAAAGTTGACATCACAATAATATCAATGCCCATAAGGTCGAAAAACATTTTCTGGGCCCCACAGAAGCTTTCATTATTCCTGCCACACAAAAAAAAATTAAATCAAAACTCTCAATTAATAACATTTGATAATTTAATTATATCTGCCATACTTACATGAAGCTGTGTGGATTTAATGAATGCAAAATAGTAATTAAAAATATGTATTTTTACAAACATCACTTGGTCATTTTAGTCCCTAAAAACACTTGGTCGCTTGAGGGTTAAGCAACAGCAATATCTTGGAGGTAAGATTTACATACTGTGTGGTTATTTTAAAACATAATAAACATATTAAAAACCATCCTTTTGTTAACTTGATAGTATTATATTATAAATATAAGTATTTGCCCTTTAATATGGTTTGAAGTGTTGCAACCGTGATTATAGCGTATAATATATGAATTTTCTGAAAAAGTTTGTGAGGTATGGAAAGAGCAAGTCGAGAAAGAGAGCAGAAATTTTCAAATCATCTTTGACTTGGATTGAATTGAAAACAGAATAAGACTAAATATTTCATGTTTCACCATATTAACCTTATTTTGTTTTGGATGTACTTGTTTATTCTGAACCTGATGCGTGCTGCATGCTCTAAGAAAAAAAGGAAAAGAGCACTTGAAGACTCAGCAAGTGTGGGATGCTTTAAAAAAAAGGTGCCCACAATAGGCCCTGTTGTTTACAAGTATCGAGTGGGCGAGACTTACCATTTGGCAGAAACTGTGTGTTTAACCCCTTTGCGCAGAAGCCAAATCTGGCTTTACCATAGACTGTATAAAAAGATAGACGAAGCAACAGTGACGTCGCCCATTGGTTTCAGCATACCATTTAGGAAGCCTCGATTTTGGCCATTTGAACAGCGCCATTTTGTCATTTTGAAACCGGATGTGATTCCTATTGGACAAGAATGTGAATTGAAGATCCAGGGAGGAGCGAGGGGTGGATCTACGTGTGGATCTGACCATGTCTGACGAGGATCTGAGGATAGCCACGCCCCCAAAGCATATTTGGCTTAATCCTTTATTCTAGGCTATGTGGAACCATAATTAACAAAAATGAATATTGTGATATATCGAAGGAACTTGCGATAGATACCATAAAATAATGTGGAAAATCGTTATTGAAATAATAAATCAGGTGGGAAAGTAGGGTCATTTTCAAATAGACTTCTATAGCATTGAACTTCTTTCTGCAACCACTGATCTGCTGGCCATTAAATAGAATGCAATTTTAAGGCATTTCTGCATTGGCTTCACTTTTTAGACCTGGGTGCTACATCCATCTTTTTATACAGCCTGTGGGCGTTATGATTTTTAAGGCTTTATAATTGAAGATTTGAGCTTCACAGAGAGGGGGCAAATGGCTTAAATGAAACAAGACACTTACAGCATTTAGAATTCCATCGTATTTCAGGTTATTTACATAATTTTAATACAGAGTAAGGGTCACAAACACAAAAAACTTCATGAAAATTCAGCTTTGAAATTATTAAAAATAATACTGAGAATTGAAAAATGGCTGTGAGTTAAAACAATACGTTTACGGGATCATAAACTCCTTGAGGACAAGTGTGCTTCATCTAAGTATGATATTCACAATTAAAACTGTTTATGAGCCAAATAAAATAGCAATCCAAGTACTATCCATTCTGTCCACGCCCTCAAAATTGTGCACCATCAAATTTTCAAATAATCATATTTTTAACACAAATCAACTTTTGCCTCATGAAGCTCAATAAGAATTAATGATTTTCTAGAGGAATTTAGCATGAGTTTGATAATATAGGCGTAGATGGACATCAATGGTCCCCAGTAATCTCTCCAAACCAATAACATGCTTTTCCTCCATGATAAAGATTAGAATTTTGTCCATTTTTCTTCAGAGCCCAATCAGCCAGCACATGTACTGATTAAAAGAACTGCTTATTTTTCGATCAGAACGTTCACCCTGCTACATAAAGCTTACTGTTTCCACCGCCGAGCATCCAAGCAAAATGCATACTTGTATAAATGGTTTCCACACCCTATAAGGAGAAAGTTGAACTCACTAACACAGTAATATCTTAAATATACCTTATTTTTACAAAACAGACATTCCCACTATCATAAAAAGCAGGCAGTATGCTACCATAGATTGAACAGATTGGTACAATAAACGTAGGAGGGCGTTGTCCGAAGTCCTTAGGCTGTATGTATTTTAAACCAGCAAAACTCTGAGCATGCTTTTTCATTGAATCCATTATAAATTCTAAAACAGATCACCACATTGAGCAAAATGCCACCATATACAGTGTTATGACCAAAGGCGAACGGTTACTCATGTTAACCAAACTAGCTCTGTCATCATCATGGCTACAGTGGTAAACCTAAAATAAAAAATAGCCAGCTAGCTAGCTAGCAATAAGTAATGTAAATTCCATACTACGATAAATCTACAGTGCCTGACAAAAGTCTTGTCGCATAAGGACATAGTAACTAAACATAGCATATAACTTTATTTCTAACCAATCAATTGTTACAATAAATGGTCCATTTTAATGTCAAGGGCTTTCACATTAATAATTTGGTGCAAAATGAAACCGTCAAAAAGTGTTCTGATGTTCACAGCTTGGCTAAGCCCATAATATCTGTTTTTGCTAGGACAAAAGTCTTGTCGTCTCTTCAGATGATGCAACAAATCGCAGATTAGAGTTTAACCTATGACAAATACTGTAATTAACACATTCCCAGATGTGTATAGAAATAACCCAGCACACCAGACTTTCATATGAGGTGCGACTAGACCTCTGACAATATACCAAAGATTCAACCACAGACCAAAGTGCTGATCATCAAGAGCCTGAAGACTGAGTCTGCTGCTGAGGTGGCAGACATCTTTAATGTATCCAAATGTCAAGTGGAGGGGATGAGAAAAAGATTTGAAGAAACTGGTGACGTTCATGGCAAGCGCAGGTCAGACAGACCCCGGTATGACAACTGTTTGAAAGGACCGTTTGTTGCTTCAACTGTACAAGGCTAGCCCTTCTTCAACTACAGCGAAGCTACATGAGGAAATGTCACCAAAAATCCCGGTATCTACAAGAAGAGTTTGTCAAATTCTCTCTCAAAGTGGTTTTCATTGCCAAATTAGTACACAGAAGTCTGCATTAAACAGAAAACAAAAAACCTGCATTGCATTTGCCAAGGCCCACAGCTCGCAGAAAAAGGATTGATACTGGAAAAGTGGCTGAAAGTTTATTTTTCTGGTGAATCATCCATTGAACTGCATGCCAGTCGCCAGACAAGACCTGTTGGAACCCTCATGGACCCAAGATTCTCCCAGAAAACAATCATGTTTGGTGGAGGAAAAATCATGGTTTGTTGTTACATCCAGCATGGGGGTGTGAGAAAGATCTGCAGAGTGGATGGCAACATCAACAGCCTGAAATATCAAGAAGTTCTTGCTGCCCTACTTATACTGCTGCTCCTTCTCATTCTTCTGCCTCCATGTCACAGTTCCTGAAAGCGAAGCAGGTGAAGGTACTCCAGGATTGGCCGACCCAGTCACCTGACATGAACATTATTGAGCATTTCAGGGTTAAGATGAAGGAGGAGGCTTGGAAGATGAAACCATAGAATCTTGATGAACTCTGGGAGTCCTGCAAGACTGCTTTCTATGCCATTCCAGATGATTTCATCATCAAGTTATCTCAGTCATTGCCAAGACGTATGGATGCAGTCCTCCAAGCTCATGGGAGTCTACGCAATATTAATTCTTTTTTCCAAGGCACCATGGCTTTATATTCTGATATTATAGTGGCATATTTGTGTATTCAAAATAAAGTGTATGTATAATTTCCACATTTTTTTTCAATGCGACAAGACTTTTGTCCAAGCAAAATCTGACCTTTCTGTACAAATTAAATTATAAAACTCAATCAACGACACAAAACTCTATTTTGGTATATTTCGCATAATCTAGAGGGCTTTGCCTTTCATATAAGCCATTTTTGATTCCAATTGATCAACTACAAGTCAGGTTATTATTTGTTGTTCCTACCACTTGGATAAGTGACAAGACTTTTGTCAGGCACTGTACTTACACATGATGAAGAAAGACTGTCCATCATTGACTTCCTCCTCCAGAGAATGAATGCTATCAAGTTTAAGGAACCCTCAAGTCCAGTTCCACTGGGAATGACACCCATTGTCCATGTCCGTATCACATTTCCATCTTCCATAAAAGTTTGACGCATGGCATGCATACTAAATGATTTTAAATGCATGCCATGGGTCGAACTTTCACGATGCACTAATAACAAATTTACTAAATTTTTCAATTGCCAACACTTCGATGTAAGAAGCATTGGTAATTTAATAAATTTATTATTATTTCTTGGCACGGCAACCAGTGTGCAACTATGCTTCCTTGCAAATGCAACCTATTTTTTGGAATGATGTAAACATTATGATTAAGTGCAGTCTTAAAATAAATTGGGTTGCACTGCTAGAAAAAAAAAATCCTAGAATGTGAGATGGAATTCAGGGAAAGCACTAGGTTAATTAATCATTTTCTAGTGATTATTTGTTTTTTTTTTTTTTTTTGCATCCATACAATATCACTTTGAAGTACATTGTCAATGTTACCCTTCAGTGATCTGTCATCTCTTAATACTTTCTTAATAATCATAGGCTTATATATTGGTCTTGATTATTCAGTAAATAAATTGTGTGATTATTAATCAAGCGATGTTAAACAGGAACAGCTTCAAAGCAATTATGCGTCAGGGTCAGAGGCTCACGGCACGTCATCTGAGAATCCTGTAACACCGGCGTCACCACTAGGGGGATTTTGGGCTTTAGGAAGTTAAATGGTACATTCTGATTTTAAAATATTGCTGACTGTCAGAAACTTTTATAAGGAAACAATTATATGTGAAACTGTAATTGATTTCATGTAATTTTATTTCATGCAAGAGAAGCGGGCAAACCCAGATGACCAATTTCAAAGGAAAACAATGCACTGCATTTACACCCACCGCCATCCAATTAGTGTCGCTTAATGACTGTTGCTTAATGAAGGCAGTGGCTCAAGCAAGTTTTAATAGTTTCTTTGCATGAATGCCAATTTCAGATTTTTTTATTTGTCATTTTGTTTCTTTAGAATGTGGGGAGGGCTGGGTCCCAGGGTAGGGGCTGTCAGGTGACATGGTTGAGGTAAATCTTGTGCCTCACTCATTCAGCATGTGCAAAGCAGTAAATATGAACTGTTTCTGTCTTTCTGGTGCTCATTTATTTTATCTTATTGATATTCAGTTCAATTCAATCCAGCCTTTATTCTAACTAAGAAATACATTGAGGTAAATACCTCATTTACGATATAGCAAAGTGAACAAAATCCTAGACACAGGACACATAATTAAAAACATTAGATAACAAAGGCGATGGAAAGTAAAAATAATACAAAGCCAGATTAATAAAATAATGAAATGATTATAGTAGTTAAACAAGAACAGCTGGAAGTGACATCAGTTAAAAATTTCAACTGCCGTGAACATATAAATGTGGTGAGTTTTAGATTATTCTGTATCTTATTCCAGGTTGCAGGTGCGCAGTAAGAAAAATTGGTCTTTACAAACTCAGAAAAAACGGCCAGCACCTGCAACCTGATCCGATCATTTGAGCATGTTTGATGAGGACCCGCAGTAGTAGGCAGCAATCAAATAATATAATGGGGTAGGAAACCAGTAGGGGCTTTAAATAAATGAAACCCAGTTTCTATTATGCCTTGCAGAGAGGGAGGGCCCCCCGATCTTAGCATGCAGCTCACAATGATGAGTAGAATAATTATCACTCTTTGTATGGATTGATAAACAGCATCCAAGGGTTTCAGGGTCACAGCTGAAGAATGTTTTTATTGAATATCACCATAATCCAAGACTGATAGGAAAGCTGTCTGACATTTCCAAGTGGTCAAACTTTCCTGTCTGTCCATAAGGTAACTCTGAAACCATTTATATGCAGTTTTTTTTTTTAAATCAAATCTGATACTATGAAACCCTTTTAAAAGCAACGCATGATGTACTGTATCGAATACTGTAAAAATAATTTTATAAATGTGATGTCACTTTAGAAAGAACACCATTAACAGTTGTTCTATAACTTTCTAACCTGCTATTAATTAGAGGAGAAGCCTCAGAACACTGGGACATTATGTGAAAATATTTCTGCCCCAAACAAAACAAAATGAAAAATGTTTAGTGTTTAATCTCTGGTTTCTAGTAATTGGCCCTTACCTGCCTCTTCCTTTATGACAACTTTACAGCTGCAGAAGGTGACTTTTATTGACATATCTTTTTCATATTAGCTTAAACTGTCACTCTAACAGTAGTACACGAGACAGGTAATGTGCGAAAAATCAAGTACATTTGGCTCCTCCCAGCGCTTCTAATGGCATTGGCAAAAATCCATCGTGTCCGAGAAAAATTAACCAATCAGAACCGGGAGAAGTTTCTAATGCAATGTTAATCACTTGTCATGTACATGCTGATCAGCCCTCTTCCTTCATGCATGCAGTCGAGAGCAATATCTCACTGGCTCCTGGGGGATTGTAAAGGTGCAGTTGATAATTTCTGTGTGTTTTAGTTGGTAAAAATGTCATGATACCCATTCAGCTGGCAGTAATTGAGTGGGCTCAGAGTAAATTTTGATGTCTGTGTGGCAGACCCGGAAAGTGAAAATCCAGAAGCATCAAAATATCTCAGTCTGTACTTCCACTTCCTCCATTGTCAAGAAAAAAAAAAAAAAAAGACTAAAGGCACTAGCAGAAAAGCGGTCAACCAAGAAGGAGGTGGAGTTCGGTTTGAATGACCGCGCTTAACTGGCCAGATCAGTTTGAAAGATCTGCTGGCATTGTGTTAGTAAGCAGGTTGTTAGCATGCCTCCACTTTACCACTGGTCTGCAAATTTATTTACACTGACTGGGCTCCAGTTATAATAATGTAAAAGCAATCCGCGTGAAACAGAATATTTGATGGAGGGTAATACTGAGAAACTGTGGCACTAATATCTGGTGCCTACATGTGTTTGATAGCCTAGCGTAGCTTTGCATAGCCTAGCCTGGTAAGGGAGTGAAAATAATAGTCCACATAAAGCCAGATCAGTAGGTAGCTAGCAGCTGGGAAGCAGGCTTTACTCTCATGTACAGGGATGCAAACTGCTTGTCTTTTTGTGGTCTATCTGCTAGTTATCGCTGGAGCCAAGACTCTCATCTTGTCGACTAATAATGTAAAAAAAAAAAAAAAGTTTTTTATGTTATTCATTTCTAGGTAGTTTTTGTAATATGTATGGCTAGTCACGAAGTTCGGTAGCTAATGCTAATGTCTTGAAAGTAATAGAGTCCCCATCTAGGAACTCTAGTGGGTAACGTTAGTTCACTCACTTGTTTGGACTTGCAGCATTGATTCTCGATCATGTTTCGATTCCAAGCACAAAGACTGTGACTTTGAGATGGCATGGTATGTGTGTGAGTGACATGTAAGCACTTCATGTTTACTTTTTTTTTATCACCAGTGTTTCTTACTTCACAATAAAACATACTGGTGCTCCTCATGTGTTTCTGTATGCTGCTGGTAAGCTGAATGCGTGAACGAGCCCGAAGGGCTTGGATGGATGGGCTACAGGAAGCAGGAGCAGAGAGGGAGGGGCGGTGGTGTTCATCATCAAAATCTCTCTCATGCTCCTTTATCCAAAGTTACCTACTGCAGCTTTAATTATGACACAACTGAGAGAAAGGACTGTTCTGACGATGTTCTCTCCCATCATTACCAGATAAACACCAAAAAACAGGGAGAGCCATGCTTATGCGTAAACCCAGAAGAGCCCTGCTTCAGCTCATCATCCTATGTGGGTAAGTTTCATGCAGTTTCCTCCACAGCATTGGTACTGCAACACGGTCCTTGGAGACCTTGTGTATGCTGGTATTTTGTTTGAATTAAAGGTAGAACTTAAATGTAAAAAGCCTACTGCTTTGCATTTTACGGCACGAGAAACAAGCAAGTTTTAACATTGCAAGTGTAGCAGCTCCTTGCCTGATGTGGCTTAAATGGGTATACTGTGGTTTTAGGTTTTGTTTCGTGTGTTTTGTTTATTTTTGTTAACTTAATGTATTTTTAGGGTATATTCATTTCTTTGTGTGGTTTATTTTTATTTAGATTTCCTTTCCCTCCTTTCCCTTGTGTTTCTCTCTCTCTCTCTCTCTCCATTCTCAGCCTCTCTCTCTCAGTTCTCAGCTTAATGGCTTTTCATTAACCCCGTTTGTGACCACACCTTCTCCTTGCTCCTCTGCCTGCCTATACCTATAAAGTGGTTTGAGTCTAGGTCTGCTGTTTGGTCTGTCTGTCTGTTTATCTGTCTTTCTGTCCATCTATCTACCTATGTCAAGAATTGGAAATTACTCTGAAGCGTTTGGGTATTGCGTCATGTAAATGAGACTGTGCACAAGGTGAAATCGGATAGCCCAAGTGTATGCCTACTTTGAGTTTACAGTCTTTTTTGTTTTGTTTATCTTGTTTTTCTTTCCCTTTCCCCCTGTGTCCTGGCTCTCCTTTGTGTCTCCAGCCTCCTCTTGTTTGTGGTTCCTCCCCGTGCTCAGTCTTCCTTCAATTTTTTTCACCTTTGTTGTTCTATTTTTGTCTTGTTCTATTCCCCTCCTCCCTCACATCCCTGCACTTCCATTCCTCGCCTTTTACCCCTTATCCCCGTCTATTTTTCTTCTGTGCTAGTGCTCTTTCTTTGCAGTCTTGTATAATATTGTTCCTTGTGTATCTACCTGCCACCAGTGAGTCTTCGCTAGTTGTTCCATTCATTGTTTTCTCTGGTGAATATAGCTCTAAGTAGGGGTGGGCGATATGGCAAAAATATCATATCCCAATTTTTTTATGGCAAGATCACGATCTCGATTTTATCACGATTCTTTCATTTGTCATATACAACCCCAATTCGGAAATAGTTGAGACGAAGTGTAAATTGTGAATAAAATCAAAAATGCAATGACTTTCAGATCACATGAGCCAGTATGTTAATTACAACAGAATATAGATAACATTTCAAATGTTGAAACTGAGACATTTTACATTTTTATCCACTAAATTAGCTTATTTCAAGTTTTCTGGCTGCAACAGGTCTCAAAAAAGTTGGGACACGGGCAAAAAAGGGCGGAAAAAGAAATTAATATTTAAGAGAATCAGCTGAAAGAACATTTAGCAAGTAAAATCATGTGTGCAACATATAAAAGGGATGTCTTAGAGAGGCTGAGTCTCTCAGAAGAAAAGATGGCCAGAGGCTTTCCAACCTGTGAAGGTTTGCATAAAAAAATTGTGGAATACTTTAAAAACAATATTCCTCAACGTCAAATTGCAAAGGCTTTGAAGGTCTCATCATCGACAGTGCATAACATCATCAAAAGATTTAGAGAAACTGGAAAAATCTCTGTGCATAAGGGATAAGGCCGAAGACCTATACTGGATGCCCGTGATCTTCGGGCCCTCAGACGCCACTGCATCACTCAACGGCTTGATTCTGTCATTGACATTACTAAATGGGCCCAGGAATACTTCAAGAAACCACTGTCTGTAAACACAGTTCGCCGTGCCATCCACAGATGCCACCTAAAACTCTATCATGCAAAAGGAAACGATTGTTGAGCATGATCCAAAAGCGCCGCCGTGTTCTGTGGGCCAAGGCTCATTTAAAATAGATTGTAGCTGAGTGGCAAAGTGTCCTGTAGTCAGACGAGTCCAAATTTGACATTCTTGTTGGAAATCATGGGCGTCATGTCCTCCGGGCTAAAGAGGAGAAAGACCACCCCTCCTGTCATCAGCGTTCAGTTAAAGCCAGCATCTCTGATGGTATGGGGATGCATTAGTGCATATGGTGTGGGACACTTGCATGTTTTAAAAAGCACCATGAATCCTGAAAGGTATATAAAGGTTTTAGAGCAACATATGCTCCCCTCCAGACGACATCTATTCCAGGGAAGGCCTTGTGTATTTCAGCAGGACAATGCAAAACCACATACTGCAGCTATTACAACAGCATGGCTTCGTAGTAGAAGAGTCCTGCCTGCCTGCCTGCAGTCCTGATCTTTCACCGACTGAGAACATTTGGCGCATAATTAAACGAAAAGTCTGTCAAAGGAGAACCAAAACTCTCCAGCAGCTGGAAGCCTGTATTAAACAAGAGTGGGATCAAATTCCAATGGCTAAACTCAAGAAACTTGTCTTCTCAATGCCCAGACGCCTCCAGTCTGTGTTAAAAAGAAGAGGGGGTGCTACACAATGGTAAACAGGCCCCTGTCCCAACTTTTTTGAGACCTGTAGCAGCCATCAAATTTGAAATGAGCTCATTTTGTGGACAAAATTGTAAAATTTCTCAGTTTCAACATTTGCTATGTTATCTCTGTTCTATTGTGAATAAAATACTGGCTGGTGTGATTTGAAAGTCATTGCATTTTGATTTTATTCACAATTTACACTTTGTCCCAACTATTTCGGAATTGGGGTTGTAGACTATTTTAGGCAAATGCAGTCATGAAGGAGGACGGAAGAAGGCGCTATATGTTTGCTGTGATTGGTTTATCTGCGTGTATCTACGGGAATGGAGCAGCAAACCGTGATTTGGTTGAGGAAAAAAAAAATGGTTGCGCGTATGAGCAGGGTTGTAGTGCTATTTTTTTGAAGTGGGGGAGCACGCGACGAAAGTTTCAACCAACTTTGCGGCTTTTCACAGTACAAAGCAAATATTAACATATTGCCATAAATGGTCCGTAAACTGGTACTTTGAAGCATACCATATAGCACAATATTTAATTAGGCTTAAATCAATTGAATAGGAATAAGGGTGAAATAAAAACACAGTAACGAATTACAAACACATGTAAAAAAAAACTGGCAATCAGAGCAATTTGAACGTGCAGTTTGCCTAGTTACTTGGGCCAGTAGGCCACGAGTCTAAGTTTCGGCTCCACTCCGTTCCTTTTTTTTTTTCGGGGTCGCGATTGTCCTGCTCATGTGCGTGCGCGGTTTCGCGTTTGGCCCAGGCCTAGACCTGGCCCGAGTACAGGCTCTGAGGAGCCTCTTGTTAATAATTAATGACAGAGTTGCGTCCGTAATACAGTACTTTGAAAGCATATGATCGCACAACCCTGCGTTGCAGGACAGTAACGCAAACATTCTATTCTGCAGAATCTGTTACGTCTCTCCGAAAGTTTTATGTGCATCTCCAGTCAAGCTTTGCTCACTTTACTCCTATCATCAGTTTATAACCGACGAGTTTCGGATTAAGTTATTGTTTTCAACCGACTGCCATACCCATTCTGCACATCAACGTTAGCCGACAATATAAAGATCAATTTGATTATGATGAGAAATTAGCGCATGAATTCAGCGAACTGAGAGTTGTATTTGAAGCCATCACCTCAATAATGAAAAGTGGCAACACATCTTATTTATAATATTCCGTCTATGGCACAAACCGCTGGGATTATCATCCAGAAAATATAGCTATGGTCTGACATCGCAGAGCCTCTCGGTGAAAATAAACGTTTATGTTTGATTAACAGCGACTACTGAAGCTTGCTGTAATTAATGCCAACCTATCGTTTAAATTCAATCAATGCATCATCCCTGCAAAAAATGTTCTGTAGAATTTCTATCGAGGAAAATCTTTAGAAATTCTGTAGAAATTTAGGACCAAAGTTCTACAGAATGCAGTTCTATACAACCTTACCCCCAATTTCCACATACTCCGTCTGCGCCGCGCAGCGCCGCGCACTGCGGAGCAAATAGCTCCTATTCTAGCCAATATTTGCATTTCCACAGCACGTGTCGCGCAGCGTCTCTGGAGCGTCCCAAAAGCGCCACTGCGCTCCGCTTCGCCAGAGATACGCGTCTGGTCTATTTTTCAGCGACTTCGCTCCCCTTTCGCGTCAATTGATGTGGACCAGATCGCACCAGACAGGAAATTTAAAGCACCAAACGGGGCTCCACTGCGTGCCGCGGTGCTCCAGAAACGCATCCAGTGGGCGAGGGCTCGCACCGTCGGTCGCTCCAGATTTGCGGCGCTGCGCAGCGCAGCGCAGACGGAGTATCTGGAAATCCGCCTTTATTCTACAGAACTTCGGTCCTAAAGTTCCGCAGAATTTCTATAGATTTTCCTCGATAGAAATGCTTCTGAACATTTTTTGCAGGGTTACCTAAACGTAATTCTTAATAAACAGAATGACATAAGATATCAAACTCCTTCAAGCTGGGTTCACCAACAGAAGAACAAGACTATAAGTGTCATGACTTAACTCCCCTTTCCATAATGTCCACTCCTTTATCAGTGTTATCTAAAAAAATTACAGCAGCACCGTACATCCGAGCGACAGATTTAACCGTTAATATACAGTCCATGGTTATAACTCACCACCTTTCCTAACGCTAGCCCAGCTTCCACAACCGAACAACTAACTGTCGGCACCAGCTTTACTGCATAATGGCGAATCAGCCTCTCAAAATGAGCTCCACGATCCACCGCAGGCATGTTGTACTGTCAGCCAGCCAGTTAGCCTAGCCGACAGCCAAGCCGATAAAATTTGCCAGCAATCCCACTACCAAACCAAATTACCGACTAACAACACCCCAGAACACACGCTTATACTACAGCAAACAAATTGCTGAGAAAAAAAAGAAAAGACACAAAAAAAAAGAAGTACAAATAAGATAGTCTCAGAGTGAATGGTTTCTATCTCGACACCACACTTGCTCGTAAAATGCGCTGGAACAGTGAGGAAGAGACTTTTCATTACAGTGACTGTTTTGCCACCTTGATCAGCTGAAGTGATCTTTGCTAAGTAGCTTATATGAAGTATTGTCCTACAGGAGTTGTGAATTGTGTTTTGTCAATATCTGAACTAGAAGTTGAGAATTACTTCTGTGGAACCATTTTGTACATGGAGATATTTCTATAGAATTTAGATAGGAAATATTCTATTGAGTTCCCGGTTCTGTAGACCCGTCTACAGAATTAAATGTGGACACAGCTCTTTAGAATTTCTATAGAAATTCCTTTAGCCTTCTATAGAATTCTCAAGGGTTTCTAGTTCTGTTGACCAGTCTAAAGAATTTATTGTGGATAAGACAAAGGTCTGTTGAATTTCCACAGAATTTTCTTTAGCCTTTCTATAGAACCTGAAGTTCTGAAGAAATTACAAAAAAGTTCTATAGAGTTCCATTCAGTTCTACAGAAATTCTATAGAACATTTTTTGCAGGGATGCCACGGTAACCACTCTTGAGAACGGATTACTGCACCGTCACTTGCCTATATTTGGTGGCTAACGATAATACGCTTTATAGCTTAAATCTAAAAACGAGTTAGTCAAAGTGGGTTTGGGTTGCAACCGGTTGCAACCTTGGCTACTATAGCCAGTTCTTGCTCTCGCTGATGAACGATAGGCAGCAGCCAAGTATTTAACACAGGGCTCGGGAATTCCAGGACCTGCGTAGAGGTCTTTGTCTGACAATCATCTGCGACGACCCAAATGAAATATACAGTATAAAGGCGTGAACGGGGTGTCAATATGCTTAGGTCCATCAGCCTAAAGCCACTGTCGCATCCTGCAGAGCTGAATGAAATAAGTAAACCAAAACAAAGCATTTTGAGCACAAAGCAGGCACTAAAACCACAAATATTTATATTACCTTCTAGGCTACAGGTTTATCTTGTAAACAATCCCCTGATACCCGGAGAAGGTGGGCCACGTTCGTAAATTAGCTCACCGGCTAGGACCAGTGGCTCTGCCCCTGACGCAGTGCACTCCCCCAGCAGCCAGAATGTAACTAGCTACGTGCTAGCTAGCTGTTCTTAAAATAATTTTAGAATTCACCGTTGTCATTGCTAATGAAGGCTAGCTCGGGCTCATCGATGCTGCTTCCATAGCAACTGAAGTTTGAGATGGTTCAGCTCGGATTCTTTTATCTATGAATTTTAAGAGTGATGATTGTTTAAGTTTAGATATGGTGGCGATCTCGCATTGTTCCGCTGATCGCATTTGATTTTGCCGCACTGTAGGCGGCACACTCCAAACCGTCTCAGGAGGAATATTGCCCAGTACCTGCCCAAATAGCCCCCCCCCCAAAAAAAACAGAAAGATTGACAACTTGATACCCAATCACAAAAATCATGAACACTCACGCAGTCACATAAGAGGACAATTTCATAAATCTGTTAAGTTGGCAAGCTGTCAATTGGTCAATTAGCAGATCAAATCTATTTTTTGTATTTTGAGAAGCGCTCCCCCTTCTCTACACCCCAGCGTACGACCCTAGAGCTGCTACAGATAGAATGTGCACTGACACACGATGCAAACGGTCTCCGTGTAATAACGGATCGTGGACACATTCTAATCGTTCACGGTCTAATATCGTCATATCACGCACCCCTACCTCTAAGTACTTCTTTGGTATCTGCGACTGGTATTTTCCTTGAGTCCGTATTAGGTTAAATAATAACTGGGAAACCAAAACAAAAGAATGAGCTGCTTCAGAGTGCAACTGAGTTTCTTAAAATAATACATCCTATCTTGGGCTGTCTGGAATGGACAGCAACCTGTCTGATCTATTGTCATGGTATATTCAACTCATGGTGGAGAATCTGTGAAACAGACGCACGACTGGTCAGGCTTGGTGAGGTGCAAGCATGGCCGTACTGCATGTATAAATGACCACTGGCAAATGTACCATTCAGTGTGAATGGTTCTGCTGCAGATAGTTGGAATGTTTGCTGCTGTATGGACAGTTATAAAGTTTGCTGCATTTCTTATTCTGTACAATTTAAGTTTGAGGTATACGCAAAATTGAGAGACATTAAGAAAAGACTAATGCATTATAGGACGTCCTGAATGACAATATGATTATTTACAACCCCAATACCGAAATAGTTGGGACGAAGTGTAAATTGTGAATAAAATCAAAATGCAATGACTTTCAGATCTCATGAGCCAATATGTTATTTACAATAGAACATAGATAACATTTCAAATGTTGAAACTGAGAAATTTTACATTTATCCACAAAATGAGCTTATTTAAAATTTTCTGGCTGCAACAGGTCTCAAAAAAGTTGGGATACAGGCAAAAAAGGGCTGAAAAAGCAATTAATATATAAGAGAATCAGCTGAAAGAACATTTAGCAAGTAATTAGGTTAACTGGCATCAGGTGTGTAACATGATTGGCTGTAAAAGGGATGTCTTAGAGAGGCTGAGTCTCTCAGAAGTAAAGATGGCCAGAGGCTTTCCAACCTGTGAAGGCTTGCGTAAAAAAAATTGTGGAATACTTTAAAAACAATGTTCCTCAACGTCAAATGGCAAAGGCTTTGAAGGTCTCATCATCGACAGTGCATAACATCATCAAAAGATTCAGAGAAACTGGAAAAATCTCTGTGCATAAGGGACAAGGCTGAAGACCTTTACTGGATGCCCGTGATCTTCGGGCCCTCAGACGCCACTGCATCACTCACCGGCATGATTCTGTCATTGACATTACTAAATGGGCCCAGGAATACTTCAAGAAACCACTGTCTGTAAACACAGTCCTCTGTGCCATCCACAGATGCCACCTAAAACTCATGCAAAAAGGAAGCCGTTGTTGAGCATGATCCAGAAGTGCCGTGTTCTGTGGGGCAAGGCTCATTTAAAATGGACTGTAGCAGAGTGGCAAAGTGTCCTGTGGTCGGACGAGTCCAAATTTGACATTCTTGTTGGAAATCATGGGCGTTGTGTCCTCCGGGCTAAAGAGAAGAAAGACCACCCCTCCTGTTATCAGCATTTAGTTTAAAAGCCTGCATCTCTGATGGTATGAGAATGCATTAGTGCATATGATGTGGGACACTTGCATGCTTTAAAAAGCACCATGAATGCTGAAACGTATATAAAGGTTTTAGAGCAACATATGCTCCCCTCCAGACGACATCTATTCCAGGTAGGGCCTTGAGTATTTCAGCAGGACAATTCAAAACTACATACTGCAGCTATTACAACAGCATGGCTTCGTAGTAGAAGAGTCCGTGTGCTGAACTGGCTTGCCTGCAGTCCTGATCTTTCAGCGATTGAGAGCATTTGGCGCATAATTAAACGAAAAGCCTGTCAAAGGAGACGCAAAACTCTCCAGCAGCTGGAAGCCTGTATTAAACAAGAGTGGGATCAAATTCCAATGGCTAAACTCAAGAAACTTGTCTCCTCAATGCCCAGACGCCTCCACTCTGTGTTAAAAAGAAGAGGGGATGCTACACCATTGTAAACAGGCCCCTGTCCCAAATTTTTTGAGATCTGTAGCAGCCATCAAATTTGAAATGAGCTCATTTTGTGGATAAAATTGTAAAATTTCTCAGTTTCAACATTTGCTATGTTATCTCTGTTCTATTGTGAACAAACTACTGGCTGGTGTGAGTTGAAAGTCATTGCGTTTTGATTTTATTCACAATTTACACTTTGTCCCAACTATTTTGGAATTGGGGTTGTGTGTATATTATTAATGAGCAAGTAAGATATCTCACCTGTTGAAAGGAACTGTCACTGTACATTGAGTTCTACTGATAACAATTTACATAGCTACATCGCAATGGCCATTTCCCCTTTTGATCATTATTTCTGAGATTGCAATGTTTTTTTTTTTATTTTTTATGCCCATGGGGCATGGCTTTTTGAGCCTTCATTCCTGCCTGACTGAGTAATGCACCTTCTTAAAGTGCAATGTGTTGCAATACTGCTTTGCACCACTACGGGGTGTTGAGTTTGTGCACTGCAGTGCTTCCTAAACTGACCTGGCAAGGTGTACAAGATATGCGTGAGAGAGAATTTAAAAAATACTGTTGTAGTTATGACATTTTTCTATTTTAAAGTAACTTCTGTGTTATGTTTAAGTCTGCCTAATCTTTATCGAAAATAAATAGTACAGTATCTTGCAATCGATAGTTGTCTCATTTCTGATGTTTGCCTTTAAACAAAAGGCAACAAAATATTTTGGCTGTATCTTGGTGAAGTGTGCATGATCTGAGGAGGGTGTAAGTTGCAGAGATTGATAGCTCACTAAAATGGTCTTTAATCCATTTGCATTGAGGTCCAGATTGTAGATGCTAGCATCTATGGAACTGCTCTAATGATGCACTCAGTTGCAGCATCCTATCAATACGGTATGTTGTACTCCCAAAACGTATTAAATATTCACAATAAAGCGGGGCCAGTAAGAGATTCAGAATATTGACATCTTACGTCCCAACACTGTTTCTTAGGAGTTGTATGAAATAAGTTCCTTAACCAAGCTTGATCAGCAAACAGCACAACATATTTGCCAATAGTCTCTATCCAGCAGTTTATAAAAATGATGTCTCGCAACAACAAAAAGCTCCATCATACCTGCAAGGTACCACCACAATAGCCCAAAGGTATGCCAATTTAGTCGTGAAAAGAAACTTTCTGCAGTAAAAATTCAACATGATATTTATACTACATCATTCTACTGTCCTTTGCAGCCACCAGATATTAAACATATTACCTTAGATTTATGCATAGATACATCCCTTGCAACATTCAGTGATCAATTCTTCTGGCAAACTGTCTCTCCTGAAAATACAGTATGATTAGTGACTGTAAATACAGTAAATGCACATCTGTTTTTCACCCCAACATTACTCCTTCGATAATTATCTGTTGATTCCCTAGTGTTTTATTCAGGAGAGGACAGCATGATTTTTCCCAATGATAATTAAAAGAAATTAATTGGGCCTCTGGAAAATGTATAAACCCCTGCGTAACAGCAAGTTGTTGCGTCTGTGAGGATACGCTCAGGAACCAGATGCGAGAACCAAGCAATGCAGTAGATGAGTTTATTAAGCGAGGGGGAAACCCCCGCAGGGCAGAATGCAAAGGTACAAAGTCCACAATCCAAAAATCACAATCCAGTAGGGCAGAATCAGAGTCGAAAACCAGGGCAGCAATCACAGTACTCGTGGTCGGGCAAAAACAGGTTCGGTACACAGGCACAGGTTTGTCAGAGAAGCAAAAGCCAAAATCCAGTGGGCGTAATCCAAACCGTTAACAGGGCAGCAAACACAAAACTCGTAGTCGGGCAAAAAGGGTTCGTAAACAGAAGCAGACAAAAGTACTTAAAAAAAGCAGAGCCAAAAATCGAAGGTCGGACGGTCCAGTCAGAAGAGAAACACTATGAGTACAAGGCGAAACCAATAGCAGCAAAGGGAAACGTTCTGACGGGGAACTGCAGTGAGAAGACAGCTTAAAATACACTCCAGTGAAGTCACATGCTATGATTAGGATCAGGTGAAGAGGATCAGACTAATTACGTGGGAGCAAAACATGAGGGAGAACCTAACCACATAAAATTGGCAAAAGCCAAAACGTGGACAGGGATCACGAGACAACCTATGACAAGACATACAGCTCCGGTTAGGGAGTTCTAACGTGCACAGATAATGAGGCAGGACAGACTGGAGCAGGTGCGGAGGATCCGCTGAATTGCAGCAAAGACTAAGTGAAGGCAAGAGGCGGAGACTAGAACAGGGCGAGTGCTGAGAGCTTGTTAATCAATTAGTAAGTGCAGCTATACAATCCCTAGTGCTCGTTAGTAAGTTAGTATTATATACAATGTTAGTCTGGGTTAGTAACTTTAACAAAAACAAACTGTTAGTATTGGTTAGTAAAATAGAAAAGAGAGGCGAAGGAAGCAAACGAGATCGGAAGGAATGTTTGAAACCCAGAAACCATGAAATCACCTAAGCATGTGACACGCGGGACTGGGGAGAAGCTGTAACTTAACAAGAGACCAGACAGGGGAGACAAAGTGCAATGCAGTGCATGGCAAAACATGGACCGGACTATAACAGAAAAGTGGATTGGGAATGGCAAAAACGAAAACATGGCAAAATACAAAAACTGAACAGAACATGGCAAAACCTAACAGAACTGATAATAAACATAACAGGGAAGACAGAAACATAATAAACATGGCAGAATCATGACAGACAGAGCAGAATCATAACAGTGTCTTGTCAACTTTGTGCATTTGAAATGACTGGAGTGCACGGAAATACACCATCTGAAAGAGCGTTAAAAATATGATTGTTTTATGATTTGACTGTGCACAATTTGCTGAGCCTCTTGGAGAGCGGCTTGGAGAGCTTGGGGAGCCACTTGGAAAGCCATTCAGGGAGCCACTTGGATAGCTATTTTGTTTGGCTCGTAGACAGTTGGTAATTTTGAATATCACACACAGATGTAGCAGACTTGTGGTCAAGGAGTTTATGATTCCAGAAATGAATTCTTTTACCACCCAGCCATTTTTAAATTCTCAGTACTTCTTTCACAATTTAAATGGCGAATTCTCATGAAGTTTTTATATATTTGGGGCACTCATTCTGTACTAAAATTATGAAAATAAACTGCAATTAGATGGTAACCTAAATTGTACAAGTTACTTGTTTCATTTAAGCCATTTCCCCCATGTCTATGAAGCTCAAATCTTGAATTATAAAGCATCAAATAGGGTTAAGCATAAATTGCCAGAGTTGGCTTCTGCGCAAAGGGGTTAAACAAACTATCTAAATTGAATTAGAGAACATTATGTAATCAAAGTGACTGGAAAACAGTAGCATTAGTCTATTGAGCAATAGAGAAGATAAGGAAGTACCGCTTGCACTTTCTGACATGGTTGGTGAATTTACAAGAATGCAAATGCCTCTTATTTGGCTGATAAATAGCCATGTGATATCTCCTAATGCTGTTTTATTAAAATTTTTTACATGTCGTTCTTTTGCTTCTGGAAAATAGCAATTGCATTCTCCCTTTCGGACTCAAATAGAGCAATAATTGTTTAAACAGGATGTGACAATTTCAATGTTTGTTCATTTAAATTTTACCATCTGTATCAATTTAAAGATTGGCTGAAATGAGAGGTTTGGTGACCAATATTTGTCTTTAGATAAAGCTTCATATTTTCAAATTGAAGATAAAGTGGGGGCTACAGGTTACTTTGAAATGAAAGGATGGATATGTTGTGCAGTTGAGGATAAATGTTCACTTCTGATTCTGAACGGATTTGTCAGACAACCCTGTTTACAAAGAAGTTGGGACATTGAGTAAAATGGAAATAATAACAATGCAATGACTTTCCAATCATTTGAACCCTGTATTTAATTGACAATAGTACAAAGACAACACATTAAACGTTGAAAACGATCATTTCTATTGTTTTTTGAAAAATACATGCTCAATTTGAATATGATGCCAGCAACACGTCGGAAAAGTAGGGACGGTGGCAACAAAATACTGGAAAAAATGTTTGTTATTAAAAAAATACTCCTGGTGGAACATCTCATGGCTAATCAGGTTAATTGGCAACAGGTCAGTGGCATGATTGGGTATAAAAAGAGCATCCCAGAGAGTCTTTTAGAAGTAAAAATGGCAAGGGCTTCACCACTCTGTGAAACACTGTGTGGGCAAATAGTTCAACAATTTAAGAATAAAGTTTCTCAAAATAAAAACTGGGGGATTTCATAAGCTATGGTATATAACAGCATTAAAATATATAGAGAATTCAAAGAAATCTCTGTATGCACGGGGCAGGGCCGAAAACCAGTATCAAATGGCCTTGACCCTCTAGCCCTCAGGCGGTACTGAATTAAAAACAGGCAGAGTTTCATAATGCAAATCACTGCATAGGCTCTGGAACACTTCAGGAGGACAATGCCAAACCCCATATTTGGCATGTATTTCAACCTCATGGCTCCATCGTAAAAGAGTCTAGGTGCTAAACTGGCCTGCCTGCAGTCCAGACCTGTCATCCATTAGGGCATTATGAAACAAAAACAACATAAAGGAGGTGAAATCCACATCAAGCAAGAATGGGAAAACATTTTGCTTTCTAAACTATAGCAGCTCCTCAGTTCACAAATGCGCTCATGGTGTTGTTAAAAGAAGAGGTGATGCAATGCTGTGGTAAATAAGCCCCTTTCCCAACTTTTTTGAAACATGTTTCGAAATGAGCACATATTTTTCAAAGAGCAGCAAAATTTCACAGTTTCAATGTCTGATATGTTGTTGTACTATTTTCAATTAAATATAGAGTTTTATTGATTTGCAATTCACTGTACTCTGTTGTCACTTACATTTCGCACAGTGTTTCAACTTTTTTGGGCAATGGGTTTTATATATCTTAAAAGGTGCTTGAGAGTGGTGGTGGAAATAATCCAATTTTTCACCTTTAAACTAAGAATTAGCCTACTGTAGCCTACTATAAAAAATGTTTTTAAAAGTTGACTGACCTTAAAAAAGTATTGCAACCAACTGCAAAGCCTTTTTGAGTTTGTGCAACTCGGTGGGCTCCTAATGGAATGAAGTAAACTACTCCACAGCTTAACAGCATGATAAGAAAACATTCAGGTACAAGTCCAGTTGTGGGTACATCATAATCACGTGTTAGCTAAATGTCTATTTTTCACTTGCTGGAAACTGCTTATCAAGAGTTTTGGTTCTTTTAATTAATGTTGTAAAATAAATACCCTTTGTAAGACTCTGGGACTCCAGCAAACCACGGTGAGAGCCAAATATTTACAAATTCAGAAGACTTTGAGCAGGAATGAACCTTCCGAGGAGTGGCCGGCCAACCGAAATTCCTGCAAGAGTGCATCAAAGACATATCTGGGAGGTCATAAAAGAATCCAGACAAATATATAAAGAACTGCTGGCCCCATTTGCCTAAGTTAAGGTCAGTTTTCACAATTCCCTGATAATAAAGAGAGAGGGCAAAAATGGCATACACGAGCAAGCTGCAAGGTGAAAACCACTGCTGACGAAAAAAAGCACACAAAGGCCCATCTCACATTTGCCAAAAAAACATCTCAAAGACCCCTAAGACTTTTGGGATTATATTCAATATGCTGATGGATCAAAAGTGGAACTTTTTGCGGGGCATAGATCCTATAATGTCTTGCGTAAAGCTAACAGCGTCCCATATTAAGAACATCATGCCAAAAGTTAAACATGGCGGCGGTAGTGTGATGATCTGGGGCTGCTTTGCTGCTTCAGGACCTGGGCGACTTGCCATAATTGAAGGAACCATGAAATCTTCTCTTTACGAGAAAGTCCTGAAGGAGAATGTTCAACCATCAGTTCTGACCTAAGGCTCAAGCACAAGTGGCTCATGCAGCAGAGCGATGCTCCACAGCGCACAAGCAAGTCCGCCTCTGAAAGGCACCAAAGAAACAAAATGAAGGTTTTGGAGTGTCTAGTCAAAATCCTGACATGAATCTGATTAAGATGCCGTGGCATGACCTTATGCAGGCAGTTTATGCTTGAAATCCCCCCAATGTGGCCGAATTAAAACAATTCTGCAAAGCAAAGTGGGTAAAAATTCCTCCACAGTGATGTAAAAGACTCATTGCCAGTTATCACTATATTATACCTGTTTTGAACAACCAGATATTAGGTTTGGGAGGCCATTATTTTTTCACATGGGTGATATAGTAGGTTTTGAATAACACTTTACTTTCAATAATAAAACAATCATTTTAAACCCGCATCGAGCGTTTACTCACTTTGTCTTTCTTCTACAAACGTTTGTATAATAAAATTAGTCAGACGATCTGAAACATTCAAATATGACAAATAAGCAAAATAATAGAAATTGGGAAGGAGGCAAATACTATTTCACAGTACTGTATGGATGAAATATAATGTTGCAACAGCAAATTGATAAATAGCTTCACGCCTTGATTCTGTTCATTTTCTCAGTGTGTTGCTTACAGGAAAGCAGTGCTGTCCTGTAAGTAGTGAAAGAATGCAAGTAAAATGCGGCGACAATATAGTTAGTGAGAATGCATTGCACTTGTGGTGTACTGTGAAGACTTTCTCTTGAATATGATTCTAGTTGTCACACACTCATCCTGCCCTCTGAGTGTGTTCCTCAGATGGCAGGGTTGGGACTATCTGGTTTAGATCAAAGGCGCCATGAGAGCTTGGGAAAGAGGAGGCGTGTAGGGGGCAGATGTTGGTCATCTCTCCATCTGCTCTAATCCCAAAGCCCTGTGAGCAGACCGTGCCTGACATTTTCACAGCAAGCGTCTCTCTCGCTCTCTGTCAGAATGGGAGCGAAGCAGGAGCCCGAGGGTGACAATTTTTTTTCATTTGTTTGCTTAATTTAGTTATTTTGACGTAGGAATGACATTAGGTTGCAAGATTGTGGCGGGCTTCAGCTCCAAATTAGCATTAAACCTGAAGTCGCAGTGGGACTGTCCGTGATGCAATGGGGATGAACTTTATATGAATACAGTTTCAAATTGAGTGACCTATAAATAACTTGATGCACACTACTACTAGCTAACATACACTGCTCACAAAAATAAAGGGATATTATGGTTATGTTGCATATAAAAGAAAATATTGGAGAATGAACATTAAATTTACCATTTATTAATCTTCCTAAACATTTCATTGAGCGAATTGAAAAAAAAATCAAATGTTAACAAGCAGTCTGCCAGTAGGCAGCGAGCGAGCAATGGAGTACCCATATCCTGATGATAACGCGGAGGTGGGTGATAGGGGTCAATATCGAGTGTGACCACCTCTAGCATCAATCATCGCCTTCTCAACGACTTCTCATACTGTTCACAAATCTCCTAACACAATCCTGAGGGAAGTTTTGCCTCTCCTCTTCCAGCGCCACCTGGAGCTCTTGCACTTTTGTGGGCTGAGGGCGATCCTGAATGCGTCTTTTTCATTGATCCCAGAGGTGATCGATGGGATTCAAGTCTGGAGAACGAGCAGGCCGCTCTAAATGAGGAACTCCAGCCCTCTGGATGCGCTCAGTGACATTCGCGCATGGTGTGCTCTGGCATTGTCATCCAGGAACAGGAAATTAGGCCAGTGACGGCGATTTAGAGGCACAGTAATAGGGTTAATTATGTCTTCAGATAGTATTGGCCAGTAATTTGTCCATTCATGATGATTAAATCAGTTTTAAAGTCACTAGACATTCCTGGCCACACCATAACACCACCACCTCCATGTCATTCACGTTCAACAAAATTGACATCAGTGTAACGCTCACCCTCCGTCCCCAAACACATCTCCAACCATCTGATCTGAACAAGTTTACCTTGCTTTCATCAGTAAAGAGCACTGATGGCCACTGACGACGTGTCCAGTTGACATGTTGCCTTGCCCACTGCAGCGGTTCCCTGCGATGTCAGCTTGTCAGGGGTACAGCCAGCAATGGATGTCTGGCATTTAACCCATGCTGGTGAAGCTGGTTTTGAATAGTTTTCTGGACACCCTGAGTGGCCTGACCTCTCTGAAACGCAGCTGCGGTTGTATGGCATTGACAATTAGGTGACGTAAGGTATTCCTACGAATTTACCGGTCATCTTGGTGGGTTCTTACATGACGAGGCCCTCTGTCTTTCCTGAACACTGTCATACTGTCTAAAGTGTCTCAGGAGCCGAGAGATGACACTCTGACTTACACCAAGTTCTGCGGCTACCTCAACATGGCAACTTCCTGTTTTGAGTCTGGCTAAAGCTAGGTGGCGCTGCTCCACAGTGAGACGTCTTTGGTTCTGCATTTCAACGCAAATCACTGTGTTATTATAGCAACCAACTGTCTCTGATTGAGAAAAAGCTCCATGCTGACTGTTATGGGAAAAATCTTATCCCTGAATTTTACTCAACTGCCCCCTGTACACAACACTGAGTACTGTTGAAAAATAAATAATGTTGTGCATTCACGGTTGGATAATTCTGAGAGCAATATGAATAAGGTATCTCTCGCTGAGAGCTTTAAGGAGTGCCGCATGCATTTGTTGCAAAATTTTGGGTACCTGTACAATATCCGTATATTTTTGTGAGCAGTATATAACACGTCATTTTTAAGTGTTCACTAATAAAGCACATCAAACACGTGGATGCGTGGAAAGGATATAAAGTGGGTGGATTTAGCGCTTTTAGGTGGTAGGTCATGTTCATTGTTGAACTGAAGAAAGCGAAACATCACTTGCAAATTCAAGACATTTTTTCAATAACTTTCAAAAGATTGGCAAGCATTCTGATATGTGCCTACAGGAGCTTATCCTTCTACTAAAAGAGAATGATCAACTGAGTCAAAGGCCTTGGATAGATCAACAAACAGGACTGCATTGTGTTGCCCACCGTCAAGAGCACAGACAAAATCATTCACAACAGGCGATGCTGCTGATACTGTACCGTGACCAGATCTAAAACCAAAGCATTTAAAGAATGTAATTTCAAATTGAAAGAATCCAGAATCCAGAAGATCAGCCCCAGCAGTCTTTATTGGGTCTGGGATTCAGAAAAAGAGAGGAGAAACTACAATGTTTCCTATCTATTATTTGGGAGCACTGATCCTGATTGGCAAATATCATTTTGTCTACAACGTATTTACTGGTGGTGTGCCTGTGGGCAAAAGCTGGAGAAAGAATTTTGAATTGTATAAGGAAATATTATATGCTTATATTCAGCTGAATGCTACAGAGGTCATTGGACAATACTTCACAAAGCAGACGGAGGATGACTTGGAAGCACACAGCAAAAACAACCCATGTTTATTGTGGGCAAAGTGGAATGTTGTACAATATGCTAGTCAATCATATGACCTGAATCCAAAAGAGCCTGCATTTCACTTACTGACGGCCAAAATGAAGGCGTAACACCCCAAGAACAGGAGGGAACAGAGGACAGCTGCAGTCAAGGTCTGACAGAACATGTTCAGGGAAGAATTCCAGCATCTGGAGATTTATGTGGCTTCCAGACCTGTGGCAGTCGTTAATCGCAGAGGATTTGCGACTAAGTATTAAATATTAAAGTTTAATTTATGATTTTTTGTTTCTGTAAATACTTTTGAGACCCTGTAACCGGGGGGACTCTTCAAAAAAATTGATGTAATTGTTACACCGTACATACAAAATTTTTTTGGAAAAACCTGCAAATTAAACCTGAAAGTCTACCATTCAATCACATTTCCATTGATTCTTTTCAAATCCATGCTGGTGGTGAGCACACACAAAGTGATGAAAATGTTTTCATTGTCCAAATACTTATGGACCTGTTTGTATTTAAACAGATGTCATCGAAGATATCCTCATTTAGCCTCGGTAGCTAATGGTTTTGAAATTCCTGATTGGTGAAGACATTAAAAATACACTTTACGTTAAAACACACAACTACACTGCTAACGTAATTTCAATTACACAGTTTAATAAGCTAATAGAGCTTGAGTCTTTAACAAGTAGAGCAGATGGCAACACTAACCAAGGTAAACATTATATTACAGATGCATTGAAGCTTGGTCAGTCAGTTGTAAAATTTATTGTGCACATTGGCAAGCATATTAAATCCTATATGCAAATTCATGCACACACATATTGCTTTAATCTCACTGGAGAAATTCAAAAATACGATAATGGATTTGGAAGTTGAAGTCTGTGTACAGTATGTTTTAATTGATGTTGATTGTCGCTATAATATTAGCTGCTGAATGCATTAAAGGTATTGATGAAAGACGATTTTATTGTTTGTAATATTGTAAATTGTTTATGTTTTTATGATGTGATTATGTCTGTTACCGAGGCGCTTTCGCAAATGAGACAGTGGTCTCAGTGGGTTTAAACAAAAGTGTCAATAAATAAAATAAAACAAAAAAAGCTTCTTGTGCATTTAGAACTGACAGTTTTGACAGGGAAATTTTCTATTTGGCAAGCTTTCTACAGAGATTGACCAGTGGCTGAGCAATTTTGAAGCACAAATCATGTTCTGCAATGAACTAGCTCACAAATTTTTTTTGGTTGCCAACAGGATTGGACATTGATGTCACAGTGGCTGCTGTAATGTGCTTGAATGTGAGTGTGCAGGCGGCAGCTTTGCGTTTGACATTTTCGTGGAAAAAGTACACTGGTTCTGTAATGTAGCCTTTTTGACCTAACAGCGCAGAAACAAATGCCTGGCTGATATAAGTAGACGAACAAATAGACTAAGTAAGTTCAGGATGAAGAAATGCAATTGTGTGACTGCTCCAAATATGTCTTCCTGCACCTCCTCTGTCCTTGGTAAGGTTTTTGAGCAACATGCTTTTATACGTATATAAAATGATAGCTGACAGACATTTACTTGGCTATTTTGTATGAGGCATTTATCACTGAGTATTTCCGTGTTAAAATGAAGGTTGAGCCAGAGCAAGCTAGCTTTTTAGACATTCAACCAATGAGACACAGTTAACTGGTACCTAGCATCTTTATTAGCAAACTATGTTGTTGCTTTTTATACTGACCAAAACTTCCAACGCAACGCTCAGGTTTATTTTAACAGAAGCTATTTTATTATGAGGAAAGTACATTCTCAAATGTGCCAGCAAGTTTCAGTTTAATGCCATGTTTTAGAACAATTAGTGAGGAATAACAGTCCCAGTTCCAATTTGCTAAGTCACTTTGAATGGGTATTCCGGATCGCCGAAGTCAGTATCTGGTGTGCCCACCTCTAGCGTCACACACAGACTGAATTCTCCTGTGCATGCAGTCAATCAGGTTCCGTATTTCTGCCTTTGTGATATGGTCCCATTCCTCAGTGAGAGCCCGGCGTAACTGTTGGAGGGTTGAGGGTTCCGGATCACGCCTTCTCAACCGACGACACAGAATGTCCCAAAGGTGCTCGATTGGGTTTAAATCTGGGGAAAACGCAGGCCAATTAAAACACTGAACATTGTGCTGCCTCAAGTAATCCTGACAGGCCCTGGCGACATGTGGTCAGGCGTTGTCCTGTTGCAGCGTCAAGCGGTAGCGAGTCACAAGAGGAGCAGCCACAGGGGCTAAAATGTCGTTGCGGTAATGGGCCGCATTCAGGTTTCCATCGATGAAGACCAGCTCTGTCTTGTGTCTGGCACTTATTCCAGCCCACACCATGAACACTTGGTCCACCCCAGTGGTCACGCTCCAAGACATTGGCGTCGGCATAACGTTCCCCTCGCCTACACCAAACACGTACTCGACCGTCACCCACGCTCAGGTTGAACCGGGACTCGTCTCAAAACAATACTCGGCTCCACCTGAGTGGATTCCAGCCCAAATGTGCCCTTGCCCACTGCAGACGTGCAGGACGGCAAGCAAGAGTCAGCACCAGACCACGATGTGGACGTCGGTTGTTCAGTCCAGCTTCACGCAAGCGATTGCTTACAGTTTGGTCGCTGATCCTGTTCTGGTGATGACCTCTGGTCTGAGCAGCAGTGGCTGGTCGGAAGCGATCTCGGAGGTGCTGGAGATGAATGTGGCGGTCCTGTTGAGGGGTGGTTACACGTGACCTGGGAGCACGTGGACGGTCGTTTGTGCTTCCTGTGTCATGGAACCACCTCCGAGACGCCGAATGGTCGACACATGGACACCCAGATCAACTGCAACATGTTTATGTGACATTCCACCAGCAAGCATGCCGATAGCTCTTTCTCGCTGATTTTGCTGAAGACATCCCGTGGTCTAAAGTTGCACCAGAAGAATGCCAAGGAATATTTAAGTTCCCCATCCCTCTGGCTATTTACTGGCCACATTTCATAAGGATTGGTGAGTGAGTTCTGCTCAGTCTGAGTGGTGTGGCAAACATCTCAGCTGTGTGCATTCAGGTGGAACGGACTGTCCCGACGAAAAACTAAACAAAACTAAATGAGCTTTTAAGGTGCAGTTTGGATATACGGGCCGAAATTTGTTAGAAAATTAGGCATACCAAAAATATTTTGAAATTTCAAATGTTGCGTTGGAAGTTTTGATCAGTATATTTGTGAAGCAACTGGCTTTGGATCTATTTTTAATATGAGGAGGGAGGGGCCTGGCGTCTTGGTTTTGCGGGAGTGTTATATTTTAGGAAGTGGCCATTTTTACGCCAGTCGGTATGCACAGTAATGTTAGGGTTAGGATTATGGGTGTGGTTCGGGTTAGGGTTTCCTGCCTAAATTCCATATTAGGAGCACAGGATCGTTCATTGCGCTTGCGCATGTGAAAATTTGTAAGAATAAGTAATTAGAGTATGTTACGACTGGCATAAAAATGGGCACTGCCTATATATTGTGGAATGCTGAATTACGCCAGCGGCCAAAAGTAACAGAATTTAGATGGGTTTTAGTTTACATATCTAATTCTATTTTCACCATCCGAACCCTTATAAATGTTGAAATTCCAGTCTCAAAGGTGGGTGGATGGGTGCTTGGCTAAACCCTTGTTAGAGCTATTTCGGACTTATTCTTTTTCTTCGATTGTTGTCTTGCTGTTTAAGATAATTGTGCTTGGGTGTCAGGTGCTAAGCTACATCTAGTCACAGCATATAACAGACTGACCCACCCTTCCCTGCTCCCAAAATCAAGGTCAGACTGCACTGCGTTAGAGGTATGGCAATTGATTAACTTGTGAAATTGATTGCAAGATGGAAGCCTTTTACTTCATGGTGAGTCGAGGCCAAAAATACAAAGAAAATAATATTAAACTGCTAGAGAAAATGAACCACTAAACTAACAAAAGAAATAAGTGTCGCGCATATTCTTTCCTCCCTGGCTATCCATAAACCAAGTAAAACAGTGTCAAACCAAAATAGTAGCTTGCGGAAATCCCAACCAAGAGATTTTCATGACACACAGTACATTCTATCTGGATAAATAATTCAAATTCTAGTTCAGTTGGGAGCTGGGAATGAGGCGGTCGAATCTATATTGGCAGTAAAGTTGACAGCATCTTTATGCCTCTAGAATCTTCCATTGACCGGTCAGCTCCAGATGCACCTCTACCTCCTCCACCACCCCAACCTGAAGCCAACCTATTCACGAACACAATCAACCCTCACCCACACAGATGTGCACATGCTCGCTCAGGACATGTAAAACATCGGCAAAGTCATGGAAATTATGACCTCAGGTGGTAACGCAAGTCAAAAACTGATGACCAGACATTCCCCCTGAGGATTTTCTAATGTAGTCCTTAAATAAACGGTTTGGTCAAGTATGGTGAGTCACCCACGCCATGACTCTGCAAAAAATACCTTCACAATCTTACCACTAAAACCATGTTTTACTGTTGGCATTGTGTTCTTAATGTGGAATGTTGTGCTAGCTTTATGCCACATCTAAAGGGACTCACATCTTCTAAAAAGTTACACTTATGACATCTTTGTCCATACAAAACGTTATTCCAAAAGGCTTAGGGGTCATCAAGGTGTTTTTTTGGCAAATGTCAGACAAGCATTTTTGTTCCACCTTATTTGCAATGGTTTTCACACTCTCCCATGGATACCAATTTTGTGCTGACTTTTATGTAATGGTGAAAACATACCAGCCAATGCTATCACAGCTGGTAATAAATGGGGTTCTGATTTGTCTATTGAGACAAGATAGTCTAGACCCCTGGTCCTCAAATCCCACTCTACGAGGTCCGAGGACTGCTGGTTTTCCACCCTCCCTTTACCTTGGAGTCAGGTGTTAACACAGTCTGGCCAATCAGAGGCACTAACTGTTAATTTACTTGCCTGTAATAACAGAAAACCTGGGCTGGATTTGGATTCGAGGTCCAGATTTGAGGACCCCTGGTCAAGACTCTTGGTCCTCAGATCATGGTCCTTGAGGTCCAAGACCTTCTGGTTTTCCACCCTCCCTTTACCTGGGAGTCAGGTGTAAAGACTGTCTGGCCAATCAGAAGTACTTAGTATTCATTTGCATACCCCGAATGCGTGAGAGTTGACAGGTATGACTTATTAATGAAAACTGACCACACCTGATAATGTTGAGAGTTTTCGGAGTTTCTGTTATGGTAATTTAAATGACTGATTGAAAACAGGTCATGACCAATCATTATTTTAAGGGATGGGTTTGAGCTTCCCCTGTTACCAGTTCACCAGCTGCCACTGCTCGACTAAAAGAAAACCAGGGCTGGACTTGAGGTCCAGCTTTGAGGATTCTTGGTCTAAACAGTCAGTCCTTCAGTGGATGTGATGGCAAAATAGTGGAGGAATATGACAGGGTCCCTGAAGGACGTAAGCGCTTTATTTTAGAATCCTGTTGTGAGGCTTTGTCCATCTTTCCGTGTGAAATATATTTTACCCAACAGACGTTCTCTTTCATCTCACAAACAGCATTTGGATTTTTTGCTTCAGTTAGCAGCTTGTTTCTGTTACCAAAGCAACTGTGCCATTCCATTCAGGAACTATGTTTGATTCCTCAATCTGTGGGAGCACCATACCCCACTGCTCTTAAGTCAAACTAATACCTGCTAGTCTTTAACTGAAAATAACGTTCTATCATTAAATGCCCTCTCTGCTTTGGCTGAAAATGTGCGCTCATGTTGAAAATGTCTGTTCTAGCTAGAAATATGAGCTCTGGGCAGACATTTGAGCAGTGGCTGACTATGATTCAGGGGCTGGTGATGGCTGTGCGTAGGCAAGGCAGTGGTTGAGGGTAATCAGTAGTGGCAGGCTATTCTGGTTGATGATAATATGGAGTAATGCAGCGCTCAAGGACCATGAGATGGACCCATATCCATGATTCACTTCCTCCTCTTCCAGCACTGCCTTCCTCTACATTCCTGTTTTTACTGTACCCCGATCAAGTTTGATCTTGCTCACCTATCAGCGTTCTGCCACCCCCCAGTCCATTGTTACTTTACTCAAGTGCTTCTTTAGACATCTTCAATTTGCTTCATACTGTCTTACAAAACTGCCTCTATTTTACATCCACCAATTGAAAACGGTCTTGCAAATATGCTATTACCCTTCCCCAATCCAGCAGTCTTTTATTCAGGGTTCATGGACCTTTTCCCAAAATCAATTACAAGCACTTTCCCAACGGTCTTCAAACATTTACAAGGTGCATTTTCAAGCTTATGGCCACGGTAAATTACATATGAAGACCACAAAGGAAAAATGATCAGAGTCCAAATTTAGCATTTTTGTATATTCTATATATTATATATTATTATAATATTTATAATAATATATAATATTATATATTATTAAGATTTTTTAAATATTTTATATTTTTTAAGTGCTTTGTTTCTAAGATTGTTTTGAATTTTTAATTCATCATTTCTCCACAATGTGAAAATGTGACTCTGATCATTTTACCATTGTGATCTTCATATTTGTCAAACTACTAAGGTAATGATTTATTACCTCCATCCAACGAAGTTTGAGGAGGTTATGTGATCATTACCGTTTATCTCTTGGTTGGTTTGTTGGTTTGTTTGTAAGCAGGATTACGGAAGAAGTGATTCGATTTTGGGAGGTCAAGGTCAAGGGCATGCAAAAGGTCAAAAACACATTAAAAAACATATTTGTGTGAAGACTACAGGACTCCATAAAGACAGGGGTTGCTAGCTAATACTGGCAAAAATAACGCTGAGTAAACTGGCAGAGGTACTTGCGCCCTCTGAGCGCAGCTCTAGTTGTAAATGTAATGCAATTGATATTGCAATGTCAAGCAGTTTCAAACACTATATCTAAAATCTATGGACTTTTCAAACCTAGAAAAAAACTACATCGAATTTCAACTGTTTTACTGCCCCCGTAGGAACTCGGTTTATTGAGGCATCATTTCTGTGTTCCCTGCTGAAGACCATCTGCTGTTACTGCACTTCCCCAATGTAGCATTGCCATTCATAAAGGTTTATGTTTGCTCTGGTCACATGACCTACCGAAACTGCATGACTCTACCCACCCCAACCCTCCAGCCCAGTTCAGCACTATCTTACAAACCAGTCATTTTTAAGCCATGCAAGCCAAAATTCTGTAATACCAATGTTACTGTACCTCCTGGGGGCTCATTACACTTTATTTTTTTCAAAGTCAGAATGTGCAGACATTTTTAGCTACGTGAAAAGATGAAATTCAGACATGCTTTGCATTGCCTTATAATAGGGAAGCATTTTGCTGAAATCATGTTTTTTTTTGGTCTTATGGATTGTTTGCTGTTCCAGCTTTGCATGCAGTGAGTTATTGCCCCGTTCTTTTCTCCAAGCTCAGGTTGGTTGAAAGACCATTTGCCCAGCAATGATCAAAAAGAAACAAAAACCAGACTGTAGGCAGAAAAATTATAGGACATTCGTCTTTAGAAAGCTTCAGTTTTTTTAGGAAGCCTCTTCAATTTTAATACGATGACTAGTTCCTGCTGATGAGAGGCATTCCTGCAGCCAAGTGCTGCCACAACCATAACTTACAATGAAGAAGAGTCAGGTTTGCTCCACACAAAGCAATTAGTATTTTTTTTTCTCAAAAATCCAAAAGAACTTCTCCCAGATCTTTGGTAGGCTACACTCATGCTTTCTGACAAACTTTACATAACTTCATATCAGATGGTTCATCGTGAGTAGCTTTTTTCTTACCATCCTTCCATATGTGTGAAATTTCTGAAGAGCCCTTGATATTCCTCAGTTGTTAATCTTCACTCCTCTTTTAGCCTGTAAACTGTAGCTCTCTCCGGGGCTTCACAATCTAGTCTCATTACTGCTTGGAAACTGAAGGATGGCCTTTTCCCAGCAGTGCCTGGGAGGCAAGATGCTGCTCCGGCTTTCTGATTAGCCGTGCTCAGCGGGACATCCAATGTGGGAATATTAGCTTTAACATTTGTCCATACATTTTATGTTTATCTCCAATGCTCTTAGATTGTTCTTAAATCTTCATTTTCACAATTTTCAATCAGCATCACAGCCTGACTATTGATCCTTAAACAGAGGGGGGTTTAATTCAGAAAATGTCATAGTTAATTCAATGGTTCACGGGCAGAAGCAAATGGTTAGGACAAGTATTCCCTCGTTAGAGCAATTTTTTTTATATCTGCCTTCCCATCACCCTTCTATATAAGGGGCTGAATTTTACCGTTAAAAATACATTCCAAGCAGCAATGTTTCTGAATAAAATATCATTAATTTCAATGATTCATTTGTAACCCACTAAAATGTGTGAATTATTCAATAATAGCATTGGGAGGTCCCGGAGTCAGCAAGTATATGTTCTGCCAGGGGGCGTAGCTAGGCCTATTTTTAGAGGGATGTAGCCTCCAAAATCAAATCATCAATATCTGGGGGAGAACAGGCCAAGCCACTGCCCCCCCCCCCAGGTTTAGAGCCCCTGCCATTAATCTTTAATGACATCCTGCAGTTCTGCTATGTGCACCTCACACAAAACCTGCCTCAGCTTTTTCAGTAAGACAACATTGTCATCAATATTCCATGGGATCCTGTTTTCGAACCCAATCAAGGTCATGACTGGTTGCAAACACGCACAACATTTCATTCATCTCTGTGAAGTGGTTTCTGAGAAAATTGTCCCCACTTATCCGGACAGACGGTAGGACCAACGAGCTCCCTTGCAGTATCCCTCAACTCCCCTTGATTTTGTGGCCGGTGGTCATAATCACTTCTGTCTCCTGGCTGAAGAATGGTGTTTAATTGCAAATCCAGGTCACTGGAACAAAATCCTGGGGAACACTTATACTTTCTCAACCTGAGGTGCGTTTCCCAGAAGCTTAGTTGATAACACAATTTGCAAATTACTTAGTTTGAACCAGAGCTCTGGTTCAAGCAATGAAAGTGAAGCTTTTAGAAAACCTACCCCTGGATATTCCGCCTCTGTTCAAAGGTCTTACTATACTTAGTGGGCCAGTGTGACATAAATCTGAATCTTTAGAGTCACAGTGGAGATGGGTTGAATCAAAGGGTTAAAGACAGATGCTTCCTGTAAGCTCTTTATAATTTTTTAATGGGTTTAAATTTGGTATCTTAAATGCGGTAGTTGCTTTGTTCTTAATTAAATATGAATTGTGAAATCAGCAGTGTGTGACAAAAACCCTGAGGAACGGTGGAAGATTATATAAGGCCAGTGGCGAAGCTAGAAAAAAAAAAATCATGAGCGTTTGATGTATTATGTTATTTGAAGATGTAGTTGTACAAGTCTCTGAGGACTGGGGAATTATAATTTCGGTGACAGGGTCAGTTGAGGTGATAGCTTGAATTTGAAGTATAAGCTGTTCTCTAGACAGCTGTAAATTTTGAGAGTGGTGAACCTGTGCCCGTGTGTCATGTGGATCGAGGCTTTGGCCGGGAGGCTGACTGGCAGGTTGGGGAGATCATGTGGAACAGGCCAGCCACGGCGACTGTGAGGGGATTGTGCAGAGGCATCAGAGCAGATCCGCGGTGGTGAAGACTGTCTTCTGACTATTCCCCATTGTTATTACAGATGGGGTGTGACGGTTGAGAAGATGCAATATTTAGAGCAGAAGAGAAATGTGTGTCTGTGTCTATGTGCTAATAACTGTTCAGCAGTATCCATTTTGATTCTTATTTTCATTTAATAGTATTGGAATATTTATGATTAGCTTTATAGTCTCTGTTGAATGGTGTCTTTATAAGCATTCCCCTGTTAAAACCAGCTCATTTGAATAATATACCTGATTTAACTCAGATAAGCAGAACCTCAGTTAATGATGCCAAAAAAGGTCCCGTTTTCAATCGTGGCTCCACAATGAACATCAACAAGATGTTAGACCCACTCCACAAGAGCTGGACTACAAATGTAATTGTAGTTTTTTGAATGTCTGAATGAAGATTATTCATGAAGTTCTGTATGTTTTCGTATAGTACAGTACCGGTCAAAAGTTTGGACATACCCACATTTTTCTTACATGCAAAATAAAGAAATAAGCACCCTTTATTTTACAACCCCAATTCCGAAATAGTTGGGAATAGTTGGGAATCGAAGTGGGAATCGTGAAAAAAATCAAAATGAAATGACTTTCAGATCACCTGAGCCAAAATGTTATTTACAGTAGAACATAGATAACATTTCAAATGTTGAAACTGAGACATTTTACGTTTTTATCCACAAAATGAGCTTATTTCAAATTTTCTGGCTGCGACAGGTCTCAAAAAAGTTAGGACACAGGCAAAAAAGGGCTGAAAAAGCAATTAATATATAAGAGAATCAGCTGAAAGCACATTTAGCAAGTAATTAAGTTAACTGGCATCAGGTGTGTAACATGATTGGCTATAAAAGGGATGCCTTAGAGAGGCTGAATCTCTCAGAAGTAAAGATGGCCAGAGGCTCTCCAACCTGTGAGGGCTTGCGTAAACAAAATTGTGGAATACTTTAAAAACAATGTTCCTCAACGTCAAATTTCAAAGGCTTTGAAGGTCTCATCATCGACAATCCATAACATCATCAAAAGATTCAGAGAAGCTCGAAAAATCTCTGTGCGTAAGGGACAAGGCCGAAAACCTTTACTGGATGGCCGTGATCCTTGGGCCCTCAGACGCCACTGCATCACTCACTGGCATGATTCTGTCATTGATATTACTAAATGGGCCCTGGAATACTTCAAGAAACCACTGTCTGTAAACACAGTCCGCTGTGCCATCCACAGATGCCACCCAACACTCTATCACGCAAAAAGGAAGCCATTGTTGAGCATGATCTAGAAGCGCCGCCGTGTTCTGCGGGCCAAGGCTCATTTAAAATGAACTGTAGCAAAGTGGCAAAGTGTCCTGTGGTCAGACGAGTCCAAATTTGACATTCTTGTTGGAAATCATGGGCGTCGTGTCCTCCGGGCTAAAGAGGAGAAAGACCACCTCTCCTGTTATCAGCGTTCAGTTCAAAAGCCAGCATCTCTGATGGTATGGGGATGCATTAGTGCATATGGTGAGGGACACTTGCATGTTTTAAAAAGCACCATGAATGCTGAAAGGTATATAAAGGTTTTAGAGCAACATATGCTCCCCTCCAGACGACATCTATTCCAGGGAAGCCTTGTGTATTTCAGCAGGACAATGCAAAACCATATACTGCAGCTATTACAACAGCATGGCTTCGTAGTAGAAGAGTCCGTGAGCTGAACTGGCCTGCCTGCAGTTCTAATCTTTCAGCGATTGAGAACATTTGGCGCATAACTAAAAGAAAAGTCCGTCAAAGGAGACCCAAAACTCTCCAGCAGCTGGAAGCCTGTATTAATCAAGAGTGGGATCAAATTCCAATGGCTAAACTCAAGAAACTTGTCTCCTCAATGCCCTGACGCCTCCAGTCTGTGTTAAAAAGAAGAGGGGATGCTACACCATGGTAAACAGGCCCCTGTCCCAGCTTTTGTGAGACCTGTAGCAGCCATCAAATTTGAAATGAGCTCATTTTGTGGAAAAAATTGTAAAATTTCTCAGTTTCAACATTTGCTATGTTATCTCTGTTCTATTGTGAATAAAATACTGGCTGGTGTGATTTGAAAGTCATTGCGTTTTGATTTTATTCACAATTTACACTTTGTCCCAACTATTTTGGAATTGGGGTTGTACAAAATAAAGATCTAATCTGGACAAGAACAATTTAAATGGCTCAACACAACAAATATTACAAGTGGCTTCTCCAAATTCAACACAAAATGCTACTTTTAATGACTACTGCAGGCTAAAAATTATTCAACCCCTTCATGACAAGCATCTTTAATACTTAGTAGAAAACCCTTTTGCCGCTATGACCTGCTGGAAATGTGATGCATAGGCAGATGTCAGCTTTTGGCAGCATTCCCAAGGAATCTTAGCCCAGTCCTCATGGACAATGGCCTCCAGTTCACTAATATTCGAGGGTTTGCATGCTGCAACTGTGTTCTTCAAATCCTACAGGAGATTTTTTATGGAGTTCCAGTGAGGCAACTGTGATGGGCACTCTAGAATCTTCCCAGACTTCTTCTGAAACCAAGCCTTGGTGGACATTGAGGCCTGCTTTGGATCATTGTCTTTTTGGAAAGTCCAATGATGGCCAAGCGTCAGCTTCCCTACAGATGGCATGACATTTTCTCCTTGGATATCTTAGTACTCGACTGAATCCATCTTGCCCTCCACACTTAGCAGATTTCCTGTGCCAGAGGAAGCAAGGCAGCCGCAGAGCATCAAAAAGCCCCCACAATTCTTCATTGTAGGCTGAGTGTACTTTTCAGCATATGCTTCTTTATTCCTCCTGCAGACATTCCACTGATTCATGAGCCAGAAATATTCCAGTTTTGTTTCATCACTCCTCAGAACAATATCTCCAAACTTCTGTGGCTTATTCATATGGTTTTGAGCATATTGGAGCTTGTGCTTTTGGATCAGTTGTGGTGTAGGTCTTGGAGACCTTCAACTTTTAGTATGCGCCCTACTGTGCAAACTGAAATCTCAGTGCCTCCTGCCTCCAAGTCTTGCTGCGGGTCTCCTGCAGTCACTCGAGGGTTTTTGACCACCCGTCTCCTCGGGAATCTGGTGACAGCCATCGATAGCTTCTTCTTTCGGCCACATCCTGGTACTGTAGCTGCTCTTCCTTTAACTCTGAACTTGCGAACTATGCTTCCAACTGTACCTCTATGAAAATTCAGTGCCTGTGCTGCCTTTTTGTATCCTTTTCCTTGTTTGTGCCAGGCAATGATCTCCTGTATTAGCTTTTTGGACAATTCTTTTGACAGCCATATTTCTAATATGCAATCAAATGTCACTGTCAACAAACCCCTAGCGAGTGCAAGTATTTGATGTGTTCTATCTCAAGCAAACCTGATGCAACTAATTAAGCTCTTGATTGGCTGCATTAGGTGTGCTTGAGGCAACACCTGACTTGCAAATATGCTCTTATGACATATTCTATGGGGGGGTTGAATAATTTTAAGACTGCAGTAGTCATTAAAAGTGGCATTTTGAGTTAAATTTGGAGAAAGCACCTGTCATATTGGTTGTGTTGAGCTATTTAAAATGTTCTTGTTTAATCTGTTTATCACAAACAGCTGAAAGTTTGAAAATTTTGCTATTAAACCCAATTTGTAATGAGGATTGAATAATTTTGATTGCAATTGTATATGGCTATAATGAGTTTGCTGCTAAGCGGCTGTTTAAGTTCCTAAAGATGTGCTGCACTTGCAGTTTGCGTCTCATTTACCTTTTTTCTTAAGTCCCAAAACAGCTTGACTTTAATTTAGCAGTTGGAAAATGGAAAGAGCTCGTTTGTCTGTTTACGAAGCAAAATATGGCTTCTTTTAGAATTCTAAAATTTTGGACACTGTTCAAACAAGTAAATTATTCTCTTTTAACTTCTGACGGTTAAACTCTTACAAGATTCCATTTGAGAATATATAGAGCAGTTAAGCTGTTTAAATTTCTCTAAAAACAGAGTGCAGCGACATTGACAAAGTGTGTCCAAACATAAGACTGGTACTGTATGTCATTTGAAGAAGGGGGGCGCGGTGCTGCAGTGGTTAAGTGTGCAAGACTTGGGATCGAAAAGTCCTGAGTTTGAGTCCTTGCCACAGCTTTCATGGTGTGTTCTTGCGCAAAAACACTTTATTCCCACAGTGCACCACTCCAGCCAGGTGTATAATTGGGTACCAGCAAATGGTTGGGGAAACCTGACTTAGAGCTGGGGAGTAACCTACAATGGACTAGCATCACATCCAGGGGGAGTAGCAGTACTCCTAGGTGCCTCATGCTGCAGAAACCGGGGTTAAGCACTGGCCTGATGAGGCTCCGGACAGACTTTGCCTTTATTGGAAGAAGTGCTCTGTACAATTACGAGTGGGGTCCTGCTTGGGTTTGAAATGATTGTGAGTCTGTGTAAGGCTTTGCTTCCAGCCTTCAGCCCACTCACTACATTCCACCTCACTAATTATCACTAGCACCTGCGGCTCATTATCAATGATCTGCAGGTTGCACGCGTATATTATTGCGTGGTATTGGTGTTCCCACTGCTGGTCAGTGGTTTTAGCAATAGTCACCTACCTTTGTTTCTCTTTAGTTTCACTTAGGTTTTGTATACAACCTCAATTCCGAAGTAGTTGGGACAAAGTGTAAATTGTGAATAAAATCAAAACGCAATGACTTTCAAATCACACCAGCCAGTATTTTATTCACAATAGAACAGAGATAACATAGCAAATGTTGAAACTGAGAAATTTTACAATTTTTTCCACAAAATGAGCTCATTTCAAATTTGATGGCTGCTACAGGTTTCAAAAAAGTTGGGACAGGGGCCTGTTTACTATGGTGTAGCATCCCCTCTTCTTATTAACACAGAGTGGAGGCGTCTGGGCATTGAGGAGACAAGTTTCTTGAGTTTAGCCATTGGAATTTGACCCCACTCTTGATTAATACAGGCTTCCAGCTGCTGGAGAGTTTTGGGTCTCCTTTGACGGACTTTTCATTTAAGTATGCGCCAAATGTTCTCAATCGGTGAAAGATCAGGGCTGCAGGCAGGCCAGTTCAGCTCACGGACTCTTCTCCTACGAAGCCATGCTGTTGTAATAGCTGCAGTATGTGGTTTTGCATTGTCCTGCTGAAATACACAAGGCTTTCCCTGGAATAGATGTCGTCTGGAGGGGAGCATTTGTTGCTCTAAAACCTTTATATACCTTTCAGTATTCATGGTGCTTTTTAAAACATGCAAGTGTCCCACACCATATGCACTAATGCATCCCCATACCATCAGAAATGCTGGCTTTTGAACTGAACGCTGATAACAGGAGGGGTGGTCTTTCTCCTCTTTAGCCTGAAAGACACAACGCCCATGATTTCAAACAAGAAGGTCAAATTTTGACTCGTCTGACCACGGGACACTTTGGCAATTTGCTACAGTCCATTTTAAATGAGCCTTGGCAATTTGACGTTGAGGAACATTGTTTTTACAGTTTTCCACAATTTTTTTATGCAAACCTTCACGGGTTAGAGAGCCTCTGGCCATCTTTACTTCTGAGAGACTCAGCCTCTCTAAGACATCCATTTTATAGCCAATCATGTTACACACCTGATGCCAGTTAACTTCATTACTTGCTAAATGCTCTTTCAGCTGATTCTCTTATATATTAATTGCTTTTTCAGCCCTTTTTTGCCTGTGTCCTAACTTTTTTGAGGCCTGTTGCAGCCAGAAAATTTGAAATAAGCTCATTTTGTGGATAAGTACGTAAAATGTCTCACTTTCAATATTTGAAATGTTATTGTATTTTTATTTTATTCACAATTTACACTTCGTCCCAACTATTTCAGAATTGGGGTTGTAGTTTATATTTGTATTTGTTTTATTTTTAGTGGAACATCGTGTCCCTTTTCTGTTTCTCCTTTTGTTATTAAATCTTCACCCACTGAAGCCTTGCACTTGAATCCTCCCCTTAATTTCCTGCTCCCGACAGCTGTTTGGCACCTGGCAGACGTACCCTGACAGTCTGTGTATAAGAGTGATGTCTGTTAGGATGCAAGTGAGATTTTAAGTATATGAGCAAACTTGTCAGTGCTTGCAAATAATGGTAGTATTTTTCGTCATCTTTATATTTAGTTTTCTTTCATATATCTTTGTTGTCACATTCATCTTTGTTTTCCTTGTCCATGTGCCTGTTTTTTTTCCCCCTTCCGTGTTTCCTGTTCCTCATCTTGATTATTTGAATAATGGTCTCATTACCTCTCCCTTTCCCCCAAGCATTTTGCCCCACCTGATTCTCTTGTGTATTTATTCCCCTCTCTTTCACTCTGTCTTTGCGAGTTTGTCTTAGTTCTACTTCATGAGCCTTTTCTGCCCGTTTTCATTTTCTGTATATGACTTTCTTTGGTCCCTGATTTTTTGATTTTGCCCTATCTGATATGACCTGATCTTCCAGAAACCTCTATCGGCCTTCTTGACTGAGTTTTTAAAATCATGATTTTGTGCTGCCTTCTGCCTTCCTGGGTTGCAATGGAAAAGTAAAAAAAAAAATTATGTCGTATTGTCTCATTCCTTACCACTTTTTGCTAAGCCTTGATTGAAAATGTCCTGAGGTTAAGGAAAGATGTAAAGAAGAATTCATAAGGACATTGCACAAGACAACCATGGTGCGAAGGGAATCCGAGTGCAATAACACTAGGGGATGCATTGCCCGTCATGTTTGTATATTTTTTTCATGAATGGTCGGGTGGGTGGTGCATTGTAGGGCGGTGTTGCATCCTTTCTTTTTATACAGGATGGTCCAGTGCACCATATGTTTAAGGGGATAAGTAAGGAAGCATTGAGGCACCTTTCCTCGGCATCTAGAGAATTCTAATAACACTTAGCATGGTTGCCACGTAAATACCTCCCAGTCATTTCCAAGGCATTAGGAATTTTTCTAAGCAGAAAAGACTATTCAAATACAGTCCAGGTCTTAATTGTGCCTGTTACCTGACTATACAATTGCCTAATGATTTGGCACTTCTGTCCTGCACTCTGGTTTTTGACCCTGCCTGAAAGACCCCAATTGGAAATTTAATGTTTGTTTATTTTTTACCTGCTGTCTGCACTTATCTTTCTTTTCACCCTGATGGAGATTATGAATGTGTCTGAGAAGTCATATTCCGCATATGTGAGCAAGGGTCTGTATTCGAATGAAATGAGTGAAATTCTGCATATGTTATTGATAATCTATATTTATGAGTAAAATAAGAACTGTGCTATTTCTATGGGCTTCTATAACTTAGAGCAATGTGCAGTATGTCTGGATTAGAGAATGTTTACTGAGTTATTTTTGCTGGTTATTTTTAGGGCGATGGAGGACTTCCTGCTCTGTGCTGAGGTGAAGGAAGGAGACGTCCTGCCCCCAACAATTCACAAGCTAATGAAGGGATATAATAAATATCTCAGGCCATTCTTCGACAGTAAGGAACCCTACAGCTCATCAATAAATCCCATTACTTTTGCTGCAGGACCATTTGTTTTTAACTCTATGATGTGAAACACAGTGCTTTTCAGTGTTGGCACTGGGGCCCTATTAGTTTCTGTTCCAAGGACAAATGCAATCATAGGATTTAACTAATTTTAAGACAGATTTTCTCCAAAATATCCATACCTGCCATGAAGAATAAAGACCCTTGAACATATTGAGTTTATTGTTCCATTTTGCAAGAGACGCTCTTAAGGGGTCTTTAGGGTAAAAATTTCAATTTTTTTTTGAAAATTTCAATATTTTTGATTTTTAGCATAAAATTAATAAAATAAATAAAGGAATGCAGTGAGATGCCAGTAAACACCAAGAATCTATGTTTTTCCTCTGCCTCAATTCTTACTTGTGACATTAAATGCAAATTACTGAAAATCACAATTTTGACTCATTTTCAACCTTGTGGCATTCATAAAATCATTAATATTCATCTGATTGACTTGAAATTTGGACTGAAGTTGTATCTGTTGGAGATCAATGAAATAACTTAGGATTTTCTTGATAGGTGCATCCCTAGGGGGGTTGATTCTGAAAATGAAGCAAGTTGATGATGGCAATTTTCGTTATGGTTACATGACAGAGGTCATTAAATATTCATAAATGTTCCAAACAAAAAAATCCTATGTCATTTCACAGAACTATCTTTACTCATTCCCTACGGCAAGCCGCTGCCAACGGCGCGGCGAATTCTACCATTCCCTATGGTAAGCCAGTGCCAGCGGCGTGGATGACCATTCGCAATCCGATGAAAACACGAAATCAGTTGACGATCGCGGTCATGGGCCACCTGTACTTCAATACTTTATATTGTGTAATTTTCGGGAAAAGTATTCCATACAAACGTGACCATTTTATATAAAAGTATTCCGTAGGGAATGAGTTAAACCTTTCATATGAGACTAATTTAAGTAAAATCTGGCCATGGGTTATTGAAATATCAGTGCCTCAAAATACTTTCAGATTTTGTCATTAAAATGCCGTTTCCATGGCAACCATGTAAATTTTTATCAAAATACTACATTTTAAAAAGTTAAAATCATGTTGAGTATGTTTATTTCTTAGTTTTTACATTATTGTGTTTATTTCTACACTATACCCTGAAGACCCCTTAATCTTTGAAAATAAATTACTTGATCTTGATAGAAAAAAAAAAAGAATGACACAAACTGGCTCGAACAAGTATCATTTGCTACCCTAATAAATAATTTTTGCAACCAAGTGTTCATGCTTTCACTGATTAAAAACTGATTAATTCTTAAATTTCATCACATAAGAGTTTCCTCTTTTATGCAGATTTTTTTTTTTTTTTGAAAATATATCAAAATGTCAGCATGGAACTTTCATTCTATAAGACATCCTTGTATACATGAGTAAATATGTGGCTTTAAACAGTATAATGCTGCTCTCAACATGAAATGCACCTGATTAATAGAAATAACAGTTTGTTAGATTCTTATGATTGCAATTTTGGTTGGAACAAAAACCAGCATACCCCAGTGCCAACACCGAGAACCACAGGTAGAAGGTAATAAATATGTTTTCAGAATTTATAATAGCTCTGTTTAATATGCAATTATGATTGCTTTTCTCAAGGTTTGCATTATTTCCCTATTTCTGCTTATGAGCAGAAAAACCATTGGACAATGTAATCACCACAGGTTAAGCTGTCAATCAAGAGAGCCCATGGGAGCTGAAAAGGAATTGTGAGCCACTGTAACTATTTGCTGTTTCGCCAATTTGTTGAAATATGACACATTTACACAATCCAAATAGGACTGGTTGAATTTGGTGTAACTATTTATTAATTTCATCACGGGAGTGTCTAGTCAGTTGGTTTCAGTAAATCATAATAACAGTTAGAAAGATCATATGGCAGTTTTTTTTTCTGATTCACAATGGAAATAATATTGACAAAATAACAATTTCTCAGACATGAATCATTATTTTTGCCAGATAGGTATTTGTACCTATCCAGTACCTTGACTGGCTAAATACAAAAGGAAAGAGAACACTTCACCACAAGGCACAACCCATTCATTCTGCTCCCTCCATGGCTGAATCTTAACGGATATTGGTTTCCATCAGCTGTCTGTTTGATTCCGCGCTCAGGCCATATTAGAAAGATCTGCAATACTGTGAGCACTTGCATTTGCCAACTGTGTTTAGGTCATCAAAATAGGGCCTTTAACTCTTTCCCAACAGCACTGCCAAATCTCGGTCAGGTATGATCATCAAGAAAGGTTATCAAGCTTTCGCGATCATAGTATATTTCTTCCGTATTACGGATTACTTCATGTTATACAGTACCAGTCCAAAGTTTGGAAACACTTTGCTAATGTTGCAGCTCTCTGTTTTTAGAGAAATTTAAACAGCTTAACTGCTCTATATATTCTCAAATGGAATCTTGTAAGAGTTAAACAGTCAGAAGTTAAAAGAGAATAATTTACTTGTTTGAATAGTGTCCAAAATTTTAAAAAAAAAGCCATATTTTGCAAAGTAAACAGACAAACGAGCTTTTTCCAACTGCTAAATTAAAGTCAAGCTATTTTGGGACTCATTAAGCAAAAAGGTTGATGAAAAGCAAACCGCAAGTACAGCACATCTTTAGGAACTTAAACAGCCGCTTAGCTGCAAACTCATTATAGCCATATAATTGCCCTAGTAAAGAAAATGTGAATATGCTCTGCAAATATAACAACAAATGCTGGTTAGTTTGATGAATTTAAGAATTAGATCCAGATTTTATTTATTTTATTTTATTTAACCAGGGAAGTCCCGTTGAAAGGTTGATGGAAAAGCCAAAGATCAGGGGATGATTAGGTGGCAGGTCGAAGAGCCAGGTTGGGACTTTAGCAGACACATCTTTAGGAACATAATCTTAAATGACCACAGTGAGTCAGGACCTCGCTTTAACGTCTCATCCGAACTCATTATTGCCATGTCCCCGTCACTGCCCTGGGGCTTTGGGATTATTCCAAGAGGGAAGACCGCAACCTATGGCCACCAAACCTCTTCCAACAAATGCTGGTTTTCCTAGGTGGTCTCCCATCCAAGTACTGACCAAGCCCACACCTGCTTAGCTTCATTAGGCTGGAGCAGATCGAATAGTGGTATGGCTGCTGGCGAAAAGATAGACCTGCGCGATTAACCGAATCGCGATTATTTTAAGCGCAATGAAAGTAACTGCCACTATGAAGCAGATAGACATGCTTGCTTAATTGCTTCCGAGAAGAAAACTGCGTTTTGAAGTCCGCTAATTACCAGCGAGGTTGGACAGCCTCCATCGCCTTGGCATAATTAGCTTACCTTTAATCAATTCCCGTGTACTTTGCCTAACCTGCAATCAAGCCATTTATTCAGCCAACTGACTAATCAAAACAAAAAAGGGCCAATAATGATTAAGAAGAGATAACGAGAAGCAGACAGACCTAACCAGGCTGCTGTGTTAGATTGAAAGAATGTCAATAATCTGAATAAATAGCAGACCTCTGAATTACACCTCTCATCGGGGAATTTTGTATGTATTATTAAAGATATTTCTTAAAAAATGAAATTATTTTAAGATGGCCCTGGTTTTAAGCGCTTAAAAATATAGGCCATGTGAAGTGGAGAACATTTTGTGAAGCATATCGAATGTGAATGCGAGAGAGAATATGTTTGCATTGCACGCAATTATAGTCAAATGCATCGAAGATTAGGCAAACACATTCAGGCGAATCAGTGCCGGAAATTTGTGGCATTTTTTATTAGATGATTGAACAAGATTAATTTGAAATAAAGTAACTCATAGCTCTTGATTTTAGTTACTTTTGAGCGTCTAAATAACCAGCAGTGAAGGTGGAAAACATTTTGTTTAAGCGTGTCGAACGTGACAAGCAAATTAACGCGTTTGCATGCAGCGCGGCAGAATTTAAAATTAGAAATAATCTAGAAAACACATTCAGGCAAATCTGTCAGGTTTCATGGTTATTTAAAATTCAAAATGTGACAAACAAAAATGATACCTAAATAAATCAGACTATCTACCAATTTAAATCGTTAGCCTAATTGAGCGAATCAACTGTTTGATTGCAAATTGAGCAAAGTAATTGGGAAGAGGTGAAAGCAATTGTCGGGTAGAGGATGATGACTTTGCAGACCTTAACTTTGTGTTGTTCAGCATGTAATTTACCTGAATATGTTTGCCAAGTCGCTTCGCTGACTTTATCTATTGCGTGCAATGCGACAATCATTTCTCTCACTTCACGTTTGATATGCTTCACAAAATGTTTTCCACTTTGCGTATGTTTTGAAATGCTTAAAAACCAGGACCATCTTAAAATGATTTTATTTTTAAGAAATCTTTTTAATGATATGTACTACACGAGAGGTGGAATTCAGAGGTCTGCTGTTAATTAGGATTACTGACATTCTTTCAATCTAACACAGCAGCCTGGTTAGGTCTGTCTGCTTCTCATTATCTCTTCTTAATCATTATTGGCCACATTTTGGTTTTTATTAGTCAGTTGGCTGAATAAATGGCTTGATTGCAGGTTAGGCAAAGTACATGGGAACTGATTTAAGGTAAGCTAATTATGCCAAGGCGATGGAGGCTGTCCAACCTCGCTGGTAATTAGCGGACTTCAAATCACAGTTTTCTTCTCGGAAGCATTTCAAATGACCGCATTAGGTAAGTGTCATAGAAAAGGTAATAAGCAAGCTCATCTGTCTGCGTCATAGTGGCAGTTACTTTTATTGCGCTTAAAATAATCGCGATTCAGTTAATCGCGCAGCCATAGATCCAGATTAGATCTTTATTTTGTAAAACAAAGGGTGCTTATTTCTTTATTTCACATGTAAGAAAAATGTGGGTATGTCCAAACTTTTGACTAGTACTGTACATCAAAAGAAAACTATTAATCTGTTCTTTCCTTTCCGATTTTACCCAAATATGGAAATGTCCAGGTATAGTTTGAATCATTCAGCTCTTTGAAGCACATGATGTCATTTTCTAGAAAAATCCTTTGTTTATGACTGCTTGTGCAAGGCAAATGTCGTGCATGCATTGCAACCCATTTAATTTTTTTGCTCATCATCACTCAAAAAAAAAAGACATTGATCAAAATGACAGAATGTGACACCGAAATGGAACCTTTTATGGATTATTAAGAAGAGTTGAGTTGGGCCTCAGCAGTAGCCCAGAGCTTTTTGTAAAAAATGTTCGGAATGGAGCGACATTTTGTCAGTACGTGAACAGCCTATGACATTGACTGCTCACGCATGAAATATTTTAATGAGTTTTTTTTTTTTTGTGTGGTGGTGTTTTTTTTTGCCATTTTGTTTTCATGTTGGCCAGTTGATAAGGAGTTAATGAGAAATGGATGACAAATGTATCAAAATATCATATTTAGGCTGGTTGCTGTGGCGGCCATATTGAAATTTGTATCCAGATCTTTTAAAAAAATTAGGGGTACTCATTGGTTGCAAAATGTCTGCAAATTTTCAGCTTTATTGGTCATGTAGTTTAAGAGAAGAAGATTTTTAAAAGCTATTTATAAAATTTTTAGGCATGGTCTGATATCAGAGGTCAAATCAAAATGCAAAGTCCAGAAAAACTGAGAATATGTGTGTTGAGTCAGAGCTTAGTAACTCATTATAGAATTTCAGCTGAATTCCTGGTGAAATTATTCACAATGGGCCAAAATGGCATTTTCAAGATGGCTGTCATGGCGGATATATTTGAAAATGAATTGCACTAAGTTGTATGAACTTTGGTGCCCTCATTGTCTGGAAGATGTCTGTAAAGTTTCATCTTCATTGGCCGAGTAGTTTGAGGGAATATTTTTAAAGCTATTTATGATATTTAGGGGTGGGGTCTGATGTTGGAGATCAAATCAAGGCCAAAATTTAATGTGTAGGAAAACCAATAATGTATATATTAAATCATACTGCTTAGTACCTACGTACCAAATTACAGTTGAATGATTGCATAAATTATTGAAAATTGGGTTAAAATGACATTTTCAAAATAGCTGCGATAATGGCCTAGAAATCAGATTGCAACGATTTATTTAAACTTTGGTATACTCATTGGTTGGAAGATACTGTATATGCAAAGTTACAGCTTCATTGGTTCAATAATTTTGAGGAAGATGATGTTTATGGACAATGACGGACAACCACGCCACAATATAAGCCCACTGGGCTGTTGGTCCTGGTGATCTTACAATGGGTGTTGAGTCTTTTTTCCGTTTTGTAGACATCATGGAATGGCTATCTGATCACAGCCAAATAAACTGTCAGTCAAATAGCATTGTATTCAAAAAATGAAGAAACATGCATTTGCTTCTTCGATATCATGACCAATATTTCCTGATTTGTAAGACAGGGTCTGACTGCTTTATTTTTGGACGGTGGGACAATGTCACCATGTGGCGGCCCGCCTGATAACCACGTTACAGTTTTTAGTGTCCGACTGGAACCATTTTTGGCGGGAGGAAACAACGTCACAGTTCAAACAAAGTCTGCTGGGATATTTTTCTGGAGTACTTGTTATACAGTATAACAATACCAATACAAATACAACAATTTTAATAATATAACAATAACAGTTCAACAAGTTTACCTTTAATTTTAATGACTCACATTGTAAATTCCTTAAAACCACTTTTAAAATACAAACAGGCTTAACTAGCCTGACAGAAAACCACGGGTACCCGATATAAAGATCAATAATATGATAATAGTTGTTCTTCCTCAGTCAAACCATTTCAGTATTTTGCTGACAATACAGCCATACCGCAAGAAGATAAATACTTAACTACTGATGTCTTTCCAGAAATGCAAGTATACTCACCTTTGCAGGTTTAAGGAGGCTTCTCTGCAGCCTTACCACTATGACTGCTGTGATGAAAACTCGCTCAGAGGGTGTGTATGTTGCAGATATGCAGAAATATTTCCAAGCAATGGTTTGCATCATCATGCAGTGAGTCAGATGATGGAGATGTGCTGCCATTGACCCTTTAACTCAAACAATCTGACTGCAGGAGCAACAGTTTGGGGGACTGACGTCTTTCAGTTCTCAACTAGAATTTGACCAACGACCAAAATATTGCCAAATCAAGTTTGCATACTCTTTCCGAGTAAATGGCTCGTACCTCCTGGTGGTCTGTGCTGGGATGCGAAATTGAGCCCCTGAGAACAAAAGCGGTCTGACTCCATATTTGTCCTTTTTTATCATCTTAAAATGATTCCTAAGTGGTCAATCTGTTTTGTGCAGTAATGGATTAATTCAGTGTAGATCCAGCACTATACAGTACGTAGGTCACATGTTCCACTTTTCAAGAGAGCATTAAGTGCTCAGAAATTTCTCCTAAAATTAAAAAATTAAAAACATGAGGACCACTCTTGTTTTCAAACCTTTAGACTTGTACTTATATAAAAGAACATTACATTAATCCATGTATAAGGATTATGAAACGCTATAATATGGTAATAATAAAATTGGCCTCATGACAGTGATATTAATACAGCAATATCAATATAATTATAACATTATGAATTATAATAATACAAGTCAGTGGATCAGGTGGAATAGTGCTACAGTACCAGTGAAAAGTTTGGACATACCCACATTTATTTTACATGTGAAAAAAAGAAATACGCACCCTTTATTTTACAAAATAAAGATCTAATCTGGATCTAATTCTTAAATCCATTGAACTAACCAACATTTGTTGTTATATTTGCTGAGCATATCTGCATTTTCTTTAGTTCAGGGCAGTTATATGGCAATTTTGAAACTGCAGCTATCAGAGTTTTGCATAGTTCCTAAAGATGTAGTATGGACAGTGGTTTACATTTCATCATTTTTGTTAATGAGTCCCAAAATAGCTTGACTTTAATTTAAATGGAAAATGGAAGGAGCTTGTAATGTCTGTTTACTTTGCAAAATATTCAAAAATATTAGAATTCCAAAATTTTGGACACTAATTAAACAATTTTTTATTTCTTTTTAACTTCACTTTTTACTCTTAAAGGTTGCATTTGAGATATATATAGAGCAGTTAAGCTGTTTAAATTTCTCTAGAAACAGAGAGCTGCGACATTAGCAAAGTGTTTTCAAACTTTAGACTGGTACTGTATATAAAAGAACATTACATTAATCTTATTTGAAAATTTCAAATTTTAATGTATCTGAAGAATCTCTCTCTCTCTCTCTCTCTCTCTCTCTCTCTCTCTCTCTCTCTCTCTCTCTCTCTCTCTCTCTCTCTCTCTCTCTCTCACAGATGGCCCTGTCACAGTAGGAATGAGCCTGGATATTGCCAGCATTGACACCATATCAGAGATCAACATGGTAAGTGGCACAGTTATGTTAATGCTGGGCAATTAGTGCTTATAGATTTCAATTGGGTTTTGTTTTCAGATGCAATTCATTCTGGTTGAAACATTAGATTCAGTATTTTAAAAAGAGTTTTAAAACTTATTTTCAGAGTTTTGCATATACTACAGTCAGGTAGTATGGACAGTGGCATACATTTCATCATTTTGGTTCTGTATGCCACAACAGTGGATTTAAAATGAAACAATCAAGATGTGCTTGAAGTGTAGATTTTCTGCTCAAATTTTCAAAAATATTGTATGAACCATGTAGTAATTAAAACCATTTTTATTTAGTGAAATGCATTTTCTCAAAAATTTTTAAATTTTTATATATTTGTTAAACTAAATTATTCCAATTTTCATACTAAAGACAATATCAGACAGGATAAAACGAGGAAACTAAAACGAATTTTAAACAAAATCACTGAGACGACATATCTCTGCTAAGGCTTTTGGAACTTTACAACCATCTAAAGGATTTTAAGATGCATGGCATGTATTATTCCAATGTTTTATACCCACAATGGTGAAAAATCCTAAAAAAAAAAAAAAAAAAATTCCCGGATTCAGAATTTGATCAAGATCTCTCCCAAAATAAAATCAATTTTAGCACTGGCCAAGACACACTTCTGGTAAAAATTTCATAAAAATCTGTCCTTGAGTTTTTCCATAATGTTGCTAACAAACAAACAAACCAATTAACATATTCACAAACCAATGTAAAACATAACCGACTTTGCGGAAGTAATGATAATTCCAAATGAGTCTGAAGAATTGTGTAACTCCCTGTTTACTTTTCTCAGTCATTGAGTATATTTTTTATTAAACATTCACTATTATTACATTTATTATTTGAGTAAAAGCTTTTTTAAATACAGGTCTTTCAGTTTGGTTTTGCATATCTTTGTTACTTTTGAGTATAAAAAACATCACAAATCTATGTGTGAAAATGTAGAATCAATATGTGTGAAAATGTAGAATCAAAGTTTGTCAATTTTGGAATTACATCCCATTATCATTTGTGAACAACATTAAGAACATTGATTTTAATTTTTAGCTTACCTGCACTGAAGGTCCGGTGGGCTTATGCCATGCACTGCTCGCTTGTCGTTTGTCGTCGTTGTCTGTCGTCCATCTGTTAACATCTTCTCAGTAACCAGTGAGCCAACAAAGCTGAAACTTGGTATGCATGCTCCTACCCATGAGGACACCAAAGTTTGTTCAAGGTGTTTCGATCTGATTTCAGATGTGGCAGCCAGGCGGCCATATTGAAAATACCATATAAGTGCTATTGGTCAGCCATTTTTGCACCAATTGAGCTGAAATTCAGGTTATGGGGAGCTAGTGGCAAACCCTAAAACATATCTGTTAAAATTTTTCAATTTTGACCTAGATATGACCCATCTTGCACTTCCTGAGTTGTTTTAAATGTGGTAACAACCTTGTACATGACAGTGTACGTGCAGTGACCACCATTTTTATTATTAACTCCACTTGCCATTAACTGGCTGAGTTATTAAGATGGTGTGAACTTTGTCGTCCATCGCTGTCTGTTGTCTGGAAAAAAAATTTGACCCGTAACCTCTAGCAGCCACAAATATTTATCAAATTTGACAAAACCTGGAGTGCAACATCTTTAGCACATAAAATACTCAGGGGTTGAATTTCACCCTGCATCCCCAAAAGTGGGCGTGACAAAGTGGTCATCTTTAAAAAATGAAGTTGTCTATTTTAGACCTTTCTGATATAGATAAAGAGCTGAAATTTGATATGTACTGTAAGTAGCATGCAGCATGTATCAACATACAAATGACGGGTTTTCAGTTTCTTAAAAATCCCTTTTTGTGTCCTTTGACATTCCTTCTCCCACAGAGCCCCATTTGAATGACCTGTAACCTCTCTTGGTCAGAAATGTTGATCAAATTTCATGAAAATTTGCATACAACATCTTAACGGTTTGGTTTCATTTCAGCCTTCCCACTTCCCACCTTTCCATAGAATGGGTGTGGCAGGGTGGCAGACCTATTGAGTGAACTTTTAGTTTTATTATTTTGGTTCTGTTGGCTGGATGAATCACCAGATCTAAATTCAAATGAACATGCATTTTACATAGAAAAATGAAGTGGAGAATGAAGGCAGAAGTCCCCAAAATAAGCAATAACTTAAGATGGCAGCAGTAGAGGCATCACCTGGTGATGTCTATGTGTCACATACTTCAAGCAGTCTTTATATACAAAGGATATGCAACCAAGCATTAGAAATAATTACTTCATTCTACATTATGCTAAACTGTCCTGTATATTTTCATTGTGCTTGGAAATGGCGGGTACTGTGCACAAAAGCTGCTTTCGTTTCTTAAAGGTTTATCCAGCAGGGATGCAAACAGCCTCAAATTAATGTTGACAGTCTGCACTTCAACCTTACGGTTATTGTATGTTTTCAAACTCAAAGTGCTATAATATGGAACCAAATTTAAAAATTGTGACTGTCCATTGAATTATGGAGCTCACTGTGAATACCAATGCCAAAAACATAATTATGTGGCTAATATGCTAATGGTCCTCCACACATTGTAAAAACAGCTCCCTAAAATTGATCTCCAAATGAATGCCCAAATCCAGGTTTCCCAGCAGAACATTTCCAAGAGCATAAAACTCCCTCCACCAGCCTGCCTTCTTCCCACAATGCATCCCGGAGCTGTCTCTTCCCCAGGTAAAAGACACACGCATAGCTGGCCTATGCACATGAGAAAGACAATGGCACTCATTAGACCAGGCAACCTTCCATTGCTGGAATGTCCTGTTATGACACGTGGGCCTATTGTAGGTGATTTCAACTGACGAGGGGGGTTAGAATGGGCACTCTGTCCAGTATGACACCACAAAGCCCCTCGTGAAGCAGAGTGCCATGCATTGTGTGCTGTGACACATTCCTCATTCAACCAACAGTCAAATTTTCTGCAACTTGTGCCACAACAGCCTCATCGTTGGCTTGGAAAAGACGAGGTAGACTTCATTACGCATCGATGAGCCCTGGGAGCTCAACTCCTTGCTTCCAGTTCACAATTTGTCTCCCATCAGGACCACTGTCCACCAGTGCTGACCAAGAGCACCCCACAAGCGTTGCCACTTCAGAGGGGTTCCAACCAAGTCATCTGATCATAATTATTTGGCCCTTGCCTCAGTTCCTCTGGTGCCATTTCTACTACATCTAACATGTCAAACTCCTTTGGCCACTTTTGTCAGCAGTCACAATAAATACAAGGGGATCAGCTTCTATTGGCATCCATACATACCCACTCCATAAAACTGATTTGTAGGGTCAAACTGTTATTAGGGGTTTTTCTTCACTTAGGCAAGATTAGTTCCCTCAACCATGTCATTAGTTATTTGAAGTCTTTCAGGCCTTGTGGTGTTCCTCATCTCAGCATTGCTTTTGTTCTTTTTTTGAATGCATGTTGTAGTTAATTAGATTACACCTAATTTTTCAGGGTTCTGCGGAGGCATTAGAAATACTGCATTTTTTGCCACAAACCTTATGTGATTCAAGAAAAAAAACTTGAAAATCTTGATTTGCATCCAGCACTTACATAAAGCTTTTTAAATGTCAAGTCTAAGAGTAACTCATCAATAAACCAGTCCACTGATCAATTATTTCAAATTGCATTTTCATGTCTAAGAAATGCAATTGCTCATCTGATGCAAATGTATGTTTACCTCTGCCAAGGAGGTTATGTTTTTGCTTCCGTTTGTTTATTTATTTGTTTGTCTGTCTGTTAGCAGGATATCTCAAAAACGGCTGCATAGATTTTAACCAAACTTTGCAGGATGTTAGAGTAGCACAAGAGGAACAAGTGTTTAAATTTTGGCCTATGTAGGCCAAAGTACAGCTGAGATATAGGCCAAAGTTTAAATCCAGCGATGCTGGCGGAGGTATGGGTTCGCGAGTCCATCTTGAGTCATTGATGGGGCTGAGAGTGTGAAAGGGATTCCTTGTCCCTGTGTTTCTGTAGGATTACACTGCCACCATTTTTCTGAGGCAGCGGTGGACAGATGAGCGCTTGTGCTTCGATGGGAATAAGAGCCTGAGTTTGGACGGGCGGCTGGTGGAACTGCTGTGGGTTCCTGATACATTCATTGTGGACTCAAAGAAATCCTTCCTCCACGACATCACTGTGGAGAATAGGCTGATCCGAATCTTCCCAAACGGGACGGTTCTGTATGCCCTCAGGTTTGTGGAACCTTCTCCTCATTATCACGTGCACATTTTAAAAGCATTGTATATTTCATAGACTGTATAAAAAGATGGACGAAGTAACCGTAACATCACCCATTGGTTTCAGCATACCATTTAGGAAGCATCGATTTTGGCAATTTTAACAGTGCCATTTTGCCATTTTGAAACCGGATGTGATTCCTATTGGACGAAAGCGTTTAATTGAAGATCCAGTGAGGAGCGAGGGGTGGATCTATGGGTGGATCTGACTGTATCTGACGAGGACCAGAGGATTGCCATGCCCCCAAAGCATATCTGGCTTTATCCTTTATTCTAGTCTATTTGGGATGATAATTTACAAAAATGAACATCATGATATATCAAAGAGGACTTGAAACTTGCGATAGATACCATAAAATAATGTGGAAAATCATTATTGAAATAATAAATCAGGTGGGAAAGTAGGGTAATTTTCTCATAGACTTCAATAGCATTGAACTTCCCTCTGCAACCACCGACATCACCATCTGCTGGCCATCTGCTTTTATACAGTCTATGGTATATTTTACTGTAGAAATATGGCCCAGAGACCATAACCTTACAATTTTAAAAAAAATGTCTTTGAATGTTACTGTAAAAGCTTGTAAAACAATGTATGTCATTGAAAATTAGCCTAGATGTAAAGAAATGAAGGCGTCAGCAGTGAAACGCTGTAATATAGTACAAATATAGCCTGCCAATATTATTGTTTCAGTATAAATGCTTTGATACACATTTAAGTTATTTACCATTTCATACCATTTCATTTTTAACTCTAAGGAAATTTAATTTATGACCCCATTTTCTAAAGAGTTGGGACATTATGGAAACTGCAGATAAGAGAAACAAAAAAAGTGATCTGTAAATCACCCTTGATCTGTATTAAATTGAAAACTGTGCAAAGGCAGGATATTTGACGCTTTCCTTTTTTTATTGCTCAGCTGCTCAAATGTCAGGGGCTTTACCGTGTTATTTTGCACTTTTTAAAGCAGCGCATATTTTCAACCGGAGACAGGTCTGGACTGCAGGTGAGCCAGTCTAGCAACTGCGCTGTTCAGTTAGGAAGCCACAGCGTTTCAACACGTGCAGAAGGTGGCGTGCAGTAGTCTTGTTAAAATAAGATGCGGCATGCCAGATAAGATGTCATCTAGTAAGGAGCATGATGTTGCTCCAAAATACATCAATATCCTGCACAGTGCCTAATGCAGTGCCACCTGAGGGACTGATAATCTGGGGCACTCAGCAGTGATTTCCAGCCATACTTTGTTTGCAGAGATGCCTCCAGATTCCCTGAATCATTTAATAATATTATGCACAGAAGAGAGTAATGTCCCCAACATCCTCATAACAGCTCATTGAGGTATGTTGTCTTTAAACTGTCGGATTATTCAATCATGCACTCTTTCACAATGTTATAAGCCTTGACCTCTCACTGCTTATAAACAACTGGGCCTCTTGTGGATGCACCTGTTGTATCCAAGAATGGCAGCCTCACCTGCTCAACACATGTACACCTGTTTATGTAGCATTCGAACACTTCTATTTCCTACTTCCCTATCCCTACTTTTTTGGAATGTGTCCAGAATGACCATGTAATTCCAAAGAAACAGTAAAAACTGATGCAAAATGTGAAATATTTTTGCCTTGATGTTATGCCCATGTGTTAGTGAGCTGGGCATAAATCCCAATGCCTCCAGGCTGCATAGGTAAATATTTTTCCATGACACCCACTTAGTGACATGACAGTTGTGCACTGGGAATGGTGCTGATTTGGGATATTGGAATGATGCAGTATTTCCTGATTGGGAAAAAGGTAAAATGGTGGAAATGCGGAGATCGTGAGGGAAGAGCACATGGGGGAATGTTCTGGAACATACTTGTCTGTTTGGAAAGCCAACTACCCCTATTTCGTGGTCCTGGCTGTTTTTAACTTATACGACCTTGGAATCTAAGAACATGGAGGTTTTTTCTGGTCGAGCAGTGGCTTGCGTTAGCTCACCTAACTGGTGAGGCGACTGGGTAGAGTTAAGTCCTGGTTTTCCTTCCAATATCGCCATCTGAGGCCAGCCACCAACTTGTGTTCGTGAAATTCTGCCCCAAGATAAGTGTAGGCTGCAACAATTGATCTGTTTTCAATTCGATACATATCTCATCATGATTGGACAAATTTTTACTTACATTTTTCATGTCATCCCAACTCTTTTGGGAATGAGGATGTAAAAATCTGGATCATTTTTGGTGTACAAACAAAGTTTTGCCATGCATTATTGAACAATGCTCTATTTACCAGGGTATGAAGCTCTGTTCTGTTGTATACTGAGGCATGTGATGTCACTATCAGAATAGATATCTGCCACTGAGGTGTGTTCCTATTATCAGTGATACAGTGACTTTTTCTCTACTCTAGAATCACCACAACAGTGGCGTGCAACATGGATCTCACGAAATATCCAATGGACAAGCAGATGTGCACCCTACAACTTGAGAGCTGTAAGACCTCGACCTGTGCAGAATGCTTTCACATTAGCTTGGGCGTTGCAATTTTTTGCATTTCACTGAACATGTCAACAGTATTCTGCTGCACAATATGAACCTACACCCCCCTCAACAATTAATGCCCCCCAGCCCCCAGTAAAGATTAATAAGAAAGGTTGTAAGAAATTCACATTTTGGTGAATTAGCTTAATCTCACACTGAAACGGAAGGAGTTTCGGAAAATTGCTAAATTTCAGTGAAAAGTTGAGGGCGCCACTTATAGAGACTCTGCAAAATGCTACTTTTTGCTTAAGTTACACATATTTGAGGCATTTCTGGATTGTAGAAGTAAGCATTTCTGCCCTCCCTCTTCCCAATCATTCTGTTGTGTACTGGGCAATCCCACCTATCCCTTCCCATTGTTATGTTTTGAATGTCTCTTTGAGGTGTTGGTCATTCATTGGTTTTTTGCTCCATTTGTGTTTCTGAGTCTAATCAGTGTGAACTTTACTGTAAAGAGCAGCCCACTTTGTTCTCGTATAAACTTCTAAGAGCCCATTCTGGGGGTCTGTTTCCCCCTGGTGCCAAGCAAAGGGCCACAGACTTCAGCAGTAAATTTTTGTTTGTACAATTACTTGCTCATAATTTCACCTGCATGATAAATTTGATAAGACTATTTATTGGCTTTAATCTCTCGGTTTCCACAACAGTACCCTCAATGCCTACATCTAGTTTAGGCATGATTTGATGCCATTAGCAAGCCCAATACTATACTACTTGAAGGCACGAGAGTATAGCTGGCGCTCAAGTTGGTCAGAATGTAAAATTTGGTGTTTTAGGGGTTGCAAATCTCAAAACGCTCTCATCAGGTTTGAATGGAATCTTTCCTTCAGGTAGCCCTGTTTGTCTGCTGACTGTCACATCAAAAAAAAGCTGGGCAGTCATTAGCGCACCAAGATATTTCAAATTCAAAAGCTAAGTTTTGAAGAAGTCAAATCTCCCCAAGAAGTCCCCCCCCATCTAGTCCATATGGGGGGAACTGGCAGATTTGCATGGGAATCTTTCCGCTAGCTGTGTCCCAATAGTGAGGTGGTTGTGATGTTGGATGATTAGGCCTGGTTTGAAGATGGCTTTCCAGTTCATACCAGAGGTATTGGGTAGAGTTCAGATTTTGGCTTTGTGACGGCCCAGGAAATAAACAGATCTTATCGAACCATGCTCTACGAACCTCGCTCTGTAGATGGAGACATTTTATTTGTCCTGGAAAACAGGAAACAGCCTTTCCCTCATTGTTGGAAGCACAGAAGTATTAATGAACGTCATTGAACGATGTAGCACAAGGAATTTCCTTCAGTAGACTTAAGAAGCTTTGCCCAACCAATGATAAACAGCCTCAGATTAAGGAGTGTCCACATAATTTGGTCACTGAGTGTATTTGTTTTTAGCTAGCCTCTTAATTATGTCATGCTCTTGGATTTATTAAAAGCCAACATTTGAGAGTTGTTTTTTTCTGTATTTATTTACTTTGCTTTGAGAGCCACAGAAGATGAGCAGTTCTAATTGCATATTATTTGCTATATAGCTGGAGTAATTTACATGGTCTGATGGTTTATTTACATCTGGCAGTTTATTTAATGAGTCCTACTGAACTCATGCCATGCTGCATTAAATTTTTAAAAAATATTTGATTTTAAAATGTCTGCTATTGATAGTTGAGTTGTTTTGGCAGCAGCTGTTCCCCTCCACAACCTCAGCTGATGCATGGTATGTGATAGCTACCACAATGCAAACTCTCAAAGATAGCCCTGCATGGCCAAAAAGCAGATGCTAAAAGATGTTGCACATATTGGACTTTCTATTGCTTACAGTGAGCATCATATTTCAATGGATTGTGGCACATTTTTAAAAAAATCATTTTAGTTCTGTTAGCCTTGACAATCTCTGGATCTGAATCCAATTTAACATTTATTTTACTGAAATGGAGACTGAAGGCAAAGAAATCCTCAAATCAGACAGGAACTAAGGCCGGCTGCAGTGCAGACAGGACAGGGCATCACCAGGGAAGGTAACCATCATCTGGTGATGTCAACATGTCAGATGCCTTCAAGCAGTCTTTATATGCAAAAAAAAAATATGTGACCATATATTAAAAGTGATCACTTTAGTCTACATTCTGTTAAACAGTCAAATATTTTTGAAGCATCCTAAAATTAAAAGGGACAATATACCATTGGTGCTATCATTTCGAAATGTTTCTTTTGATATGAAAGAAAGCACCCACTAATTACAGAAGATAGACTGCACATCAACCTTTATTGTTATTAGCTCAGAGTGGTTGAGTAAAGAACCAAATAATGTGTCACTGTCCAAGTAATTATGGTGCTCACTGCTGAATCCAAGCAGATCAAATAACCCTGTACCTTTCAGAATTCATCCTGCTGCTTTTTCCAGCAGTCACATGATCAATAAATACAAGGGAACCAGTTCCATTGGCAGCCAATCATACTCATGCATGGCCATCTTTCATAGATGAGGTGGTACGGTTCAGATCAGCAGCACTTCTTTCTCTTCTCCATACTCTTCTCATACCATCATTCTGGTGAATGCTGATCATTTTCTCATCTGTCATGAGGGTGTTGTTCCAGAACTGCATGCTTTTTTTATGTGTTTTTGAGACATAACCTTGGTTGTGGCATGTGAGGTACCGTTCTGGAACCAAATGCGAGACCAGGAAGTTGCAGCAAAAAGTGATTTTATTGTTTGTGGTAAACCCCCACAGGGCAAAAGGCAACTGAGTCCACAATCCAAAATTCCAGTAGGGCAGAATCAGAGTCGAAAACCAGGGCAGCAATAACAATACTGTGGTCGGGCAAAAACAGGTTCTGATTTGTCAAAAGCAAAAGCCAAAATCCAGTTCCCGTTAACAGGGCAGCAAACACAAAACTATCGGGCAAAAAGGGTTCGTGAACAGATGCAGACAATAGTACCAAAAAGCAGAGCCAAAAATGAAGGTCGGACGGTCCAGTCAGAAGAGAAACACTATGAGTACAAGGCGAGAAACAAGAGCAGCACAGGTAAACAAGGGAAACGTTCTGACGGGGAACTGCAGTGAGAAGACAGCTTAAATACACTCAAGGGAAGTCACATGCTATGATTAGGATCAGGTGATGAGGATCAGACTAATTACATGGGAGGAAACACAAGGGAGAACCTAACCACATGAAATTGGCAAAAAAGCCAAAACGCGGACAGGGAACACGAGACAGCCTATGACAAGACATACAGCCCGGTTATTCTAATGTGCACAGATAATGAGAGGCAGGACAGAGTGGAGCAGGTGCAGAGGATCTGCTGAATTGCAGCAAAGACTAAGTGCAGGCAAGAGGCGGAGACTAGAACAGGAGAGTGCTGAGAGCTTGTTAATCAATTAGTAAGTGCAGCTATACAATCCCTAGTGCTCGTTAGTAAGTTAGTATTATATACAATGTTAGTCTGGGTTAGTAACTTTAACAAAAAACAAACTGTTAGTATTGGTTAGTAAAACAGAAAAGAGAGGCCAAACGAGATTGGAAGGAATGTTTGAAACCCAGAAACCATGAAATCACCTAAGCATGTGACACGCAGGACTGGGGAGAAGCTGTAACAAAAAAAGACCAGACAGGGGAGACAAAGTGCAATGAAGGGCATGAACAAAGACATGGACCGGAATCTAACAGAATAGTGGATAGGGAATGGCAAAAACGAAAACATGGCAAAATACAAAAACTAAACAGAACATGGCAAAACCTAACAGACATAATCATAAACATAACAGGGACTAGGGAAAACATAACAAGCATGGCAGGAACAATAATGAACATGGCAGAATCAAGACAGAAAGAGCAGGATCATAACATGGCAAACCTTGTGTATTTACTCCGGTGAAGTCTTCTCTTCTGATAATGCCAAAAATCCTTCCACATGGTTATCTTGATCTGTAATGAAGGGGCTTTTTTCACAGGCAGATTTATTCTTTGGTTATCCTGTAGAATACAAACCATGGTCTTCTGGGCCTTTTGGCATTCCTGAGCCCATCAATGCATTCTTTCATTTTAGAAATGCACCAAAGAGATCATTTACCCCCACACCGATCAGAGCATTAGTTCAGGCCGGCCAAGATGTCCAGCTCAGCGCACAATCCTAGCTACATCAGCTGGTAGCTATGATATCAAGCAGTTGATCTAAAACCAGCCCACATCAGCTGACAGACCAGCTGATTCCCTTCTATGCATCCGATTGGCAAATCCCTGACAGGACATCTATTTACGCTGCTTTAGCCTGCCCTGCTGCCTCTTCTGCAAGTGTTTTGCAAGCTGTCAGTTAACTTTGCGCCCCCATTAGATGACCTCGCCTGCTGCCAGTTAACCCTTTCGCAGGCAAATTTTGGCCCAGATGCATACCCCCACGGACGGATTAATTTTGGGTTTTTACCAAAATATGATTGTTATTCAAAATAACAATAAAATAACACCAAATCTCATAATAAGTTTCCCATAACTGATGTTTTTATGTTTTAATCCTCTCCAGAATCGCTAAAATCGTTTGGATCCAAGTCACTCCCGCTCTCTGGATATTCAAACTCATCGTCAGAGTCATTCAATAAAGCAAAAAACTTCATCCACGTTGTATTTACAGACTACTAGAATGCCGGCTGTTTGTACTGCCGATGCCATGTTCACATGTCCCACAATTTGACCCGAAGTAGTCTCAGATTTAGCGTTTTTAGGAAATCCCATGCCTCGTTCACGGCTAAAAATACAGTGCTGGGTGACCTGAGAGACAGCCAATGGTAATGAGTGTAACTAACAAGGGAATTCCGCAATCGGCCAATGAGAGAAGACTTTATAAAACACGTTGGTTAAAACGACAAAAATGTCGCTGTGCCTGCGAAAGGGTTAATATGCAAGCTGCTGCGTTAACATGCAAGCTGCTGCATGCGGCCAATAAAACTTCTTATTGTTGCTGTGGCACATCAAAAATGTAGTTTCAGACTACATGCTATCTAAGAAAATTTTGCAATTTATTTGGTTGTGCTTACCTTCTATTCTCTCTTTGGCTCAGCGTGCCGGTGATTCCACTTGTACTTTTAGCCACAAGATCTTGCTTTTTAAATTAGATTTTTACCAAACTGGGCACCCACCGATTAAAAGCAGCAAATAACAGTATGCGAGCTATCACAATTAAGCAACTAAAGTCCTGATGATGGCAGCTGGCCACAAACCTGACTCTACTGGCTTGTATGGCGGAGCAAGCCTCTTTGCTATCAAAGCCATGTGGCCTGTTCATTAGATCAGACATGGCAGCTCCTTTAAAAACACAACAGTCTACTTTATTAGCTAAAAAAGGCAGCTAATGATGGCAGCTAATCCACGGCTTAGTCCACTAATACTCTCTAATACTCTCTAATCAGTCTGCAATGTTAGCCTAGCTGTAGGCTAACCATACACCCCATGCCACCCAATTGAGACTGGCCCCAAACAATCTTAACTTTGCTTTACCTTCAACACAAACAACTCCATCAGAAGTTAATCTACAGAGAAAGAGTTAGTCTCGCTTAACTAACCATTCTTTCCCCACTGTTTATCTCCATTCTCTCCTCAGCCAGATCCACTGCCTTGCGTCTACTGTGACTTTCACTAAGGTTTTTATCACCTGCTTTACCTGATTAGTAGAGAAGCCAGTCATGCAATAATGATGTCACTGATCTAGGTTCAAAGCCTTGGCACCCTACTTCAGTTGGCCTAACGTGGGATATCTAAACTCGTTGTGAAACATTGGCTGCCAAATCACAGCATATATGTTAATTTCCCTTTCATACACTTCATCAATTGAGCCCTCCCAAGGCATGGTTAATTCAATTAAATAAACATTACTTTTGGCTTTGTACCATAAAATCATGTCAGGCTGCAAATTACTTACAGCTACTTCTTGTGGGACCATTGTCCGACTATGATGATCGCCTGCAAGTTTCCAATCATTTTCAATGCTGAGCTGACTGCCCATTCGCACTGCCAAACCAACATGACCATCCCTCCCTCCCTCCAGGACATCCCTCTACTAACTTTCACCTGTCTCTCAGTGTTTATTGCTGCTCTTCTGTTTTCCAGAACAGAGGCCAGGCACCTTAAAACCTTGTTATGTATACCTGCCTTGACTCAGACTAACAGAGCATCCTGATAAGATGTGCTGTAGTGAAGCGATCCTGCTCACAGTGCACAGCATGGACCAACATCAGTCCACATACTTAAATCTACTGCAGATGGGAGCATACCATAAACAGTACTAAGGAAATACTATATTCTGTCTGCATCCATATTCAGGATCTCTCTCCAACTTAACCTCCCTCTTCCCACACTTTCCCAGTAAACCCATTGCCCTTGCTTTCCAGTGTGATGCAGCAACAGCACATCTGTCCAACTCTTGCTGACGGCTGATCTCATCCACCACCACACACCGCCATCCGCCCTCTCTGCTTTAGTCTGAAATGGCTTTACAGCTTGCAGCCCTAGTCCTGTAATATTTGATGCGGCCCACAATTTCCTTTTAACCTCAATTCTGTCTCTGCCTGTCTAACCTCTGTCTTTGGGTCCCCCTTGCATCCTGCTTTTGCAGTCTGCACAGCCTCTCTTGCTACAGTGTCCTTGACTCAGACAAGGTCACCTATAGTCTTGCCTTTGCACACTGAAACTCCTTCACCAAGCTTAACACAGGCAGTGCAAAAACTCTGTTTCCATACAAGGGACCTTTACTGAGGCATCTGGGAGCTCCAGGCCATTTCCTAATATAAGTACTAACAAGGCATTCAGACCTCTTTACCTGAGAAATAGGGACATTGTACACTGCCAGGGGCCACATCACTTATGGAAACAGCCCAAAAGGCAAATGCCATATTTTTTTACTTGCCTGGTAGTCCACATTTGTCTGTACACTCAGTGCCATCGAGAATCTGCAGCCTTGTCTCTGGAACCTGCTATTTATCATGTAGTGTTTCATTATACTGCCTGCCAAGGCTCAGAAGTGACCTATCAGTTATTGTGCGAATCACTTCCTCATCCAACAGAAACTTTTTATCTGCTAGTTTACTGATATGAATAGAGATGCCTCTGCATTTACTAGGCTTCAGCTTCATTGTTTCCCATTTTAAGGTGTCATTAATTTAACGAGCAATTGGCTTGTACAAGGAATGGTGGCAGTGATAGTTGTAAGATCATCTCATATACGCCCTCACAGTTAACAAGCACTGCCCAACTTCACTCCTCTCTCCTCCTACTACCTATTTTTTAGGCCCTAATAATGACTTCCATGGCTATGGTAAACAACAGAGGAGAAACTGTGCACCCAGCTATAAATACCAACCTCCAACCGCTGCCAATCTGTCGTGATATCCTTAGTAGAAAAAATAATTCTTTTATATCCTTAAAATACTCTTTAACTAGGCCCTGGATACTTGCTGGAATTTCAAGATAATCTAATGCAACTCACAATAGGTTGTGTGGCACTGAGCTAAAGGCATAAGCCAAATCAGGAAAAACAACATGGAGATCCCTGCCATCTCTCACTGTTGCTTGTGTCTGGCTCCAAAGCATACTGACACGCTAAAGACAGCCTGAGAAACCAGGAATGTCTTCTTTTTGAATTGAGCTGCCAATTAGATTACTTTCTGTAAGATAATGGGACTAATCTACCTGCTGCAATGCTAAGAAATAGCTTACTTTCCACATTTAAAAGACTGACTGGTCTAAACTGGTCTGAACACAGGGGACTTGTCAGTTTTGCGGCACGTTGTTTTTTAATTATTTATCAAAGGTAACAGGCACAAGATGTTTGTCTTTTTACCTCACGCCTCTTGTACCGTGTTTAAACTTCAAGCGCTCACATTTTTAAGACAGAATACTGTCATAGCAATGTTTCAACGGTTCTTCTTATCGCCCCGCTTTTAAAATATGTGCTTGTTAAAAAATAGCTCACGTTCCACATTTAAAAGGCTGATTTGGTCTAAACTGACTTAGTCTAAGTCTCTCTCTTAAGGTATCTGCATGCCTCACGCCCTAGCACACATTCGTTGTTGCTAAGCCACCCTAAAAAGCTTCCAAAGATATTTTTAGCACTCCAGGTGCATTCTTGTAAATCCAATAAGGCGATAATTGGGCCCAGGAGCAGGCTCTGACCCAGCATACTGAACATCTTTTACTGCCTCAGTCCACCTAGGCGGACCACTATCTGTAGCCAGTTTTAACCCCCCCACCTGAAGCATATCAGGCAGCAGCACGTATCATACACCCATCGCCATTCAGAGTGTGTGTCCTTAAGGCGGTCCTCTAATTCTGCTTTAGACACATCAAGACATCCACTTTTCTGATGCGCAAACAGGGGCCCAATATATATTTGGACATCCAAGTCATCATATTCATTGGATTATATAAGTCTGTGCCTAAATGTAAACAATTTATTTCCATCATAATTTTGTTGTCAGCTTCATTTTAAATTAGCCTGATGCTTTAGTGGCCAATCACAGATGAGGACTACAAAGGAAAAATGATCAGAGTCCAAGTTTTGCATTTTTGTATACTTTATATATTTTTATATTTATAGAAATATATTCTAATTTTATATATTTTATATTTTTTTCACATTTTTCAGTGCTTTGTTTCTAAGATCGTTTTGAATTTTTAATTCATCATTTTTCCACAACGTGAAAATGTGACTGACCATTTTTCCTTTGTGGTCTTCAGATGCTTTAGCAGAGGTAGCTCATTCTGATAGATGTAATGTAACTATGCAGTGGCCCATTGCAAAACTGAATAGATAATACAAACTAAGAGAGAATTCAGATTTGCCTTGCAATATCAGGAGAACAATCTGGTTCTCTGGGGCTCTGTACAGCATTGACCCTGAGGAGTGGTTAACCATGCTGCTTTAACAGCTTGCATGGCTGTTGGGTGTATTTCTCATTTCTGTTCTCAGACACTGCTAAAGCTTTTTCTCAGAGCTGGGGTTATGCAAGGAGTTATCTGTAACAGCAACAGAATGTGCTACTGTACATTCTGGCAGATAGTCACACTGCTGTGCTGAAGCATTGTTGTTTCAAGCCTAAGATAAATTTAGGACACGAGAGAGGATAAAATGAAGATTCTGCAATACAAAGAAGGCTTCATGACAAGCAGAACTATTAGTTTGTTTCAGCAGCACACTGAGCTCGGGCTTCCCAAACTCAGTCCTGGGGACACACTATGTTTGCTGGTTTTTGTTGCAGCCACCATTGCAATCCCAGAATTTTAATGAGTTTCAAATTTTTCTTAACTGTGCTACCCGTACTCATATGGATTATTTACACTTTTAAGCCACATTATGTCAGAAATAGCTATTTGGGCTATTGCTGAAAAGCTGCATATTAAAATTTTACTATGTTACAAATTACTTTATTGCATAAAAAGAAAGAGAAATTGTGACTCTTGAAATTGTTGAATCAATTGACTTTTACTCGTTGAAACTTTTGAAATGTGGTCACTAAAACTAACCATTCATGAGGCAATTAAGATATGAAAGACAAAGCAAATTATGATGAGTCAAACCTGTTTGGTGTTATTTTTGTGATCGGTTTTAGGAAAACCAGTCATAAAGAACTGGAACACCCTGTGTTCAGAAGCCTACTCACTACAGTCTTGAGTTTGATCATTTAAAGTTTCTTGCCACCTTGGCTTGGCTTCCAAACTAGGAATGTCCCAAAATATACACAATATAAATGTTGGGCTTTTAAGCATCATGTAATGCATAACCACTTCTGTCAAAGCAGTTTAAGACGGTGAATTTTCTCTCTGACCTGAAAAGTAATTAATTAAAAACATTGACGGCTAGTTAATTCTGGGATTGCAAGTGTGGCTGGAGCACAAACCAGCATACACTGTGGGTCCCTAGGACCCAGTTTAGGAACCCCTGTACTATACCATCATTGCTCCCATGGCCTTGTGCTCAGATTTTATGTAGACTGCAGACAAATTACCCAGTGTAATTTGCCCAGTTTGCATTGTTCTATAGGCCCACTTTAAAAAGAGTGCTACTTATGGAGGTAATTTCACCTACTCTACTGAAAGATATAGCAGTAGTACCCCTTGTTGAAATTGATCCTGTAACCTTTGTGGCACCTACCAAAACCATTATAATTCTGCCCTTGCCCATGTACCGTTGCACTTTATTCTACGTCACTCTGCTTATGGGAGTCTGTCGAATCTCAGTGTAATGTAGTTTAGGCTATAATTATCTTTAGGAAAAAAGAACTTGGGAGTAATTTAGGGTCCTGTCCACCCGTGGGCTGCACCAATTCTACATACACACTGGGCCGCAGCAGAGATGACTCATGGGAAACATCTGTGATGTTTATCTGTTCACTACATGGTGCCATTGCTTATGTCAGATTAAAATATAAGAAAATCGTGTGGTGGGAAAAATATCCTAAAATATTCTAAATTCAAAGTAAAACCATAATCTCAGTTCAACAAGAAAACCTTTTTAAAACTGCTGTACAAGGAGTAGCAGTGAAGAAGCAAAAACTCATAAATCAGCTAAGAAACCCAGATAAGCCAAACTCTAGCAGGCCTTCAAGGCTGGCTTGATGAGCTAGACCTCCAGAATGACCATAATAGTAGGTAACCTGGTCCCGCTACCTGAGCATGCGCACTTGAGTGTTCTGGAACCATCCATGACCCAGATAAGTTACTGAACTTTAGCTGAACCCAAGGTTTGGGAGGCTCATATGTGGTCTTTGAGCGTCCCTGGAGGCTTAAAATGAATTTACACTATGATGTAATGGCAAACTTGTTACCAAGGGTGGAGGGTTGCTATATGAAAATGTACCAATCAGAATTAATTATCTTGGACAAGGTAGAAAAAGTCACATTTAATCCCACCTAAAGGAATGTGCCAAAAGGGTTATAAATACAAGGGTTCGGACAGTCAACGGTCAGTTGGCGTGGGGTGATGAATAATGAATGCTACGTGGTTTGCGCAGACCAGCCTGGGTTTTGTATTTCATTTTGAGCAGGGATACAATAAACCCAATTACACCAGACTCTGGAGACTGCGTCCATTTTTTGGAGATAGATTTACAGGGGTCAGTGGAACACTTTGTCACTTGCTCGGACAAAGTTTTGTTTTCCTACGACAATAGTTTTTTGTCTTGTTAAGCGTATCAAATCAGCATTGAACGCAACATATTTAATCAGTTCAATAAATATCTGGAGATTGTCAGAGTTATTTTAGTTGACCACCACAACGTTTTGGGAGCTGAAACTAATTATTTGTAAGAGTTCAAAGTTTCTGCTTTAATTTTGGGGTATTTAAAAATCCACTGTTCCGTGTAGGAATTAAGCACTGTTTGGGTCATGTGCTTGCTATTCCCTCAGCGAACAAAACGACATGCTCCGATCCAGCGCCACATTTATAAAAGTGCCCTAAATCTACTCTGAAAAATGTCGCTACACCCTCTTGTGCTCTGAAGTAAACGCGCGAGCCACTTTAGCGCTGTGGTCCCTCCAGTCTTTATGTAACTGCTTTCATTTTCTGTGTCAATGGTTACATGTATTGCTCAGATATTATCAATGTTTTTTCCCAGTTGAAGATACTTTCTGGTGCACCTGTTTTGCTTGATTTAGAATTACTTGATACCATAGACTGTATAAAAAGATGGACGAAGCAACACTGACGTCACCCGTTGGTTTCAGCACACCATTTAGGAAGCCTTGATTTTGGCAATTTGAATAGCGCCATTTTGTCATTTTGAAGCCGGATGTGATTTCTATTGGACGAGAGCATGAATTGAATATCCAGGGAGGAGCGAGGGGTGGATCTATGGGGGGATCTGACCGTATCAGATGACGACCAGAGGATAGCCACGCCCCCAAAGCATATCTGGCTTTATCCTTTATTCTAGTCCATTTCGGGCCATAATTCACAAAAATGAACATCATGATATATCGAAGGAGACTTGAAATGTACGATAGATACCATAAAATAATGTGGAAAATCATTATTGAAATAAAAAATCAGGTGGGAAAGTAGGGTCACTTTCTTGTAGACTTCTATAGGATTGAACTTCTTTCTGCAACCACCGACGCCATCTGCTGGCGATTAAATAGAATGCAGTTTTCAGAGATTTCCGCATGGGCTTCACTTTTCAGACCCGGGTGCTGTGCCATCTTTTTATACAGTCTATGCTTGATACAGTATTCCTGGATTTCATGTTGCCACATTTTTTCTTTGTTATATCTTACTGTGCAGTCATTTTACTCAAAACAGCCGGGTAATGTTTCTTCATTTAAGTGGGTGAACTTGCCAGTGCACTCTCACTTTCTGCTTTATTCGGAGCACCAGTCTAGTGCTGCGCAGGAACTTTGGCTTCAAAGCAGCATGAATTATTAATGTTATTGATTCAGCCAGGTGCTTGAAGCATTTTGTGAGGATGTATCTCAGTATTGACTGGACTGTTTGAGCAGGTATTCATGTTGCACTTATGCTGTTTTACAAGCCCAACTCAGGAGAAGTTGAGACAATGTAGAAAATGCTATGAGAACAGAAAGCACTGATCTCTAAATTTACTTTACCTGTATTTCATTGCAGACACCTTGAAGACAAGATATTTAATATTTTGTTTGGTCCACTTCATTTTATTCATAAATATACATCCATTCCGGCCATTCAATGCATTCCAAGAAAACAGTGATGCAAGCAATTTAGCAATGATAATAGGGTAAAAGTTTGGATAATGATGTGCTTCGAAACAGCTGATGTCAGCTGGTGATTACAGTTGTGATTTGGTACATAAGCAGCATCCAGGCCTAGTCCTTCTGGAGCAAAGATGGGCAGAGAATCGCCAGTCTGCCTGCAACATGCATGAGAAAATCATTGAATGGTTTAAAAATAATGTTCCCCAAAGAAAGATTGGAAGGATATTTCATCTTCTATGGTGCATGACACAATAAAAGATTCAAAGAATCCAAAAGAACCCCTGTGCGTGAAGGGCAAGGGTGCAAGCCTAAAATGAATACCTGTGATCTCCGATCACTTTGACAGCATGACATCAAGAAGTGATACAACCACATGGGCTCAGGATTACTTTAGAAAACTTTTGTCAAGTACTAAAATACATTAAGACAACTGCAAATGCCAGTTAAAACATTGCTATACAAAAAGAAAGCCTTTTGTTATTAGTGTCAAGAAGTGCAGTCGACTTCTCCGGGCTCGAAATAATCTGCGATAAACCATCACACATGGTGGAAAGGTATTGAGGTCAAAAGAATCAATATTTCAGCTCTTTTGTGGAGGAAATGGACGTAGTGTGCTCCGGAACAAAGACGAAAAAGAACATCCAGACTGTTACGAGAAGGTTCAAAAGCCAGGCTCTGTCATGGTATGAGGTTGTGTTAGTGCCCTTGGCAAGGGTTACATTTCTGTGAAAGCACCATTAATGCTAAAAGGTAAATTAACATTTTAGAAAAACATATGCTGCCTACATGACTTTTACATGACATCTTTTTAAAGGATATCCATGCAAATTTCAGCTTAGCAATGCAAAACATGCATTCTACAGGCATGACAAAGGCATCGCCGTGAAAGAAGTGGGTGCTGGACTGGCCTACCTGCAGTCCTGACTCATCCTCAATAGAAAATTTGTGGTGCATATTGAAATATAAAATGCAACAAGGAAGATCCCGCACTGTTGCACACCCTAAGAGTTGTCAGTAGGAAGAATAGGACAAAATTACACCTGAAACATTTAATCACTTGACGTCCTCAGTCCCTAAACATTCATTAGTTGTTGTGAAACGGAATGGCAACATTACAATGTGGTAAATACTTTACTATCCCAACTTTTTATTAAGTAAGTTGCACACAGTAAAAATCCCAGTGTTAATTCAACTCCAATAGAGTTTATTTGAATCCAAGATGGATGGGTTGGTTTCATATAAACTCTACTGGTGTTGCATCAACACTGGGATTTTTACTGTGCAGGATTCATAATTGATTTCAGGTGTTCATGTTGAAAAATCAATAATATGCTGTTGTATTGTTTTCACCTAACACAGGTCAAAGATAATTTACTTATCATTGCTTTCAGTGGCAATTTTAATGGTAACACTTTATATTAAGGTCCTTATAATAAATGGTAATTAATACTTAATAAGACACTTATAAGACCTTAAAAGGTAGTTATAAACATAAATAAGTCTGTATAAGTGTCAATGAAAGCATTATTGACACACTTTTTATTGCTTATGATATATTATTCTTCTTCTTATTCTTCTTCTTATTATTATTATTATTATTATTATTATTATTATTCAGGTTTTCAGTATTCAGGTATTATTATTATTATTATTCAAGTTCTTATTAGAAACTTCTTTAATTTAAAAAGTTTAAATACTGGTCAGAAAAATCAATAAGATGTTTATTATCATTAATCAGGCTTTATAAGGGATAATCAGACAGCAATAAAACATTTATTATTGGTTCATAAGACACTTGTGGCAAGTTATTAAACATTCATAGACAGCTTATATACATTACTAAGATGCTTATTGACATTAATAAGACTATAAAAGTGTTAATTAAAATCACAACTAACATAATTATTATTGCGTATGTGCACTCCATAAGCTTTTACTATAAACTTGCTAACAAGTCATACATACCTTATGAACCTTGAAAAGATGTTTATTAACATTAATAAGACTTAATAATGACTGTTAGTAATAGGATAAAATACATTTATTCTTGGCCTGTAAAATATTTATGAGCACTTGATAGAAAATTGGTAACAGTTTGTCGACCACTAATCAACATTAATATGATCTTTATTAACTTAAATAAGACTAAATGAGTGTTAATCATACCATAAAACACATTTGTTAGTGGCTTATAAGATAATTATAAGCAATTATTAGAGACTTGTTGACAGCTTATGGACCATTTGAGAATGTTAATAAGATGTTTATTGATAGTAATAAGACTATAAAAGGTTAATATTAATGTCATATAAAACCTAATAGATAATTTACATTGGTCTTATTAGCAATGAATAATTCTCCTTTTCAGCTACTAGTTCCAAAGTGGGAACACTTTGTCTTATTAAGATTAATAAATATTTTATTATGCACTTCATAACAATTAACAATTCTCCTTTGCAGCTACTGGATCTAAAGTGGTAGCAGTGTCTTATAAGGTTATATATCTGCCTTATTAACTATTAATTACCACTTATTACAAGGACCTTAATATAAAGTGTTACCATTTTAATTTATCATACCATCCCAACTTTTTCAGGTTTGGGATTGCATTTTCCCTAAAAGGTCCTCCATTTGATTTAGATCTGGTGGTTTTACTGTTGGAGTAGATGAAAGCCATGCAGACTTGAAACCATCGCATAGTTCTTGTGGATTTTCAGGCACACAGTTGTGTGTATATTTCACCATATCCACCAAGTAATGTTTTTGTAACTAGGTTGAGATTATGTTAGCTTTGTGACACAGCAAAAAGTACCGCTGGAAGTAAAGCTCGACAGTGTCCATAATGGGATGCATATGGTCAGCAGCAATCCACAGAAATGCTGCAACATTCAAGTGATACTCAGTTGATATTTTGGTGCTTCAAGCATATCAGGAAAACATCCCACACACCATTATGCAACCAGCAGCAGTCTTCACCTTTGATACATGGTGTAGATCCATGGATACATGCCGTGTTTACTCCAGATTCTAATTCAACCACCCGCATATCAAAGCAGACACCACAGCAGATTTCCCTCATTGTAAACTCTCATTTTGGTTAACATGTGCCTGCTGTACGCCTATCATCCTCACGGGAGGCTGATGGGAATGGAACCTGGTGTGGCCGCCTACTGCTGTAGCTTATTCACATCACAGTTCAAAGTGTTGTGTCTTTAGAGATGCTGCTCTGTACACCACTGTTCTGCTGTCCATAATTACCAGGCCCAACCCCTCTGATTTCTGCCAATAAAAAGGCATTTTTGGCTACACATGTGCTGCTCTTTTTTGAGAGTTTTTTTTCTCTAATCATGCCATTCTCATTAATCTCTAGAGATGGCAGTATAGGAAAGAAAAACATGAGATCAACTGAGATGTTTTAATGATCATAATTTGCAATATTTGAGAATTTAATGAGAAGCTGTACCTCACTGAACTAGCACTGAGTGTGTGCGAGTTTATCATAGCTAATAGACACAGGATAAAGTATTAGTTGCATTATTTAAAATGTAGGAACTAGCCCATTACCCTGTGTCCGTTTGCCACAGTAATGCATCCTAGTTAAAGGGAAATGTACTGTCTCAATATATTTTTCATAGTTCTATAAAAATTTGTACTTCATATAGACTCATCATCATTGATGTCGCTATGTTTCCTTGCTCCAGTTGAACAGCCAGCGATATGACACTCAACATTTTCTTTGGACCAGACATATTTACAAATTCATAAAGTTTTATATACAGCAAAACATACAGCACGTCACATATTTATATTATAATCTTTTCTGTCTAATCCTTATTAAGACAGGTGTTAATGATTTTTCAGGGCACAGAACGTGACCAGCTCTATGGGTACTGATTATTAAGTAACATGCAGTACAGCCTATGTGGTGCTGTGAGTTGTTGCAAAGAAATGTTTCTCCCTCTTCAGGGGGATATAATGTAAATGACGTGATGTTTTACTGGACGAGAGGAAATGAGTCTGTCAGCGGTCTGGACTCACTACAGCTGGCACAGTACACGGTGGAGGACTACTACACATCTGAATCTGAAGCAGTCTATGAAACAGGTGGGAGATTGAGTCTTGAGGGAGGTGATATGCAGGAACAGATAGCTGTTTTGGTTGTTCACATTATAAAAATTTCACTGTGGCTGTGTCAGACAAAATAACAGGTTAAACAACTGTTTAAATATGTCTCTATTTCTGTCTCATGGAGTAAAGACCTCACCTTAAATTGCCTTAAAAATGTAATTGAATAATGTAAATCTTTTCAAGAGATGCATGCTTATCTTTCAGATGCTTTCAAACATCAAAAGTGACCAACCCTTTTTCATCACTCAGGTCACTACCCGAGATTAATATTCCACTTTGAGCTGAAAAGAAGCATACTTTACTTCATTCTGGAGACCTATCTCCCATCGAGCCTCCTGGTGGTACTGTCCTGGGTGTCCTTTTGGATTAGCCAATCATCTGTCCCTGCCCGAATCTGCATTGGTAAGATGTCTTCCCTCTCTCAGCATAAGTGAATGTAAATAATCCAGATGAAACAGTAAAGTCTTTGAAAGACATGCACTATCGGAACTCCTCTACCATGGTCCCTTATGGGGTGGTCACACATACGTTAGCCTCTGTAGCTATCCATAGGGGGGATTACCGTAGCCCAGACTATGTAGAAGTACTTTAACTTACTTAACCATACTTTAACGTACTTCAATGACGTACAGGCTAGCCTAGTACACCATTGTTAGACGTAGTGAGAAGTACTGACAGCCGTAGTGTATCGTAGTAGCCCTTAGTTGCCCGTGGATTCAAGCCAAATCTTGTTGATTATGGGGTATGCTATGTTTGGCTACGGTAGGTTACGGTTGTTATTACGGTAAACTATGTGTAACTATATTACACTAAGTTACTGCTACGTTAATAAAAATGCCCGCTACCATGGCTATCTTTTGTACATGCCCAACAGATAAACTTCCGTGCATGGTTTTCTCAAGTTAATGGCCAAGTTATTTGTTATACAGATAGCCACGGATGGCTACGGATTGCTACGGTGTGCCACGTTAGGCTACGTTAAGCTACGGAGGCTTCCACTGCGCTTAACTACGTTATTTAACGTATGTGTGACAACCCTATTACCAAGACTCTGGCTGTGGAACGTGAGTTGAGGCTCAGGTACTGCACTGTGGCTGCCCACTGTTCCTAAGTAACAAGGAATGGTGAAATGCTAAGGATAAATTACCCCGTAGGGTTCAATAAAGTATTATATTATCTTAAGTTCCCTATCCTGACTGCTTATTCTAAGGTTTGGTTGTGTGTTCTGTCCTTTTTTTGAGGCGTGACCACAGTACTAACTATGACTACTCTGATGATGGGCGCCCGTACATCTCTACCCAATGCGAACTGCTTCATCAAGGCCATCGACGTGTACCTGGGCATTTGTTTCAGCTTCATCTTCGGCGCTCTCATCGAGTACGCCGTCGCCCACTTCTGCTCCCTGCACCAGCCGAACAAAGCTAATGCACTGATGGTAAGAACCTAACCTGAATTTCCCATCAAGTCAGCCCACTTGAGTCCATCATCATAAGTTATATACATCACAGTCACCATCACCTAATATCAATGCCATTACCATCTTAACTATCAGCGTCATCATTGGCGTTTATGTCATTATCAGCATCTTCAGTGCCATAGACATCAAATTGATCACCATCACTAACTTTATCACTGTTATCATCATCTTTACTCCGTACCAATATAACAAGAGTATCCCTTGTGTGAAGCATTCTCTAAAATATCCCTGAGTTAAGTAATCTTCCTACTGAAATAAGTGTTGCTTCGTCTACTCGTCTACTACAACAGCTAACCTTTCCTGGTTTTCAGGATTTAGGCTGAATAGTTTATTAGTAATTTGCTATTCACAACTTAGAAGAGCAACTTTTCCAACTGATTTTTACCGTAGCTTGTTCACACAATAATGGGCTTGGCATGTTTTGCTGGAGACAGTTTAGAATGATGGTGGCAATAACTAATGTTTTAATAGTGGGTGTCAAATGCACTAAAAGAAGTATGGAAATTCAGTAATATGAAAACATTTTTTCCTCCTCCAAATTTCTTCTATTTTAGCAGATTTGCTCCCATAAATGTTTCACATCATTAAACTAATTTTGCTATCAGATAAAGATACCCCAAGTAAACACACAATGCAGTTTTCAAATCCTTTCTATAGAGCAATGTAGTAAGTAGTAAGCTTTAACGTAGGTGTCTAAATGATGCTATAATTGTATTTGTTCCTGGAATAAATAACTGTATATGAAATATTCATGTGGAGGCGGTGCCCTAGAACTATTCAAAAGATGGGAGTTGTTCAGTCAGAAACAGTGGTATAGACATTTTATGAATCATATGTCTCATAAAACCTGATCTGCTACCAGCCTGGCATATCTTGCTACAGGTGCAACTAGGGAATATTTCATAATGTACTTTGATTATGAAAAAAAATTGTCTAATCTCATACCAACAGCATAAGCCATACATACTCATGAATAATTTACAATGAGCGCGAATGAAGTAGTGAAAAACTGCTTAGGGAATGACAAAATATACGTGATAAATTCTTGTGTCGTCAGCATAAAAAACTATGAAAATCCCTATTTGCTTTGAGAATTTAGCATTCATTTTTTCATCATTCTTGAGCCCTCAAGAAAAACTGCATAAAATTGAAACCAGGGCCAAATACGCTATTCTCATTTAGGACTTCTTGTCCTTTCACATGACTTTGTTAAGATTTAGAGCCATTTAATCCAATAGGAGGTGACGCTCACTTTCAAATTGTGTATTTCTTTAATTAGATTCTTGTTCTTGAGGAGTTGTAACCTAACACGTAAAGAGACCTTGCTTTGTGCATTTTGCTCCGACGCTTTACTACGTGCTGATAATAAAGTTCAGAAGAGATAGTTCAGGCGAACTACACTTACCTCATTACCATTTTGCCATTTAGTTAACTGTTCTGCTGTTAAATTTCCAATTTTTATGGAGTATTGAAACATTTTTCATATGACTAATGAAAATGATATGTTTTACTGCTCGTTAGATTTAAATTCTTTGCTTTGTCATATTTACCATATTGGTGTATTTGCTGCAATTACACAAGACAACTTATAGGTTATTATAGAATCGCATTAATTCCAATCTAGGGGGTTGGAATTGAATTCACCGATTCAATTATTATTTCCATACAAGGCGAGTTGCAGGTATATCAGCATAGCAATGCCTCATACTCGTGTTTTGTGCAACAAGATTGTTCATTTGTTCATGGATTGAGCAGAAAAAGTGACATTTAAAAAAACATCATCCATTTAATGATAATGTACTGTGGAAAACAGCATAATTTACAGCAGTGAATGGTTTCATGAGCTGGTATTAGAAACAGAGAGCCTACAAGGATAAGATTGCATCATTTTTACCCCTCAGCCCCGACTAAGGGGAAGAGGGGTATTGTCATCACGCACGGCGTCCGTCTGTCCATCTGTCCGTCCACATTTGATTCCGTGCGATAGCTGAAAAACGCCACCACTGCTCATCACGATTTTTGGTGAGAACATCGGGGTACAGTTACTACACACGCCTATTGATTTTGGTCGCAATCCAAAATCAAATATGGCTGTCACAGCCGCCATCTTGAATTTCCATTCTGCATGATAAGTCAAAAATGCCTCTGTCAATCTAAGCCATTTTTGCTGTGTTGCTTGGTCTTGTGTACCTACAGAAGCCTATCGATTTTTACAGTGTTTGAATATTCAGTATGGCCCCCACAGCCGCCATCTTGAATTTTGTATTCCGCAGGATAACACGAAAATGGCCATGTTAATCCATGCCATTTTTGCTCTGTTGCTTGGTGTACTTACAGAAGCCTATCAAATTTGACGGCACTCTAATGTCCACTATGGCTGCCAAAACCACCATCTTGTATTTTCTATTCCGTAGGATGACTTGCAAAGGCCTTTGTCAATTTATTTTCTTTCAAAATAATCCAGGGGCTGAGGGGTAACGCCCGCTTTGCGGGGCTATTTTTTATCTTTGGTACCACTATTCATGGTCACAGACAATTTGATTCAGTGTAAATGAACATACAGTGCCTGACAAAAGTCTTGTCGCATAAGGACATAGTAACTAAAAATAGCATATAACTTTATTTCTAACCAATCAATTGTTACAATAAATGGTCCATTTTAATGTCAAGGGCTTTCACATTAATGATTTGGTGCAAAATGAAACCGTCAAAAAGTGTTCTGATGTTCACAGCTTGGCTAAGCCCATAACATCTGTTTTTGCTGGGACAAAAGTCTTTTCGTCTCTTCAGATGATGCAACATATTGCAGATTAGAGTTTAACCTATGACAAATACTGTAATTAACACATTCCCAGATGTGTATAGAAATAACCCCAGCACACCAGACTTTCATACGAGGTGCAACTAGACCTCTGACAACATACCAAAGATTCAACCACAAACCAAAGTGCTGATCATCAAGAGCCTGAAGACTGAGTCTGCTGCTGAGGTGGCAGACATCTTTAATGTATCCAAATGTCAAGTGGAGGGGATGAGAAAAAGATGTGAAGAAACTGGTGACGTTCATGGCAAGCGCAGGTCAGACAGACCCCGGTATAACAATTGTTTGAAAGGACCGTTTGTTGCTTCAACTGTACAAGGCTAGCCCTTCTTCAACTACAGCAAAGCTACATGAGGAAATGTCACCAAAAATCCTGGTGTCTACAAGAAGAGTTTGTCAAATTCTCTCTCAAAGTGGTTTTCATAGCCAAATTAGTACACAGAAGTCTGCATTAAACAGAAAACAAAAAACCTGCATTGCATTTGCCAAGGCCCACAGCTCGCAGAAAGGATTGATACTGGAAAAGTGGCTGAAAGTTTATTTTTCTGGTGAATCATCTATTGAACTGCATGCCAATCGCCGTACAAGACCTGTTGGAACCCTCATGGACCCAAGATTCTCCCAGAAAACAATCATGTTTGGTGGAGGAAAAATCATGGGTTGTTGTTACATCCAGCATGGGGGTGTGAGAAAGATCTGCAGAGTGGATGGCAACATCAACAGCCTGAAATATCAAGAAGTTCTTGCTGCCCTACTTATACTGCTGCTCCTTCTCATTCTTCTGCCTCCATGTCACAGTTCCTGAAAGCGAAGAAGGTGAAGGTACTCCAGGATTGGCCAACCCAGTCACCTGACATGAACATTATTGAGCATTTCAGGGGTAAGATGAAGGAGGAGGCTTGGAAGATGAAACCATAGAATCTTGATGAACTCTGGGAGTCCTGCAAGACTGCTTTCTATGCCATTCCAGATGATTTCATCATCAAGTTATCTCAGTCATTGCCAAGACGTATGGATGCAGTCCTCCAAGCTCATGGGAGTCATACACAATATTAATTCTTTTTTCCAAGGCACCATGGCTTTATGTTCTGATATTATAGTGGCATATTTGTGTATTCAAAATAAAGTGTATGTATAATTTCCACATTTTTTTTCAACGCGACAAGACTTTTGTCCAAGCAAAATCTGACCTTTCTGTACAAATTAAATTATAAAACTCAATCAATGACACAAAACTCTATTTTGGTATATTTCACATAATCTAGAGGGCTGTGCCTTTCATATAAGCCATTTTTGATTCCAATTGATCAACTACAAGTCAGGTTATTATTTGTTGCTCCTACAACTTGGATAAGTGACAAAACTTTTGTCAGGCACTGTAGAACATTCACCTAGTTTTCTGTTTAGTTTGGAAATGAAATGGATGGGCATCTTCAAAGCCTGCTCATTCAAACAGCCAAAAAGATTATAATTTCATCACATCCACTCGCATTTGATGCAAAAATTTTGTACTATGTGTCTGCATATCACCGTCAGATGTTGCACACTTTTAGCCAATGAGTTTGTGATTCGGGAGCTGTATTTTGCATTACCACCTGTCCATTTTTCGTTTCTCAGTATTTCATTGCAAAATTACTGCAGTTGACAGGAGACTGAGTCAGGACAGTTTCACAGGTTTTATTAGATGGAAACTTAGTGTCAAATAATTCAGTTCAGTAAGGTGACACAGGTGACTTTTGGTACAGAAGGGCAGAGCCAAATTGTAATCAGTGGTCAGTCCAAGGGTAGATTGTCAAACAGTAGAAATACTAAAGCCAAGGGAGAGCAGAATCATAAGTCGGGGAACCAGCCAAAGTTGTAACCATAAACACAGCACACTTGATTAGGCAGTCTGGAAAGCTTGGACAAAGGATGATCAAAACTGCAGAAACCACTGGAAGCTATCCATGGCCTGTGAGTCACTATAGAAGGCAACAAACTAAAAGCGCAAAACGTGGTATATATAGGGGGAAAACTACAAGGGAGTGAATGGAAATCAGGTGTGCAGGAAAAAGGAAAGGTGACAGGGGCTTTGGCTACAAACAAGGACACAAGTGAAATAATTATGAGACAGAATGGGGCTTCAAGACCTGAGCAACTTGCCATGATAGATGGAACCATGAATTTTGCTCTCCAAAAGAAGATTATGAAGGAGAATATACAGCCATCAGTTTGTGACCTAAAGCTGATATGCGGTGGATTTATGCAGCAGGACAATGTTCAGAAGCAGACAAGCAACTCCACCTCTGAATGGCTCAAAAGAAACAAAATGAAGGTTGGAGTGGCTGTGATTCTGACTGAGATACTGTAGCTTTACCAAAGAATGCAGTTCATGCTCAAAAACCCTCCAATGTGACTGAACTAAAACAATTCTGCAAAGAAGAGGGGCCAAAATTCCTCACATCCATGTAAAAATCCATTGCCAGTGATCCCATTTATTTTCAGTTGTTACCACCTAGGGCAGCACAACCAGTTATTAGGTTTAGGTGGGCAATTATCATTTTTTTTGACATGGGTGATATAGATTTTGAATGACTTTTCCTTCAATAAATGAAAAGTTTGTTTAAAAGCTACATTTTGTTTTTACTCAATTTGTCTTTTTCTTGCACTAAAACTCATTGGATGATCTGAAACATTTAAATATGACAAGCAAAAATAGCGGAAACCGAGAAGGGAGCAAATAACTTTTCACGGCTCTGTTGGTCAAGCACGAACAAAATGCATATTATCTAGACTTATGTATGATTTTGTTGTTTTTAGTGTACTAGCTTCAGAAAACTAGCTAATATGAGTGAAGCTGTGTTTAAATCATAAAGGAAATCCTGCCTTATTTTAATGAGCATCCACACCAATAGGAACTATATATGTATGGGTGCTATGATGTACTATGAAATGTATATATGTATGTACTATGATGTACTATTAAACTTTTATTGGTAGTATATGTATTGTGCTATTTTATCCATTGGTGAAAACAACATAGCTGGTTGTATGTCTTGGGAAAAGAAGATCTTGCCTTTTTAGTTACTCATTCTAGAACCCCAATTCCAAAATAGTTGAGATGAAGTGTAAATTGTGAATGAAATCAAAATGCAATGACTTTCAGATCATATGAGCCAATATGTTATTTACAATAGAACATAGATAGAATTTCAAATGTTGAAACTGAGACATTTGACATTTTTATCCACAAAATGAGCTTATTTCAAATTTTCTGGCTGCAACAGGTCTCAAAAAAGTTGGGACACAGGCAAAAAAAGGGCTGAAAAAGCAATTAATATGTAAGAGAATCAACTGAAAGAACATTTAGCAAGTAATTAAGTTAACTGGCTTCAAGTGTGTAACATGAGTGGCTATAAAAGGGATGTCGTAGAGAGGCTAAGTCTCTCAGAAGTAAAGACGGCCAGAGGCTCTCCAACCTGTGACGGCTTGCGTAAAAAAATTATGGAATACTTTAAAAACAATGTTCCTCAACGTCAAATTGCAAAGGCTTTGAAGGTCTCATCATTGACAGAGCATAACATCATCAAAAGATTCAGAGAAACTGGAAAAATCTCTGTGCGTAAGAGACAAGGCCGAAGACCTTTACTGGATGCCCATGATCTTTGGGCCCTCAGACGCCACTGCATCACTCACCGGCATGATTCTGTCATTGACATTACTAAATGGGCCCAGGAATACTTCAAGAAACCACTGTCTGTAAACGCAGTCCGCTGTGCCATCCACAGATGCCACCTTAAACTCTATCATACAAAAAGGAAGCCAATGTTGAGCATGATCCAGAAGCGCCGCCGTGTTCTGTGGGCCAAGCCTCATTTAAAATGGACTGTAGCAAAGTGGCAAAGTGTTCTGTAGTCAGACGAGTCCAAATTTGACATTCTTGTTGGAAATCATGGGCGTTGTGTCCTCTGGGCAAAAGAGGAGAAAGACCACCCCTCCTGTTATCAGCGTTCAGTTCAAAAGCCAGCATCTCTGATGGTATGGGGATGCATTAGTGCATATGGTGTGGGACACTTGCATGTTTTAAAAAGCACCATGAATGCTGAAAGGTATATAAAGGTTTTAAAGCAACATATGCTCCCCTCCAGACGACATCTATTTCAGGGAAGGCCTTGTGTATTTCAGCAGGACAATGCCAAACCACATACTGCAGCTATTACAACAGCATGGCTTCGTAGTAGAAGAGTCCGTGTGATGAACTGGCCTGCCTGCAGTCATGATCTTTCACCGATTGAGAACATTTGGTGCATAATTAAACGAAATGTCCATCAAAGGAGACCCAAAACTCTCCAGCAGCTGGAAACCCGTATTAAACAAGAGTGGGATCAAATTCCAATGGCTAAACTCAAGAAACTTGTCTCCTCAATGCCCAGACGCCTCCACTCTGTGTTAAAAAAGAAGAGGGGATGCTACACCATGGTAAACAGGCCCCTGTCCAAACTTTTTTGAGACCTGTAGCAGCCATCAAATTTGAAATTAGCTCATTTTGTGGATAAAATTGTAAAATTTCTCAATTTTAACATTTGCTATGTATCTCTGTTCTATTGTGAATAAAATACTGGCTGATGTGATTTGAAAGTCATTGCGTTTTGATTTTATTCACAATTTACACTTTGTCCCAACTATTTCTGAATTGGGGTTGTAACACCAAAACAAACATTTCTGTAAATGTTACTAGGTGGCAAATAGCTGGAGCAATTTTTCCAGAATGTCAACTCACACACTCCGAAAGGGTTCATGTTAATAGTGACGTTTCAGACTGCGAGTGACTTTCACTGTGGCAGTGAAAGTCTGTTTGACATCGAGTGTGGTTTGGGCCACTGACTCTGACCTTTGTCGCCCCCTACAGTACGGACAGGAAATGCAAGAACGGGAGAATGAGATGAATGGGATCATCTCAACCATCAGCAGCAGCACCCTCCAAGTCAGGAGGCAGCAGGGCGCACTGGCCGACATGAAGGGCCCTTCTGAGCGCGAGCAGCTGGCTGCCAGCCCACCCGAACCACAGGGCCCCTGCTATAAGACCCTGTCTGGGATAGAGAGGGTGCTCTGCTTTCTTCACTGTTGCCGAGTGGAAAATCCACACTATATTGATAACTACTCTCGCCTCTCTTTCCCTCTATCCTTCATCTTTATTAACTTCCTCTACTGGACATATTATCTGTATCTTTAAGACAGCCAATCATTTGCATTAATTGTTCAGTTTTCACCCAGAAGAAAAGACAACCAGGGACGAATGAGGATTTATAGGGACAGACTTGACGATCCATGCTCAAGCACTTTAACAGAGTTTGTGTGTTTGTGCGTGCGTGCGTGCGTGCATGCTTGCGTGTGTGTATTATACATTTGATGAAGATGAATTGAACTGTGATATTTTGCTAAAGGATATAATTTATGAATAATTTTCAGGTGAAATAGTAGTTCCAGAGTCAGAGTCATTTGGATGAGGTTACAGGTTATTGGAACCTCTGTTCAGGGTAAATACATTGAGGTAAGGAGCAGTGGTTCCAGCCTGCCTGTCAATGCTGTCTTCCCATATGAATATGGAATCATTTTTTCAATGTCAACGACTGCATTGTCTCATACAGTTCAGGAATGGCTGAATGGTCTCCTGACATGGCTGCAGTCATTGTTTTATATTGGTTCACTTGAATTGATTGCCATACCGGACAACTGCATTGTTTACGTCTACATTTTAACTTTTTTTCTCATAGTTGCAGCTGAATCACCTCCTAATGGTACAACAGTTTCCCACAAATACAACCCCAGTTCCAAAAAAGTTGGCCCATCATGGAAAATGCAAATAAAATCAAAAACGACTGATTTGAAGAATTCATTCGCCCTCGACCATATCGAAAACAGTGCAACAACACGTTATTATTCCCCTGCCATAAAGTGCAACGGGGAATATTGGATTGGGGTCCATCTGTGCGTCCGTCCATGTGTCCCGGCCACAATGTGGACAAGATTTCTCTGAAAATATTATACTTAGATGCGTGAAATTTTGAATGCTTAATAAGCTACTCGTGATCAATGATGAGTTAGAAAATGGATTTTGAAGCATTTTTTTTTTTTTTCCTTGTTATGGCCCTTGATCGTGGCAGGGGATAGCGATGATACTGTCCTCTTGTTTGATGTGTTCTAACTTGGGAGTCCAATTATTGTTCATTGAAAAAACACTATGTGATGACTGAAACTGTCTAAAAAAGTTGGCATCGTTGACTGTTTACCTCTGTGTAATACCACCATGTCTTTTAGTCACACTCATTAAGCATTTGGGCACATAAGTTGGTCAGTTCTAATCAGCAGAAGTTCCTCCAATCCTTCATTATGGAGGTCTTGAGCTACGCGATTGTGTAGGGCCTTTGTTGCCGCATATTACACTTCATAATTTGCCATTCTCAATTCGAGACATATCAGGACTGCAAACCAGCCAGTCTAGCATCTGCTCGTGCAGCCATGCACTTGTAATCCATGCAGAGTGTGGTTTGCCATCACTTTGCTGGAAAATGTAGGGACATCCCTGGAACAGGTGACGTTGAGATGGCAGCATATGTTCCTCCAAAATTAGTACATATCTCTCTGCATTATCAGTGCCCTCGCAAATGTGCGAGTCACGCATTTCATGTGCACTGACGCAATCCCATTCCACCACAGATTCTGGCTTTTGGAACTGACACTGATATCAGCTTGGGTAGTCTTAGTTATTTTTTGTCTGGAGAACATGGTTGCTGGTTTTTGGAAAAACCTCATGAAATGTTGACTCAACGGACCACAATACATGCTTCCACTGTGCTACTGTCCATCTCAAATGACATCGAGCCCAGAGAAGTTGGCGGAGCTTATGGACAGTGTCGACGTATGGCTTTGGCTTTGAATTGTAAAGCTATAACTTGCATTTGTGAATGCAGTGGCGAATGATGTTGCCTGACAAAGGTTTATAAAAGGCCCACGTCAGGATATCCATTACAGGCGCTTAAATGGTTCTTAAGACATCCAAGGGATTGGAGATTAAGAACTGGTTTCTACCATACCCTTAATGCTTCATAATTTGACTGGATTCCTTCTATCTCTTAATTATATCACGTTCTATAGAGGGTGAAATTCCCATAATCCTTTTGTAGCTTTTTGAACAGAGTAGAAGGTAAATAAACTTTTCACATCACTCCTTTTGATTTTATTTGCAGTTTTCATTATGTGCCAACCTTTTCAGAATTGGGGTTGTACAGTGCCAGACGAAACCTCTTGTTGTAACCAATTCACAAACGTTGTTTATGGACAAATAGCTTTGAGCATGATAATACCTTTTTTACTTAATTAGTAGAAAAGTTGGAATCATTTAGGTTGCAGAAGATTCATCATAGTCGCAAAGCAATCATTTTCATACAAAAGTGTTCATTGTCACCATTTGTCAACACAACATCAATATGGACAGCATTTAACAAAATTCCTGCCTTGTCATTCCTAAGAGATGCCACGTAGCATTTCAGGTATGTATATGTATGAGTGTGAGAATGTATATGTGTCCATATAAATATCTATGTATCGGAGTGTGAGAATGTATGTACAGTATATGTGTGTCAAAATGTATTTATGCTTGTGCTTGAGAATGTACAGTCTGTTTGTGAGTGGTAGAGTATGTACGTATCTGGAAGGCATGATACTTATAACAAAACTTGCTACCATGTTGGTGGGTGTCATGAATCCTTTCAAGGACTCTGGGATGGAACAAGTTACGTTGTTTCCCGGATCGCTGCAGCTCTAGACCACATCTCTGATTCCCCAGAATGTCCTCGTACTGCAATATCAAAAGTGCCTAGAAATGTTGTGTCATACATTACAGCCTATACTAAAGTGGTATTTGTGATGTAGCCAAGACAAATTAAAATAAAAGGGTCACATTTTACAATAAGGGTACAAATTGTATACTTAAGTGGTGGTGAACTAGTGCATGTATTCATGATGATTTAGTTCATGAATCAATGCAGATGCATCATTAATTCCTGTTGCTTTCCAGTAACAAATCATCAAGTCACTATCACTTAATGTGATCAGAACATACTTAATGGATCATTAGCTAAGGTTTGTTAATTAGCAGTTACTTGAGACATTAATTATCATTTGTAACCTAATAAGCCGAACTCCGCTTACATAGAAGTTCATATCAGGATGATGCATTTGGTCAGCCTAAAAAAAGAGTAGTTTCATATTCCTATGAGAATAGACCCAATGGCATTTTTGAAACACTTAATTTGCAGTTACCAATTAGCCCAATATGTCCTGTAGTCTACTCAACAAAATCCCTGCGTCTTTGACAAAGAGGAGGAGTTTGAATTTTACCTCCTTATTCACTTGCATTGAAAAAGCTGCAAACTTACATACTTACATAAACCCCGCTTCAAATCTGAAGTTTCCAATATGCTATAATATTTATACACGCTTGGTTTTTTTTGTTTAATTATTACATTTAAACACTAGTAGATCCGGTTTTTCAGACTGGAATCTTTTGACCTGTGTGATGTCAACGGAAGACCCAGGGAAGAACAACAGAATTCTTAACGATTGGGCCCTTTCATGCCACAATTTAGTCCCTTTTTGGAAAGTGATTGCCGCACACAAGCAGTAAGGAGTGGTGGTGTTGTAGTACTTCCCATGGTGTGTTGACATTGCAGTTTGGATATCCAGCAGCCACCAACAGCTTGCACTGCTCTGGATCTCCGATAGGTAACTCATGATAACATACGGGGGTTGTATTGCTGGTATAATTGTTGCATCCCACCACCAAGCACTTCACAATTTATAGTTTTTAAATAATCGTTGCTAATTGACAATACTCTACACTTTACTGTGGCGATAGAGAGTACTGAAGTTAATCTTGTCGCGCGGAAGTCCTGGTTGTTAACGTTGAGCAGCAGCACATCATGAAACACCCTTTTGTGATGTTGGCCATATGCGAGCTTTGTGTCACATAAAGCCACCATGAAAACAAAATAGGAGCAAACTAATAAAACACTTTATGGTTGAAATTTGACTGACCCTATCGAGGAAAAAAATTCATATAACGAACACCTAGTACCATTTCTTTGCCTGACAATGAACACGTTCAAAAACGCTTGTTGCTTTTAAACACCAACTTTTAATGTTTTTTACCTTGTTTTAATTTTAGACACCTAGTGTTGGATAGGTTCTTCAAATTGTACAAATCAAATATTCCTTGTGGCGCAATGCAAGTGAATGAGGAGGTAAAATGTAACCACCTCCTCTCCGTCACAGCGGCATACGTAGAATCATGGTGAGTCAATCACAATATGTATTGGACAAACTGCTAACTGCATATTAAGCCAGCTATATTCAATGTTGCGAAAATATCGCTTGAAGTCAAAATATAAAATTAAAACTAAGCTTGTTACTCCTCAGCCATTAAGTCTGATGGGGTATTGTCATCATGATGGCGTCTGTATGTGTGTCTGTCTGTCTGTCTGTCTGTCTGTTCCGCATTTTGTGCAGGCCAGTACTCATCACCTATTGATGTTTGACACCTAATACTTATCACATGTAAGGACCCTGGGCTGTAGTTGTGCAGTGACCTACTTTAACCGAGATTTGACCTTTGACCTTGGTGCAGTGACCTTGACCTTGGAAATTTTGTGCAGGCTTTTTCTCAACTATTAATAACAGCAGCATCGTGAAACTGCCCACATATACAGTAAATTGGATGAACCTGTGCATTGTCTGGTTGTATTCCACATTTGACCTTTGACCTTTACACTATGACCTTGAATACTTTTGTATAGTAATATTACAAATATTTTTTTCATGGATCCAAGATCAAAGTTAAAACTTGTGTGTGTACCTTGGGTAATGATGATTCCAGTCTGACATGATGAAAAGGCTGAGGGGTCTTAAGTGCCTTGCACGTTATGTTTACTTCTGACTTTATCTGGGGAACCAAGTTTCCTAACCTATTAGAAAGTGCATCGCGTCTGGCTTTGGGACTAATTAAAAGTATTTCTGTCTTTATTTAGTTTCAGAAAATTATTCCTCATCCATTGATTAATTGCTGGCTGACAGGTCGTCGGGGAGCTTAAGGCATTAGAATCATTCAGCTCGACAGAAATGTATAATTGTGTACCATCAGCATAGCTGTGCAAGTCAACATTGTGTTCTCTAATTACTTTACCTCAGGGAAGTATAAACAAAGAGTAAAGAGGCAGAGTGGAACAGCTTCCTGATGCAACACCAGAAGATGTGTCATATTTTTCTGACTGGTGATCTTCAAGACTTTCTGATATAGGCCAATATGTTTGGAACCTTTTAAAAAGGTAGAGCAATAACGGTTTGAATACACCGGCCATGCTCATGAATAGGTCATTTTACATTTTTATTTTAAAAAGCAAAATGAGAAAAAATACTGACTGGCCAATTTATGTTATATTTTGACTGGCATTAATGATTGCCAATGGGAGGTTAATGGAACAGTTTTTATTCTCATTAATGAACATTCAGTGATGCTAATGTTTGCGCATCAACGCAAATGACACTGCACAAAATGTTGAATGTCGTTCCCATTAATGTTGTGTTAATGAGACACCAAGTGGTGACAATGTATGCTGTTTTATAAAAATGTCTTTGCCATGATGACAAATCGTCTAAGCTGATTCCTACTTTTCTGCTAATGAAGTCAAAAGATTTGTTATTATTAATATTATTGAATTGCATTCATAAAACACCATCTTGATTTCGAGGCGGTTTACTGTGAAGTGGATGGACGCTCAACTTTACTGAGTAACCCTCCTTGGGTGATGGGTTACTGCCATTTGGAAAGGAATCTTATCCCAGTACACTATCATTTTGTGGCTGCCAATGTTGGACTTTTCCCCAGAGTCTCTGAAAAACACCCAGTACATTATGCAAAGTGCCATGAATACTGCAATCCTGGTCTTGGTTTAATGTCTCATTCAAAACAAACTTCAATTTGCTCTAAATTGAGAACCCGTGGAGTTCATGAAAACAGTGGCTCTCGAAAGAATTACATCTAATGGCATGTCTGTTCCTCTGTTGTGGTTCATTTAGAGCAGATTGCACTGCAGTTAGCAGAAACAGTATTTTCCTGAACGTATAAACATTGGTTTGCATGCAGCGATGTATATAATATCTATCAAATTAATTGGAGTATTCACCAGTGTTTTGCACCTCACTATCTCTTTGATTGTTCAAGTGTTTATATAGTGAATAATGTTGCCTCTCAAAGGTGTTTTAACAGTAATTATATTGAATTTATGGTATTTTAAAATTAATTACCCTCCTCAGCTGATACCATGCTCTTTGCATAGGGTGTGTGAATCAGACTTCATTCTGAGTGATTCACTGGAGATTTAAATGATACCACCCTTTCAGGTGCATGAGAACCAGAGAGCTCCTGCTCGCTAGTCTCATTGATTCCTATGGGAGCTATTCACTGGCAGGAGAAGTAAATTCGTAGAGGCAGCCATGTTTGACAATCGAATATTTTAGCACCAGAACATGCACAGTGGAGACCTGAACAGGAGGAGATGATTAGGAATAAATTCTATATAAATTTTTGTCCTGAGCTCAATGTGAAAATTAGGAAACACTGCGCGAAATATATGACTTGCCAGGTTAAAGTAGTGTTTCAAGGGTGAAAATAATTTTTCATAAGTTGCAGTTCCCCCCCAAAACCACAGCTGGGGAGTTTGAGTCTTTGAGTTTGAGCTACTAAGAAACTGTAAATCTCCCCCCTACCCCAGCCCATTATTCCCACTGCAGTTTTGAACAGAAAAACTGAGGGACCAAAGATTGTTTTTTTTTTTTTTTTTTTTTTTTTTAATGAAACTGTGGTTATTTTTTTTATTATTATGAATACTTACTAGAAGAATGCAATATTATGATCCTGTCATAGTTACAATTTTATATTCTACAAGGCTTGTAAATGACATTTAACTTGTCATTCATAGTTGAATGAAAGTTTCACGCGCATGGAAATACCAGCATGCAGTGCTGTTTTCGGTGCATGCCACACTTTAAAAGATAAATCTTACTCAACTTTAAAAAAAATGAGGCAACTAGCTGCACAGCATTTTTGAGTTGGATAAACTTCAAGTTCCAAGTTGTTTCAAACTCAAAAACTCAAGTTTAGAAAACTTAAAAATGCAGTGCACCTGGTTTCCTTACATTTTTTAAGTTTTATTTTTTACAGTGCACTAATGAATATACGGGTGTCTGCCTCATAGTTTTGTAATTCTAAAAATATAGATACCTGGTAGTTTTACAGATACCTGGTAGTTTATAGGCACTCAGATATTTTGGTTCTGTTGTTTGATTGCTTGTATGCACTTCAAAATAAACCTAAGTTGCTTGTTTAAATTAATTTCTGACCATGAATGGAACACAGTTATGAGAGAGTTAAGAAGAAACACAGTCCCAATCTCGATGACCGCAGAAGGCATGGGAAGATAATTTATGAGGTTCTGGAACACAGCGGCGTTTGTGAGCCCGAAGGGATCACCAGGTATTCATAGTGGCCCGAGGGTGGTGTTAAATGCTGTCCTCCACTCATCAATGGCATGAGCAACTCCTTCCGCAGTACAAGCATTTATTCAACCTTAACCGGTGCAGCCATTCCTCAGGGGGCAGCTTGTGAAGCCCAGCCCGGTCAACAGCTATGGGTGCCGAATGAGCCAGGTGGGGATAAGCTCTGGGTTGAGCATCCTGGAATGGAGGCGAGGGAGACACCTGTAGTTTAGCCTTCAGATCCAAGTGCTGCTCTTGCGGTTGGATGTCAATTTGGTGTGCCCAACCAATGCTGGTCCAGATCTGGGGAAAGGATGCAGATGGTTAGCTCATCCTGGACTTGTTCTGCCAAGCCGAACAAGTAGGTATCATACAACGCCCGGTGATCCCAGTGCAAAGAGACAGCCAGAGTGCGGAAGTTGATGGAATGCTCCTACATCGACAGGTTACTTTCACGGAGCTGGAGCAGCTTCGGGGCAGCAGTATGGCTAAAGCAGGACCAGTCAAACACTCTCTTCATCTCTTTGGGAAAAGCATCAAACGATGAAACTGCAGGACCCCCTGCCTCCCAACAAGCAGCAGCCCAGTCCCTGGAACGTCCAGAGAGATGCTTAATGACAAATGCAACTCTGGAACATTTAGTGGGGAATGAAGATGGCTGTAGCTCAAAGACTATTGTTCACTGAGACCAGAAACTGTGACAGATGGTGGGGTCTCGGCTGTAGGAGTCCAGGACCTCAAGGTTGGGCTCCTGAGGGGCCAGCGGCTGAGGGAGAGTCTGCTGCAGAATGGCGCTGGCTGCTTGAGCAGCAGTGGCAGAGTCCCATGAAATATCCTACTTTATCCCCCCAGCATATAATGCGGGGGGATATAGTCATGGCTGCGGCTGTCCGTCCGTCAATCCGTCCATTTGTCTGTCTGTGAACCTTTTGTTTCTGGAGCATAACTTGAAAACCGTTCAATATTTTTTAACAAAACTTAGTTTACACGAGTCCTGACCTGAAGTGGTGCCTTTTACTAATCTGAAGTTGATGAATTTTGTATTTTTTCGGGTTTCCATGGAAACATTTTGAACTTAGAATCTTAGGGGGTATGGTTTGTTCCCGGAGAAGGTGGCATTTTCATTCTTTCAGTATGTGAAGCTGGGGGGATTTACCATCTTCTGATGGCTCTTGTTTATCACAGATTCATTGGACAGAGCTCCAATGGACAGGCGGTGCTAATGAAGTTCTTCCTCCAGCTGACCAACCCGTAAACCCTGGAACCTGAGGTTTTCACCCAGGCTGGGCATCTCCACTGATTCCATTCCTCAGGCAGGATTGCACTGTTATGATCCAGACCAGGAAGTATAATAACACGGTAACTGTGGGACGAAGCCCAGAAGAGGATAGCACAGGTCAGTAATGTTGTGGACGAAGCCGTGTAAGCACAGCCAATCTCAGGCCAGAGGCTTTCCGGACTGACGGCCAGGTGGAGTGTACACTATGCTTGAGCCGAACTTTCCAAAGACAGGAGACAGTAGCTTAGGAGCAACGCGGTTCCAATCCTGATGACCGTAGAAGGATTGGGAGCTTGTTCCTAATAAACTGAACAAAGGAACAGGCAATTACAGCATTAGATGGACCACAGTCCAAATCCTGGACCGTGAAAAAGGTTCGGGAGCTTGTCCTATTGACTCAATAAGGAAGGAAGCTTCCGTAAATTCCTCTCATTAATGGTTATGTTTTACTTTCAAAAGACAATGAGTTTTACTTGTAAGTACTGACTGGTTTTGAGCACACAGAGCAAATTACTATCCAGCAACTTGCAATTTAAAGGACGGGGGGTGTACACATCACAGATGCAAGGGGACCGGGTAACTATGAAACAAGACATAGCCGGGGATAAAGGAGCACGCAAGTCACAAACCAATTAAAGGACACATTACTTCTAATAGGCCCGCAAGTTGCTGGATGGGAGGAGACACAGAGAGCATTCACACAAGGGATGAGACAACATTATAACTGAGACAAATCTTATTCCAACTTCCACAAATCATCAAAAAAAAGCTGGCTCACAGAAATGCTTTAAATCTCGTTTATGAATAATTTTTGGTCTTGATTTTAGGAGCTTACCTTGTCTGACTATAGCTATAATGCAAAAAAAAAATTATATTCTTCTTCTTCTTATTATTATTATTATTATTATTATTATTATTACGTGCTGCTTTTTGCCTCCTTCACATTGCCAGATGGTCTCTGTTTAATTAATATTTAGATTCAACAGGACTAGCTGTAATCACACCGAAGTGTGTCCAGTGAAATTGAACCCAGTTATGAAGTAAATTAGTTTAATTGGTTGATTTAGTTACTCAAGGGGCAATTAATTTTTCATGTAGGGCCAGGGAGGGTCAGATAGCTTTTTTCCTTTAAAAAATGAAATCATAATTTGAAATAAAAACTGCATTTTCTTTTTACTCAATTATTTTTGTCTAATATTACAATTATTTTGATGAACTGAAACATTAATGAGTGCCAAATATGCAAAAATAGACTAAATCTGGAAGGAGGCAAGAATTTTTTTCACAGCACTGTAATAGCCAGTACAATCACCCGACATCCTATTATAGCAACATGTTCTCATTGTTCTGACCCTCACTCTTGATTATTAACTTTCAACCATTGGTTGATTTGAAAAGAAAGTTTGAGCTCCACAGGGTGATTTCAGAGAAATGCAAGTACAATAAAAATGACTATTTAGTTATTACTAGAGAAGGAGAAAGATAGCACTATCTGAAAACATTTAGGCTTGAGAGCAGATGAGTAGAAACTGGAAAGATATTCTTAGCCGTGTTGAGCACGTCACCGCCCTGATTCTGTCAGTTGCCTTTACACATTTGTTACAACAGGGGGCAATATTGGACAACAAGGGAATCAAACCTTAAATGGCGCACTTAAGGTAAAAAGAAATATATATTACTTAACCTCTCAGTTTGTTGTACTTGTGTATAGGTTCATACACCCAGATAAATTTCAGATTTAAGTGAAATAATTTCCCATGTCACAAATGCCAATTTTTTATGACATCAGATCAGCTTTAGTCCATTTAACTCTGTCTCACAATCAGCAAATCATATTCATTTTGGTTCAAGAGCACAGTATTACATTTATTCAAGTGCAAAGGAAACATCGTATGCACCAAATCTCACAGAAATGCAGTGTATTGTGTGTGTGTGTGGGTGCGCGTGCGTGCATGTGTGTTTTGTTTGTTTGTATTGTGTATACATATAGGATTGACCTTCGGGGTTCAAAACGTAATTTTTTAAACAATTTGTAGAGTTATAATTCTCAATTTCTGAATGTAATTTGTTTTACAAGTTAAGAACTACCAGTTTTCAGAGCTGTGAAAAAGCAGGTGTGAACGCATCAAATAAAAATTGGCATTTCATGATATTTGGACACTGACTTTTTGCTATAGGTTGTTGTATGTACTTTAAAGTATTTGATGTCGAAAATTTGTGTGATTCACCCATTAGTTTCAATGGAATCATGCAGGAAGGAAACCGCTATTGCAGATCAAGTAGAAAGTATCAATCTTTAGCACCCTTTACCTAAAAATCACATCACAGAGTGTAAATTTTTACTTGATGCATTCACATTTGCCCCATTTTCCATTTTTGTGCACTTTATTTGTCATATTTAAATATTTAGTGACAGTAGTGACAAAATCCAGGATTTATGAGAAAGCAGGCATGAGGCGGAGTCAAACAGGCAGTGGTCAAAAACAGGCAGGCAGAATTCAGCACAAAATTGCCTCTAGAACTGCGGTTAAAAAAAAAAAAAAAAAAAATCAGCAACAAGGTCTTCAACAGGTAGGCTAAGACAGCAAAAGTACAATAACCGAATCAGATACTGGGATTGAAACAGTCGGAAATGGCAAAGGCAGTCTTACTGGAAATAAGTCAAACAACCCTTAACAATAAATAACAAATGATAAATTTGCAATGAGACAGTGAACCACAAGGGTTAAATACTTATACAGGAGTATGGGTATTGTAAACAGCCAAGACAAATGAACATGGGGAGCAGGGAGGCACAAGATAATAAAAAAATCTGAATCAATTAACAAATAGAAACCGGGACTAACACAGACAGCCATCATGCAAGATAAACTAATCAGCATAGATAGCAAATATGACATGCGAAATAGAAGATTAAAAAGGAGCGTGTGGGCATGGGAAACAAAGATGAAACAATGAGCCTAACACAGAAATTAAGACAAATGAGAAAAAAAAAAAAAAAAAACGGGTCACACTTTACATGAAGTGTTGCTCATAGAAGCTTTATACAGCATGTATAATGCCTTCATAAATGAGACATAATGTCTTTATAAATCATACATAAGCAAATGTCATGTTTTGTAAAGGGTGAAATAACACATCCTTACTCAGCATGCGATGCCAGATGTGATATAACTGACAATGCCACTTAGCTAGTGGCTTAATGCTATAAAGAGTGACATTGTCATTCATTCAATCCTTTATTTAACCAGATAAAACCAATTGAGACCAAAGTCTCTTTTTCAGTGGTGATCTGGCTAGAAAGCAGCAAGTCATACACTAGTGTTACATAAACACAACACAGTTCAAGACAATATTGACAAGACAGTACAATACAATACGAAAACAAGGGACAGAATAGAGACTACCATCTGATAGGACAAAACTAAATTTTACAATTAAAAAAAAAACTTAGATCATAAGTTATAAAAATGGCTCAATGTAAAAAAAAAGTTGAAAAATATATCTAAACAATATGACAGGAGCAGCTAATGGAAAATGCAATTTTAAGATGAATTTGAAGGTCATTCCATGACCAAGGGCCAAAGTAAAATTGTCATTGTGACATCTAGCATCACATGCTGAATAAGGATATTATTTCACCCTTTACATAGCATGACATTTGCTCATGTATGATTTATAAAGACATTATGTCTCATTTATGAAGGCATTATACATGCTGTATGAAGCCTTTATGAGCAACACTTCAACTAAAGTGTGACCAAAAAACGTGACACGGAATGACGAGGCAGATTATGGATTCCTGACAATACAGAGTCCCCCCAGTCCACCAGGTACTGGAACCGTCTATGGCAACATCGCACCCCCAGCAGACAACAGAAGTTTTCCTGAATCCTCGATGAAGCGGGGGAGAGGGGGCTCCACAGGCGGAGGTGGAGGTCAGGGTGCTGCGGTGGATTGGCTTGATCAGGGATACGTGGGGTGGATGTGGCAGAGGGCACAGAGAAGCTGAAAGCAGACAGCCCTTGGTAATGGGAAACAGACCAATGAACTGGGGTGCCAGCTTGCTGAAATCTATCTTCAGTGGGAGGTCCTGGGTGGAGAGCCAGCCCCCTTGCACTCAGTGGGGTGCAAGACAGCGATGGCTGGAGTCCCAGAGCCTCAGAAATAGCTTTGTAACCCTTCCCAGACTGATAGATGTGAATGACTTTGTTTCTCATCTCTTTTTGAATTTCTTAAGATCACAACACCATGTGCTGCTTTTTGCCTACTACACATTGCCAGCCCGGTTCTATATACAGTGCTGTGAAAAAGTATTTCCCCCCTTCTTGATTTCTTATTTTTTTGCATATTTGTCACACTTAAATGTTTCAGATCATCAAACAACTTTTAATATTAAACAAAGATAACCCGAGTAGATATACTCAGCGCCATTAAAAACGCACGGGTGAGGTATGTACTGTATTTGCGGCAAATTGAAGAATCGATTGATTTTTATTGCTTTTCCAGTGAGGCACAAGAGGAAATAAAGAAAAGCACATGGTATTGTAATCCTGACGCGCACCACGTCCACGCGCCAAGCACTTCAGTAATAACAAACATTAAGCTGTTTGTGATGTGTACAGTGACACTTGACTTGTTCTTTTCGGTGTGGTCAATAGCCTTCATAAATCCAACAAAAAAAAAGAAAAATGCTACTGCATCAAGAAAATGGAATGGCTCTTGACACAGGAGAGAGAAAAAAGAGCCTTTGGCATGTTACGGGCAGATCTCAGCCGCCGAGAGGTGGTGCGTCATTTGCACTGTCACCGTTCAACAATCAGTCGGCTGTCTATCCGACAATGGAACACAGGCACTGTCACTGACCGACCCCGCTTAGGGCAGCCACGAATGACGATGGCAGCTCAAGAGCGCCACATCTGGTTACAGCCTGTACGTGACAGATTCCAGACAGCAACCAAAACTGATCATGAGATGAGGGGTCCGAGACGATTGAGGATGAGCGCAAGTACCGTTTGACGCCGTCTGTGAGAGCAACACATGCGTGCACACGGGTCCTACAGAAAACCCAGTTGGCGCGTGGACGTGGTGCGCGTCAGGATTACAATACCATGTGCTTTTCTTTATTTCCTCTCGTGCCTCACTGGAAAAGCAATAAAAATCAATCGATTCTTCAATTTGCCGCAAATACAGTACATACCTCACTGGTGCGTTTTTAATGGAGCTGAGTATACAAAATGCAGTTTTTAAATGATGATTTCATTTATTGAGGTAAAAAGCTATCAAAACCTACCTGGCTCTATGTGAAAAAGTAATTGCCCCCTAAACCTAATAACTGGTTGTGGCTCACTCGGCGACAACAACTGCAATCAAGCGTTTGCGATAACTGCCAGAGTCTTTCACATGGCTCTGGAGGAATTTTGGCCCACGCTTCTTTGCAGAGTCGTTTTAATTCAGCCACATCGGAGGGTTTTTGAGCATGACCAGTCTGTTTAAGGTCATGCCACAGTATCTCAATCAGATTTAAGTCAGGACTTTGACTAGGCTACTCCAAAACCTTCAGTTTGTTTTTTAAAGGCCTTTAGAGGTGGACTTGCTGGTGTGTTTCGGATCATTGTTCTGCTGCATAACCCAAATGCGCTTCAGCCTGAGGTCACAAACTGATGGTTGGACATTCTCCTTTTGGATTTTCTGGTAGAGGGCAGAATTCATGGTTCCATCAATTATGGCAAGTCGTCCAGGTCCTGAAGCAGCAAAGCAGCCCCAGACCATCACACTACCACCACCATGTTCGATTGTTGGTATGATGTTCTTTTTATGAAATTCTATGTTAGTTTTATGCCAGATGTAACGGGACGCACACCTTCCAAAAAATTCAACTTTTGTCTCGTCAGTCCACAGACTATCTTCCCAAAAGTCTTGGGGATCATCAAGATGTTTTTTGGCAAATGTGAGACGAGCCTTTGTGTTCTTTTTGGTCAGCAGTGCTTTTCGCCTTGGAACTCTCCCATAGATGCCATTTTTGGCAAGTCTCTTTCTTATTGTTGAATCATAAACACTGACTTTAACTGAGGCAAGTGAGGCCTGCAGTTCTTTAGATGTTGTTCTGGGTTCTTTTGTGACCTCCTGGATAATTTGTCGATGCGCTCTTGAAGTAATTTTGGTAGGCCGGCCACTCCTGGGAATGGGAGTTCACTACTGTTCCAAGTTTTCTCCATTTGTGGATAATGGCTCTACCATGGTTCACTGGAGTCCCAAAGTCTTAGAAATGGCTTTGTAACCCTTTCCAGACTGATAGATGTCAATGACTTTGTTTCTTATCCGTTCTTGAATTTCTTTATATCGCGGCATGATGTGTTGCTTTTTGAGGTCTTCTAGCCAACTTCACTTTGTCAGAAAGGTTCTATTTAAGTGATTTCTTGATTCAACAGGTCTGGCAGTAATTAGGCCTGGTTGTGGCTAGTGAAATTGAACTAAAAAAATGTGGTTAATCAGTTAATTCATGATTTAACAGGGGGATTACTTTTTCACATATGGCCAGGCTGGTTTGGATAACTTTTTTCCCTTAATAAATTAAATCATCATTTAAAAACTGCATTTTGTATTTATTTGGGTTATCTTTGTCTAATATTAAAATTTGTTTGATGATCTAAAACATTTAAATATGACAAATATGCAAAAAATAAGAAATCAGGAAGGGGACAAATCCTTTTTTCACAGTACTGTAAATGATCTTTAGATTCAACAGAGCTGGTAGTAATCATGCCTGGGTGTGTCTCGTGAAATTGAACACAATTATGACCTTGGGCTGTTTGATTTAGTGGCTGAGGGGGCAATTACTTTTACACTAAGGACCAGGTAGGGTTGTAAAGCTTTTTTCCTTCAATAACTGAAATCATTTTTTTGAAAACTGCATTCTTTATTTACGCAGGTTATCATTGCCTTACGTTAAAATTAGTTTGATGATCTGAAACACTTAAGTTTGACAAATAAGCAAAAACAGAAGAAATTGAGGTGGCAGTAAATACTTCCTCACAGTGCTGCAGATCTCAAACTTTTTCTGTTTGAGCTGCAAAAAGACTGTCTAAAGGCAGCATAAAAAATACACAAAAAATGCTTAGTGGCACAAAAACAAAAATTCATAGTCCAGTAAAAGTGATACAAGGAAATAACTGCTGTTAAAGTGAATGTCAAGCATTTGTGTCCATCTTTTTCCAGAATTTGTTTAGGGCTTTTAAATACTTCTAATCGTACCATCCTCTTTACACAGCTTACCTGTGGTTTGCTTCTTGCAGAAGTAGAGCGGGGCAGGTCATGCTTTTGCCATCCCAGAAAAAAACAAAACTTGCATATGGTGATGTGCATCTCTGTGTGCCTGCTGGAGGCTGCAAAGGCTCCGACAACCATCACAGCGAAATTCCATCGATAGTGATAGTTTGTAAAACGCTTAATCGGCGTCAATTCAATGGCCAAACCAATTAATCAGTCAAGATTTATCTCTCACCCGTTTTTTTTTTTTTTTTTTTTTTTTTCCCAAACAGCTGGGATGGAAAAGATAATTAAGTTGGCTTGACAAAGTCAATCCTACTGATCTTCTTAACTACAGCTTGGCAACCTATTGTAATGTTTAGCTTTTTATTGTTAAGGTGCCAACTACCAAAGGTGCTTGAGCACCATATCGTAATTAAAGTCAAAGAAAGAGATACTGGAGCACACGATTACTTTGGCAATTTATTGGTTTCCTTTGGTTGTACACCAGATTGTAATTGTTAGTTTTGTTTTTTTCCTGCCATGTTTTCATGTACAGGCCAAACCACCAGGTCAGTTTTTTTTTATTTGCAGGCTGATAGGGGCTGAACCCAGCTGGGTATTACATAAATGGGCTGGTCAGACCAGGGGTCTAGTATCACTATCAGGTCAAAGTTGTTGTTTTCACATTGCTCCCCCATACTGTAGGTCTTATAATCATGTGCTTCATGTCATACGATGTGTCTCCTCGTGGCCTTCAATGTTCCCAAAGGCAGTTTTCTTCTGCACTGAAATGGATTTTTGGCCATTTTGAATTTTCTGATGAACCTCATTTTTCCAACTCCTCCAAGGCCATTTGACCCATTTGAACCAAATGATAATGGATGTCCATTCAGTGAACACTCATTATCTAAATTTGTAGAAATGGTCCAGAAATTCTGAGCATTACGGCCACCATTTGCACAATGGGTTAGCGGCACCTGCACTGAAACAGGAAGTATGCACATCTCCAACGACTTTAGTCCAACTTGGTGTGCAAGTTCCTTGCTGGGCTCCAAGGCCACAACCTCTTGATTGTGAAGCTGCACCACATTGGGGGGTGCTACACTAGAAGACACAATTATATGGTCTTTGCCTGTTCACACAGAGTCTGATTTGAATGGAAGCAACTTTATGACGCTCGTGACTCAGTGCTATATAGACTCAACTAAGATGAGGTTGATTGTTCAAACAAGGTGGCCACCACAATCCAGGGATGGTCCAATTAGGTTTCAGGAGCTTGAGGGTGGGGTTAAATTGTGTTGATCAAAATGACGCTCAAAGAGTATTAACCCTTTTAATCCGAACGCATCGTCTCCAACACAAATGTGCAAGTAATTTTGTAAGTACTGTAATTACCTTAAGATTTGTGCCATCCCAAAAATTCCAAAAGTTCCTGAAAGCTGAGAAGTTTCACTTCAGCCCACATTCAGGTTACTACGGTAAACACGGCAGTATGACACTCTCCTGGGATTTTTGAATTAGGCCTTAAAGTTAAGCCCATGGAGTACAAATTTCCTATGTCAAATTTCTTTCTGATCAGCCACTGGGGGGCAGTACTGTTAAGAAGTGAATAATGCAACATTTAGTTGTGTACACCACCACTACTGTTTGACACAAAGTCATCAAACCTACACTCAATAATGTCTCAATCCATGCCTGACTGACTTCTTCCATAAGCCTACGATGTCAGCCACCTTGCATGTCCACCATACTGCATTAAGTGGAAAACCTATTTTTTCTATTTCCTCCAATACTTTTAGAGGAAACAAAGGGAGTACGGAACACATAAATGCACAGCAACTCACCAATAATTAGCAGCCAAATACAAGCCAGTTAGGCACTAGCTGGTGAAGCAGAATAAAGACTGCCCACAGAGCTAAAACAAAAAGGCCGAAATGGATAAATGGCCTGGGCCCGGTTGTTCAAAGCACCATTAATTTAACGGCTGGTTAGCATTAACCACCTGACAGTATGACCACTCTGTAAATAAGATTCTCAGAAATGCTCTCCAATGCTTAATCTGGGGGAAACCAACAAAATGCACCAAAAATATGCGAACATCTGTGCTTCCATTCAGAGATAAAGATGTTGTGGTTTAGATTTAACCACCGGTTAAAGCCCTGGTCCTCAAATCACACCCTACAAGGTCCACGACCTGCTGGTTTTCCACCCTTTCTTTACCTGGGAGTCAGGTGTTAACACAGTCTGGCCAATCAGAGGCACTAACTGTTTATTTACTTGCCTGGGATAACAGAAAACCTGGGCTGGATTTGGATTCAAGGTCCAGATTTGAGGAACCCTGGGTTAAAGTAAATGAAGCTTTGAACAACCCGGCCCTGACAAATAACCACTTAACGTCAGTCCCGAAAACCACCAACACAAGCCCTTTGACGCCCTCCACTGTTCCTGTGTTTGTGTCGCGTGAGGTTACGTATGTTTTGTGAAAATGATGTTTGGCACTTTCTACGGTTGATCCAAACAATAAAGCTGGTACTATGCCTTAGAAAACAAAGTGCCTGGTGCCAAAACAGAGTTGTCAAGTATAGCAAGTACTCTGCAGTAGAGAAGCACCATAAGAGAGCTCAAGAAGTGCTGAAGTTCTCTTGTGCTTGATGCTGCATTGTTTACACACCAAGGCATCCCATATACCAGGGATCCTCAAATCTGGACCTCGAATCCAAATCCAGCCCAGGTTTTCTGTTATCCCAGGCAAGTAAATGAACAGTTAAAGTACTGTCCCACTGCGCCGTTTAACGATTCCGTCTGAAAAGCAGAGGTGTGCGTTTATTGGACTTTTTAATTCGTTTTTCAGCTGGTTTACAGACCTATCTACATGTTGACAGACGGTGCTAGCATTCCAAACTTTGGACATGTTCAAAATTTCCGACGGCCAGCTTTGGATAGCGATTGGCGGTTCTCATATGTTACTCTGGCGTTTTTTTTGACGTTTTCACTGTTGCTCGGACGGAATCTTTCCGGTTTTTAGACTTTTATGGCTGTTGGGCAGGCAGACAGCTAAAACCCACAAACCCCCCCCAAAAAAAAAAAGCAAAACACCCAAAAAAAGTTATCCAGAATGAATGTAAGTAATTGTGATTTTTAATGCAAACTATTTAATTTGTTCTTCATTTCTCTTTTCATTCAATTTATGAATTTTTTTTTCATTTGTTACAAAAAAGAAAAAAACAAACCAAAGAAAAACTTGAAATGAAAACAATTTATTTCATATCAAGTTTTTCTTTGGCTCGTTCTTCCTTTTTTGGGGGGGTTTGTGAAATAAATTGTGAGGGATTTGACAAACTTTGTTTTTATCCTGTAACTATATACAATTTATTTACATTTATTTACACACAATCCAATTCGTTCGTTACTCATACTTAAGCAGACATTTCTCAGACGTATTTAGACGTTACTCATGCTGTTCCATCTACCGTCCATGGCCAAAATTTTTAATTTGCCGCCGTATGACACCGTCTGACGTAAATATTTAGACAGAGACAGACGGAATCGTTAAACAGCAGTATGGGACAGGGCCTTTAGTGCCTCTGATTGGCCAGATTTTGTAAACACCTGACTCCCAGGTAAAGAAAGGGTGGAAACCAGCAGTTCTCAGACCTCGTAGGGTGTGATTTGAGGACCAGGGCCATATACCATCAGGCCATGAGCAGAGATTCATCAGAAATGTTGCCCTTTCTTTAAACTAGTCTGGAACCCTTTGTCTTATTTGAAATACAAATCCCAATTCCAATGAAATTGGTATGTTGTGTAAAATGTGAATAAAAATGAATATGATGACTTGCAAATCTCATAAACCCACATTTTATTCATAGAATAGAACATAGACGACATATCTGATATTGAAAGTGACACATTTTACCATTTCATAGAAAATATTAGCTCATTTTGAATTTGATGACAACACATCTCAAAAAAGTTGGGACAGGGGCAACAAAAGGCTGGAAAAGTAAAAGGTACTATAAAAAAACAGCTGGAGGAGCATTGTACAACTAATTAGGTTAATTGGCATTAGGTCAGAAACATGACTGAGTATTTAAAGAGTATTTTAGAGAAGCAGAGTCTCTCAGAAGTAAAGATGGGCAGAGGCTCCCCAATCTGCAAAAACTGTCTAAAAATTGTGGAACAATTTAAGAAAAAATGTTCCTCAATGTAAAATTGCGAAGATTTTGAATATCCCACCATCTACAGTACATAATATCATAAAAAGATTCAGAGAATCTGGAGAAATCTCTGTGCGCAAGGGACAAGACCGAAGGTCAATATTGGATGCTCGTGATCTTTGGGACCTCAGGCAGCATTGTATTAAATACAGGCATAATTCTGCACTGGATTTCACTGCAAGGGCTCAGGAACACTTCCAGAAATCATTGTCTGTGAACACAGTTCGCAATGCAATCTACAAATGCAAGCTAAAGCTGTATAATGCAAAGAAGAAGCCATATGTGAACATGATCCAGAAAAGCCGCGGTCTTCTCTAGGCCAAAGCTCATTTAAAATGGACTGAGGCAAAATGGAAAACTGTTCTGTGGTCAGATGAATCAACATTTGAAATTCTTGGAAATCACAGACGCCGTGTCGTGCGGACTTAAGAGGAGAGGGACCATCCAGCTTGTCATCAGCGCTCAGCTCAAAAGCCTGCATCTCTGATGGTATGGGGTTGCATTAGTGCCAAAGGCATGGGCAGCTTACACATCTGGATAGGCATTATCAATGCTAAAAAGTACATAGAGGTTTTACAACAATGTCTGTTTCAGGGAAGGCCTTGCATATTTCAGCAAGACAATGCTAACCCGCATACTGCATCCATCACAACAGCATGGCTTCACAGTAGAAGAGTCTGGGTGCTGAAATGGTCTGCCTGCAGTCCAGACCTTTCACCAACAGAAAACATTTGGCGCATCATAAAATGAAAAATCTGGCTGAGAAGACTCAGGACTGTTGAGCAGCTAGAATCCTACATCAGACAAGAATGGGAGAACATTTCCTCTCCCAAAACTTAAGCAATTGGTCCCCTCACTTCCCAGACGTTTACAGACTGTTGTTAAAAGAAGAGGGGATACTAAACGATGGTAAACATGGCCCTGTCTCAACTTTTTTGAGATGTGTTGCAGCCATCAAATTCAAAATGAGCTAATATTTTTCATGGAAGGGTGAAATGTCTCACTTTCAATATCTGATATGTTGTCTATGTTCTATTGTGAATAAAATGTGGGTTTATGAGATTTGCAAATCATTGCATTCTGTTTTTATTTACGTTTTACACAACGTCCCAACTTCAGTGGAATTGGGATTTGTAAATGTTCAAACAAAACCAAGCACTTTTATGGCTGTTGGTGTACTTGGCATGTACTGCTGCTCATTAAATGCAGCAAAATATCCTCCAAGTCAATAACTATACAGTGTCACATACTAGTGGAAAAATGGTCAAAAAAGGGTTAATACAGCTGAATCCCTTGATCTATATTACAGTTAGCAGATATACAGTGCAGCCTGATAACGCCTTCATTCAAGGAGCACGGAGATATGTGACCACACAGAACTTTACGTTTTGACCAAACTGAACAACAACCATACTATTAAACCCTCTTTATACCACATTAATTTCAAGTGGTGTAGTATTGGGCAGGCTAATAGAATCATACCATGTATAAACCAGCTTGGGATGTGTTGAGGGTGCAGTCCAGAGATATCCTAAGTGTGAGGTCACTTCAGCAAAAATTGTAGTTATTTCTATTCTCCGGGACTCTTTCCATCGTAGATTGACATCGATCAGAATTAAGCTGGGCAGTCATTGCCACACTGAGCTAAGTCCAATTTTGGCCCAAGGAATTGACCCTTCTCCGGATGTTGACCTGAAAAATTTTCCATGTACCCAAAAACCTTCCATCATAGCAAATTTCCAGCAAATCTGAGATGCTCATGTGAAGAGTTTGTTTCCAAAACGCAATATATCCATTGTACTCATTTTGAGTAAATCAACTTTTTCTGTGTTGGCACCTATTACATTTTATAGAGAAACACAAACTTTGACCATGAAAAAATACACTCTATAGTGTGAATTTCAAAAAATGAAAATTTGCACGTGTAAGAAGCACAGGGCAATAAGCACAGGGCTATTGCTTTAAAGTATTATCTCAATTTTTGTAATTTTGGCACTTGGAACCAAACTCTTCATATATTACCCACTAAATAAATTTTTTTTTATTTAATTGCCATTTAAAGCTTTCCAATCATTAGAATAATCAGTTGACAGTTCTGGAGTGTTATGGGAAAACCTATTGAATCAAATTCTGGTCAAAACTGAGTTGGGATCATTTTTGTACTTACTAGGTTTTGTCTCATCCCATGCAGGAAGATACATAAAAATAATCCCGAATTCCCAATGTTCTTCTATGGCTAAACCTAGCAAGTCATCAGTATTTTATGATTTGTGAAGCAAAGCCAAGCAAGTTGATCTTCCTGGGTTTTTTCCCCACATTTAAAATTTGTTTTTGTTATGGCAAAACCTAGCAAGTTTAATTGGCCAATTATGAAGCAGTATACTCATTACCTGATCTCAGGTCAGTCCATTGGATGTGCAGGACATTTATGGTCAGAATTCACGATTAACATAATTCAGGACTGAAAAATGGCTTCAAGACGGAAGCAGACGGTGATGTTGGCACTAAAAAAAAAAAAAAGTCAAACACCACTGCAACTAAGGTACATAATTAGGAGGTTTTTCTCCATCATTTTGATAATTGATATTTTGCATTTTTGAATGGAAAAACCTCATATTGCCATGGATACTGACAAGAAAAAAAAAATCCCACCCTAAAAATGTCTTATGTAACAAACAAATAACAGCGACGTTAGTTTCATTGTCAGACAGGAGCTTAACCCCGGAGGGATACAGCTTTGTCTTTTTCTCAAAATCTGCTTTTTGGTATTAGCTAGGTTCTTCCATGAAACTCAAAAGTTGTAAACGAAGCTTCTGTTCAAATGCAATATTAGAGTGATTACAAAATCAACGCGTTTCAGAAAAATGTTTTATTCACAGACTACCTTTTGCTTTAGAAAAAAGATAAACTCCATCACTTTCTGCATTAGCATGTGGAATATCCTGCAATGCAGACCATCTGAGCTTCATTATTAAAATAAAAACCAATTATAGCCTACACATATCCATGATCTGTTAGAAAGTCCAGTACATTGCACCAAATTTCACAAGCAATTTAACCCTTTGTAGTGTGACTCTTTTCCTCTTTGCCTATTAAAAGGTGGTGGGTGGGTTTGGTTACTTTTGTAACCACAATGCATCAATGGGTTAAGATTTTTATATCTCATCAGACAAAAATGCAGAGAACTGGCTGTGCCTGATAGTGCAAAAAATGGGTAATGATTAAATAACAGTAAAAAGGGATTTTTTTGGGCTTCCCTCCATTTTAAGTTGAGCAGCCACCACTGTCAATCTGTCAGACAGGCATTTTGGGATATTTTTTCATTATGGTGAGAAATCTTCTGCCAACTACAGTCTATATCTTCCAAGAACTACAAGGCTCTTTGTGATAACTGAGCTCAGAGGAGCAATTAACCAGTTCCAAACTGATGATTTCATCTAGTCGATGAATTTTTTTCCCCCATAGGCTCATAACAGCCCTGTCTTTCACAACTTGGTTCGTCATGCTGATAGAGGCTAGTAATAGCCTCCAAAGGCAATCAGAAGTCTATATTCCAGACAAAGTGTTGAACGATTTTGCATACTTACTGCAAGGATTAACTGAATAAAGCATGTCAGAAAACCCTGAAAATCCATTGTCCCAAACATTTGGTCCATCAGAACATTGCGAAAATGTAAAAAGAGTTTTCATTTTAATGTTGTGAAAGCGGACTGTATAAAAATATGCTTCTATGAAGACTGAAAATTTGCACACGTGCACTGATAAGAAATCTAAAATTGGAGAACGCAGACGGAACAAAGAAATTTTTCCTTCCCCAAATGTTAAAGGATGTGAAATATATTGTTCCTTTGATATCCATCTCTCAGGCTGTCCATTCTCCTCTCTATCCTTCATCAGTCCCTCCTCATCATTCGTCTGTTCCTCCATTTTGCTTGCTCACTCCCTTTTTTAAAATCGAACGTTGACTCTCATTGCGCAAGGCTGAAGAACGTGTGGTTTAACTTCAGAAGCAGCTGGTTTTCAAAATTTTGGGAATCCATTCTTGTTCTTCCTGGTCTGAAGACTGGTCCTGTGACACCGAAGAGCCGGTCACAAGCAGCGGAGGAAGGCAAGGGTGTGTTGAGCTTCACAAACAATTTGCAGACAGCTGGAAAACACCTGAGCAATTCCATGTCATCTGCTGGACAAGCTAAGTATTGGTCCAATTGCTTTGACTTCTCGAGTGCATGGTACAGCTTCACAGAAGAAAAGTACAGGGTGTCCTCGTCTGATGAACTAGTTTCGTTGTCTGCACCTTGCTGCGTCGAGGGTTCCTCAATGTGCTCCTTAATGTACTCAATACCTGAAAGACAGGAGATGGAAAGATGAAACTTAACTTTAATCCAACTCACTTACAATGCTGTTACTCAAACATACGGCATTTTCCCAATATTATCTTGTTGGCTTGGCGGGCAGAGAAGAAGACCATTTCTTGCAAGGCCAGCCAGGGAGGTTGTTTCTCAACCAGCCTTGCAGCCTCCCCACTTTCAGGAAGCAGGAAGTTCTGCAATAGTCAAGTTTCACCCACCCTCTCAGGGATGGGCAATTCTGTTCCTGGAGGGCAAGTGCGCATCCAAGTTCCCGATTCTACCAAGTAATCCGACTAAATGAGCTGATTGGCTCTGAACACAAACATGGGTATATCCATAGATAAGATCACAATAACATCCTTCAACTAGGGACACAACAGTCATCGGTGGTCATTCGACGGCTTTATACGGAGGACAGCTAAAATGTCAGATTTCAGTAACAACATAGTTTATGAAGTCATTTAAGGCCAGAATTTGGAATGAAAGCCAGGAGCAGATACGGCCCTTGTCGCTCACCCCTGCTCTACCTTACATGATAAGTGGTATTCACCTTATTCACCACTGACTCAAGGATTTCTGGCAGCTGGCTATTAACGAACTTCCATCTCAGCACGCGACTCAGTTCAGAGCAGCCCAGAGCCAGAAAACAAGTACAGGCTGAGTCGCCTATTTTTCGCTGCTAGCCTGGTAGGTTTAATGTCGATACTTAAAAAAACAAAACATTATGGGGAGTACTGCATATGGTGAAAGACGCAACCTTCACATTTTGCCTTCTGTTAATTTTCATTAGCAACCTAGCCACTATTGACAAAGTCTTCGTATTCACCTGAACCAGTTTTTGTCAAACCGGAAATGAAGTTACAGAACAGAAATGGGCGGAACTGTATAAGGTCACAGTTGAGCGGGCGAGGCCGAAGAGGGACTGCTGTGTCCAGCCTGCCGTACTGCTACTGGGCAAAACACTCCATGATCCAACAGCTATGAATCAGCACCTTTTTCCCCATCCTGATTTTCATAGCTCAATCCCATGAAGGCAGCAGTAATCAAGTCAGGGAGAGGCAGGATCACCCAGAAGTGATCTAGGCAGGTAGCACGTCAGCACAGTGATTAGCACTGCTGCCTCACAGCAAGTAGGTTGTGCGCTCGAATCCGGCCTGGGGCCTTTCTGTGTGGAGTTTGCACGTTCTCCCAGTGTTCGCGCGGGTTTCCTCCGGGTACTCCGGTTTCCCCCATCCACAAAAACATGCATTATAGGAACACTCCAACTGGTACCACTGGCTTCAGAACTGGAGTTAGTTCCCGGGCTGCCCACTGCTCCTAAATATAGGATGGGGTTAAATGCAGCGGATAAATTACGCTATGGGGTTCTATCTAACAATCTATCCATCTATCCATCTAAGTATCATAGTCAACCTGGACTCAGAAACCCCAGGAGTCTCTTGACACGTTCAGGGCCTCCGAACTCTCTTGCTTGAAATGCCATGGGTGGTAGTACAGCCAAGGCATCTTAGGGTCAGGCAGTTACACACTCCCACAGCGCCAGCTCAGCGCTTCATGAGAAATACTGCCATCACATCCTCCTCATCCTTATGGGCGAGAAAGATGGAGAGCTCAGCCCAGGAGAAATCTACGGAGGGCACATGGCTACAACACTTCATCCAGTGAGGCATGAGGTCAGGGCATAAAGCAGGATGCTCATAGGTCAAAAGGCTGTATCCCACAGGGGTTGCGACTGTTTGGCGACATTTGCGACTGTAATTCTGCAGAATGTCTATAGAATTTTTGTTTGTTTGTGGAGGTCGTAATGTTGTCATGAGAATTTAGAAAATGTTCAAAAATTTGTTGGCAACGGGGGCGCCCCGGTGGCTCATCGGTCTAAGCACGCGCCCCATAAAGGCTGTGGCCTTCCTGCGGCGACCCGGTTCGATTCCGGCTCGGGTCATGTGCCGCATGTCTTCCCCATTCTTCTCCCCAACCTTCCTGTCTCTCTGTACTGTGTGACTATCAAAAAAAAAGGAGAAAATCCCCCCAAAAAAAAAAAAAAAATTTGTTGGCGACAACTGTGGATGCCAAGGTTTTGAAATGTGCACCAAATTGTCTGCGGAAGGTATTCAGATTGTCTTGAGAGTAAGGGGGCAAAAATTCATGAAACAATCGCAAAATAGTCAGCAGAATGTCTTCAGAATATCTAAAGAATATCTTCAGAATGTGATCAGACATTTATAAGACATTTTGAAGTCTTTTTGCATAATTCCTGCCCATTCTGTGCATGCGCAGTCAGTAATGCCATCTTGACAACATCAGACACGAAAGTACATGCCAAGACAAATCTGTTGTATTTGATTCAGTGGGACTGCAACTGTTTGCGTACTTTGTCTTGAAACAGTCGCCAATTTCAAGTCTGAAAAATATCCCAAACTATCGCAGCCCAGTGGGATACAGTCTTAACTACATGGGCATACTCCAAACACAAACATCTCTTCAATAATGACATGCACCATCCCCTCCCATAAAAAACCAACTTATAGGACCAGCAAGGAATTTCAATGAATGCTTCTCAATTTTATAAACTGTAAAAAGTGCATAGCTGTACACAACACATTTTCCACTGCTATCCACAAGTTCTCTTACCCATTCGAATTACGGAATGATCCTTCGTCCAAGCCATTTTAAACTTTGGGACCAGAATAGAGGCCGCAATCAGTTCTGGGTTTTTTAGCATGTGGCTGAAGCGATTCTCTATTCCCAGTTTCACAGCATCCACCAGAGGTTGACAGTACTTCAATGGCACCTTGATTCCATCAAGTTTGCTGATCATCGAGTGGATTGTTGGAAGTAACCATCCCATTAGAGCATTAGTTTCAGCCAGCAATGTGTCTATTGCCTGGGCAACTGGACTCATTATGCTGGCATATTCCATGAGGAATTCAAGTTCAGCTGGGTTGAACCTGTCATAAAACAAAAACAGAAATATATTGTCAATCTGCTCCATTGTCATTCTCAGATGACATCAATCAATGACCTGAATTGCAAAGAACTTCCATGTTGGCAAAACCATCTGGAACACTCAGAATCATTAAAGGTGCACTATGCAAGTTTGTTTGTTTTTTGTGCGATTATATTTTTGTCTCAATTCGCTGACACCTCCCCACGATCCGCTAGCTGCCTGCCCCTGAATTCACCGTAAAAAAAACCCCGGGCTCTGGAGACCGCACAGGCGTCACAAACTGCAAATAAACAACAAACCATTTTCCGGCCAATCACCGACAAGAGTATTGGGAGGAGGGGGATGGGGGTTAGTTTATGACAGTTACGGAAGCATGGGTGGGAGGGAGGGAGGGAACTATGGGAGGGAGGGGTGAGCTACCTCTGTTTTGTTTGACTTCGAATGTCAACAGAAGTGATGTCAAACAAACTTGCATAGTGCACCCTTAATATCACCTATGATTATGTGTAGAGCACACCAGGCACAACAGATGTAATATACATAAAACTAATTACAAGATCTTGCACAAAGCTAAAGTAAACCAGGCCATGAAGCTTGAGTTTAAATAATAGTGTTCTCAAGCTACAAAGCCTAAGTAACTAATATGTGGGAAAGTCAGCCAGGAAAGATTTAATCATTCATATTACGATAAAAAAAATCGAAACATGAAAATTAGCCTTTTCACTTACATTGTAACCTGAAGATTTGCACACAAGGACCTGATGGTTGCCTCTCCCTTGGCTTTGACTATTGTCAACAGGCTTTCTACAGCCTGGATCACAGAGTTCCACTTTGTAGGGTTTGGTCGAAGTAGCTGGAGGGAGCCAAACCCCTGGATGTGTTTGGCTGAAAGTGAGAAACTTCCACATTTATTCCAAAGCCCATAACACTTGTCAAATGTTGAGCAGTAAAATTTTTGGTAAGCCTCACTAGATGTTGCTTTAGCGGCATCGACCGTGCATACAAGGTTAAGTAGGTGGCAAGCACAACAGTGGTGTTTTGGTAGTTGGTAAAGGGACCCATCTTCCCCACTCAAAAGTGCTGTGACATTGACAAAATCTACTTCAATTTCCTCTTCATTGTCTTCTTCCCCAAGTACACCCACATCACCACCATTAACTGCACCGCCAGTTTCATCCTCACCAAAATCCTGAGAAGCTTTCAAGAAGTTCCAACCATTGTCAGCTGTTGATCCAACTATCTTTCCCTGGATTTCAAACTCAGAATAGATTTTATTTAAGGTACTTGCTAGCGCATCAAATGTGTGAGGTCCTTCCAATGGTTGCCTGGCAAGGGCAGCCGAGCATCTGGTAAGACTTTCACGGTCTATCCAGTGGGCAGTAACACCAATAAACCTTTGGCTTCCGACAGTCCAGCAATCAGTGGTGGTTGCAATGTGATCAACTCTTCTCATGGCCTCAGTCACCCTCTTCTTCATTTCTTTAGCAGCTGCATCAACCATGGAGCACAGTGCGGGCCTTGAGATTATGCTGGAATTAGGCTGAAGTTCTTTCACAAACTCTTGGAATGGTTCTTGCTCAACAAGAGAAAATGGCTGCAGCCCGTAAACCACATACTTCATCACAGCTCTGTCAATAAACATTTGAAAGACTCGCTTGGAGTTTAAAAATGCTGTCTGTTTGCTGGTTGAGGGACTCTCCACGTCAGACCGTTTTCTCTTCAGTATATTTGATGTCAATTCTGCATATCTCTTCAGATGAGGTGCATGCTTTCTCTACAAAAAAAAATAATATGCAATTAAGTCTGGCTAATGATCCAACAGGAATTCTACTATTAAAGCAAGTATGTTCTGACCCCATGTCAGGGATTTTACATTTTATCCAACTCCAGTTGAAAAAAAAAGTTCACATCATGTATAATGCAAACAAAATCACAAAGGACTCATTTGAAAAGACTACTCACTCACTGCTATATTGAGACGGTACAACAACATAGCGTTTGATACTCTACCTTGTGAATTTAACTATTATTGAAAATATACAGTGTAATGACTGCAACAGAGTCAAAAAAAAATTTGGCACAGTTGACCGTTAACCACTGTATATCGTTTTTTAAATTATGCTCATTTAGTGTTTGGGCTCTGAAAACACAAGTTGGTTAAGCTTATTACAGTAACCATTTGGATATTTAAGAGCCTATGATTGAATCATTGCAGTCATTAGCATGTTTCAGCTGGCATCAATTTTTTTTTTTTTTACCCTGACTGACAGAAGTTGTGCAGTGCTGTGAAAAAGTATTTACCTATTCCCGATATCCTCTATTTTTGCATATTTGTCACACAGGACCGTTTCAGATCAAACCAATTTTAATGTTAGATGATAACCTGAGTAAGCCCAAAATGCAGTTTTAAATTATTTAGTTTATTGAAGCAATAAATGCCATCCAACCCTACTTCGCTCTATATGAAAAAGTAATTGCACACCGAGTGACTACGTCAATCAATTAAACAATTTAATTACCTTCACCAACCGACAAAGTCGGGCAAAGGCAACGTATTCACCCATGTCTGTTTCATTGTTTGTCCAGAAAATGTGTCTCAAATTTCCTAACCACTTCCAATGATATTTCATGGAAGTGTGGGCCATAGCCCAAAGAACAATCCAGTAGATTTTGGCGGTGATCCGGATCGTCTGGATCCAGGAATTTTTTTAAAAGGATGTTTCACCATTGCAGAATTACAAGACTGGACTCATCTTCAAAATCTGACTCCTCCTCCCCACCTGTATTATCCGTGGCCACTGACTACCCAAGGAAAGCCGCTGTCTCAGGTGAAAGATGTCTGGCAAGTTTCCAGACATCTCGAACTTTGGCAGCCTAAACATCCACCTGCTGTGTCACATAAAGTGTACACAGAATGCAACACCTACATTACGAAAATGCGTGAAGTTGGGCCCGCACTGAATTCACAAATGATTTCTGAGTCGAACTCTTCATGCAAATGAGCTGAACTTATCCTTCCCATAAATAAAAATGTATGCATTGACTTCAGGATTACAGATTAAACGATGCTGCACTGAAGCTAAAACGCTGATTCGACTCACCTCAACGTGCTTCTTCAAGTTCGATGGTGAGTTCTTAAACGCTGACAGCTCAGTTATTATGGGTAAACAAAGGAGACATTGCATAAGATAAGACGACTCCTTCTCTTCTATAAAATCAAACATCTCCTTCAGATACGGCCAAGGGTGTTCGTCTTTATTGTCTGCAGGACCAGATGTTTCGGCGTCCATCATTAACTCGTCAACTTCCACTTTACAAAATTAAACTACGAAGCTATCTCCGTTTCAGATTTAAACGGTGTCTGGCAGATTGACCGGAGTGCTGCCGCTGGTGCACTGGCGGTGGTTGTCCGACTGGGAACGAGTAGTTCTAGAAAAGTGACAGTATACCAAAAGATATAAACTGATCAAAGTCCAGAGTCCTGAATAAAACAAACAATAACAACAAAAAAAAAACTTGTAAGCAGGATGATGAATTGCATGAACGTCGAATACCACTGCACCATCAGAGTGCGATCAGTTTTGTATTCAGAAATAAATAAGTATAACAAACGAACTAAAAGATACTAGCTATTCTGATGAAAACTAAAAGTATAGTTCTACTAGCGACGTTCTTCTCTTCTCGTCATCCTTCATCTTCTACTTTTTCTTCTTTAAACTTACAAGTTGTGCGGTGCAATACTGCCATCTACTGAACTGGAGTGTAGATAAAGAACAGTGACCTAATACAACACATTTACATTAGGCTGACTCACACAAAGCGTTTTACATACCCATGAGTTTTTCTTTGTTATATCCTCAAATAGACTAGCAAGTGATGCGTCACTGGATTGTGATTCCCTTATTTTTGAATGTAGTACCCTCCAGAATTATTGCAACCTTTAAGTAAAATGAGGAAAATGATAAGTGTAAGTCATCACTGTTTATCCTCATGATCTTTCATTCTAAATATTTACAAAAATCCTACTTTTAGGTGAAGAAACATAAATGAACGAAAAAATTAAAGTCAAAATGAAATTTTAAAAATTACCATCTAAGAGCACAGTCCTGGTCATATTCTGCCTCTATTGACAACATATCTGAAAACAAATTTAAAAAAATCAATTTCTTTGTATTCTTACATCAAAATCCAATCTTTTTTTCTTCATGTAAAACAAAATTTGATGTGTGCTTGCTTATGTAAGCCTGTACTAACCAGTCTCAACCACAGACTGCATATACAGATGGATGACTTGTCTCCACTTCCCAACTCTGTACAAAAATTGAGCCAAAATATCCTTCATTAGGATGCTGCCATCCTGCACATTTTGAGCCAGAGTCTGTGCAATAGTGATCAGGGGGTTGAGCAACGGTTTCGAGAATCGTACTCAGTCGCAACCACATCTCCTTAATTTTTTATGTAGCCTGGCTGGCTGCTTCAGTGCTAGACTAGAGACTTGGAGTGTGTTCAGTTACATCAAACATTATTTGCCGAATATACTCCATATTGTCTTGTTAAAAGACGTAACCAAACGTTAGGCCTATTATAAGCACCATTAAACCACAACTGAAAGCTTGTTAATGGGTTAGCCATGCCGGATGTCCATGCCGATGTCTGGTGCTCCTGCCAGCGTCTATATAATCGTGCCGACTGCTAGCTATCCACCAGCTAGATGGCTAATACATTGACAATGGTTAAGTTATCTCACACAACCCTTCAAAATAAAGTTAACTAAATACAGACCGTGGGTAAATGGACTTCCTGCTATCATGTGTTTTAACATTCGTTCTGACTACCTTGCTAGCTAGGTAATTAGGTGACTTGTTCCTGAATCATGATTTACTAGATAGCTAGCGCGCAAGATTCGACAATAGATCACTTAAATTAACCTAAGCAAAATCAATGGTTAAAAAAAGCTCTTTGCGCTGAACATAGCATAGGTGCTAACAGTCCAACATGCTTTGCGCTGAGTGAAGAGATTTTTACCATCAATCTCCATTGCTACTTAAGGGAAGGCCATGCTCATGTCAGCAACACTATGCCAAAGACCATGCTCTGCACGTATTACAACAGTGGAAAACATGCCCCTGTGCCAACTTTTTTGAAACAGGTTGCCAGCATCTAATTCAAAATAGTTTTTTCCAAAAAACAATAAACGTCTCATTTTCAACATCTGATATATTGTCTTTGAACTTTTTTCAAATAAATATAAAATTAGAATGATTTGAAAATCATTGCATTCTATTGTAACTTACATTTTACACAGCGTCCTAACTTTTTTGGAAATGGGATTGTATATTAATTATATATAACATATACAAAAAGTAGAGGACAATGAAACAAAAAGACAAATAACTCTGGAAATAAATTTATTTCGAATTTTGAAACTATGGTTTTTAATGGGCGAGCAATTCAAGATGAAGTTCATGACACTTTATCATGTTTCTGGAAGTACAAAATGTCACATGGGTATCCCCAAAAGTCACATAGTGTACAGCAAAGAGTTGGCCCACCATTAGCGTCCAAACAAGCATCACAACCATGCTCCTCATGAAACGAGCAATGTCAGCTTGAGGAATTCTCTGCGACTCCTCCTTGGGTGCCGCACCCCATTGTACCAAGTCCTGACAGGGTGGGTGCTGCTGTTGCACAAGTCATCCCAGCATATCCCATATGTTATCTATGGGGGAGAGGTCAGGGGACATCGCAGACCAGGGCAAGGCTTGGATTTTGTGCCTTTGGAGATGGTCAAGGTCGATGTGTGCACGATGAGCTCTGGCATTATCGTCTTGGTAGATGAATCCATGTCCATGACAGCGTGCAAACGGAAGCACATGTGGAGGGATGATGTTGCCACGGTAGTACACCCCTGTGACTCTCCCATGGCATATGTGGAGGTCAGTCCTTCCTGTCATAGTGACTCCACCCCACACCATTACTGACCCTCTTCCACACTGATCATGTGGAATCATAGCAGCTTGCTGATGACGTTCACCTGGGCGATGCCCAACACGATGATGACCGTTGTGAACTGTGAATCATTGCTGAACAATACACGTGACCATTGGGCATTACTCCATCGTCAACCCCACTGTCTCCTTGTCTGCCGATGACGATCTGAGAGGGCCAACGGGATGTATGGCTGCCAGGCTCGCAGGTTGGCAGCATGCAGACAGTTGCATGTGGTCTGTGTTGAGATGAGGTTTCCTGTAGCCTGAAGATGCCCTTAATGCAGCTGTGTCGCATTCAGTCACCTGTCAAGCAGGGCTCTGTTGATGATTTGGTGGTCATCTTGCATGGCTGCCTGGCATCTTGGATGCCTTCTTTGAGGTCTGTCCTAGACTCTACCGGTGGCAACATAGCATGCCCACAATCAGCTGATGATGGACTGCGAGACATGCAGTTGTCTGGCTGTGTAAACCTGGGTTCTTTCGGCCTGGAGCATCCCTATGGCCCGCAATCTTTCTTCTTCCTGGAGTCTTCTCATCGTCAAAAGTGGTGAAATGATGGATGAGTGTGGTTCAGGGCATGCTTTTATACCCATAGATGTACAAAAAGCATGTGTATGACAGCATTTGCACCTTGAAGGCATGATGTTACTTTTCACATATCCCCCTATTTTGGCAAATTTTGAAACCTTGTGGTTTATGGGCTATATACTCAGGCTTTTCATTAGAAACCAGTGCCCGGCGCCAATCGCTGCTTACTTTGAATGGTGTGCCGGTTTTCTTTATTGCTGCAAGCATAAGACACCACAAAAATACAAATCAGTGAATATAAATGACAATGAACATCCAAACTCGTCGAGATGAACTACAAACATCTCTGCAAAACGCTTCCGGTTCTTGATTATGCAGTCGCGCCTTTGGCAAGGAACCAATCGGAACCGTTGAACAGAATCGTTCGGGTAACTTCCGAAGCAGCACCACTGACCACATTTAAAGATTGGAAGAGGCTATTCGCCTTGCAGCGCTTCGGTGCAAAAGTTCAAAGAGTGGGGCGGATTATAAAATGAAATCTCTTATCGGCCCAACTGCGGGGCAAATAGCAGAAGTGCTTCTCTTGTCCGCCCCACTGTGGCGCGAATAGCAGGACTGCTTCTCTTGTCCGCCTCACTGTGGGACAGATAGTCGATCTCTCTTCCTTAAAGATAACAAGGTCAGCGAGACCTGAATGAGTGGACCGCATGGCCAGACATTGGAACCACGAAGAGGGCAAAGTGGAAGCAAAGTGACGAATCAAGCAAAAGAAAAAAAAGAGAAAAGAAATCTATAAGATTTACCCAAGAAACCGGTAAGTGGCAACTTAAAATTTAATGAATATCTTATTGATTTTGGGACAGCTAAAAGATATGTTCCAAAAAACACGTATATGGGCTGAGACACCGATCGGCTGTTATGCTTAATCCCGATAATATAGCCTACAACATGTACAACTTTAGGTGACCACAGTGGGTGAAATGGTTGATTCTTTCAACACGCTTATATTGAAAGTTTCATCTGTGACACTCCGTCATATCGTTGTTTATTGTGTGCTTGCGGCAAGCACCACATTGTTCTTCTTAAGTCCGTTTATTTATTTATTTTTCCATTTTCACATACTTTTTTGTCCAGTATCAAGTGCCCGAGTGCTCGCGATAGCCCTACCTTGTCTCTGGGCCTTGTACAAACGATTGCAAAGCCACTTTTCATTCTTTCACAATCCCTGTTTTTCATCCCTTTTTATCTCCATTAAAAATGCATGGTGGAGTTCTGCCATCATGACATCACGGAACGCTGGTCCACTCTAATGGCAGAACTCCACCATGCATTTTTAATGGACATTTTTGCAAGCACACTCTTGAGGTTTGTCCTGACGAAACGCAGATCTAGTTCTAAAACATTGTATTTAAATCTAATCAAATCTGCCAAGAAAAAACGCTGAGACAGTTTCGTGTGGCCATGGGATACTCTTTAAAACATTGCGTTGTGCAAGCATAAGAAATCAAATCTGGCAAGCGTTGACTGCTCTATCACGTAGAATAGCTTTTGGATAGATGGAAACTTTTCAGGCAATCATATTGTCAAAGATATTCATTTATTCGAATAGGTCATCGGACCGGTTTCAGATTTCCCATTCGATGTAGCCATAATAAGCAACAGGTTTCATCATGGTATCAAGTCAAGAGTGATTGATCAACTTCAGTTTATATGCGCAGCTTCATGCAGGTGGAATGGCATGTGCCGACTGCTTTATCGAGAAGAGTAGTATTTGGACGGGCAAACACCTTTTAGCCAGTCGTATTGTCGTACATAGTAATTTATTAAAATAGCTCATCGTACCGGTTTCAGAATACACATTGTGAACTTGTGAACCATTGTTTCTAGAAGTCACAAGTTAATGAGTTGGTGCTTTTCACTGATTGTTAAAAGCCTCAAAATTGTTTTGTTAGAGTTGTTGATACAGATTATTATTTTGACAGCTCCAAACTGGGGTTGAATTAATCAGTCCCAAATGGGAACTTTCAAAATGGTAATCTTGTACATTATAACTCACAAATTGAAGCTGAAATCCATCGTTATTGATTGCAATATTGTCTGAAGTCAAAATAGGAGCTCTATGTATTATGAATAAATTACAGGTTGTATATTCAAGGTGCCAAATGGCATTTACCTCTAACTGGTGTATTTTAGTAATGATGGCTTCAATGTTAGCCATTGTTTCAAGAATACGTAGGTTGCTTTGAGTTGTTATTTTCATTGTCATACAGTGGCTTATATTTCCATTTGATGTGTTTCCTTTGTTTTGCGGAGTGAAATACTTCTTTGTTCTTGATGAAAAGTATGTGCTGTGTACCTGTGTATCCTAGACTTGGTGGCTCAGATTATTTGATTCATTGTTTCTAGAATACACAGGCTCATGAGTTGGTTACTTTTATTGAATGTTGAAATGTTAAAATTTGTTGTGTGACTATTGATTGTGTTAGTATTCAGATTTTTATTTTGAAAGCTCCAAACAGGGGTTGACTTGAGGATGAAAGCCAGTGTCTTTGTCAATTTGCTTTTAACCTGTGCATTCAAGAAATAATGTCTCAAACTCTGAAAATTTGAGTTTTGGTTTCTAGAATTCATATTTTAATATGATGTTTTATTTGTTGTGCTGAGGGTAGTTATGATTGTATTCCTCAGATTGTGATGATACATTTTTTCACCCATTTTTCTTGTTATTGGATCAGCATGTTCAATTATGAAATTATTGCCCCAGACTAACTTGATTAAACTGTGTTGGAACAGTGTGCTGTAATTAAAATGTGGTCAGTGTGGAATCAGGAAGAAGCAGGTGTCATTCAGTACGCAGTAACAAATGTTTCATCAAAGGCATGAACTCAAAGGCTAAAAATTGGGTTTGAAAAACTAAAATGTCCCTATAAAACTGCCTCTTTCCCTCTGAATATTGAGGAGATTTTGAGCAAAGATGGCCTAAAATTGCACTAAATTCAATAAATTTCCAAAATTTACACTTTCGCTGTCGGGATGGGCCCTTCAGGCCCATGCATTTCTTACTTCTGACAGTATACCTGTTACTTCGGTTTCTGGTGAAAAGCCTGGTACTGATAAGTCCCCATGGCTAACCACAAACTTACTCAAAAATCTCACGAACATCTAAATTCAGGTGCTTTCCGCAGTTAGTTGAATTTGAATATTCCCTACTTTTTGTCAGCAATATATAATGTATTCATTTATTCAATTATTCATTTATTTTTTGATCAGTCTGTTCATTTTCTTTGGCTCTTAAATGACAACGGCAGTAAAACCCCCCCATGCTCTGCTTCGTGGAGGCAGTTATGTCTTCGACTGTTGTGCTACTTTTTACCAGATGAAATTCCCAGTTGGCTATGGTGTTAACACACTGATGTTACAGCGAATGACAGCAGAGGATTGGCTTTAATGGAACCAAACCCTGACCTCACCCACAGGTAATTAATTTATCTTAGACCAACTGTTTTGATAACAGCACCATGATTGCACTATCGCCTCCTGTCAAAAAATTGCTGGAATGGAGCCAGACACGCTCGGTTTTGGGTCACAATACCATTAGCACTTGCATTTGCTGACTGGGTTTAGGTTGTCAAAATAAGGCCTATTATGTTAAATGGCATGTATCGCTCCGTGTTCTTAATTGAAAACACTGAGATAGGAAAGTGAGTACATATGAGTTGTGGTATGTAAAGTTATTTTCAGAGGTAAGTTAAGTTGAAGTCAATAAAATCTATAGAAGTTCATTATTTAAATGCTGGATTATGGTCAGTGTTTATTCAGGGGGATTTCTGCATTTTCATCTGTGGAAATCGAAGGTGTAAATCCCTGGAATAGCATAATATCTCACCTCAGAGCCTCTCCCACCAAAGAAGCAAATACTCAGTCATGTAAAATATGCAGGTGCAGATTACAAAGGCCCTTTGTTCTCAAGCTGGTGAAAGCGAGAGCCATCAGGATATGTCATATCCCCCCGGCCCCACGTCATCAGCTTCGGATTAGCAAAAGGCACCACGTCAGGTCATGATTAATGTGCACACCAAGTTTTGTGGAGAAATATTGAACGGTTTTTAAGTTATGCTCCGGAAACAAAACATTCACAGACAGACGGACGGACGACCGCACCCATGACCATATCCCCCCCGCATTATGTACCGGGGCAATAAAAAAATAGGAATGAGAGGAAATTACAAGATGGACAGAGAGCGGAAAGGGAAACAAAGGATGGGTATAAAGGTAAGCAAAAAAATGGCCAACTGGAAAAATGGGACAGTTCTACACTTTTCCCCTACCCCCCTCCGTTACCCGATCTGAAATGTGAACCGAGGTCCTGGCTGCAAATGTTTTTTCATGAAGCTTTCGGGCACATCTAAGTGCATTTGTATGAGCAAATTTTACAAACTCAGAAGACTTGTATTTGGCCACCTCTGGCACTTGAATTGCTGGCACTCCTTTTGAAGTTTTTGATACTTTCAGTTTTGCTAAATGCCCTTCGTGCTGCACATCGCTCGGGATAAGTGTGTCTGCTAAATGCCTGTAATATTATGATGTGGTGATGCCCAACCTTACAGTGCCACGGCATATCGCCACATATTTAGATGCAAATAAATAATTGTATCATTTTAGCATCCTATTTTTGCAGAATTTATTTTTGCTCTGAAATTGCGAATTCAGAGAACTATATTCATAAAAAGGGTAAGCTTTATGAAAAATTATTTACAGTTTCGTAATGGTTTTTTAGTACACAGGTTTACGTGCACTGAAATAGAAGTGAAGGCGATTGGGTACAAACGCAAAGAAATAAAGAAGTCTTTTATTGCTTCTGAAGTGGAGCTTCAAAAGTGATTATTAGGAAAACAATGCAGGAAGCAACAATTCCCAAATATTACGAATAGAAAGCTAGACTTACAACAGTCAGCTAAATATGCAAGCAAACGTTACACGGTAGACATAAGCAGTGAGCTTTACAAAGACTTTGCTCCGTAATGGTGTGAGAGTGGCGTAAATAAATTAAATAAAGCGATGATGGAAGACAGATGGATGGTGATGCACTGATCGGCGTGGGAGCAGGCCGGATCTTAGAATTCTGGTGATGCAGACCGTTGTAGGAGCAGCATGACAATTTTTTTAAGAAAATGACAATCTGTAAAATTGATACACCCAAAAAAAAATAATGAAGTAGGAGACCATGCTTTTCTCCACAGTAGGATTTTCCAAGACTGCACACAATGAATCCTTTTTTTATGGAAAAAGAAATGTTTTTTCATAAAAATCCAACTTCAGAACATTAATGGCAAACAACAAATATGGTCAGATAGCACTATGAGATTTACAAAGATATTGTTCAGTTCAACAAATTATGTGGAGCCTTTCCCTGCCTCTCTTTGGATACTGTAAAACATGCGCTTACTTCCAGCACCCTTTGAGATTGTTCACTTTGCATAGTGAAATTTATTTTCATAATTTTGCTAACTCTCATGTGAGATTGTGACATAATTTGTTCAAAAGATTCACAATAATTATAACAATAATAACAATTGTACGTATTCTGATTGCAGACACATCACCTTGTCGTCATGGAGATGCTCTGCTAGGGAGTGAGTGTGAAGTTAGATCGTTTGAATGCACCGGAGAGGTACAGGAGTATCGAGGGATGAATAAGGAAGAAGAGTTGTCGGGATAGAGGGAAATGGATATTGGGCAGATAGTGTTCAGGGGTATATAAGGATGAATAAGGAGATATACAGCAAAAGGATACCACAGAGAGGAGCACTTGATGTGACATCCCTTTTAGTTTTGCTGTGCTTGAATCTTGCTCTATCCCTCTGTTTTCACAGCCTCCTACCATTTACTCCAGCTTCTCAGCCATCTTCCTGTCCCCGTTGCCCCCCCCCCCTTTTAACCAATCAATGAGCAGTACTGGATTTAACATTCTCGCTGACAGAAAGAAGTTTGGGTAGTCCTCGACACATAACATGTTGCTGTGGTTTCATAATTAATAAGATGTAAACACAGCCTAGAACATAATATTTTCAGTGAACACTTATGCATAGTTTCTTTTTATGTCATAAATTGAACAAAAATGTTAAAAGACCTGAGGCATGTCAACAACAGGGACTGGGAAATCTCTATCTATTCTCTATACCTGCTTATTCTTCACAAGGGTTGACTCGCAGGGGGAGCTGGAGCCTATCCCATCTGACTAAGGGCAAAGGCGGGGACCCACCTTGGACAGCTCGCCAATCCATTACAGGGCGCACACACGATTCGCTCTCACACTCATGCCTATGGGCAGTTTAGTGTCTCCAATTAGCCTGACATGCATGTCTTTGGACTGTGGAAGGAAACCGGTGTGCCCAGAGAAAACCCACATGAACATGGGAAGAACATGCAATCTCCACACAGAAAGGCCCCAAGCTGGATTGAACCCACAACCTTCTTGCTGTTAGGCGGCATTGCGCCACTCGGCAACCATGGGCTCCTCTCAGTGCTGTGTGGGACCCTGCCTGAAGATGAAAGTTATCGATGCCCACAATGCAGAGGAAGACTACAAGAAGTTAGCAAAACTTAGCGTAGCATTTTCAGCTTGCAGTTTCCACAGTGCAAAATTTTATCAAGAGATAGCAGATTGGGGGAACTTATGAGGTCAAGGTGAGATCTGGAAGACCACGAAAACTGATCACATGCTGATTAGAAAGGCAAATGAAAACCTCCATTTGACTGCAAACACCCTTTGGAAGACTTAGCAAACTCAGGTGTGAAGTTACATCATTTGACTATGCAGCAGTGGCTGCACAAACATGACCTTCATGGTGGTCTCAGTAAGAGAAGACCTAACCAGCATCTTCATCAAATTTACACAAGCCTGATCCATTTTGGAAACAAGAGCTGTGGACTAACAACTTTAAAATAGAACTCTCTGGCCACTATAAGCAAAGGTGTATTTGAAGGATAAAAGGAGCTGCATTCCTTGAAAAGAGCACTTTGCCAACTGATAAGCAAGGGGGTGGAACTATCATGCTTTGCCATTGCAGTCAGTGGCACAGAGAACATTGCATAGGTGCAAGAAAGTATGGATTCTGCAAAATACCAGGAAATTCCATAAAAATCTGAAACTGAAAAGGAGATGGCCTCTGGAAAAGGATAATGATCTGTAGCACACCTTAAAATCCAGCATGGACTACCTTAAGAGATGCAAGCTGAAGGTTTTGGAATGCCCCCACAGTCCCCTGAGCAAAACAGAATTGAAAATCTGTGGGTTGATCATAAAAAGCTGTGAATGCAAGAGGGTTGAAAAATATTGCAGAACTGGAAGTCTTTTGCAAGAAAGAAGTGAATAAAATTCTAAATACAAGAGTTTAATGACCTTTAACCAGCTACAGCCGTGATATCTGCCAAAGGGGGTGTTGCTGACGATGTAGGGTGTGTAAACTGCAATGCCAAAATAACAATTTCATTTTTTTTTTAATCATCTGGTTGCTTCAGCAAAGCACACACTTCACATTTTTACACATTCTTTAATTCTTCTGCCTAGATTTTGCCCTCTAACTCCAGCCTCACTGTTTAAGCCATTTGTGCAGAGGAGCAGATCATAGACACTAGTGTCAATGGACCTGCTCAACTGATGCATTCAGTTGCAGTATCCTAATTATATGAGTATCCACAAAATGTACTGTGTATAGAATATTAGAGTACGCAGTGCCTGTAAACTATTTAGAGCATGTACGCTTTATGTCCTACCACCATTACCCAAGAATTGTATGAATTAAGCTCCAGAACCAAGGCTGATCTGCAAACAGCCCAAGATGTGTGCCAGTAGCATCCATCCAGCAGTCCATAAAACTTTGGTTTCCATCAGAGCAGCAAGCTAAAGCTACAATAGCCCAAAGATATAGCAATTTAGAAGTGAAAAAAAGAAATCAGCTGTCTGAAGTAAAATTTGGAAATGGTATCGATACTATGTCATTCTACTGTCCATTATAAACATCAAATATTGAAACACACGGTTCCCTACCATTGATTTACTCATAGATACATCCCTTGCAGGATTCAGTGCTCAGTTATTGTTTTGAAAAACAGGCCCGGCGCTAGAACAGGGAATTGGGGGGGCACAGACACGTCCCTTTATGAAAAGAATTAGTCCTGGCAAGTTCTCAATCATTTTCCTTTATTGATGTGTTTTCCAATTATCGTAATTGGCAAATGAAGACACGGTTTCTCTCCATATGCAATCTAACAGCGATGAAATCATGGGCTAAATTCAGTATAAAAAAAAAAATTACTTATTAATAGGCCAATGCTTTGCGTTGATTGAACTGGTCTGCATTCCAATGAAATATCGCCTTTCACTCTCGATATTGCATGGGTTGATAAAAAAAAGTGGCACTCGGCAGTTAAATCGGCTATAAAAAGCGTGCGGCTCAAGTTACTTGCGTGAGAGTCGACAGGTAGGCCTATGCAATTTTGAAAAACATTGATTTAAACACAGCAAATACGCGTCCAGATGAATGATTGCCGTCTTACTTAATCGGAGAGAACAAGCAGCACCTGTTAAGTGTGGAGTGCTTTCGGAGAGAACCTTTTGTTAATTATGAAAATGACTGAGAACAGGTCAGGACTAATAATTGTTTTAAACGGATGTTTTGTGCACCCCAATTATCAGTTCTGGCTCCGCCACTGTACTGAATTTAGCCCATGATTTCATCGCTGTTAGATCGCATATGGAGAGAAACCGTGTTTTCAGATGCCAAATATGATAATTGGAAAATGCGTCAATAAAGGAAAATAATTGAGAACTTGCCAGGACTAATTCTTGTCATAAAGGAACATGTCTGTGCCCCCCCCCCAATGTCCTGTTCTAGCGCCGGGTCTGTTGAACAATCTCTTTCAGTAATACAGTCATATTAGTTCCAGCTGGCCTCTATCTGCATAAAGCACAGCTATGATTCACGCTCACATGAAACTTTCCAAGTAATCATTTGTTGATTGACTAGTGTTTTATCCAAGAGAGGGCAGCATGATGTTTCCAAAGTAATAGAAATTAAATTATTGGGCCCCCATATAAAGTATATAAATCCTGTTTAACAGCAGGTTAGGCTGCATCTTCTCAACTTCTCAACATCTGAATTACTCGAGCACGTTGAATTGAAAAAATGGTACAACATGCAAGCCAGGAGTGTTCACATTACTTGTACAAGATTGAAAAGCAATACGGACATGGACACTTGGAGTGAGTCTGAATGGGACAGGACTGGAGGGTTCTCTGATCTGACAGCATTGATTCTCTGGAGGAGAAAGTTTATCTTAGGGATCTCCTGGATGTGTAAGTAGCCCTATTGTTTTCTACAATATTTCAGTTAGCTATTTTTAGCTATTTTTGAGCTATGAGCTATTTTTATTTTCTTTTTACCACTGGTGCCATGATTATAATACTGATGCTACTAGTTTGTCACATTGGCTATCATCAGTAACCATTAGCCTTTACTCATAATACTGAAAATAGTGGCATTTTGCTCAATTTTGCAGTCTGTTTTAGAATGTATACTGCATTCAACAAAATAGAATGTCTAGGTTTACGCTATTTTATTTTGTGGACAGTTTGAGGACATCGGAATACTCGCCGGTACATTCAAGGGGTAAATTTCTGTTCAGCCTAAGGTAGCATATTGCTACCTATTTGCTGATGGTGGAATGTCTCTTTTTGGATGCATAAGGTATATTTCAGACCAGGAAGTAGGTTTAATGTGAGAGTTAGTAAGGACCCATACTGTATGTAATGCGAGCACGCATAGCACTCAAGCTGAAAAATACTTGCAATGATCTGAGTGCAAATGTTCTTCACTCTTCGTAGTCGAAAAAAGGCAGGCTCGCTGGTTAGCTTGACATGGGCCGTGAGTGGACCCGGAGGTCACTAATGAGGCCAATC